>JASAUF010000672.1:14148736-15490604 GCA_030180095.1 Magnolia changhungtana | reverse complement strand
TTGGTGTAATGTTGTCCTTAGAAGCTGATTTAGTATCATTCTCATATTTCATATGCTTTGAGATTGTTATTATTTCAGCATTGTTATTTATATATTTTATTATTCCGTGTTTTAAGTTTTATTTGGCATTGCCCTATTCACCCCCCTCTAGGGCATATAGCTTGGCCCTTTCAGAGACCTCCACAGCAGTAGCGACAATAGCCCCCACCACTGAGGCCACCTCAGCAGCAGCATCTGCAGCAGCCTCTGAGACCGCAGCGGCAGATGCACCAGTTTCGACCGCCTCAGCGACCCTAGCAGCTGCAGTACGTTCAGAGGGGATAGGCACCTCCCCAGCCAGCTCAGGCTAGGTTCTATGCAGCTCAGTAGGATCCGCAGTCATCTGGAGGAGTTGTCGAGGGTATGCTTTAATCTCTGCATGCGCTGCACATGTGTTGTTTGATTCTGGTGCATCGCATTCTTTTGTGGCCGAGAGTTTCTGTCAATTGACTAGCCTACCATTGGAGTCTACTCATGAGAGTCTGTCAGTATCGACTCCCTTAGGGAAGACTACAGTGTTGGGCTGATTTTGCTCGTCTTGCCCCGTTCTAGTCAGAGATACCTTTTTGACTGTTGATCTGTTTGTATTGTCGATGTCTGAGTTCGATGTCATCCTGGGCATGGATTTGCTTGCCGAGTACTACGCCATCTTGGACTGCTCCGCGAGGACCGTCACATTCTATATACCAGGCTTGTCGGAGTTTTAGTTCGTTGCAGAGCCCCGGGGAGAGCCGTTATCTTGTTTGATATCGTGTGCCATTGAGGAGCCCGTGGCGGTGACCATCGACCAGTTGCCTGTTGTTTACAATTTTTCGGATGTGTTTCAAAAGATTTGGGGATTACCGCCTCACCGACTCACCGAGTTTCAGATTGATCTCGTGCCCAGTACCGCGCCTATCTCGAAGGCCCCGAATCATATGGCACGGTTGGAGTTGCGGAAAGCTATGAAAGCGGTGGACGAGTTGCGCGAGTTGGGTTTTATTCGTCCAGAAGCGGTTCGCCGTGGAGAACATAGGTACTCTTCGTGAAGAAGAAGATGGATCGTTGAGGCTCTGCATAGACTACCGCGATCTCAACAAGGTCACGATCAAGAACAAGTACTCACTCCCGAGGATTGATGATTTATTTGATCAGCAGCAGGGTGCATAGTTCTTTTCGAAGATTGACTTACGTTCCGATTATCATCAGATTCGGGTCGGAGAGGAGGACATTTCGAAGACAGCTTTTAGGATGCGTTATGGTCATTTTGAGTTCCAAGTCATGTCTTTCGGACTGACCAATGCGCCCGCGGTATTCATGCAGTTGATGAATGAGGTCTTCCGCCCTTATCTCGATCAGTTTGTTGTAGTCTTCATCGACGACATTCTGATCTATTCGAGGACCCGTGAGGAGCACGAGCAGCATTTAGAGGTTACGTTGCAGACCCTCCGCCCACACCAGCTGTATGCGAAGCTGGAGAAGTGCGAGTTCTGGCAGGAGGAGGTAAAGTTCCTCGGTCACGTGGTGAGGAGGGAGGGCGTCGCGGTGGACCCCTCGAAGGTTGAGGCAGTGCGTTAGTGGGGCCAGCCCACGACCGCGTCCGAGATCCGAAGTTTCCTTGGTTTGACGGGCTACTACCGGCATTTCATTAAGGGCTTTTCCCGTATTGCAACCTCGTTGACCAGGTTGACTCGGAAGGACGCAGAGTTTATTTGGAGTGATGCCTGCGAGCGAGCATTTATGGAGTTGAAGGACCGTCTGATGTCTGCTCCTATCCTCACTCTTCCCTCTGGGAGTGATGGATTTATTATATTCATCGATGCCTCGCATATTGGTTTGGGTGCTGTCCTGATGCAGCACGGGAGACCAGTGGCCTTCGCGTCTCGCTAGCTCAAGATCCATGAGCTGAACTATCCCACGCATGATTTGGAGCTCGCTGCAGTTGTCTTCGCACTGAAGGTGTGGAGGCACTATCTCTATGGGGTTAGGTTCGAGCTATTCTCCGACCATAAGAGCTTGAAGTATCTCTTCTCGCAGTCTGAGTTGAACATGAGGCAGAGGCGCTGGATGGAGCTCCTGAAGGACTATGACTTCGATCTTCAGTACCACCCGGGTAAGGCGAACGTGGTGGCAGATGCCCTCAGCCGTCAGCCACGAGGCCTAGTAGCGCATATGATGATTCAGGAGTGGCGGATGCTTGAGAATGTGACAGAGTATGATTTTGAGTTCGGCCTGCAGTCTTTTATCGTGCAGTTATCGAGCCTTTCGATTCAACCATCTCTTATCGCAAGGGTGATCGAGGCTCAGCAAGCTGATGAGTCATTGCAGAGTTATATGGCTGAGGCGGCATCCGAGAGTCAAGTAGATTGGTACAGATGGTGGACTTCGCTTCAGAGGTCAAGTATGTGTCCCGGATATTCTTGAGTTACGCAGAGATCTTATGACCGAGGCACATCGATCACGATTTTCTATCCATCTTGGCTTGAGGAAGATGTACCGTGATATGAGGTGATAGTAATTTTGGGCAGGGATGAAGTGTCAGATTGCTAGTTTTGTGGCTGAGTGTGACACATGCCAGCGTGTCAAGGCCGATCATCAGAGACCCCCTGGTCTATTGCAGCCGTTGAGTATCCCGATGTGGAAGTGGGAGCACATGTCGACAGATTTCATTATGGGCTTGTCGAGGACTCAGCACGGTCATGACGCCATTTGGGTTGTTGTGGATCGTCTGATGAAGTCGACACATTTTCTCGCGATGCGTACGACTTGGTCTATGGACCGGCTTGCGAGGTTATTTATCGAGGAGGTTGTGAGACTATAAGACATTCTAGTCTCGATCGTTTCTGAGCGAGATTTGAGGTTTACGTCTCAGTTTTTGGGGAGCTTCAAGAGAGCGATGGGGGACTGATTTACAGCTCAGCACCGCGTACCATCCGCAGACCTATGGCTAGACCGAGAGGGTCAACCAGATCCTTGAGGATATGCTTCGCGCCTGCGCGATTGATTTTGGGGGTAGCTGGGATGAGCATCTGCGATTGGCTAAGTTCGTATACAATAACAGCTATCAGGCGACCATCGGCATGGCTCCTTTTGAAGCACTATATGGCAGACTATGTAGATCACCGAGTTGTTGGACCGAGGTTAGAAAGCGTCGTCTCCTAGGTCTCGAGCTTGTGTAGGAGACATCAGAGGCTATCGATATCATCAGGCAGAGGATGCGGACAGCTCAGAGCCGACAGAAGAGTTTTGCTGATCGTCGGCGTCATCCCTTGGAGTTTGATGTAGGGGACCATGTGTATCTCAAGTTCTCGCCCATGAAGGGCATAGTTCATTTTAGAGCGAAGGGCAAGCTTGCCCCTAGATTCATAGGACCTTTTGAGATGACTGGGCATGTTGGTGCCGTGGCCTATCGACTTGCCTTGCCATCTCAGTTGTTTGGCGTCCATAACATTTTTCATGTATCCATGTTGAGGAAGTGTGGGTCAGACATAGTTCCAGTTATTGATTGGCAGCCGCTGAAGGTTTGTGAGGATGCTTCTTACATCAAGCAGTCAGTTCGTATCCTTGATCAGAAGGAGTGGGTCCTCCGGACCAAGGTCATTCCGTTGGTGAAGGTTCAGTGGAGTCACCATTCTATCGAGGAGGCTTCTTGGGAGTGCGAGGTTGAGATTCGAGAGCGTTATCCCCATCTCTTTGATGACTGATCATGTGTTGTATTTTTGTATCTTATCTCTGATTTTATATAGTGATGTTATGTTTCTTATTCCTCGCGAGTTATGCCTAGTTGCGATGATTGTGTAAATTTTGATGACAAATTTTTATTAGGAGGGGAGAGCTGTAAGACCCGTATCCTAGACCGTACCGTTCCGTAGATTCCGGGGTCTTTCTAGTCAAATTTCGGTAACCTTGACTCTTAACCGGTGTTGCGTGCGACCTTGATTCACACGTCGTTAATCTGATTCGACTCAACCCGAGACTTGTGTCATTGCGACCGCGCCGTTGCCGCGATTTTGATGCTGCGACTCGCTCGCTGATCCGATTCTCTGGATAAGAGATGAGGGTCAGCGTTCGGTGCGAGGAAAATGCCGTGCGTACGAATCTCAAGAGAATCTCAACGAGATGTCACATCAATCACCCATCAATCAATCCCATCAATCTATCACTTCTCACCCTTCCCCAAACAACCTAAAAGTCAAAAAGTTCTTACAAACTCATACCTTTCTTACACCAAAAGCCACAAAAGTTAAAAAGGCTCTTACACACATCCATCAATCCATCAACCATCTTTCTCTCTCTCCCTTTACAAGTCTCTCTCTCTTTTCCAAATCTCATTCCAAGCAAACCTCCATACGTCTAAGCCCTTCCCAGACCCTCCAAGAGAGCTATAAGTGTGACCCACCTTTTCCTACTCCTTCATCTCCCATCTCAACCATCCATTCTTCATCTCCTCCATTGGAATCGAAGCAAATAAGCTAAGGAAGCCTAAGGAGCAAGGAGTGGTGGGTGATTTTTTTGGATTTTTTTTCATTCATTTATTTGATTTAAGGGCCACATGTAGTGGGACCCACATTGATGTAGGCTTTGTATCAAAGAGGGGGCCATAGTGGTGGGGCCCCTCCATCTTTGCCGGTGTTTCTCTCTCTCACACACTTCTCTCTCTCTAACGCTTTCTCTCTCTCTAACTCTCTCTCTCTGATGCTTTCTCTCTCTCTCACACTCTCTCTCTCTCTCTCTCTCTCTCTCTCTCTCTCTCTCTCTCTCTCTCTCTCTCTTTCACTCTCACTCTCTGACGCTTTCTCTCTCTAACTCTCTTTCTCTCTCTCTCTTTCTCTCTCTCTCTCTTTTTCTCTCTCTCTAACTCTCTCTCTCGACTCTTTCTCTCTCTCTCTCTTTTCACTCTCACTCTCTAACGCTTTCTCTCTCTCTAACTCTCTCTCTCGACTCTTTCTCTCTCTCTCTCTAACGCTTTCTCTCTCTCTACTCTCTCTCTCTCTTTCTCTCTCTCTCTCTATATCTCTCTCTATCTCTCTCTATCCTTCTTTTCATGTCCAGAGACCTGTGGGTCCCACCATGATGCACATGTGATCCGACGGAGGGACCCACCCTAGATGTATGTATCTTATCCCTCTTGCATGGGCTCAATGATGTATGTGCTCTATCGACACCATCCGCTATTTGAACGGCGGGGCCCACCATTATGCATGTGTTGCATTCATACCGTCTACCATTTATAAGATCGTTTTATGGTGTAGGAAAATGGGCGAAACAGATTTAAAGTGCGAGTGGGCCCCACCATTTAAATAGTAGATCGTGACATCCACCGTTCGAAAAACTTCTATGGGCCGCCATAGTCCCCAATGCGTTTTTACTTTATTTATCTTTCTTAACTTGTGAATAGGTCGGATCTCAAAAAAATGTGAGGGTGGGCCCGATTTGATATACCTGAGGCCCATTTGACTCGGCCTATTTGATTTGGCCCAAATGATTCGACCCATTCGACTCGGCCCATTTAATCGGCCCATATGTTTAGGACCATCTTGATGTAGTTATGGCCCATCCGTTGAGGCCCACCTTGATATACATGAAGCCATGTTAGGAGGCCCATTTGATGTAACTAAGGCCCATGGGTCGAGGCCCAATAGGATGTACACAAGTCCATTACAATGTGTAACCCTACCATGGTTTGAGTAATGATGTTTATGGCAGCCGTGCCTTGGGAGCAATGATGGTTTGACGTCCACGTTGTAAGAATAATGTTAGTTAAATGTCCGCATTATAATTCTCCCTAGGGCCTATTGTTAGGCCCATACTTGTAGGCCGTCTAGGCCCATCTTTGTTAAGAATAGCATCCATCACCGTATAACATGTTTAGTATAGTTCCTGATTCATGATCATACGCATCATATGTATGCTTGATATGAGAAGTGACTGATCATAGCATATGCCTTCGGGAAGATTGATTAGGGGCTCCCGGATAGGCGGTGTTGCCCTACATAAGTGCACAATACGTGCAGGATTGCCGCATGACTGGATAGTGTGATTCATGCATTCGCATTGTGTGATGTGGTTACTATACGCCCTAGCGACATCAGAGCTGTAGCCTCCACAGCCGTATCGTGGTTGGCAAGATTGGATACTGGAAATCTTGTTCTACATGGGGTGCTATAGATATCCCTGGGTGAAAGTCCCTAAACCTTTATGGTACTAAGAGGTTGCTCTAACGTCTAGACCGAGTGGGTGCATGAGCGCCGAGGGCCGATTACCAGAAGCCTGCATTTTTCACTGTGTCGTGGTCGGTGGGAAGGGAGTGCGGCCTTACCCGCCCGAGAGGAGGGGGCAATGCCAAGCTAAGTTTGACCATCTCGATGAATGGGTCCGCTATCGACGAGCTGAGCCCGATATTAGCAGGCGGGTAGTGAGGTCTCTTCCACTTACCTTATTGCGCGTGATGGGGTGGCAATTTGGTTTAGAGTGTACTAGACCCCGGTGATATCTCAGATTTGAGCTGTACTGATATGTGGACTTAGATGAGGATTTGTATGCTTGAGTTGCATTTCGCATCGCATGGCCTTGGTATGACCGACATCATTTATGTCTTACATCGCATAGCCTTAGTACGGCTAGTGGTATTCATGGATTCATCAGCATGTTCCGCGTTACTCTGATACTGCATATTTGCATTACTACCTTGTGCACATACTTTCACCACCCTCTAAGCTGTTTATAAGCTTATGCACGACTGACAGTTGTGTGCGGTGACGTCGAGACGCTGACGTCAGCCGAGACAGAGGAGCAGGTGATCATTTTGGAGCTTTTTGTCCATTATCATTGTATTTCCCTTTATGCTCATTATACTTGTAAAGTTTTTTATCATAGTGGAAATGTGATAGAGTTTTTTGTTGTTGTTTGTGGGTTATGCATTTGGTTATGCTTATTACGAACTAATCTGATGTTGAAATCCTGCTTGTAGCATCCCAGGATCGGAACTTAGCGTATGGGCGCTGGGAGCCGAGAATGGGGTTCTACGGAGGCTGTCGGCGCCGGATTCAGTGATCGGGAATTTTGTGAGCCCGGTTTTCGAGTTTGGGGCGTGAGAATGATGACTGCAGTAAATCTCCATTGAAATCAATCCTCACCATTTCACTTTTACTGATCAAATGCCTCTCCCCAAAGCAGTCAAAAAATGCAGGTAAAGCACTCTGTACTATATGTTGTATTTTATGTGTGATTCATATCTAGGATGTGACCAGGAATACAGTTTTACAATTGATGTCAGAGACGCAGCAAAAGGTGATTGAGGTGGGAGAGTGATGTCATGGCAGCCTTTTGATCCTGGGCGATGAGGGCATGCTTGATGTACAAAGTGGACCTCTGTTTATCTACTGATTTTGCACTTATGTTCTAGTATTATCTCTTTCCATATGCCGTTTTTTTCCCTTGTATCAGGTAAACACTGTTTCTGATGTTGCTTTCTGTTTTCCTCAATGATTGTAACTTAACGCAAGGAACGACGTTAACTCTAGCGTTTAGCAACCATAGACCCAAAAAAAAAAAAAGCTACATGGGTTATTCCTCCCTTTCGATAACTATTTACAAATTTGAATCTCCTTAGACTATACTAAGTCCTATATTTACATTTTTGATATTCAGGAGACGACTGCATCTCCATCGTCAATGGTACCTCAAATCTGAAGATGAAGAACATTGATTGTGGACTAGGACATGGAATCAGGTAAGCCTTTGTAATGTTTATTTGCCATCGAACTGTTGATGAAGTATCACGAACATGGATGAAGGGAAAAAGTAAATATCAGCGCAATCCAAAACTTTAATTGCCCATTTATGGACAATCACCACAGTTTCCCTAAGGTATGGTCCACCTTAAAAGTATATCTACTTCATTTTTTAGTTCATGATAAAAAATAATCTTTTAAAAAACCAAATGAACGGTATGGATATAGTATACATACATCAAGGTGAGCCCATGGTAAGGCCGGCACTAACTCGGTGAGTTTGGATCTCACCCAATCCACTCCCATTGCCAACTTTTACAACGCGGATTGCCTTGATGGTACACTCATGATGTGTTGACGTGGCAATAGTTCTGTGGGCCCCACCATAGTGTATGTGTTATATCCACACAGTACATCTAATTTGTGATATCATTTTAGGGCATGAACATAAAAATGACTGGATCATACTATGAAAAGCACTGGGGATTGAACACCTACCGTTAAAAGCTTGTTGGGGGCACTGATGTTTTGGATCAAGATGATATTTGTATTTTCTCTTCGTCAGTTTGATCTTATAAATAGGATGGATAGGAAATAAATATTATGGCCGTGGGCACATCACTGTACCAACTACTTTAAGAGGTCTTGGTCTACTTTAGCTTTGGATCTGCTTCATTTTCAGACTAATTCAACAAAGTGGTCTCAAAAAATAGATGGACATGGTGAATATAATACATACATGATGTAAGGCTATAGAACTTTGCTACGTCAACACCTCAACACACAGTGAGACCACAGAATCCGTCCAATCCGGGAACCATTTGTGTGAGTGAGACCCTGACCGTAGGGCCACCTTGTTGCATGCATGTATTATATATCCACACCATCCATCTGTTTGCCAGATTATTTTAGGGCCTGAACCTGAAAATGAAACAGATACAAATTTCAGGTGGACCACACCACATGAAACAGTGGTTACCAACCATTAAAAAAAAATTCAGGCCAAAAAAAATTTATATATAAGACCGAGATGATATTTATTTTTTCTTTCATCTCTAATTTCTATGGAAATTTTTAATAGATTAGATGGTAAACAACCATTAGGCACTAAAAAGTTTTTAATAAAGAGCATCCAACAACTGCTATTTCATGCTGTGTAGTTCATCTAAAGTTTTTATCTTCATCATTTTTTGTGCCATGTCATAAAATAAGTTTTCAAAACAGACCGACCTGTTCATATACAATGCATGCATCAAAGTGGGCCCTACAGTCAGGTTATCACTCACATTGCTAGTTTGTCAAGCTCGGAACAAGCTAAGGATCTAAGGGCCCATCGTGATGTATGGGTTTTATCCACACAGTCCATCCATTTTTACACATTATTTTAGGAGTAGGACAAAAACTTAAGTGGATCTAAGGTTCAAGTGAACCACATAATAGAAAGTAGCTGTTATAATGATTCGCACCATATATAGAAACCATCGGTGGGCCCACCAAGATGTTTATTTTCCATCCAACCAATTCATAAGGTCACACACACCTGGATGAAGGCAAAAATGCAAACATCAGATTGACCTAAAACTTTTATAGTCCCCAACACATTCTCAACAGTAGGTGTTTGATTCCCACCATGTTTTTCACCAGAGCCTTGAATCTACTTCATTTTTAAGCTTATACACTAAAATAATATGGTACAATGGATGAACAAAGTGATGATAAAACCACAAGTGAGTTATAACTTGTGGACAAGTGAGTTGGGGATATCAGAGGTTTATGGAGAGAATAAGGTTCAACTCAAGTTGACCCAACTTGGTGCCGCCCTTCTTAATATATACATTATGTATCCATTTGTCAGCTCATTTTAGGGGATAGCCCAAAAATAAAAAAGATCCAAAATCTGTGGTGGCCACACTATATGAAATAATGGTGATTGACGATTAAAAACTTATTTTATAAAAGTTTTGGATCAAGCTAATATTTATTTTTTTCTTCATCCAAGTTTTGTTAGAAGTTAAATTCGAATATTTCATGTGGCGTGGTCCACTTGAGCATTGTATATGCTTTTTGGGTTTAAGCCATAAAATTATCTGGAAAATGGATGGATAGAGCGGATAATATACATAAATCATAGTGGGCCTCACAGAGTTTATTCAGTATGCTAATGATAGAGTTACTCACTACGCAATCCTCTTTTGTGTTAATGCAGAAGCTAATTTCTTCATGTTGCATAAACCTAGGTGGGGCCCACCATGTTGTTTGTTGGAAATCTACCATTTCCATTCATTTTTCCATATCATTTTAGGATAATTTCCCAAAATTTTTGGGTTAGCTTGTTAGTACACACCTGTGTCAGTACATTAAAAACTTAGGTTCATCAGGTATAAGCCACTATATGGCTTTCCTTGTGCTGAATTCAGGTCCATCCATATTGAGTTGCATGCTAGTTAATGCTTCTGTAAAAAGGCTCATATTGATGCTTATGATGCAATTTTATCCTTGAAGAAAAAGGGAAGAAAAATTTGTCCACATATTTATATATAAAAAATTCCATAGCTATTCTCCTCCATCTGCGAGTTACAGGTATTTATTGGTTCCTTTTATTTTATATCAAATTTGATTTTTGGTTATTTTATTTTGTTTTGTAAACTTAATTTTGTCTTTGCATTGGTAACTGAAGGTGGAGCATTTGGGGTGGAGCATTGGTAACAGAGGGGGGCTTTGCTGCTTCATATGGGGATGGATATGGACTTCATTCGGTATGGTTATTTTTGCAGGAAATATTTATGACTTAAAATTTAATTTTAGATAGTGTAACTCAGATTATGAGTGTACCTTGATGCTTGCCAAACACAGCCAATAGGCACAATCAGTGGAAGGGACTGTTTGGTAGGTTGGATTGGGAAGGAAACTTCCCAACTTCCATCACAGACCCTCAGCCCATGTTGAATCGCTAAGAGCCCCAATTCTTTATGATGTTTTTGTCCTTCTCGTGTAATATATTTGCACTTTGGGTTTCTATTTTAGCTCATGGGTTTTCTTATTCTTTTTTGATGGAGCTTTTTTCCTGATGAATCGATTAGAAATGTATTTTAAATTATACAAACAGAAACTTGCAGTTCCTCGGCCTCAATCTGAGTCACATACACAAATTCAGTCTGCCCAACAAATTTCTCAAACCTAGCAGGTTGAGACTCACCAGCGAATACAACAGTGATACAACTCAAAGAAGTCTTTATCTTCATTGGTCAGTAACTTATTACACATTCTTATATATGTCAAAGGTTGCTATTGTTCATTGTGTAACTCTTGCAAATTGGCTACCATGCATCAAAGGAAGGCAGAGATGTCCTGCCATTCCAACGCTTTCATCGCATTACCAAGTTCTATTCTTCTTCTCTCAATAACCCATGTAATCAGATTCCTAAAGCCTCCATGTTTTCTTATTTCCCAAATCACCATGCAATCATTGACATTTAATTAAAAAAGAAGGGAAAATCAGTTGAAAGTGACAGAACAAAGCTTGTTTTTTCAACTTGTCTATTATAAATTTGCAATTTCTATATTCAATTAGGGGCTGTTTGGATTGGTGGAAATGGAAAATAAAAAAGTAGCCAAGGAAAACATCCATCTTTTGTGTGTTAAAATAAGCTCTTTGCGGATTAAAACACTCGATTTATGCGACTTGGATGAATCAAAGCTCTCTAGGCCATTTTGGAGAAAATTTGAAAAAGATGCAAGTCTTCAATTTCTTTTCTTTCTGGTTTCTTGCTGGAATAGATATAGGATGAATTTTAATCCATGCAGCAGATTAGGTCTTTTAACCCAATTTTCGTTGCAGGGAGTGTTTAAAAAAGTAAGTTAGTGGTAATGGTGGATACTCACAATCTCATGATCAGGTGAGATATGGTTGCCTTGAATGTTTGTTTCTGAGTCTTTTCTATCTTATTTGGATTGAGTTTATCTTGATTTTACATAAGCTTTGATGGAGATGTGAGTACAGGTTATATATACAGACGTGGGTCCACCAGATGAACAGTCGGTATCAGTAGGCTGTGTAAAGGATAGATGACCTCTTCTTATTTTCCAGTTTAAACTCATATTTAAAAATAAAAATCTTATATAATTCACTAAGCTTTTAAAACCATATGTTTTGAAAGATAGGCTCGAATCTTTGATATGTGTTCTACCCCATCAAACCATTGAATCCAGACCCTTAAATATAAAAGATTGTACATATTTGTAGGAATTTATTGTCCTTTACGTAGTTGCATGTTTTTGTGGGTTAAATACTAATAGTAGAACATTGGCTGATGTGCATGTGTGAGAAGACATTTAATACTTACTGATGTAGACATTTGTTCAGCAGGTGACTCTAACTATCACCCAATACTTGCAAGAACAAGTCTGTCCCAGCCCTTGACTTTTTTAAGTCACCATGTCTATGATATTTTGCAAGGAATTCTTGTTCAAAGGATAGTTTTATAATTAGCAAAAGCTTATTTACTTAAATATAATTGGTTCAGATCTGTTGAGAAATTATGGTTTTGTCATGGTCGAAGGTTTCTTGCAGCAATTTGTTTGGTTTCAGATGCTTTTGTACTTGAATTGAGAGAATTAGGACTTTGAGTGTAAATTTTCGAATAAGTTGGGAAATTCAAAAATGGTAACGTACCGAATCTTTAATGAGAATTTCCTGCTTCTTTGCTAAAATTATTTCTCTCAAACCAGTGCAGAGCTCTTAAATCTTGTTTGGAAATTGTATATCTTGATTTTAACAGTCAAGATTGATCGACTTTGATGCTTCTTCTTTCGGCCCACAAGTAGAATCTTGTAGTTTATCCTAGAATCTGGTTTCTTATTACACTAGATTGTCCTAAAGATGAAAAAGAATTTCTTGAGATTAAAATAGTTGTTGCTTTTTTCTTTTTCTCATTCCTGCACCAGTTCTAAATTTAGTCCCATGCACTGCTAATTTGTTTGTGTGTGGAATATATGTAGATTTTTAGTTTCTCCTAGAGCTAAACTCAGGATCTTTGCAGTTTAGTTATTGTGTTTCTATTCATTTCAACCTGTGAACAATTTTTTTTTTTTTTTTGGGTAATTCCATTTCACACAGGCCTGCATATTCGAGGGTGTGTCTAGTAGTGCTTGCGTGTTGGTGTCACTTTGTGTCTCCTTAAGGTCCTTTAACAATGCATGGCAACTGTTTTCCATTTTATTCTCCTCCAATGGCAACGGTTGTCAGTGATTAGGGCCTTTTCGCTAAAATTTATCTTTACCCTTGTATATACTTAATGAGATAGTTATTAAGCTGTTTGTTTGGGAGTCTTGGTGGCTCCATTGTCATTTAAATCCTTGCTTTGTGATAATTTCAGAGACAGGTTAGCTATAAACTGTTATTAATTGTTATAAATGATGACATGGAAACTCATTAGACTTCAAATGTGAACAGGAGCGTGGGCATCCGTTGAAAGGAATGAAGGGCCTTGACCTGTGATGCATTATTCGTGAAACTTAAATAGTTGCTACTGTTGACTTGCAAAGTAACTTGAAGCAGTTGTTTTTTGGATGGGGCTGACTAAACATGTTGATTTTTTAAAGTGGATTGCCTTTGAAATTTCGGGGAAACTTAAAAATAAGTTTAATGATTTTTGACAAGAAAATGCCCTTTTCTTATAGTTTAAAAAACTTTTAAGGCAGGAACTTGTGCAGATAACTCAGGAAGAATTTCTATAAAAGTGCCTTTTGCTTTATGCATGGCAGGGTGGTGTTGACAAAGGTCCTCTATATGCATGAGTTCTAGTTCTTGAGGTGCATTTGAGAAGTCTCGCCTCGGGCGTCACTAAAGTCTGAGGCTGGTCGTAAATGATTTACAGGTTGAATGCTAATTTAAGCCTGTAAAGGTCTTTTGATTTAGAAGATTCAACCTAGTAGAATTTTTAGTTGTTTATATTATTTTTTCTTTTACACTGTAAATAATTTATCGGCGTTTTAAACAGATTTTACAGACCTTTTTTAATCTCTCATTAGCACATGTTACAGTTTTTTATTGGCGTTTTCTGTTACTTTTATTGGCGTTTATTGCAAAATTTATATCTTTACCGGCGTTTTGAAAGTTCTTACCGGCGATTAGTAAAGTATTCTGCGGCGCCTCATACCTTTTTTAGCGGCGCTTTCCTGATTTCTACCAGTGCTTTTACAGTTTTTACCGGCCGTCAGCGAAGTCGCCGGTAAATGGTAATAAGCGCCGCTAAAGGACATTTGTAGCAGCGGCTGCCAAAAATGCCGTTAAAAAGAACGAACGCCGGTAAATGACGCAGCGACGCCCTCATTTTGCAGCAACCACCCGACCGCCGGTAATTCTTATACCAACGGTTTTTTGGACTTTTAGGGGCGGTTTTGGCCGCCGGTAATGCCTGTTTTTCTTGTAGTATCTGCAGACTAGTTGCTGAATTCATGTCTCGGTTTGCATGCCCGATCACGGAGGCCGCACCAGGCATGCGAACTAAGAAGCGGTGGGCTAAGGTGGGGCCACCTTAACTTGTATGTAAAATTCACTATGACCATACAGTGTGTGATGGAGATTTACTTATAAAAATAAAATCTCAGCCACATTCATGATTCATGTGGGCCATATGAGTGAAAACATTGCGTATGAGGATGGCCACCATACAAACTATTTAACTTGACATGGCTCACATAAATCATGTACAAACCTAATTTTTTGTCTCAATGTATAAATTTTCATGATTTAGATAACGGTTGGTATAGATTTCATATAAACATAATAGTAGGCTCCATAAAAATCAACGGTAGAGGTCCCTCTCCCAATTGTTGCCTTTAATGTGGCCCTACCTAAATGTATATCAGCATAATATTTGGGTCCTTAACATAACGATGGATGATGCAAGGGATGATTGCAGTAGATTTTACATTCACGATATACCTTGTAAAAGTCAAGGGTTAGAGTCCCTCTCCAAGTTTTTCTCATGGTTTGGCTCAATAGATTCACGAAATACACCTCGCTTTAGACTCGTTGCTAAATTTCTATCACATAATGAACCGATTGGATTGGAAGTACACATCATGGTGGGGCTCACCTAGAGTCCACCAATCACGGTAGAGAATACAAGGGAGAGAGTAATAAATGAATGAAGAGAGAGAGAGAGAGAAGCGACCTTTCTAAGAAAAGAGATTATAATTTGGAGTTGTACAAGTTTGATATATTTGGATAATGGATCAAATATGTAAGGGATCCAGTCCATTGATCAAATATTGGACCTTATAATTCTGTTTTCTAAAAAAAAAAAGTCTAATTAGTAGCTAAAATAATTTTAGGAAAATTTTGGATTGTTAAAAATGCATTACAATAGATCAGATATTACTTGCATCGGTTAGTAAAGTAACTAGTATATTTTAATATATATTTTTTTATATATAGATAACATCTAATTAGTAGGCTCAATTTGAAAAACTGTGTGTAACTTTGACATGTGTACCAATCTTTATTAAATATGATATGGTATATAGAATTTATCATGGGGACCATTACATATTCACAACAAAAGTTTTTAATTAATTAATTTAATGTTTGGTGGACGAAATTGAAATGTTTAACTAAATGTATGTGAGCATCTACTATAGTTTCCATTTGTTGTAATATGAGTGAGCAACTGTCATCACAAATGGATGGGAACCACAAAGATGTTTGTGAGGAATTAACTCCATTCATCTGTTTTTCGAGCTTATTTTAGTCCCTGCTACAAAAAATGAGGTATATCCGACACTCAAATGAGCCACACAAGAGGAAGCAGTTGGCATTCAGTGATACCCGTTGAAGTATTCTTATGGCCATAAAAGTTTTGTATCAGATTATCTTTTGATTTTTTCACTTCATCCCATTGGTAATGACCTTGTAAACAGTATGAATACCATATATACATCAAAGTGGAGCCCAGGAGGGTTTCAATGGTAGGAATTTCTTTCCCTAATTTTCCTCTCGTGTGACCTACTTAAGTTATGTATCTACCTCATTTTTTTGTTGAGCTTATTAAATTGGTCTTTGCGTAAAAATGGACTGAATGAATTTCTTATATACATTGCAGAGTGCCCTACCTAGCATCCTTGTGCAGGAACTTCATAGCTTTGGCAGGATTTGTCTTGCGTCTGTTTGTTGTGATATGACTGCCCAACGTCATCGGAAATTATATTTAAGGGAGCAATGTTGACAGGAAAAAGGAAATCTTTGTTTGGTAAGACACGTGTGAGTGTGCTGGATGCAATAGTTCGTAGCAACACATTCCTTAGATTATCCTAGTAGTGGATCCATCATAGCACAAAGTCTCACTGGTCAGACGATCAGTATCTAACGTTGCTTGAATTTCAGTTGTTGATTGTTGAGTTAACCCATTGGATGACAAGGACCGTCCATCCGTGTAATCTTTGAGCTATGCTCCATCATCACAGGGCCTTGGGTTTCACCGGCCTTGATTGATATGATTGTACGCCATGCGTGCTTCTGGTACACATGGCGCACATGTACAAGATCCATACAGCTCATGTTTTGGTTCCATCGTTGATGAGCCATATCCAAATATTAGGCCTTGTGTTTGACACGTTGATTTGAAATACCTGGATTTGGAATCCTCCGGTTGCCTTTGGCAGCCTGATTCAGAATCCCCTAAATTCAAAATTAGTTATGCATAGTAGATACACAAGGTTTAAATTTAATTGCTAAATTAATTTTAATATTCTTAATTACTGCACATTTGTAATGTTTGGTACAATGGTTGTAATAAGCCCATTGAAATAGATACTTTGATTGAAAATGATGAAATTCCAAGTCTCGGTTGAGCACAAGCATAGTATCACATTCGAATGACTAACTATTGAGTTTCAAATATTACATATTTTCTCTCATCTATATCTTGGTTTTATGGACATTATACCACTCACATTTATGTTTTACTCATGTTTGTGTTGCAAGGTGAACTTGAGAGCTTAGAGTGAAAACAATATTAAAAGCGTGGATTTAATGCTCAAGAATCCCCAAAGCAAAGAATGGACCTTTGGGGACTAAGATTCAAGATTTCAAGACCCCAAGAGTTAAGAAAACCAAGTAGAAGAGGAAGGAAGTGCAAAAATTAGTACAGAAATTCGCAAGATCTTAAGCTTAAATGACATTGAAGCCAGTATTCGATGACATCAAAGGAGTCTTAGATGACATCAAAGAATTATATAAAAATTGAGTTTGGCTGCTGAACAAATTGGATGCAGTCTTCGATGACATCGAAGTCAGTCTTAAATGACATCAAAAGCAGTTCGATGTCATCAAAGGGTTTACGCGAAGTGTGAAAATTTGAGGCGATTTCTGAATTTTTTAAGTCGGTTTAAAGAAGGGAGTTCCCCACTTGTAAATAGAGCTTTTGAGGGCATTCATAAGCATTATTTAGAGCATTTAAGGGAAAGATCTAGGGCTTTTTTTTTAAAGGTTTTTAGTTTTTTACAAATTCTTTTTATATCTTTATTAATTTATTTTCTTGCTTTCATGTTGTTTTTCTATTTTGCAATTTAGTTATGTTTTTCTATTTCACTCTAGCCCAAGTTAGAAGGAAAGCACATTGGTTTAATGATTTTATAAATTACGATGATTGATTATTTTTAATGATGAGATGAATGGTGTGTGCATGTTATCAATTATCTAGGTTTAGGTTTTTGATCCTCATGTGAGATCCATATGTTTTCATCATGTGGGATCCATATTTATGAATATGCTAACCTAGATCAATTAGATTTCTTAGATGAGAGATGCTCTCAACTTGCTACATTATTTGAATCATTATCTCATGGATATTGAATGCTTAAAATCACAAGCGTTTGAGAATATATGTTAATGGTGTTAACTTATGATTCTCTAATCTTTTATATCATTTATTAAAAATATTTAAACTGTTTTATTTTTCGATTAGGTCGACCATAGTGCTTGGATCGTAACTATGTTTCATAATTTATTGATCATTAACTTATGTGTGGAACTTTGAAGCTTATGTTTTGTTTTAATTCAATTGAATTTCATACCTTTAAAACTTTCAAAATCATTTCATCTGTTAAGTTTCCATTACTTAGTTTTGCATTTGATTTTCTCATTCTCATAAATCATCTCCCTGTGGGATCGACCATGTATTCAAAGGATATTACTTACGAACTTCTACACTTTGAGGTAAGCAATCAAGTTTCTAGCGTCATTGCCGGAGAGAGACGGATATAGATTAATCTGTGCAAGATAGCTAAGGTAAGTTCTTTTCTAAAACCTTCAAAATTTCTGTAGATTTTCGGTTTTACTTTGAAAGTAAATTTAGTTGAGTCTTTCAAGTACTAACTATGACATAAGGTTGCTCCTGCTTGGGATTTTATCACCCAAGTGCTATGGTTGTCGTACAGTTGTTGTTTGATCACAAAGATCATCCATTAAATCTACTTTCCAGATTAGCAAAGTTTAATTTTTTGCATTAGTTTTACTTTCTTTTTATTTATTTTACTTTGTAGTTTAAACCCTCATGGTCGGCTCTGTCGCCTGGGTTGTTGATTTATTTTGCTTTGTGATTTGAACCTTTATGGTCAGCTCTGCCGCTTAGGTTGTTGATTTATTTTACTTTGTGGTTTGAACCCTTATAGTCGGCTCTGCCACCTGGGTTGTTGGATAAGTTTTTGTTTTTACTCTAAGTATCATACTTATAATTTGAAGTTGTAGTTTTTGTTGTATAGTGTAGATGGTTTATGTCCTGTTGGAGTCGGGATCAAAACAATCGACTATCCTCTGAAGGTGGACTAGTCCCAGGCCTTGATAATTTATTTAGGAAAGGCATTCAGTACCATTTGGATTACATGACAAACCCAGTTGATAATACAAATCCAAATTTGCCAGATCCAACTCCAATCCAAAAAAGAAAAAATCAACGCAATCCTCCTCTTGAGGATGAGAATGAACTTTATAGAATGTGTTACACCAATCATGGACTTTATGTGAACATTTACACACTGAGAGATCAACTTTACCATCTTGTATTGTGTTCCCTGCTCACACAGGGAACATTAATTTTTAACTAGGTATTATTCAATTGGTTCCTAAATTTCATGGCTTGAATTTTGAAAGCCCCTACTTACACCTCAAGGACTTTGAGGAAGTGATCGCAACATTACAAGTAAACAATGACAATAGGGATGCACTCAAACTTAGGTTATTCTCATTTTCTCTAAAGGATTGGGCCAAAACATGGCTCAACTCTCTAAGACCTCATACCATCACTACATGGCAAGCCTTAGTAAAGATTTTTTGAAAAATTCTTTCCTAAGCACAAAACAAATGCACTTAAATAGGAAATCATGTCATTCTCCTAAAAGGGGAATGAACTGTTTTTCCGAGCTTGGGAGCGCTTCAAAGACCTTCTACTCACTTGCCCACATCATGGTTATGAACCATGGCACTTGATTGATACTTTCCGAAAAGGGATCATCATGGATATCCGTTAGTTCATAGAGATGATGTATGGTGGAACCTTTCTTGACAAATATTATAATGAGGCTTGGGATTTTCTAAACATGTTAGCAGAGAATACTCAGACGTGGGATGCCTCTGCTAAACTGGACCAAACTAGACCCATTCCTAAAGAGAAAGCAAAGATGTACGTCCTAAGAGAGGAAGACGACCTTAATGCAAAATTCGCTGCATTGGCTAGAAAGGTCAAAGCCTTGGAAATTAGGAAGGTTGATATGATTAAAGAAAACACCTCCTTAGGTAATTTTTGTAGAATTTGTGGTGGTGTCAACCATGACACAAAGGATTGTTCAACAATTCTAGTTGTACAAGATATCATGCATGAGCATGGACAAGCAAATGCTATAAATAGCTACCAAAGGCTAGTTGTGCAACCAAGGGGAAACATGTACAATCCGAATTGGTGTAACTATCCTAAATTTAGTTGGAGGAGTGGACCACAAATTAATGTGCCCAATGCACCTCAAGTGCCTCCAGAAAATAATTTCTTCGGGGCATCTAACAATGCACCATATGTGCCCCTACCAAAATGATCATCTGTGGAGGATGCATTGACTGCATTCATGAACTCTCAAGCTCAAAGGAATCAGTCTTTAATCCAATATTTAGATGGCGCAAATCAACCTATTAAAGTAATTTTAGTGATGCAATTGATAATCTAATTGTTTTGGGATATCATCTGTGGACCATATGCTTAATAGATTAGTAGTAGGGTTGTACATCAAGTCGAGTCGAGTCAAGGTGGGTCAAGCTTGGTTTGGCTCATCCGTGCTCTCCTCGAGTTCGAGCTCAAGCTTACCATTGGAGCTTGGCTTTTTTGCCAAACCTTTTGAGCCGAGCTCGAGGTGAGCTAGTGAATCGAATCGAGGCAAGCTTACCCTGAGTCGGGTCAGGTCTGCTCCCAACCCGACCCGACCCAACCCAATACCTAACCCCCACCTGACTTAACCCAACAACCCTACCCAACTAACTCAACCCCCAAATCAAATATTCAATTAGTAATATATATATATATAATATTAGATAGAATCATAGAGGGTACATTGTTGTTGGTACTGAGATAGAGAAGGGAGCTTGGGTGAGTGCAGGCCATATGGTTAAGACAAGTCGAGCGGACGTTGAGTCAAGCTCGGGCGAGTGGGAGAGAGAGAGAGAGAGAGAGAGAGAGAGAGAGAGAGAGAGAGAGAGAGAGAGAGAGAGAGAGAGAGAGAGAGGAGCCCGAGTGTGGTGAGTTAGGTAAGAAAGGGAAATGTTAAAAAAGGAACGAACGAGTAGGGTATGGTTTAAGTTTTAATTTTTTTTAATTTTTAAATATAATAATATATAATATAATACAAAATAAATTTGAGTTGAGTCAAGCCAAGCTCGAGCTTTGAGCCGAGTCGGGTTCGAGTCGAGTCGAGTCAAGCTCTACTATGTTCAAACTTGGCTTGTTTTCAAAATGAGCTAGGTCATATGAATCTTAGCTCCCCTCAAATCGTCATTCAAGTCGAGTCAAGTTAAGCTAAATCGAGCCAAGCCGAGCGAGCTTTTCAGGCTAGCTTGGCTTGTGTATAGTCCTAATTAGTAGTCTAGTAACACACATGTTACATATGTGAATCTTGGAAGGATTTTATGCTATTTTTTGTCTTAAATCAAGTAAAAAACATGGTCTGTCGATGCCATCGACTGACCACTTGATGCCATTGAGCATTGTTCGATGCCATCAAATAGCTGCTTGATCCCATCGAGAAATTCAGAATTTCTCTAGTAGTTGCTAGACTATTTTAGTACTTGTTTGATGCCATCGAGACCCATCAAAGTGCAATTGAGAAAATTTGATTTTCTATATTTTATCTCTGAACTGTTTTGGTGTTAGTTCAATGCCATCGAAGTGGGGTTCAATGCCATCAATGATTTATCGATGATGTCGAAATCCCATCGAAGGTGTCATCGAGCGTATCGCAGAGTTGCTTATCTGTTGGATTTGTTTCCGATTTTGATTGTGATTCTTCCTAAGGCTATGTTACGCCCCAAACTCAGAAACCAGGCTCACAAAATTCTCGATCGCCGAATCCGATGCTGACAGCCTCCGTAGTACCCCATTCTCAGCTCTCAGCGCCCATACGCCAGATTCCGATCCTGGGATCCTACAAGGAGGATTTTCAATATGAAATTTTTTTTATATATAATGGAACATAACCACAAGCATAACCAAGTCACAAAACAACAACACCACATATCCACTATATCAAAAACTTTAAGTACAATGTGTACGAAAGGAAAATACAATATAATGAAAGTAACAGAAACTCCAAAAGCTCCAAAAGATCACAGCGCTCCGAGCTCAATCTTTACATGACCTAACGCCACCTGCATGCATCTATCATGCATAAGCTTACAAAAGCTTAGAGTGTGGTGAAAGTATGTGTAAGGTGAGTGTCAAGTGTACAATATCAGAGTAATGCGGAAATATGTGGGAAGTCCATGAATGCTATCAGCTATACTAAAGCTATGTAATGCAAGGCATGAATGTTATCGGCCATACTAAGACCACGCGATGCCAGGCCTATGTAGCCAAATGTCATATGCAAAATACAAAGCAAGCGTGCCAGTACTCATCAAGTACACATATTAGTACAGTTCCTCTCTGGATATCACCGGGGTCTAATACACCTCACACTGACTGCCTCCTCCCTAGCTGCACAGTCAAGCAAGTGGAAGAGACCACACTATCCGCCTGACCAGTAGTCTGCCAATACCTACCCGGCTCATTGATAGCGGACACATTTGCGAGTTGGTTAAACCCAGCCTAGCTTATAGCCTCATCACTCAGGCGGATAAGGCCACCCCCCCTTCCAACCGACCACGACACAGTGAGAGACGCGGCCTACTGGTATTCGGCACTCGGGCGCTCGTGTTTCCACTCGGTCTAGACATTGGAGCATCCCCTGGTACCAAAAAGGTTCTAGGACTTTCACCCAAGGACATCCTAAGTGCCTACAGTGCTAGAACAAAGTATTTTCGGTATCCGATACGACCATCCACGATGTGCCTGTGCGACCATGGCCCTAATGTCGCTAGGGCGTGCAGTGATCAAGTCACACATATGCGAGATGCATGAGTCACACCGTACAATCATGCAGCAATCTCGCGTGTACCACGCGCTCATGACGGGCACTCCATCTCATATGGAGTCCCGTAAATGTCTCAGCCCAATGGCTTATGCTATAATCAAACATTCCTCATATCAAGTATACATATGATGCGTATGGGCATGAATCATGGAGTTATACTAAGCATTTTATGAACTATCCTTACAATGCAGATGGGCCTAGACGACCTACACACAATGAATATGGGCCTATCAATGGGCCCTAGGGAGAGTCATAATGCGGACATTTAACCAACATTATTCTTACATTGTGGATGTCAAACCATCATTGTTCCCAAGGCATAGCCTGCCATAACTGTCATTACATAACCCATAGTGAAATCACACAATGCAATAGACCTTGTATACATCACATTGGGCCTCGACCCACGGGCCTCAAATACATCAAATAGGCCTCAACCCATGGGCCCTAATACATCACAATGGGCCTCAACCCGTGGGCCCCAAATACATCACAATGGGCCTCAACCCATAGGCCCTAATACATCACAATGGGCCTTAACCTATGGGCCTAATCACATGGGCCTTATATATACCAAATGGGCCTAATCCCATGGGCCTTGTATATACCAAATGGGCCACACCAATTGGGCCCCATAGTACGTCAAAATGGGACCGATCACATGGACCATATGAATAACAAATGGTGGGGTCCACTTGAACTGTTAGATCTGCCTCATTCTTTAGCTCATGCAATAACATGAGCTTTCAAAATTGGATGGACGGGTTGGATGCAACAAATGCATCATGATAGGGCCCATAAAACCCACCATAATATATATGGAAAAAGGCATAATGCGCACGAGCTGATTTTTTAATGTCCCATAAGGTCGAGCTAAGTGGGCCCCACTGTGATGCGTTTTCGAACATCTACCCCATCAGCCAAATGCACCATTCCATCGTAAGCCTAGGTCTCAAAAATCAAGTCAATCCATGACTTGTGTAGGCCACGCCACATGCAGATGTGGAGAGGGCCGTGCACCATTTAAAACATTCATAACCATTTTGAGGGCCCACTGAGATGTGGTTTGTAAATCCAGCCCATCCATCATGCGTGTCCACGTGTATGAGGGTTCAGCCCAAGTTTCAGGCGCATGCCAAATTTCAGGTGGGACCTACCGTCCTCAACGGTGGACAGTGCAAATCACATGGGCTCCACCGTCCAAACACGTACATCACTGTGGGCTCCATGTGAGGCCTACTGGCCGTCCAGCAACCTGCTGGACGGCATTAATAAAACACATGCATTTTGGTGGGTGCCACCGTCCGCCTGAACGGTGGGCATATAAAACACATACATCTGCGTGGGTCCCATGTGGGGCCCACTGAAATGTTTATTTTCCATCCAACCCGTTCATAAGGTCATAAAGACCTTGGTGAATAGGAAAAACAAATATCAGATTGATTCAAAACTTCCGTGGCCCCAACATGGGTTTCAATGGTAGAGTTCAATCACCGCTATTTCTCGTGGTGTGGGCCACCCGAGTCTTGAATGGGCTTGAAATTTGGAGGGGGCCCACTGCTGGAAGTGGCCCACCATATGAACTGGTTGGATGACAAATATACATCATGGTGGGCCCTACAACAGGGGACCCGTGGGTGGGCCTGTCCGTCCATCAAACGCAGCAGCGTTCTGCTGTTGCGTCAGCAGCAGCAGGCGCTGGCTGCTTTAATTTATTTATTTTTTTTAAATTGAGTTTTTTCGAGGTTTTTCATGCATGGGGCCTGCATCGGAAGAATCCGACCCCGCCATTGGTCTTCAGGGCTCAAGACAGACCCATCAACCTAATATTGGGTACCTTTTGGTGTGTAGAAAAATTCAGGTGACTTTAAACGGTGGGAATCAGTGTTTTCAATGTTATGGCCCACCAGAACCTTGGATCAACTTTATTTTTCAGCTCAATGCCTAAAATGTGTCGGGAAAAGGAATGGACAGCGTGGATTAGAACTATACATCAAGGTGGGGCCTGTATGAGCGGTCCACCCCAAAACCCAAAAATCCCCTTTTTTTGTGTTCAGCCAACGTCCAGCGTCCCTGGACGCTGGACTGTTTTGGGCAACGGCTTTACTAGGTGTGCCCTACTCAGGTGGCCCACAAGATGGGGGATGGTGTGGGTACAATACATATATCAAGTGGGCCTCACCTACGAATGGCTTGGATAAAACACATGGCTCATGGTGGGGTCCATCTAAGTGGGCCACATGGCCTTATCATCACATCAAAAATACTGAAAGAGAAAGGAAGAGAAAGAGAGAGATGGAAGACCGAGTGATGGAGGGACCCCGGTACTATGGGCCCTCCCTTTCATGATCTACAACATACATCAAGTAAGTCCTAATATATGTGGGCCCATTAAATCAAAATCTAATGGTGGAGATTTCTTCTCCACTAAAATAGACGGTCCCAATGACCCCTATTCAAGCTAGGAAAGTAAACATCATAATGGGGTCCATGGAGAATGGCCCCATCATGGAATGATATTGATAATCAAGGTCGGCCATCGGCCACATCTTAGGGTCCAAAGTGAGATCCTCACCATTGATCGGTAGGCCTCACTTGGCCCATCATTAAAAAGAAAGAAACATGAAAACTAGCCTATTGAAGCACCCACCGTCGATCCTCTTGGTCTGTTGGAAAGCTGATCTCCTTGAGCTTCACTTTAATGGTGGAGATGAGAAATGGATGGCTAGGATGATGGATTTTGGAATGGAAAAGTGGGCCACTAAACTCACATTCCTCTCACATGGAGAAGCTTGGCCATGGGTTTCTTGCTTGGGTTTGGGATGGTTGGAAAATGTGAAGGGAAGAGAGAGAGAGAGAGAGAGAGAGAGAGAGAGAGAGAGAGAGAGATTGTAAGGAGAGGGAGTGATGGGTGTGATGGGTGAAAGGGTGTGATGGGTGAAAGGGTGTGAGTGATGGGTGAGGTGATGGATTGGTTGACTTTTGTGGTTGCTTTACTTGTGGAGAAAGGAAGCATGGGGGTGCTTTGTACTTGATATGAGGGGTGATTGATAGGATTGATTTGACATGCCGTAGAGATTCCCTTGTGATTGCAAATGCGCGGCGTTTCTTCAAAATAAACGCCGGCTCACATCTTCTGGTCAGGGTATCGGATCGGTGCGTGAGTCGCAGCATTAGAACCGTGGCGACGGTGCAGTCGCAATGATACAGGTCTCGGATTAGACCGACTCAAATCTAAAGGATACGACTTACAATCGTGCGCAACGTCGATTATTAGTCGCGGATTGCCGGACTTCGACGGAAAGGATGGAAAGATTCATCGGAACAGTACGAACTAGGATATGGGTCTTACAGGCTATATATTAGAATGTAATCAAGATTGGGGAAGACATAGAGCTTTTCAATTAGTTCCTAGGGTTTCAAGGGTGTAGCTTGGGGTGATTCGAGGCTTGTTCGAATTGGATATTCTCTAAACTCTTGTATTTTCTGCTTTCATAGTGATTATTTGTCACTTTGTGCTAAGTTTTTTAGAGGGTTTTTCACATTAAAATCGGTGTGTTTGCATTTTGCTTGATTGGTGCGATTGGATTACTTCACTTGATTCATCTTTTTGTGCTTCCGTAATCCTCCTACAAATGGTATTAGAGCAAACGTTAGGGTACAGGCTTGAATCCGAAAGTGAGTATCAATGGCTGTCAATCCTAAGTATGATGTTGAGAAGCACTCCGAGAAAAATAATTTTAAATTGTGGAAGGTTAAATTGTGGAAGGTCAAGACGTTTGGATTATTATTTCAGTAAGGATTAAACGAGGTCCTTAAGAAGCGACCAAAATCCATGGTTGACAATGAATGAAACAAACTAGATAAAAAAGCGAGAACCACCATTCAATTGTGCCTAACTGATGAGTTTCTCTACAATGTCATGAGAGAGAAAACTGTGGCGGGTCTATGGGTGAAGTTAAAGGAAAACGGTAGCACGGGGGCCTCTACTAATGCATTGTTTACGATGGGACAAAATTTTGAGGGAGATACTAGATCTTCTCGATCGAGATCCAAATTCAAGGGAAAAGGCAAAGGTAAATTGAAGTGTTGAACTGTGGGATGATGGGCCATATGAAGAAGGATTGTACAAATTCTAAAGCTATGAAAGAGAACTCAGACGCTTCTTCCAATGAGGCCAACACTGCCACATTTGATGAAGGGACGAGCGAAAGTAATGTGGTATCAGTGTCTATGATCGGACACTTATTCGATGATCGTAAGGATGAGTGGATTTTGGACACTGGGACTTCATATCACATGACTCCTCATTGGAGTTGCTTCACCAATTATAGAGAATGCGATGGTGGTCAGGTATTTATGGGTAATAATAATGCCTGTAATGTTGTGGGTGTTGGTACTGTGCGCATCAAAATGTTTGATAGGATGGAGCGTACCTTGACTGAGGTGAGGCATGATCCTAACATGAAGAAGAGTTTGATATCTCTCGGTGCACTTGAGGCGATTGGGTGCAGATTCACTGGTTTGAATGGTGTTCTTAAGGTTTCAAAAAGGGCACTCATAATGATGAAATCACAAAGGCATGAAAATCTTTACAGGTTAATCGTGAGCACTTGGGAGGAGCACCCATAGGTGGTGAACAATCTAGTTTATCTTTTAAATTTAGAAAACATGCATAAATGTACTTAATTATGTCCATTCTAATGTACAAAGGCCATCGTCCATGGTTTTCGTTGGAGGGTCGTCATGCTTTGTCACATTAATCGATGGCTATTCCAGGAAAGTATTGGTTTATTTCATAAAAAATAAATTGATGTTTTCACCAATTTCAAATAATGGAAAGTGGTGGTGAAAAAGCAATCAGGGCGAAATGTGAAAGTATTAAGGACAGATAACGGTAGAGAATTTACTTCAATTGAATTTAAACAGTATTGCAAAGATTAAGGAATCATAAGGCATAACACAATGTGCCACACACCCAAGCAAAATGATGTGAGTGAGTGGATGAATCAAACTCTCTTGCAAAGGGCCTGATGCATAATTAGTAATGCTGGGTTGGGCAAGGACCTATGGACTGAGGCCATTAACACAGTTTGTTATTTGGTGAATCGGTCCCCTTCTACGGTGATTGATTGCAAATTTTCAAAGAAAGTATGGAGAGGTCAAAAGGTAGACTACTCAGGCTTATGTGTATTTAGTTGTGAGCTTACTCTCATGTATTGTCAGTTGAGAGAGATGAGCTACACCGAGGAGCTAAGTACATCTTTGTTCACTATGATGGTGGTGTGAAGGGGTACAAATTGTATGACCGAGTCACACTGAAGATCATCATTAGCAGGGATGTTAAATTTGATGAAGGCTCCTTATTCCGCAAGAATGAGCAAAATGAGGAAGAGGAATTAAAAAAGTTGGTTGTAAATGTTCAGATTGACACAGGTGATACTCAAGCTAGGACAGATGCGCAAACATAGGTAGAGGAGAAAGTGGAGTGGCCATCTATGAGAAAGAATTTGTCGTGGAATCGTAAGTTACAGCCAAGATACAAGGGTTACTAAAATATTGCATATGCCCTCGTTATAGATGAAGAGGACCCGTCTACACTTTAGGAACCTCTTGAAGAACCTGATGCAAAAAAGTGGAAAGTACCACTAGTGATGGATGACGAGATGGAATCGTTGTACAAGAACAAGGCATGGGAGCTAATGGAGCTTCAAGTTGGCCGAAAAACAATCGAGCACAAGTGGATCTTCAAGAAGAAATAAGATACATACAAGGAAAGGTTGGTAGCGAAGGGTTACGTTCAGAGAGAAAGTGTAACATCCTAAAATTTCACAGCCAGATTTTATACTCGTGCCCGAGAAAACTGGGTATTAATAATGTATAAACTAGATGCTCTGAAATCGCACCCTATTTTTTTCATTTGGTTTACATCCAGATACATTCATAAAAGTAACATTCACAAGAATAAAATCAATTGTATTGATTATATTTCATCAGAGTGAAAAGAATAATTAGAGGCCTTCTCAATGGAAGCTTATTTACATTCATCGAGTTTGCAGCGGAAGTATAAAACTAAGTAAATAAACTGTCTTCATATTCGTTCGGTGTAGTCTTCTATAGGAAGCTGTTCCTCTAAGTCTTTAGTCTGTACGTTACTTACAACATCTGTACGGTTGGGAGAGGGTCAATGCCCTACTCATAGTGATGGTTATCCTTTAAGATTAACAATAATTCAAGAGATTTATAAAAGCGATGTGAATGTTTTGATACGTCAAGTACTCTACAGTACAGGTGGTATCAATGCGCAATCAATCTATATGAGATGCATGCCTAGTAAAGTATATACAATATATCACACTTAGCGATCGTCGCAATATGGAATATGATTAGAGTTATACGACTCGCCCCGCATCCCATACTATAGAGATTCGCCGCGCGTGTCCCACGCTTAACATGGTTTTACGCGGTTGACCTCAAATGGCCACAACACAAGACCGAGTGAATACGCCCCCAAAGAATTAAGATGTAGCCTAACATCACACTTTCAATTTCATTTTGTTGGAGCTGAGAGCAAGTCGAGTCGAGTCCATCTCAGGAAGATCCTAAGGGTGCACGTGCCTCCTAGTAACATTGAGCGCAATTTGACTTATAAGGTGATGATTTCTTCTCCTTGAGCTTTCCACTTTCCTGTTAGCTTAAGTGATAGTTTTTGTTTTAATTTCAATTAATAATTGATATCTCCAATTCATAGTTACTTGTGCTAGTTGTTAGAATTGAATTCTAAATTATGCGCTCAATATTTATCCTGAATATTTATCCTGCATGAACATCTATATTTTGCACTTGTATATTTTCTCATGCTTGTGGATTACTTGTGGATTGCTTATGAAACTTGAATTAGTACATCTATCAGTGGAGAACTCCACTTACATATGTACATCCAGATTCGGGATCTAACTTGATTGATTGTGATTATAATAAACCTTCGACCTAGTGGCTACTTGAATTATGGGTTAAATGGAATATTGATGTGGGCTTACCATCCATGGGTTGTCGTGCCTACGTGGCTTTTAAGAATGATCTTTTTATCACATCGATTTGATATTTCACTTATGTGGCTTTGATTTGGTATTTGTCATATATGGCTTAGTTTTGATATTTACCTCATGTGGCTTGAAATTGAGGTTTAGACCACTCATATTGAAGTAAAAGTGTACAACAAAGATCCTAGATGGGGGGTGAATAGGACTTTTCAATTGTTGTGCTAATTTAAAATTTTAATTGACAAACTTAAACTAATTTGCAATTAAACTGAGAAAGGCAATATAACCCTAAAGGCTTCCAAGCCAATAGAAGATCCAATCACATAGGCTACTCAAGGTATGCAAATTAAGTAACTAGCCTATAGCATAGTGAACATGTGTGTATGGAATATGCTACCTATTAATCCTAGGCATTTATCTAATCATACATATATAATTAAAGATTCAAACACATAAGCATAATTAAATAGATGTGCAAATGACAATTCCAAACACAAGCATGTATAGTAGTTCGGCTATGTGCCTACTTCACTCTCGGCGGACGCACTCTCCTAGAGTGTACTGGTTTTCATTATTAAATGGTTTTAAATCAGGTTAACCATCAACCTTCACAACCTACACAAGGTTAAACTACCAAAAAAATGAGCAGCGGCTACCAACCGTGCTAGTTTTTAGCTACGGATATAAACCGTAGCTATTTTGCTACAATTTTAATCCGTAGCTAAAAGCTACTACCCATGAAAATAACTACAACGTGTGACAACCCCATTACAATTTGTGTGCTTTATCTATTGTGTCTATCCGTTTTGACAGATCATTTTATGACAAGAGCCGAAAACGAACGTAAGATCAAGGCTCAAGTGGACCACATGGTAGGAATAGTGGAGATTAAATATATACAGTTGATCGATGGTGTGGTTCAATTGGACCTTCGATTCGCCTCCTTTTTGGGATCGTTCTCTATAAAAATAAAAATTAAAATTAAAATGAATGGACGGAGTGGATATACCAAATACATCATGATGGGCCCCACAAAGCCTTTGACAAGACCGTCCGTCTCCAACTCGTTAGGGGTTAGAGCCGTGCGAGCGCTGAGGCTCCTCGAGCTCTGAGTAGTACGAACGGTGAGGCCTACCGTGATGTTTGTCAGGAATCCACTCTGTCCATTCGTTTTGTGAGCTAATTTTAGGTGATTAGACCAAACTTGAATAGGATCTAAGACTCAAGTGGGTCGTACTAAAGGAAAAGGTAGTAAGATAAATTCCTATCGTTGAAACTTACCTGGGTTCGACGATGATGTTTACATGCCATCCATACCGTTAATAACGTCATTCCTACTGGGATGAACTGAAAATAAAAATATTAGCATGATTTAAAACTTCTGTGGCCCCACGAATATTTCATCTGTGTACGTTCAATTATCACATTTTCTGCCCACTTGAGCATTATATATGGTTCATTTTTGACCTCATGTCCTAAAATGAACTCAGAAAATGGATGGACGGTGAGGATTTCTCACAAACATCCCAGTGGGACCCACCTGCGTTCCCAGCGTGGGAACTTCCTATGAAAGGCTTTGGCAGGATATCCGCATCCATATCAAAGTTAAATGGCCCCAAAATGATCTATTTATTATATGCACACCGTTCATCCATTTATTGAGATCATTTTAGTGCATTAGCCCAAAAATGAATCATATCCAAAGCTCAACTATTCCACACCATAAATAGCAGCGGGATAATGATTTTCACAGTTAAAACATTAGTAGAGCACTCCATAACATTTATTTTCCATCTAAATCTGTTCATAAGGTCACCAAGACCTAGATGAAGAGGAAAACCAAATATCATATTGATCCAAAAGTTTTGTGATCACCAAAAGGGTTTCATATTTTCCATCTAATCTGTTCATAAGGTCACCAAGACCTAGATGAAGAGGAAAACCAAATATCATATTGATCTAAAAGTTTTGTGATCCCCAAAAGGGTTTCAATGGTAGACGTTCAACCTCACTTCTTTTTTCAGTGTGGTCCACTTGATCTTTAGATATGTCCTAGTTTTCGGCTGAAGACTTACGACGACCTCGCCAAATGGATGGACGGTTTGGATATAACACACATCTCATGAAGGACCCACATAACTTGGTGATGTCAACCCACCAGCTAGATCGCTAGTGTGTGCTACAGCAACCATTCCGCTTCCCACCGTACCCTTCTCTCTCTCTCTCTCTCTCTCTCTCTCTCCATCAGTTTCGCCGGTTAAAAAATAAAAAAACCTTTGCTCTTTGTCTCTCCCTCATTCCAATCGTTCCCAAAAAACATACCTTCTTTATTAGTTTTCGCCAGCGGCGCATCGGGGTGTTGTCCTGTTGAGACGATGATAATGTGATCTAGTCCAGCAAGGTATCTCTCTCTCTCTCTCTCTCTCTCTGATAGAAAAGGGTTTCTTTAATCCCTTTTTCTTGGATGTGCGATTCAAGAAAAAGATTTCTTTAATCTTCAGTTCCATTGATGTGTTGAGGTTGATCGATCAATCGATCAATCCATTGGTCTCTTATTGTACAGATATTCCATGTTACCCCAAACGCTTGGGGCGGATACAGTTCAATAAATACATGAATTTACTGGCCCATCCAAACATCATACCCAATTAGTCAAACTACACTGACAGAGTCCGTTAGGGTAATGTAAAAAATAATCATCGCATTCTTGCAATGCATTGCCGAGGTATTTGTTAAACCAAGCAGGCCCTAAGAGAGCTTTGTCCATTGAACGTGGATTGTTACTTGCAATGAACAATCCACATGTATAATGTGGAAAATGATTTAGTGCTATTACTTGCATTTGGACATATGGATAGTCCAACCAATTGATACGACTACATTTTGCAAGCCAAGTAAAAATCGCACCAATTGGATGTTTCACATCTTCCAATCAATGGCCTATAATGGATGATGAGGAATCAGAATTGTTCTGGTAGGCAAAACAGGATTCGTGTAGCCAACTCCAACTAGTAGTGATGTAGCTTTAGATGATGAAGAGCATTTACAGACAACAGGTCCGATCTCATTGATCCAAACCAGCTATTGCTATGCCTGATACTATGATTTGTGCCCTTCGGCACTTAGCAAACTAGATTTCTGAGATGTCCTCTTTTCTAAACTGAAAACACAAATATTAGCCTGGTTCAAAATTTGTATGTCGTCATGAATGTTTCAATCTCCATTTTTTATTTTTCCTATTATGTGGCTTACTTGCGTTTTGTATCTGCTCCATCAGCTAGATATCATCCTGATTAGGAACTCAAATGGACCTTCATTTGTATGATGTAAGTATCCGTTCTTCCATTGTTTCTATTATTGCTTTTTAAGTCTAGTATATTAATCAGTAATGATTTTTCTGATTACTCTTGTTGATGGGGATGATGATCAAGGTGGTCCTAGGTCCTTTTACAAGCATTTCCATATATACATTATATAATTTGGCATATCTATGCATCAATCTCTCTTTCATAATAATGTTCGCTGACATGTGCTGCAGAAGATGTTGTCACTTTATGGGACCCAGACACAAATGTTCTTATAGCTGTAATTGGAGATACTCTTACCGTGATTGTCTGAATATCATTATCTAATTGTGTTGTGTGTGTAAAGAAGACATTTGCTAGCATTATACCAAAGAAAGTTGAATAAACTTCTCGTAGAAGGTATGCCAATTCACTATCACTTATCTCAGGATTCTTGTTTTCTATACCCTACAACTTTGCATGTCTCACACCTGTTAATGTTTATTCCTTCTCTTCCACCTTTGTATGTTGGTTGTGCTTTCTTTCATATTCTAGATCATTGCTGAAAATCGATTGATGGTTATCATACACATTAATTTGACGTGGAAGCTTATCGAAAGAGCTGAGGCCTTGGTGCAAAGAAAGAGTGGCATAGAAAAAGGTTTATTTTTTAGTGTTTATTTATTTTGTTTTTTTCATGCAGAATTCTTTGTTTTCATTGATGATTTCATTGAATTGAAGTTGGGTTTCTTTGGAAATTGGTTTGGGGTCTGTTTAATAGTATTTTGATGTTTATTGAGTTGAATTCTTGAAGAAACGATGACCAAGAAAAGGAGGTAGTTGATTGATAAACAACTCGAAGGCAGTAGTGGAGGTGATTCGAGTGGGATATATGATCTAGAAACATAACTCAAGCTTTATGGTACAGATTCCAAAGAACTCAAGTGGATTTTTCTTTTCTTTTCCTTTTTTCCTTTCTTACTGGAAGATGGCTTTGAAATGGCATTGGGTTGTTTTGTTTCTTTGAATTTGGCTCTCCAATGCTAGAAAACAGTAATTTTCATTTTGGGTTTTTAAATTCCTAGGGCCTCGACTACAGAAATTCAATACCCAAATCCAATTTTTGATTTTTGGATTCAAAATTGTTTGTCAATTAGAGAGTCAAAGTTTCCATGGCCTAAACATAGATGACTTGACCTTTTGTTGTGCAGATGTAGAAAGAAATAAAAGAGCAAATTCAACAGAGAGATCTTGTTCAATCTCCTCTCAAGGGCTCGTCTCTTTTCTCACTCGGTATCTACATCCCACAAGTTTGCAGTTCTGGATGTTGTATGATAATAGTTTCTCATGTGTTAATTCATTAGTGTCAGAATTTGTGTTGTTTCCTTCGAGAGGTCAGAATTTGTGTTGTTTCCTTCTAGTGGTCAGAATTTTTGTTGTTTCCTTTTTATTATTGTGGTAAAGCATTTAACCAATGCTGCGGTAATACATTACAATAATTGAACTTTCTTATACAATCTCTTTTGGTTAATGGACCATGCATTCCCAAAAGTTACCGAAAAACAGAACCAGTGCTCCCAACTGAGTTGAAATTTGCAACTAAACGCAGTCTTTATGTAACACCCCGAACTTTTCAATAACCGTGTATTAAAAGTTCTCGAGTTTTACCATTAAATATAACTTATTATGTATATGTGTATGATACCAATCTAGCTATCCTAACCTTACATCTATTCTCCAACGTGAATCTGACCATTGGGAATGATCGTTGTCCATGGATCAAGTCATCTGACCTTTGATTTTAAGGCAGGTCCATCATATACCTAAGTGTCCTTACATGTTCATCATAACCAACCGCTCAGTCAAATATGCACTATTAGATAGAGAAATCTGACCGTCCACTTTGATTTTGGACCACCTGATTGTAGCAAACTAGCTACTTGACCTCTACATCCGCTCGTACACACATCAAGTTAAGATTCTAATCCGTTCATCTTGTTCACCACCTATGTATATATTTAACCCACCATTAGAACTACAATTTGAGAGACTTACACATGTGAACAAGACAATTGAATCTAATGATACAATGTTCTACCTCTTAATCACACCAAAAACCTACTTGTGTTCATCCGTTTACAAAACCAACCGTACTATCACCTACATACATAACTAGAATACTAATCATTAAGTTTTCCTATTTTAAACATGTCATCTGACCATCTATTGTGTGGTTTGATATATATATATATTCCCTACTTAATTTGGTAAATAACTCTTTATTCATGATGGTTTAGATATAAGCCTTTTTATAAGAATTACTTAGAAACGTGCCTATAACCATGTAGAACTATTAGATTTTCCAAAACTCTCATATCAGTAATAATTACGAAAATGTCATTAACCTAGACCCCTGAATTCTAGATCAAATAGTTCCTATGATCCGTTTGATGTGAAATTTTATACCATGCCTAACGATACAGGTCAAATTTTGGCCCTTAGATCATTGAAAAAGTGACCTAATTAACAAATTAGCCCCTTAACCGTTGATTTTGGTGTCCATCGAGTGAAGAAATCTCATGAGTAGTCGTAGTAGGATATTTCTCATCATATGAATGACTTGGATTGCCCATAATATGGACCAAGTGTGAAATATGAAAACCCCACTTTGGTAGGCTTTTCCTTAGGCGCGAAGTTAACCTGTCAATGCCTATTAACTCCTTATAAATCTAGATCTTCCGATTTAACCACTTCCTTCCGTGCATTGCAACTCAAATTTAGACCACACTCTAGTCTCATATGACTATAAGGTTATACAAAATTTAGACCCCGATCTATGATCTTGCACCGTTGAACGTTAAGCCAGTTCCTTCCTTTTGATGCAAAAGGTGATATTTTATATCTTGGCATTTTCCACCATCAATCAACCACCAAATTTTTCCCAATCGTTCGCCTATCCTGACTACACATTTTTCTCCAAAATTGGGCCCTGATCATTAAGTGTGAATTGTTAATTGAGATTAAGTTCATTTTGGACCCGTCTTTCTTCTTCACGAATAACACCGATGCACTCCACGAAGATACACTGGGGCGGATGAAACCATGCCCTAGTAATTCATCGATTTGCAGTCTCAATTCTTCCATCTCACATGGCGGCATTCTATATTGTACTATGGATATTGGTGTGGTACCAGGTAGGAGGTCAATGGTAAAGTTTACCTCTCTCCTCGGCGGTAATCCTAGTATCTCCTAAAACACTTCTGGGAATTCTCTAGCCACTGGTATCTGGTCAATTGTAATCTCCACAGCTTTCACTTCTTTTAGAGTCTATAAGTTTTCATACGTCTCATATTGATACCTTCCTTACAATGTAAATGGTAATTTCCCGGGTAACGTTATGGTAACTGTTCGGGCATGGCAATCCAGTATTGCATGTGTTTGGATAAGCCAGTCCATACCGATAATAATATCGTACTGCTTAATACTCATGACCACTACATCTATACGTGTCTCATGGCCTTCCAATATAACAAGCACTACCAAAAAAATGAGCAAAGGCTACAGACAATAGAGGTCTATGGCTACGGATTTAATCCGTAGCTAAATAGCTACGGATTAAATCCATAGCCATAGCCTACAGCCCACCACTACGCTTTACAGTCTCATAGGGGTCTCAGTGGGGCCCATCGTAATGTATTTGTTTTATCTAAGCCGTCCATCTGTTTTGATATCGTATTTTAGTGTATTTGCCCAAAAAATGAGGCATATTGAAGCCTCAAGTGGACCACACAATAGTAAACACTGAAATTTATGTGCAGATTGTTGAAAATTATTTCGGAGTGGTGTGGTTGACTAGGGCCTTCAATCTGCCTCATTTTTGGTTTCTTGTCCTATCCATGGTTGCATAAATGAATAGACTGCATGGATAAGACACATCCATCATGGTGGGCCCCACGTAGCCCTAAGGATCACCGTCCAAAATATAGCCCAAGCTTGGAAGTGGATTGGTGCACACATGTGATTTGGTGTGTTCACATCACCAAGTTGTGTGGGTCCTATCATGGCATATGAGTTATATCCAAACCGTCTATCCACTTGGCGACCTCGTCATAAGGCTTGAGACAAAAAATAAGACAAATCAAAAAATCAAGTGGACCACACTGTATAAAGCGGTGGAGGATTGAACGCCTGCCCCTGAAACGGTTTTAGCGGTCATTAGAATTTTGGCCGCCTAAACCCTCTGTCTCTCCACTACCTCTCGCTCCACAAGAACAAAAAACCCTCCCTCTCCCTCTCACTCTCGCTCTCGCTCTCTCGTTCTCCCTCACCGTCTCCCTCTCCCCCTCGCTGTCTCGTGCTCGCTGACTCAATCTTGCTGCCAGTCACCTTGTGGACGGAAGGCCTTCTTCCTGTCAGGAAAAAACAGGGCATTTCTTCCCATCTCACTGCCACTCTCGGTGTGGACGGAAGGTTTCTTCCCATCAGGTAAAAACAAAGGGTTTCTTCCCATCAGCCCCTCGTCGTCCTTGGTCTCTCTCTCTCTCTCTCTCTCTCTCTCTCTCTCTCTCTCGAATGTTGAATGTCCAAACCCTATTCCGTTTTCTTCTATTTGTTTATGGTGGTTGATCTGTCATAGAGCTCTTTAAATGAACTGTAGACATAATGTCTGTAAATTTTGCATATATCTAGCTCAAATCCCAACTGTGGAATCATGGTTTTGGGAATCATCTGTGTGGAGTGCTACTCTGACGAGTCAACACCGACTCAGTTGGACCCAATCCGGTTTGACAACACAAGTCAAATCTGAGACAGGCTAAGTCAGCTCTGACTTGAGCGAGTGGGAACTAGACTCAGGGCCAAATGAGTTGATGGGAGTCACTGATCAGTCTTTTTAACCATGGATGAAATGGACATGAATGGTCTAGATTATTGAACCATCAGCAGACACATGACGCCACATATGTAATTCCTCGTAAATTAGTTCCCCATTTTCACAACTTTTATCTTGGATTGTGAGCCACATGGTGCACTAAAATCATGCAGATCCACAACTCAGTGGGCCACACCAAGGGAGACTTCCAGTGACCCATTGTGATGTTTATATGCCATTCCACTTGTTCATGAGATAAAAGATGGATGAAAAAAATATATCTTCACAATCGAAAACTTCCGTGGCTCAGTCAGGCTGGTGGCATTACCATATGGACTTTTCTTGCAGTGCCATACATGAGCCCAAAACTGAGGTGGATCCAAAGCTCAAGTAGACCATTCGATGTGAAAAAGTGGGAGATAATATCTTACTGTTGAAACCTTTCTCAGGTCTATTGTAATGTCTATGCGCATTCAAACTGCTCACAAGGTCATTCTCATTGGCATGAATTGAAAACACGACAGCTTTGGCATGATGAAAAACTTGTGGCCTCAAGAATCTCTCAACGGTGGGCGTTCAATCTGCCCACTTGAGTTTTGAATTTGTTTCAATTTTTGGGTTGATTCAAATATCATAAAATTTCATGAGATTTTGTACTGAAATTAGAATGATTAATCATGATATTTGGTGCATTTCCGTCTAATATCTTTGTGCATTTTCATCTAATATCTTTGTGCATTTCATGAGATTTGTTTTTAATTCTCTTGTTCAGGTGCTAGTTTAATATTACTTTTGCTTATTTCCTTGGGTTATTCCTTGTTGTATGCAGTGTTTCAAACATCGATACTATCGGCCGATATTATCGGTATCGCACCATGGCGAGACGAAATAGTTCCGATAACGTCCGGAAGATACAAAAAAAAAATCCCAAATCCAGATATCGGCCGATATTATCGTTGATATCGCGGGATATATCGACCGATATCGTGCCATTTCCTCTCCATTATTGTCGGACATCAATGCACGGACAGTCATCGGCGGATTGCAGGGGATTCACGAGTCCCACTATAGCTAACTACCCACACACACCATAAAAATCGGATCCGAGCAATGGAGAATAAAAAAAAATTGAATTACAAAAAAAAAGAAAGAAATCGGAGAGTACCTGGCTGTAGCGGTGATCGGAGGTGAGCCATTCGACAGGTAAGTGCGATTTTCTTCCCATTTTCTTCATCTTCCCTCTTTATTGGAGATTCCAACGAGGAATCAGGCCGAAACGACCTTCTGGAACGAGATTTGAGGGGTTGGAGAAGATCAGCCTGCGTGGATGGAGAGATTTGAGGGAACGAACCCTAAAATCTCGAGGGAATCTGAAAAGGGGGCCGAGCGATGAAATCGGATTGCATACTGAGTTACACAGTACGCTCTTATCGTACCGAGTAAACTCTGTAGAGCCTTGGATTTGGTAGATGGTTCATCCACGCCGTCCATCAGTTTTTCCAGATCATTCTAGGGGTTGAGCCCAAAAATAAAGTATATCAAAATCTCAGGTAGGCCATACCAAAGGAAACAATGTAAGTATTGATTTCCACCGTTGAAATATTTATAAGGCCCCAATGATGTTTATTTGTCATCCAAACTGTTCATAATATCACAAAGACATGGATGAATGGAAAAAACAAATATCATCTTGATCCAAAACTTCTGTGGGCCGCCAAGAACTTTTCAACGGTAGACTTCAATTCAAACTATTTCAAGTGGTGTGGTCCACTTGAGCTTGGATATATGAGTAATTTTTTTTTTCAAAAGACCTGAAATTATATGATTAAATGGATGGACGAATTTGATAAAATGCATGAATGACAGTGGGCCCCATAGAGTTTACCTAAGTACACAGCGCTCCATCTGCTTCAGCGGATGGAAAAAGGATTGCATACTAGTTACTCAGTACGCTTTTATTGTACTGAGTAAACTCATTTGGGTCCACCTTGAATGTATGTGGTTTATCCAATCCGTCCATCCATTTTTATTGATCATTTTAGGCGTTGAACCCTAAATTGAACCATATTCACAACTCAAGTGGACCACATTACAGGAAACAGTTTTGAATGAACTTTGACCATTAAAAATGTTGTGGGAGCCATAAAAGCTTTGGAACAACCTGATATTTATTTTTTCACTTCATCTGGGTCTTTAGGACCCAATCAACAATTGGATGTCAAATAAATAATACAATGGGCCTTAGGAGGATTTTAATGGTGCATATCCAATCATTATTGTTTTCCTTTAGTGTGGTCCACCTTAGACTTATATCCCTTAAATTTATTGTATCAATACCTAAAATGATCCGTAGAAATGGATGAATGGAATGGATGAAACAAATACATTATGGTGGGGCCCACAAAGCCATGAGGCCGGTGTCAGGGGAGTAGCTAATTCGTCTCATGCCTTAAAATGACGGGAGCATAGCCAGACGGCTACTGAAGTGATGCTCCAAGTTCTGTGGGGCCCACCATGATGTATTTGTTGTATCTACACCGTCCATATATTTGGGTGTATCATTTTAAGGCATGAGATAAAGAATGAGCCAGATCCACTGTTTTAAGGCCTTACAAAATTTTAATGGTGGGCATCACTCTCTCCACTGTGTTTTATGGTGGGTTGGATTTGACTCATTCTTTGGTTAGTGCCCTAAATTGATATCTTCAAATGAATGAACGGTGCGGATACAACAAATATATCATGGTTGGTCCCACAGAACTTGGCCATGTTACTTCTGTAGGGCCATCTACAGAACTGCCCGTTTGAAGCTAGGTTGGTGGGGGTAGTACGTAATCCGCATCCCTGCTTGGCACGTGTCGTGCGAAGATGAGCACTGACGCTCCTCGAGCTCCGAGTTGTACGAACGGTTCGGGGCTATTCCCCCTGACACCAGCCATTGGCTGGTGGTCGGTGCTCTATGGGGCCCACTATGATGTATGTGTGTCATCCATGTCGTCCATATATTTTTATATATTATTTTATGAAATGATAAAAAAAAGAAGAAGTATATCTCAATCTCAAGTGGACCACATTACAGGAAACAGTGTTGAATGAATTTTGACCATTAAAAACGTTCTGAGGGCCATAAAAGTTTTGGATCAAGGTGATATTTATTTTTTCCCTTCATCTAGGTCTTTATGACCAAATAAAAAGATTGGATGTCAAATAAATAGTACAGTGGGCCTTCAGAGGATTTTAAATGTGCATATCCATTCATTATTTTTGTCCTGTGGTGTGTCCCACCTAAGATTTCTATCCCTATCATTTTTATTTTTTTAAAGCCCTAAAATGATCTGTAAAAATATCATGCATTTAAGTTAAAAAATAGTTGTGATAGTTCAGTTAAACATCGCATAACTTAGGACCCTATACAAAGGAAATTTATTATGTGCATCTTTTTTTTTGAGATATTAAGATTTAAAAGTGTGTATTAAGGGCCTTTTTAACAATCTCCAAAGTTTCATTAAAGAATTCAATCATTTTCCCAATGTTTCCCCATGTTTCCCAAAAAATGCGATAAACTATGCGATACAAATGATATATCCTGTGTGATAACCGATATGTATCTGTATCCCAAGGGTGTGATACATTGTGCGATACTGATATTTCGAACACTGGTTGTATGTGGAATTGTACTTGAGGCCCCTATTGTTTGTTTTGGGTATTTGGTTCTCATTGGTTGAGATTGCTCTATTAGTGTGAATTTAAATATGCACAGTTCCAATGGATTCACCATTTGATGCAAAAACTCGTACATCAGTGCCACAAATGAGTATGAGTTACTTTTTAAACTTCGCATAATTACCATAGGATTGCTACTGGTAACTGAGTATACACAAGTTGTGGGAAGATGGATGATGCACAGTTCTTGTTTGAAGAAATGCCGAGAAGAGAGGTGGTGGGAATCTCATGGATAAAGAGAAGATTTTCCTAAGTGCCTGTTTGGTGACTTTTGTCTATTAAATGTGGACCCTTGGCTGGATCTTTTGCAATTGTTCGTTTGTAATCGTTAGAAGCATTATTATCAAATGCGATCGCATATGCGCATACTTTTGATCAAATCAATATGCCATGATGACACATGCGATCCTGGCAAGTATGTGATGACATACTTTTATATGCGATCGCATATGCGAGTATGCGATCGCATACTGCATATGCGATTGCATATTTCCCAATAGCAAAGAGTTGAAGATTTTTATTTTTATTTTTTCTTTTTTATTTTTTCAAATTGGAGAACTTTTGCCTATAATTAGGCACTCATATCCCCTCCATTTTCAGTATTCTTTACTCCAAAGGTCTAAATCTCTTACTCTTTCTCTCTTACTGTCTTACACCTCTTTCTTTCTATTCTAATCTCTCTACAATTATTTCAATTATGTTTATTTTTTGTAAATTGAGTTGTAAGTTATAACTTATAAGTTGTTTTAAGTTATCCATTTATCATTAAAATTTCTTTCTTCGAAGTTTATAATAATTAGTTATCTTTTAATATATCTTGTTGATTGTTTTGTTAAAATTTATATAATATAAGTAATTAAATATATCACTTAATGAAACACACAAACTATAATGAAATAAGTAAAATAACCCAATCCAATCATGTGTACTAATTAGACGAATTTTTCCCTCTTTTTTTTGTAGAATTTTTAGATTTTTTTTTTTGAAAAAAAAATATGCCAAAAAAAATGTCATGGCATATGCGATTGTGCGATCGCATATGCGAACAGCATATGCTGATCGCATGAAATCGCATATGCGATTTGACAACATTGGTTGGAAGTCCTTCAATCCAATGGTCAAGATCATGTGAATGATGTATTTTAGCTGTTAAGGCCTGTCCATTTGAGTAAGAGATGATATTGGTTCTTTGCTCATATAACTAGCCTTCTATTTACTATGTTTTTCCATTCATTGTGTGCATGCTGGCTGGGGTTATTACTTGATTTATTAAAGAATGCTTACACCATATTGTTCTAAGTTTCGGTTCGTACAATTGGGGTCCATGATTTAGTGATCTAGACTACTAATATATGTCCACACTTTAGATTGGCATGAACCAAAATCTCCAAGATGGAAAGATCGTGGCCAACATTTACAAAGGGAAGAAAGAAAGTATAATCATGGTTACATTCAACCAAAAATCAATATTCCATTGTATCTTCTACTTTTTTTATTTTTTTTTATTCAAGTCCATGTAGGTAATAGTATCTGAGGATATTGTATCCTTGATTCAAGTCCTTTTAACTCTGTATTAGAAAGGAGGAAGTTTTTTAACTGCTTGCTATTATTTTTTCAGTTAGATTGGCCTTTATACCATGGGCCATCCATACTAGTGCCAACCATTTGGACAATCAAGATTCACTGACTGTATAGCCACATTTACGATTGAGTTGGCAATGGACCATGAGTTTTGTTCATTGCACAACTGGAAAGCTCCTATGGATATACTCATTGAATGCTGAAATACTTCCCTCTTATGAAACTTAATGTTATTTTATTAGGTATGGATTTGCATATGAGATGATTTTCTTAGACAATTTTTAACTAAATTCTTAATACGCTGACCCTTTATATAAATAAAAAAAACCTTTTGTTTGGCTTTGATAAATTCTCAGCATTCGATAATATATGAAATTAATTCATTTGTTTGGGATTTTTTTTTTCACATTTCAACCAAGTTAGCACCTACAACTGTCTATATCTTCCAATAGACATGTATATATAGTTTTCCCCTGATTAAGGGAATTGCTTGAAAGTTTCTAATGTAATACAAATTGGATAATGTTGATTCTTAATTTCCTTTACACATGATTTTTTCCTTAAAATAATTGTCAGCCAATCTCTTGCTTGAGATGCTACTAAATGTGGTATCTACTTGTGAAGTTGCTAAAGATCATGTAAAGAGTATGAGTATGCATGAAAAAATAATAATCTTAGACATACTAGGTATTTAAAAATAAAAAATAAAAAATCTATGGGTGTGAATACTCATGTTTTTGGTAAGGGTAATTTCCAACTTTAATTATTGGTAAGGTGCAGGTTGAAAATGGACCCCTTGGTTAATCGAGATTCGACTATAATGAATAGGGAGTGGATGACACTAAGTTTCCCAGACCCACGTTTTATTTCTGGAATAAAAAGTTTTTCAAAGTTTGCACAAGAAAACCTTCCTGGTAGAGAATCCGTTCCTTGTCCATGCACCACTTGCAGATGTGCACGTTTTCCAGTTTCTTATTATGATATGGAAATACATCTAATGAAAAATGGATTCGACCCAAGCTATAGGGTTTGGAACATGCATGGGGAGCATGTATCACCTAAGTGTACTATACATGAATTAAGTTCCCAACAATACCATAGTGTCCCAAATTTAAATGAGGTTCACAATGTGATCGTTCAAGAACTTGGTGGTAATAACCTAGATGAAGTTGTACAGGATGAGCCGAATGTGACCCCTGTAGTGGAAGGCGTCTTTAGAGAAAATGAAACCAATGACTTTGAAGCAAATCTACGAGACGCGATGACTGAGCTATACCCTGGGGCCTAAGATTTCACCGTGCTGACTTTCATTGTACAACTTTTCAAATTAAAGGTGAATTATGGATGGAGTGAAAAAAGCTTTACAGAGCTCCTTCAACTACTAAAGAAGGTGTTATCTTCTGGTAACAAGGTCCCAACTAATACCTACGAAGCGAAGAAGATCATTATAAAGTTGGGTCTTAATTATGTGAAAATCCATGCTTGTCCAAATGACTGCATCTTATACTGGAGAGAGAATGAGATAAAAACCATTTGTCCAAATTGTAAAACTTCACAACCAGAGGAAGAAATAGGCACATGGATTCACAACCAGAGGAATTGGGTGTGCATGTGCTTGGGACTACAGATTCAAGCAACACGAAAGGTAATAAGATACTTCTCCTTAATTATATATGTAAATTTCTTTTTTCTTATATATTGGCGGTAATCAATGATGTGTATACATAACTGATATATTTTTTTTAATGTAATTGTGTCACCTTCTTCTTCATCTAGAAAGAGGTGGATGTTGCATGTGAGAGGATTGGAGCTGCATATTTCAGATTCAAGTATCTGGTACGTCTCTTGTCAAGAATGCATATGTGTAGTTATCATTATGATTGCAGTTATTCATTATGTGACAGGTTTTCAGGTGAGATGAACGAGTTTTAAAATAAAACAGTTTGTGGTTTTGAGAATCGATTCCCAATGTCATTTTATGTGTAAATGCATATTTCAAATTCAAGCATCTGGTACGTCTCTTATCAAGAATACACATGATTGGAGTGGCCTGGTCATTTGGATAGGTCGTATTTATGTATTTGCTCGAAATTGATGGAGCAGACCCGGATGTGCGTCGGAGCTATTTGGAAGAGCGGGGGTCCCTGGAAGGTGGGAACCGCTGTTATGACCATGATGAAGCTGTCCATTTTCTATGGACGACATTGGAGGGGCCTGACCATTTGGACAGGCCGTGTTTATGTATTTGCTTGAAATTAATGAAGCAGACCCAGATGTGTATCGGAGCTATCCAGATGAGCAGGGTTCCCTAGAAGGTGGGAACCACTGTTATGACCATGATAAAGCTGTCCATTTCCTATGGACGGCATTGAAAGGGCCTGGCCATTTGGATAGGCCGTGTTTATATTTGTATTTGCATGTACCACACCCTTAACCTAAACCCGAACCGATTGTCAAATCCATAAACCTATAACCAAAATCTATAACCTAAACCCGAACCCATTCTCAAATCCCAAAACCCATAACCTAAACCTAAACCTTAACCTAAACCAAAATCTATAACCTAAACCCGAACCCATTCTTAAATCCCAAAACTTATAACCTAAACCGAAACCAAAACCTATAACCTAAACCCTAACCCAATCTCAAATCTCAAAACCTATAACTTAAACAACCAAAACCAAAACCTATAGCCTAAACCCGAACCCATTCTTAAATCCAAAACCTATAACCTAAACCTAAACCTTAACCTAAACCGTTAACCTATAACCTAAATCAAAACCTATAACCTAAACCGAAACCAAAACCTATAACCTAAACCCGAACCCATTCTCAAATCCCAAAACCCAAAACCTAAACCTAAACCTATACCTAAACCTAAAACCTAAACCTAAACTTATAACCTAAACTCAAATCCCTAAACCTAAACCTAAACCTAATCTTATAACCTAAACTCAAATCCCTAAACCTTAACATTAAACCTAACCTAAACCTATACTTATAACCTAAAACTATTCTCAAATCCCAAAACCTATAACCTAAACCTAACCTTTCCTAAACCTATAACCTAAACTCAATTCCGTAAAACTAAACCTAAACCTATAACCTAAACTCAAATCCCTAAACCTTAACCTATAACCTAACCTAAACCTATACTTATAACCTAAAACTATTCTCAAATCCCAAAACCTATAACCTAAACCTAACCTTTTCTAAACCTATAACCTAAAACTCAATTCCTAAAGCTAAACCTACACCTAATCCTAATCTCAACTCCCTAACCTAAACCTAAACTCGAACCTAAACCTAAACCTAAACTTGAAAACCCAAACTTAAACCCAATCCCGAACACCGAACCCGATTTCCTAAACCTAAACCATAACCCATTCTCAAATCTAAAAACCTATAACCTAAACCTAAACCTAAACCAAAACCTATAACCTAAACACGAACCTATTCTCAAATCCTAAAACCTATAACCTAAACCAAAACTAAAACCTATAACCTAAACCCGAACCCATTCTCAAATCTCAAAGCCTATAACCTAAACCAAAACCAAAACCCGAACCCATTCTCAAATCCCAAAACATATAACCTAAACCAAAACCAAAACCTATAACCTAAACTCCGAACCCATTCTCAAATCCAAAAACCTATAACCTAAACCTAAACCTTAACCTAAATTCTCAAATAACCTATAACCTAAATCGAAATCGAAACCTATAACCTAAACGCGAACCCATTCTCAAATCTCAAAACCTATAACCTAAACCAAAATTAAAACCTATAGCTTAAACTTAAACCGAACCCATTCTCAAATCCAAAACCTATAACCTAAAACTAAACCTTAACCAAAACCGTTAACATATAACCTAAATCAAAACTTATAACCTAAACCAAAACCAAAACCTATAACCTAAACCCTAACCCATTATCAAATCCCAAAACCTATAACCTAAACCGAAACCAGGAACCTATAACCTAAACCCAAACCCATTATTAAATCCCAAAACCTATAACCTAAACCGAAACCAAAACCTATAACCTAAACTCCGAACCTATTCTCAAATCCCAAAACCCAAACCTAAACCTAAAGCTAAACCTAAAACCTAAACCTAAACTCTATACTTATAACCTAAAACTATTCTAAATCCTAAAACCTATAACCTAAACTAAAACGAACCCATTATCAAATCCCAAAACCTATAACCTAAACTCAAACCAAAACCTATAACCTAAACCCAAACCCATTCTCAAATCCCAAAACCCAAACCTAAACCTAAACCTAAACCTAAACCTAAACCTAAACCTATACTTATAAGCTAAAACTATTCCCAAATCCCAAAACCTATAACCTAAACCTAACCTTTACCTAAACCTATAACCTAAACTCAATTCTCTAAAGCTAAACCTACACTTAATCCTAATCTCAACTCCCTAACCCAAACCTAAACCTAAACATGAAAACCCAAACTTAAACCCAATCCCGAACTTGAACCCGATTTCCTAAACCTAAACTATAACTCATTCTCAAATTCAAAAATTGATAACCTAAACCTAAACAAAAACAAAACCTATAACCTAAACCCGAACCGATTCTCAAATCTAAAACCTATAACCTAAACCAAAACCAAAACCTATAACCTAAACTTGAACCTATTCTCAAAACCTAAAACCTATAACCTAAACCAAAACCTATAACCTAAACCAAAACCAAAACCTATAGCCTAAACCCGAACCCATTCTCAAATCCAAACCTATAACCTAAACCTAAACCTTAACCTAAATCGTTAACCTATAACCTAAATCAAAACCTATAACCTAAACCAAAACCCGAACCCATTATCAAATCTCAAAACCTATAACCTAAACCGAAACCAAACCGATAACCTAAACTGGCCGGACCCATTCTCAAATCCCAAAACCCAAACCTAAACCTAAACCTAAACCTAAAACCTAAACCTAAACCTATAACCTAAACTCAAATCCCTAAACCTAAACCTAAACCTAATCCTATAACCTAAACTCAAATCCCTAAACCTTAACATATAACCTAACCTAAACCTATACCCATAACCTAAAACTATTCTCAAATCCCAAAACCTATAACCTAAACCTAACCTTTCCCTAACCCTATAACCTAAACTCACTTCCCTAAACCTAAACCTAGACCTAAACCTAAACCTATAACCTAAACTCAAATCCCTAAACCTTAACCTATAACTTAATCTAAATATATATTATAACCTAACAAGTATAGGTGGTCCCTTGTGTTGGGCAACAAGAACCATACACTGGTGATCTGGAGTAATTCAATGGCCTTGCCCACAACAATATAATATGGGATTAGTAGCCTTTATGTTGGGCCCTATTCCCAAATCCCAAAACCTATAACCTAAACCTAACCTTTCCCGAAACCTATAACCTAAACTCAATTCCCTAAATCTAAACCTACACCTAATCCTAATCTCAACTCCCTAACCTAAACCTAAATCTAAACTTAAAACCCAAACATAAACCCAGGTCCAACACAAACCGATTTCCTAAACCTAAACCATAACCTATTCTCAAATCGAAAAACCTATAACCTAAACCTAAACCAAAACCAAAACCTATAACCTAAACCCGAACCCATTCTTAAATCCCAAAACCTATAATCTAAACCAAAACCAAAACCTATAACCTAAACCCGAACCCATTCTCAAATCCCAAAACCTATAAACTAAACCTAAACCTTAACCTAAACCAAAACCTATAACCTAAACCAAAACTAAAACCTATAACCTAAACCCGAACCCATTCTCAAATCCCAAAACCTATAACCTAAACCTAAACCTTAACCTTAACTTAAACCTATAACCTATACCAAAACCTATAACCTAAACCAAAACCTATAACCTATAACCTAAACCAAAACTAAAACCTATAACCTAAACTCTCGAACTCATTCTCAAATCCCAAAACCTATAACCTAAACCTAAACCTTAACATAAACCTATAACCTATAACCTAAATCAAAACCTATAACCTAAACTCCGAACCCATTCTCAAATCTAAAAACCTATAATCTAAACATATAACCTATAACCTAAACCAAAACCAAAACCAAAACCAAAACCTATAACCTAAACCCAAACCCATTCTCAAATCCCAAAACCTATAACCTAAACCTAAACCTTAACCTATAACCTAACCTAAACCTATACTTATAACATAAAACTATTCCCAAATCCGAAAACGTATAACCTAAACCTAACCTTTCCTAAACCTATAACCTAAACTTAATTCCCTAAAGCTAAACCTACACCTAATCCTAATCTCAACTCCCTAACCTAAACCTAAACCTAAACTTGAAAACCCATACTTAAACCCAACCACGAACTCAACCCGATTTCATAAACCTAAATCATAACCCATTCTCAATTCCCTAAAGCTATAACCTATAACCTATAACCTATAACTTAAACCTAAACCTAAACCTAAACCTAAAACCTTTCCATAAACCTTTAACCTAAACCTAAACTTAAAACCTAAATGTATTCTCGAATCCTTAAACCCAAACCTATACCTTATCCTAATCTTAACTCCTTAACCTAAACCTAAACTTGAAAACACAAACCTAAACCCGAACCCGATTTCCTAAACCTAAACTTTAACCTATAATCAAGTTCCCAAAAGCTATAACCTATAACCTAAACCTAAACCTATAACCTTAACCTAAACCTTATCCTATAACCTAAACCTTATCCTATAACCTATAACCTAAACTTAATTATAACCTATAGCCTAACCTTAATCTAAACCTTAACCTAAACCTATAACCTAAACCTAAACCAAAACCTATAATCATATGGTGAGACCATTTCTTTTGTGTCAATTTCATTCCTCTTTGAGTTTTTTTTTTATTATTATTATTTAAGAAAAAAGAAAGTAGTTATACATGATGCACTTCTTTCACTTTGTCTTTCTTTTCCCCGGTGGGCATTCCAATTTATGTATGACATGACTGTTTGTAGGATGATGGAATATACGAAGCTGTTGAAATTTCAGGGTGAAGTCAAGCACATTTCTCTAATGAAGCCAAAGATTTGTATTTTCAAAATTATTGTAATTGTAATTGTAATTGATTGAATGAATTGGATTGTAATTGATTGTAATTGTAATTGATTGAATGAAGGATTGTAATTGATTGTAATTGAATGAATGAATGATTGTACATGTGGTAATTGAATGAACAAATGATTATATATATTTTTTAATGTATAAAATAGCTACGGATATTGACCGTAGCCACTAATCTGACAGGTGTAGCATTTTCAATTTAAGCATATTGTTACGGACTTTTAGCTACAAATAATATCCATAGTTGTTCGAAGTTTTCACTACATATATAATTGCTACGGAGTTTTAGCTACAAATAATATTCATAGCCGCTAATCTGACAGGCGTAGCCTTTTCAATTTAGGCATATTGTTACGAACTTTTAGCTACAAATAATATCCGTAACTGTTTGAAGTTTTCGTTACAAATATTAATTGCTACAAATTATATCTATAGCTATTACGCCCTATAGCGATGGATTAAATCCGTAGCCATAGGTTCAAGACCTATTCTTACAGCACCTACGGCCACAATCAGGCTATGGACTAAAACTGTAGCCATAGACCTATGGCTACAGTTTTGGTTCATAGCCTTTGCTCGATTTTTTGGTAGTGAAGGCATGCACGACATAAATTTTCAGTTTCTATGAATCCTCCCATTGGAGAAGCTATGACCAGGGGTTTTTCTAGACGACTCAACTTCGAATCTAATCCTTTTACTATCGATGAATCAATAAAGGATGTAGTAGAACCCGTATCAAATAAAACAAATACTGGAGTATTATCAATGTAAGTCATACCTTGGACAACTCTAGGAGCGTCCTCATTTCGATCCTCCATGGATATAGCGAACATACGAACGGAGGGAGTTCTGTTCTGTGCTAGGGCCGCTGGCCTCTAGGACTGTAATTAGTTGCTGATGAGTGGTCTAGCTGCTGGCTGGGGTGGATGCGATTGAGTTGCTGGTGGCCTTGACTTGTTGCCCTCATCTCGTAGCCTTTTATAACATAACTTGGCCACGTGCCCCGGTTTCCCACAATAGTCGCAATGCTGGGTCTGATGAGGGGGAGTTTGTTGAGGAGAAATCTTGGCTCGCTTCTCAGACATGGGGAGGCTAGGAGGTGTAGGCCAGACTCGGCTACCCAAATCCTTGAATGGAGTTTGTATCTTCATCATTTGCTTAACATCCTTCTCCACTCGTAGGGCCTTGTCTACAACTTGTGCATATCGCGTAAAGTCGAAGTAGCACAATTTTGACCGAATCCTTAGGCGTAAGCCATCCCTAAACTTTCTCAATCTGACCTTCTTCTCTCCCACTACAGTAGGCACATATCGGGAGAGCTCAGTGAAGCGTGCCTCATACTGTGAGACCGTCATATCCCCCTACTCAAGCTTGAAAAATTAGGAGATCTTCTCAACTTGGAATGATTTTGGGAAATATTTCTCGTAAAACTTCATCTGGAATCCCTTCCATGTCCACTGGTAACTCGTCGGCATGAGTTCGCAAGTTAAATCCCACCACTCGTTTGCTTCCCCTTCTAAGATAAAGGTGGCGAGAGACATTTTCTGTGCATACGAACATCCCAAAGGTTTCATTAGTTCCAGTATACGCTTCATCCGACGTTCAGCTAGGATGGGATCAATTAATCTTGAGAAGGCCGATGGTTGCATCTTTTGAAATCTCTCAAATGTGTCAATATCTCTCCTTGCCACCGAATGTGGGGCTGACACAGGGGGTCTCTAATATAATGTTTTAAGAGTGGCATCGAAGGTGGCCTATTGATGCTGCATGAAGGCCTGTTGCTGTCTCAACAGTGCAGTCATTCGTCCCATCATATCAGAGGCCTGGGCCCCTGTCTATGCCTTGAAGGATAAAGGCCTTGCCGGTTGTGCCGATTGTGGTGGTGGGACAGTTTCTACTCCTGAATCAGAGCCCGGTCCTTAAGCCTTGTTGGGAGAGATGGAGTGTATGCTAGGCTTCCTTCCCTATCCGCCCCTCCTAATTGTCGTGGTATCACATATGAGGCCTATGCTTGCCGAGCTCGTGTTTTTGGAGGCATGATATCCTATAACAGGGAAACGCATTATTATGATATCATCCTTTATCATTTTCGTACTACAAGGTATATGTTTCCCTCAAAGATTTTCATTTTGAGAAAAATAGCAAGGGGGAGAGGAATTTTGTCTCCTCTAGAGGGTGTTTGCTTTAGTATAATTATCCAATTCATATATGGGAGATAAGAGCATGTTGTATGTCTAAGTTATTACACTAAGGTTCCAAAAAGCCAAGTCAAAGTAAACTTATAACCTCTATGTTTTCATATTTTAAGACATAACTTATAGAAGGTAGAATTCTATTTTCTTACCTATCATAAATTTTCTAAGGTTCAAATTTTCTCAAAATTTCGCTTTGATACCAACTTGTAACACTATGGTTCTCATGGCTCAAAGATGATCTCTCCTTGTCGAGAACCCGAGTATTATGTTAAGAAGTCTACTACAATACATCTTAATTATAAAAGATCCCATGATATAATGTAAGATAACTACTATATAAACCATAGATGTTAAGAGCATTAACAAAGAAGTTTAACACATGTAAATGTCAGCAAAATGAAATCCCTCAGCAGGGGATTTTAATTACAACCCATGAAATTAAAAGCATAAAGTTCTAATGACGAAAGCATGTAAATCATAGATTACTAGTTGAGCTCAAACGACGCAAGCACATTGGCATAGTATCCTTCCTCGCCAAACTCCTCTCCAGTCACATTTAGAATCCCAACTGGGGGGTCTTCCTCCATCACTAAACCTGCATCTGTTTGGTGCAACCACACGATAGGGTGAGTGATAACTCAATGGGAATTTCCCTCCCAGATTTCATGCATATCATAGCATTCCAATATAGTTTAAATCAATTTAGCAATTTATAATGAGAGTAATATTATTTGAACTTGTGTATGAATGTATGGATGTATGCCTAAAATCATAGACTTGGGGGTGTACATTTCGCTATCAAGAGAGTCACCTGAGGTAGATTTAATACTTAGAAAAGATCATGTAGTGAGACCACCCAAGGTAATTTAGCCTCCTGGAAAAGTATTCAGGATACACCAAAGGAGGTCCTAAAAACTCAAAAAAGCCTCATGCCAAGAGAGAGGCCCATAGTGGTATGAATGCACTCAACTCGAGGGTTGTACTAGAATGATAAAATTCTTAGTAGACTTAACAGGATGTGACTTACATCAAACTCCTGATAAAGCTCATATGTTATGCACCATGATTCTCACGCACATCTCTTAGATTTGGCAACAATGTTCCTTAACTTGTGGTCACTATCCAATCTTAAGGTCCTTGGCAAGACCTTCAACATTAAGTCATAAATTTGATCTCACTTTGATATAATTCTCCATAATTCCTCTATTTATAGATTGGATAAGATCACACAAGTATAAAATGCTAGCGTACATGTATATTTACTCCATGTAGTAATTCCAATTCTCCAACTAAGACAAGAATATTGTAACATGATCTTTCTCACAAGATGTAATAAAAGAATATAACATGTTTCCACAACTAGTATCATGAATATTAGAAGTAAACGTAACCACACATGATTTATTAAATAAAGCAGGAATAGTAGCAATGGCATCAAGTTCACAAGACCTTGCATATTATAATTACATTCTAAAGATTTCATTACTTACTGAATTTGACTAACATAGAATTCAAATGAATGCAGAAGGCAAAGAGGGTGACTCCTCACCTTGGGTGGATATTCTCCCTGAATTGGACGTTCTTAAAAGATGAGTTTAAGAGTCCTAAAATCCAAGTAATGGCAAGTTAGATTTCTAGTTCTAACTCACATATGGACTATTAGTTATATGAATTTTATCAACTACTTGATTTGGACTTGGTTGAAGGGAGGAGTATCCTTCAAGTTAAATAGTTGTAGGTAGTACTTGAATGAGTTATTCCAAGATTTCAGTGAGTCACTATTGAGTCGACTTAGTTGAGATTCTCAGTCAATAAGCTGGTTGAGTTAGAGTTTAGGAAACTACTTGTTGTAGCACACGATCATTGGGTTCCTGGATCTTATAAGACTCCCCAAGTTCTCCTTAGATGGTCCCTGGTACTAGTTTGAGGATATTTTAGTTTTGACTCAGTTGGGAAACTGGACAAGTCAACTCACGATTGAGTTGAGAGAAATTTTGAACTATAGTTAGTAGGGTTTTGGTTTCATATTAACGATTGGTTCATACTTTCCTTTGTGGCGTTCAAATGAAAGGTTAATAAAGATAAAGATAATGCTCACGTATGCACCAATTCTCACGAGAACTCATGAGAACATTTTAAGAACTCATCTCACATGATATTATGAGCATAAAATCTAAACCATAAATGTAATGCGGCACCCCATGAAACCTCAAAGGCCCAACTTTCACCCTGATCCAAAACTCTAGTGGGCCATGGAAAATGAAATAATTTCCTCCCTTTATTTCTCCTCTCTTTGTTATGGCCTACCAGAGTTTTTGGATCAATATGAAAGTTAGGCCCTGCAGGTTTCATAAGGTGCTGCATCAAATGGACCTATGAGATCTTATGCCCAGGACACGTGTGCAAAGGTGCGCACAAGTGCATATGTAAGAAAGTGCCCAACTAAGTCATATATAAAGAGAGGAATGCTCACCTGCGCACCCGCTATCACGAGAACTCGTGAGAACTTTTTTAGAACTCATTACACGTGATGTCCTTCCAAAATATGAATCGTCCATGTGATGCATCACCTCATGAAACCACTAGGACCCGACTTTTACCATTAACCAAAACTTTGGTGGGCTATGACAAAAGAGAGACAAATCAAGGGAGGAAACTATTTTCTTTTTCCATGGCCCACCAAAGTTTTGGATTAGAGTGACAGTTTGGCCTTGAGGGTTTCATGGGGTGCTGCATCACATGGATGGTTCAGATTTTGGGCCCACATCACGTGTGATGAGTTCTGAAAAGTTCTCACGAGTTCTCGTGAGAACTAGTGTGCAGGTGAGCACCCGTTCTCACAAAAAATCATGGGCATTTTTTTTACATGTGATGTGAGCATAAAATTTGAATGATCCATGTGATGTGGCACCACATAAAACCCACGGGGCTTAACTTTTAACCTAATCCAAAACTCTAGTGGGCCTTGGTAAAAGGAAATAGTTACCTCCCTTAATTTCCCTCTCTTTTCACAATGGCCCACCACAATTTTAGATAAGGTTGAAAGTTGGGCCTAAGGGTTTCATAGGGTGCTGCATCACATAGACTATTAGAATTGTGTGTCCATTACACATGTGCAAAGGTGACGTGTGTGTGAAGAGAGGCATGCTTACCTATGCACCTGCACACGTGCGTACTTTTGTACACGTGTAATGTGCATCTAATCTGAATGGTCCATGTGATGTGGCATCCCATGAAACCCTACAGGACCAATTTTCACATTGATCTCAAACTCTGGTGGGCCATGCAAAGAGAGATGCAAATCAAGGGAGGGAATCGTTTTCATTTTCCATGGCCCACCAAGTTTTGGATCAAAGTATAAGTTGGGCCCTAGGTGTTTCATGGGGTGTCGCATCACGTGGACCATTCAGATTTGATACTCACATAACATATGATGAGTTCTCAAAAAGTTCGCACGAGTTTCGTGTGAACTTTTTTGTGAACTCATCTCACGTGATGTGACTCTCAAATATGAACGGTCCACATGGAGCAGCACCTCATGAAACCCCTTGAGCCATGAATAGTGAAAATAATTTCGTCCCTTGATTTGCATTTCTCTTTGTTATGGCCCACTAGAATTTTAGATAAGGGTGAAAGTTTGTCCCCTAGGGTTTCATGGGATTCCGCATCACATGGACCATTTGGATTAGACACCCATGACACGTGTGCAAAGGTGTGCACTGGGCATGGGTGCACAGGTGAGCATGAATATATATATATAGAGAGATAGGAACGCTCAGCTACGCACTGGTTCGTACATCATTATGTGCAAACTTTTCTATCAACCGTCTAATAAGGTAGACGATCGAGATGAAGGTGCTCTTAGCAGCTTAAAAAAGCGAGTTTCCTTCTCTCGCACACCTCTTTACCCACTCTCGAATGTGGTGGAAGCCTTTTCACATAAAATTATTCCGCTAGAATGCTAGTGGGTCCCACCAAGATGTTAGTGATAAATACATGTCGTCCATACATTTTTAAAAATAATTTTATGCTATGAATCCAAAACTGAGGTAGATCAAATTCTGAAGTGGTCCACACACTGTTGATTGAACTCTCACCATTAAAAACTTCTTGGGGCTACTAAAATTTTGGATCAAGCTGATATTTGCTTTTTTTTTCTGTCATCCAGGTCTATATGACCTAATCTACAGGTTGGATGTCAAATAAATATCACGGTGGGCCCTAAAAAATATTTAACAGTGAGAATCATTATCACCGTGCTTCCTGTAGTGTGGTCCACTTGAGATTTGGATCTGCCTCTGTTTTGGGATAATGCCCTGAAATGATAAGGAAAAATGGATGGACGAGGTAGATTTCTCAAAAACATCATGGTAGGCCCCACCTAGATTTCCAATAAACTTTGCAAATGCATACGTCATTAGGGGACGTGGACTGGATACCGAGGGAACGGATTGGCTACTCCTCCTACCACCAACCAATGGCTGGTGGTCGGTGCTCTATGAACCCCACCATAATATATGTGTTTCATCCATGTCGTCCATATATTTTTTTTCAGATCATTTTATGGTATGAGACTAAAATTTAGGTATATCCCATCTCAAGTGGACCACATTATAAGAAACAGTGTTGAATGAGCATCGACCATTAAAAACCTTTTGGGGGCCATAAAAGTTTTTGATCAAGCTGATTTTTGTTTTTCCCTTCATCTGGGCCTGTATGACCTAATCAACAGATTAGATGTCAAATAAAAAGTACATTAGGCCTTAGGAGGATTTTAATGGTGGATATCCAATTACTATTGTTTTCCTGTGGTGTGGTCCACTTGAGATTTATACCCCTCTCATTTTTGGGATGAATATATAAAATGACTTGTAAAAATGGATGAAATACATACATCATAGTGGGGCCCATAAAGCACCGACCACCGGCCACCGAGCTGGTGGCAGGGGGAGTAGCCAATCCATTTCCGGATACCAACAGAGGGACACGGATTTCCTGCAAAAGCCTTTTGCAGGAAGTTCCTGTGCTCGGAACCCAAGTGGATCCACTGTCATATTTGTGAGAAATCCTCTCTGTCCATCCATTTTTTGAGATCATTTTAGGGGATATGACCAAAATTTATCAGGATAAAAGACTCAAGTGGGCCGCACTAAAGGAAAGGTAGCTAGGGAAATTTTTACTGTTGAAACCTCCCTAAGTTCGACATTGATGTTTACATGCCGTCCATACCGTTAATAATGTCATTTGTACTGGGATGAATTGAAAACACAAATAATAGCATGATTCAAAACTTTTTTAGCCCCACGAATATTTCAACTATGGACATTCAATTATCATGTTTTCAGCTCACTTGAGAATTGGATATGGTTCATTTTTGGCCTCATATCTTAAAATGAACTCAAAAAATGGATGGATGGATGGATGGGATTTCTCAAAAATATGACAGTGGCCCCACCTAGGCTTTTGCAGGAAATCCGCGTCCCCGACAGAGGTTGAGCAGCTGACGCAAATTGAATATTGATAGAGGTTGAGTAGCCAGAGTTGCTACTGAAGTGACGTCACCAAGTTTTGCGTGCCCCACATGATGTATGTGTTATATCCCCACCCACGTAAAAATAGTGGGGAGAGACGCCACCATTAAAAAATGGGGTGGCCACAAAAGTTCCCGATCAAGTTAACCTTTCTTTCATGTCCGATTAACTAAATGGATCATACATTTGGAGAGATCATTTTAGGATATGGTCCAAAGAACAAGGTAGATTCAGGGCTGGGGTGGACCCCACCATAGAAAACAGTGCTGAGAGTGACGCCCACCATTGAAACCTCCCGCACCGATTAGCTGCTGATAGGTTGAGTAACAGACTCCCTAATGAAGTGAATGTCACCAAATTTTGTGGGCCACACCGTCCATCCATTTGGAGAGATCATATTAGGACATGATCCAAAGAACAAGTCAAATCCAAAGATCTAGTGAACCCCACCACAGAAAATAGTGGGGAGAGTGACGCCCACCATTAAAAAGTTCTAAGGGCCACAAAAGTTCCCGATCAAGTTAATATTTGTGTTTTCCTTTCTTTCATGTCTGCATTAACACATAAACAGATTGGATCTCAAATAAAAATTATGGTGGACATTTTGAAGGTTTCAACAGTGGGGTCACTCTCACCACTATTTTCTATGGTGAGGTCCACCCTAGCCTCAGATCTACCTCGTTCTCTGGACCATATCTTAAAATGATCTCTCCAGATGTATGGATGGTGGGAATACAACACATACATCATGTGGGGCACACAGAACTTGGTGATGTCACTCCAGTAGCGACTCTGGCTACTCAACCTCTGCCAGTATCCAATTCGTGTTAGCTACTCAGTCGTGATGTGGATTCCCTGCGAAACCTTTGGTAAGAAGTCCTTAGGTAAGGATGCTGGGTGGGGCCCACCACCATGTTTTTGGAAAATAAACTCTGTTCATCCATTTTTGCAAGCTAATTTTAGGATAAGTGACAAAAAATGAGGTGGATCCAAGACTCGACTGGGCCACACGAGAGGAAATAGTAGGGATTTAGTGAGAACCGTTGAAACATTTTTATGACCATAAAATATTTTTTTCAGGATAAATTTCTTGTATTTTCACTTCATCCCTGTGTTAATGACCTTATAAACAGTTTTGATGGCATATAAACATCAAGGTGAAGCCCAGGAAGGTTTCAACTGTAAGTATTTCTTTCCCCAATTTTCCCTCTCGTGTGGCCCACTTTAGTTTTGGATCCACCTCGTTTTTGGTCGATTTTCCTAAAATGAGCTTGACAAACGGATGAACGGAGTATATTTCCCAAAAACATGGTGGTGGGCTCCACCTTACATCCTTGCGCAGGAACTTCCTGCGAAAGGCTTTCACAAGAAATCGAATCCACCCCTAATGACGCACACAATTTACAAAGTTAGTTGAAAATCTAGGTGGGGCCCACCATGATGTTTTTGAGAAATTTACCACGTCCATCCATTTTTCCTTATCATTTCAAGGCATTATCCAAAAAAACTGAGGTAGATCCAAATCTCAAGTGGACCACACCACAGGAAGCAGCGGTGATAATGATTCTCACCGTTAAATATTTTTTAGGGCCCACTGTGATATTTATTTAACATCCAACCTGTAGATTAGGTCATGTAGACCTTGATGATAGAAAGAAAACAAATATCGGCTTAATCCAAAATTTTGGTAGCCCTAGGAGTTTTTAATGGTGAGAGTTCAATCAACACTGTGTGGCCCACTTGAGAATTTGATCTACCTTAGCTTTGGGTTCATACTATAAAATTATTTTTAAAAATGTATGAATGGCGTGGATTTATCACTGACATCTTAGTGGGACCCACCTGGAATTTTAGCGGAAGAATTTGATGTGAAAAGGCTTCCGCTGCATCATTCGGCGAGTGGATGAAGAGGCGTGTGAGCGAAGGAAACTCGATTTTTTAAGCTCGCGCTAAGAGCGCCTTCATCTAGACAGTCTACCTTATCCGATGGTTGATAGGAAGGTTCGCACATAATGACGTGCAAACTGGTGAGTTGCTGAACGTTCCTCTCTCTCTCTATATATATATCCAGTTTTGATGAATGCAAAATTTGCAAGTGACATGACCCATCTAAACCGCTTGGTGTACGTGTAGGAGATAGGGACAGATCATCTATTGTACTTGATCACTGATCATAGGCCATACTCTGAAAACAATACTAGTTGGATGATTCTAGCTCACGATTAAATGACCTTTCCCTACTGAACATAGACGGCCGGCAGACAGCGGATTTGTGCGGCCCGGGCTCCCTCAAGATGAAGTTGCCCTTTCACATTGATGTGTGTATTCTATATCCACACCATCCATCCTTTTTATTAGATCATTTAAAGGTATAAACCCATAAAAGAAACAAATTAATCCAAATCTCAAGTGAACCAGACCATACAAAATACAGTGATTGACCATTAAAAACTTGTCGTGAGTCAAAAGTTTTAGATTAAGCTCATATTTTTTTATTTTTTTTTTCTTCATCCAGAGTTTTATAACCTTATCAACAGGTTGGATGGCAAATAAGCATTACCATGGGCCTTAGGAAGTTTTTAATGGTGTGGCGTTCAATCACCATTTTGTCTCATAGCATGGTTTACTTGAGATTTGGATATGGTTCATTTATTTTTTGGATTCATGGACGAGGATTTCCGGCAAAAGGCTTTCATAAGAAGTCCTGCAAAAGTATATTAGGTGGACCCCACCACCATGTTTTTTGGAAATTTACCTAGTTCATCCATTTTTTTTGAGCTCATTTTAGGATAAGAGAGAAAAAATGAGGTAGATCCAAAACTCAAGTGCGCTACACGAGAAAAAAATTGGGAAAAGACATACGTATGGTTGAAAGCTTTCTGGGTCCACCTTGATATTTATATGCCATCAAAACTGTTTATAAGGTCATTACCACGGGGATGAAATGAAAAATAAAAATAAAAATAAATAAAAAATAACAAAAAATATATTTTTAAAAAAGTTAGAAACAAAGCTAGCTTTTATGGCCACAAGAATATTTCAACAATTTTCATTGAATCCCCACTGTTTCCTCTCATGTGGACCACTTGAGTTTTGGATCCACCTCATTTTTGTTCGAGTGTCCTAAAATGAGCTCATAAAAACAGATGAACTGGTAGATTTATTACAAACATGTCGGTGTGCCCCACCCAGCATCCTTGCACTAGAACTTCCTGCAAAAAGTGTGCTCCACCCAGTAGAGTGCGTTCTGAGTAACTCAATATGCTTAGTGTACTGAGTAAACTATGTGAGGTTCACCATGATTTATGTATTTAATCCATTTTACCTAATAATTTTAATGCTTAAGCCAAAAGATGAATCATATCCAAAGCTTGAATTGCCCACACTATAGGAAACAGTGAATTGAGCGTCTTGAAAATTTCTTGTGGGCCATAGAAGTTTTTTATCAAGCTTATATTTGTTTTTGCCTTTCATCCATGTTTACAAGATCTTATGAACAGGTTGGATGGCAAGTAAACATCACTATGGGGCCCAAAAAGGTTTCAACGATGAAAATCATTAAAGCACATACCTTCACAGTGGGCCCAACTGAGTTTACTCAGTACGATAAGAGCATACTGAGTAACTCAGTACGTAATCCGATTTCAAGCCTCACTGTCTTGGGTGAGGCCTGTGTGCACGTAATTTGCTCTCTTGGATTGTAAGGTTCACAACAAAGCTATGGCTTGTGACCCCGAGACCAGCGATGTGGGTGAGAACCTGATGGTAGGGCCCTACCTCGATGTATGAATTTTATATCCACTCCGCTCATCTAATTTTTCAGCTTATTTTAAGGCCATGGTCCCAAAGTTGAAGCAGATACAAATTTTACATGGACCACACGGTAGGAAAAAATGCTTATTGACTAGTAAAACCTTTCATAGGCACAAGTTTTTGATCAAGCTGATATTTTTATCGTTCCCTTTCATCCGGGTCTATGTGACCTTATCAACAGGTTTGATAGTCGATAAACACTAAGGTGGGCACTAGGAAGTTTTTAATGGTGGGCATTCAATTACCATTGTTTCCAATAGGTGGTCCGCTCGAAATATGTATCAGCTTCATTTTACAGACCATATCCTAAAATAAGCTGTAAAAACAGATAGACAGCATGATATACAATCATATATTGAGGTGGGCCCTATGGCCATAGTCTCACTCACGTCGTTGGTTCCCATGTCGCAGCCAGGTCACACTCTTAATGTCTAATTATCAGTGGCTAGGATCAGTGTCGTTCTAAGTTCTAGGATCCCTGGTAGGGCCCAATAGATGAAAGGTCCAAATATGATTCATGTGTATGAGATGTATACCTAATGAATGCTTCGTAATGATATTAATCCCTCTTCGGAGGGTGACCGAATTTGATGCCTCTAGTATCATTGTTATTTCAATCTCAGTAGTGCAGGTGTGCTAGAATTGAATGTGCGGGTCAATTGAAATCGAACAGCTACAACCCTAAGCCTCAAGACACGTATATATGTCAGAAATCGGAAATTGAACATATATGACTACAATCTAATAAGGTTGGCCACCTGCACGCTGCTTAAGATGATCAGGCGATTGTCAAAGGATGGGATTTATCCTCTGAAAATGGGTCACACCTCTACCTTCGGTTGGAAAGGACTTTTTCTCTTTAATATAGATAAAATAAAAAAGAATATTCTTAAAGTCGACTGTGGAGAACAACTATAGAATACCTCTCTGAATGGAAAACTTTGCTTGATACTCGAACTGAATCCAGCGTATGAGCAGGTAAAGTTAACAACTACTTGATTACTGCTACGGATTATACTAAAAAATATAAGTGATTGATAAAGGTAAAGATTATACTAAGGAATGTAAATGAAAGATAATTGAAAGATAGATCTGGTTTGGTTTGGTTTGATTGGTATGAGACAATCTCTTCTGTTGAATTCATTTGCTATTTATGGCCTTAACCTCACCATCCAGATTCCTCCCACGTTCTGACGGTTGCTATAACCACTTCAACACTACTGATTCTTTGGAGCTTTTTTCTTCTTACCTTACCACCTGTATAGATAACATCTCCAAACTTCTTTGCTGACTTGACCATGTTTTACTTGAGAACTATTACTTTGCGGATAACGTGGCATCCCTCAATAAATGCCATCTATATTACCACAAAATCCTCTTCAGATATCTCTATAGATCTCAAATACACCACGTAGCTCTTGTAGAATTACATGTGTACCTCCCTGATTGACTCTTATATGAATGGACAAAAATAGGGTACAACATTGCCCTCCACGCCACTTTGCCGTTGGTAAAAGGCGAAAGCGACATGTAACCCCTCATAAATGCAGTCGTTCTTTACACCATGTGGCGATGCTTTATTTACTATGCAAGACTGAGACAATTCTGAATGATGGTCATGCTTCCTTTTTTTTTAACAGAGAGTTATTCTCGTGAAAACGCGTATATAAGCATCGTACCATATGAGATCATGATTCCACCCTAATTAATGCATCTGATTTTGGCCGATATATATCCTATTTCAACACGTTTCCCCATTTCTTAAACATTCTTCCATGTTTCTTCATTTTCATACCCTAACTCTCTCATTTCAGTAATGGTTGCTTCCACATCCTCTATTTCTCCCAGCTTCCAACAAGATGATCTAATACATACATTAGATGGTCTTTCCAAAAAGTCCACCAACGAGATCATCTTCAAATTACTGCTCGATGATTATTACTTTCTTGGGCCAACCTTCTTTCCTAAAACCAAGGTTGATGATATTCGCCCAATGGACCGCTTCTTCCTAATTTGCCCTAGCGAGAATATGTTGATTCAGTCCCAATCAATCCCCAATCCTTCCAATGTCCTAAAGACCTCACGATCCTGACGAAAACCCTTGCTAAGATGACAGGATTGGTTCAATCGTGTCACTTCACAATATGAGGCTTCTTGGAGAGAAATCGACATCAATGAATGCATCAAGCTATCATTGTAGGATTATGTACTAGATCCTCCTCTCCTCACCACAACTTAAACCTTCTAGAATTCATCCATGAATATCTTCTTCTTTGGATGTGGCCCTATGAGTCCAACACTCATAGACATTTGTGTCCTTACAAAGTTTCTTTCCTGTGACAGAGCAATTTTTCCAAGCTTCACTCATGATGAAAAGAGACACTTCAACAATAAGACTAGCAAGGCCAACTCCAATTTCATACTTGCCTATTGAAAACATGAAGGCCCGATTGAGTACAAACAACACACGGCCTTCTTATTGCTATGGATCTACCTACATCTACTTTGTGTGAACGCACTTTAGATCACTAATGAATGCGTTAAATTGGCTAAGGCGCTTGCACAAGGTAGAAAATTAGCACTCGTGCCCTTTGTGCTTAGCCACCTATACAGAGGCATACACAAGCTAACCACCAAAGGTTAGTTCCACAACAGAGGACCATTATGGCTTGTCTAAATATGGTTGTATGATTATTGACCATTATGGCTTGTCTAAATATGGTTGTATGATTATTTTCATTCTTTTCTTGTACCTTCTCATTTTTCTTCCAATATCATTTACACTTCTTATGGTTATCGTAATATTCATTTTCCTCAAGAAGTCCATACTTTTTTCACCTATATGGACTCTATTTTCTTTCTTATTAACGCTACTAGGCGTTACCATACTTTCACCCCTATTTATTGAAAGAGTTCAGTCCAGCCTGGTTCACAGGTGATTTTGAAGGAAATGACGAGCAATCGATTTCTCTAATTCTTTAAGCATGGGAAAGTTACCTCATCTGCAAGGACCTCCCCTATGACAGCATAGTAAAGATTGGCAAGAAAGCTAAGTTGGAATCAAGCAATATTGTCTAAATTTTCTTGCTCGACAATTCGACGTCGTCTAATTTCTTGCTTGTCCATTTGTTCAAAAGACTTGCAACTAATACCCTTATTCTCAGATGATCATCGATCAAATCAAATTCTATAGTTCCCTTCATTTTACTTTTGAATCGGCTAGGTCTTTTAAGCTGCGCAAGTTTCCAAATCATCCCCAAGTGATAGACACCAGTTTTGAATGGTGTAAGGTATTATAAACAGTTAGTCACCACCTCTACTGAACTCATCACCGCTCACCTTTATTCTTAGATGGACCTACAAGGAAAAAGAAGAACTGCACCCCAATCCGCTGCAACTTCTAACCGACGAACAATTAGGTCGATAGATATATCAGCCGAAATAACTACAACAACAACAACTACAATGATTGAGACAGCTCCTAAACTGAAACGCAAAAAAGTTCTGGTGAAAGGGCATGTTCTTCGGATAACTCCAGCCCAATCTCCTCCATTTTCTCCTATGAGGATTGATGATCTGGGGCCTCCTCTAGGTCCAGCTCCTGAAGCTCCAACTTTGGCCCTCGTCCGAGTTGACCCAACTACACGACCGACATCAACAAATCATCCATCATTAGCTAGGATGCGCAACCCACTGACATTATAAAAACCAGGTACTTCTTTGGTCGATGTTGTAACTTCCTTTGAAAAATATTTACAAACTAAGTAATAGCCATACCTTTTCATCAAAATATTATGCCATAGAAATTGAGGAAGGCCTCAAATGTCACAGAAATGCACATTATAATCGATGTTGGATCAGATGGCAGTAAGATAGGGAAAGATTGAATGAATTGAACCTTCATTTTAATGACCAATATCTCACCCCTTGTAAACCCAATTTGCCAATATTTTCAACCTTTGCCCAAACGATGGCAACAATCATTAAAAATCCTCAGTCAATAAGCAATCGATTCACCACCTTCACTATTCATTCGTACATAAATAGATGTTACCTTTATTCCTGCCATTTTTTTCACATTTCCTTTTCTTTCTATCATCTTATTTCTGACCTTGTTCTTTACTCACAGTGACTTAGGAGTTATCGGCAGCGGAAAGGCAAGTTGTTCTAGAACCTACACTTCAATAAGTCAAACCAGCTGCCGAAGCCATCGAAGCAACAGAGCAGCAGGCCACTAACTCTGAAGGTATAGTGAGTAATGGACTTCTCTATCTTCCTCTCGTCCAAGAGACAATGAATGACAAGACAGAGCCCATGCATATAGTTGATCAGTCTTAGATGCCCATGATTGTTATCGACAAAGGGGATGAAGAAGACGAAGCTGAAGTAAACCCCCATCCTTTATTGGCCAATCCTCAGAGCTCTCAAAAGGCATCATCCTCACAATCTACTCCAGCATCCACTCGAAAATCAATTCCAGTCTTGGGATCCTGAAGAACCACTTCAGTCGTGCCCAGCATGTGAAGTCATTATTTCTGACCCAATATCGGTAAGAGTTCAAGCAACCGGTTTTTCTATTCCTCATTCAGAACATGTAACTAATCCAATCCCGATATCTATTGATAATGCTTCAGTATCTACCAAGACAACTGAAGATGTGCTTCCAATTGAAGACATCATCTCCTCCCTCTAACAAGCTCTTAGTAGCATACCCATGACTGACTCTCCGCACCCTCCAATGAGTTAAAACATCTCTAAGAGAAAATCCAAGCGCTCATATGCTCAGGGGTACAAAAGGTTACATTGACCGAACCAATTGAGAAACTTACTGAACCGATCTATCGATACCAAGTATTATGTCATTCAGATAAGAGCCTTACAGTCAAATTACCAACACTCAAGGAATTTGTTGATATGATAAAAGAAAAATGCAAGCTCCACATCATGATCAAACATCTTGAATCTGAGTGAGCGAACATGACTTCTTAGGTGGCAATAATTACTGATGTTGTTAAGAGGCTCTCAGTAAAAAATGAAGAGCTGAAGAAATCTGAGGCCAAGTTGGAGGATATGAGTGTGAAAATTGTCAATCTAGAGGCACAATTGGAGGTGTTGAAGAGAAGTTTTAAGAAGAAGAAGAAAAGGAGCATGATCAGAGGAAAAATGTGATCATGTATATGGCCCAGTTTTCCAAAGCACAACCCAAATTGATCAGCCAGGTTAAACATGCAGCCTTGAGACATCAAGCCATTTTGGCCAAGAAGGAGAGGCAGGAGGAAGTTAAGGACACGATTGCTAAATTTTCATCTTTTGAATTTTAACTTCCCTTTAATACATATATCAATTAATAAAATTGGACATTGAGCCATCTTTGTTTTGTTTCCTCAGTCTTCTTTTACTTGCATTTTCTTTTAATTTTATCATCCATAACTGACTTGATAATGTGGCATGTAGAAAACGAGGATTCATGCATTGCCTTAGCTAAAATAACCATCACGATGGCTACATGTTCTTACTTTTCAGGAACACGAAGCTAAAAAGGCCTAGCTATATGTCCTAGAGGAGGGGGTGAATAGGACTATGCCAAATTTAAAATTATACCAGTGGAATTAAACGATAAGATAATCTTATAAATAAATAACTGAAAGATAGAATTTTAAATAAATCACAATAAGGAAATATAATGCAACCTCAATATTCTAGTATTGAGAGGCTGATACGAATGATGTTCTAAGGACAACCTTGCACCATAAAAACCAAGGGTTTATGGTAGGACAACCTTAGTAGAATGGTATAAGTATCAATATCTCAAATTAAAGAGGAATAAAGGAAATAGCAAGAATTGAAATTTTATACTATTATAACATTCCCACTATGCTTGAAATGTAAAAGATTACAACATTCACATCCACACATACATTCCACAGCTTTGAATGATAAAAGATAAAAATTAAATAAACATTCAAACCACAAGATAGAATTATAGTGGTTCACCTGTGTGTACATCCACTGTTAAACAACAGCCACACAGATTGCTACTCCACTCCTAATATCCTCACACAGGGGATCTCAGCGTTCACTATGAAAATAGGTTTCACAGGTTCACCTACAACCTTCACAATTGTGTCCTTCAAATGGGCTTACACAATTCAAAAAACCCCACTTCTGAGTTTTCTGGCTCTCCTCAGATAACCACTAGATTGAGATTTTTCTAGCTTAATCTCAAACAAAAACTAAAAATAAGGAAATTTACAATAAAGTAAAATACCTGGATTTCTCCTTTCATTGTAGCCCGGAAGAACCAATTGGAGTAGAAGTTCGAATATAGAAGTTCAATGCCCAATACTCACTTTGATATGGTTCTAATTTCTAATTGATTTTAAATTAAACCACTTGGGCTAGCTCTATTTGATTTTGATTCCAAGAAGAAGGAATACAACATTTCCTCTTTTTAATTCAGATTGGAATGTAGAAACAAAATCAAATTGACAAAAGCTAATAAAAAGAAAATATTAAATATGCACATCGTAGCTTAAAAATTAACACAAACTTATCTCAGAGTAATGCCTTGATTTTACTTGAATTAAATTCTTGAAAAACTCTGAAATTCGTGTTCTATTTATAGATGCAAAAATTGCATCTACGGCTGGTTGTGTGGCCACCACGACTGGTCGTAGGTCGAACTACATTTTGAAATTTTAAGCACGATTGGATAAAACCGTCCCACGACTGGTCGTATGGTGTCCACGACTGGTCGTGAGGCCTCCATGACTGGTCGTGAGGAACCAAGAATGGTTGTTAGAGTTTGAGTCATAGCTGCAGGATTGGTCATGAATGAGTTGACACTGTTCCCACTACCGGTCGAGCAGACTTTAGGACTGGTTGAAGCTCAACCAAAAAATTCCAAAATTTTGCAACAACTTAAGATTAGTCTTAGAATTTCTTGGAGTAGTTGAACAGAGTCCAAGATTGGTCTTATAACCGACCAAATACTTATAGAAATATTCAATTTGAATTATGTATATAAAATGACCTACCCTAAGGTCAAACTAAGGTCATTCATACCTTAAATGTGAAGTATGGACATTCAGTCTTCTTTTCTTAAGATGATGGTTAACCTTTGAAGATTGTGAAGCTTGAGATCTCTGATGTAGCTTGAACTTGAGATCTTCTAAAGCTTAGACTTCATCTTGTACTGTTATTCTTGAGTTATACTTGAGACTTGAACAAGAACTTGTCTTCTGATGTAGCTCTTAAAATATTTTGATCATTGAAGCTTACAGAAGTAGACAAATAACTTAAACTTGAACTTCTTAAAGTAGATCACCATTCTTAGCTTGTAGCATTGATATAGTGACTTGAACATACAAATCAACATGCTACACAAGTCATAGATTGTGTTTTTGGTACCACAAAATTTGACAACAAAAGGGGCAAATAACTATTGTACTTACAATCTCCCCCTTTGTCAAATTTGTGACAAAACATACTTAAAAAATATGATCAATATGAACACAAAAGAAATCATGCACCAGTTATAAAAGTAAACTAGTTACGGCCTGATTAACGAATCATACACCAGTTTGCATTCACAAATTCTTCATTACTTACTCCCCCTGAGTAGCACACATAAGTCCAGCATAAAAATGATATGCTACTCTACTCCCTTATAATCCATATTTAATCTCCCCCATATCCATATTTATCAAACTTAAATTATTCTCCCCCTTTTTGTCACAATATGACAAAGGAAGAAAGGAAGAAATGGAAGTGGAAGACCAATAAGAGAGTAATGAAAGGAATAACTAGTTAAGATATGCAAGTAAAAATTAAGCAAATTCAAAGTTTACATAACATTAACTAGCTGAAACAAAAGTCATTCATACAAACTGAAGTAAAATCAAAGTCCACACACCAACAAAAGTAGTATAAAAGTTATTACAAGTCAAAGAATAAAACACTTAATCAGATCCTGTGGTAGGATCAAGTTGATGAAGCCCCTTGTTAATGCGCCTAAGATACTTACGCATATACTTAAATTGCAAATCATGGGCAACATTCATGTTCCCTACCTTCTCCTAAAGAGCATGAAGACGAGCATCAAAATCAGATGGCTCATAGTTAGGATCATTTGTAGAATCTGATTTAATTTCATCAAAAATATCATCAGGAGGAAGATCGCCACCTTCTTCTTCATTCCCTGCTTCAATACCACCACCACCCACATCTCTTTGATCAGGAGTCAAATCCAAATTCATCTTATTTATATTAGTATTGTTAAATAAAAGATGATGATAAGGAGCCTCTCCGACAGGCATAGCAACTATCATGTGAGAAGCTAACACAGTCATAAGATATGCAAATGGAATATCACTGTGTCATGGATGGAGACGAAACTGAAATGCAAAACTCAAACCATAAAGGAAGTCAATTCAGTTTTATTACCAGAATGTGGATATAAATTTGAAGTAAAGATTCTGTGGAGAACCTTGTATTTGGGTAACAAATACTTTGCAGGGAGAGCATTCCCTTTATGAGTCCATTGAACGTCCATATTACATAAATCTCTGGTTAACAAATGTTTTTCTGATTCTGATGGTTTTTTCACTAGAGTCTGAATAGGAATACCTTCGTCATTAACAGGTATGTCCATAAGATCCGAAATCAGATGACGGTCTACTGTAAATGGACCTTCTCTAGTATCAATATTAAACGTTAAATTATCAGATAAAAATTCAGAGATACATGCAATCATGGCCTATGCAATGGATTGGTATGCCGGCCCACCCCAATGTAGAATGTTATCCCAACCTACATATTGAAGAAGAGGAAGAATACCAAAAGGAGCAATATGATTAAGACTAACAGCTTTTTCAACAATGACATTGTGCATACGCAAATCCCATATATGAGCGGGATCATCTTCGGATGACTGAAGATGGCCCCTAGAGATAGGAGTTGATCTGGAAGATGATGGACCACGGGCTGTTTTCTTTTTTCCCTTAGCATCCATTTTCTTAAAGAAAACCAAAGCAACAAGAAATCATAAAAAAAAGTAGAGATGGGTTTTCTAAGATCAGCAAATGGAGAAGAAAAACCCTAAAATCTCAACAAAGATTGAAACCAAGTACTCAAATGACAAAAATGTAGAGAATAGAACATGAATCTACAAGTTTGAACAAGAAAATGCACTAACCTTAACGAATCATATGGTTAGGTACGACTGGTAGTGCTTATGCCCATTGGAGAAGAAATAGGAAATGAGGAAGATGAGATTTTTCCCCAAATTAAAAAGGTCTAGTGCACTACACGACTGGTCGAGGACCATTCTCGACCAGTCATACCACGACTAGTTGAGCACGTCCTCGACTGGTCGTGTACCAATAAAAATATGCATTTTTCATAAAAAATTAAAATTTAAACCAATAAATTATCAAATATATATACACTATGATATACATATGCATGAATAATCAATTTAAATTGCACATACCAAGATCAAATTTCAATTTATTAAACCTGCTTTTGTCAAGCGGTTTAGTGAAAATGTCAGAAAGTTGAGTCTCGGTCAGAATGTAATCTAAAGAGATTAATTTTTCTTCCACTAATTCACGAATGTAATAATGCCTAATATCAATGTGCTTAGTACGTGAATGCTGGATTGGATTTTTTGAAATATTTATAACACTATAATTATCACAATATAATATCATTGATTCCTGTGCAATTCCATAATCGCTTAACATACATTTCATCCAAACAAGCTGAGTACATGATTTCTAGCTGCGATGTATTCAGCCTCAGTAGTAGAGAGCGATATAGAACTTTGCTTCTTACTAAACCAAGAAAATAAACAATTTCCGATATAGAAACAACCACCACTGGTTGATTTTCTATCATCAATATTACCAACCCAATTAGCATCTGAATACCCAGCCAATTAAACACTAGTATTATATGGATACCAGAGACCCAAATTAGCAGAACTTATGACATATCATATAATCCACTTAATAGCAGTTAGATGAGATTCTTTAGGGTTAGACTAATAAATAGCACAAATACCAACACTTAAAGCAATATCAAGTCTACTTACAGTTAAATAAAGTAAACTGCCAATCATGCTACGATATAATTTAAGATTTACAATATTTACCTGTAGAGACTTTTGAAAGTCTTAAGGTTGTACTCATAGGAGTATCAAAATTCTTACAATTCTCAAATACGAACTTTTTAATCAAGTTCAAAGCATATTTGGTTTGAGAAATAAAAATACCATCAGGTTGTTGTTTTACTTGCAACCCTAGGAAATAATTCAATTCGCCAACCATGCTCATTTCGAACTTAGATTTCATTAAATCTGCAAACTCAATAGTCATGTTAGTACAGGTAGATCCATAAATAATATCATCAACGTAGATTTGTACCATTAAGATATGATCGTTATGTTTCTTAACAAATAAAGTTTTATCAACACTTCCCATTAGAAAATTATGACTTAGTAAAAACTTAGTCAATTTTTTGTACCATGCCCTAAGAGCTTGTTTCAAACTTTAGAGAGTCTTTTTAAGGCGATAGACATGATCAGTGTTCTTAGGGTCTTCAAAACCCGTTGGTTGTTCAATATAAACTTCTTCATATAGATCACCATTTAAGAAGGCACTCTTTACATCCATTTGATAAATTTTAAATTTTTGAAAGCATGCAATGGATATAAAAAGTCTGATTAATTCAAGACGAGTTACTGGGGCAAAGGTTTCATCATAGTCGATGCCTTCAATTTGAGTGTACCCTTGTACAACCAATCTTGCCTTGTTTCGAATAATATTACCAAGTTCATCAAACTTATTTTTAAAAATCCACTTTGTTCCGATAATATGTTTATCTTTAGGTGTAGGAACAAGATTCCAGACATCATTTCAAATAAATTAATTAAGTTCTTCCTGCATAGAAATTATCCAGTTTTCGTCAGAAAGCGCTTCTTTTACGTTAGCTGGTTCAATCTGGGATGTAAAGCACACATAATTACATATGCCTTCTATTTGTCTAAGAGTACGCACACCAGTAAGAGGGTTTCTAAGAATTTGAGTGGTTGGATGATATTTAACAATCCTCAGTTTGGAATTAGTTTGATTTGATGAAGTATCTGGTTTGTCAATTAAAAGAACTTCATCATTATCTGAACTTGGGACAGGTGTATTCAAGTGATCGTCAGTGATCACATTGATGGACTCTTGAATAACACCGATCTTTTTGTTCAATACTCGATATGCACGACTGTTTAAAGAATACCCTAAAAAGATACCTTCATCACTGTTAGTATCAAACTTTTCCAAATTTTCACGGTCACGTAAAATATAACACTTGCTACTAAAAACTCGAAAGTATTTGACAGTAGACTTCTTATCGAACCATAGTTCATAGGCTGTTGTATTATTTGACTTACTTGTATAAACCTGGTTGATTGTATAATAGGTAGTATTTATAACTTCAGCCCAAAGATTTTTAGGGAGCTTCATACTATTTATCATTACATTAGCCATTTCTTAAAGAACTCTATTTTTCCTTTCCACAATTCCATTTTGTTGTGGTGTTTTGGGCGAAGAGAATTCATGCGATATTCCCTGATTGTTACAGAATTTCTCAAAACTGCTATTCTCGAATTCAGATCCATGATCACTGCGGATCTTACAAACTTGAGAAGTTTTTTCAGTTTGGATCCGTTTGAGAATCCTTTTTTACTTCATAAAGGGTTTCTGATTTATCCCTTAAGAAGGCTACCCAAGTGAATCTGGTACAATCATCCACAATTACCAGTATGTATTTTTTGCCACCTCGACTCTCCATCCTGGTAGGTCCTACAAGATCCATTTGGAGAAGCTTGAGTGGTCTTGATGTGACATTGAAGTTCACCTTTTCGTGAGAACTCCTAGTTTGTTTGCCAATCTGGCATTCACCACATATTTTATCTACTTTTTGAAGTTTAGGTAGACCTCTTATTAATTCTCCTTTGCTCAATCTGTATAAATTATGGTAGTGTACATGTCCAAGGCATTTATGCCATAATTCTGACTCATCGATATGGACCATGTAGCACGATTGATTAGATGAGCTACCATCACTTACAATATAGCAGTTTTCAGAAGTCATGTGACCAGTTAATATTACAGAACCCTTTTTATTTAAAATTTCACAACCTTGATTAGAAAAGTTCACGCTATGATTGTTATCGCATATTTGAGATATGCTTAATAGGTTGTGTTTTAGCCCCTCAATATATAAAACATTCTTAAATAAGGGAAGGTTATAGAGTTGAACTGTACCTTAGCCAATAATCTTGCATTTGCTACCATCACCAAATATGACTGACCCATCATTCATATCTTTAAGGTCGGTGAATAAAGCCTTGTCTCCTGTCATATGCCTGGAGCACCCACTATCTAGGTACCACTTTGAATGGCTTATTGCTTTGAATGCAGTGTGAGCAACCAAGCAGGTAACCTTAGGAACCCATTTCATAACTGTTTTAGGTTTAGGAGTATAGTTGGTCTTCTTATATTTGTAGTTGTTGTAAGACGGACCCACTGAGTTAGATTTTAAGAGCTCCTTAAGTAGATCAACTATTTTCTCAGCTAAAGGGTTTCAACTTTGTTTTTTATAGATGATATAGTTGCTTTTAGGTTTTTGAAAAGTTTTAGCATTTTTAGAAAAATTTTGATTAAAACTTTTCTCTTTTGAGTTTGAGGACTCTCCGTTCACAAACTTGGGAGGAGTATTCTTCTGTTTAGGAGGATATTTCTATCGTAGCCCAAACTAGATTGGTCACCACATTTTCTTGATCTAGTTAAAAGTTTTTCAAATTTTGGATCACCTTGGACATACCTCCGTGTATCCTTTAAACTCAAAAGGGAACAGACTTTAAGTTTAAGTTTATTATTTTCAGATTTCAGATTTTCAATAAGGGTGGTTTTGAAATTTGGATCACATTTGTATTTTTCAAAACAATCTGAAAGATGAGATTTTTCTAAAATAATAGTTTCAAAATTATCTTTAAGCTTTGAAAACTTTTCTTTTTTAAGCTTTAATTTTACTGCAATCTTATAACTTTCCTTGTATAGGGCATTATAAGCATCTTGAAGATCTTCTTCATTTTCATGATCACTATTCAGATTTTCTTCACTAGCAGAATCATCATGATTTGAAAAAGTAAACTTGGCTAGAGTCATAAGAGCTTTAACTTCATTGCTCGACTCGGTTTTAGAATCTTCTGATTTAGAAGAGGCTTCAGTGCCAGAAGATTCATCCTAAGTAGCCAACATTCCTTTCCTTTTAGGTTTGTCCTTTTTATGACACTTGTTTGCTAAATGCCCATATTCTTGGCAATTGTAACATTGACTATCTTTTAAAGATTTTCAAGTTTTAGATTTAGATTTAGATCTTTTCTTATCATTTGATTTTTGAAAGTCTACCTTCTTTTTACTTTTGAAAATCTTATAAAACTTTTTCGCTAAGAGAGCCATATCATCTTTAGAATTTTTAAAATCAAAATTTTCCTGAGAAATACATTTGGAAGACTTAAGGGCTATAGATTTACCTTTAGGAGCTTTAAAGTTTAACTTATAGTTTTGGAAAGACCCAACTAATTCTTCTACCCTCATATTGTCTGTATCACAAAGTTCCTAGATCATAGTCACCTTTGAGTTGAACCATTAAGGTAGTGAACGTAGTATCTTTGTACACACTTTACTTTCTAGGATTTTATCGCTAAGACCCCACATAGAGTTTACAATGTCATTTAATCTTGTACAAAAGTCCATGAACATTTCATTTTCTTCCATATGTATTTCCTCAAATTTAGTTGTGAGGATTTTGACTTTAGACTTCTTGACAATTGATATACCCTCGTGTGTCATTTCTAAAATATCTCAAGCTTGCTTTTCAGTATCACAGGATATAATTCTTTTGAACTCATCCGGTGATAGTGCATAAGTGATTGCATTTAGTGCTTTTGCATTGGTACTACTCTCACTTTTTTGAAGAGTAGTCCAAGAAAAATAAGGTGTTACTCTCATTGATTTTGATCCATCGATACCAGTCACTTCAGTGGTAGGAGGGATCTATTCAGTCACTGTGGCTTGCCGCACACTCTCATCTATTGATTTGAGGAAAATCCTCATCCTGGCTTTCCAATAGGCATAGTTGGAGCCATGAAATGGTGGATGCTTAGTGACTGAACGGCTATCAAAATTTAACATCTTATAAATAGCTTAAATCGTTAGCTCAGGAAATGAATCCAAGAATAAAGAATTAAAAATGAGCTATTAGGCTCTAATACCACTTGAAAAGGCCTAGGTATATGTCCTAGAAAGAAGGGGAGGGGGGGGGGGGGTGTGAATAGGACTAAGCCAAATTTAAAATTATACCAACGGAATTAAACGATAAGATAGTCTTATAAACAAATAACTGAAATATAGAACTTTAAATAAATCACAATAAGGAAATGTAAAGCAACCTCAATATTCTAGTATTGAGAGGCTGATACGAATGATGTTCTAGTATTGAGAGGCTGATACGAATGATGTTCTATGGACAACCTTGCACCATAAAAACCAAGGGTTTATGGCAGGACAACCTTACTAGAATGATACAAGTATAAATATGTCAAACTGAAGAGGAATAAAGGAAAAATTGAAATTCTAAACTATTACAACATTTCCATAATGCTTGAAATGTAAAAGATTACAACATTCACATCCACACATACATTCCACAGCTTTGAATGATAAAAGATAGAAATTAAATAAACATTTAAACCACAAGACATAATTATAGTGGTTCGCCTATGTGTACACCAACTGTTAAACAATAGTCACACAAATTGCTACTTTACTCTTAATATCCTCACACAAGGGATATTAGCGTTCACTATGAAAATAGGTTTCACAGGTTCACTTAAAACCTTCACAATTGTGCATTTCAAATGTGCTTACACAATTCAAGAAACCCCACTTCTAAGTTTTCTGGCTCTCCTCAGATAACCACTAGATTGAGATTTTTCTAGTTTAATCTCAAATAAAAACCAAAAACAAGGAAATTTACGATAAAGTAAAATACTTGGATTTCTCTTTTCGTTGTAGCCCGGAAGAACCAATTGGAGTAGAAGTTCGGATATAGAAGTTCAATGTCCAATACTCACTTTGACATGGTTCTAATTTCTATTTGATTTTACATTAAACCAGTTGGGCTAGCTCTATTTGATCTTGATTCCAAGAAAAAGGAATACAACAATTCTTCTATCAATTCAGATTGGAATGCAGAAACAAAATCAAATTGACAAAAGCTAATAAAAGAGAATATTAAATATGCACAGCGTAGCTTAAAAATTAACACAAACTTATCTCAGAGTGATGCCTTGATTTTACTTGAATTGAATTCTTGAAAAACTCTGAAATTCGTGTTCTATTTATAGATGTAGAAATCACATCTACAACTAGTCTTGTAGCCACCACGACTGGTCATAGGTCGAACTGCATTTTGAAATTTTAAGCGCAATCGGATAAAACAGTTCCACGACTGGTCGTGAGGCCTTCACGACGTGACCATCCCACGACTGGTCGTGAGGAACCAAGAATGGTTGCTGGAGTTTAAGTCGTAGCTGCAGGACTGGTCATGAATGAGTTGACACTATTCCTATGACCGGTCAAGCAGACTCCACGATTGGTCGAAGCTCAACCAAAAAATTCTGAAATTTTGCAACAACTTAAGACTGGTTGAGCCAGTTCTAAGACTAGTCGAACAGAGTCTAGGACTGGTTTTAGAACAGACCAAATACTTATAAAAATATTCAATTTGAATTATGTATACAAAATGACTTACCCTGAGGTCAAACTAAGGTCATTCATACCTTAAATGTGAAGTATGGACATTGAGTCTTCTTTTCTTAAGATGATGGTTGACCTTTGAAGATTGTGAAGCTTGAGATCTCTGATGTAGCTTGAACTCGAGATCTTCTAAAGCTTGGACTTTATCTTGTACTATTATTATTGAGTTGTACTTGAGACTTGAACAAGAACTTGTCTTCTGATGTAGCTCTTAAAATATTCTGATTATTGAAGCTTGCAGAAGTAGACAAATAACTTGAACTTAAACTTCTTGAAGTAGATCACTGTTCTTAGCTTGTAGCATTGATGCAGTGACTTGAACATACAAATCAACATATCACTGCATCAATGCTACACAAGACATAGATTTTATTTTTGGCACCACAAAATTTGACAACAAAAGGGGCAAATAACTATTGCACTTACAGAAGCGCCATTGCATTTCATAATTGCCCATAATATACTGAATGTAGGGGGCATAATCACCTATATAAACAACATTAAACCCCATATTACAACTCACTAAAAATCCACATACTTCCCAAACTCCTCTGATTTGCAAATATGGCTCTTAACCAATCCCCTTCTTTCTTCAGTCAGGCTAATTCTTATCTAAAAGAGATCTTTGATCTTGGCCTAGTTGATTATGGCCAATGCTCCCTCTTGTTTGAAACTGCCCTCTTCATCAATGATGCTTCTGATGTTACTGTGCTTCTTTGGGAGAAGTTGTGGAAGTACTGAGAAAAATCCATTATCTTGGAGATCAATACTTCTTACTCAAGTTTGAGTTGCAGAGGATTGTTAAATATACGTGATAGTAGGCTTCCACCTAGGAAGAATCTAAACTCATGGGTGATGCTTATAGGAGAGCGTGAAATGACTGCCTCCACTAGAACAGGGTCATTCAATTCAACAGGACCCTGTTGCGAGTCTTCAAGCTCAACACACTGAGCTTATGACTGACATGAATGAGGAGTGCTCTTATGTCAAAAAGGATCCTTCTATCCTGGAGGATCTTCTTTCCTTCTTGGACTCATAGATTGTTGACTACCAGGCTCAGTCACGTGTGAACCTTGCTGGCAAAAGAGAGGCAAAAGTTAGAGTTTCCTCAATCGGCAGCCGCGTCGATCAACACCTGCACTTCCTAAATATCTTCATAGAGGAAGGACCTCACTGGAAACACCAGAAGGAGACTATGGAGGTCAATAAGTTGCACGTTATCCAAGAGTTTATGAAAATAAAGTCAGCATATGACTAATCATATCTTCTCAGTTGGTGCCCGTTTCTTCTTCTTTTTTTTTCTTTTTTATGAAACCCGACTTATGGCCCACCTTTTCTTTTAATAAATTCATGTTTATCATGTTTTACGCATCATTCATATATTATTACTTGGTTATATTGTTCCCAACATATAACAACATCATTATTGTCAAGATATCAGGATTTCAAAACACAAAATACAAAATAATGGTATTACTGTTGTAACTACCAGCTTTCGATCTAAGATACTTAGCTGATGAGAATCCTCCATTTGTGTGTACCATTAAGTGAAATAGATAAGGACCCATATCACTATGTTTATCGAAAATTACCTCATTTGTTGATTCCATGCAGAGGAATGTTGTCGATTGAGTCATTGACAATTTTCCACTTGATAAAATCGACCGATGCCATATTCTGAGTTTCGTCACAGCCAACCCTTAGCATTTTTTCTTTCTATGTGTAATAACTGCATGGTAAATGGGGCACGTGAAAGTGGGGAGAAGTGTTTGTCATTTTTCAAGGAACCTACATATATTGCAGCTGTTCCTTCCACCTTCTTATGAATACCATTTAGTGCCGCAACCCTTGATTCGATAATTCCAACCACAACATCTTATCACATGTGGTCATTAAAGACTGCTAATGACGCTTATAAAATCATTATTCTCTTCTGTTTTGCATCTTACACTACCCTACTACTTCCTTTACCTCCAAACTGTCCACAAACTTGACCCCATGTCTTCCTCGATCTTCTATGCACATTCCTTAACCTTCCTAAAGGAGATTCTTGCTGTAGGGATTAAATATTTCTCTCAATATGCTCTCCCCCATGACATTTATCCTTTCATCAGGGATGTTACCAAGGCTTCACAATCTAACCCACCTCTAAAGGAAATTTTAAAGATTTTAACCAAACTACATCACCTTGGGGATGTTTATTTCAAGGCAAGTTTAGAGGTTCCCAAATATATCGATCTGATGAAGGAGCACTTCGTTGTTTATGCGGAATCTGAGACTCTTTCTGCCCTCTATGACATGGCATGGAGGCATCGTTATACTCAAACCGTTAACACCATTTTAACAAGGTAGTGTTGCAAAAGCTCCAAGTCCAATGCAAGGAGTTGGCCGATAATTTGAACGAGGCCAAACATCTTTATCTTGGGAGGGATCGCCCAGACTCTTAGGAGCTCATGGCCTTTGTGGATTCTTATATCAACCTTTATTATGCTCGTTCACATGAAAACGCTGCCTGGAAGAAGGAAGTTGAAAGCCAATCACTACAATCAGCCACCACGCTGATGAAGTTTTGACTTTCCTTAACCGTATTACAGTTAAGCAACAGACTTGAAAAAACCAAAAGAAGCAAGCCAATGAGGTTAGATCTTTTGTGCTTAAAGAGTTTGAGGAGATCAAGGTCACCTATGCCTAACCCGTTCGATTGCTAAAGACCTTTGTCTTGCAAATTTTTTTTTTTGTTTCTATTTTTTTTTTGTAAACCCTACTTGTAGTAGTGAAATCCCCTCTTTTCATGATTGATAGTAGGATACTTATTAATCACCTCTTTTTTCTACTCGGTCCAACCCTGCATTACGTCTCATAAAGAAGGGTAATAAGACTTCAAGAATCAGTTGTTAATTGAAGTTCTCGCGACCTTTCCATCCTTATCACGGAAGAGAAAAGCTCCACCCTTAAGGACTTCGATGACAATATAGGGCCCATCCCAAGTGGGCGACCATTTCTTGCCCAAGGTTTAGTCCTTGTTCCCTATGGGTAACACTGTCTTCTAAACCTTATCTCCTTCCCTAAAGGACTTTCCTTTCACTCTTTTGTTATATGCCTAAACGACTTTGGCCTTGTTGGCAACAATAAAGTCTAAGGTTCTCATGCGGATCTTATCTAACCTTTTGAACTTGATCAACATGACTTCCATGAACTTAGGTGGGGTCAACCCAGCTTAATGTGTGACTCATAATGATGGCACAATGACCTCAAGGACCATCGCATCATGTTCATATGTTAACGCAAATGGACTCATTACGGTACTGGTGCGAAGTGAATTCTTGAATGCCCAAAGTGCCTCTAACAGCTTCGTATGTCATTTGCGGGAATTCTCTTCAATCATCTTCCCTAAAATATTTTTTATTACCTTGTTAATAGACTTGGCCTGATCATTTGCCTGTGTATAATATGGCGTTGAGTGTAGAATTTTGATTTTGTATCGGTCAGCCATTGTTTTGACTTCTTTTACTAAAAATGTCGTGCCTCGATTCATAGTGATTGATTCAGGAATTCTAAACCTGTGGATGATATGAGTTTTAATGAAATCAATAATCTCCCTGTGACCAACTCCTTTCATGGGTCTTGCTTTCACCCACTTGGAGAAATAGTCGATGGCCACAATGATAAAAGAGTCCATGCATGATGAAGGTGGATGAATTTGGCCTATCAAATCGTTCGCCTATCCCCGAAGTGATCATAGCTTGATAATTGGATGAATTTCAGCCACGGGCATGTACTATATTGGTCGATTTTTTTTTCTGGCATGCCTCACTCTCTTTGGCATACTGAATACAATCGGCCATCATTTTTGCTAAAAAAATCCATAACATCTAAGCGTAAGCCTCATTTTCCTCCCAGTTTGATGAGCTCCACACAACACTTCATGGACTTCGCCTATAACTATCATAACCTCCTCCTAGCTAGGCATCTCAATAGCACACCATCAGCCCTTTCCAATACAACTCATTGTCAGTCATAACATAATTGACGGCCAATCTTCGCAGATCTCTATTAGCCTTGATATGTAGGCTTTAAAGATAACCCATAAGGGGATCCCTCCAGTCATCGTCATCTATTTCGACCTAACATATATCCCTCCAGTCATCGTCATCTATTTTGACCTGACGTATTTCCATAATTATTCCCCTCTTAAAGATTGAGGGTAAGGATCTCCTTTACACCATGACCATCCTTTTGGCCGATCCTTTCAGGATGTCCAATCTTGCGGCCATCGACGCTATTTCATTAGTGTTTATATTTTGATATCGAGCTATATGCATTAATTCTACCTCATCAAAGTTATCCAATATCTGAGATGCCAAGGCATAGTAAGGTAAGAGTGTCAGGTTCGTGCACTTGAACTATCCCACCATTTAATTTATCACCAACTATGAATCACCCACTACTATCACGTTTTATGTGCCTTATTCCATCTACACTACGCCAAAACAACGAAAAAAGGACAGTCCAAAACGTCTTAAATGACCAAAAAGGATGGACATGGACCGTCGCATAGGCCGTCAAATTTTGACATGTCCTATTACTTAAAGGACGGTTGAAAACCGTCATTCTTATTAACGAAAAAAAGACGGTCATCGACCGTCCTAAAAAAGGACAGTCATGAACCATCCTTAAAATGGACTGTTATGAACCGTCTCTTATGAGCCTAAAAAGGACGGCCATGGACCGGACCGTCCTTAAAAAGCACTGTCATGGACGTCTCTTATGAGCCTTCAAAAGACGGCCATGGACCGTCCTTAAAAAGGACTGTCATGGACCATCTCTTATGAGCCTTCAAAGGACGGTTATGGACCGTCCTTTAAAAGGACAGTCATGGACCGTCCTTTAAAAGGACTGCTATAGGGCGTCTCTTATAACCCTTAAAAGGACATTTTCAAATTTGACTTGTTACAGTATTCTTCCTGATATACACCTGTTGTACAATATATTTCATCACATTCACATTCACATCCATCTAAACCCAAACTACGTAAATCCATCCAAACATAAAATACATCCATCCAAACACAAACAATCTTATCCACATTACATTCATCCATGCATAATACATATAAGTTTAACTTCATAAGTAAAAAAAAAAGGAAATAAATCAGCAACGATTTTCTTTTTGTCTTTCATCTAATAAAAAAATATTCAACCAACAAAACATTATAATTCAGAATAGTGAAGAATTGCAGAAACTTCATCCAAAAAAGTGGGCACTTTTTTAAAATAAAATTGATCATTAAAATAAAACTAATACGAGCAAATAATGCAAAAAAGGGTTTCGATTAATAGAAACAACAACAAAAATTAAAGCTTTGTAAAAATGGGCATGTGTTAAAAGGGATATATTCTTGTTTGTTGCCATGTGATTGGGCTACAATATTACAACAATCGGGTTCGGGTTCAGGATCAAGTTTAGGTTTGGGTTTACAAGTTTAGGTTTAAGTTAGGGAGTTGAGATTAGGATTAGGTGTAGGTCTAAGTTCAGGGATTTGAGAATACATTCAGGTTTTAAGTTTAGGTTTAGGTTAAAGGTTATAGGTTTAGGTTTTAAGTTTAGGTTAAGGTTTAGGTTTAGGTTAAGGTTTAGGTTTAGGGAATTGATAATAGGTTAATGTTTAGGTGTAGGAAATCGAGTTCGGGATCAGGTTTAGGTTTGGGTTTTCAAGTTTGGGTTTAGGTTTAGGTTTAGGTTAGGGAGTTGAGATTAGGATTAGGTGTAGGTTTAGGTTTAGGGATTTGAGAATACATTTAGGTTTTAAGTTTAGGTTTAGGTTTTAGGTTATAGGTTAAGGTTTAGGTTTTAGGTTTAGGTTAAGGTTAGGTTATAGGTTATAAGTTTAGGTTATAGGTTATAGGTGGTCAAGGTTTTAGGTCTTATAAGCTATAGGTTTAGGGAATTGAGAATATGTTAAGGTTTAAGTTTAGGAAATCGGGTTCGGGTTCGGGATTGGGTTTAGGTTTAGGTTAGGGAGTTGAGATTAGGATTAGGTGTAGGTTTAGGTTTAGGGATTTGAGAATACATTTAGGTTTTAGGTTTAGGTTTAGGTTTTAGGTTATTGGTTAAGGTTTAGGTTTTAAGTTTAGGTTAAGGTTAGGTTATAGGTTATAAGTTTAGGTTATAGGTTATAGGTTTAGGTTTTAGGTCATAGGTTTTGGTTTTAAGGTTATAGGTTTAGGTTAAGGTTAAGGTTTTAGGTATTATAAGCTATAGGTTTAGGGAATTGAGAATATGTTAAGGTTTAAGTTTAAGAAATCGGGTTCGGGTTTGAGATCGGGTTTAGGTTTGGGTTTTAAGTTTAGGTTTAGGTTTAGGTTAGGGAGTTGAGATTAGGATTAGGTGTTGGTTTAGGTTTAGGGATTTGAAAATAGGTTAAGGTTTAGGTTTAGGAATCGGGTTCGGGTTCGAGGATTGGGTTTAGGTTTGGGTTTTCAAGTTTAGGTTTAAGTTTAGGTTTGGGAGTTTAGATTAAGATTAGGTGTAGGTTTAAGTTTAGAGATTTGAGAATAGGTTAAGGTTTAGGTTTAAGAAATCGGATTCGGGTTCGGGATCGGGTTTTAGGTTCGGGTTTTCAAGTTTAGGTTTAGGTTTAGGTTAGGGAGTTGAGATTAAGATTAGGTGTAGGTTTAGGTGTAGAGATTTGAGAATACATTTAGGTTTTAGGTCATAGGTTTTGGTTTGGGTTAAGGTTATAGGTTTAGGTTAAGGTTATAAGCTATATGGTTTAGGAAATTGAGAGTAGGTTAAGGTTTAGGTTTAGGTTCAGTTAGGGATTTTTAGGTTTAGGTTTTCAAGTTTAGGATTTGTGTTTAGGTTTGGGTTTTCAAGTTTAGGTTTAGGTTTAGGTTAGGGAGTTGAGATTAGGATTAGGTGTAGGTCTAGGTTTAGGGATTTGAGAATACATTTAGGTTTTAGGTTTAGGTTTAGGTTTTAGATTATAAGTTTAGGTTTAGGTTTTAGGTTTAGGTTAAGGTTTAGGTTATAGGTTTTGGTTTTGGTTTAAGTTTAAGTTAAGGTTTATGTTTAGGTTATCGGTTTAGGTCAAGGTTTAGGTTTGGTTATGGGTTATAGTATATAGGTTATAGCTTTAGGGAATTGAGAATAGGTTAAGGTTTAGGTTTAGGAAATCGGGTTCGGGTTTGGGTTTGGGTTCGAGGATCGGGTTTAGGTTTGAGTTTTCAAGTTTAGGTTTAAGTTTAGGTTAGGGAGTTGAGATTAGGATTAGGTGTAGGTTTAGGTTTAAGTATTTAAGAATACATTTAGGTTTTAAGTTTAGGTTTGGATTTTAAGTTTAGGCTTAGGTTTTAGGCTTAGGTTTAGGTTAAGGTTTAGGGAATTGAGAATATGTTAAGGTTTAGGTTTAGGAAATCGGAGATTGGGTTTAAGTTTGGGTTTTCAAGTTTAGGTTTAGGTTTAGGTTTAAGTTAGGGAGTTGAGATTAGGATTAGGTGTAGGTTTAGGTTTTGGTTTAGGGATTTGATAATACATTTAGGTTTTAGGTTTAGGTTTAGGTTTTAGGTTATAGGTTAAGGTTTAGGTTTTAGGTTTAGGTTTAGGTTAAGGTTAAGGTTAGGTTATAGGTTATAGGTTATAGGTTAAGGTTGTAGGTCATAGGTATTGGTTTAGGTTAAGGTTATAGGTTTAGGTTTACATTATAAGTTATAGGTTTAGGGAATTAGAATAGGTTAAGGTTTAGGTTTAGGAAATCGGGTTCGGGTTTAGGATCGGGTTTAGGTTTGGGTTTTCAAGTTTAGGTTTAGGCTTAGGTTAGGGGAGTTGAGATTAGGATTAGGTGTAGGTTTAAGTTTAGGGATTTGAGAATACATTTAGGTTTTAGGTTTAGGTTTAGGTTTAGGTTATAGGTTCTAGGTTTAGGTTTAGGTTTAGGTTAAGGTTTAGGTTTGGGTTTAGGTTATAAGCTATAAGTTTAGGTTGATAATAGGTTAAGGTTTAGGTTTGAGAATAGGTTAGGGATTTGAGGGTTTAGGTTTGGGTTTAGGTTATTTCAAGTTATAGGTTTAGAGGAATTGAGAATAGGTTAAGGTTTAGGTTTATGAAATCGGGTTTAGGGATTGGGTTTAGGTTTGGATTTTCAAGTTTAGGTTAAGGTTTAGGTTAGGGAGTTGAGATTAGGATTAGGTGTTAAGTTTAGGTTTAGGGATTTGAGAATACATTTTGTTTAGGTTTGGTTTTTTAGGTTTAGGTTTATAGTTAAGGTTTAGGTTTAGGTTAGGTTATAGGTTATAAGTTTTAAGGTTTATAGGTTATAGGTTTTTAGTTTAGGTTAATGTTATAGGTTAAGGTTAAGGTTTAGGTTTAGGTTTAGGTTAAGGTTATAAGCTTAAGGTAGGTTTAGGGAATTGAGAATAGGTTATTGAGAATTTAGGTTTAGGTTTAGAAATCGGGTTCGGGTTCGGGATCGGGTTTAGGTTTGGGTTTTTAGGGATTTGAGAATACATTTAGTTTTTAGGTTTAGGGTTTTAGGTCAAGTTTAGGTTTTAGGTTATAGGTTAGGAGTTGAGATTAGGATTAGGTGTAGGTGTAGGTTTAGGTTTAAGGATTTGAGAATACATTTAGGTTTTAGGTTTAGGTTTTAAGGTTATAGGTTATAGGTTAAGGTTTAGGTTTTTTGAGTTTTCAGTTATAGGTTATAAGTTTAGGATTATAGGTTATTGGTTTAGGGATTTGAGAATTTTAGGTCATAGGTTTAAGTTTAGGTTTAGGTTATAGGTTATTTAGGTTTTAGGTTTAGGTTTAGGTTAGGTTATAAGGTTTAGGTTTAGGTTTTTAAGCCATAGTTTTGGTTTAAGTTATAAGTTATAGGTTTAGGGAGGTTTAGGTTGAGGTTATAAGCTAAAGTTTAGGTTAAGGTTTAGGTTTAAGAAATCGGGTTCGGGTTCGGATCGGGTTTAGGTTTGGGTTTTCAAGTTTAGGGTTTTGGTTAGGTAGTTGAGATTAGATTAGGTGTAGGTTTAAGTTTAGTGATTTGAGAATACATTTAGTTTTAGGTTTAGGTTTAGGTTTTAGGTCATAGGTTAAGGTTTAAGTTTTAGGTTTAGGTTAAGGTTAGGTTATAGGTTATAAGTTTAGGTTATAGGTTATAGGTTAAGGTTTTAGGTCATAGGTTTTGGTTTTGGTTAAGGTTATAGGTTTAGGTTAAGGTTTAGGTTTAGGTTATAAGCTATAGGTTTAGGGAATTGAGTATAGGTTAAGGTTTAGGTTTAAGAAATCGGGTTCGGGTTCGGGATCGGGTTTAGGTTTGGGTTTTCAAGTTTAGGTTTAAGTTTAGGTTAAGGAGTTAAGATTAGGATTAGGTGTTAGTTTAGGTTTAGGGATTTGAGAATAAATTTAGGTTTTTGGTTTAAGTTTTAGGTTTTAGGTTATAGGTTAAGGTTTAGGTTTTAGGTTTAGGTTTAGGTTAAGGTTATAAGTCTAGGTTATAGGTTATAGGTTAAGGTTTTAGGCCATAGGTTTTGGTTTAGGTTAAGGTTATAGGTTTAGTTTTAGGTTTAGGTTTAGGTTTAGGTTAAGGTTATAAGCTATAAGTTTGGGGAATTGAGAATAGGTTAAGGTTTAAGTTTAAGAAATCGGGTTTGGGTTCGGGTTCGGGATCGGGTTTAGGTTTGGGTTTTCAAGTTTAGGTTTTGGTTTTGGTTAGGTAGTTGAGATTAAGATTAAGTGTAGGTTTAAGTTTAGTGATTTGAGAATACATTTAGGTTTTAGGTTTAGGTTATAGGTTTAGGTTTAGGTTTAGATTATAAGTTATAGGTTTAGGGAATTGAGAATACGTTAAGGTTTAGGTTTAGGAAATCGGGTTCGGGTTTGGGATCGGGATCGGGTTTAAGTGTGGGTTTTCAAGTTTAGGTTTAGGCTTAGGTTAGGGAGTTGAGATTAGGATTAGGTGTAGGTTTAGGTTTAGGGATTTGTGAAAGGGGCCTAGCTATATGCCCTAGAGGGGGGGGTGAATAAGGCAATGCCAAATAAAACTTAAAACAGCGGAATAATAAAAGATATAAATAACAATGCTGAAATAATAACAATCTCAAAGCACATGAAATATGAGAATGATACTAAATCCTGTTCTAAGGACAACCTTACACCAAAAACCGATGGCTTATGGTAGGACAACCTTATTTCTAGAACAAACTAGAAATCACAAATGATATGGAAAATAAATCAAGAATAACTTACAGAAATAAATCCTAAGTTATTACACCATTCAACCACACTTGCTTGAAATGGAAATTACAACATTCATCCATAAAAACAATCCACAATACTGAAGGAATAAATGAGTAAAGAAATCAAGCACATTCACAACACAATGATATATAGTGGTTCGCCTGTGTGTTCACCAACTGTTAGCCAACAACCACATAGAATGCTACTCCACTCCTAATATCCTCACACAGGGGATATTAGCATGCACTCTCAAAAATAGGTTTTCACAGGTTCACCAAAAACCTTCACAATTGTGTCTTTTTTATCTCGGGCTTACACAATCCAAAAACCCCCACATTCTGAGTTTTCTGGCTCTCCTCGGATAATTAATACAATGAGACTTTTCTGGCAAATCTCCAACAAAACCAGAGAAAGTAAATTACAAAGTAAAATACCTGGATCTCCTTTTGAAGTAGCCCAGTAGAACTAATCGGAGTAGATGTATGATATGTCGTTCAATGTCCAATACTCACTTAAAGAATGGTTCTATGTCTAATTGATTTTAGATTAAATCAAGAAGAGCAAGGTCTATTTGATTTTGATCCCAGAAGAAGGAATATCACAAATTCCTCTTTTCTAAATGAGATCGGAATGTGGATCAGAATCACAATAGAATAATGCTAACAAAAGGAATATTAAATATGAACAATAGCTTAAAAAATAATCACAACTTATCTCAGAGTATAGCCTTAAATCGCTTGAATTGAATGTGAAGGAGTGAATAAACTCTAAAATTCGTGCATTATTTATAGCCTAAAAAATCCCATCTTCGACTGGTCTTAGGATCCCTAGGTCCGGTCGAAGCATCAAAGATTTTAAAAAATTTCCGCGGGATTAAATTAGTTGTTCTTACGACTGGTCTTAGGTAACCTACGACCGGTCGTGGGCCACCTACGACTGGTTGTGAGTCACCTACGACTGGTCGTAGGACCATAGATAGGTCGCTGGAATTCGAGTCGTAGGACTACGACCGGTCGAAGGATGAGTCGTAGAACTTCCCAGGACTGGTCGAAGCAAGTCCAGGACTGGTCGAAGGACAACCAGGAAAATCTGAAAATCTATAACAACCTAGGACTGGTCGTGAGAAATCTAAGACTAGTCGAAGCAAAGCTAGGACTGGTCTTAAGATTTCTAGGACTGGTCTTAGAATAGTCATAACAAGCATATTAAAATATTCGGATTATGTATCCAGAATGACCTATCATACAGACCAACCTAAGGTCAATCTAAGGTCAAACAAACCTTGAAGTGAGATGAACATTGAAGTCTTGAAGGTCTGTATTCTCAGATGATCTTGAAGGAGAAGTTTGAATCGAGTTGACGACTTTGGTACTTTCTTGACTTGTCTTGATGAAGTCTTCTAATCTTGAATTTGTTAGAAGCAAACTTGAAGTCTTCTATTCTTGTAAACTTCATCCATGACATGTCTTGCAAACATTCTTCATTCATGATCTTGTCTTGAAGCAGTGTGTAGTCACAAACAAGGAACACAAGAAGTACAAGATATAGGTTTTGGCACTACAAATTTTGACAACCAAAGGGATATGAAATCATAGCACTAACAATTTGAGAATGCGTTTAGGTTTTAGGTTTAGGTTTAGGTTTTAGGTTATAGGTTTAGGTTTAGGTTTTAGGTTTAGGTTAAGGTTAGGCTATAGGCTATAAGTTTAGGTTATAGGTTATAGGTTAAGGTTTTAGGTCATAGGTTTTGGTTTTGGTTAAGGTTATAGGTTTAGGTTATAAGCTATAGGTTAAGGAATTGAGAATAGGTTAAGGTTTAGGTTTTTGACATCGGGTTCGGGTTCGGGATCGGGTTTAGGTTTGGGTTTTCAATTTTGGGTTTAGGTTTAGGTTAGGGAGTTGAGATTAGGATTAGGTGTAGGTTTAGGTTTAGGGATTTGATAATACATTTAGGTTTTAGGTTTAGGTTTAGGTTTAGGTTTTAGGTTATAGGTTAAGGTTTAGGTTTTAGGTTTTAGGTTTAGGTTTAGGTTAAGGTTATAAGTCTAGGTTATAGGTTATAGGTTAAGGTTTTAGGCCATAGGTTTTGGTTTAGGTTAAGGTTATAGGTTTAGGTTTAGGTTTAGGTTTAGGTATAAGCTATAGGTTTAGGGAATTGAGAATAGGTTAAGGTTTGGGCTTAGGAAATCGTGTTCGGGTTCGTGTTCGGGATCGGGTTTAGGTTTGGGTTTTCAAGTTTAGGTTTAGGTTTTGGTTAGGGAGTTGAGATTAGGATTGGGTGTATGTTTAAGTTTTGGGATTTGAGAATACATTTAGATTTTAGGTTTAGGTTTAGGTTATAAGCTATAGGTTTAGGGAATTGAGAATACGTTAAGGTTTAGGTTTAGGGAATTGAGAATATGTTAAGGTTTGGGATTGGGATCGGGATCGGATCGTTTAGGTTTGGGTTTCAAGTTTAGGTGTAGGTTTAGGTTAGGGAGTTAAGATTAGGATTAGGTGTAGGTTTTGGTTTAGGGATTTGAGAATACATTTAGGTTTTAGGTTTAGGTTTAGGTTTTAGGTTATAGGTTAAGGTTTAGGTTTTAGGTTTAGGTTAAGGTTAGGTTATAGGTTATAAGTTTGGGTTATAGGTTATAGGTTAAGGTTTTAGGTCATAGGTTTTGGTTTTGGTTAAGGTTATAGGTTTAGGTTTAGGTTATAAGCTATAGGTTTAGGGAATTGAGAATATGTTAACGTTTAGGTTTAGGAAATCGGGTTTGGGTTCGGGATCGGGTTTTAGTTTGGGTTTTAAGTTTAGGTTTAGGTTTAGGTTAGGAGTTGAGATTAGGATTAGGTGTAGGTTTAGGTTTAGGGATTTGAGAATGCATTTAGGTTTTAGGTTTAGGTTTAGGTTTTAGGTTTTAGGTTTAGGTTTAGGTTTTAGGTATAGGTTAAGGTTAGGCTATTGGTTATAAGTTTAGGTTATAGGTTATAGGCTAAGGTTTTAGGTCATAGGTTTTGGTTTTGGTTAAGGTTATAGGTTTAGGTTATAAGCTATAGGTTTAGGGAATTGAGAATAGGTTAAGGTTTAGGTTTTTGAAATCATGTTCGGGTTCGGGATCGGGTTTAGGTTTGGGTTTTCAAGTTTAGGTTTAGGTTTAGGTTAGGGAGTTGAGATTAGGATTAGGTGTAGGTTTAGGTTTAGGGATTTGATAATACATTTAGGTTGTAGGTTTAAGTTTAGGTTTTAGGTTATAGGTTATGGTTTAGGTTTTAGGTTTAGGTTTAGGTTAAGGTTATAAGTCTAGGTTATAGGTTATAGGTTAAGGTTTTAGGCCATAGGTTTTGGTTTAGGTTAAGGTTATAGGTTTAGGTTTTGGTTTAGGTTTAGGTTTAGGTTATAAGCTATAGGTTTAGGGAATTGAGAATAGGTTAAGGTTTAAGTTTAGGAAATCGGGTTTTGGTTCGAGTTTGGGATCGGGTTTAGGTTTGGGTTTTCAAGTTTAGGTTTAGGTTTTGGTTAGGGAGTTGAGATTAGGATTAGGTGTATGTTTAATTTTTGCGATTTGAGAATACATTTGGGTTTTAGGTTTAGGTTATAGGTTTAGGTTTAGGTTATAGGTTTAGGTTTAGGTTATAAGCTATAGGTTTAGGGAATTGAGAATACGTTAAGGTTTAGGTTTAGGGAATTGAGAATACGATAAGGTTCGGGATTGGGATCGGGATCGGGTTTAGGTTTGGGTTTTCAAGTTTAGGTGTAGGTTTAGGTTAGGGAGTTGAGATTAGGATTAGGTGTAGGTTTTGGTTTAGGGATTTGAGAATACATTTAGGTTTTACGTTTAGGTTTAGGTTTTAGTTTATAGGTTAAGGTTTAGGTTTTAGGTTTAGGTTAAGGTTAGGTTATAGGTTATAAGTTTAGGTTATAGGTTATAGGTTAAGGTTTTAGGTCATAGGTTTTGGTTTTGGTTAAGGTTATAGGTTTAGGTTTAGGTTTAGGTTATAAGCTATAGGTTTAGGGAATGAGAATAGGTTAACGTTTAGGTTTAGGAAATCGAGAGTTTGGGTTCGGGATCGGGTTTAGGTTTGGGTTTTCAAGTTTAGGTTTAGGTTTAGGTTAGGAGTTGAGATTAGGATTAGGTGTAGGTTTAGGTTTAGGGATTTGAGAATACATTTAGGTTTTAGGTTTATGTTTAGGTTTTTGGTTATAGGTTAAGGTTTAGGCTTTAGGTTTAGGTTAAGGTTAGGTTATAGGTTATAAGTTTAGGTTATAGGTTATAGGTTTTGGTTTAGGTTAATGTTATAGGTTAAGGTTAAGGTTTAGGTTTAGGTTTAGGTTATAAGCTATAGGTTTAGGGAATTGAGAATAGGTTAATGCTTAGGTTTAGGAAATCGGGTTCGGGTTCGGGTTCGAGTTTAGGTTTGGCGCTTAAGATTAGGATTGGGTGTAGGTTTAGGTTTAGGGATTTGAGAATACATTTAGGTTTTAGGTTTAGGTTTAGGTTTTAGGTTATCGGTTAAGGTTTAGGTTTTAGTTTTAGGTTAAGGTTAGGTTATAAGTTATAAGTTTAGGTTATAGGTTATAGGTTTTGGTTTCGGTTATTGTTATAAGTTAAGGTTAAGGTTTAGGTTAAAGTTTAGGTTTAGGTTAAGGTTATAAGCTTTTGGTTTAGGGAATTGTGAATAGGTTAATGTTTAGGTTTAAGAAATTGGGTTCGGGATCGTGATCGGGTTTTGGTTTTGGTTTTCAAGTTTAGGTTTAGGTTTAGGTTAGCGAGTTGAGATTAGGATTAGGTGTAGGTTTAGGGATTTGAGAATACATTTTGGTTTTAGGTTTAGGTTTAGGTTTTAGGTTATAGATTACGGTTTTAGTTTTTGGTTAAGGTTAGGTTATAGGTTTAAGTTTAGGTTAAGGTATAGCTTTTGGGATTTGAGAATAGGTTTAGGTTATAAGTATAGCTTTTGGGATTTGAGAATAGGTTTAGGTTAAGGTTATAAGTTTAGGTTAAGGTTGTAAGTATAGGTTTAGGTTATAGGTTAAGGTTTAGGTTTAGGTTATAAGTATAGCTTTTGGGATTTGAGAATATGTTTAGGTTATAGGTTTAGGTTTTGGTTTAGGTTAAGGTTATATGTTTAGGCAATTGAGAATAGGTTTCGGTTATAGGTTTAGGGTGTGGTTTAGGTTAAGGGTGTGGTCCCTATAAAAACAGATATAAACACTGCCTATCCAAGTGGTAAGGCCCTTCCTATGTTGTCCATAGGAAATGGACAGCTTCATCATGGTCATAACAACAGTTCCTACCTTCCATGGAGCCCCGCTCATCCGAATAGCTCCGACGCACATCCAGGTCTGCTCCATTAATTTCAAGCAAATATATAAACACGGCCTGTCTAAATGGCTAGGCCCCTTCAATGTTGTCCATAGGAAATTGACAGCTTCATCATGGTCATAACAGCGGTTCCAACCTTCCAGGGACCCTCGCTCAACATCCGAATAGCTCCGACGCACATCCAGGTCTGCTCATTTAAATAAAACGGATTATCAAGATCATTTAAATAAAATCAGGTCCAATCAACAATCTGACCTGGAGGATTCTATTAGCATTGTTGATGGCACCTCGAACCTTGTTAAATTCAGGTTGCAATTTGTGGCCACTGATGTTATTTGTCTTTCTGTGAAGTTGGCGACGATTTCTTCATTTAACCCGGCGAAAGCAGCCCTAATGATAAAGAACATTTCTTTACATAAATTCATTATCTCTTTCTCTTTTAATTTTTTAACTTTTCATTACAATAATAACTACCTGAAATCATGGCATTTTCTCAAGATAGAAGTCTAATCCATCCCAACTTGTGCACCTGTTAAGATAAGCAATTCAAACAACATCCTGCAACACATTTAAATGCCTAATCAGTCTTACTCCAATCTTATATATTGAATGCCTAATGATAAAAAAATCTCTTTTATGTTTTGTCAATCCATCTTCCATTTTCTTCTTAACAAGAAAATTCATATTTACTAATATTCTCATTTTTCTATTTTTCAAAAGAATGAGTTTAGACTCTGAAAACATCGACTCCAGCACTCGTACTTTCAGCCCAAACCCTAACCAAGGACTCCAAAATTCATTCAAAATTATACATGGTAGAAACAGTAAGGATGATAAAAGGAGGGCATCATCATTCAAAAGAAGAAATGACCCAATTCATCCAAGCCAGTTTGTATGAGTGAGGTCCATGGTTAGTGATCCAACAGTTGGATATGATTAGTCCCTCTTAACTCAACATGTCCCAAAAATCACCTAAGCTTGATGGTCCTAACCATCACATATCTTGCCCTTCTTTTACTCTTGAATGTTAAAAGCCATGTATTTCTTCCTTAACCAACCATCTACCAATTAGTGGGTCATGACTGTCCCACCAAGGAGATATTGTGGGCACAGTCCACCCACTTTGGTGTCCGTCAGATCAGTTGTCTAGATCACTGACCATGGACCCCACTTGTACAAATGAAAATTGATGGAAGGCTAGAGCACTGACCATGGACCCCACTTGTACAAAGATTACAAGGCACAATAAAGAACAAGAAAATCAAAATTGATGATTGTAGATTAGTGAACAAGAAAAAAAAAAGATTAACTTGGATTGTGAAAAACACCCACTTTGTTTGCATACAAAGGGCTTATACTTGTGATTTGATCCATCTGCTTCCACCTTTATACCAGAAAAGATGAACAAAACCATCAAAGAAGATCCCATCAATTTCACTAAAGGGCTAAAAGCTTTCCACCAAAGAACCAAATGGTTCTACGTCATTCAAATAGTAGAATTACATGATGTTAGGCTGGTCGAAAAATAAATTTATTAGACTTTCAACTAGAGCCAATTTAATGATGTTCTTACATTGTTTTACACCCCCAAAAGCATAGGGCTGACACCATTTTCCCTCACAAAGATTTAATATACTGAGCATGGATTGAAGTTAGGTTGACACTTCTCATTTACAAAAATAAAAACAGATGGAAGGAAAAGGAAACATATTCAACATCACTACATCAATCAATACATGGTAAACAAGGATTTCAAGTGATTAATGTCAACTAGTAAGCATGCCGTCAATAGAACTGTACCTATTACTTCTAATATTTTATATCTATTAAGCTTTGATTAGATGTACAACCGAATCAAGTAGCAAAAGTACAAGCAGGAGACTTTTACAGAACCCAAAATAATGTTTGGAAACTGTCTAGCCTTTCTTCATAATACAGACTTAATGACTTCGCCAGACAATCAGCACTCTCATTAGTCATACTAACTTCCAATTCAAAACCATTATTGCAAAATATTTTCTTTCAATCATACAATATTTCTCCACATGTTTAATGTTAAAGAGGAGGCATTTCTTTCTTGCTAGAGGACTGGAACCATACAACTCACCCTGTATCAGTTGGTTTTTATCCTGTTTTGGCATGGTGGCCCATTTTATTTTGGACCAAAACCAAAGGACTCAAGAAAATAATGAATTGTATCAGATGATTTTCTAAATCATCCCTGGATCCCTCTCACATGCATCATTCTTCAGCAGTATCAAACAGATTCAATAGAGTATTCACCTGAAGAAACTCCTGAGATAACAAAGATATCTTTTAATTCCAGGGACATCACATGCTGCCGCAATAATGCAATGGAGTATTCAGTGCCAAATATCTACACTCATGAGATAAAATGGAATAAAAATAAAAGAAGAAACTCCATCAACATACCTACAACATACACATCGGCTTTCACAATTTTCTTGCTTATAGCCTGGCAAACAAGGAATAATATTCAAAGAAATGTTACTCAACACTATACAGTAAGGAATAATATTCAAAAAATCAAAGCATGCCAAGCAGCCACTCAAAATGCAGAAAACTTCAGCTTCTACGCCTCCTTGCGAACCAGCAGTAAGGAGACAATTCCTACTCACCCACTTCTCGGGCCCCATGCTCACCCTCCGCTAGCTACTATCCTTCACCCTGCATTATCTAGATACCCTAAACAAACAAACAAACAAAAAACCTGCAGCCTAAGTCTCTACAACAGATAGACCAGATCTGCCCCGCCCTCTCATACAAAGTCTTTAAACGTAGCCCAATTGCTACTGAGAAAATCATTTCCTTTGGCGATTGCATCTAATGACTGAGCAACAATGTAGACAACTAGCAAAATTTGTAGACAATGTATCTGATCATTTCTCCTCTCTGTCAGCAGCATTCACCAATTTACAACTACAGGCTCTGCATAAACCCTCATGGGGAAATGGCGTGAGATCCTGGTCTTTCACTAGGTGGGCCATCATGGGAATGTTCCCTACCGCAAAAAAAAATTAAAATAAAAATCTGGATGGTTAGTTCATTAGGTAGTCCAGTTGAATGTGGACATATGCACATTCACCACTTGACCACCTACCAAATGAACGACTAAGATCTTACATATGTGTGTGGAACTAGTGTTAGGCACAGGACCAATTGCAATTCCATCCCACCTAATCCCTTCTAATCTCACTGCCCAAACACGCCCTAAATCCCCAAATCCCCAAATAACGAAATCCCCAAATCCCTAAATTGATATTGAGATTGAGAGAGATTGAGAGAGAGAAAGAGAGATACCTTACTGTCATGAATGACCTTCAACCGAGCTTCAGAGAGAGAGAGAGAGAGAGAGGGCATGCGTGGGTAAGGCGTTCATCTACGGACCACAAGAGACGGAGAGGGAGGGACAAATTGGGGAACTGGAGAGAGAGAGAGAGAGAGAGAGAGAGAGAGAGAGAGAGAGAGAGATTGGGGAATAAATAGAGAGAGGGAGGAAGATGAGAGAGCAGGAGAAGATCGGGAGAGAGATAGGGTTAGCGAACGGGGAGAGAGAGAGAAAGAAAGAGAGAGAGAGAGAGAGAGAGAGAGAGCAAAATGAAAAATAAAATTGGGAGCAGCTCTTTTTTTAGCGCACGCCCAATGTTGGGAAACGGTGGTCAGTGCTCTATGGGACCCACCATGATGTATATGTTGCATTCATGCCATCCATCTATTTTTACAGATCATTTTATGATATGAGACCAAAAATGGGGTATATCCCATTCTCAAGTGGACCACATTACAGGAAATAGTGTTGAATAAGCGTGACCATTAAAAACATTTTGGGGGCCATAGAAGTTTTAGATCAAGCTGATTTTTGTTTTTTCCCTTAATCTAGGCCTGTATGACCTAATCAACAGATTCAATGTCAAATAAATAGTACAGTGCACCTTAGGAGGATTTTAATGGTGGATATTTAATCACTATTGTTTTCGTGTGGTGTGGTCCACCTAATATTTCTATCCCTCTAATTTTTTGGATCAAGCCCTAAATTATCAGTAAAAATGGATGAATGGAATGGATGAAATACATACATCATGGTGGGGCCCACAGATGGCTGGTGGTAGGGGGAGTAGCCAATCTGTTTTCTGTGCTGGGGTCCACTGGAACTTTAGGTTTAACTCGTTCTTTGGACATTGCCCTAAAATAATCTCTCCAAATGGATAGAAGGTGTGGACACAAAACGTACATCATGGTGGGGCCCAAAAATGAGAGGTATATAAATCTCAGGTGAACCACACCACATGAAAACAATAGTGATTGGATATCCATCATTAAATTCCTCCTAAGGTCCACTTTACTATTTATTTAACATCCAATTTGTTTATTAGGTCATACAGGCCCCAACAGAGCTCTTTGTTGCCTAGCTCCTTTGGCCTAACCTCAGTCAACCTGATGTCAGACTTGACTTTGGGCCTACTTTGATTTATATATTGTATATCCATATGGTCCATTTGTTTTGCCAACTCATTGTAGGATATGAGCCCAAAAATGAATCATATTCAAATCTTAAGTAGACTACAACATAAAAAACAATGCTAATTGAACACCCACCATTAAAAACTTTATGGGCCCACCTTAGTGCCCACTGTAATATTTATTTTTATTCGACCTGTTGATTAGGTCAGACATAAAGGAAAATATATAAAAAAAAAAATTAAAAAAACAAATATCAACTTCATCCAAAATGTGGTGTGGTCCTAAATTGAGAGGTATATAAAGATCATTTTATGAGTTGATCTCAAAATTGAGAAGTATATAAATCGATATCTCAGGTGCACCACACCACATGAAAACAATAGTGATTGGATATCCATTATTAAAATCATCCTAAGGCCCACTATACTGTTTATTTGACATCCAATATGTTGATTAGGTCATACATGGCCAGTTGAAGGGGAAAAACAAAAATCAACTTGATCTAAAACTTTTATGGCCCCAAAATGTTTTTTAATGGTTGACTCTCATTCAACACTGCTTCCTGGAATGTGGTCCACTTACGATTTGGATATATCTTATTTTTGATCTCATATCGTAAGATGATCTTTAAAATTAGATAGACGACATGGATTAAACACATACACCATGGTAGGGCTCACAGAGCACCAACCACCAGCCATTGGATGGTTTCAGGGAGAGTAGTCAATCTGTTCCCCTTATTTATGGTGTGGTCCATTTAATCTTTGGATATGATTCATTTTTTGGATAATTCTCTAAAATTATCTTGAAAAATGGATGAACAGTGTGGGTTGATCCCAAATTTTCAGTAAATCCAAAACTCAAGTGTACCATGCCACGCCAAACAGTGTGGAATAATGATTTCCACCGTTGATACCTTCCTTGGGCCCACAGTAATGTTTATTTGATATCCAACATGTTCATAATATCAAAAAGATATAAATGAAGAGATATCTCATAACCTAAAGGGGATACATCAAATCCACGGTGTTGATGTTCGACACACATCATGATGGGGCCGACAAAACTTGCTAACATCAATTCTTAGGTTCTCACGAGGTCAGTAAGTTGGGTCACAATTTTGACCAGAATATTTGACCCATTTTACATGTTTGGTCCATTCACTCTATTTTACTAATCATTACCCTCAATTTGACTAATTACTTGCCCCGATCATGCTACACATGAGAAAGATATTGGGCAAACAAGATTGATCAACAATTTGAGTGAATTTTGATTTAAACATCTGAAATTATTTACTCTTCAATCTGGACTGATCAGATTGTCCAAAAATGGTTAAAGGTTGTTCATAATATCAAAAATATATGAATGAATAGAAAACACAAACATCAGCTTGATCCAAAACTTCTATGGCCTCCAAGAAATTTTAAACAGTAGAGGTTCAATAACACTATTTCCTATGGTGTGGTCCACCTGAGCTTTAGATATGCTTCCATTTTGTTCTTTAGATGTCAAATTATCTATTAACATGGATGAATGGAGTGGATAAAATAAATAAATAATAGTGGACCCCATAGAGTTTAATTACTCTGGTAAGGGTAACGAGTAACTCACTTAAATGTAGTAGAGAAGGGCTTCCTTAAAACATTCATAATCATATATTGGGCCTGCCTAAATGTGATTCACATATCCTGTGTCCCACTTGGATGAGGGGTCAGACCAAGTATCAACCGCATCCATGTCTGTATTAACTTATAAACATGTTGGATCTCAAATAAACATCGCGGTGGGCCCTAAGAAGGTTTCAATAGTGGGTGCCACTATCCCACTCTTTTCTATGGTCTGGGTCCACTTGAACTTTGGATCTGCCCCGTCAGTCAGATGCACCATTCCATGGTAGGCCACGAGCTTAAAAATAAAGTCAATCCATGACTTGGGTGGGCCACACCACATACTATAGTTGAGAGGGTTACCCTCCCATTAAAACATTCATAATCATTTATTGGGCCCACCTAGATGTGGTTCATAGATCCAATTTCATTCATTATGTGTGTCCCACTTGGATGAGGAGTCAGCCCAAGTTTCATACACATCCAAAACTCATGTGGGCCCCACCAATTAAATGCTTTTATATGTTTTAGGGATGTCTTCACATGGTTTTAGATGCTATGGCCCACCTGAGTTTCGTATACGACTGATTTTTGGACTTAAAGGGGACACATCAAATGCATGGTATTGATGTTCTACATACATCATGGTGGGGCGCACACAGATTAACCTCATGAGAAGTTCCCATGAGGTGACCTTATAGTACCATTTCACTATTTAAGTAACTCCTTTATGGGTGTTACTCTAACCGTGTAGGGCCCACCTTGATATATTTTATGTATATCGACACCGTCCATATATTTTTCCATCATATTTTAGGATGTGATTTCAAATCATAAGAACTCAATAATCTCAGCTGGGTCATACCAATCAAAACAATGATGAATAACTATTAAAAACCTTTTGAAGGCCATAAAAGTTTTGGATCAATTTGATCTTTGTAGTTTACCTTCATCTAGATCTTCTTTACATTATCAACAAGTTGGATTGCAAATAAACATTACTAAAACCATACAATGGGCTCTTTATAATTTTTAATGGCGAGGTACTATATTATCATTCTTTCCAGTGGTGTGCTCCACTTAAGATTTAAATCTATACAATTTTTTATACCCAGCCCAAAAATGGGTTGGAGAAACAAATGGGCGACAAGGATATACAACACATCATCAAAATCTCACTTTTGTTATCTAACTTTTCAATTTTCTCGTCAAAATACAAAATTTAGTTTTCTTTTTTAAAAAATATTTTTTTTTACAATTTATAAATTTTTTACAATTTTGTTTAATTTTTTAAATTTTCTTTTTCAAAATATCATTTTTTAAATCTCACTTTTGTTATATAACTTTTTAATTTTTCTTGTTAAAATACAAAATCTAGTTTTCTTTTTTAAAAAATATATTTTTTTTACAATTTGTCAATTTTTTCATAATTTTGTTTAATTTTCTAAATTTTCTTTTTCAAAATATCATTTTTTAAATCTCACTTTTGTTATAGAACTTTTTAATTTTTCTTGTCAAAATACAAAATCTCAACCATTGTGTTGAAGGGCACATCTATTCTGTTGGGTAGAACACTTATTTTAATATCACAATGATTGGATAATCTCAACCATTTGATATTATCGTTGAATTTAGACCATTTTCTTTTTGACCAAGGTATTGAGGAACTTTGATTTGCACTCCTCTTTCTTAAACATGTATTTTTTTTTCTTAACCTTGAGTTGCACTCTTCTTCTTCTTCTTCTTCATCTTTTTCTTTTTTCTTTTCCCGTTTACATGTTTTAATCCTACCTGGTGTATTGTAGGCCACATCCATTCAATTTGGTATAGATCACTTTTTTTTCAATTTTTCTTGTCAAAATACAAAATCTAGTTTTCTTGTTTAAAATATATATAGATTTTTTACAATTTGTCAATTTTTTTCACAATTTTGTTTAATTTTTAAAATATCATTTTTTAAATATCTTTTGTTATATAACTTTTTAATTTTTCTTTTCAAAATACAAAATCTAGTTTTCTTTTTTAAAAAATATATTTTTTTATAATTTGTCAATTTCTTTACAATTTTGTTTAATTTTTTAAATTTTCTTTTTCAAAATATCATTTTTTAAATATCACTTTTGTTATATAACTTTTTAATTTTTCTTTTCAAAATACAAAATCTAGTTTTCTTTTTTAAAAAATATATATTTTTTTTTACAATTTCTCAATTTTTTCACAATTTTGTTTAATTTTTAAAATTTTATTTTTTCAAAATATCATTTTCTTATCGAAATCTTTTTTTTTTTCCAAAATTATCAACATTATTCAAAGTTCTTAATTTTTTTTTTTCAAAATCTAGATTTTTATAAAATTACATTTTTTTTTCGAAATCTAAATTTTTTTCTTAAACATTGTTAGTTATTTTTCTAAGCTTTTTAACTTTTTTTTTCGAAATTCATAAATTTTTTTGTTCTTAATTTTTGACTTGAGCATTAGAGACAGTCTAGGACCGTCTCTAATGCAGACGGTCTTTGATAGTCTCAAATGACCACTATAAGACGGCTAAGGACCGTCTCTAATAAAGACGGTCTTTAACAGTCTCAAATAGAGACGGCTAAGGACCGTCCCTAATACAAACTATTTTTAACTTTGTCATATAACCAGTAAAAGACGGCCGATGACCATCTATAATTGAGACGGTCCTTGACAGTCTCAGATTACCAATAAAAGACAGTCAATTACCATCTCTAATATAGACGGTCTTTGACCATCTCAAATGACCGCATATGAGACGGTCAAAGACTCTCTAATAAAGACGGTCCTTGACAGTCTCAAATAGAGACAGCTAAGGACCGTCCCTAATACAGACTATTTTTGGCAGTCTTAGATTACAGGAAAAGACGGCTAATGACCGTCTCTAATTGAGACAATCCTTGACAATCTCAGATTACCAGTAAGAGACGGCCAATGACCGTCTCTAATACGGATGGTCTTTGACCGTCTCAAATGGCCGCATATAAGACGGTTAGAGACCGTCTTGTATTCTAGACGGTCAATGGTCATCTTTTATGCGCAGTTAACGACAGTTTTTGACAGTCTTAAATGATTTGTGGACATTCAAATTTTTGAGACAATATTAATGACGGTCAAGGGCCGTCTAAAAGTTTAGAGACGGTTTACGGCCGTCTCTAAAGCGTCTTTAAAGCAAGCAATTTTAGAGACGGTCCAGAACTGTCTCTAAATCCATCATTTTTTTCCATTTTTCACGTAGTGCTATAGTTTTAAACCAATTATTATAGCTTCTTACTCAACCTGATTGTTGGTACCTTTGAATTCTATCTAGAACACATTCTTGTCTATTTTCATTTGGTGCAATTAGGATAATTCCATCCCATGAGCCTTTATGGGTCCTCAAGCCATCAAAAATTAACTTCCAAGAACGAGGACAGTTAGCCCTCCAAGTCAAACGGATGATTGGCCACAAAATTGGTTATATAGCCTGACCCTTTTACTGCTTTTTGAGGTAAGTACGTAAGATCAAACTCAGACAGAGACAAAACCTATTTACCATTCGACCACTCAAAATTGGAAGATTTAACATATATTTCACTAAATTAGTCCATGTTATTACATCAACTCTTTTAGCTAACAAGTAATGCCTTACCTCAATGGTCACAAAATACAAAGATAAGTATAACTTTTGTATCATTGAGTATCATCTCTCGATATCAAGGAGCATCTAACTCAGATAGTACACTACTCACTCTTTCTAATCATTATCATCTTGAGTTAGTAGTGCTCCGACCGACTCTTCCGATGATACGACATACAACTTGAGCAGTCGACCTTTGACTGGTGGCATTAACACTAACGACTTCATCAAATACTCTTTAATCTTTTCAAAAGCCAACTGATATTTTACCTCCTATTTAAACTTAACTCCTTACTTTTTTCTTTATTAATGAAGAGAAGATGTTAGTTGTTCTTACATAATTAAAAATAAATCTTTGCATGAAATTAACATGTCCAAGGAAACGGTGTAATTCTGATTTGTTCCTTGGTGTAAGACCCATATCCTAAACCGTACCATTCCATAGACCTCTGCGATCCTCCCTGTCGAATTTCGACAAACGGCGACCTATAACCGGCGTTTGTACGTGACCCTGAGTCGCATCCCGTATATCTGTGAGCCGAGAATGGGGTACAATGGAGGCTATCAACACTGGATTCGACGATCGAGAATTCTGTGAGCCCATTTTCCGAGTTTGGGGCATGACACTTGGCAAATAAGAATTTATGATTGGTCGAGCCTTATTCTTGTCCACTTTGATACCTCGCTGGTGTACAAGGAATCCTAGAAATTACTAACCAACACCTTAAAGGCTCATTTGAAGGGATTCATTTTTAACTTGTGAAGCCTCATTCGCTCAAATGAGAAAAATGATCCCCTACGTCAGCCAATTTAACCACTACATCATCAACATAAACTTCTATAAATTGGCCGATCATATCATGAAAGATAGCATACATTGCCCTTTGATATGTAGCCCCTGTATTCTTGAGCCCAATATATATCTGGTTATACCTGGAGTGATCCATCCATGAAGGAAACCATTTAGTGTCAGGATGCTTAGTCGATCAATTGGTCGGCCATGGGCATCAAATATTCATCCTTAGGTGTGGCAAGATTTAAAATTATAAAATTGATACATACCCGTAGTTTACTATGCTTCTTGATGACTGGGATCATAGTCGAGATCCATTCAGTGTACTTAATAGGCCTGATGAAACCAACCTTTAGCAACCGATCGATCTCTTCCCTTTCTTTTTTGAGTGACTTCTGTTGTCATTTGCCTGGGCTACTACTTGTGTAATCAATAACTTTCCTTTATTAGCAACATATGCTTAACTAGGCTTCGATCTAGTACCGGCATCTCATGGTAATTCCACACAAAGAAATCAGTAAACTCTTTGAAAACTGCTGAGTTCAGCTTGATCTTGTGGCTTCAGCAATCCAGTGATAAAAGTTGGCTTAGGATTCTGCTGGTTCCGAGGTTTGCCTCAACCAATGGGTCCTGAACTTGATCATGAGAATCTTCCAACTTATCAATGGCTTCTTTTAAGTCCATGTCTGTTTCATTTTCATTTAGTTCATCAGTCGAACTGACTGTATCAGCCAAATCCGCAAAACAACCATTGCCAACCTCTTTAGGCTCTCTTCAAGCCTCTTTATTCTAGCTATGAAGTCAGTCGTTCACTTCTCATTTATCAGTGTACTAGTCATGGAATTTCTTCAATAGTACAGTGTAAAATCGGTTGAGAAAGTATAATATCCCTCGGTAAATTATTAGCTAAATGAATTACAGTAGTAATATCCTACACAATACTATTTGTATTTTTTTCCTGCTGCTCTTTGTGGTGTGGTCTAGTTGATCTTTGGGTATTTTTTTTCGATAATGCTCCGAAATGATCTCGAAATATGGATGAACGTTGTGGATATAATAAACACATAACTATGGGGCCCATGTAACTTTGATATCTTTTGAACCATTCGTACAACTCGGAGTTCAAGGAGCGTCAGCGGCCGATCTTCTTGCGGAAGGAAAAGCAGGGGCATTTTCGACCTTTGGGAAGGCGTCCGTACAACTGGGGCTTATTCTTGAAAGGTAAAATGAGGTGGGCTTCATTTCAGAAATGGGCCATAAATGTGTAGTACAATCGAAAATTTCTCCATATATATATATATATATATATATATATATATATATAATAAGTTGTTTATTATCATTCTCAATCGCAAGTATCAATCATCATCAAAATAACTATTAATAACATTTAAAAAACATAAATAACTACTTAATATGCATTAAAAAGATTAGAATGGAGTGGTAGGAAATCTAATAAATGAAAAGTTTTAATCATTTATTAGTCATTTAGTGGGTGGTCACATGTGGTGAGGAAAATGATGTAACATAATAGATGATTGATGGTCTATGTTTTAGATAAACATCGGGGTGGGGCCCACCCAATTCACAAAGTGAAATTTATATCATTTTCATGCAGAAGTTATCTGACACGGACCCATGCATACTTTAAAAAATTCTCAAACATGGCCCACTGTTATGGTTATGTAAAAATTCATCCCAATCACTAGGTATGTCACCCCATTATAATGGTTGTGGCCCAAAAATCAGCAGGCCATAGAAAGAGAATAGTAACGCTCACCCTCCAAATTGTTAACTTAAATGTGGCCAACCCAAATTAGAAATGGGCCTGATTTTTTGTCCTGAGGCCTACATTTTAGCTTTGCATCGAACGGGTGGAGTGAATTTCATATAATTATCATGGTGGGCCCTGAAAAATCAAGGGTGGTCATCCTCTTTAAATTGTTTCCCTTTCTGTGGCTTACTTGAATCATAGACAGAGCTGATTTTTTACCACTACGGTTAAAATGGGTGACACACCTAATCATCGGGTGGATTTCACTTAAACATCACAGTGGGCCCACCAATTGTTGTAGTCAAGCCAATAGTGATTTTCATACTGATGTAATACATGGTAGTTTGTGGTAATGGGAATTGAAATTACACCTCCAGCAAAACATGTTGTGGTCTACCTAAACTCCTTGCTTTTTACTTTTACCACCTATTACTATCTTACCTATGTATGTCCCTCTCATCTTAGTGGGTTATCCCAGATGCATTGATTGGCCCCCAATAAAGGTTTTATTTGTTGGGATCTCCTCCCCACATCTCTTTCTGGTGTGACCCACCTGAGTTTACCATTGGCTGATTTTTAGTCCATGGCATAACCTGAAGGCGTGCCTAATGGATAAGTTGGATCTGATGTAGGCATCACATGGGCCCCACAATAGCTTGGTCCCACCAGCCTTCGCTGTGTTTATAATACCTCAACTTTAACAGTGGATTTCAATTTTCAACTACTACACACGTGAATCCATCTAAATCGACTATGAACAACAATAGGCTTGACGTCCACCGATTGTAGCCACGTGGATGGCTATTTGTACTATCATCCAGTGGAACCATTGTGGGTGGGCCACTCACCAAAAGTCACTGTAATCGGGTGATCGCAGCCATCAGTTCCATTGTTGGAGCAAACAAAAGTAGAGAATGGCCAATCCAACCATCAGATGGACCATACTATTAAAATTAATGAATTATATATATATAAGCCGGAGAGGAAAAATTGATCCATAGCTAGCAGTAGCACTAAGAGCAAATCTAAACTGAAGATTAATATAAAAAATTCTCTAATCTACATAGATCTACTAGATCAGGCAACCTAAATAAATAAATAAAAATCTCTAATCTACACAGATCTACTGAAAGAGGAATCATACACTAAAAGAGAGAGAGAGAGAGAAATCATACTAGTTGTGGTTGGACAGAGGGATGAGCGAGCTCTGGTGGTGAGACGAACGGACGAGCAGAGAGAGGCAGACGGCCTTTGGTGGTTGCACGGACCGACGAGCAGAAAGAGAGGCGGATGACCTCTAGTGGTTACACGGACGGACGAGAAGAGAGAGGTGGACGACCTCTGCTGGTTGAACAAGAGAGAGAGGGCCGCTGGTCGGACAAGAAGAGAGAGAGAGAGAGAGAGAGAGAGAGAGAGATTTGGTGGGGTCGGGCAAGGAGGGAGTGAGCAAGGGAGGAGAGGGTTTGGTGGGGATGGTGGAGTCGGGCGTTTTCAGCAAAAGGGAAAGGGGAAAGTGATGGGTAGGGTTTTTTTTTAAATAGGTATATATACCTAAAGGTGGGTCGGGTCGGGTCAGGCTGAGTCGGGCCGGGTCGAGTTGGGTTTTGGACCGAGTCGGGCCGAACTGGGTCATATCCGAACTCGGCCTGAACTCAGTTTTAGGCTGAGAAAATTGGCCCATCCTGACCCGAACTCAATCCCGGGTCAAGCCGAGTCGAGCAAGCTAATCGGGCTAGCCCGGTTTGTGTACACCCCTACATATATACAATCAATTTTTTTTATGAAAATAAAGATTTTATATGTTTGGGATTTGGATGGTAGATCTAATTTTCATTTCAATTTTGATTTATTGTGTTGACTCACCTTTTCATATAAGTTGAATGGTTTAAGGCTTTGGAAAACATGCTTCTGAATTGGGTATTAAGCTAGTTTTGTAATTATGTACGGATTAGGCAATCCACAATGTTTTTTTCACACTAAAATGAGAAACACCGATGGCTAAAACCGTCAGCCTTAGCTGTCGGAAATGCTTACGGCTTTGGCAGTCAAAAACACCGACGGATTTAAACTGTCGGTGAGCAACGCCACCTTTCCCAATGGCCCGTCCGACGGCTAAAATCCGTCGAGATAGGTCAATGCCACCTACCCTTAAACACCACCCACATGCTTACTAACCTATTAAACTTACAACTTTGGTTGTAACACCTTACTCGCAATCATCTCCCCTCTCTAACCAAGGTAAGAAAATAATGATTGCTTTGCTTAAAAGGATTCTCTTTTTCCCTCATTTTCTCCTCTCTCCCATTGCTAGAACCTCCAAAACATCCTACCTTTCTAAAAATTACAGTCGCATTTCTTCCATCTCCCTTTTCATCTAATCCTTCACTTCTCATCTTGACCCTTCATCCAAGGTCCTTGAAGCCTAAGGATTTCAATGCATCAAGAACTTTGAAGATCCAAGCAAGGTGGGTGCTCTCCTTAGCTTCTTCTCTTTTCTTTCTTTTCCTTGCATGCATGGAAGCATGTAGGACCCACCAATCCATGGTGGAGGTCCTACATGGTTCCTAGGATGAAGGCCATGGGCCTAGATCCTACTCATTTCCTTCCATGGTAGGTCATTCTCCATGGACACACCATGATACCTTCTCCTTTATTCTTGCATCTCATAGGCCACCTAGGCCTTTGCATGCATGAAGGGAGGGTGTCCCTACCCTCCAATAAATTATCGTGATGCATAATAGCTTGCATGTAAGTGCATACATAGTAGATGGTGTGGATGGTGGAGTGGAAGGTCCATTAGTGGCGGGACCTTCCACCAATGGCCGATTTACTTCTTCCTGCTCCCTTTCTCTCTATTTTTCTCCTGTGTACTCTGATGATTTGTGGCCCACCAAGGAGAGGTCAGCAATATCTCAGACCCTTAGTTAAATGGGAAGTCCAAGCCCACTTTGACTATATGTCCAAGCCCACCATGCATGCATGGTTTGGGTGACCTCCAAAATGGCTTTTTCATGGAGGTCAGAGTGAGCTCCTAGGTCTGAAATATTTTTAACCAATTAAGGTGGACCCCACATGTTGAATCAGGGCTATAAACCCTTTGATTAATTTATATAGGCTGAAATATGGACAGCATATGTTGCTGTCCAGATTTCAGGCTCAGTTTGAGCATGACTTTTGAGCTAATGTTTAGATCTGTTTGCATGTCTTTTTCTCCCAAATTTCTTTAGGGGATTTCTAGATTGTGGACCCCACTTTGATGTGGAATTTGGCCCACATCATTTCCCCCATGCTTGAGTCCTATGGGATGGGTTAAAGTAGGCTGACTATCCAGAAATTTCTGAACAATCCAGCAACATTGCATGTTAGAAATGCTCATTTTTCATCTTGATTTGGGAGTAAGTGGGCCACTCCAGTGGACCCCACTTACTGTCCATATGTTGGACCATCAAACCCACCAATTTTCTAGTAATTTGGGCAAGTATAGGCCCACCCCATGTGATGTCAAACATGGGACAACAGTATTTTCTGCACCAGCAGATTTTTTTTCTGATATTCATTGTTATCCATAATTTGTATGAATTAAATAAAATACTTATACTATATCAAAAATTCTAAAATTTTTTAGTGAGGTGTCCCACCCATGTTAGTACCTACCTGCCAAATTTTTGGGCCAATGGACCCCATTTGGGCATCCAAAATGGTGGACCAATATAGAGGGCTGCCAGAAATTTTTGTTGTACAGTCCAACAGCGTAGTTCCATAAAAATAAATTTTTAAAAAATATTTTCTTAGAAGGTGGGCCATATTTATGGGTCCAAACTTATTGTAGACTTGATGAGAGACCTTGGGTCCAAATTTCAGGAATTTTGGAGGCCCATAACCCACCCATTTGGATGGCTCAAATTCAGGACAATTATTTCCAGCAACATTTCACCCTGGACATTTTATAACTATGGAATTTATTAAAATACTTTTGAGTATCTAAAAATCATTAAAATTTACAATAATATGTTACACCCATGCTGGGACTCACCTACAAAATTTTGGGGCCAATGGACACCTGTAAACATCGTGGCAAGGGCCGGACTGGCCCACCACGTTGGGACGTCCAGGTCAGTCTGATTTTCTGAATAGACTTTTTTTTAAAAATAAATTAAAATACTTCTAGTTATTCAAAAATCACTAAATTTTGTGGAGTTGTGGTCCACCTATAGAAGGGCTATCCTACAAATTTTCAGGCCCATCAATACCCTGGAATGACCGTGGTGTGGCCTGCAAATTGGGTCAGTTTTGGGCCAAATACCCAGGCCTGTAGGACTACCCACCATGGGATGCCCCTACCTTGGGCTGTTGGGCCTGCATTCCAACAACATGGCCCACTTGAATATATGTGTTGTATATTTCCCCTCTCATCTATTGGGGCCCACAATGATGTGTGTGGGCCATCAAAGAAATAAATATACTATAAATAAATTTTATTAAATTTCCAGCAAGCCCAGATAGTGGGTGGGTTGGAATTTCAACATTTGGCCCAAGGCTGCTACCCACAAATGTATGTTTCAGGGCAGCATGGCCCACCATATTTGGGGACATTATTACACATATCTTGTCCTATCTTGATTGAATTTTTGGGCTTAATTAGTTGTAACGACCCGTAAATTTCCGTACTTTGGCTCGAGTACCATCTCGACCAGAAATCAATTAGGATTAAATCCTTTAGAAATTTAACAAAGTTAACTAAGTGCAAAACTCGATTAGCCATGAAATCCGTTGGGATCGCTTTAAATACGATCTGCAAGACCCAAAACTTGTAGAATCATTGACGCTAGGTTACCCTAAAGATTAGGATCAAACTCATTACCCGGCTATTCTCGGGAATGACTTGAAACTTTGTATTAGGTCTAGACCGCAAATCGAAAATCTGATTAATGCAAAGTTAAGGACTTATGACCGCCTCGCTAGGCTTGACTATCATCTCAAAAATCAGGTCCAGCCGATGTCCCACGGCCATTCGTTTGGATCCGGAGCGAGGGAGTGTGAAAAACACTATTCCCTTTACAAAATAAATATCTGGAATAGTGATCTCGGCACCATTCGCTTGTGCATCAAGATAAGCAACCACCGTCGAATCGACTAAATTACACCCTGGATTAAGAAAAATTTCAGAACATTTACATGTGCTTGGAATTTCGGATCGTGGCCCACTGACCGTTGAACTGAAAGTGGTCCGCCACGTGCGATCTGGGAATCCGATCGAGTCGAAAAAGTAATCGCACATAGATCTATATGTGGTGAGCTTAAGTCTGATGTTTGGCTCAAGGAGGGCCACCAGAACCTCTCTTTTGAGCTGGAAAAGTGACGAAATACCTATATTAGCAGTAACCATTGAACCTGAGTCTATTTTGGGGAGGATTTTGGCTATAAAAGAGGCTTAGAACAGCCCCTCTCACAGCCATACGAATTTGGGATAAAACCCTAGAGAGAGAGAGAAAAGAGAGAAGAGCTTGGGATTTGTGGGAGAACTTCCTCCTGCTGCTTTTGATTATCGCACGGCCTACACCGCCTCTTTCCAGGCGCTTTCCCAATGGTATCCACTCCGTTTGAAGGTGAGAAACCCTAACACTAGGTCTGATTTGAAGTAGATAGGCTATAGGTTGTGAAAAGGCTAACCGATTCCGCTCTTTAGGCAAGAAAACTCCCGAATACGGAAGCTCACCAAACCTTACAAATCTGTTGTGATTCCAAGGGCAAAGGTGAGGACTTTAGGTGTATAGGTTACGGTTTTCAACGCTTTCAATGTCAGATAGTGATAGATTCATGATCTGCATGCAAATGCACATGTACAAAGTGCTTTCCGTTTTCTGTTTCGATTAACGTTGTAGAATATGGAATTTCACATACTCTAGGTATACGTAGAATATGATTATATAACATATGGATAAAATGCTAGTTTGGCGAAGGGAATCGCCGTAATATATGTTCGCTTGTAAATACTACGTATGTTGAAATTGTGTATTCTAGAAATACCGCCTATGTGTAAATTTTGGAAATGTAATTGTCATGATTAATTGTTGTATGATTATGGTATACACGGATAAAATAACCACTTGGCGAAAGGATAGCCCTAATACGTATTTTGCTAACATACGTCATGTATGTTGGAATAGCGTACTCTAAGTGTTTGTACAAACGCTTGTGTGTGTAAATGCTTGAGTGTTAGTGCCTTAGAGAGGCGCTGATGTGGAATTCCCAACTACCTTAGAGACATGTAGGATACCCTCCATGTGGGGGTTCGCTGTAACCACTCACTTGTGATGTGTATGTAATTGTATCACTATTTGTATAGTACTCTACAACATGCTTTACAACAAGCTTTACTTTGTGCTTTACAACATGCTTTACTTCATGCTTTATAACATGCCTTATGACATGCCTGTTAACATGCTTGTACTACTTGTTTATCATGCTTTACTCCACATGCTATGGATGAAGATTTATTGAGTTTGGGACTATGCTCATAGTCCAGATATTCGGTATCAGACTTGAGGTCGTGGCTTAGATTCATGTCGCCACAAGGGGTGTGTCTGACAAACCCGAGTCGTACTCCGATTGGCGATAGTGGTTGGCCACACGGAGTGCTTTTGCACTCCATATCGCCCAACTTGTTGTGCGCTCGAGCTAGTCAGGTTCGCCAAGTAACCCGATATGTTGAATGTGTATTCACCATGTTTGGTCATTACTGTTTGAACCTAGGGTACCAAACTTACCAGTGGCAATCCCGTTAACCATGGTACCTCGATCCGCTAAGACTCATGAGCCGAACATGGTGGTATGGGACACCGTGGCCGAGCTGTCGGCTTATGCTGGGGCTAAGTGCCTCCCCATAGTGACCATTGAGCAACCAAAACTCATGAGCCGAATACGGTGGTATGGGACACTGTATTCGAGCTGTCGATACTTACGGCGAGAGCTTAGTACGGTGAGACCTGTGCTCGTGCTGACGGGCGACGAGTCCTCTGTAGTATCTTCGAGTATACTCCAAGGGTCTGTGATTGGCGACGAGTCTTTCACAGTAACTAGAGTATGAGTTGAGCCGAGTACGGTGAGACCTGTACTCGAGCTGACGGCCAGCAATTGAGCCGCATACGGTGAGATCTGTATCCGCGCTGGCGGGTGACGAGCCCTTTGCTATGTTTCCCAATACTAGGATTGACGACCCTAGAATGGATCATGTTTGGGAATGATACAAGGGAGGTACCTTAGTTTTCCAATACTGCTGTTTGAAATGGACTAATAATAACTCGGTAATCATGCTCATCATCGCACCGCATGTGCTTAGTAGATGTGGCGCACTGAGGGAGTTAAGCATTCGCGAACGTAAGATGATGTCGCATGAGGGTGGTTTGGCAAGGGCATACAGCATCATGTCATTTCATTCTCGCACTTAATAAGAGTAGTTAGAATTGTTTGATTTGTACTGCTTTATCATTACTGCTTGATTGAATTGATAACATGTTAACCTATGCTTTATTGTTCCACTGAGTTAGCTACTCACTCCCACGTTACGGGACGGTGTTTGCAACACCAACCGTACTGTCGCAGTATAGACGGCGCGACGGTTCAGGAGCCGAAGCCCGATTTCGACGAGGACCAGGACGAGTTCTCGTTTATGCAGTATTCGGACGGCTTTGCTTAGGCCGATTGCACCACGGGGATTACAGGACACATCTTTAGATTGTATTTTGATTTTTTACTCTAAAAACAGTACATGTATATGGGTACTCAGTTAACGAACATACTCTGATGTTTCATAAAAATTTTATTTCCTTACATACTTTAAATATACAATTTCAGACTTCCGCTTGCCTTTATACAATTGAACTGGAGTATGATTTACTGTTTTGGTATAATCTCATTCATGTTTATTGCTCTAACGCAAATAACATTTAACCATCATTGTGTATGTTGCATAAGTGATGCGTTGGAACTCAGGAGTTGAGTTCATACTCGACCCCCGATTTTCAGGGCGTTACAAGTTGGTATCAGAGAATGATTTTCATTAAACCGGACCTGAGTTATGTCCCCACTACGTACGCTGACGCGTTACAACCTAGGAGGGTGCGCAAAAATATAGAAACAGTCTTAGGGTCTCCCGACTTCGCCGTTCGGCGAAGTTCTTTAAAAACGAACATGTTGATCGAGTCTGTACTTGATCCTGACCACACATATGGATTCCAAATCACTCCTAGACAGTCTATTGACGTGTTCAGATCACCATCCACCCAAAACCAATCGTTAAAATCAGGAAAAAAATCAGTTTATTTCAGAAATTTTTCAGGACCACCCGTTCTGGAGCTGAACTGAGTCGGGGGCCTCCCCACTTAAACCCACTAAGCCTCAAGATCGAACCAAGGTGCATTTGGCACCCTGGACACGTGGCAAACAGGGCCCCACCGCGGCGGCGCGGTTCCGGCCAAGGCTGGCCGCGGCCGGCCAAGGGGGCGACCGCGGTCCCCATGGGCCATCCGGAGTGGGGCTGGTCGGGTTGGTCGCCCAACCTCCCCTACCCCCTAGCACGTGTGAAATGGGCTGGAAGTTAGGATTTTAAGGGCTGGAGCACCCCTCTCTCTCATTTCACCCCTTCCAAACGCCCAAACCCCCATTTTCATTTTCTCCCTCAACCCATTCCCCAAAATCTTGCAACTCCTCCATTTTCTTCCATAAACCACCCATTCCAACCGTCCACAACAGCTCTAGCCTCCTCCTTTTCCCATTTTCTCATGTTGGAGTTCTCATACCCCTCATTTGAAGCTCAAAATCGGGTAATCTCCTAACCCATTCCATTTTCTTTTTGTTCCTCCTTCATTTCCTACCTCTAGAGCCCCTTCCACACCTATTGGATTGTTGCTTGTGGAGGATCAAAGAGATCAGCCCCTTTTCCCCCATTTTGGCATTTTTCCATGGCCCTCTTTGGTGTAGTGGCGACTATTTTCTCCATTTCCTCCATCCTATCTCTCATGGGAAAGAGGAAGACTGCGGCTGATGACGCCGGCCCAAGTAGGCCAGCCCATTCCCGAAGAAGATCTGACGTTGGGGCCGGCACTAGCACCGTTCGGGAGTATAGGTCGAAGCGAGACCTGGATCCCCGACTGCCACTCAGGGAAGCACTACCGATCGGTTTCGAATACGGTCGTTTTGCCAACCGTAAGGTCATGTTTGAAGCTCACGTGGATGAAGGGATGTTTAGAACACACCCGATGATGGACCATTTGGTGGATGTTGTCGGATGGGGTCCTATATTTGAAGGCGAGTCTCCCGCATGTGAGAACACGGTTCGCGCCTTCTACGCTCATATCATAGACCCATCGTTAGAGCCGCTCCAATTCACGGTCTCTGTATGAGGCATAAGGCGTACGATTACTGTGGCTGAGGTGGCGCGGCTCCTGAACATCTCGCGTGGTCAAGTGCTTCCTAGTGACGACTTCTCCAGGAGTGCGCGAGAAAGGGATCGTCGCACGCGATACCTTTGTGGTCGCTAAGTTACTTGGAAGCGAGGAAATTGTATTGCAGCGACAAAGATGGCCGAAGACTTCCGTTTACTCCATCACATTTTCACATACAATGTATACCCACGGTGGGGTAACCGCACGGAGTGTACTCTGTTGATGGTGGACTTTCTGTACAAGATGGGACGCGGGGACAACATATGCCTCGCCCACATTCATCCTATTTCGTATAGTTCGGGTTGTTCGATCTACCAGGAACGACCTTTCGCTCCCATTTGGCCGCCTGATATGTAGGATGGCTAGTGATGTCGGCTATAGGCTCAACATAGAAGACCTTGCACCAGTCCGAGTCATAAGCGAGGCGACACTTAAGAATATGAAGATCGGCCTCGCCACAGTGGCAAGCCCGCTCGATGAGTCTGCGATGAGTCTGGATAGTGCTGGTGAGGAGAGCGTTGACCTTGAGGCAGAAAGTGATGAGGAGGGCGGTGATGACATACAAGAAGAGGAGGAGGAGGCTCAGGATACTGAGGAGAGCTCTCCTCCTAGTGCACCTAAGTCGGACGCTGCTCAGGCAGCGAGAGAGGCTCGTATGGATCGCATTGAGGAGAACCAGGCCGCCCTGCGGCAAGAGATTGGACAAGTTCGGGCTGAGCTTGGTGAGACCCGAGCCAAGCTTGAAGAGACCGAAGCCTACATGAAGAGGAGCTTTAAGAAGGTGTCTCGTACGTTGAAGGCCATTCTGTGCTGTGTGCAGGACAAGAACGCTCCTCCTCCATCGCCTGACTCGGATGCCTAGTCATCCACGTTGTTGTGTATGGTTGTTTGTTTTGGTTACCGCTGTAGGTGGTTTATGTTTTCATGTAGTTGATGTAATAGATAGTAACGTGTTCTACGTGTTTGATGTTGTGGATGTATTGGCTATCATGTGATTTCTGTCATGATTCATATAACTCTGTATTCCATGTATTATGACAATTTTGGGTAAATGAAAGGCATGTAGCCTCTTTTATTTTGATGATGTGTGTTATGCTGTATCTCACAAATGTTGTACCCTATATTGTATAGGGTATGCCGCGACAGTATACGCGGAGCATGGCACATCTCCGTCCGACCGTTCTCTATGGACCGACTCCTTCAGTAGTAGTCGGCCCCGCGGACCGAGGGTCGGTACTAATCGCCTCCTGCTGGTCCTACCGGTGGACTGCCACCTTACACGCCCCCAGTCCGTGAGCAGTAGCGACCGTCTTCTTCTCAAGCAAAGATGACTCCTGTGTCGCTCCGTCGATCGATAGGTTTGAGCACCGATGTTGATGATGCATCAAGAAGAGATGTAACAAAGAAGCAGATGCAAAAGAAGCAGATACAACAAAGAAGCAGACTGCAGCCTTATGGCCACTATCGCCGAGGCCTTGTCCCATGGTGGTAGTGCGACTCCACCTACGACATCCGCACATCCTGATGAGCCTTCGAGCCTCCTGCTCGGTTTGAGGATGTGCCTCGCCCACATCCGTCTCACCTCCTACTGGAGATGTAGGTACACGTGGTTTACTCGAGCGATTTCAGCGCTTAAGGCCTCCCTCATTTATGGGTTCTCACAGACCCGAGGAGGCAGAGTTCTGGCTAGACCGCATCTCTAAGATGCTACGGATGCTTCACTGTTCAGAGGTAGAGCAGGTCGAGCTGGCTTCCTTCATGTTTGAGAGGGAGGCCAGTTTATGGTGGGACAGTGTGCTGCGGACGGTCGCAGTGGATTACGTGTGGACTTGGGAGGCCTTCAAGTTTCGGTTCCACGAGAAATACTACCCGCAGACTTATCAGCACGAGCGGGAGGAGGAGTTCCTGCACCTTAGGCAGGGAGGCATGACGGTGACGGAGTATGAGCACTGCTTCACTGAGTTGGGCTGCTTTGTCCCAACTATCCTCGTCAATGAGCAGATGAGGATGCATCACTTCTCTGGAGGCTTGCGACCCGACATACGGTCGAGGATATGCTGCCTCAGTATCCCCACCTACGCGGCATTAGTCCACATGTCTATGACGGCCGAGTGCACGTGGACCGATCGCCGATCGCGTGGTGTTATAGTTGCGAGGCCACGGCGGATTTACGAGCAGTAGGCCTATTCTAGGCAAGAGGCCTCGTGCCGATTCGCCTCCTGGGGCCGCGGCACCGCAGCTCCCGTGAGACGCCCGATGGTGACCTCGCACGTTTTGCGGAAACCCGGACATCCCGCCGAGAGTTGCTTCGCGCATGAGGGCTAGCGGCCATTTGCGCCACCGCAGAGGTTGGATCGCCCTTACCCACAAGCCATACGCCTCCACCGCTACAGACCGCTCCTGCACATCCTTCCTTCCGACCTCCTGTGTCGCGCTTCAGGCCGCCACAGCGACCCTTGGCTCCTCAGCCGAACCGTCAGCAGCAGGCGCGCGTGCATACGCTTGTGGCTAAGGCACCTGAGACGTCACTTGCGGCCCCGACAGCTTTTGAGGGTACGGCTTACATCCATGGTACATCCGTTTCCTTATTGGTGGACACTGGGTCCACTACTTCTATTGTTTCTTGTGGGGCGGTTAAACGTCTATCTTTGCATACTATTCCCACTAAGGGAGAGAGACTCACTACGGCCACTGGGACCTTCTCGGATGTCACATGGTTATGCGAGGGTTGCTCGATAGTTTTGGGTAGCAGCACAGTGCTCGTCGACCTCATTGTTACTCCACTATGACACTACGACGTTATCCTTGGTATGGATTGGCTCGCCAAGATGAGGGCCGAGATAGATTGCGATACTCGGATCGTGACTGCCTATGGACCTGATGGCACAGCTTTCACGTTTCCAGTGCAGGTCAGTTGGCCCTGCCGTGTTGATTGTTATGTTGCTTAACTTGTGCCGATTGATGGTCCGACAGTAGAGGGTACGCCGGTGGTTCGAGAATTTACAGGCGTATTTGAGACTATTCCTAGTTTACCTCCTCGACGCGAGATCGATTTTACAATTGATCTTACGCCGGGTGCGACACCCATCTCACTGCTGACTTATCGTATGCCTCCATGTGAGATGGAGGAGCTGCGGAAACAAATTGACAATCTGGTAGACAAGGGTTTTATACGACCTAGTGTGTCTCCTTAGGGAGCACCTGTGCTATTTATGAAGAAGAAGGACGGGTCGCTACGATTATGTATTGACTACCGTAGGTTGAACCAGGTCACAGTGAAGAACAAGTATCCTTTGCCCAGAATAGATGATCTGTTTGATCGCTTGAGGGGGCGAAGTATTTCTCGAAGATTGATCTTCGCCGGGGTGCCACCAGTTGCGCGTGAGAGATGAGGACGTGCAGAAGACAGCCTTCAGGACGTGCTTTGGGCACTATGAGTTTCTGGTGATGTCGTTCGGCCTTACGAACGCACCAGCCGTGTTCATGGATCTGATGAACCGGGTGTTTCGGCCTTTCCTGTACCGATTCGTCATCGTCTTTATTGATGACATCTTGATATACTCTACGAGTCGGGAGGAGCACGAGGAGCATCTGAGAGCGGTGTTGGGTACACTGAAGAAGAACCAGTTGTTCGCACAGTACAAGAAGTGCGACTTCTGGCAGGAGGAAGTCAAGTTCCTCGGACATGTAGTGTCCAAGGATGGGATAGAGTGGACCTTGCTAAGGTAGCCGCTGTCGTGATTGGCGAACTGGCTCGGCCATTACGAGGTGAGGAGTTTCCTTGGTCCGGGCCGGGTATTACGGACGCTTCATTCGGGATTTCTCAAAGATCGCCAGTGCCATTGTCTCAGCCGACTCGGAAGGACCCGAAGTTCGCCTGAATGAGAAGGCGAGGCGCCTTTTAAGGAGCCGAAGGACAAGTTGACGTCCGCCCCTGTGCTAGTATTGCCAGAGCAAGGGGAGAAATACATGATATATACTGACGTGTCTCGCTTTGGTTTGGGTTGTGTTCTGATGCAGAATGATAGGGTGATTTCGTATGCCTCGAGACAATTAAGGAAGCACGAGGAGAATTACCCTACACACGACCTGGAGTTGGCAGCTGTCATCTTTGCATTGAAGCTCTGGAGACATTACCTCTACGGAGAGGAGTTCGAGCTTTTCTGCGATCACAAGAGCCTTAAGTACATATTCACACAGCGAGACTTGAATATGAGACAACGCCGATGGATGGAGACCTTGAAGGACTTCAAGTTCGAGGTTTCCTACCATCCTGGCAAGGCGAACCTTGTGGCAGACCCGTTGAGCCGCAAGAAGGCGATTGCATTTGTGGCACCACTGATGATAGCTGAGTGGGACATGGTGGAGTTCGTACGGGACTTCGAGCAGAGACTCACTGTCGAGGAGCCATATGAGTGTGTTGTGCACATTGGGTGCGGCCACTTATTGACGACAGGATTGTTGAGGCCCAGGAGGGCGATATATGACTGTCTGAGCTTCGAGAGCAGGCTAGCGACGCCGAGGACTCCAAGTGGAGAGTTGGTTCTGATGGGGGTTTACGATTCCGTGGCCGCCTATGCGTTCCTGATGTGCCTGACTTGAGACGCGAGCTTCTCGAGTCTGCCCATAAATCGAAGCTTGCGATGCATTCTGGTAGCATGAAGATGTACCGGAATATGAGACGGACGTGTTGGTGGGATAACATAAAGGCCCACATTGCTGAGTATGTGTCTCGATGTCTGACGTGCCAGTAGGTCAAGGCAGAACATCGCTGACCTCCTGGACTGCTTCAGCCCATGCCCATAGCAGAGTGGAAGTGGGACTTCATCTCCATGAATTTCATATCCGGGCTGCCGAAGACGAGGAAGGGACGCGATTCCATTTGGGTGATTGTGGACCGGTTGACCAAATCGGCCCATTTCCTCCCTATCAGAGTTACAAACTCTGCAGACGAGCTGGCTAGATTGTACATCAGAGAGATCGTCCGTCTGCACGGGGTTCCTTTAGAGATCGTGTCGGACAGAGACACGCGGTTCACATCTATCTTCTGGACTCGTATCCAGGAGGCGATGGGTGTGAAGTTGAAGTTCAGTACAGCGTTTCATCCTCAGACTGATGGGCAGACAGAGCGGGTGAATCAGATTCTGGAGGATATGTTGCGAGCATGTGTGTTGGACTTCAAGGACACTGGATGACTGTCTTCTTCGTACGCAGAGTTCGCCTACAACAAATTTTTCCAGTGCGACTATTGGCACGGCGCCATATGAGGCTCTATATGATCGTCCTTGTAGAGCACCGCATTGTTGGGCCGAGGTTGGAAAGCGTAGTCTGATTGGCCGGACTTGGTACAGGCGACTACAGAGAAGGTCGACATTATCAGGCGTCGATTACTCACAGCCACAGAGCAGTGCGTAAGAGTTACGCCGATACGAGGCGGCGACCGCTGAGTTTGAGGCTCTGGGATCATGTGTTCCTTCGAGTTTCCCTATGAAGGAGTCCTTCGGTTTGGGAAGAAGGGGAAGCTCACACCGAGGTTTATCGGTTCCTTTCATATACTGGATCAAGTGGGTGATGTGGCGTATCATCTCGCTCTGCCCACACCACTTGCGTCGGTACACAACGTATTTCATGTGTCTATGCTGAAGAAGTACGTTCCCGATCCTTCGCATATCATCAGATGGGAGCAGGTACAGCTGAGCGAGGATGCTACGTATGAGTTGCGCCCGACACGTATCCTTGACAGGAAGGAGCAGGTCTACGTAGCAAAGTCATTCCACTTGTGAAGGTACTATGGACACATCATTCCGAGGAGGAAGCTACTTGGGAGACTGAGGCCGAGGTCAGGAAGAACTACCCTCAGATTCTCGAGGAATATGAAAAGGTATAAATTTTGAGGACGAAATTTTTTGTTTAAGGGGGGTAGATTGTAACGACCCGTAAATTTTTGTACTTTGGCTCGAGTACCATCTCGACCAGAAATCAATTAGGATGAAATCCTTTAGAAATTTAACAAAGTTAACTAAGTGCAAAACTCGATTAGCCATGAAATCCGTTGGGATCGCTTTAAATACGATCTGCAAGACCCAAAACTTGTAGAATCATTGACACTAGGTTACCCTAAAGATTAGGATCAAACTCATTACCCGGCTATTCTCAGGAATGACTTGAAACTTTGTATTAGGTCTAGACCGCACATCAGAAATCCGATTAACGCAAAGTTAAGGACTTAGGACCGCCTCACTGGGCTTGACTATCATCTCAAAAATCAGGTCCAGCCGATGTCCCACGGCCATTCGTTTGGATCCGGAGCGAGTGATGAGTGTCGAATGTTGCATACCAGACCCCAGTAATTGCATAATTTTACGTACATGATAAGGATTAATGGAGTATATTACTCGTTTTTTTATTACAGGATGAAATCAGGAGTGTGGATTGGAAATTGATGTTAAAGACATGGTTTTGGCACTCAAATTACCAGAGCATGGGATGGACTCCAGAAAACCAATAGTGAAGATTTTACACGCCTGAGATTTGAGGAAAGCAAACCAAAGGGGCCCGAAAAGGTCCAGAATGCAAGATCACATGTTTCCCGCCATCCGATCAACTCGAAACTTCATACATGTGATGAGGGTCGTAAATCAACCGTACATATTAAATTTCAACCTTTCAGATCTCGAAAAGTGGTCCAACGGACAAATCACCCATTAATCTTCAATTTGGGGCCCACCGATATCTGAACTACCTCAAATTCAGCCTCAATACATTAAAAAGGGGTGATAAAGTGAATGGATTGAACAGATTTTATATACACATATCCATGGGACCCACACGGACAAAGGAGCATGCACAAGCAGCATAAGTGCACTCGGTGTACACTGACCGAACCAATGGCCGGTCAAAGTCGGCTTTGACCGACTTCTTCAAAGAAAAACGGATCTCCGTCCTCAATACGCCCTCGCGGAACCGACCGGCCGTGCCGTCGGTGTGGGGCCCACCTTGTGTCCAAATGGACAATCCACCCCGTCCATTGGATTCAGGACGAAATTTCAGTCAGGAATGGGTGGTTTTGAAGGTCCATTAGCACGGCCCACAGAAGAAATCACAAAAAAACTCAATTTTTAACGTCCCGGGGCAGTCCACTTTTGGCCTGTGTACCGTACACGTGTGTACGCATGGGAGTGGAATCTCGATGGTTTTGTAGTTCTCGTGGCCCTCTACAAGATGGACGGATCGATCTTCAGACAGTGACGTACGGGGCCCACTAAATTCGTAAAACCGGCACTGTCGGACGTACGCGGACGCTAAACCGACGCCGTGATGATGGTGGGTCCCACTTCATAGGTGCTTTGAGAAATCTACCCATACATTAGATTCACTCGAAAAATCGAAGAATTTACCGGTTTTGGGGTGGATTCTGGTGCCCCCACGTGGCTTTCTCTTGCTTGCCGTCCAACCCGCGTTTGAACTGATGGGATCTGATCTATGCTTTCATTCGGATTTTTGCCACCTATGCGAGGGTAACTGCGCCCCAGGAAGCGGATGGACGGTCCGGATTGTCCATTTGGACACAAGGTGGGCCCCACAACCGACGACAGCGGTCGGTTCCGCGGACGCTGTTGAGGACGGAGATCCGTTTTTTGCTTGAAGAAGTCTGGTCAAAGCCGACTTTGACCGCCGGTTCGGTCCACAGGTACACCGAGTGCACTTATGCACCGTGCATGCTCACCGTCCGTGTGGGTCCCATGGATATGTGTATATAAAATCTGTTCCATCCATTCACTTTATCACCCCTTTTAATGTATTGAGACTGAATTTGAGGTAGTTCCAGATATCAGGTGGGCCCCAAATTGAAGATTAATGGGCTGATTTATCCGTTGGACCACTTTTCGAGATCTGAAAGGGCTGAAATTTAATATGTACGGTTGATTTACGACCCTCATCACATGTATGAAGTTTCGAGTTGATCGGATGGCGGAAACATGTGATCTTGCATTCTCGGACCTTTTCTGGGCCCCTTTGGTTTGCTTTCCTCAAATCTCGTGCGTGTAAAATCTTCACTATTGGTTTTCTGGAGTCCATCCCATGCTCTGGTAATTTCTGAGCGCCAAAACCATGTCTTTAACATCAATTTCCAATCCACACTCCTGATTTCATCCTGTAATAAAAACACGAGTAATATACTCCATTAATCCTTATCATGTACGTAAAATTATGCAATTACTGGGGTCTGGTATGCAACATTCGACACTCATCACAACCCCCAACCAAAGATTTTGCTAGTCCCGAGCAAAACATGCGAAAAATAATTTCAGAAATAAAGACAATTCCTGTAAACTCAAGTGACTTGTGGACAGATAGCTGAGATGTGAAAATTCTAAGATTCATGATTGGTGTGTGGAATTTTTCTCTTGGAATCAAGCTTACAGTAAACTTCATAATCAAGTTCAAAATATTAATCCATCAATTAGAGCATTGCTAAACATTGAGTTCCACGAGTGTAAAGTATAATCTCGACTTCTACAACAAGAAGAGATCCAATTGTCAATTTCATGATATCATTAGTAATTCGTGACAACCAAGCTTGAAACCAACACTTATCTCACAGATTAACTTTTCATGTTACCATCTTTTGATTTTCTTTACGAGCAGTAAAGCAAATGAGGGGAATCAAATTCTCACCTATAGGGAGCAAACCTATGGCGGAAACTTGTCGCCTAACTTTTTTTTTTTTTTTTCATGTCAACTATGGAGAATCAAATCTGCACCTATAGGGAGCAAACCTATGGTGAAGATTTAGCCTTTTAATTCTTCTTTTTACTAAGTTAATCATTCAGTTATCGAACCGAAAACTCAATGTGTAAGCGAGATGTGATATGTGGAATCATGGCTCAATCAATGTTTACAACTTCTAATCATGGATTAACAATTCAAAATTGACTGTGAAATCAAGCAGATGGCCGAATCCAAGAGTCATAAGTTACCAACATCACATATCTTATAATGTTAAAATCACAACTATCCTTCAAAATCACTTTGAATTCAATAGAAATTCCAGAAAAAATTTTAAAATTTTCACAAATTTTGCTCAAGACCAAGAAAATACTCGATTAGGTAACCTAATCTCCCCCCCCAACCTAAAATCTACATTGTCCTCAATGTAAAAGAAATAAGCATGCAATGCACATGGGACAACGAGAATAAAAGATGAGTGATGGAAAGATAGTACCTGGATGGAGAATCAAGAAGCTTTCTCAAAAAAAATTTCATCATAAAAGCGAGTTAGCACAAGAGAGAGATTAACAGAAGTAAAAATAACAAAAAGAAAAATCAAAGAAGATCCTACCTATACCACTTTCGCAGGTGCTCTCGATTGCATTTAGCGTATGCAACAAGCCTTTAAACCCCTAGGTTACCCCTAGTGGACGAGTTGTAGTCTCGTGAGGGTTTGCAGTAATGTTACCCACAAACATTGAAGTAACTAACTAGGAAAAAGCATAAAACAAAAGACTGGGTTGCCTCCCAGGAATGCTAAGTTTACTGTCTATCATAAAACAACATAAAGGAAACTACCCTAGTCCTAAGAAAGCAGGGAAAACTACTCAGTTATGCCGCAAGGTTCCTCTTCTGGCCAGTATCTTGATAAGTTTCTCAGTAGGTTTCTTAACAGGATCATCCAAAAGCCCTTTTTGCAATAAGCTTGGATGCCCTGGAGCTTCACTTTCCAAAGAAACTTATGTACCTCATAAGAAATTTTTCGTTGATTCGCCTGAGGTATCCAGAGTATATACGATTCACCTGCGACGGAAGAAGTTTCGAAGTTAGTATCCCATGGTGAATCAGAGACTACACATAGATGAAAGTCAGAAAAATTCTCAGAAAGTGATGTAGTCTCAACACATTCTGAAGTAACAGACTTCGGTTCAATTTTTAGCTCCTCCTCCCTTAATGGTAAATAGTGAGGATCTGGGGAGGGAGGGGCTTCAGAGTAAGCTTTCTCTCGGTCAGTGATGACTACCGAGATATTGTTTTGCAAGGCATTCACTATGTCTCTTATCATGGGATCGTTTGAATCTGCAAAGTGTGCCAAGCAATCATCCAAAGAGGTGGGACATTCAGCTGAGAGTGACTCATTTTCCACATTAGAGCTCGTGATGATCTGCCCAAGGAATCCATCGTTTTTGAAAGTAAACGGAGGTATGCTCTCTTGCTCCAGTCCTACACAGATAGATTGAGGATCAGTATACGTAGCATTGATGTGTGGACTCTGTTCATCGATACTACTCAGAAGAGGCGATGAATCGTCATTATTCAACAGTTCAGATGGTGGCCTCAACTGGGTGGTTTCAAATTCAAGAGTCATATCGAGTAGCTCGTCCATCTCCCGAATCATATCATCATGTAATTCAGAGGAGTGGTCCAAATACGTTTCACAAGAGTTAGAAGGGTCGATTGTAAGGGGCCCGTCCTCTACCTTTAAATCAGATATGTTAGGGGAGGGGAGTGACTCATTATGACCGACCCCTTCGTGTACGTCTTGATCATTGACTTGGACCAAATTTGAGATTGATTCGAAAGGAATTTGGATTGCACATTCATAATCATCTTCCCAATATGCATCATCGTCTACTTCCATGCAGTGCACACTTGGGATGGGATCGCTTCCTTCCAGATTGGGTTGAGGTTCGTATAAACTAACCTCTTCCTCTTTATTGAACTCAAGTGTGTCATGTGAGTGGGGTGTGTCATCATCATTATATTTGAAAGACAACCATGTTTCTTCCCCATCCTTTTGAACAGTTATTGAGATCGACTCATCGGGGAACTGAACCGTATGCTCATTAATGGAATCCAACTCCTCATTCCAAATTCCAGATTTTGTTAAAAGCGAGTAAGGATCACTTTCCTCGCATTGTATTTCTGGATTGGATTGTAGTTGGGATGAGCGAGCTTCCTCTATCCTTTCAATGCGCGAATTGAGTGCTTCTAATGATTTCATCAATTTCGCAACATACTGGTTGAATTGTTCTGGATTAAAACATGAATCCTCTTGAATCGTTTCTAGTTGGAGCTCAAAGGTATGGGATCCAAGAGAATAATTATTACAATATGTTGTTGGTTCATATTCCCAGTTTTGATGATTCCACTGGTTATAGTCGTACCGATCATACATGGGAGAATATGATGGTTGATAATAATCCTCATTCCCATAATTATGATCGTATACGGCCCTATTAACCGATGGAACATAACGTTCTAGTCGGTTCTCAATGTCTGTTCTCGATGGAGAGAAATCTTGAGGTATATGTTGAATTCCACACCCTTCAGGTATTTCCCAATAAAACCTATCCAACTCAGCATATGCATGTACCCACGATTCCATGGTAGAACCTTACTCTGAGTCTAATCCTAGAAGAAAGCAAAATCCTACAGCAATACCGAAAGTAAAGAAGGAGTTAGAAAGATGTTACCAGAGTAGAAGTTCCTATGTTAAAAACCTGCAAAACAAAACAAAACAAGTTAGTATCCAGGGGATAAGACCAAAAAAAAATAAAAATAAAAATAAAGAAAGTAAAGAAATTAGGACGAGGTTACCAAGTTAGAAGATCTATCAACGACCCTACAAGACCGAAAATAGGTTAGTTTCTAAAATAAAATAAAAACTTGAACCTAAAGTTAGTAAAATCCTAAGACTATGAATTATGATAAGAGAGAATCCTAAATTCAATTTGGAACGGAACAGTCCCCGGCAACGGCGCCAAAAACTTGTCTTTAACATCAATTTCCAATCCACACTCCTGATTTCATCCTGTAATAAAAACACGAGTAATATACTCCATTAATCCTTATCATGTACGTAAAATTATGAAATTACTGGGGTCTGGTATGCAACATTCGACACTCATCAGCGAGGGAGTGTGAAAAACACTATTCCCTTTACAAAATAAATATCTGGAATAGTGATCTGGCACCATTCACTTGCGCATCAGTATTAAGCAACCAGACCATCAGAATCAGACTAAATTACACCCTCGGATTAAGAAAAATTTCAGGAACATTTACATGTGCTTGGAATTTCGGATCGTGGCCCACTGACCGTTGAACTGAAAGTGGTCCGCCACGTGCGATCTGGGAATCCAATCGAGTCGAAAACGTAATCCCACATAGATCCATGTGTGGTGAGCTTAAGTCTGACGTTTGGCTCAAGGAGGGCCACCGTAACCTCTCTTTTGAGCCGGAAAAGTGACGAAATACCTATATTAGCAATAACCCTTGAACCTGAGTCTATTTTGGGAGGTTTTTGGCTATAAAAGAGGCTTAGAACAGCCCCTCTCACAGCCATACGAATTTGGGATAAAACCCTAGAGAGAGAGAGAAAAGAGAGAGAAGAGCTTGGGATTTGTGGGAGAACTTCCTCCCGCTGCTACTTTCGATTATCGCACGGCCTACACCGCCTCTTTCCAGGCGCTTTCCCGGCGGTATCCACTCCGTTTGAAGGTGAGAAACCCTAACCCTAGGTCTGATTTGAAGTAGATTGGCTATAGGTTGTGAAAAGGCTAACCGATTCCGCTCTTTAGGTAAGAAAACTCCCGAATACGGAAGCTCACCAAACCTTACAAATCCGTTGTGATTCCAAGGGCAAAGGTGAGGACTTTAGGTGTATAGGTTACGGTTTTCAACACTTTCAATATCAGATAGTGATAGATTCATGATCTGCATGCAAATGCACATGTACAAAGTGCTTTCCGTTTTCTGTTTCGATTAACGTTGTAGAATATGGAATTTCACATACTCTAGGTATACGTAGAAATACCGTATACGTATTTTTTTTGAAAAAATGTTTGACATGTTTATTTAATGTATGATTATACAACATATGGATAAAATGCTAGTTTGGCGAAAGGAATCGCCGTAATATATGTTCGCTTGTAAATACTACGTATGTTGAAATTGTGTATTCTAGAAATACCGCCTATGTGTAAATTTTGGAAATATAATTGTCATGATTAATTGCTGTATGATTATGGTATACACAGATAAAATAACCGCTTGGCGAAAGGATAGCCCTAATACGTATTTTGCTAACATACGTCATGTATGTTGGAATAGCGTACTCTAAGTGTTTGTACAAATGCTTGTGTGTGTAAATGCTTGAGTGTTAGTGCCTTAGAGAGGCGCTGATGTGGAATTCCCGACTACCTTAGAGACATGTAGGATACCCTCCATGTGGGGGTTCGCTGTAACCACTCACTTGTGATGTGTATGTAATTGTATCACTATTTGTATAGTACTCTACAACATGCTTTACAACAAGCTTTACTTCGTGCTTTACAACATGCTTTACTTCATGCTTTATAACATGCCTTATTACATGCCTGTTAACATGCTTGTACTACTTGTTTATCATGCTTTACTCCACATGCTATGGATGAAGATTGATTGAGTTTGGGACTGTGCCCATAGTCCAGATATTTGGTATCAGACTTGAGGTTGTGGCTTAGATTCATGTCACCACAAGAGGTGTGTCTGACGAACCCGAGTCGTACTCCGGTTGGCGATAGTGGTTGGCCACACGGAGTGCTTTTGCGCTCCATATCGCCCAACTTGTTGTGCGCTCGAGCTAGTCAGGTTCGCCAAGTAACCCGATATGTTGAATGTGTGTTCACCATGTTTGGTCATTACTGTTTGAACCTAGGGTACCAAACTTACCAGTGGCGATCCCGTTAACCATGGTACCTCGATCCGCTAAGACTCATGAGCCGGACATGGTGGTATGGGACACCGTGGCCGAGCTGTCGGCCTATGCTGGGGCCAAGTGCCTCCCCATAGTGACCATTGAACAACCAAAACTCGTGAGCCGAATACGGTGGTATGGGACACTGTATTCGAGCTGTCGATACTTACGGCGAGAGTCGAGTACGGTGAGACCTGTGCTCGTGCTGACGGGCGACGAGTCCTCTATAGTATCTTCGAGTATACTCCAAGGGTCTGTGATTGGCGACGAGTCTTTCACAGTAACTAGAGTATGAGTTGAGCCGAGTACGGTGAGACCTGTACTCGAGCTGACGGCTAGTGATTGAGCCGAGTACGGTGAGACCTATACTCGAGCTGACGGCCAGCAATTAAGCCGCATACGGTGAGATCTGTATCCGCGCTGGCGGGTGACGAGCCCTTTGCGATGCCTTCGCTATGTTTCTCGAACCATAAAATCGTATGAGATTAACTAGGATTGACGACCCTAGAATGGATCATGTTTGGGAATGATACAAGGGAGGTACCTTAGTTTCCCAATACTGCTGTTTGAAATGGACTAATAATAACTCGGTAATCATGCTCATCATCGCACCGCATGTGCTTAGTAGATGTGGCGCACTGAGGGAGTTAAGCATTCGCGAACGTAAGATGATGTCGCATGAAGGTGGTTTGGCAAGGGCATACAGCATCATGTCATTTCATTCTCGCACTTAATAAGAGTAGTTAGAATTATTTGATTTGTACTGCTTTATCATTACTGCTTGATTGAATTGATAACATGTTAACCTATGCTTTATTGTTCCACTAAGTTAGCTACTCACTCCCACGTTACGGATGTTTGCAACACCAACCGACTGTCATGCATGTATAGACGGCGCGACGGTTCGTAGAGCCGAGTCCGATTTCGACGAGGACCAGGACGAGTTCTCGTTTATGCAATATTCTGGACGGCTTTGCTTAGGCCGATTACACCGCGGGGATTACAGGACACATCTTTAGATTGTATTTTGATTTTTTACTCTAAAAACAGTACATGTATATGGGTACTCAGTTAGCGATCATACTCTGATGTTTCATAAAAATTTTGTTTCCTTACATACTTTAAATATACAATTTCAGACTTCCGCTTGCCTTTATACAATTGAACTGGAGTATGATTTACTGTTTTGGTATAATCTCATTCATGTTTATTGCTCTAACGCAAACAACATTTAACCATCATTGTGTATGTTGCATAAGTGATGCGTTGGAACTCGGGAGTTGAGTTCATACTCGACCCCCGATTTTCAGGGCGTTACATTAGTACACTGTTAAGGCTTACCTTAAATGGGTTTTATTATAACACTATTCATAGTTGGCTGTTGGGTTTCCTAGGCCCAATTTCTTGAAACTTTCTTGATAGACCCCTGCCATTTGGGCCTATATTTAATACACTATTGTGATGGGTTTTATGGGCCAAAATACTGAGGTAGTTGGGCCCTTGCTTGCCCATTAAAGTAAACCATACTTGGGCCGAGATGTGAGGCCCAACTTGTTTTAAATATAAGAATCACTCATATGTTGGAATAATCGGCTATCCATTAGGCCCGCCACAATGAGTGGACTCATGATCTTTATGGTTGGGCCCAACCTTGCTTGAGGGCCTACCATATTGCTTATGTGTTGGGCTTTAAGTATAAGCCCACTAGGCCCTGGATTGCCTTAGGCCTTGGCCTCAGTTCATGTTCGAGTAGTGGTGGGCTACCTCTTGGGAACCAGTTGAGGTTAGATGTCCTCCTGAGTGATCCTAAGGTAGGCCCATAGGTTCCTCTATGGATGGTTAAAGGCTCACCATAGACCCTAGGCCATTTATTTAAGGCTCAATGTACATGTATGTGGAACCTACCTTAACGTATGTTTGGTCTAGGCCGTCCAAGCCTTGGATTGCCCGTTTATGGAAGCACTCTCAGCCTTGGGTTGCTTCTGGACTCACGATCCAGTAGCAGGCCCACTTAATCTTTTCATGATATATATACACTCTCCATCTGGTGGGGTCTCCCCCAGTGAGTATAGTTGGCCTTCATGGCATTATTTCCACATGTTTAACTAATTTCTGGACCTTAGCAGGTCCAGGAAGTCAAACGGGCCAAGAGTTTATCAAAGGGCTTAAAATGTACAATTTTATTATTAAAACTTTATTTGGTTATAGGGCCCACCATATTGAGAACTTGTGTACGTGTTACATGCTTATATTTTCTTATAATCTTTGGGCTTAATTAGTGCATTATTTTGGGTCACCTTTAGTGATCACATGAGAACCCCATCTTAGATCAGATTCTTGGGGCATCCCATGGGCCTATAGTGGGATGGGACATCCCGGCTTGGCCCAACCATATATTGGGCCAACCTCCACCATTTTGATGGACTTGTGGGCTGAGATAAGGATATTATTGGGCTCTTGGTTGCCTACTTAAATTGTTAGTTATTGGGCAGACGTAGTGGGGCCCATTTCATCCAAACTTAAACTTATTTTTTGGTCATATATTGTGTATGCGAGCTACCCACTAAGTCCAACTTAATGCATGAATTCTATGGCCATTGGGAATTGAGCCTTAGGCCTTAATTTTCCTCTTGGGGCCCATGTTAAAAGTAGTATTATATCTTTTTATGGCCTATTATGAGGAATATATGTATGTAGTTACCTTTATTTTTATCTTAAATGTAGGCCTTAGGCCTTCTATCCATATAGTTCATGGTTGATATGCCTTTTTGGGAAATGGTGATTAAATGTCCCCATTATGCTCCCCTCTAGGCCCGGTTGTATTTAAGAGTGATTGGATATTCATCTTATACTTTTGCTAGGCTCATTTCTATATTACTTAGACCCGTAGCTTGTATACTTAGTCTTGTGGGCTACCCCAGGTAAATGGGCCCCCACTAGAAGTTGGATTTCATTAAGGATATTGTCTAAGTACCTAGTCTTGTTCCTTCTTAGATAGGAGGAATGTAATATACATTGTATATCATCATATAGTATGATTAAATTCATCCTCATAACCATATACATCATTGTATGCTTGGTTGACACTGTGTGTGTAGTCATATTGTGTCATTGGACATTGCATGTTACCTTCTCTGAGGGACGTAGTACTCCCTCTTGAGCACGTTGGATACTTGGAATTGATGCATGGTTGATTATGTGATTCATGCATCTAGCATTCAATAACATGTGAGCATTATCGTCCTTGCTTCATCAGGGCTTTAGTCTCCACAGATACATCGTGGATGGCCATGTTTGGACATCGAAAATGTTACTTGAGCATACCAGGTGCATATGATGTCCATGGGTGAAATTTTTAAAACTTCCATGGTACTAAGGATCTGCTCCAACGCCGTGACCGGGTGGAATATATGAGCGCACGAGGGCCTTATACCATTAGGCCGCGACTCTCACTGACGTATAGTCAGTTGGATAGGGATATGGCCTTACTCACCTGATGTAAGGAGGCATTACTAAGCTGAGTCTGACCAGCTCGTGAATGGATCCACTACCTTCAGGCCTTGCTGGTGATTGGTTGTATGCAGGTAGGGTAATAAGGTCTCTTACGCTCGTTTGACTGTGCGGGGTCTGTAGAGCGGCAGTCATCCAGTAGTGTAATGGACCCCGGTGAATTTCTTATGATGGAAATGTACTTGATATATGGATTGGATATAAGCACTGACATTACTTCACATTGCATTACATCGGTTGTATAAGTCTCATATTGCATCGCTTTGGCATGACGCCCAGTACCCATTGCATTACAGTACTCATTGCATCATATAGCCTTGGTATGGATTCTTGCATTATTGTACTACCTTGGTATAGCTTCTTGCGTTCTTGACAGCCTTGGTAAGGCTGGTGGTATTGGCCTTGATCATGTTTCCTTCCTATATCTCCCATTATTCTTCTATGCACTATTATCACACACTTACACCACCCTCTAAACTTCTATAGGCTTATGCATGATTGATGCGTGCAGGAGATCCTTAGCAAGTGTCGCAGTGGCAGAGTTTGGATTAGAGCTAAGCTTTAGGATCCAGTGTTGCAGACTTCCCTCCTTTTTTCTATTATCCTATGTATGTCCTTTTGGGCCTTATGTAAGCTTGTAAAAGTTCAAATTCTTAATAGATTTTGTGATGTGTGCCCTTTGTTATTCTCAGATATACTTGCTATGATCTTGGGTATGCTCATATTAAAATGATTATACTGTTATGAAAATCCTCCTTGTAGGATCCCAGGATCAGAACCTGCCTTAGGAGCTGAGAATGAGATACTATGGAGGTTGTTGCAGCCAGAACCGGCCATCGGGTTCCTTGTGAGTCCGGTTACCGAGTCTAGGATGTGACAGAAGTGTGAATTATATTAAAGTCTGATTTAATAAGGGTGGTACATGCATTTAAGTTGGTTCAAGACCTAAAATTGGCCCAAGGACCAAGCATGGGTTTGAAATTTAGGCTTGTCGTTGAGTTCAAGCCAAGCTTGGACTGATGATGAATGCCCAATCAAGAGCATCCATACGGCTCGACACTCATTATACGACCATATGGATTGGATAGGGTATGGCCTGTGAGGAGTTTTGGATCTAGCCATTGGATCCAATTGACTATCACTAGAGTAGGCAGGTGGTAGGGTGAAAGGGGGAGTACCATATCTCTGAACGCTAATGGAGCGTCAAACGAACACTGTATTTCAGAAAGTTTGAAAAGGAGCTTTACCCAAAAACAGCTCATGAAAGGTCATTTTTAGGTAATAATGGCCCAAGAAGGGTCATTCTCAAGTAAAGTCGTAATTGAAGCACCTCCTGTCTCCTAGTCATTCTTATAACGCAGCTAACAGGATGCAAAGAAAAGTCAGGGCCTGAAAATGAACCTTGAAGGGAAGTTATTAGTATTGCCCAAGCTTATTTAAGGAACTTGTAGCATATCAAAATCGGGGGAAGAACAAAAGGAAAATAATCGGATAGAGTACCAGAGAGAGAGAGAGAGAGAGAGAGGGTCATGGGTTGAGTGGGGAGAAGTTGAGAATATCCTGGGCCAGCTGGAGTGTGTCAAATCGAGTCAAAGCCTGCATGCCGCCGCCTAATAAAAATTGTATGTGTCAAAGTTAGCCCTTCTCCCCTATCGACTTTGAAAAAGGCCTAACTGAACCGTTACTCTAGCCAATTAAAAGCACAAATATTCTAAGTTGAAGAAGCTATTGAAGTCAAAGAGTAGGGATAAAATCGAATATATCTAACTATCCCTTTTGCAAAAAAAGGGTGTTGGGTCTCCCCTTTCCTTTTCACATCTCAAATCAAATTGTATTCCACTTCACACATTTCAAACACATTAGTAGTACACACACCTATCTTTTTTATTTATAAACACACAGTAAAGATATGTTGTTTATTTTATTTTTCATCTACTTGGGGTCATAAACTCTGTGAAGCACAGCTAAATGCAGCGACGTTAAAATTCCTTTGAATCCTCCTAAAAAATCATAAAATCTCATAAAGTAGATGCCTCACATTTTATGGGCAAAAAGGAAGCCTAATCCCTTCTTTTTTCTGTAACCAAGGTCCTTACTCAAAATCTATGGTCACAGACCAATCATAGGAGTCACTCGAGTTGGGGAATCTTACAATTCCCCAAACCTTAAGCGATTTTGTATTTCTAGCCAGCCGTAGATTATAAAACTTCATTTTAGCTAGTGGTGACTCCAAGTTGTACATATATTTATATTTGAGTCAACCCCACATTTAAACTAACCCACAACTAGAGCAATATAGAGAAGAAAGCCTAAGAAGTGTAGGCATTTTCGCATCTTCGTGTATGGGGGCGTTCATAATGCAGTAAACTCACAACATGCTATCCCTCCTATTCAATCGCCCAACGTATGACTCTGACAATATATACAAGTTGTTTAAAACCCATTACTAATACCACCACCACACTTCCATCGTATGCCCATAGAGAAGAATTTAAATATTAAAAAAATTAAATTAAAAAAAAAAAGATTTCATAAAAGAGAGAATAATAAAGACATGTTATTGTAAAACCCTAAAAAACAACCCATTTGTTTATAAATGCAGAGAGAGGGAGAGAGTTCAGATCCACCATAATACAAATATAGGAAGTTACAATGCACTTAAATTTAAGGAGACACCTCTCTCTTAAGGAAAACAATCTTAGAGATAAAAGAATTAAAAGAATTAATTAAAATAAAATAATTTTTGACAAAACCAAGCACATCAAGACTCAAAGAAAGAGACCCACCAAAGACTATTGGAGTTGTATTTATTCCCATTGCACATGAATATTGATTGCACATGCTACTAGTTAGATAAAAATGTAGCACTTTTTCAAAAGGTTATTTCAAAGAAAGCTTTATAAGACTTTCACAAACCTTTTGCCTACCGGATGTGGGATAAAATTTTACTTTAAAAAAACTCTATTTTTAAATCTTTTTTTATATAATTACTTTAGTTTTTCTTCTAAAAAAAACTCTCAACAATGTTAATTACCACAAGTCATGTTGATTGGATGGAAAGTAAGTCAATTAGACAAGTCTTCTCGTGTCAAAATCGAGTTGGACCTAGTTCTAAATTTTTGAGCTCGGCTAATTTTAGAACTATGGTATATAAGTGTAAGATGATGGAGGACAAAAATGCAGCCATGACCTTACCATCTCTAAGGTTAGAAGATCTTGGCCACCAATGTTAAGAAATATATTTTCTTTCACTACGCCAAAATCGCTGATTTACGATGGACTAAATCCGTCGTAAAACCAAATTAACAATGGATGCGTGGTCCGTCGCTGTTTAGTGGGTCGTTTTTGGTTTTATGACGGATTTTATAAATTGTTTAATCTATGACGGATGAGGTCCGTCACATAATAGCGACGGATAAAATCCGTCGTAAAAAATAAAAAATCCGTCGGTAAAATTCAAAAAATTAGTCGTCACTAAAAACATTAGCGACGGATAAGGTCCGTCGCTAATATTAGTAAGCGACTCAGAAATTGGCGACGGATAAGGTCCGTCACTAACATGAGTAAGCGACGGACCTCAAATCCGTCGTTTTTTCAATGTTTAGAGCGTAGCGACGGATTTGGTCCATCGCTAAAATATCTGTAAATATATATATATACTGATAAATTATTATTAAAAAAAATTTTAATCTTGTACCTGATAGTCATTCAAAAAATAATTCCCACTATTGTTTGATAAGAATCTTATTCACAAAATTGGTAACAACTCAATTCAATAAAAGAGAGTGACCCAAGTGGCCCACTGCAACAAAAATTCACTTCAACCCTCCTAATTAAACACTTCCCCCTACTAAACTAGACCCATACAAAAGAAATCACCTGGAACTTCAACTGTTGGCTATGCATTGCCTTGTATTGGCTTACTTAGTATCTGCTCTTGTTCAACCTTCTTTTGAGCCCTTCCTACATATATTACAAATAACCAGATTCAATCCAAGAAAAGACTAGTTTAGTCAACCCTTCATATATTTCAAATAACCAGCTCAAATCCATGGAAAGTGAATAGTTTAATCAACTAAAACCAATTAACAAAATAAAATATTAGAATTCATCCTACCCATTAGAGGTTAAGGTAAGAGCATTTCTTAACTTCATAGCATTCACTGGGAGAGCACAATACAGTTTGAAAAGATCTTTAGATGTGGACAAAGGAAGTGGGTCCTATCAAGATTTGATAACAACTAATGTCTTGCCACATATCTGACCCCACATCTAATTTCAATGAGAGATGGTCATGGTGATCATGGAGCCCGACAATTTGTTGGAGAAAATCCAAGCCATCCACTATTTCCCTCATGTGATTTTATGGCTTGGACCAAAAAATGATCTGAATACAAAGCTCAAGTGGGCCACACGGAATGTAAAAGCGCATATTGAATGCACAAATTGTCAGGGACTATAGAAATTTTAGATTATGGAAAAAAAATTAAGTGGTTACATTCAGCCCATTGTGAATGACCTTCTAAACAGTTGGAAATGCCATTTTAACAATTTGAATGGACTAAAAGCATAAAAAATTGACCATTGATAGTTTCAATGGTGGTAAGCTAGTGACCACTTTTGTCTATTATGGGACTCATTTGTGTAAATCTACTTAGATTTTTGACCTACACCCTAAAATAAGATGGTGAAATGGTGGACGGTTTGGATTTGCTACAAGCATCACAAAAGTAGACCCCACTAAGATTTAACATATCATAATAACCACTGATGCCTCGCCTTGGTGTAACATTTCATTGGACTTGAATTGCATAATGTAGAACACAACATCTTAGTTTTGAAGGTGTTTACATGATGGTAGATGTTTGCCGTGATTACGGGTCCCACCATGTTCTTTGCAAGAAATTTGAGCCACCCACCATTTCCCTCATATGATTTTAGGGCTTGGGCTTAGAAATGATTTAGACGCAAAGCTCAGGTGGGCAGAATAACAAATAAAGGTATATATTGAACATATGTCATGGGGCTAAATAAATTTTAGATCAGGTATAAAAATTTAGTGGTTACATTCAGCCCATTGGAAATAACTTTCTGAACAGTTGGAAATATTGTTTCAACAGTTTGGATGGCTTTAAAAAAAATGAACAATTAATATTTTCAATGGTAATAAACTACCAACCTACTTTTTCCTGTGATGGGACCTAATTGTGCATTGGAACTGCTTGATTTTGGGCCCATGGCTTAAAATGAGATGGCGAAAATGGTGGACCTTTTCCAATCGTGGGACTTACCTATGCTTCGGATTTGAGACGAGCATGATTGTGGAGTAACTATATTGTAGGTTATAATCATTGAGTTTGTTTTAAAACAGGGATAAGTAATTTTTTTTATGAGATAATGACCGGTTGATTAGCCATCCTTTAGTTAAAATCAAATAAGACAGCTTTAGGACCATCTTTTGAAAAAGTAGGTTTTTGAAAAGAGCTTAAAAGCAAGCTCTTTTATGATGACAGATGAAAGGATACTCAGGGGTACGTCAAAACCTCTAATTTTTAATTAAATAAATTTAAGGATTGGAATAATATTCCTAGTATGTTTCTTTGTAAGGCCTATTACAACCGTCGATTAGAAAATCCTAGTGGGAAAAGAGAGCATTTTCAGATACAAATTTTCTCATCTTCCAGATGCACTGGATTGCCACATTCAGCAACAATATGCTAACATATATACAAACTTCATAATATATAAATGCCAACAAAAGATTTTAAAAAAAAAAAACTTGAGAAAAATAAAGACAACCATTACTAATAAAACTATTAAAGCTTTGTTTTCTTCAGGGTAGGTTTCCCCTGTTGTTTTTTCTTTTTTTGTTTAACGTTTAGCTTTCCCCAATGTGACACATGATCATATTAGAATATCCAATCAGTGATATTCTTCAGAGCTGGTTCATTTATGGTTGGGCCCAACAAAGAAATATTCTAGATCACTGATGACAATGAGTATTGTCTTCCTCTTTTTTTTTATCGTGATTGTAGAGTGAACATCTCACTTTCCTAGATATACTTGTCTACTTAGATGTGGACAAAGGAAGAGACAGATTAGTTATTTAACTTGTGTGAATGGTTCGATCTACATTTTATAGTGATAGCTGATCGGTTTTCATCGTCTCGAAGCATGGAGGAATTGAAGAGTCGTTATTATGCAGGTAATGCTTACGTTGTATTATCTTGGATTGATGCGCACTATGTTTCCTTATACTTCTATCGGCTAATGCACAAGCTACACATATGCTAGTGTGACAGACAGACAGGTGTAATATCCAAGACATCCATCATGAGGATATAACTCTATAGATGCTACTACTCTAAAATAAAGGTAATAGACTAAGTAGGTGTGCCGTCATATTCAAAATAAGTAAATCTCGCTGAGTCTAGCTGACTTAGCTGAGTTTCGAGTCGAGTCGGTGAGTTTTAGATCTGGTCTAATCCCAATATGTATTTTTCTTGAGGCTACAAAGAAAGGAGAAATTGTAAATAGGTCACTAGTATTTTTTTTCTATTCTTCCTTTCTTTTTTGTTATTGTTATTAATTTTGGAATCTGTTTAGATCTTTTTTTTCTGCTATCCCTCTCTGTTATGGGCTAATGCTGGTCAGGGCTTCCAAGATTTGGGGATTAACTGGTTAGGAATTTGAGTTTTTTATATTTGAAAAAAAAAAAACCCCAATTGTACTGTAGGTTAGGGATTTTCTTTTCCCCAAACATTCTAGCTAGCTTGGGATTCAACCCATGTGATGCTTTAGCATCTGCAGGTCAGGACATGCTTGCTCACAATGACATAAAATGATTTGGTGTAGTGTAACTTATATTTGGATCACCACTGTTTATAATATTAAATCACTTTTCCTTTATAATGTTTGTACCATTTCTATGATGTGCAGGAAAGGGAAAGAAAATAGATCATCTCTATCATGTGCAGGAGAAGATGGATCGAAGAAAAAAGAGCAGGTGGAGACTTTACAGAGGTAGTGGGGAGAAATTAGAAAGATATTTTTTTATAATTTTTTTTTAATGAATTTAGAAAATAGTATTTTGGCTCACGTGTCTTGTCAAATGCCAGATTCATTAGTTGAGATTTCATTACAACAAAAGTACAAAATAGGTTTCAACCCCATCAACAGTGTTGGATTGTACCTGTCAGCCCCATCAATAGTGTGGAGTTTACCTCCACTAGGAATAGGGGCATTTTTGCTATTTTAAAATATTGCTGCAATATGCGAGTTGCTTGTTAGCAGTCTTAATTGTGTAGTTTGGAATTATGTTTGGCATGTGAGTCAATATAAATGTGACCCTTTGCCATTTCCAGTTCCAAGACCTTGGTAAAGAGGAAGGTGAATGTCTAGTTGGAAGCCAATCATAATTTCTTTTTGCCAATCTACCATTTAAAGCCAACCCCAAATCGATGGAAGAAAGGCTCAGATGATGATTGTATAACGGGAATTTGGAAACTAGGAATTGAAGTTTGGATCAAGAGTTTATATATATATATATATATATATATATATATATATATATATAATGAAAATGTTATTTTTTCTTCTTTTCAACCAGTAGTTTTCATTTTTAAAAAAAAAGTTCTAAATCCTTAAAAAAACTGTAATTTACAAATGAACTTCATTCTGTTCGTGAAATAGAAGAGAAAGGAAAGAAGAGACATACCTTCTCTGAAATTTGTGGTTATCTCTGCATTTTTATGTTTGGTTTGTTATGGATTTTAGGTGTTCTAGATCCAACATAGCTTCAATGGCGAATTTCAGTTGTTCTAGATCCAACATTGCCAGAACATTTCTCATTGATGCAAATGCAACACAGAGTAAGGCTTATGAGGTTCTCCTCAAGGCCCATGAGGCAGCGATAGGTGCATTGAAGGCTGGGAATAAGGTCATCTTGTTTACTGCCAAACGCCAGCCTCAGTGAGAGGGATGCTCCTAAATTTGCCTCTCATCTTACAAAGTCAGCAGGAACGGGAATCAGTCTCGAGTTCCGTGAGTCGAGATTGAGTTTAAATGCCAGGAACGATTGGGTGTTGAAGCTTGTAATGGTTTTTAATGTATCTCTTGGGTTCCAGAACTTGCAATCAGAAACCAACAATCCAAAGACTAAGATGTTCTCGTTATTGCTTGCAGACACCATTATTATCAATGAAAAAGCTGCAGAAGTTGTGACTTAAATCTGCTCCAAATTAGTTAAGGATGTTGCATACTCATTCAATGAGGAAGAGGAGGAAGAAGAGCGTCCAAAGGTCAAAGCTGAATCCAATGGAGCTGAGGCATTCTTGTCGAAAGCGACTCTAAGGTCGGATAATGGGCGGTTCTCCAGCTGGAGATGGCTGTGGTTCTGCAAAAGCTTCAAGCGATCTCATTGCCTCAAGAATGTCAATGATATCCCACAGTCGAGGGAATTAATGATACAGATCGACCAAAAGAATGAGGCTGTCCTTTTGCCAATCCACGGCAGCATGGTGCCATTTCACATTGCTATCGTCAAGAGTGTTTCAAGCCAGTAGGATGGCAAAATTTGCTATAGGATGTGCCTTGGGAGTTTTAAATGATCGTCGAGTACCATTCAAACTAAAAGGGAAGTTTTATAGAATAGTTATAAGACCAACCATGCTTTAGGGAACAAATTGTTGGGCAAGGGGAAAGCCCAAAAAGACGTGGATAGAGGTAGTAAGAAAAGACCCACAAATTGTTGGAGCAACCGACATTATCCCACCCCCATTGTACCATGTATTAGAGGAACTAGTGGTGAATGGATGTTTGGTTTATCCAAAAGGTATCCAGTTTGAAGCTGAAAGGCATAAAAAGTGCCTCTTCTAAGTTCTTTTACTCGGTCTTCCACTCAAAACAAAATGTTTACTATTGATCCTAGTATTATCTACTACATACTAGTAATGTAAGACCTGTATCCTAGCCCGTACTATTCTGTAGGCTTCCACGGCCATCCCGATCGAATTTCGGCGACCCGCGATCGACTGTCGGCACCGGATTCGACGATCAGGATTCCTGTGAATCCGATTTCCGAGTTTGGGGCGTGAAAGAAGTTGATATCAGAGCATAACTTGGGAATACCTGAAGATAACATCACATATCTGCTGATAGCTACCCTGCACTCTATGACTGTTGAGAACTTAGAATGGCTAGATCCCTGAGTGTGAGCAACTTAGAGATTTTTCTGACATAGCTCCCTACCGTTGAGATTGTGAGGCTGCTTAGTAATCGAGTTTCTGTTCCGAGATCTAGGATCAGTGGGGTCATCATAGCATTGATGAGGCATCCTGGCAGGGCGAGGTTGAGATTAGAGAGCACTATCTTCATTCTTTGGTAGATTGATTGTGTCTTGACTTATACACTTAGTGATGTTTCCTCTTCCCTTGTCTATTCTATAAATTTTGAGGACAATTTTTATTTAGTGGGGAGAGCTGTAAGACCCGTATCCTAGCTCGTACTATTTCGTAAGCTTCCACCGTCATCCCGATCGAATTTCGGTGACCCGCGATCTACTGTCGGTACCGGATTCAGCGATCGGGATTCCTGTAAATCCGATTTCTGGGTTTTGGGCGTGACAAGTAACATACAACCAATATTGGGGCACCATACCATAAGCTACAAAATTTCATGTCCCCCTAAACAAGGCATTCTCCATTGATAACATATAAATATATATATATATATCATAAGTTTTTTATTTTCATTTACATTCACAAATACATTCATCATCCATCCAACTATTAACAACATCTACAAAAAATAAATTATATCCACCAACTCTTAATAATAATTTGCAACTTAACTGCAAGGAACCGTCATGCACCATAATGTCTTATGGCAGAGCGGGTTCTGAGGAGTTACAAGTTGACCCTGACGACAGCATATAAATGAAGCGATAAAGATATAAATGATTCAAGATTAATTAAAGGTTTCAAGAACCTACATCCACCTCACTCTTATTACCAAGTAGTCCTGATGAAAATGCATCATACTACAAGAAAGGGAAAAAAATAAAAAATTTGTGGTCATTGCCGATCTGATCTAGTATGAACAATTTTGTCCGCCTATGTATCGAATGTTGGAAGATTGGGATCAAGCCACTACGTAGTTCTTAATATTTAAATCAGAACATTTTACGCATAAGCAAAGAAAAAATCAAAACAAAACATAATAGAAATATGTGTACCTTCTGTCACGCATAAGAAGATGAAAAGTTGAAACAAATCACTAGATTAGTCAAGCGAAACTGCTAAATAATTCTCACGCATAAGAAGATGAAAAGTCAGGCCAAAGGCTTACACGATCAATCTTGATACCATTTTTTAATACCATGATATGTACAGTGTATACACAGCTGGACCCATATCTACAAGATACTAATCTAAGATTATACTAATTAGTTTGGATAAGGCTGCTAGATGATGATATTAATCTACTAAGATTATGGCAATCAACTCTAACATGGCCCAAGTTTGATCCTTGACTTACTAGGCTTGAAAACCAAATGAACCTGAAGCTAAATGAGCTGCAATTTTCATGAAATCCAAAGATTTAAATAATTTACCATTTATATTTACACACACATCTTTGTATACACATGCTTCATTACTGTCACCCTTGGCAAGGATTAGTTTTTCTTATTTTGTTGGGATTTTCTAAGCATTGCCAAAATTGGAAAACACTATGCAATGGCTATTAGTGTTCCTACAATTTGGGTATGTGATGTCATTCCAGCCAGTTTCACAGCATTACTGATAGCTTTTAACATTTTAAGAAAACTTTGTCAAATGATAATGTGACTATATATTTAAAAAAAACCACATGTTGTTTGCAATTTAGACTGGTGCAGACTCTTGGAAACTGTCAAATATCTGTTTTAGAATGAAACTGATGAGATATGTCTATAACCTAGTTATATTAAACATGCTTTGTGCTTCTATGAATATTAGGGACAATACATAATGTAATGCTAGCAACCATACAACAGGTGTATCACACACACACACACGCGCGCGCACACACACACACGAAAAAGGGAATCCTTCATGCAAAACCAAACGCTCATACTGACAGCTGACGTCACAAAATCAGTGCAGATCATTCAATCCTAAGGGACTAATTATGCAAATATAAAATAAGAAAAGTTAATCAAAGAAATGCCAACTCACCAAATCTCAGATTCCTTACGCTCACGGAGGCTTACCTAGAGGTATATAATATAGAGCATGGATTACATAAGAAACAAACTTCATCAATGAATGACATTAGAAAACAACTTTCAGCAATGAACCAAGTCTACATCCTCTACCTCACTCCCATTCAGTATTTGGACTTTTGCCAAATGAGCAATTAAAACAAATCGTGGGATACCACCTTTTCCTGGATCAGCTACTGGATTATCAGAAAGCCTAACGTCCTTCACACAAATTTGACAGACAGGGTTGTAAGAATAGAAGCCAACAGTTAGTATGAATGAATACATGAGGTGGGCAAAGTGTCCAGAAATGTAATTGAAATTTGTTGTGTTGGGAAATGCTTCAAAGAAATTATCTCACCTTCAAACTAGGGAAAAAATTCAGTGAATCTACAGATTCCAAATCCTCAATCTTATTGCCTCCTGAAGCATGTAATGGATTAATGAGATACCAAAACAACTCATTGGCTAGACAAAATCAAGGAAGCATGGGCAACTTTTTGTGAAAGTTGTACGAGTTATTGTACCTAGGAGAGGGCATTGCAAATTTTCAAAAGGCTTGATGCCTTGTCCTTGCATTTCGTTACCAGTCATAGAATCAAATATTGGAATACATTTGGGGTAAAATATGTGTTTCAAATTGTTCTTGTTCAAATGAAGCTACTGCAAGCTGAACCAGCACCCACATCAAAGCAGTTCAATGGTTTTATTGGGTCAATCTGATTTGGGGGTCATGCCCAGTCAACAGTGGGGTCCACTTGGGAATGTTTGATCTGATTTACTTACATGTACTCCACAATTTTGAGTGCATGCATGTGAACCACCACACTCTACCAAAGTATTAATAGAACTCCCCACACAGGACTTGCATTATTCTTGCCTGAAGGTATGCGTTCAATCCCAGAGCCTTGAGACTAAAAAGTGGAGTCTATGATTTCACTCTCCAAAGATAGACCACACCCCCAAAAAATCTGGGTGTAAGATCCTAAACATCCAATTTGGGTAGTTTTCTCCATCAAATATGGATATTGAAATGAATGATTTTTATAACCACATTAGAAAAAAAAAAAAAAACCTTAACATCTGATTAACAAAGATATGTTTGTCAAATCCAGACGATCAACTGATTTTCATCTCAATCACCCATTCAACTACAACTGATCGTGTATTTATGATCGTCCACTCTGAATCGGGATTTGGACAGTTCAGATAGAGGTACCGGCTCACCAGTGGACCATCACAGCCCCATCAGCCACACACATTCAAAAATAGAAAAACCAATCCACATTGTCAAAACAACAATCCCCTCTACAATGTAACTTTTGGAAGGTAGATGTATCTTTTCCAGTAGTAAATGTAGAAACACCAACAGTTATGATAGGTGGATCCTGTTGGTGGGGGTCAGTGCAATGGCCGTCTCCAAGCGCCACTCGATGGAAGAAGAAGCCGCGCTGCTCGAAGGAAGGAGTGAAAATGTGAAAAGAGAGAAGGTGCTCGTTATTTTGCAATCCTTTCTGAATTTTATAAAATTTTGAAATACAAAACAGTATGCGTTTACCACTATTTATGACAAATACTCCGTTAACAATCGTACATGCAAGAAGGACCATTTTTTGGATGGTTAAGATCGTATTATATAATAAAATTATAAATATTAAACAAATACAACTATAAGGATTATTTCAATGATCTGGATAACTTTATATCATTGCCACTTTTTTCATGAACGAGTCACCACTATTTTACATTCTGTACAATACTCACAGTTTTTTTAAAGAAAATAAAAGGGTAAACAAAGCTTTGGAAAGGGGAGGGCTCTATGGCCCCACCATGATGGATATGTTTCATCCAATCCGTCCATATATTTTTATATATCATTTTATGATATGATTAGAAAATATGAAGTAGATCTCAATCCCAACTGGACCACATTACAGGAAACAGTGTTAAATAAATTTTGACCATTAAAAACGTTTTAGGCGCCATAAAATTTTTGGATCAAGCTGATATTTATTTTTTCCCTTCATCTGGGTCTTTATGACCAAATCAATAGATTGGATGTCATATAAACAGTACAGTGGGCCTTAGGAGGATCTTAATTGTGAATATCTATTCATTATTTTTGTCCTGTGGTGTGGCCCAACTAAGATTTATATCTCTATCATTTTTTGTATAAAACACTAAAATGATATGTAAAAATGGATGAACGGAATGGATGAAGCACATACATCATGGTGGGGCCCACAAAGCACAGACCACCAGCCACGGGGTTGTTGTCTGGGGGAGTAGCCAATCCGTTACAGGGACGTGGAATTCATGCTAAAGCCTTACGTAGGAAGGTACTGCACATGGATGTTGGGTGGGGCCCACCACCATGTTTGTGGGAAATCTACTCCGTTAATTCGTTTATAGAGATCATTTTAGAAAAAGATATGAAAAATGAAGTGTATCCAAAACTCAAGTGGGCCACACGAGATGAAACAGTGGGGATTCAGTGAGAACCATTGAAACATTCTTACGGCCATAAAAAGCTTTGTTTCAGGCTCTTTTTTTTTTTCTTTTGTATTTTCACTTATTCCTAGTGTTAATGACCTTATAAACTATTTGGATGGCATATAAACATCAAGGTGGAGTCCTGAAGGTTTCAACTGTAGGTATTTGTTTCCCCACTGTTTCCTCTTGTGTGACCCACTTGATTTTTGGATCCAACTCATTTTTGATCTCTTGTCCTAAAATGATCTCTAAAAACGGATTAACGAAGTAGATTTTCCAAACACATGGTGTTGGGCCCCACCCAGCATCCTTGCCCAGGACGCCAAGGGCTTTAGTAGGAAATCCACGTCCCGTTAAAAAGTGTCGACCAGCCAATGGGTGGTGGTTGGTGCTCTATGGGCCCCAACATGATGTACATGTTTCATCCATGCTGTCCATCTATTTTTTCAGAAAATTTTATGGTATAAGACCAAAAATGAGGTATATCCCAATCACAAATGGACCACATTACAGGAAACAGTGTTGAATGAGCGTGGACCATTAAAAACCTTTTGGGGGCCATAAAAATTTTGGATCAAGCTGATCTTTGGTTTTTCCCCTCATCTGGTCCTGTATGACCTAATCAACAGATTGGATGTCAAATAAACAGTACAGTGGACCTTAAGATGGATTTTAATGGTGGATATCCAATCACCATTGTTTTCATGTGGTGTGGTACACCTGAGATTTATGTCCCGCTAATTTTTGGTATAAAATTGTAAAATAATCTGAAAAAATGGATGAACGAAATAGATGAAACACGTACATCATAGTGGGGCCCACCCGTTGAAGAGGATTTTAATGGTGGATATCCAATCAATATTGTTTTCCTATGATGTGTTCCACCATAGGTTTATATCCCTATCATTTTTTTGATCAAGCCCTAAAATGATCGGTAAAAATGGATGAACATAATGGATGAAATGCATACATCATGGTGGGGCCCACATAGCACCGAATACTAGCCAACGAGCTGGTGGCAGGGGAGTAGCCAATCCATTCCCACCATGCTTGTATTTGTGGTGCGGTCCATTTAATCTTAGAATATGATTCATTTTTTGAATAATTCTCTAAAATGATCTCGAAAAATGGATGAACGGTGTGGGTTGATCCCAAATTTTCAGTAAATCCAAAACTAAAGTGGACCATGCCACACGAAACAATGTGGAATAATGATTTCCACCATTGATACCTTCCTTGGGCCCACAGTAACGTTTATTTTCCATCCAACCTATTCATAATATCAAATATATATGAATGAAGAGAAAATACAAACATCAGCTTGATCCAAAACTTCTACGGCCTCCAAGAAATTTTCAATGGTAGAGGTTCAATCACACTATTTTCCGTGGTGTGGTCCACTTGAGCTTTGGATATGCTTCCTTTTTGTTCTTTAAACCTCAAATTATCTGTTAACATGGATAAACGGAATGGATAAAATAAATAAATAACGGTGGACCCCACAAAGTTTACTTTGGTAAGGGTAATGAGTAACTCACCTAAATGTAGAGGGGTTTCCTTAAAATTTTCATAATCATATATTGGGTTTGCCTTAATGTGATTCACATATGCAACCCACTCATTATGTGTGTCCCACTTGGATGAGGGGTCAGACTAAGTTTTAGTCGCATCCAAAACTCATGTGGGCCCCACCAAGTGCTTTTATATTTTTTAATATCTTGACATGGTTTTAGATGGTATGGCCCACCCGAGTTTCGTTTAGGGATGATTTTTGAGATATCTCATAACCTATAGGGGACACATTAAATGCACGGTGTTGATGTTCGACACAGATCATGATGGGGCCCACAAAACTTATTAACATCAATTATTAGGTTCTCGCAAGGTCAGTAAGTTGGGTCACAATTTTGACAACAATATTTAGCCCATTTTATATGTCTAGCCCATTCACTCTATTTTACTGATCAATACCCTCAATTTAACTAGTTACTTGCCCCAATCAGGCTAGCTACATATGAGAAAGATATTGGGCATACAAAATTGATTAGCAATTTGAGTGAAATTTGATTTAAACATATGAAGTTATTTACTTTTCAATTTGGACTAATTAGTGTAATGCCCTGAAAATCGGGGGTCGAGTAGCAACTCTACACCCGAGTTTCAAAACATCACTTATGCAATATAAATGCTTGTGATTGAATGTTGTCTGTGTTAGTGCAATAATCATGAGTGGGATTATACCAAAGCAGTAATTCATACTCCAGATCAAGCTAGAAAACGCAAGCGGAAGACTTAAAGATGTATATAGATATGTATAAAACAAAACGGTTTCGATCTGTCTTCAAATTATGATTACTTCACTGAGTCATCATATACATGTACCGAATCAAAAACAAAATGTCAAAAGAATAGTCCAACTGTCGTGAGAGCCCAGTAGCTCCGTACATCCGGATAGCCTAAGCAAAGCCGCCGGAGAACTGCATGAAGGAAAACTCATCCTAATCATCATAATAATCAGGCTCAACCTCTTGTGAATTGTCGATACCTGCATCTAAGACAGAGTCTAGTAGGTGTCTAGAACACCGTCCCGTAACGTGGGAGTGAATAACTAACTCAGTGAAATAATAAAGCATATGTTAACATGTTATCAAAATAGTCAAGTAGTAATGACAAAGCAGTACAATCAACAATCCTATGTACTTTTGTTAATGCAAGTACGAAATGTTATCATGATGCATGCCCTCACCAACATACTCTCTCATGCGACACCATCTTACATCTGTGACATGCTTTCATCCCTCAGTGCTCCACATCTTCCAGGCACATGCAGTGCAATATGAACATGATTACTAAGTTGTTATTAGTCCTTTTCATACAGCAATATTGGGAAACTAGGGTACCTCCCTTATATCATTCCCAAACATGATCCATTCTAGGGTCGTCAATCCTAGATAATTTCATATGATGGTGTGTTTCTAAGTCACTGCAAGGGCTGCTAGGGCTGTTACACGGAATCGTTACACCACTCCCCCATCAACGTATCAATACAGGCCTAGTTTGTACTCTTGTTGCTACGGAAGGGTCGTCGCCTCCACGTAGACTCAGAGTACTCTCGAGGTCACTACAAAGGGCTGTCAGGGCTGTTACATGGAATTGTTGCACCACTCCCCCATCACCTTCTCAGTGTAGGCCGACAGCTCGAATATAGTGTCTCATACCAACATAATCAACTCATGAGTCTAGTTGCTCAATGGTCATTATGGGGAGACTCATGGCCCCAACATAGGCCGACAGCTCGACCACGGTGTCCCATACCATTATGCCCGGCTCATGAGTCTTAGCGGATCGAGGTACCACGGTTAACAGGATTCCACTGGTAAGCTTGGTACCTTAGGTTCAAATAGAGGCGTCCAAATATGGTGAACATACATAAGACAGATCGGGTTTCTTGGCGAGCTTGACTAGCACGAGTGCACAACCAGTTGAACGACATGAAGTGCATAAGCACTTCGCATGGCCTAACCACTGTCGCCAACCGAAGTACGACTCGGGTTCGTCAAACACATCCTACATGGAGAATGAATCTCACCACGAACTCAAGTCTGTTACCGATTGTCTGGACTATAATCATAGCCCCAATCACAATCAATCCTTAACTAGAAACATGTAGAGTAAAGCAGAAAAAACAAGGTAATTCAAGTATGTTAACAAGCATGTCATAAAGCATGTTACAAAGCACAATATAAATAAGAAATACAAACACATATATTTCATAGTAAGCGGTTAAATTAAACAACCAACATAGAGGAAATCATATACATCTCTAAGTTAGTTGAGAATCCTATCTCAACACCTACCTAAAGCACAATCATCTAAGTACTTACTCATACAAGCATTTTCACAAACACTTAGAATACACTTATTAACATACATAACGTATATTAGCCAAAATATGCATTTGGGCGAATCCTTTCACCGGGCAAGTATTACACTGATATATAACATGTATATACAGAGATTTACCATGGCAAACATACTTTCACAATTTATACGTATATGGTATTTTCTACAAATATACAAAATACATAATATACCAAAATTTGTATACATAATCGAAATGCAGAATGAACATCAGTTTGTGCATATACAATGACACTCAGATCATGAATCTATCATTATCTGACATTGAAAGTGTTGAAAACCATAACCTATATACCTAAAGTCTGCACCTTCCGTCGTAGAAGCGTAATAAATTGGTATGAATGCTAAGTCTTCTTCCACGACAGTATAACGATTTAAAGCACAAGTAGTGTTAGCTATTCGCTAATTAAATCAGTTGAAACCCTAAATCAGATTAGGGTTAGGGTTTTCTTACCTGGAAATGAAGTCAGAATCGCTGGAAAAGCGATTAGATCGGGATGGTTAAGTTTAGATAGCGGCAGGGTAGAGTATCAAGGAGATCCTCCCACTTCTCTCACACTTTCTCACTCTTTTCTCCCAAGGGTTTTCTCAAATTCGTATGGGCTAAATGAGAGAGTGTTTAAGGTCCTTATATAGCCTAAAACATCACCAAAATAGACCCAGGGTCAATGTATACTTAGGTTATATCCAAAGTGAGCTTGTCCCGTTCAACGGAACACTTCTGGAGGCCCCCCTTGAGCCAAAGGTCGAACTTAAGCTCACTGACCTTGGATCTAGGTTAAGTTAAGTTTTTGTTCCAGTTGGGTTTCCAGATCACACGTGGCGGACCAGTTTCAGTTCAACGGTCACAGAGTCTCGATCAGGGTTACAAGTACACGGACATGTGCTGGGAAATATCCCTGATCTGAGGGTGTATTTAGGTTTGATTCCGATGGTCTGATAGCTTATATTTGGCCCGTAAGCGACAAGTCTCAGATTACTTAATTTTGATTTAATTTCTAAAGAAAACTCAGTTTTCTCACACTCTTCACTCCGGGCTCAAGCGAATAGTCGTGGGACACTATCTGGATTTGATCTCCAAGATGGCTATTAAGCCCAAGAAGGCGATCCTAACTCTATAACCTCGTATCATTCAGACTTTCGATGTGAGGTCCAGATCTGGTACAGAGATTCAATGTGTTCCCGAGAGTAGTCGGGTAATGAGTTTGATCCTAGATTTTAGGGTAACCTAGCGTCAATGATTCTACAAGTTTTGGGTCCTGCAGATCGTATTTAAAGTGATTCAAGCGGATTTCGTGGCTAATCTAGTTTAGCACTTAGTTAACTTGTCTAATTTCTAAAGGATTTAATCCTAAGTGATTTCTGCCTGAGGTGGTACTCGGGCCTTTGCACGGGAATTTTCTGAGACATTACAATTAGATTGTCCAAAAACGGTTAAATGATCAATTAGTGGATGTGCCTAATAATTTATTACTTTTTTTCACAAATAAATTTCAATTTCCATTTAAAAATAACATGATTTTTAAAATGTATATTTTTTTACTCTTAATTTTTCTTTAAAATTTTTTAACAAAATATCATTTTTTTTATAAAATATTTTAAAAAATAAATTAAAATACAAATTCTGAAGATTTATTTTAAAATATCTAAAATTTTCACGAATTTTAATTTTTTTCCCAAAAATTCCAAAATGCCGATTTTTTTTTCTTCAAAAGCATCATGTTGTTTTAAACTTTTCAATTTTTTAAAATTATATATATTTTTTCAAAATCTTAGTGTTTCTATAAATAACTTTTTCTTTTAATTTCGAATTCTGAACATTTTCAATTATTTTTCAAAATCACAAAACTATTTAACTTATTTATTTTTCGTTTCAAAATGTTTGTTTTTTTATTAAGTATCGATTTTTTTTAATATCGTTTTATTTTATTTTTAACTCAAATTTTATTTTGAGTGAAAATAAAATAAAATTTCACATTTTTTAAAATATGAAATTTTATTTTATTTTTCAAATTTCAAACTCTCGTTTTCTTTTTTAAAATATTTTCATTTTTCAACATTATGAAAATTTTCACATTTTTTAAAATATTTTTAATTTTCTTTTTCAGGATATTATTTTTTTCTCAAAATCAAATGCTTTTTTTTTCAAATTTATTAACTTTATTCAAAATTCTTTTTTGTTCCCATAAAATATATTTTTATTAAATTACGATTTTTATTTTTTCAAAATCTAAATTTTTTCTCTAACATTGTTTAAATTTTTGTAACTTCTCAATATTCTTTTTCATGTGATATTACGAATCATTTAAATATTAATTTTAAATTAAAAAATAAAAATAAAAATTTCACTCATTTGATATAAAAACAAAATAAATTTTCTTTTTGCATTCAATCAATTGTTAAAAAATAATCTTAGATATAAATATGTACAATTAAACCACCGAAATTCTATTAAAAAATAACTATTAGACTATAAAAAAACTTAATTTTCCACCATATTCTTTAAAAAATGAAAAAAAAATTAATGTGAAGGCAAAAGTCCTTTTACGACAGACTATGATCCGTCGCAAAAGTCCTTTTACGATGGACCATGATCCGTCGCAAAAGCAACCGAAAAGAGCGCCATTTGGTGTTTTGGGCGGGCATATACAGCTATGACAAAATCAAAATTTGTAACGGATTTCGTCCATCGCCTATTAACGACGAACCACAATCCGTCGTAAATACATTGTAAATCAGATTTTAGCGACGGATTTTGGTCCGTCGCTAAATTCAGCGACGTTCAGACCGGATTTTCGAGAAACACGGGATTAGTGACCGACTTTTTCCGTTAGCGACGGATTAAATCCATCGTTAAACAAAGGATTTTAGTTCGTCCATCACAAAAATACGTCGCAAATTGGCCAATTTGGCGTAGTGTTTCACCCTCATCGAATTTCTCGTTTCTGCCATTTATTGTAGGTCCATTAAAAGATAGATTTTTCCATCCAGGATATTTTATAGGAATGGCAACACAATAGACCAGTGGTCTAGATTATAAAGTGTGAACCCCATTTATCATATTTGAATGAAGAAATCCGTACTAACATCCTCACAAAACGTCCAAAAATGGTTTAGAGGTGGAGCGTCTAGAAGTGTTTGGATGGTTGTGGAAATGTTGTGAGCACCCCATTTTATTTATAATCAAATATCCCATGTTTATATCAGAGGCAAAGGGATAAAACCCTCAAAGACATGCATTATTGAGCATGATGTTTAATACATATGAAACTATTTGCAGGGCCTACATCCTATCCATCAATCATCTGCATCTCTCATGCTCTTTGTCAGTGCAGGACATCCAATTTATCCACCATGTGCATCGGTCAATGCTCTTTAAGGCTTTCCAAAAAAATCTAAGCCCTTTTTTTTATATGAGTTGAAGATTTTGGAGGATCCATTGCTCCAAGCTAGGCTTGGCAATGGGTCAAGCCCAGGCTTGGATTTTGAACTAATCAATCGGACCTTTGGGCTGGCCCTATTTAATTTTTTTTATTTTTCTAAGTTGAGGACCCGGCCTATCGCCAACCTTACTCAAGATCAATGGTGTGGTTCATTCTTTTCGTGCTTGGTAAATAGTTTAGAGGTTAGTCAAACACAATAAAAGTCAAGTGCCAACTATAACACAATACTGACAATTTACTTGGGAAACTCTTTTTGAGTGTAAAATATTTATCACTTGGAAAACTTTTGCATATCAAACAGATTATATATTAGTTGAGCTACCAGAGATAGGGCCGAAAGTCGGGTGGGTTCGTGCTCAACCCTAGCCCAACCTAATGTTCCTATGCCTCAACCCTAACCCAACCCAACCTCGAGTTGGGAATTCACAAACCAAGCCCAACTCAAGCGGGCTCCGTTGGGTTGGTCGGGTTTTTATATGCTAATATTTTTGTTATTACATTAGTTTATTATATTTTGATACACATCTTATTTTTGAACCTATGATTTTATTAATTATACATGTAGTTATTTATAGTAAAGAACTTTATTTTTTCTAAACAAACAAGCTAAAATATAAGACAACTATTCCTTTAAAAGTCGTGTTGTGTAGTATGCAATCTATTTGGGATAGAGAAATCTGGTGTATCTTGTTAGCTTGAATCATCAAAAATGACGTGGACCAATGAGACCCAACGAAACTGGAATTTTCTATGCCTTCAAGACAGACGATCCAAACTCAATTATAATTTATAAGTAACTTATATATTGATCGGGTTCGGGTTGGGTTGGGTAACCCGAGACCTCAACCCAAGCACGACCCAAGTTTAATCGGGTTGGTGTTTGCATGGCCCAAGCTCGAGACCGAACCCAAGATACTGTTGGACGTAGGCCAATGGGGGCCACTGGTGAGCAATCACTAGTGGGTGGGTTGTAAGTGCTATAGTTTACATCCCTGTCAGTTGTCAAATTTATGATGCCAAAATCACTGTTATATAACTTGCATAAGTGAAGCTCTCTCAAAGATCAACATTCATGAACAAGCAAAGCTCAAAACAAGCAAAGTTCACATCAAGCAAAGCTCACAAGTACAAAGATTCACTCAAAGATCAACCTTGACGGCAAGTATTGCTCACAAGACATGACTCAAGAATGCAAGACTTTAAGAAGAGTACAAAGCAGTTCGTAAAGAACTCAGGACACTTTCAAGGTTGAGCTACATCAAGACTTCAAGGCTTAAACTTCAAGGTCACTTGTTCCTAATGTTTTCAATATCCTTACTTCATGATTGGGGGTTTGATTGACCTTAGGTTGACCTTAGAAGTAGGCCATTTTGGATACATAAGTCATATGTATATGTCACATGAGTTTGGGCTATTCGAGAACTTGTCCTAGGCTTTCTTTGACTAGTCCTAACTCTGCTTCGACCAGTCCAAGAAATTCTACGATCAGTCATGAGTTTGTTACAAAATTTAGATATTTTCTGTTAGGCTTCGACCAGTCCAGGAATATGTTCAACCAGTCGAAGAACAATGTCGACTGCTTCTACGACCAGTCGAAAATCTTCGACTCAAAGTCCAGCGATGAATTATAGGATCTTCGACCTGTCGAAGGAGACCTTCGACTAGTCGAAGGTGACCTATGACCAGTCGAAGATGACCTTCGACCAGTCGTAGAACGGTCAAAGCTTATTGCGCCCAATTTTTTTCAAATCTGTTACTTCTTTGACTAGTCAAAGAGCTCCCTAGACCAGTCGAAGAGGCGATCTGCTCACCTATAAATTGAGCACGAATCTCAGAAGAATTCAAGAAATTAATTAATCTATTCAAGTCAATCTTCGTTAAACTTCTGAGTGATAATTCAGTGCTCCATCTAAGCTAAGTGTGCTTATTTAATATTCTCTTTCTTTAGCTTTATTTAATTGATTTTGTTTCTGCTATTCCAATCTAATTTGATAAGAGGAATTGTTATTTCCTTTCTTTGGAATCAAAATCAATTAAGGCAAGCCCTAGTTGGTTTAATTTTAAAATCCATTAGAATTAGAACAATTGTAATTGAGTACTGGACATTGAACTCGGACATTCAATCATTTACTCTGACTTGGTTCTACCGGGCTGCTACAACGAAGGAGATAATCAGGTAATTTACATTCAATTGTAAATTCCTTTCTGTTTTGGTTTCTTTCAAGATTTGCCAGAAAAATCTTGTTGTATTGGTTATATGAGGAGAGCCAGGAAAACTTAGAAGTGGGGTCTTTTTAATTGTGTAAGCCCACAAACAAAGACACAATTGTAAAGGTTTTGGGTGAACCTGTGAAAACCTATTTTGTTAGTGAACGCTAATATCCCTTGTGTGAGGATATTAGGAGTGGAGTGGCATTCTGTGTGGCTGTTGTTTAACAGTTGGTGAACACACAGGCGAACCACTATAATCCCTTGTGTTGTGGTTGAATGATTTACATTTCTAATCTTTAATTATTTATTTGTGGGATGTATGTATGGTAATGAATGTTGTAATCATTTAATTCAAGTATTGTGGAAATTTTGTAATAATTTAGAATTTACTTTCTGCTATTCCTTTATCTGCTTGAAATTCAATTTCCTTTAAAGTTGTTCCAGCAAGGTTGCCCTGCCATTTTTATGGTGTATGGCTGTCGCTAGAACAATACATTTGTGATTACAGTTTATTTCAGTTCTGTTTGTGCTTATTTCTGTATTCCTCTTTGGTTTGAGATTTGATACAAAGATCTTTCTAGAAATAAGGTTGTTCTACCATAAACTCTGGTTTTTGGTGAAAGGTTATCCTTAGAACAACATTTGTATCAACCTCTCAAGATCAGATTTTTGAGGTTGTTTTACTTTCCTGCATTGTAATTTATCTTAGCTATCATATTCCTTTTAATTCCGCTGTTATAAGTTTTATTTGGCATAGTCCTATTCACCCCCCCTCTAGGACATATAGCTAGGCCTTTTCAAGTGGTATCAGAGCCTAATAGCTCGTCCTTATTGCTTTTTATTTGGATTTATTTCCTGAACTAACGATCTAAGCTATTTAAAAAGATGTCAAATTTTGATAGCCTATCAATACTAGGCCTCCACCATTTTATGGCTCCAACTATGCCTATTGGAAAACCAGAATGAGGATCTTCCTAAAATCAATGGATGAGAGTGTGTGGCGAGCTATAGTGATCGAATGGAAAACTCCTACCATTGAAGTAACTGAATCCAACGGTTCAAAAACTATGTCTGTACCTGCTTATTATTTATGGACCACCCTTCAGAAAAGTGAATATAGTGCCAATGTTAAAGCACTAAATGCAATCACTTGCACACTATCACCGGATGAGTTCAAAAGAATCATATCCTATAATACTGCAAAGCAAGCCTGGGATATACTAGAAATGACACACAAGGGTACATCAATTGTCAAAAAGTCTAAAGTCCAACTCCTCACAACCAAATTTGAAGAAATTCATATAGAGGAAAATGAAATGTTTATGGACTTTTACACTAGACTAAATGACATTGTAAACTCAATGTGCGGTCTTGGTGATAAAATCCCAGAAAGTAAAGTGTGTGCAAAGATACTACGCTCACTTCCTGAACGGTTCAATTCTAAAGTAACCGCGATCCAGGAACTTCGTGATACGGATAATATGAGGGTAGAAGAACTAGTTGGTTCTTTACAAACCTACGAGTTAAACTTTAAAGCTCCTAAAGGTAAATCGATCGCTCTAAAATCCTCCAAATATAATTCAAAAGAAAATTCTGATTCAGAAGATGATATGGCTCTTTTGGCTAAGAAATTCTACAAGATTTTTAAAAGCAAGAAAAGGGTTGATTTCCAAAAATCAAATGATAAAAAGAAGTTTAGACCCAAATCTCAAAAATCTTTGAAAGATAGTCAATGTTACAACTGTCAAGAATATGGGCACTTAGCAAATAGATGTCCCAAAAAGGACAAACCCAAGAAGAAGGGTATGTTGGCTACATGGGATGAATCATCTGATTCTAAAGCTTCTTCTGAATCAGAAGATTCTGAAACTGAGTCAGGCAATGAAGTTAAAGCACTTATGACTCTAGCCAAATTCACATTTTCAGATAATGACTCAACAAGTGAAGAAAATCTGAGTAGTGAATGTGAAAATGAAGATGATCTTCAAGACGCTTACAATGCCCTATATAAGGAAAGTTGTAAAATTGCTGTCAAATTTAAACTTCAAAAAGAAAGGTTCTCTAAACTCAAAGAATGTTTTGAATCACTTGTCTAGAAAAATCACAAATTTCAGATTGTTATGAAAAATCTAAATGCGATTTGGAAATCAAAAACTCCCTAATTGTTGATTTGAAATATGAGATTGAGAAACTCAAAAAGGAAGTATCTTCTCTTCTGAGTCAAAAAGACACATGGAAATATGCCCAAGGTGATCCAAAGTTAGAAAAACTCTTATCAGGATCAAGAAAATGTGGCGATCTATCCGGGTTAGGCTATGATAAAAATTTACCTCCTAAATAAAAGTATACTCCTATGTTTGTGAAAGGAGAGTCCTCAAACTCAAAAGGGAAAAATACTTATCAAGGTTTTTCTAGAAATTCAAAAACTCTTCAAAAACCTAGAAGTAGTCATGTCAACTTTAATCAGAAACAAAATCCACTAGCTGAAAAGATAGTAGATTTACTCAAGGAGCTCCTAAAATCTAACTCTATAGGTTATTCTTTCAACTATAAACAAAAGAAGACCAACTATGTTCCTAAACCCAAAACAGTTATGAAATGGGTTCCTAAAGTCACCTGCTTGGTTGCTCACACTGCTTTCAAAGCAACAAGTCATTCAAAATGGTACCTAGACAGTGGATGCTCCAGGCATATGACAGGTGACAAAGCTTTATTCACAGATCTAAAAGATATGACTGATGGTTCAGTCACATTTGGTGATGGTAGCAACTGCAAGATTATAGGCTAAGGTATGGTTCAACTTTTTAATCTTCCTGTGTTTAAAAACGTTTTATATGTTAAAGGCTTAAAACATAACTTGCTTAGCATATCACAAATATGTGATAATAACCATAGTGTTAGGTTCTCTAATCAAAGCTGTGAGATACTAAACAATAAGGGTTCTATAATATTAACTAGACGTAGAACGTCTGAAAATTGCTATATTATTTATGAATCCATCTCATCTAATCAAACATGTTACATGGTCCATACAGACGAGACTAATTTATGGCACAAACGTCTTGGACATGTACATTATCAAAATTTATATAGATTGAGCAAACGAGAACTTATAAGAGGTTTACCCAAACTTCAGAAATTAGATAAAATATGTGGTGAATGCCAGATAGGCAAACAAACAAGGAACTCACACAAAAAGGTGAATTCAAATACCACATCAAGACCACTCGAACTTCTCCACATGGATCTAATTGGTCCTACCAGAATGAAAAGTTGTGGTGGGAAAAAGTATATCCTGGTAATAGTTGATGACTTTACCAGATTCACTTGGGTAGCCTTCTTGAGGGATAAATCTGAAACCCTTGAAGAAGTAAGAAAAGTTCTCAAAAGGATTCAAATTGAAAAATCTTCTCAAATCAGTAAGATTCGTAGTGATCATGGATCTGAATTTGAGAATAGCAATTTTGAGAAGTTCTGTACCGACCAAGGAATATTACATGAATTCTCTGCTCCCAAAACTCCACAACAAAATGGAATTGTGGAAAGAAAGAATAGGGTACTTCAAGAAATGGCTAATGTCATGTTAAATAGCATGAGGCTCTCTAAAAATCTTTGGGCTGAAGCAGTCAACACAGCTTGCTATATCATTAACTGAGTCTACACTAGCAAAGATAATAATAAAACGCTACTTAATTGTGGTTCAAAAAAGCCTCATCAAAATACTTTCGAGTTTTTGGCAGCAAGTGCTATATTTTACGAGATTGTGAAAATTTGGGAAAATTTGATACAAAGAGTGATGAAGGGATTTTTTTAGGATGTTCCTTAAATAGTCGAGCTTATAAGGTTCTGAACAAAAGAACTGGTGTGATTCAAGAGTCCATCAATGTTGTCATTGATGATCACTTAAATACGCAAATCCCTAATTCAGATAATGATGATGTTCTAATCATTGATAAACCCGATACTTCATCGAATCAGACTGACTCTGAGTTGAGGACTATTAAAGATCATCCAACCACTCAAATTCTTAGAAACCCTCTTACCGGTGTTCGCACCCATAGACAACTTGAGGATATATGTAATTATGTATGTTTTACATCCCAAATAAAACCATCTAATGTAAAAGAAGCTCTTGCTGATGAGAACTGGATTGTTGCGATGCAAGAAGAACTTAACCAATTCATAAGAAATGATGTTTGGTATCTCGTACCAAGACCTAAAGATAAACACATCATTGGAACAAAATGGATTTTCAAAAATAAGTCTGACGAGTGTGGTAATATAATTAGAAACAAGGCTAGACTAGTGGTACAAGGTTATACTTAAATTGAAGGAATTGATTTTGATGAAACTTTTGCACCAGTAGCACGTCTTGAATCTATCAGACTATTTATATCCATTGCATGTTTTAGAAAGATAAAGATATATCAAATGGATGTGAAAAGTGCTTTTCTTAATGGCGATTTACATGAAGAAGTATATGTTGAATAGCCAATGGGTTTTGAAGATCCCAAAAATATTGATCATGTATATTGACTTAAAAAGGCGCTTTATGGATTAAAACAAGCACCTAGGGCATGGTATGAGAAACTAACAAAATTTCTTTTAAGTCATAATTTTCAAATGGGATCTGTTGATAAAACTCTATTTGTTAAAAAACATAATGATCATATCTTAATGGTACAGATTTATGTTGATGATATCATTTATGGATCAACTTGTACTGACTTGACTACTGAGTTTGCAGATTTGATGAAATCACAGTTCGAAATGAGCATGGTTGGGGAATTGACTTATTTCCTTGGATTGCAAGTAAAGCAACAACCTGAAGGAATATTCATTTCTCAATCTAAGTATGCTTTAAATCTAATCAAGAGATTTGGATTTGAGAATGGCAAGAATTTCGATACTCCCATGAGTACTACCCTAAAACTCTCAAAAGACTCTAATGGTAAAAATGTTGATTCAAAACTTTATCGAAGTATGATTGGTAGTTTGTTATATTTAACTGCTAGTAGACCTGATATTTCTCTAAGTGTTAGTATTTGCTCAAGATATCAATCTGATCCAAAAGAATCTCACTTGATTGTTGTCAAGCGGATTATTAGATATGTCGCAAGTACTGTAAATCTTGGTCTCTAGTATCCTCATGAGACTAGTGTCCAACTTGTCTTTGGGTACTCGAGATCTTGTTGGGTGGTAATCTAGATGATAGAAAATCAACCAGTGGTAGTTGCTTCTACATTGAAAATTGTCTAGTTTCCTGGTTTAGTAAGAAACAAAATTTTATATCACTTTCAACAGCTGAAGCTGAATATATCGCAGCTGGTAATGCATGTACACAACTTGTTTGGATGCAACGAATGCTAAGTGATTATGAAATTAAACAGGATTCCATGTTATTACATTGTGATAATTCCAGTGCAATAAATATTTTAAAAAATCCTATCCAGCATTCTCGTACTAAGCACATTGACATTAGATTTCATTATATTCGGGAATTGGTAGAAGAAAAAGTTATATCTCTAGAATATATTCCTACCGAAGATCAGCGAGCTGATATTTTCACAAAACCTCTTGATAAAAGCAGGTTTAAAAAGATGAAATTTGATCTTGGCATGTGTATTTCAAAATGATTATTTATACCTACTTGTATCATAGTGTATATATTTGCTAGGTTTAATTCCAATTATTTTTATTAATTGTAAGAATATGAAATTTTGGATGTCCTTCGACCTGTCGTGAATATACTCAACCAGTCGACCTATGACCGGTCGTAGATATACTCGACCAGTCATAGATCTCGGGAATCACTTTAAAATTGGGGATTTTGCTTTCTTCCTCATTTCGTTTTTCTTTTCTAAGGAGCCGAGCTTTGACTTGTCGAACCCATTGTTCTTGTTCTTCAAGGTTAGTATTCCATTTGTGTTTTTCTTGCAGATCTGTGTCTAGATTGTTTCCTTTTCTAGCTTGAAGCTTTCTATTTTGAATTTTATTGAGATTTGGGGTTTGGATTAAGAAAAATCTGTTTTGAGTAAACCAACTTCTCAATCCTTTGCAACTTCTTATTTCTTTGTTATTTTTGTTGCAAATGGCAACTAGAGGTAAAAAACTACTTCCCGTGGTCCTTCTTCTTCCTCCAGATCAACCAAACATCATCTTCTTGTACCTAATGATGATCCATCTTATGTTACGGACATTAGATCATGTAATGTTATTGTTGAACATCCTGTTGATATTAATCATATTGCACCTTTTGATATCCTTCCTTTGCTTGAAGCTGTAGGTTGGGTTAACTTATTACATTGGGGTGGGCCAGCATACCGATCCATTGCCCAATCCATGTTTACATGTATTAGTGATTTCTCACAGGATAATTTAACTTTTAAAATATCTACTAGTGAAGGGCCATTTGACAATGATCGTCATTTAATTTCAGCCCTCATGGACATTCTTGTGAATGATGAGGGTTTTCCTATTCATAACTTGACTGATAAACCCTCAGTTTCTGAAAAACGTATGCTCACTAGAGACTTGTGTAACATAGATGTTCACTAGACTAAAAAAGGGAATGCGCTTCCCGTAAGGTATTTGTTACCCAAATACAGAATCCTCCACAGAATCTTTGTGTCTAATCTGTATCCTCGTTCGGGTAATAAAACTGACTTGACTTCATTTATGGTTCGTGTTATTCATGCTATTTCCAGTGGTACTCAGATTTGTTTACCATCCTTAATCTGTCATTTCATTCTTCAGTTTAGACTCCATCCTGGTCATAGTGACATTCCTTTTGGCTATTTAATGACTGTATTGGCTACACATATGTTGGTCGATATGCCAGTTAATGAGGCACCTATCCATCATCTGATATTCAACAATTCGAATCTCAATAAGATAAAGCTGGAATTACTTCCTGAACAAGGTGGTAATGGTGGTGGTGGTCATGAAGAAGCTGGTGATGACATTAATATGGATGACATCTTTGAGGAACTAGATTCTGATTCAACAAATGATCCAGATTTTGAACCATCTGATTTTGATGCACGCCTGAGTGCATTAGAGGGTAAAGTTGAGAATATAAATGTAAAGATGGAAAAAATGTCTGTTGCACATGATTTACAATTCAAGTATATGCGCAAATATCTTAGGCGATTGAACAAAGGCATGCACCAACTTGATCCGTCTATTCTTGCTCCGTCATCTGGTTCTAGTTCTGATTAGTTTATATGGATTTTCTGGTCTGTAATAACTTTAAAACTTAGCACTAAATTGACTAATTTGGAATTGGATACTATCTTTGTTTTATGCTGACTATTTGTTCTTTGTGAGACTATGTTGTTTTAAGTTTAATACTATCTGTTTTGATGCTATAATCTCCTAATGTTTTCTCTCATATATCCCTTTATTTAGTTCTCCTTTGTCATATTGTGACAAAAAGGGGGAGAATGGTTTGTTCTTAACGATGTGATTGTGAGAGGAGCATCAGTTATGTTACTCAGGGGGAGTAGTAATTTTTGAACTAGTTGAAAAAAAACTGGTTGAATGTTGAATATTTATTTGATTTGATTTGCAGGTAAGTCAGTTAATATTAACTGGTTCATGTTTATTTTTAATCAGTTGTTCTACTCTATGTTCATCTTGATTATGTGTTTTGTCACTAATTTGACAAAGGGGGAGATTGTAAGTGCTATAGTTTATATCCCTGTCGGTTGTCAAATTTATGATGCCAAAATTACTATTATATAACTTGCATAAGTGAAGCTCTCTCAAAGATCAACATTCATGAACAAGCAAAGCTCAAAACAAGCAAAGTTCACATTAAGCAAAGCTCACAAGTACAAAGATTCACTCAAAGATCAACCTTGACGGCAAGTATTGCTCACAAGACATGACTCAAGAATGCAAGACTTCAAGAAGAGTACAAGGCAGTTCGTAAAGAACTCAGGACACTTTCAAGGTTGAGCTACATCAAGACTTCAAGGCTTAAACTTCAAGGTCACTTGTTCCTAATGTTTTCAATGTCCTTACTTCATGATTGGGGGTTTGATTGACCTTAGGTTGACCTTAGAAGTAGGCCATTTTGGATACATAAGTCATATGTATATGTCACATGAGTTTGGGCTATTCGAGGACTTGTCCTAAGCTTTCTTCGACTAGTCCTAGCTCTGCTTCGACCAGTCCAAGAAATTCTACAATCAGTCATGAGTTTGTTACAAAATTTAGATATTTTCTGTTAGGCTTCGACCAGTCCAGGAATATGTTCAACCAGTCGAAGGAACAGTGTCAACTGCTTCTATGACCAGTCGAAAATCTTCGACTCAAAGTCCAGCGATGAATTATAGGATCTTCGATCTGTCGAAGGAGACCTTCGACCAGTCGAAGTCCAGGAATATGTTCAACCAGCTGAAGGAACAGTGTCGACTGCTTCTACGACCAGTCGAAAATCTTCGACTCAAAGTCCAGCATTGAATTATAGGATCTTCGACCTGTCGAAGGTGACCTACGACCAGTCGAAGAACGGTCAAAGCTTATCGCGCCCGATTTTTTTCAAATCTGTTACTTCTTCGACTAGTCGAAGAGCTCCTGACCGATCCGAAGACGCGATCTGCTCACCTATAAATTGAGCACGAATCTCAGAAGAATTCAAGAAATTAATTAATCTATTCAAGCCAATCTTTGTCAAACTTCTGAGTGATAATTCAGTGCTCCATCTAAGCTAAGTGTGCTTATTTAATATTCTCTTTCTTTAGCTTTATTTAATTGATTTTGTTTCTGCTATTCCAATCTAATTTGATAAGAGGAATTGTTATTCCCTTTCTTTGTAATTAAAATCAATTAAGGCAAGCCCTAGTTGGTTTAATTTTAAAATCCATTAGAATTAGAACCATTGTAATTGAGTACTGGACATTGAACTCGGACATTCAATCATTTACTCTGACTTGGTTCTACCGGGCTGCTACAACGAAGGAGATAATCAGGTATTTTACATTCAATTGTAAATTCCTTTCTATTTTGGTTTCTTTCAAGATTTGCCAGAAAAATCTTGTTGTATTGGTTATCAGAGGAGAGCCAGGAAAACTTAAAAGTGGGGTTTTTTTAATTGTGTAAGCCCACAGACAAAGACACAATTGTAAAGGTTTTGGGTGAACCTGTGAAAACCTATTTTGTTAGTGAACGCTAATATCCCTTGTGTGAGGATATTAGGAGTGGAGTAGCATTCTGTGTGGCTGTTGTTTAACAGTTGGTGAACACACAGGCGAACCACTATAATCCCTTGTGTTGTGGTTGAATGATTTACATTTCTAATCTTTAATTATTTATTTGTGGGATGTATGTATGGTAATGAATGTTGTAATCATTTAATTCAAGCATTGTGGGAATTTTGTAATAATTTAGAATTTACTTTCTGCTATTCCTTTATCTGCTTCAAATTCAATTTCCTTTAAAGTTGTTCCAGCAAGGTTGCCCTACCATTTTTATGGTGTATGGCTGTCCCTAGAACAATACATTTGTGATTACAATTTATTTCAGTTCTGTTTGTGCTTATTTCTATATTCCTCTTTGGTTTGAGATTTGATACAAAGATCTTTCTAGAAATAAGGTTGTTCTACCATAAACTCTGGTTTTTGGTGAAAGGTTGTCCTTAGAACAACATTTGTATCAACCTCTCAAGATCAAATTTTTGAGGTTGTTTTACTTTCCTGCATTGTAATTTATCTTAGCTATCATATTCCTTTTAATTCCGTTGTTATAAGTTTTATTTGGCATAGTCCTATTCACCCCCCCTCTAAGACATATAGCTAGGCCTTTTCATAGGTCCCATGTTTTTAGGTCTCTTCCAGCCTCTTCCTTTCAGTTAGATTTCAAATTCAACTTTGAATTTGATTTTAGATAGGAGATAAGTATATGACCGGATAATCTGGTCTCATCCAAACTCTCATCCCTTCCTACTTAAAGGATGAGACTCTCTCGTAAAACCATTTAAGAAATATCGAGAGTAAAAGAAGAGGAATAGTGTGCGCGGTAATTTGTCCATTTGACCTGTCCTTGGGACGTTCTAATCCATATATTGTGATTTGAGGCCATCTATACCGTTGAATCAAAGGGGTGAATAGACCCATCGGCTCCAGTAGTAAATGGGCACGCCGCTGGATCTGGAGCATTAATCTTCGGCTTCGTGAGGGTTCCATATCGTGTAGACCGTCTGATCTTGAGGGCTCACACTTCCGCACCTCCTACAGTGGTATCAGAGAAATCAACGGCGGATCTCCGATTATTATTTTATCACGAAAGGTAAGTAGCTCTTTTTTTAAGTTAAAAGGAGTATGCACGCAAGATGCATAGTTCCAATTCCATAGAAAAATCATGGGTGGGCCCCAAACATCTCGACAGAGGGTATCTACCATACTTTCGAACGTTTGGTGGAAACGCCAATGCATCTCGCGCCAGCGCCTTTAACAGGGATGCGGATTACGTAATAATGCTACCACCACCGACTTCATGGTATCCAGACTCTTTGGGTTCCACCATGATGTTTGTGTTTTATCCATGTCATTCATACGTTTTCCAGTTCATTTTAGGCCATGATCCAAAGATTAAAGCAGGTCCTAGTCCACACAACAGGAAACAATAGGGAATGAACGCCTACAGTTAAAAACATGGAAAACTCATTGGGGTCCATGGTATCAGAGAGTGGGAGTTCTGATATCCCAACCGAATGAAGCAAAAGGTTCCAATAGAACTTTTTGGAATACCCGATGTATCTCAGGAGAGTGGGAGTTCTGCTTTTCAAAATGATGATGCTCTTATAGTTCGTCAGGATAGTGGGAGGACATCTCAGCAGGCTCCTGAGTTACGTCGAAGCGAAAGAGGATTGATTCCCCGAAGATACTTCGATATTGAGGGGCAAACATTCTCCTGCGTTGCGATTGATGATGATAAACTTGATTCGTATTAGGATGTATTATTATCTTCTAACTCGGCCGATTGGGTGAATGCTATGGACGAAGAGATCGCTTCCATGAAAAAGAATAAAGTCTAGGAACTTGTTGATCTGCCTTCCAATTGCATAGCGATAGGTAATAAATGGGTAATAAAGATCAAAAGAAAGGTAGATAGTACAGTGGACAAGTATAAAGCACGATTAGTTGCTGAAGGTTTTACACAAAGAAGGCATTGATTATGAGGAGACTTTTTCACCTGTTGCAAAGTTTTTCTCAATCAGCATGATCTTGTCCATTATCGTAAGTTTAAAATTAGAGTTATATTAGATGGATGTAAAGACCGCATTATTAAATGGTGATTTAGATGAAGAGATATATATGCAACAGCCCACGGGTTATGTAGATAAAAAACATCTAAAGAAAGTCTGTAAGTTGTTGAAATCGATCTATGGGCTGAAGCAATATTCAAAACAGTGGTACATGAGGTTTCACTTAGCCATCACAACTTTTGGATTCACGATGAGTGAAAAAGATCATTGTGTATACATGAAACAGTCAGGAAGATCTTTTCTGATACTATCTCTATATGTAGACAATATCTTGCTAGCTGGTAATGACATGCAATTATTGATATTAACTAAAGATTGACTATTCTTGAACTTTGAGATGAAAGACCTCGGTGAAGCCAACTTTATTCTTGGGGTAAAAATCATCAGAGATCGCCCTAAGAAATTTTTAGGTTTGTCGAAGCCACTTATCACTACAAGAAAAATGGCAAAGGTTACGGACTAGATCCATAGCAAAAGCCCTTTTGCTACGGATCTGGTCCGTATCACGTCCGTCGCAATTGGTGGGGTAGCTAAAGGTCTGGCTACGGACAATATCTGTAGCAATAGATACAATTAGCTACGGATATTTTTCGTAGCAATAGAGACCATTAGCTACGGATAATATCCTAGCCATATACACCAATAGCTACGGATTATATCCATAGCCATATACACCAATAGCTACGGATTATATCCGTAGCAATATATACTAATAGCTACGGATATAATCCGTAGCAATAGATACCAATATCTACGGTATTTGTAGCACTACATACGAAAAGCTACGGATATAATCCGTAGCTATAGATACCAATAGCTACGAATATAATCCATAGCAATCCATAGCAATAGATAGTAATAGCTACAGCGAAAAGCTGTAGCTTTGCTACGGATTATATTTCTTAGCAATTTTCCCTGTTTCCATTGCAAGAACCTGCTATGATTGATAACTCATCTAAGCTTAATGCAATCAGAGAAAAAAAATGATGCATTTATTACAATAGCAATTAAATCTACAATGCATCCTACATTCACATTTCTAAATAAACAATACTTCACTTTGCTCAACCTATCATAAGAATTACAATTAAGGCGTGCCCTCATGCATTAAATAATGCTCGCGCTTTTACAGAATTTTCTTTCTTCAGACGGTCAAGTTCAGCAAACACAGAAGATAGAGCTTCTTCTTTCCTTGAAACTGCATAAGTAACTTTTGTAGACTTCGACACAAGATCACTTTCAAGTTTCAAAACCCTTCCCTTGAGAAAATGAATTTCATCATCCACTAACTTCTTTAGCTTGTCAGCCTGTATAAAATAATAATTGTAAACACAATCAAACAAGCATGCCTTTGTACACATCTCAAAAGGAAGAAAGACCAAAAAAAAAAAGAGCTGGAAAAAAACAATTATATATAAAGAAATCAAAAATGTACCTACAAATCTTCTAAACTATAGCAAAATCCATAGGTTAAGTTATCGGTTATAAGTTTAGGTTATAAGTTATAGGTTAAGGTTTAGTTTATAGGTTTAGGAAATCGGGTTCGGGTTCCGGATCGGGTTTAGGTTTGGGTTTTCAAGTTTAGGTTTAGGTTTAGGTTAGGGAGTTGAGATTAGGATTAGGTGTAGGTTTAGGTTTAAGGATTTGAGAATACATTTAGGTTAAGGTTTAGGGAATTGAGAATAGGTTAAGGTTTAGGTTTAGGAAATCGGATTCGGGTTCGGGATCGAGTTTAGGTTTGGGTTTTCAAGTTTAGGTTTAGGTTTAGGTTTAGTTAGGGAGTTGAGATTAGGATTAGGTGTAGGTTTAGGTTTAGGGATTTGAGAATACATTTAGGTTAAGGTTTATGTTATAGGTTTTGGTCTAGGTTAAGGTTATAGGTTTTCGTTTAGGTTTAAGTTTAAGTTTTAGGTTTAGGGAATTGAGAATAGTTTAAGGTTCAAGTTTAGGAAATCGGGTTCGGGTTCGGGATCGGCTTTAGGTTTGGGTTTTCAAGTTTAGGTTTAGGTTTAGGTTAGAGAGTTGAGATTAGGATTAGGTGTAGGTTTAGGTTTAGAGATTTGAGAATACATTTAAGTTAAGGTTTAGGGAATTGAGAATAGGTTAAGGTTTAGGTTTAGGAAATCGGATTCGGGTTCTGGGATCGGGTTTAGGTTTGGGTTTTCAAGTTTAGGTTTAGGTTTAGGTTAGGGAGTTGAGATTAGGATTAGGTGTAGGTTTAGGTTTAGGGATTTGAGAATACATTTAGGTTAAGGTTAGGTTATAGGTTTTGGTTTAGGTTTAGGTTTAAGTTTTAGGTTTAGGTTATAGATTTAGGGAATTGAGAATAGTTTAAGGTTTGGGTTTTTAGGTTTAAGAAAATCGGGTTCGGGTTCGGGATCTGGCTTTAGGTTTGGGTTTTAAGTTTCAATTTAGGTTTAGGTTAGAGAGTTGAGATTAGGATTAAGTGTAGGTTTAGGTTTGGGGATTTGAGAATACATTTAGGTTAAGGTTTAGGGAATTGAGAATAGGTTAAGGTTTAGGTTTAGAAATCGGATTCGGGTTCGGGATCGGGTTTAGGTTTGGGTTTTCAAGTTTAGGTTTAGGTTTAGGTTAGGGAGTTGAGATTAGGATTAGGTATAGGTTTAGGTTTAGGGATTTGAGAATACATTTAGGTTAAGGTTTAGGGAATGAGAATAGGTTAAGGTTTAGGTTTAGGAAATCGGGTTCGGGTTCAAGATCGAGTTTAGGTTTGGGTTTTCAAGTTTAGGTTTAGGTTTAGGTTAGAGAGTTGAGATTAGGATTAGGTGTAGGTTTAGGTTTAGGGATTTGAGAATACATTTAGGTTAAGGTTTAGGGGTGAGAATAGGTTAAGGTTTAGGTTTAGGAAATCGGATTCGGGTTCGGATTGGGTTTAGGTTTGGGTTTTCAAGTTTAGGTTTAGGTTTAGGTTAGGGAGTTGAGATTAGGATTAGGTGTAGGTTTAGGTTTAGGGATTTGAGAATACATTTAGGTTAAGGTTTAGGTTATAGGTTTTGGTTTAGGTTACGGTTATAGGTTTTGGTTTAGGTTTAGGTTTAAGTTTTAGGTTTAGGTTATAGATTTAGGGAATGAGAATAGTTTAAGGTTTAGGTTTAGAAATCGGGTTCGGGTTCGGGATCGGCTTTAGGTTTGGGTTTTCAAGTTTAGATTTAGGTTTAGGTTAGGGAGTTGAGATTAGGATTAGGTGTAGGTTTAGGTTTAGGGATTTGAGAATACATTTAGGTTAAGGTTTAGGGAATTGAGAATAGGTTAAGGTTTAGGTTTAGGAAATCGGATTCGGGTTCGGGATCAGGTTTAGGTTTGGGATTTCAAGTTTATGTTTAGGTTTAAGTTAGGGAGTTAAGATTAGGATTAGGTGTAGGTTTAGGTTTAGGAATTTGAGATTACATTTAGGTTAAGGTTTAGGGAATTGAGAATAGGTTAAGGTTTAGGTTTAGGAAATCAGGTTCGGGTTCAAGATCGGGTTTAGGTTTGGGTTTTCAAGTTTAGGTTTAGGTTTAGGTTAAAGAGTTAAGATTAGGATTAGGATTAGGTGTAGGTTTAGGTTTAGGGATTTGAGAATACATTGAGGTTAAGGTTTAGGGTGTTGAGAATAGGTTAAGGTTTAGGTTTAGGAAATCGGATTCGGGTTCGGGATCGGGTTTAGGTTTGGGTTTTCAAGTTTAGGTTTAGGTTTAGGTTAGGGAGTTGAGATTAGATTAGGTGTAGGTTTAGGTTTAGGGATTTGAGAATACATTTAGGTTAAGGTTTAGGAATGAGAATAGGTTAAGGTTTAGGTTTAGGAAATCGGGTTCGGGTTCAGATCGGGTTTAGGTTTAGGTTTTCAAATTTAGGTTTAGGTTTAGGTTAGAGAGTTGAGATTAGGATTAGGTGTAGGTTTAGGTTTAAGGATTTGAGAATACATTTAGGTTAAGGTTTAGGAATGAGAATAGGTTAAGGTTTAGGTTTAGAAATCGGATTCGGGTTCGGGATCGGGTTTAGGTTTGGGTTTTCAAGTTTAGGTTTAGGTTTAGGTTAGGTAGTTGAGATTAGGATTAGGTGTAGGTTTAGGTTTAGGGATTTGAGAATACATTTATGTTAAGGTTTAGGTTATAGGTTTTGGTTTAGGTTAAGGTTATAGGTTTTGTTTTAGGTTTAGGTTTAAGTTTTAGGTTTAGGTAATAGATTTAGGGAATTGAGAATAGTTTAAGGTTTAGGTTTAGAAATCGGGTTCGGGTTCGGGATCGCTTTATGGTTTGGGTTTTCAAGTTTAGGTTTAGTTTTAGGTTAGGGAGTTGAGATTAGGTTGGGTTTTCAAGTTCAAGTTTAAGTTTGGGTTTTTAAGTTTAGGTTAAGGTTTAGGTTTAGGTTATTATAGGTTTTGGATTTGAGAATGGGTTCGGGTTTAGGCTATAGGTTTTGGTTTTGGTTTAGGTTATAGGTTTTGGTTTAGGTTTTAGTTTTTAGGTTTAGGTTTAGGTTTAGGTTTTGATTTAGGTTATAAGTTATAGGTTTAGGTTAAGGTTTAGGTTATAGGTTTTGATTTAGGTTATAGGTTGTAGGTTTAGGTTTTGGTTTTGGTTTTGATTTAGGTTATAGGTTATAGGTTTAGGTTTAGGTTTATGTTATAGGTTTTTAGATTTGAGAATGGGTTCAGGTTTAGGTTAAGGGTATGGTCCCTGCATATACAAATATAAACATGGCATGTCCAAATAGCCAGGCCCTTCTAATGCCGTCCATAGGAAATGGACAGCTTCATCATGGTCATAACAGCGGTTCCCACCTTCCAGGGACCCCTGCTCATCCGGATAGCTCCGACGCACATCCGAGTCTGCTACATTAATTTCGAGCAAATACATAAACACGTCCTGTCCAAATGGTTAGGCCCCTCCAATGCCGTCCATAGGAAATGGACAGCTTCATCATGGTCATAACAGATGGTTCCCACCTTCCAAGGACCCCCGCTCTTCCGGATAGCTCCGACGCACATCCGGGTCTGCTCCATCAATTTCGAGCAAATATATAAATACGGCCTGTCCAAATGGCCAGACCACTCCAATCATGTGCATTCTTGACAAGAGATGTACCAAATGCTTGAATCTGAAATATGCATTTACACAAAAATGGCATTGGGAATCGCTTCTCAAAACTGCAGACTGTTTTATTTTGAAACTCGTTCATCTCACCTGAAAACCTATCACATAATGAATAACTTAGATGAATACTTGGACGAATACACATAAAATGACTAAATTCAAAGAGGGTAGAAGAGTTCGAAAATCTCAGAAGGAAATATCTACAGTACAATTCAGCAAAAGGAAGAATACCCAAAAGCTGATAAATTACAACTTTTAGCTGTTCAGAAATCCAGATTGTCCAAATTGCTGACCCAATTGTAGATGAAGCTATACATCACTATTAGATCTTGTGGGTTTGGTGGTATCATAGGTCCCCACAAAAGAAAAGAAAACTAAGGGAAAAGCGATATAGCTTTTGATTACTTGCTGTCACCAACAAAGTCAGTGAAAACCACATCATCTTCAATTAAAAAATAATCAGTCGGTGGCCAAATATCAAGTTCCCAACCAAAATAGTGGAAGCAGAAATGTAGGGAGAGTTGAATGAATGTGGAGCATAAAGCAAAATCTAGGAAAAGGATTTTACTTGAACCTCTTGCAGGAGTTCTTCAAGTTCCACTGTTATCTGTGAGAAGGATGCTTGTGATTTGATGTTTAGAAGAAACCTAACCCCACCCAGAATTGTAATAATTTTGTTAGTACTTGGATTAGTATGTGAAACCTGGAGCTAAAATCTTTCAAAATAAAACACAACTAGCGGTGACTAAGATGCATAATTACGAGCAAATACATAAACACGGCCTGTTGCCGGGATCCAAGGAAGCCGGATACTATAATTTGGGTCATAGTTTCAGCCATCTGAAACGCTGAAATCACGCACACTAACATAATCCTGAAAGGAAATTTCTTTCGCTGAAATATACCAACAAAAGTAAATGGCATTCTTAATTTTCAACTAGAAAGCACAAAATATGAACTGGAACATGAGAGTAGAGAAGTGTTGACTCACTTGTTCACTTTAACCCAAGTAACTTTTAGTGTTTCCTTCTTCTTTTCATCAAGCTCTTCAATCACCTTCTTGATTTTTGACTTATCATTCTAAGAAAGAGAAGAATACAGTAAACAAACAACTTCAGACATAAACAAATTCAATTTTTAAAAAAAGATGAGATCCTTTACAGGCTGAGAAATACAGCAATATACCTCAATGGTGTTTTTCTTAGATAATAAGTCATTGTATTCATCTTCAGCTTTCTCGAACATTACCATAACTTTTTTGTTGACCCTCTTCTCAAGGCTGAAAGCAATCAATCAGATTAACTGAGATACAAAACCAAACATCAATTAGGTGTTGAATCATACTATTTCATTGTCATGGAAAAGAAAACAAAGAAGCACAGGAAACAACACAACAAGTAATCTAATCACACACCCAAATTGTTCAGCTTGAAGTTTCTCAAGCTCCTCCCTTGATTTACGAGGATCAAGAGATGAGAAGTCATAATCTGTCCCACTTTTTCCAAATAATTGTTTCTCAGCATGCTCTTGAATGACTGCGTCCTTCTCCATAATGAGCCTCTCTTTCATTTTCAAAGTCATAAATCCTTTCACAATTGAATGCATCAAAATTTAAAAATAAATATGTGCAAGAATGCACCAATTACAATAAGTGTGTGCAAGAATGCACCCTGTTGTCTATTGAAGATGGAATTGAATCAGTCTTATTTTTGTTGGGATTGCTTTTGCCTACGTTGATGCTCAAATGCGAGGCACATCCCATGGAAATATCTGCAGTTCCAGATCAAACCTATAAATCAACAGCAAAACAAAAGTGCAGTTTGGGTAGTATCGTACAAGTGAGCAATGTACATACCAGTTGATTAATCTATGAATTCAGGCTCCACTGTAGAAAAACGAGATAAAGCCAAAAAACTACCAACTGATCAATGTACATACCAGCTGATTTATCTAGTTATTCGATGTTTTAAGTGGAAATGAGCTAACCTTGAGAGCTTTTTTCCTCATTAGTATACTGAAATACCAACATAGAGAAAATGCCTCCACTGAAAATGTAATCTTCAACCAGAGCTTGCATCCTATGAGAAAAAGCCATAATGAAATAGATAAATTAAACTTTGAGAATAAAAACATTGGTATAAAGTAAAAGGAATCAGAGTAAAGAAATCACTGCTAGCAAAACATCCTACATTTGAGAAACTCACTGATATTGAATTCAATGGAAAAAAAACTGCATGCACAAAGAAATCAAAACATCCAAATGCAGACTCTAGGGGCTGAGGACAATAATATCTATGACTGCTAGAAGTGCCACCTTTTTTTCTTTTTCATTTTCTTTTTTGTCAAAAGAATGAGGTGGGTTGGTGATCTTAGTAACATTGGAATGGACAACTGGTTCCACACCTAACTTAAAATGCTGAGATAAGTGTGTTATACCAGAAGATGATAGCCAACAAGAAGGTCATTGATGGAAATAACTGGGACATGACACATGAAAATGTCGACGAAGTTCGTTCTAGTCCAGCATAATACAATATCCTAGCAAGCACATCCCTAAAACACATTGTTTCCTTCATTTCTATTTCCATGAAGCCAAATAGGCAGTCCAGACCATTGGTCTATTACATTCTTCCTTGTGTAGAGTATTAAAGTCTTCTAGCTGGGACAATTCTAGCCTTTTGATTGTGGCAAAAAAAAAGTACAATTTGGTTGAAAAATAGAGTGTTGGTCTCCATCCAAATATCGCATGACAATGAATTACAACTAATAGAAATAAATAACAGCATTTCTTGTACTTGAAATGAGGGACGGCTAAAGTGACAATGCTACTTGCGAAATTTTCTATTCACACTAAAAAAAGAAAATAAAAGAAAAGAAAAACTAGTAACTTGAGAGCGAGTATGAGAGTCAAAGAGATATAGCCCCAGCTCTTGATGCCCACTACCAATTACGTTCTCCGTTTGCAGTTCCTGAAAACAGAGTCATATAGAAAAAAGGAGATGTGTGAAGATAAGGGAATGGATATAGTAGATATAACACAAACATCACTTTGAGTTTCATAGATAAAACGCACATGGTAAATGAATGTAGGTGAAAAACAGGGTATTGTTAACTATGAGATAAACATATGAAACTGAAGGCAACACATTTATGTCTTCTTATATAGATCAGGTAACCGCCCTTCTGTAAAGAAACTAATTATAGATTCAGTTTCAAAGCTGGTAGCTCATGTTCATAGTTAATGAATAAGTATCATATTCCTTATACAACAATATCTACAAAACCATATGAGTGTCTACCACTTTTTCATACCCATACCATCTTTTCATTTTTGGAAAGTTAAACCCATACAATATTATCAAGAATGGCCAGTACAAAATAAAAATAAAAATAAAGAAGAAGCTAAAAGTCAAAGAAACAAGAGATTTATAGAAAAATCAAAACCAACAAATTCAAGAATCTTTAAAAATAGAAAGTGGAGAAAAATATATTCAAAACAAGCATGAAACCAAGTAGCATAGAACCTTGTAGGTTCTTAAACTCGAGTTGATTTGTCAAATGATCTTTATCCCTCACCTTCTTTCCTTCAATAATCTTTGGTACATCCCCATTAGCAATGTGTTGAGCTAGCCCTTCTACAATATCTATCTTCCCGACACCAGGCTCTCCAATAAGGCAAGGGTTGTTCTTTGTCCGCCTGCCCAAATTTGCATCTCTTCCTATAAAGATCAAGTAATACATACAATAGATGATTTTGGAATCTCTGCCTCTTAACAAATAGATGATAGAGGTAAATTCATCTTTTAACTGGAGAGGGAATATTAGAGAAAACCTTTGACAAATCTACATTCAAAGACATCCCATTGGCGAAAGGGAAACCAACTCCCCATCAAATGCTTCCAGGGAGCCAATATATGATCCTCCTAACCAATTTGCCTGAACAATTTTGATAAGAGAAACTGTGAAATATGAACGACGTGTTAAAGACTTTAGAATTGCTGCCTGTCTAGTGAAATCATAAAAAACTCATCTTCATCTGCAACAAGCTTAAAGGTTAACCAACCATCAACAGAATAGATGTGGCCAAAAGAGAGAAAGGTAGAAAGTTCATGGAGACAAGATGTTTTTAAAGTTCAAATACAAGAAATTTCATTTTCATCTTTACTTGAATCAATAAGAACCTTCACACTCAAGGCACCACCAACTCAAACATTTTATTGGTCAAGCAACAACAATGGATCCGTTGGTGAAAGAAACTTTATAAAATCACTAACTGCAGAAAACAATGTGACTGAGGTAAACACTTAAATGTATCATGTTTGTGAACCTTTGATTCCTCCAATTTTTAGCATGAAAACAGCATGTGGGCTATCAAATGGATCAGGCAAGAGAACCTCATCCAATTGCAAGAAAACAACAATCAGTCATATTTATAGAGAAATGTCAAAATCATTATGCAAAAATCAGCATGAATTATAACACAAAACCTTTCTTGAAGACTCAAAGCGGAAGAGAAGCAAGTGGGGCAAAACCGAAACCATTGGTATTGTAGCCATTGTTTCTCAAACCTCTAGCCTAATAATAGAACAATTGTAGCTCCTTACAGAGTTAATTATTGCTGGAATATTTGCACTTCTTTCAATACATGGCACAATTATTTCCTAGAAATTAAAATCTTAAACACAATCAACAAAGACTAACAGTGGGAGTAACAAGGGGTACAAAATAACAAGAAAAAACCAAGTTTCTTGTAGTTATCATATCAAACATTTGGTACGCATGTTTCCTTTGGCATTTCATCAAACATTCAGTACACATCACAATTCAAAAGCCTCAAATACCATTTAAAAAAAAAGGATCCATTTAGTTGATGCAGTGGCATAACAATCCAGCAAGTCCATAATGTGGGCCACCTATGTGTGATGACAAGGGATGGTAACCAGTGAGTTGTTCAGAGTGTTTACTGTTTGCATACAATGCATCCATCCAACTATGAAAATCAAATTGACCTAAATAATTTTCCAAACAATTGAAAACCAAATCTTTCATAATTTTCCAAACAAATGAAAATTCAGCAAAAACAAAAGCACCAATTATTCAATCGAACTGAACAAATTCCATGAATCTGCCCAGGACTAAGAAATCCAAGTAAAAATCCCAATCTTCAATAAGCTCTCCATGAATCAGGGTTTACGCACCAAACCCTGAAAATGTTATCATATTCTACTAAAAAAGAACCTTAGCTGACGACAATGCAAATGAAATTCAAACTCGATGGAAAGAACCTCAGAGCATGTGTGATCTGCAAAGGCATGGAGAGAGAGAGCAATTCACCTTAATTGAGGAGAGATGGCAACCTGAGACAGAATGCCCATCCTATTTCTAATCTTACAATCATCCTCATGTCTCAAGCACATTCACAAAACAACTTAAGGGCATTGATGCATTTGAGAAGCAAGCTATAGAATTTGCTTTAAGGAAGGTTGCCGCTATTTTGGATGATGCACGTCGTGCCCTAGAAATTTGTAGGCGTGCAGCAGAACTAGCTGATTATCGACATAAGCAGTCACCACAATCAACAATGCCATCACTTGTTGTTCATGATTCTCAGGCAGGAAAACAACTTGTTGGTATAGTTGAGGTCGAAGCAGCCATACAGGAAATGTTTCAGGCTCCTCATATTCGAGTAATGAAAAGCTGTTCAAAACTGAGTAAAATTATGTTGGTGGCTATGGTGCATGAGCTCCACAAGACTGGAATGGGAGAGACCACCTTTGAAAAGTTGGCAATGGTTGTTTCCTGCCTCTGTAAAAGCAATGGTGAAGTGTGTCCTGGGTGGGATACCCTCTTCAAAGTTGGCAGTAAGCTTGGTGAATGCAGAGTCATTCTGTGCGAAGAAGGATCTAAGCATAGATTACAGAAATTGCAGTTGAACTTTCCAAGTGATGACGTAGCATTCTCGCTGAAGTATTCTCCACAACTCCCTTGGTTAGCTAAGTACCTATGATTACAGGCTTGGAAAAATTATGTTCTTCATTCTTAAGATTATTAAAAAAAAAAAAAAAAAAAACTTTCTGGCTTTTATTTTTTCCAACTGTGAATGGGATTTTATGATCCCCTGATGAGTTAACTCTTTTTCTCCTTTCACATAGAATTTATTTTAATTTAAACTTTTCCAATCTTACCTAGAGAAAAAAAAAAAAAAAAAACACATTCACAAAACAGATCATATCATGGGAATCAGTAATTACTAGTTCATGAATAAATGATTCATACAGAAATAAAATGAGAAGGAAAATAATAAATAAAACACCCTAACCCTAATGATATCATGTATTTATAAAAAATAAAAATAAAAAAATTGAAGATAATCAGTTCGTGCATTTAGCACGAGATCTACGACAAATGAATGCTATGAAATTTATGAAAATGCCATCGGAGATTTTTTTTATTTTTTTTTAAATCAAAAAACCTGAAACTATTGAAACTATAAACGATACATCAACATCTCAATCCATCCTTTGGCAATTGCATTACCAAAAAATTGGTATAAATCACATTTCCCACAAATATCAAAGGAGTAATAGAAGAAAGAAACAAAACAGATTGCGATTTCAAGTCTTTTACCGAAAAATCAAAACCCTAATTCGACGATATAAAAAGGGAAAACCTTCAAGGGCCTCAGAATAGCTTTGTACGGCGCCAGTGCCTGCGCTTCGTGTTGTACCTGATGGTGTTGTCGGTCCTCAAGCGGATCCAGTGAGGTATTGGCCTGTTCTGCCTCATCTTCTTTACCAGCTTCTTCTTGATGCGAAAGGTCTTGTGTGACGGCATTTTCGATCGAGGTAGAGAGGCGCTGAAAACCCTACCACGAGGCGTGAGAGAAAACCTTAACCATTAAATGCCATCAGAGATTGAAGGAAAATGCATTCCTTTAAATGCAATCAGAGATTAAAGGAATGCATTTTCCTGAGAGGGCTTGGATTGTTCAAGAAGACTGGAATGGAAACCTGTGAGAGAAAGAGAGAGAGCGAGAGAGAGTCCGATGGAGGAGAGCTTGGTGGCTTTTTTCCAAACTTCCATTTAAGAGGAAAATGGATGGATGATGGCAGCCACAAAACCAAAGAAAAGGAGGATAGAGAACTTTCGAGCCCGGGAGAAAGAAAAGAAAAAAAAACTCCCGGGCTCCCAAAGAATGGTCGCGGATTAGGTAATAACCCCCCGTAGAGGGAGACGAACGATCATGACAGGGGCTCTGTGGGCCCATCGCGATGTATGTGGTTTATCCACTCCGTCCATTTATTTTGAAATATTGTTGTAGGGCACCATCCAAAAAATGAGGCAGATTGAAGGCTCAATAGGATCACACCACAAATCAACAATAGATGTGTGTCAACTTTTTAGTTACGAATTAAACCCGTCGTATTATAGCTATGGTATATATCCGTAGCAAAAAGCTGACGTGGTCTGTATCCTTTGCCCCTTTTTTTGGTAGTGTATATACAAAATATCTTAGAGCGGTTCAAGATGGAAAATTCAAAAGCTGTTGAAACTCCTATAGATAAAGCTACCAAGCTAGAAAGAAAATTGTGTCCCTAGACTGAAGTCGAGAAATTGGTTGTCCTCAGTACCTTATGCAAGCGTAGTAGGGAGCTTAATGTATGTTATGCTTTACACCAGACCAGATATTAGTTATGCAGTTAGCATATTCAGCCGTTATCAGAGTAACCCGGGACAGTCTCATTGGAAGTCGTCAAATGTATATTTCGCTATCGCAGAGGAACAAAAGACTTAATGTTGTGTTATGAAGGCACAAGCCTTGAGCTCAAAGGATATTTTGATGCTGCTTGGGGTAATGATGCCGACGAGGGAAAGTTTACTTCATGATATGTATTCTTACTCAAAGGAGGAGCTATCTCATGGTCGAGTAAGAAATAGACATCCACAACTCTTTCATCTATAGAGGCCGAGTACATTGCATGTTGTGCTGCAGTTCAGGAATGTGTATGGGTTCGCAGATTTCTATTGGGTCTGGGTGTTGTACCGAGTGTTCGTCAGCCTATATCGTTAAAGATAAATAATACTTATGTCATTGACTTGACAAAGGACCCTAAACACCACCAGAAGTCTAAGCACATTGAGATCAAGTATCATTATGTCCATAATCAAATGAGAAATAAGAAGGTTGCCTTCAGCTGCATTCCTACTAAGGAGATGATGGTTGATCTTATGATGAAACCTATAGCCAGATATCTATTTCAGGTTCACGTCAGGCAGATGGGATTAAAGAAACCTTGAGTGATGTACTTGTTTTTAGTACCTTTAATCTTTCATTAATGAATAAGATATTCCATATATTTAGTATTGAACACTAATATAAACTAGGTAAGTAGATCATCAACATTTACCTTGAGATCATGTGCGATTTCTATTGTTGTCGGCAGGCCGGTCATCCACTCGCACGGGTTGACCAACCTTGAATGTACAAGAGAGGTACATTTGGGGCCATGTTCATACATTGAGGTATGGACTTCTCTTTATTGTGACTAATAAAGGATGATGATATGAGTGAGTCGTATCTGCCTATAATCTTAAAAAGAATGAAGATGAGACTGATAAAGTCAAATAACATAGTTGCACCATTCCTTTTTCATGTGATCAATGTTCCGGCCTCTTCCTTTCCGTTAGATTTCAATTTCAACATTGAATTTGATTTTAGATAGGAGATAGGATATAATCGGATAATCAGGTCTCATCCAAACTCTCATCCCTTCCTATAAAAAGTATGAGACTCTCTCGTAAAACCATTTAAGAAATACCGAAAGTAAAAGGAGAGGAATAGTGTGCGCAGTAATTTGTTCATTTTACTTGTCCTTGGGACGACGTAATATATAGATCATGATCCAGGGCCATCTATACCGTTGAATCAAATGAGTGAATAGATCTATCTGCTCCAGTAGTAAATAGGCGGGCCGCTGGATCTGGAACGTTAATCTTCGACTTCGTAAGAGTTCCATATCGTGTAGATCGTCTGATCTTAAGGGCTCACACTTCTACACTTCCCACATATACATCTTACCCGAGCCCAACCCAATGTCGGATCGGTTGGGTTGAACCCACCCGACTTTCAGCCCTAGGTAGAGAGACGTGACTGCGCAAAATTTAGAATCATGACTGTCAATGAGCTGGCCTGGGGTTATTTCGGCCCATATTTTGAACTATTTGGGTTGGGCCTACTCAAAATTTTGTTTTTGCTCTTCCCGAGTCCGGCCCATTGACAACCCTGTGTAGGATTCTATCCCTGTTTTTTCGTATCTTTGTAAACCCTTACCACCTTCGAAGCATCAAAGGGTTACATAAATAAATAAATAAAACTATGTTGCCTTTATGTAATCGAAATCAGATAAATTCGACGATCTCAACCCTTGCTTAATCCTTTTTTCTTTTTTCTTTTTTGGGTAGAGTTTGGACCGTTTACAACTTTCATTTTAACATTGGATCAGATCTCCATCAATGGACCTGTCTTTCATTTTAACAGTGGATCGGATGTCCATCAGCAGACCAGTAAAGTCCCTGCTTTCAGGGTAATATCTTGCTATAATCCATCTAAACGAGGTCCTGCCATTTGGGCGGTTTGGAGTTGAGGTAATTGACACGTGTACATGGGTCTCATCTGTTGTGAAGCGTATTCTAGCTGCAGCACACTGGATGTGCTTTACAAGGGAGCGTTTGCGTTAATTCGGTTACTTGAATGAGTGGAGCGCGCGGATTAGGTGTTACCGTTATTGGGTCTTTCCCTGACTCTGGGACCCACCCTGATGTATGCGTTTTATATCCAAGCCGTCCATACGTTTTTATATTTAATTTTATATAATAATATTGGAAAAGAAACAGACTAAAATCTTAAGTGGACCACACCACAGGAAACAATGTTCATTGAATGCCTACCATTAAAAGCTTCCTAGGGCCTTACCTAATGTTTACTTTCCATCCAACCTGTTAATAAGGTCACACAGACCTCGATGAAGGGAAAACGAAAATATCAGATTGATCCAAAACTTTTGTGGCCCTAGGAAATTTTTAATGGTAGGCATTCAATACCTACTGTGTAGTACACGTGAGATTTGGATCTGCTTCATTTCAAGATCTTGCCGTAAAATGATCTGGAAAAATTGATGGACGGCGTGGATATACAACACGTGTATCAAGGTGGGCCCCACGGTCGGGGCAACACCCATAACGTGTTACCCTGATGACACTCCACTTGCGGGGATAACGCTGCACCATTAAGATGTATACGTGTGACCATTTCGTCTTCACACGTTTACATGCATCTTCCCAACGGGAAGAAATCTAATGCACCTCCGGACGAACAGAATTACGTGCCTCCATCCGTACAATTGGTAAAAAATTTTGGAATGATCTGGACCATGTGTCCTTCTGTATCGACTACCGATTGGCAACTAATAAAGAATAACCTTATCTGGATCATCAAACCCATCAAATAAATGAAATTTCTCGTAATGAATGATATCTATAGTTGAATTCATCGATTTTGGCCCACCAATTATAGTTTTAGTACTTGAACAAAAAAGTGTTTTTACCACATTATCGAAAAGCCACTACCAATCCTACTGAATTAACGGTTACGATCGTGTTTATGTAAGTCCTGTGTCTCGTAATGGCATGGAGGCACAGTACTTCCATGCTTCTGGATGCACTTAACCAGCTCCCATTCAAATAACAGAAGGGCACACTTGCGTAGATTTGACTTGGAGCATTGATTAGCCTTGATAATCACAACTCCATTTAATTTTGTCACCGTATTTTATTACGAGCTGTTCTAAGTCGGAAACAGATTGGCTACTGACCCTGCCACTAGCCAATGGCTATGGTCGGTGCTCTGTGGGCCCCACCATGACGTATGTGTTTAATCCATTCCGTCCACCCATTCTTCCAAATCATTTTATGTATTAGCCCAAAAATGAGGTTGATCCAAATCTCAAGTAGACCACACAGTGTTGATTGAACGCCCACCGTTAAAAACTTCTTGGTCGGCCACGAAAGTTTTCTATCAAGCTGATATATATATATATATATATATATATATATATATATATCCCTTCATCCAAGTATGTATGAGGTAATGAACAGGTTAGATGTCAAATAACCATTACAGTGGGCCCTAGGAGGTTTTTAATGGTGGACATTCAATCACTACTGTTTTCCCATGGTGTGGTCCAATTGAATTTTATATTTATCTCATTTTTAGGATAAAGTGCTAAAATTATTTTTCAAAATGGATGGACTGCCTGGATAAAACACATACATCGTGGTGGGGTCCATATAGCACCTACCACTAACCACCTGGCTGATGGCAGCGTCACTAGCCAAACCGCGTCTAAGTCCGAATCCTAGGTGGGGCCCAATCAGCTGGTAAATTTCAACCTACAAAATGAATACGACATACAACCGATGAGGATCACCTAATGAAAATTTCTGAATATCTACGCATCAGGTGTGGTGGGCCACAGAAAAATAATGTTTAAACATTGATAAATAGGAAAAAATAAAGATGTAGGTGGTTGATTTTTGCATGACTAAATCCCTATAGTGGGACAAACCTATTGGACGGATTGAATATCGCACGTGCACTAAACGTTAAAAGTTACCACTTGGGTGGTCCAACTGGATGGAATCCAGACCCCTTTTATTACCAGGGAAACAGGAACTCGAAAGCACTCAGGACAAATTCAAATAACTGCCGCACGCGCTTACATGCGCAATCCAAGCCAAGCTTGTCCGCATCTTCAATATCCTACGGGTCCTGTTCGGGCAACCCGCACACTCAAACTTATGTTTGAAGCAATCCATTAATATTTACATTATTAAAGGAGTCATTCAACATCTAACATTCCAGCCAAAGGCTGATGATTTGAACTACCAAATGGTGGACTCTGATTGGGTAATACTCTTGCTTGTACTGAGCTCAGAACAAGCACAGCATGACAAGATTTCATTGGACAATAAGCTAATATTAGGAGTGGGGCGCATGCAAAGTATGTTTGAAAGTCATTCAACCATTCGGTTGAATGTATACTTGCTTGACCGACCCACATCATATCTATGCTGAGTTCAGTATAATAAAGGGCAATATCCAATCCTAATCTCCAAACCAAGGCCAACTTATCATGAATAAAATGACACACACACCGTTCAAAATTGCAAACCATGTTGGGGATTGTAGAAGCACACCAAGATGAATCTAATAAGTAATTCAATCACACCAATCAAGCATAAAGAGAACACAACGATTTAGCGTGGAAAAATTCGTGTGGATAAAAAACAATGGCACATAGCGATAGATAGCACTATGAAAGAAGAAATTACAAGTGAAGAGAGCCTACCCGATTTGAACAACCTCGAATCAAACCCTTGCTATACCCTTGGAACCTTTGGAGGAATTAAAAACCCTAGAATACCTCTTAATCTCGATTACAACCCCCCCCCCCCCCCCCAAATATAGCCTTTGCAAGGATCAAATCGAAATAGGAAATAAATCCCACAAAATCGCAACTCTGCGAAAATCTGCATGAATCCGTTCGATGTCATCGAACACACTTCGATGTCATCAAAACTTATCCTTCGATGGCATCAAAGTCATGTTGATGGCATCGAACTAATACCTAATCAGTCCAGAGACGAGACATGAAAATCAAATCTCTTTCGATTGCATCAAGCCATCTTCAATGGCATCAAACATATCCTTCGATGTCATCGAACACTCTTGGATGGTATAGAAAAAGCACTTAGTTAGTCTAGTGATCAACTAGAGAAAATTCAAAAATTCTTGATGGGATCGAGCATTGTTTGATGGCATCGAACGATGCTCGATAGCATCGAATGGTCTGTTGATGCAATTGGCATACCCTGTTTCTGAATGATTTAAGACTTCAAAAAATAACAATCCCCACCATGTATTCAATCATCAATTATGTAGCTTTTTGTCCTCTTTTCTTATCTCTGCCTTGCATCATAGCTTCATCAACGCTTTTCGTGCACACTCTGTCTTGCTTTTATGCCATCGCCATGACTAAAGAAGTTGTACAAAACTTGAACGTTTATACCATCACAATTAACCGGCATGACTTCCTATTAAAGCCCTAATTGATTTATCATGCCTATTAACCAAACACCTTAAACGCTTTCGTCACTACCATATACTCTGCTTTGGTTGTGGAAAGAGCAACCACTAACTGAAGCTTCGACATCCAATTAATTGTTCCACCCACTAACATAAATGAATACCCTGAATTCGACTTTCTGGAATCCATACTGTCTACATAATTTGAACCCACATACCCAACTAACTTGGCTCATGTCTTCTCAAATGTTAAGCCGTAGTCTTTTGTACCTTGAATGTATCAAAGTAGCCATTTTACCGCTTTCAAATGTTGCTTGCTGGAGTTTGACATATATCTACTTACAACATCGACTGCTTATGAAATATTCGGTCTCGTACAGACCATGGCATACATTAAACTATCCATATCGTTCGAATAAGGCACATGAGATATATCTTGCTTTTCCGCATTAGATTTAGGATATTGTTTGGAGGAAAGCTTGAAGTGAGTCGCGTGGGGAACGCTGACTGGCTTTGCCTTGTCTATCTCATATTTGATCAATACCTTTTTAAGGTATTCTGCCTGCGATAACCAAAGTCTACTCCTCTTACTGTATCTGTGTATATCAATGCCGAGAACTCTCTTTGTAGCCCTCAAATCTTTTATCTCGAATGTCCCTGATAACTGAGTCTTCACTACATCGATTTTAGATATGTCATTACTGGTGATCAACATATCATTAACATACAATATTAGGATGATGAACATGCCATCACTCAGTGCCTTGTAATACATCAAGTGACTGTATTCACTCCTAATAAATTTCTAACTCAACATAAAAGAATCAATTTTTTTATACCACTATCTAGGCGACTGTTTTAAGTCGTACAACGACCTCATTAATATGTAAACCTTGTTCTCTACCCATTTAATTCTGTAGCCCTCTGGTTATTTCATGTAGATGTGCTCTTTCAATTTCTTGTGCAAGAATGCAATCTTCACGTCCATCTGTTCTACCTCGAGATCGTATTGGGCAACCAGCACTAACACGAATCTGATAGACACTTGCTTTACCACCAGTGCAAATATTTCTGTGAAGTCGATTCCTTCTCTCTGAGCGTAACCCTTCGCTACTAGCCTCGCTTTGCATCTATCCTGTTTCCTTTTAAATAACCACTTGTATCCGATCGCTTTTCGGCCCACTATAAGCTCCACCAGCTCTCATGTATTGTTCATATGCAAGGAGTCTATCTCATCGTCCATTGCCGTCATCCACTTTTTTCCATCAGGCTCATCAAGAGTCTTCCGAATAGTAAACAAGTCCCCCTCATCTATAATGAGGGCGTATGCGATATTAGAGTCGTCCATGTACCTTGTTGGTAATGAGGGCGTATGTGATATTAGAGTCGCAGTAGATTTCTCTTAGGTGATTGCTCCACCTCTTCTTATACCTCTGTCTTCGCATCTGTCTCTACTTGAATATCACCTGTATCAATCTGAACATCTACAACCAATCTTTTTGGTTCTTTTTTCTTATCTTGATCATTCTTGCGGAATAGGGAGCCTTCGTCGAATTTGACATCACGACTAGTGATGATATTTTGTGTGACCCGGTCATACAACCTGTAACCCTTCACACCACCACCATAGCTAACAAAAAATGTACTTTTTGAATTTTTGGTCTAACTTATCTCTCTCAACTGACGGTACATGAGAGTAAGCCTTACAACCAAATATACGTAAATTTGAGTAGTCTACTTTATGACCACTCCATACGTCCTCTGGAATTTGACATTCAATAGTTGTAGAAGGAGACCAGTTCACCAATAGCAAGATGTGTTAACGGCCTTAATACATATGTCCTTGCTCAACCCAACATTATTACTCAAGCACCGGGCTCTCTCTAAGAGAGTCTGATTCATCCACTTAGCCACACCATTTTTGTCGGTGTGTGTCGCACTGTGTTGTGCCTTTTGATCCCTTTATCTCTACAAAATTGATTAAATTCTCCTGAAGTAAACTCACCGCCATTGTCTGTCCTTAATGCCTTTAACTTCTGCCTTGAATGCTTTTCCACCATGGCCTTCCATTGTTTGAAATTGGTGAAAACCTCGTATTTACATTTCATTAAATAAATCCAAACTTTCCATGAATATTCGTCAATGAATGTGATAACCATGACAACCCTCCAATGGGAACCATGGGCGACAGCCCCCATACATCAGAATGCACATAGTCAAGCACACCCTTATATACATATTTTCTAGATTTAAAAGATAACTTAGATTGTTTACTACTCGCTCATGTGGCCCAGACATGCATGTCACATATGTATAGACGTGGAATCTGCTATAGCTGCTGCAACTCCACTTGTTGAAGTGCTCCTAATCAGCCTATAAAGGTTCCCACTCCTTTGTGCTTTCATGACCATGAGTGTGCCCTTTGAAACTTGAAGGATACCATTCAAACCGGTGAACTTGCACCCTATTACTTCGAGTGTGTTAAGAGAAATCAAACTCTTCTTCATATCAAGAACGTGTCTCACCTTAGTCAAGGTATGATCTATCTCATCAAACATCTTGATGCGCACCGTACCAACAACCACAACATTTCATACATTATCATTGCCCATAAATATTTGTCCACCATCATACTCTCTGTAATTGGCGAACCAACTCCGATGAGGAGTCATGTGATATGAGGCCCCTGTGTCAAGAAAACACTCGTATCTACGATCATCGTATAAGTGTCCGATCGTAGACACCGACAATATATAACATCTGCTTATCTCTTCATCAGACATGGCAGTGTTAGGCCCCATGGATGAAGACTCTGTATTCTCTTTATTCACTTTAGGATTTATACAATCCTTCTTCATGTGCCCTGACATCCCACTATTCTAGCACTTTAACTTACATTGCCCTTGCCCTTGGAATTAGATCTCGATCGAGAGGATCCTGTATCTCACTCAATATTCCTGACCCTCGTAAACAATGCATCAGTAGAGATACCCATACTACCGTTTTTCTTTCTCATGGCCTTTACCTAAAGGATTGAGATAATGGTGTCTACACTCAGAGATGTATTACTGGTACACAATGAGTCCGCGAAAGATTTATACGATGCTGGAAGAAAATTTAACAAAATATATGCCCAATCTTCATCTTTGACCACTTCCTCCATGTCTAGGAAATCAACTTGTTAAAATTATTAATGTGGGCCTCCACATCTCTACCCTCTATCATTCTGAAGTTGAATAGCTACAACTTTAAGTGTAGGCAATTTTCAAATGACTTCTTCATATAAACGTCTTCGAATTTCACCCACAACTCCGCTACAATTTTCTCCCTCATTATATTATAGAGAATCTCATCTGTTAGACACAATCAGATTAAGGATTTAGCTTTCTCATCTAGAATCATCCATTCATCATCATCCATAGACACACATTGCTCCTTAAGAGCCTCATATAGCCCTTGCCGAGTTAATAGGCTAATCATCTTAACCTTCCATAACTCAAAATAATTTTTCCTGGGTACTTCTCAATATCATACTTAGGATTTTCAGTCATTGATACTTCAATCACAGATTCAAGTTTGCGCCTCGACGTTAGCTCTGATACCACTTGTTGGGGGACTAAGGAAGCATATAGAGATGAATCTAAAGAAATAATCTAATCACACTAAGCAAGCACAAAAAGAACACAACGATTTAACATGGGAAAACCCTTGCGGGAAAAAAAACCATAGTAGAAAGAGACAGATAACACTATGAAAGCAGAAATTACAAGTGAAAAGAGCTTACCCGATTCAAACAATCTCGAATCAAACCCTTGTTACACCCTTGAAACCCTTTGGATAAATTAAAAACCTTAGAATACGTCCCAATCCCGATTACACCCCAATATATGGCCTTTGGAAGAATCACAATTGAAATAGGAAACAAATCCCGCAAAATCGCAACTCTGCGAAAATCTGCACGGATCCGTTTAATGTCATCGAACACAGTTAGATGTCAGTGAAACTGTAACGACCTGAAAATTTCCGTACATTGGGTCGAGTACCACCTCGACCAGAAATCACGTAGGATTAAATTCTTTAGAAATTTAACAAAGTTAACTAAGTACTAAACTCGATTAGTCGTGAAATCCGTTAGGATCGCTTTAAATACGATCTGCAAGACCCAAAAGTTCTAGAATCATTGACGCTTTTAGAACCAAACTCATTTCCGTCCTGCTTCGGAATGAAACGAAACTTCGTATTAGGTCTAGATCGCACATCGGGAGTCCGATTAACCCGGCTAAGGAACTAGGACCGCCCACAATCTCAAAAATCAGCTCCATCCGATGTTCCATGGCCATTCTTTTCCATTCGGAGCGAGGGAGTGTGAAAAACACTATTCCCATGCCAAAATAAATATCCGGAATAGTGATCTCATTCGTTGACGTGTCGGTATTAAGAACCCGACCGTCAATCGTAGACCAAATTACACCCTCGGATTAAGAAAAATTTCTCAGAACATTTACATGTACTTAGAATTTCGATCGTTCGAATCAAAGTGGTCCGCCACGTGCGATCCGGGTATCCGATCGAGTCAAAACGTAATCCCACGTAGATCCATCGATGGTAAGCTTAAGTCGACGGTTCAAGGAGGGCCACCGAACTTCCCTTTTGAGTGGAAAAGCGGCAAATATCCTATATAAGCAAGACTCCTTGAACCTAAGTCTAATTTCGGAATGTTTTTGGCTATAAAAGGGGCTTAGAACAGCCCCTCTCACATGACCATACGAATTTTGGAGAAAACCCTAGAGGGAGAGAGAGAAAGAGAGAAGAGCTTGGGTTTTGTTGCCGATCTTCCTCCTACTTTGCGTTGGATTGTTACACGCTTTACACCGCCTTTCTAGGCGCTTTTCCTACGGCGGTATCCATCCCATTTGAAGGTAAGAAACCCTAACCCTAGGTCTTTGAAGTGGGATCGATGTGGGATGTGTACTGACTAACCGATTCCGCTCTTAGGCTAGAAATCTCCGTATACTGGAAGTTCTACTACCCTTGCCGATTCGTTTCGCTTTCCAAAGGCAAAGGTGAGGACTTTAAGTGTATAAGTTACGGTTTTCAACGCTTTCAATGTCGTATAATGGTAGATTCATGATCTGCTTTGCAATTACACATGTACAAAGTGCTTTCCGTTTTCTGTTTCGATTAACGTTGTGAAATATGGAATTTCACATATTCTAGGTATCGTAGAAATACCGTATAAGTAATTTTTTGGATAAATGTTTGACATGTTTATTTAATGTATGATTATATAATATATGAATAAAATACTAGTTTAGCGAAAGGAACCGCCAAAATATATGTTCACTTGTAAATGCGACGTATGTTGAAATTACGTATTTTAGAAATACCGTATACGTATTTCTTTTGGAATAATGTTTGACATATTTATTTAATATATGATTATACAATACATGATTAAAATGCTAGTTTGGCGAAAAGGAATCGCCATAATCTATGTTCCTTTGTAAACACTATGTATGTCGAAATTGGGTATACGAGGAAGTACCCTATACGTATAAAATTTGCTGATGTGATTGCCATGTTTAATTGTTGTATGAATATGATGTATATGTATAAAACACTAGTTTGGTAAATGGACAATCCTAGTACACATTTCTCTAGCATACGTCATGTATGTTGAAATAGTGCATTCCAAGTGTTGGTGAAATCACTTGTGAGTGTAAGTGCTTAAGTGTTAGAACCTTAGGTAGGTGCTGAGATGGGATTCTTAGCTACCTTAGAGTCACCTATGACATCCTCCATGTGGTTATTCACTCTAATCACTCGCCTATGAAATATAAGTATTTGTATCCCTATTTGCATAATGCTTTATAACGTGCTTTTGAACATGCTTTGTGACTTGTTTATTAACATGCTTCATGATATGCTTTATAATATGATTGCTAGTGTTCTTGAATTACCATGTTATCATGCCGTATTTCACATGCTATGGTTAGGATTTGATTGAGCTTGGGACTATGTTCATAGTCCAGGCATCCGGTATCAGACTTGAAGTTGTGGTTGGGATTCGTCCCGCCACGCATGATGTGTTGGCGAACCCGTGTCGTACTTCGGTTGGCGATAGTGGTGCCACACGAGGTGCTTCTGCGCTTCATATCGCCCAACTTGTTGTGCGCTCGAGCCACCAACACGTCAAGTAAACCGTGTGTCTTATGTATGTTCACCATGTTTGGTCGCTAATGCTTGAACCTGGGTACCAAACTTACCGTGAAAATCCCGTTAACCATGGTACCTCGATCCGCTAAGACTCATGAGCCGGGCATGGTGGTATGGGACACCGTGGTCGAGCTGTCGGCCTACGCTGGGGCTACGTGCCTCCCCGTAGTGACCAGTGAGCAACTCAACTCGTGAGCCGATTATGGTGGTATGGGACACTATATTCGCGCTGTCGACATTGATAAGGTGATGGGGAGTGGTGCAACCTTTGTGCGTAATGCCACAGCGACCTTTGTAGTGACCACGAGCATATTCGAAGTCGGCGTGCCTTAGGGTTCGCCGCGATATATAAAGTATGAACTAGGCCTGTTTCGTCATGATAGTGATGAATCGTTTAAGATGGGGAGTGGTGCAACCTTTGTGCGTAACGCCCGGCGACCTCTGCAGATGACCTAGAAAACACACCATCGTCGATATTAACTAGGACCGACGACCCTAGATTGGATCATGTTTGGAAATGATACAAGGGAGGTACCTTAGTTTCCCAATCCTGCATTTGAAACGAACTAATTAAAAACTCCTAATCATGCTCATCATGCATCGCATGTGCCCGGAAGATGTGGAGCACAGTGATGTAAGCATGCCGCGAACGTGAGATGGTGTCGCATGAGGAGTATGTCGGCGAGGGCATCCATCATACCCGCATTCATACTTGCATTAATCAGAGTAACTAGGAGTGTTTGATTTACATGCTTTATCATTACTGCTTGACTGTATTGATAACATGATAACTTATGCCTTATCGTTCCACTGAGTTAGCTACTCACTCCCACGTTACGACGGTGTTAAGCACACCAACCGACTGCCTCTCGTGTTTAGGCGATCCGACTACTCTGGAGGCGGAGCCTGATTATGACGAGGACCAGGAGGAGTTCTCGTATATGCAGTTCTCTGGCGGCTTCGACTAGGTTGCCAGGATCGATGGGTTCCATAGGGATTGTACCTAGTTATTTTTGACGTTTTGATTATAAACAGAAATGTATATGGACTCAGATGGATTCATACTCTGGAGAATGAATCGTTTATTTTGTTTCTTTACATACATATATACGATTCGGTCTTCCGCTTGCTTTTAACTAATCTTTGATCTGAGTATGAATTCTTGCTTTGGTATAATCTCATTCATGTTTACTGCTCTAACACAGACAACATTCAAATATCATTAAACATGTTGCATAAGTGATGCGTTGGAACTCGGGAGTTGAGTTACACTCGACCCCCGATTTTCAGGGCGTTACAGAAACTTATCTTTTGATGGCATCGAAGCCATGTCGATGACATCAAACTAATACCTAATCAGTCTAGATATAAGACCTGAAAATTGGATTTCTTTCGATTGCGTCGAGCCATCTTCAATGACATCGTACATATCATTTGATGTCATTGAACACTCTTCGATGGTATTGAAAAAACACCTAATTAGTCCAGCGACAAACTGGAGAAAATCTGAAAATTTTCGATGAGATCAAGTACTGTTCGATGGCATCGAATAGTGCTCGATGGCATTGAATGGTCTATCGATGCAATCGACAAACCCTGTTTCTAAATGATTTAAGACTTCAAAAAACAACAAACCACACATCATTTTGAGGAATGTGGTAACATACATAAGGGTAGAAAGAGCAAGGGAGATAAGAAAAGAGAGATTCAAGGAATGGGTAAGGTTGCATTAGGGGCGAGAAAGGAGAAAAGAAGGATCAACCAGGGTCGATTATCCCGACTCCTGAATTTATGGTCCACTCAAGATTTAGATCTCTATTTTTTTTTTCCTGCTAATGTGCTCACAGGAGCCGGTGCAACAAATGTAACAAGTGGAATTCACACGTTCATCACAATGGACCCTAATGAGCCTTTATCAAATGTGCTCTTTAATTGGCCTAGATATGGCTAGGCTCAAGCGCAAATTTTGAACTAGTGAAGTTGAGCCTATTCAAATTATTATTTTTTTCTTGGGTTTAGGTTTAGTCCATTGATAGCCTTACTTAAAGATGTCTTCCGTGTATGTAATAGAAGGTAAGGCCTACTTTTAAGGAGTTGAAAAGATAAAAATGCTTTTTTACATTAAGAAGCAAAGAAAAAAAAAAAAAAAAAACAAAGATTTCATCCTTCTTCCCCACCATTAACTAAAAGGGTAAGATTAGACAAACACTAGTGATGTTGCTTATAACACTAGGGTATTGCACATTGAATTCACATGGGAAGAAAGGATGTGAGAGATTTAGTGATAAGTGGGTGTATTTCAAATCAAAATAGCTGCTTTCTGTGTTTGACAATCTTATATTTAAAGGTAAATGAAAACAAATAATGTATTTTATTTTATTTATTATTATTTTTTTAATGTTTTGAAATCTAAGCAAAATGGTGAGATTCTAATGCAATCCAAAATGATATGTCTTGTTGGCCTCATTTTTAATGACAGAATAGTCGCACATGTAACAAAGATATCTCGAAGCTACTAATTCATTGGATACATGTCATATTAATGATATCCAAAACAATCAAATTATTAGATATAATAGTAAAATCACATCAATAGAATGATTTGAACTATCAAAATGTTGGATGTCTATATGGATGGTTAAAAAATGTCAATGTGTCGCTTGTTCATGATCATTACATTTGTGGCCCACCCAAGGCTCGAAATTTTCTCTTTTTTTTTTTTCCTGCCAAAATATATATTTTAATGGGCTTATTACCATCATTCTATCATATATATATATATAGGAAAACGCTCACTTGCGAACTTGCAGTTAATCGTAAATGCGTCTGAACTTTTTTGATGACCTATCATACGTGATGAATCTCAGTAATCAACCGTTCATGTGAAGCGTAACCTCATGAAACCCCATAGTATAAATTTTTACTTTGATCCGAAACTTTGGTGGACCGTGAAAATGTAAACAGCTTTTCTTTTTCCTTGATTTGAATTTCTCTTTGCTATGGATCGGTATGGATAAAAGTTTTAGATAAAAGTAAAACTTGGTCTGGGGGTTTCACTAGGTGCTTTAGCTTCATATGAACGGTTCAGATTTGTGAGATTCATATTGGGTCATCAAAAAATGGGCTTATTACCATCATTCTATCTCTCTCTCTCTCTCTCTCTCTCTCTATATATATATATATATATATATATATATATATATATATATATATGTCACTGATTTAGTTAATCAAATCTAAGTCTAGTGACCATGCCGAAGAATTCCAATACCTTCCAAATACAAGCTTCCGGACATAAGATTTGAATTCCCATGCATTTCAACCCAACACAAATGACAATTGCCTTGATTTGAATGTAACTATGGTTTGAATTCTAATGGATTCTAAATCCAAGCTCCCAAATGAACTCTTAGCACCTCACATGGGCACCCGCAAGGTTAATTTACTGACGTGGGGTAAATAAAATCTATGTTATCCATTACATAAATCACACTTTATGTAGCCTTTTTTTGAAAAGTAAGGTTGGCTCAACCTTGGGCGAGTCTAAGTCCTGAAATAACGTAATACATTCATTTGATTTCATGATGATGAGGCACATCAAATGAATGAATTAAACAACGTATAAAAACCATGATAGGCTCTGTACAAAACTAATGTAAGTGTCTTTCCCAATTGGTTTGGATGATTATGACTTTTGTGTTCAACGGTTAGAATTGGACAACATTCTTGCTGAGAGTTACCAAGCACGGATGTGAGAAGTTACCTTTGGTGGGAGAGAGTTGACCCTCAAGCCTTTTGGCCCTTTTTTACTCCGTTCTTTCTTTCTTTCTTGGAGAACAATATATACCCTTGGTATTTAGGCATATAAATCTTAACTGTCCCAGCATATCCAGCGTCATGTACTTTCAGAGTATCAAATATTCCTCTCCTATATAATGGGTGCCGATTGCCTATGACCGGACACAGCAAGTTACTGTGGTGGAAGCTATGTTTTGAGCCCACAGAGTTGCCCGTGAGAAATCCATTCCGTTCATTAGTTTCTCAACCACAAAATAGTTTAGGGCTCCTAAAATCAGACATTCAAAGCTCATGTTCGCCACACAACAGGAAATAATGAGAATGGAAATCTTAACCGATGAAAATTCCCCGGAGCTTACTATGATGCTTATCTGCCATGCAAATCGTTGATAGTGTTATTAGCACTGTCATAAACTGTAGTACAAATATCAGCCTCATTCAAAACTTACGTGCCCCCACAAAGTTTTGCATACTAGGTATTCAATACACCCTGTTTCCTGTTGTGTGGCCCACATGAGTTTTGTATCCGCTTGATTTTTGGATTTCTGCCCGGTTTTGTGGTTGATAAACTAATGGACGGAGTGGATTTATCACGGCAATCTCTTTGGCACCATATAGCTTCGGACCACAGTACCTTCCGTGGCCGGGGACACGCAACGCAATCCGCGTCCATATAATACGGGAGAGGATTAGGTGCGGCCCTTATTGTGGGGCCACTTTGATCTATGTATTCTATATCCACGCCGTCCATCCGTTTTCCACATCATTTTTATGCATGATCGAAAAATTGAAACAGATCCAAATCTCAGGTGGACTATAGCATAGGAAACAGTGGTGACTGACCATTAAAAACTATATAACAGCTAAAAAGTTTCGGATCAAGCTGATAATTATTTTTCCCTTAATCCAGGATTTTTTTAAAACCTTATAAACAGGTTGTATGGTAAATAAACAATACGGTAGGCCGTAGGAAGTTTTTAATGGTGGAACGTTCAATCGACACTGTTTCCAACAGTATATTCATCTGACAGCTAGATCTCCTTTATTTTTGGATTCGTATCATAAAATGATCTGTAAAAACAGATAGACGGCGTGGATATAGGAAAGATACATCAAGGTTGGCCCCACGTAAGGGCCGCACCTAATCTACTCCCTCGTATAATCCCCTCGGCGTACCATCCTCGTGATAACATGATTCGAATGTGTGACCCACACGAAATTTCTACCGAAACCCGAGTAAAGAAGGTAAGAAAGCTGCTCTCCTCCCAAGCTACCCTCAATTCAAAAATTCAAAACTTTGAAAGATACCAAAACCCGACACCGTCCATTACTCTCCGCTCCCGTCCAATCCTCCAAATGGGCTGCACTTCATCACATCTCCTGGAAGACGACGAAGACTACACCCACTTTGGTGGGTCACCATCAGGACTCGGTCATCATATCGTCTCTCTCACCTCCACAACCTACGGCCTCCTCACCCTCGATTCCCCTCAACGTAGCCCTACCGTCCATCCCCAACCCATCACCCCTAGGCTGGTGGGTCTGACACCTCTGCCTGAGCCCAGGTGCCGTCCCTCCGAGCCCGAAATCATCAACTCCTGGGAGCTCATGGCCGGCCTCGACAACGACAGTTTCCGTTTCTCTCCCATCCCTCTTCGTTCCTCCCTCCTCCACAATACCCTCCCAGATCTCGATACTCAGCTTTCCTGGCCATCCAAGCCGTCCATCTTCAACAGCCCCATCATTGGTAAAGAGAACAAAGAGAATCGCCCGATCGGGTTCCCTTCCCGAATCAGCTCCAATGTCTTCAAGCTGTTGAATACCGCTAGCTTCCCAACGAAAGAATCTGTGAAATCGGATGCGTTGGATGGGTTTGAGAAACGGTGCCCGCCGGGCGGGGAGAATGCGGTGGTGATCTACACGACGACGCTGAGGGGGATTCGGAAGACGTTTGAAGACTGCAATGCGGTGCGGGTGGCGCTGGAAGGGGTTGGGGTTTGGGTGAAGGAGAGAGACGTTTCGATGCATTCTGGGTATAGAGAGGAGCTGAGGGAGCTAATGGAAGGGAAGGGTGGTGGGGTGACGGTGCCGCGAGTTTTTGTGAAAGGGAGGTATATTGGGGGAGCAGAGGAGGTGCTGAGGATTCATGAAGAAGGGGGTCTGGCGGCGTTGGTCGAAGGGCTGCCGAAGGTGAGAGCTGGTGCAATCTGCGATGGGTGTGGTGGTGCAAGGTTCTTGCCCTGTTTCAGGTGCAGTGGGAGCTGTAAGGTGGTGAAGGAAGATGGGAGGAAGATGGTGAGATGCCCTGAATGTAATGAGAATGGGCTGGTGCTCTGCCCCATTTGCAGCTGAGCTGAGTGTTTTTTTGGTTTGGTTGTGGTATTACTGTTTTGATTATTAGTAGCTTAATTGGGCTTATTTGTATGTATTTTCTCTGTTTTGGAAATGAAAATGTAGCTTGGTTTTAATTTCTCCTCGTCTCTTCATCAGTTTCTTGGAAATCTAATTTCAGTATGAGAGGAGGCTAAATGATTTTTATTTTTATTTTTTAAGTCTCATTTTAGTTAATTGTAATTATATTTTGGAGATCATGATTGTTGGGCACTAATATTTTATTTTTTTTTTAAAATGAGTTTGCCTCATTTTAGTTAATTGTAATTATGTTTTGGAGATCATGATTTTTGGGTAGCAAGATTATCATTAATCCCTACTGAAAAGAAATAGGATCTCTAACAAACTGGTCCTATCCCCCCCCCCCCACAAAAAAAAAAAAAAAGAGTTAGCCATTATTTTGGAAAAGAAATAGGTTTTCTGGCTGTCTACCAAACAGGCCCTAATGCCCCTAAAATGAGTTAGTCTCAATTTAGTTAACAGTAATTATGTATTAGAGACCTTAATCTTTAATACATAATGAGTATGTGTCAACAGTAATTATGTATTAGAGATCAAAATGTCTAATTAATAATTAAAATGAACTCGTTTTTAAGTGTCTAGAACAGTAACTTTCCCACAAGGGTAGATTAAGTCAGTGTCCGGCAAATAGCCCACTATGAAAATGAAATAAAGAGTTAGGCGCAAATTCATTCTTTTAGGTCCTTGGAAATGCCTCAACTTGGTTTCTTGTTGGAATCCATTTTCCTTGAAGAAGCATTTCAAAATTCTTTGGAAGAGCTATCTTGCAAATTATTACAAGGTACTGGATTCCCTGCTCATTGTCCTATTTTTTATTCCCTCTTCTATGAATATTAACACTATAATTCCTAGCAATTCTTTCCCAACACTCAAAACTCAATAGATAAATCCTCTTCTGAAAACAATTTGTTGGTCATGGAACCCATGTGGCGGGGCCCACCGGAGCGCCCACATGCATGGCAAGTTCGAGATTTGGGCTTCAAATTAAGGTCCCTAAGCGCCCGTTTGGATACTAAATTACTTTGTCTACTTACAGCAGTAGATAAGTGACTTATTTCAGATAAGTTTGGTTTATGATTAATTATAAGTAACTTTTTCACTTAAAAATATTTCATCACTTCAGTTAAATTTTTATTTTTAAACTTTTCTACTTTTCATAAGTTGCTAAAGAGGCATGAGGAGAGACTAAAGAGATGAGAAACTGATAAGTATGTTGTTTACCAAATATACTTATCTTCTTAATAAGTAGAAACTAAGATAAGCTACTCTCGGCATGAATAACATAAGCAGCTTACAATCCAACACCTCCTAAAAGGCAAGCGGGCATATATGATTCTTACCCAACATTAAGGCAAAATCTCATACCTAAATAACTAAAAATCTCATCAATGTATATGGAATTTGATGGCATACATAAATAAATGTTCTTAACAATCTCTCTTCAGGGTTTTTGTCTTGTGCAGCGTTCAGCCACCATCACACCACCATTGATGTGGATTGGCTGACCTCTGTTTGTCGTTATATGGTCCTTCATCACAACCAGAGTTGTTAGAGGTGTGAATTATTTCATTGTTCTTTCATAATATGGGTATGTTTGGAGTTTGTTCAAGCCATCACTGTAAAAAGTAACATGATATGTCGCTCAATTTGAATTTGCTCTCTCAAATTTGGTGTTCAAGTGATCGACACTGGATATGCCACTGCTGACACAAATAAGATTTTATTGTTGCAAGACTTGCCTATATATTTAAGAACACGATTAATGTGATAATTTTGGAAGATGAGGGCCTATAACAGCAGTTTGTATCGAAGTAATGTTGGACGGTGAAGTTGCTACGGATTGTAATTGGTGTTACAGTTAGAGATTTTGGTTACTGAGCGTGCTTGATTATAACACCCCATATTTTCAGTCATTGGCTGTTACTAACCGTCGATGTTCGGATTGGGATAAATCTGACCGTTGGATTGATCAAGATATGCAAATAAGAAAATATTCACTTGTATGGCCCACTTGAGCTTTGGATCTGCCTCATCTCTAGCCAAATGATCTAGTGAGACCCATAAAATCTAATGGTAGGTGTGGATCTCACAGAAGAAACTTGTGGACCCTACTTTATGTGTTGCATGTGCACAGCAAGTTTGCACCCACTGATTAATGCCTAAGCCACCACAACGGTTTGACCCAATGAATTTCAAAAACCAGAGCGCTTTCGCTCTCTTTCTTATTTCCTGTCGAACAATTTTTGAACGGACAACATCCGTTGGCTGTGATGTGGCCCGCCACCTGTGATCATTTCAATGATATTAACCGTTCATCTTATGTAGGAGAGTTTTTTTTCTCAAACCCAGGCCATCATGCACACAAATAGAGTTTCCTAGCGAGTTCTGAAAATGGAAAACTATTTCAGCATTGAGTTGGCAATCCATGTGAGCTCTCTTGCTGATATTTCGACTGTAGGATATAGAGCATCCTAGCCCTCCATTTTAAAAGTGCGGATTGTTGGGGGCCTTGCACAAAACCTTAGGATCTAGCCTCCCGAAACAAACCAGAATTATGGATAATAAAACAATGAAATAAATCAAAGCATAAATCACACACCACACAAGAGATTTGATGTGGAAAACCCTCCAAGAGGTAAAACCCACGGGACCTCGTCTAGATCAACAATCCACTATGAAGTAGAATGTTACAACATTCGTCACTCACACCGGAGTGGATGAACAATGAAAGAATAAAGAAAAACGGAGAGATCTCACCGATTACAAGGACGTAGGAGCGCTGAGATATAGATTGCCCTGCATCCGCACTGAAAATGGTGGTGAATACATTAGCGACTTTCATGAGTACTGCAAATTCCTAGGTATACGACATGAACAGACGGTTCCCAAGACCTCCCGGCAAAATAGTGTAGCTGAGCGAATGAATCGCACATTGTTGAGAGAATCAGATGCATGTTATCCCATGCAAAATTACCCAAGATATTCTGGGGAGAAGCAATGCACACAGTAGCGTATCTGATAAACAGGTCTTCATTAGCCCTGTTGAATGGAGAAGTGTCTGAGAAGGTGTGGACTGGACAGGATCCATCTTACAGTCATCTAGGGTATTTAGATGCAGGGCATCTGTTCACGTACCAAAGGACGAGAGGTCCAAGCTCGATATGAAGATCAGGCAGTGTGTGTTCTTAGGGTACGGTGATAAAAAGTTCAGTTATAGATTGTAGGATCCAACCGAGAGGAAGCTTGCAGGAGAAGAGATGTGATTTTCTTTGAAGATCAGTGTATAAAAGACAGTGGTAAGCCAGAAAAGAACCAGCCTAGTTCAGGTGAACCACAAGACATGGATCCTATTATTCCTTCCGTGGTGCCTGATGACGGGGGAGTACAGCAATGTGTAGAGGACGAGGGAGTTCCTTCAGAAGATGGACCAGGGGAGCAGCCCCCACTTGATCCACCTGTTGAGCCACAGGTGAGAAGGTCATCTAGGGACAAACAACCGTCCAAGAGGTACTCGCCATATGAGTACATTATGCTGACTGATGGGGGAGAGCTAAAAGATTATTCTGAGGCCTTAGCCGACGAGCATAAGGGGAGCGGTTAAAAGCTATGTAAGAGGAGATGGAATCCTTGCATAAGAACCACACCTATGATATGGTAAAACTGCCTAAGGGCAAGAAAGCTTTGAGCAAAGCTTTGAGCAACAAGTGGGTGTTCAGAAAAAAGATTGAGCAGAAGAATTCACATACGAGGTTTAAGGTCAGACTTGTAATGAAAGAGTTCGGTCAGAGAAAAGGTATAGACTTCGAGGAGATATTCTCACCAGTGGTGAATATAACATCCATACGGGTGTTGCTTGGGTTGACGGCTAGCATGGATCTGGAGATAGAGTAGTTTGACATGGAAAAAGAGATCTACATGCGCCGACCAGAGGGGTTCGAAGTCAAGAGTAAAGAGCATATGGTGTGTAGGCTGAGAAAGAGCTTGTACGGGCTGAAACAAGCTCCAAGGTAATGGTACAAGAAGTTCTACTCGTTTATGTTGAAGCATGAGTATAACAGAACGAAGTCGAACCACCGTGTGTTCACGCGTAAGTTCTCAGATGGTGATTTCTTAGTTCTGCTGCTATACGTTGATGACATGCTCATCATAGGAAAAGACATCAAGAAGAAACATGAGTTAGGCAAGTCTTTTACGATGAAAGATTTGGGCCCGGCTAAACAGATCCTAGGAATGGAGATAACTCGTGACAGAAGCAGTAGGAAGCTTCGGCTGTCACAAGAGCGGTATATTGAGAAAGTCCTAGAGCGGTTCAATATGAATGCAGCGAAGCCGGTCAATACTCCATTGGATGGTCACTTCAGATTGAGCGATAGACAGTGTCCCAAGACAAAGGCAGAGGTGAAAGAGATGCAGAAGATACCCTACTCATTAGCTGTAAGAAGTTTGATGTATGCTATGGTGTGTACACGCCTAGACATAACATATGCGGTTGGTGTTGTCAGCCGGTATCTTGCCAATCTTGGCAAAGAACATTGGGCAGCGGTTAAGTGGATACTGCAGTATCTAAGAGGCTCATCTAGGTTGAGCCTATGCTATGATGACGGTAAGCCTGTGTTAGAGTGCTATAGAGATGCAGATATGGCAGGTGACATAGACTCCATAAAGTCTACATTGGGGTTCATGTTCACGTTTGCAGGGGGAGCGATTTCTTGGCAGAGCAAGCTACAGAAGGTCATAGCATTGTCGATGATAGAGGCCGAGTACATTGCAATCACAGAGGCATGTAAAGAGATGCTTTGGATGAAAAGGTTCCTACATGAACTTAGCCTGAAGCAGGAAGAGTATGTGGTCTATTGCGATAGTCAAAGTGCTATACACTTGAGCAAGAATCCAAGTCAACATTCCAAGTCGAAGCACATAGAGATTCAATATCACTGGATCAGGGATACTTTGGAACAAAAGGTGTTACAACTTGAAAAGGTTCACATGGACGATAATGAGTCAGACATGATGACCAAGGTTTTGCTCAAGGGCAAGTTTGAGGTTTGTAGAAATCAGGCTGGCTTGAAGAAGGTGGATACCTCCTGGGATAAAAAATCTCGATCGGTCGTGAGCCTCGCTCGACCGGTCGAGGGTTAGTGTACGACTAGTCGTGGAGTCGAGTCGTGGCTCGACTCAAAGTCCAGCGACTGTGGACGATTTTTTTTTAGGGTACTCGATTAATCGTGGGAGGTCCTCAACTGGTCGTGGGTGCTGCTCGACCTGTCGTGGACTCGGTACGACCAGTCGAGGTTATGCAGATTCGTTCTGCGATTTTGTGCAGATTTCGTTTCGCAAGTCCTTTCACAACTGGGATGCGGAAAGGAGTTTCCTAAAACTATAAAAAGAGGACCCTAGGGCTTTTCTAGGGTAAGATGAGGTGTAAGAAAAAGCACAAGAGGGTTTCCTAAAGGGTTTAAGGATATCAAAGGTGAGAGAGAGAGGAAAAAAAAGAAGAGAGAGGAAGCTTGTAGAAGGGAGGTTATGCTCGTGGAAGTGATCTACAGTACAATCTATATCTCAGTGCTCCTACGTCCTCGTAATCGGTGAGATCTCTCCGTTTTTCTTTATTCTTTCATTGTTCATCCACTCCTGTGTGAGTGACGAAGGTTGTAACATTCTACTTCATAGTGGATTGTTGATCTGGATGAGGTCCCGTGGTTTTTACCTCTTTGAGAGTTTTCCATGTAAAATCTCTTGTGTGGTGTGTGATTTATGTTTTGATTTATTTCATTGCTTTATTATCCATAATTCTGGTTTGTTTCGGGAGGCTAGATCCTAAGGTTTTGTGCAAGGCCCCTAACATGGATCACCAGCTATGTAAAACCAAGAAACAGATTTCGGTTGCTGAAAGCGTGAAAAAGCAAGAAACCCTAAATTGAATTTAGGCCATGTATTCTTTTGATCCAACATTTTTTAGAGAGCTTAGGGCATTTTATAAAGCTAGAGGGATCGAACAACAATGCGTTTTCTTTCCTGTTTCTCTTGCTATTGTGCGGTAGAACCCGAAATCTTTAAGCTCCAAACACATTGAGAAAATGCGCCGGAGCTTCGAAATCCACCATCCTATAGCTTCCTAAGATACATCCAAGCCATCCAGAAGAATCAGTTCGTCAAAAGACAATTGTAAACTGAATCCGCCATTGGAGGAGCTCATCTTCCTCGTTAAACATGCACTGTTGTTGGTTCATGATCAGTCCCTGATTTAAGAATCCAATATCACCATGTGAGTCCCAGCTGTTGGATATTCAATCGCCAATGATCAAATCATGATCAGTTCCATGCTACACAAACCCAACAGCTATGCCAACCTAACTGAGTTCGAGTTTCACCGAGTCGGCTCAACCAAGTCTCTACTTGTGTTATAGAGTCTGAGTTGTCTAGAGCTTCATTTGTCTAGTTAGGCTAAGGAAGAGTGGTGGAGGAAGGTGATTTGCGTGATGAGTTGCTTGCCAAGTTGTGTCGCACCGACTCATTTTGAGTTGAGTTGGATCCGAGCCAGTGGATTTTTGATGCATCTGGACTAAGTTTTAACTAAGTCAATCTTTCATGGAATTGAGATTGTGAGGGCTGTCGTTTTGTATTGGGTATTTTTCAATACTGTGTTGTGTCAACTCACTCATTCTCCATTGAGTTTGAACTTGTTGCTGGTTGGATCGGCTTTTCTCTAATCAACTATTATAAGGTGTGTGGTGATTCATCTATTGTTTCATTGGAGGTAAGGTTTCCTGTGTTTTCTTACTTTGGAATCCAACCGAGTTAGATTTTCTTTCAATTAAGTCACTGTTGAGTTTGCAACTCGTGCTGACCCACTACTTCCTTCTTCTCACTTGATGCTAACTCAGTTGTGAGTTAGATCCAGCTCCGTTTGAAATTTGGTTTGATTCAGTGATTCAACTTGAAGGTAGGGTTTTTCCGAAACCGAGTGGCATCTAGCTGATAACTAAGTTGTCATAATTCAGTTTGTTGAGTTACAACTAACTTAGTTTATTGAAGTCGATTCAACTTGATGAATCATTGAGAGCTGAGTTTAGGATCTAGCTCTTGTGGTAGCACTAAGTTGAGCTAAGTTTTGACTAGGTGAGTCAACTCAGTTCGTTCTTGTTGAAATCTCGGTTTTATTCTACGTCATCGTGAGTTGGTTCTTAGATCTAAGTTTTGGGTGTTCTCATTGTAAATCTTATCACTTTTATGGCTTTGAACCCCTTGAGTTAGCCTTGATCTGAGTTAACTCGGATTCGAGGTAAGGTAATTTCTAAATCTCAAAATTTGAATGTTTATTAGAGTCAAATTCATGGCTAATTAAAGGCTATTAAATGCACATTTGATTGGTGATTCTAGGGATATATTTTCTCTAATTAGGTATCTCTTGATTATATATTAATTGTCCAGCCTAATTGGTGCCATGTACATATCAATTAAGTTTTTTGTGTCTTGAGGACTTCATTTCTTTTCATTTTTCCACAACTTAAGTTCACTTGCTTCAAGGGAACCGCTCTTGAAGGTGAGGATCACCCTTCAAGTGTTCCTCCATTATAATACTTAGATTGGTTTACTTTCATTTGTCTCCCATGGTTGATTTATTGCTCATGTCTAGTTTATATGAATGATATATTTTCGTTAACTCTATACATGTTTTAATATATGACTTGAATTATTATGTACATTGGAGAATTGATATGCTTTATATTGTATATTTGTCTCTCTAATCTAGTTAAGTAGAATATGTTATTCACATATTGTTAATACACATGTAAGTTGATGTCTGTGATGTTTGTTTATATTTGAAGGGTTAAATGGATTGTGGTTTAGTTTGTCACTTGTTATATTAATAAGTTATATTGAAAATCTAATGTTATATGTTGATGGATATACACATTGGAGGTTCCTCTAACCAGTGAACATTTCGTAAATCTATTAAATGTTATTTGATCATATACTTAGCATCTCGTGGATTATTGTGCCCTTGTAGCTAGTAAATTGGATTATTTTTTAGTGTCCTTGAATGAACTTGGTGCCAATTGTATTCTTTTGTAGTGTCTTCGAATGAACTTGGAACCACTTGTATTCTTTTGTATTGTCCTTAAATAAACTTGGTGTCAATGTGGCTTGTTGGGAGGATTCTTTTTGTTGGAAATATACCTTGAAATGGAGAGCTAGCGATGTCCTTGGGGGGGGGGGGGAATAGGCCAATGCCAAATAATTGAAATAAATGTGGAATATGTAAAGATTAGAAAAATCTCAATCGCTTGAGTATTGAAACCTTGATTCCAAACAATTCGTATGACAACCTTCACCTAAAGTATTAGGTAGGACAATCTTATTTCACGAATGTCTTTAAAATTAATCTTTTAAACTAGCAAGAAAATATAAAAGGATTACAATATTCACCATAAGAATGAAATAATAAATAACATCCAATCACTAAAAAGAATAAAGCATTCACCACCTGACATGAGTTATAGTGGCTTGGTGCTTAATGAAAGTGCCCTTGTTTGTCAATTAATGTGAAGGTTGAGTCAGTCAGTTCACTGAGCCTCATATGAAAAAACTACAAGATGTAGACCCAACAAAGTGGATGGATCAAGATCTTCAAATGTAAATTAAACCTCACATACCATGACCAAAACACCTCAGGTAGATAATCCCCATTAAAAAATATTCTAATCTATTTAAAAACCAAGAAAAATATGTTTTATAGATTAGGTAATAGAAAACTAAGTTGGAAATTTATATGAAAATATTGTTAAATTTTCTACCTTATTCGAGTCATCGAACAGTACTCGATGACATCGAACATACTTATTCGATGACATCGAATGTGACTCGATGACATCGAATAAGTGACTTGGGATGTCCAGTAACCACATAACATTTTGGACCAAAACTTCGAGTCATCGAACACGTCTCGATGACATCGAACATTCATGTTTGATGACATCGAACATTAATGTTTGATGACATCGAATGTGATTCGATGACATCGAATAAGTTCCTTTGGGTGTCCAATGAGCTCAAATTGAAAATCACTTGAAAATTCGATGAATCGAACAAACGTTCGATGACATCGAACATCAACATTCGATGACATCGAATGTGGCTCGATGACATAAAAAATTGAGCAACTTATGTCAAGCAAACTCTGAAGGAAAATCACTTGAAAATTCGAGGACTCGAACTCGATTCGATGACATTGAAATTCAAATTTCAATGACATTAAATCGTGTTTGATGACATCAAAAAAGGACAAGAAAATGTCCAGCGAGCTCTGGAGAAAAATCATTTGAAAATTCGAGGAATCGAACTTGATTCGATGACATCGAAATTCAAATTTCTATGACATCGAATAACGTTCGATGATATCGAAAAAGGATAAGAAAATGTCCAGCAAGCTCCGGAGAAAAATCACTTAAAAATTCGAGAAATCGAATTTGAATCATGTTCGATGACATCAAATACAGACAAGAAAGTGTCTAGCAAGCTTTAAACATTTTTCAACAAAAATCCCATGTCATCGAACTGTCACTCAATGACATCAAAGGTGGTCTTTAATGACATCGAACCTGATTCGATGACATCGAATGCAAAAAGATTCTGCCCATTTTATTTCCGTTGGGATTTTTACCTTTATATTTGGAAGGTTGTTTTTAGAGTTTGCATTGAGAAAAAGAGTGAGCTCTAAGAGAGTAATTGCTTACCTACCATCACAAACCTTTTTCTCATGGGTGTTCATCCTTTAATCCTTTCTTAAATGCAATCATAAAATATTCAATAGATTGGATTGGAGAATGAACTTCATCATTCAAGGATTCTTCAACAACTTATTTAATGGCAAATCATTGTGTTGGAATCTCTTGAATGCCTAATACCCTGGAATCACTCCCGTCTCTTAGGGATCAATATACTTTAAAGAGTAGATTCCCCTAAAACCTTAACCCAACTCCGACGACTTGCATTGGGATCATCTATAGTGTTGCGGTTCAAGGGAGCTAAATATTCTTCATTATTAAGGGAGATCATCTTCATCATGTGCTAGAAACGGGGCTCACCTACTTACAAGTAAGTTATTAGAGTCCATAGAATCTGAAGATCCTTCCTTGTGTAGGACTGGTTTTCAGGTTGTATTTCACAAACACACTAAGACCTTTTACAGGCCTCCGACGGGAGAATACATATAGAGTTCTTGTGTAGGATCTATAGTGCTTTGTGTAGGTAAGATTGATTGTCTTGTGTAGACATCTATGGTTGTCTTGGGTAGACAATTTCATGTGTAGGATATATGTGTCTTGTATAGACAATACCTTGTGTAGGTTATGAAGGTTTATGGTTAACCTGATTTAAAACCATCACATAGTTAATCCGTCACACTCTAGGGTGGAGTGAGTCAGCCGGGAGTGGAGTAGGCACATAGCTGAACCACTACATATCACTGTGTTTGTGATGTTTCTTGCATTCTTGATTTGATTGATTAATATGTGTAAATGTGAGGTATTCATGTTTTACTGAACTTAGATCTCTTTAATGTCTTAAAACATGAATGTGAATGATTATCTGATAATCTTACCGAATTAAGTTTAAATTGGTAAACATTACATAATGGTAAGATTAGAATTTAAGAAAAGTCCTATTCACTCCCCTCTAGGACACTTTGACCAATTCCATACTTCTACTATAGCGGTTATACCGCAATTTCAATTGGTATCAGAGAGGGTTCCTCTTAAGGGTTTAACAACCTAGAGAGAGATCTTGACTAAAGTTGAAAATTATGGCCAAAGGAGAGGGATCATTGGTTTCTAGACCTCCTGTCTTTGATGGTTGAAATTATGCATACTGAAAAGCTAGGATGCATTATTTTCTACAATCTCTAGATCATGATGTTTGGGAAATAGTTGAAAATGGATATGTACCACCAACTGATCAAGTGGTACTCGATAATGGTACAACTATCACCAAACCCAAATCTAAAGAGATGTGGACTACTTATGACAAAGAGAAGAAAACTTATGAAGCTAAAGCCATGAATGCTATTTACTGTCTTGTCTCTCAAGAAGTATTCAATCAAATTAGCATGTGTGGTACATCAAAAGAAGCATGTGATCTATTGGAAACAATCAATAAAGGAACTAGCACAGTAAAAAGATCAAAACTGCAACTTTTGACATCACAATTTGAACACATCAGGATGGAAGAACATGAGACCTTTATGGAGTACTTCACAAAGCTGAACATCATATGTAACTCCATGGGTGGATTGAGAGAGAAAATTTCGGTATCTAAAATCTGTAGGAAAATTCTGAGATCCTTACCGGAACGTTTTAACTCCAAAGTTACCACCATTGAAGAATGTAGGAACATTGATGAAATGAAAATAGAAGAACTAGTTGGTTCCCTACAAACCTTTGAACTACACTTCAAACCACCCTCAAAATCCAAAAGTAATGCTTTCAAGGCCTCTAAGAACATAACTATGATAGAGGAAGAGGAAAGTGACAAAGAAGATGATGATGAGGAAGTGGCTCTCTTGGCTCAACGGTTCAAAAAATTCTTTAACAAGAATCGTGGTTGACCACACAACAACAAAGGGAAACAATTGGACAACAAATGCCATATAGGCAAACCTTTTAGAAAGTCCAAAGAGCCTCAATGTTACAATTGCTGGATATATGGGCATTTATCCACTGAATGTCCTGTTAAGAAGACAAAAGGAAAGGCTATGACAGCCATATGAGATGACACTGATGAATCAAATTCTGAATCCAATGATTCTGAAAGTGACGGAGACTAAAAGTCTTTAAAAATACTTATGGCCTTCACCTCCACCATAATTCCCAATCCAAAGGACAATGAGGAAATGGATAAACCACAAGCCAAATAGACACTCCACTCAGATGATGAAGAAGAAGAAGAAGAAGAAAAATGATAAAATCCATGATGCTTATGATCAACTTTATATCCATAGCATTAATGTCCTTAAGAAACTAGGTATTGCTGAAAACAAAAACAAACAGTTACAAAAAGATCTAGATAAAACTCTAGAAATTAATACCCACTTGATAAATGATCTTTAGCAATACCATATGGAAAATGACAAGCTTGAAAGAATAACAACATCCCTTAAATCTGAAACACAAAAATTAAACAAACAGATTGAACACTTAGAATATGAGAATATGCGTTTGAAAGACGAAAATCATAAAATGAGATTAGATGCTGAAAAATCAAAACAATATGAAGAACTTAGTCATAGGTTCTCCCAAAGTAATGAAAAACTAGAAAGACTTCTAGGAATGAGAAGAACACAAAAGGATAAGAGAGGTTTGGGATATGAAATTTGCAAATCTAGCCCCCTTCCTGTAGCTCCTGTGACTAAGAAAAATGTTGCGTCTGGAAGCAACACAAGCGATACTCCTATCTGTCATTCATGTGGAGACTTAGGACATTACGAGTTTGAATGTCTTACATTTGGTAGGTCTCACTCCACTTTCGGGTTGAACTTTTCTTGTAAATTCAAACCAACCGGAAGAACAATACAGAATATCAAGAGTCCTTCAAAATACATACCAAATGAAGGAAGCAAATATCCTACTCCACCCAAAATGACAAAAAGGATGGAGGAGTTATTAAATCAGGTGGCTCAACTGAATCAGAAAACCAAAGAATTGATGAAACAAGGGAATCTGGTTCAATTGCCAAAAAAATCCAAACAGGCCCATGGTGAAAACAAAGCATCTTCTCCAAGAAAGATTGTCAGCAAATGGGTACTAAAAAATAAGAACAATTGCCTGGTAATTCATACTGCTCTTAAGGCAGGCAATAGTTCTAAGTGGTATCTTAATAGCAGTTGCTCCAGACACATGACAGGTGACCAAACCCACTTATGTGATTATTCAGAATTTGATGGTGGGTCGGTTACATTTGGAGATGGGAGCTTCGCCAAGATAATTGGGCAAGGAACAATAGTTGGTCTTAGATTGCCCAAGATTAAAGATGTTCTTTGTGTAGAAGGATTAAAACACAATCTCCTTAGTATTTTCCAAATCTGTGACAAAGAACACCTGGTCACAGTTTCCAAAGATGTGTGTAAGATCTCAGACCATACATGAAAATTCATTATGAAAGGTCTTCGCACAAGTGATAATTGCTACGTAATTGAAAGTAGTAGGGAGAATGTATTATCTACAAGATGCCACATGGCTGTGAATAATGAGTCAAAGCTATGGCACCAAAGGCTTTGACATGTCCACTACCGGAACTTGGCTAAGCTAAGCTCAAAAAATTTGGTGAGAGGCCTTCCTAAGATTTGAAAGGAAGAGAAGATTGTATGCGGTGATTATCTCAAGGGTAAATAGATAAAGGTTGGACATAAAAAGACAACCACCATAGCAACCTCTAAACCACTTGACTTGTTACATATGGATCTAGTGGGGCCCACCAAAGTTGAGAGTCATAGTAGAGAAAGATATTTCCTGGTAGTGGTAGATGATTGCTCCAGATTCACTTGGGTCTCCTTGGGAAAAATTTGATGCATTTGATAAATTCCTGATTATGGCAAAAGTACTCCAAAATGAGAAAGGATATTGCATAAACTGTATTAGGAGTGAACACGGTGGGGAGTTTGAGAATGATCGATTCCAAAGGTATTGTGATGAGAGTGGAATTTGACATGAATTCTTAGCCCCAAAAACACCACAACAGAACGAAGTGATTGTTTCAAAAAACCGGGTGTTACAGGAAATGGGCTTAGTTATGCTAAACAACAAAAATATGTCTAAAACTTCTTGGGCTGAAGCTATGAACAATGTCTGCTACATAATTAATAGATTATATCTTAGAGCAAGATTAAACAAAACCCCATATGAACTATGGTATGAAAAACAACCTAGTGTAAAGTATTTTCGTGTCTTTGGTAGCAAGTGTTACATTCTTAAAGACAGAGAACAACTAGGTAAGCTTGACTCTAAGAGTGATGATGGCATTTTTCTAGGATAGTCATGCTTATAGAGTGTACAATTTGAGGAAACTTACTATTCAAGAAATCATTAATGTGGTTGTTGATGACCAACCTCTTAACGAATCTAGTCCTTCGATTGATATAGAGGATGATGTGGATTCATGCATTATAGGTAAATCTAATATCAAATCCTCATCTGCTCTTAAACCTCAGCCGTTGAGTAACATACCATTCATTAAGGATCATCCTCTCAATCAAATCATTAGAGATCCTAATGTTAGTGTGAAAACTTGACGTCAACTTGAAAGTATTTACAGTTATCTGTGCTTCACCTCAAAAATTGAGTCCAAGAATGTTATAAAAGCTCTCCAAGATTAATTTTGGATTGTAGCTATGCAAGATGAGCTCCAACAATTTGAAAGTAATGAGGTGTGGGAGCTAGTTCGCAGATCGCTTGGAATATGTGCGATATGATATATTTTGTGGTCTATGCATTCTTAATGATATATTTGAGAACTTTAAGCCTCCAAATTCTTTTTGAACATAAACATAGGATATGTTTATAATTTTGGTTATTATCCTTTTTGGATAAATTTTGTTGAGTTTACAAGTTGATAAGTAGGTATATTATGTTGTACATCTCCTTGATCTATTCGAAGCATTCAAAAATTTTAAATCTTTTGCTTCGACATGTCATTCGATGATTCGAATGATCCTTCGATGACATTGAATTTGTTTTGATGACATCGAAGACATACTAAGAACTGAAGCGTCGGACATTGCTGGCTATCATCGAACACCTCCTCGATGACATCGAATTTCGGATGTTCAATGACATCGAAGGGTCCCGACTTATAAAAGTGCGGGTCAGCGCGAAAATCCCCATTTTAGTTTCTTTTTGGCAACCCTTTCCTTGCTTCTCTCCTTCTAGTTCGGTGATGTCATGGTACTCGTCTTGGGATCAAATCAACGTCTATCTTGGTAAATCATTCTCCCTTCCACTCTATTTTCTTCAATAGATTGGATTTGGGCGTGTCTTTTCTCCTAGGATTTCTGCCATTTTCCTAGAAATTTCTGTCTTTTTCTTGAACAATGGCTAAAGATAAAGGTAAGGCTCCTACATAAGGAGAGTTCTCCAAATGCAAGAAAACCAAGAGACACGAGCATATCTCCATCTCTTCTCTTTCCAAAGACCCATCTTCGGAAAAAGAAATAGTGATTGAGCGAGTTGTCATTAGTACATGCATTAAACCTTATGGGGTTAGATCTACTTCTAAGAATGAATGGATGGTACAATATAATCAATCTAGGTGGTGAGTTTCAATATGACCTAATACATCACTTTCTAAGCTCTTGCCACACTGTTAGAGATGATCCCCCATCCATCAGTATCATGTTTACGAACCAGACCAAGCACGTCACCCCTGTGCTGATAGGTTGTCGCTTGGGTCTGGAAGTTACTCGTATCCCAGTGACTGAATGCAATCTGAACTCATTAGGAGTTTGAGGTGAAGTGACTCGAGCTCTGTGCATCAACGATTTCCAGAAATGAGAGAAACTTTCTCCATTCTTTGTATCTAGACCCAACATTCAAAGAACACCACAACATCTTCAGTACAAATGTCTATCCTTGTGAAGTTATTGCCAATGAGCTCTCTCCCTATGTACTCAACATTCTATATGATGTCCATCAAGGGATTCAAGTATGCCTACCCACTCTTCTCCTACAACGGTTAATCCATGTTGTCAAAGGAGAGCATCTTGCAAAACTTCCATTCCTGTGTCTTATTTGTAAGATCTCAAAATTTATGGGATTGCCGCCTTCGTCCGATTCCAAGTACCCTTGTGCTTGGTTCAATCATGAAACCATACGTAGTCTGAATATGTCTGGAAACGTATATCCAGCTAGTCCAACTGGTCAGACCTTAGGTGCAGAAGATGCTCAGTACACTCCCGTACTGACTCCTAGAGACTCCTGTCGTACTCCTGTGCCTTTGCACAATCCAGACTCTGTTAGTACGCGTAAGTTTTCCGCCAAAATGATCTCACCAGATATCTTCTCAACGACTAATCAGATATGGAAGATCAAATGGCCAATGTGAAACCCGACTCTTCAGAATTGAGCAGATGGTCACAGCCTTACAGCATACAGCGCAACAAATCCTTGATATACTAACTTGCCACCATGACGATACGGTTCCTCATGATGCAGGCCCTGCTCCGTGATTTTCTTTTCATCGCATACATGTGTTGATATGTTAAGTTTAGGGCATATATATCTTTTTAAATGCCTTAAGCTTGTGTGTGTATGTGATGATCACTAATTTTCTTTGCATACTATACTTTTAGATACTACTCATAGATGAGCTAAATACTTTTGGATGATAATTGTGGAATATTTTGTTTATGCCAGGCTTGGGCATTGTTTTAATGATGATATATATTATGGTGTCAAAATTAAGCTTCCTCTATATTAATTCTCCTATGCACTTTAAATGCTTCAACTTCAGTCATATAATGATCTCTTACTGTCTACTAACCCTTTGCCAATGACTGATAAAAAGGGGGAGAAAAATCCCACCATTATGTTCCTATGGGTGTATGTTTAAAATGAATGGTGATGTAGGATGATAGGGGGAGCAGCAGCTCAAGTAAGACAATTGTATAATTGTTCAGTTTTTAGAATGCAATTCTGTAAAATTGTGTAATGATGTGTACAGATAATTTAGTTTATTGTTCCAAGTAGGTGTTTTGTCACATAATTGGCAAAGGGGGAGATTGAAAGTTCACTTGTTTGTCAATTAATGTGAAGGTTGAGTCAGTTAGTTCAGTGAGCCCCATATGAAAGAACTACGAGACGCAGACTTAACAAAGTAGATGGATCAATATCTTTAAAGGTAAATTAAACCTCACATCCCATGACTAAAACACCTTAGGTAGATAATCCCCATTAAAAAACACTCTAATATATTTAAAAACCAACAAGGAAAAAATGTTTTATAAATTAAGTAATAGAAAACTAAGTTGAAAAAGTATATGAAAATACTATTAACTTTTCTACCTTCTTCGAGTCATCAAACAGTACTCAATGACATCGAACATACTTGTTTGATGACATCGAATGTGACTCGATGGCATCGAAAAAGTGACTTGGGATGTCCAACAACCACATAACATTTTGGACCAAAACTTCGAATCATCGAACATGTCTCGATGAAATCGAACATTCATATTCGATGACATCGAATGTGACTCGATGACATCGAATAAGTGCCTTCGGGCATCTAGCGAGCTTAAACTGAAAATCACCTAAAAATTTGATGAATCGAACAAACGTTTGATGAATTGAACAAACGTTCGATGACATCGAACATCAACATTTGATGACATCGAATGTAGCTCGATGACATCGAACATCAACATTTGATGACATCAAATGTAGCTCGATGACATCGAAAATTGAGCAACTTATGTCCAGCAAACTCTGAAGGAAAATCACTTGAAAATTTGAGGAATCGAACTTGATTCGATGACATCAAAATTCCAATTTTGATGACATCAAAAAAGAACAAGAAAATGTCCAGCGAGCTCTAGAGAAAAATCACTTGAAAATTTGAAGAATTGAACTCGATTCGATGACATCGAAATTCAAATTTCGATGACATCGAATCACGTTCGATGATATCGAAAAAGGATAAGAAAATGTCCGGCGAGCTCTGGAGAAAAATCACTTAAAAATTTGAGGAATTGAACTACATTCGATGACATCGAATCATGTTCGATGACATCGAATAAAGAGAAGAAAGTGTCCAGCAAGCTTTCAACATTTTTCAACAAAAATCCCGTGTCATCGAACTGTCACTCGGTGACATCGAAGGTGGTCTTCGATGACATCGAACCTGATTCGATGACATCGAATGCAGAAAGATTCTGCCCATTTTATTTCCTTTGGGATTTTTGCTTTTATATTTGGAAGGTTGTTTTCAGAGTTTGCATTGAGAAAAAGAGTGAGCTTTGAGAGAGTAATTGCTTACTTACCATCATAAACTTTTTTCTCATGGGAGTTCATCCTTCAATCCTTTCTTAAATACAATCATAGAATATTAAATAGATTGGATTGGAGAATGAACTTCATCATTCAAGGATTCTCCAGCAACTTAATGGCAAATTATTGTGCTGGAATCTCTTGAATACATAATACCCTGGAATCACTCTCTGTCTCTTAAGGATCAATATACTTTAAAGAGTAGATTCCCCTAAAACCTTGACCTAACTCCGACGACTTGCATTGGGAGCATCTACAGTATTGCGGTTCAAGGGAGCTGAAAATTTTTCATTATCAAGGGAGATCATCTTCATCATGTGCTAGAAACGGGGCTCACCTACTTATAAGTAAGTCATTAGTGTTCATAGAATCTGAAGATCCTTCCTTGTGTAGGACTAGTTTTCAGGTTGTATTTCACAAACACACTAAGACCTTTTATAGACCTCCGACGGGAGAATACGCACAGAGTCCTTGTGTAGGATCTATAATGGCTTGTGTAGGTGTGATTGATTGTCTTGTGTAAACATCTATGGTTGCCTTGGGTAGGCAATTCCTTGTGTAGGATATGTGTGTCTTATGTAGACAATACCTTGTGTAGGTTGTGAAGGTTTATGGTTAACCTAATTTAAAACCATCACATAGTTTATCCAGCACACTCCAGGGTGGAGTGAGTCAGCCGGGAGTAGAGTAGGCACGTAGCCAAACGACTATATATCGATGTGTTTGTGATGTTTCTTGCATTCTTAATTTGATTGATTAGTATATGTAAATGTGATGTATTCATGTTTTGCTAAACTTAGATCTCTTCAATGTCTTAAAACATGAATGTGTATGATTATCTAATAATCTTACTGAACTAAGTTTAAATTGGTAAACATTACATAATGGTAAGATTAGAATTTAAGAAAAGTCCTATTCACCCCCTCTAGGATACTTTGACTAATTCCATACTTTTACTATAGTGGTTATACCATAATTTCTCTTAAAACAACCACACCTACTCCACTCCCAAAATTACTACCCTCGTAATTTTGGCTTTTATTATAATAAGGTTTTCACAGGGTCACCTTAACAACCTGATATAGTTCTTTGTGATTTTCACGGGCTATCACAATAAAAACTCTTTTGTGATTTTCATGGGCTATCACAAATAGAAACCCCACTGATATTTTTATAGGTTATCTCAGACAAAACCTCACTGAGATTTTCACTGGCTATCTCAAAAAAACCTAAAAACAATTATAGTTAATATACTTTATCTTCAATTGTAGATTCGAAGACGTGACAGAAGCTTGTAGAGGACTTCATTCTTGAACGTAGATGATGTAATGTTCAATCAAATAGAAAGACTCTAGGGTTCTATGGATTTTATAAATGGAAAACCCAAATGCTTATAGTCTAGGGCTCTATAGATTTTTATAAATGGGTTCTATAGACCAAGCTTATAGGTATATCTATAGTCTTTATCATACTCTGGACTATCCATCAGTTGAATCCCTTTCGAAAAATAACTTTCCATTAGTTGTAGGAGATTCAACCTACTCCCATCACCCTGGTCATCTTAAAGAAGCATCAAATGCAAGGAGATAGATCGTGGAGCTGAAGCCTTGGTAAAGTAACAACAACATGATTGGGGGAGCATCAGGGAGTTGATTGAAGCATGGGACAACGAAGATCAAGCAACCCATTGAGGTGCATCAAAAGGAACTCAATTTGACAAGTAAGTGTCATGTGTAATAGTCTATGTTCATTCTCCTTCCTTGTGTAGGTTAGAGTGCAAGAGTTTGTGTTCAAACTCACTTAGGTTCTTCCGTATAACCTTGGCTCTTCCGTAGGGCCTAAACCCATGGTTTTTGCATAGGATCTATGTTGTTGGTTAGCAGAAGAAAAAATCAACAGAAGCCCTTTCGTAGGCCTCCAGCGGGAGAATACATTTTGGGTTCTTATGTAGAACATTTTCTCTTGTGTAGGTGTTGAGGGTCAAATATTGTATATTGGACCCCATTTATATCTTGATTTTATGAACATGATACTGCTTAATGTTTTATTTTACTCATGTTTGTGTTGCAAGGTGAATTTAAGAACTTGCATTGAAAATGATGCTAAATGCATGAATTTAATGCTTAGGAATCACCAAAGCAAGGGTTGAATCTTAGAAGACCAAAAATAAATAATTCACATGCCAAAGATCCAAGAAAAACAAGTGAGGAATGAAGAAAATTGAAGATTTGAAGTGAATTTACGTATGCTTCGATTGGTCTAAGCTCTAGCTCGACTAGTTGAGCTTCGACTGGTCTAAGCTCTACTTCGAATCATTTAAGCTCCTGCTCGACTAGTCGAGGAAACTTCAACTCAAACTCTAACAACATGATCTTTTTAATTCGCGCAATCTTCGATCAGTTGAAGGTAATCCTCAACTAGTTGAAGGTGACCCTTGACCAATCGAAGGCTGTTCTCGACTAGTTGAGGGTTACGCAGATGTTGCGCGGACTGTGTAAATTTAAGGCGGTTTCTAGATTTTTTCAACTCGGTATGAAAGTTGAAGTTGTAAAACTATAAATAGGAGTCCTATAATGTTCATAGGAATCTTATAGGGTTTAAGAAGTGAAGCAAAAGGGTGGAGAATCCGTCACCAATAGTTTTTCTTCATTTTTCTTAGTTGTTTTAATGTTTTTCTTAAGAGACTTTAGTTCAATCATGTCTATGGTTGGCTAAACCTCTTAACTAGGGCTAAGAGGTGAAGCTTGTAGCATGATGGGATGTTTCTTTTACTCTAATTTATGTTTATGTTGAACCTTCTTTTATTCTAGTTTGATTTTAAAGGAATACTTTCAGTTCTTAATGGTTTATTGTGACTCAAATTACAGTAGATCAGCAATCCTGTTGTTAGCCATTGTCTCATGGGCATGGTTTGGTGATGGAATCTCTTCCAATTATTCCAATTCTCCTCCATTGAGAATTGGGTCAAGGAAAGTTCAGATTGATCTCAATTGTATATCTTTCAATTGAATAGGATAGGACTCCAATTCCAATCGTGTGACTTGAATCAAGTAAGAGGGCTCCCTGATCTCTACAAGTGGATCATTGGAAACCTTAGTTACCACCTTTGAATTTGTTAGTTTTTAATCACTTTAATCACAATTATTATCTCAATTAATTCAGATTTAGATTCACATCTTCATCTAGTTCTACTTCTAGTTAAATTCAAAATACACACGAGATTAGTCCCTGTGCATTCGACCTCGGTCTCACCGAGATTATTACTACATCGCGACCCTACACTTGGGGTTGTGAACAAGTTTTTGGCACCGTTGCTGGGGACTAACGGTTGCGTTCTTCTAACGAAGTTATAGCCACTTTATACTTTCCTAACGTGTTTGAGGATACGATTAGGCTGAAACTCTTTCCTTTCTCCTTAAAAGAGAAAGCTAAGATTTGGTTGCACTCACTACGTTTGCAATCTATTAGCACATGGAATGACATGATGAAGGAGTTCATAAAAAAAATTCTTTCCTTACCATAAGACAAACACCATCAGGAAGTCGATCATGAACTTCGCCCAAAAGAAAGATGAAACATTCTTCCAATGTTGGGATCAATTCAAGGATCTCGTCAGTTCATGCCCACAACATGTTTTGAAACATGGCGCATAACAACTTTCTTCCACGATGGACTGACATCTTCCTTGCGCCAATTCATTGAGATGATGTGCAATGGGGAATTCATGAACAAGAATGTTGATTAGGTGTGGGACTACTTTGACAAACTCACTGAAACCGTACAATCATGGGACATCACCCCAAAACCTAGCACCACATCTAAGCCTACTCAAGCAAGGGAGAAAGGTGGGATATACTTGCCGAAAGAGGATGATGATATAAATGCTAAAGTGGCCAGTCTCACAAGGAAGGTCGAGGCCATGAAACTTAAGAAGGATAAGGCTAATGAAGTTGTTTGCGATATCTGTGCTTGCAATATACATACAACTGAAAATTGCCCAACGATACCTACTTTTCAAGAGGCACTGAACAAGCAATTGAATGCTGTAAACAATTACCAAAGACCTTTCAATGGTCACATCTCTAACACATACAATCCTAGTTGGAGAAATCATTTGAACATTAGTTGGAGGAATGGACAAACTGCTACTCCTCAAGGAATCCCTAACCAATTCTTGAATCAATGGAAACTTCAAGAGGATCCGGTCTGGAAACATATTCAAAACCAAGAGCTTATCACTCAGAGTATATTACAAAACTTTCAAGACCTTTCAAAGGCCATCAAGGGCGTGAGACAAAAAATTCAATTGGAGAAAAAGAGATTCTTCCAACCCAACCATTCCCCAATCCTAATTCGCAATACAAAATAAGCGATCCAAGCTCTTCAAATCAAATGGAGTAAGCTAAGTCTATCACCACTCTTAGGAGTGGGAAGATAATTGACAAATCTATTCTGATAAGGGCTGAAAAGTCTAAGGACACGAAAGTAGATGAAATTGATAGACCTAGCAACACTCTACAAGAGTTAGAACCGAAACTCCAAAGTAAGCCGATTACACCATTCCCCCAACGGTTGATTACACCGAAATCTCTCTCTAACTCTCAGGACATTCTAGAGGTGTTGAAACAAGTGAAAGTCAATATTCCTTTACTGGATGCGGTTAAACAAATACCTTTATATGCTAAATTTCTAAAAGACTTATGTATGACCAAAAGACGACAAACTATTTAAAAGAAAATCTTTTTAACTGAAAAAGTGAGTGCCATCCTAAAGCAAGATGTGCCAAAAAAATACGAAGATCCCGGTAGCCCAATCATTGCTTGTGTAATTGGTAATTATCGTATTGAGCATGCACTTCTTGATTTAGGAGCGAGTGTAAATCTGATTCCTTACTCGGTTCACAATAGCTAGGGTTGGGTGAATTGAAACCCACCCGAATCAAATTACAACTGGCTGATTACTCAGTTCATGTACCGAGAGGGATAATTGAGGATGTGTTGGTTGAGGTTGACAAATTCTACTACCTAGTAGATTTTATCGTCCTGGATACTCAACCCATCATGGACATAAGCACTCAAATTCCAGTCATTCTTGGTCGCCCATTCCTTGCTACATCAAATGCAATCATCAATTGTATGAATGAAGTCATGAATTTGTCTTTTGGGAATATAACATTAGGACTCAATATCTTTTTCAATATGACCAAACAGGCAGAGGATGATAACGATGCCCACGATGTTAACTTGATTAATTCTTTTATGGAAGATAGAACTTTGATGACCTTATCCTCTAACATTCTAGAGACGTGCTTGGCCTGCTCCCATGATTTAGATGATAAAATGATTAGGGAGATCGGTGCCATGCTTGATATTGTGCTGGTACTTGAAGTTAACCAGTGGAGGCCACAATTTGAATAATTACCTCAAACGGATATAGTTCCTCTACCGTCTAACCTCAAGGCATCGAAGCTTGACTTAAAACCTTTGCCTTCTGATTTGAAATATATCTATTTAGGTCAAGATGAGACATACTCGTTGGTGATTTCTTCCCACCTTGAGCGAGAATAGGAGAGTATGCTTATTTTTATTCTCATTGAGTACAAAGGAGCCCTTGGATGGCTGATTGCGGACCTCAAGGGAATTGACTATTTGATTTGTACTCACCACAATTATCTAGAGGATAATGCGAAGACTTCCAGGCAACCACAACGTAGATTAAATCCAAATATAAAGGAAGTGGTTAAGGCTGAGGTTCTTAAGTTATTGGATGTGGGTATCATATACCCTATATTCGATAGCCAATGGGTGAGTCCAACTCAGGTGGTTCTTAAGAAGTCCAGAATCACCATCGTAGCCAATACTGATAATGAACTTATGCCAACTAGAGTTACTACTGGTTGGAGAATGTGCATTGACTACAGAAAATTGAATACCATCACAAGGAATGACCACTTTCCTTTGCCCTTTATTGATCAAATCTTGGAAAGGCTAGCTGGTCATTCTTATTACTGTTTCTTTGACGGATATTTGGGCTATAACCAGATAGAGATAGCCCCTGAAGATCAGGAAAAGACCACATTCACATGCCTCTTTGGCACCTTTACTTACCGAAAGATGTCATTTGGACTGTGTGATGCCCCTGCCACTTTTCAGCGATACATGATTAGTATTTTTTTGACATGGTGGGGCAATATTTAGAGGTCTTCATGGATGACTTCTCTATCTTTGGTCCATCCTTCAACGATTGTTTGAAGAATCTTAAATGTGTGCTAAAGCGATGTGAGTAAAAGAATTTGGTACTAAATTGGGAGAAGTACCATTTCATGGTTCGTAAGGGGATTGTCCTTGGACATATCATCTTGTCCAAAGGATTCGGTAGACAAGGCTAAGATTGATCTTACCTCTAACTTTCCTTCACCCAAGAACATACGAGACACGCGATCCTTTTTAGGACGCCAGATTTTATAGGCGATTCATAAAGGACTTTAGTCACCTCTCTCATCCTTTATGCAATCTACTTTAGAAGGATGTAACATACGAGTGGACTGAGCAATGCTAGGAAGCTTTTTCGAAGCTCAAGAGCATGTTAACCACTGCACCTATCATGCAGCCACCCGACTGGAGCATTCCTTTTGAAATTATATGTGATGCGCCCGATTATGCTCTTAGGGTAGTTTTAGGCCAAAGAAAAGAAAAGAAACTTCATTACGCAAGTAGAACTCTAAATCCTGCCCAAGTGAATTACTTTACTACGGAAAATGAACTCTTAGCCATAGTGTTCGCTTTGGACAAATTTAGGTCCTACTTGATCGGATCCAAGATCGTCATTTACACAGATCATGCGACACTCAAGTATCTTCTCTCTAAGAATGATGCTAAGCCTCGCCTGATAAGATGGATCATCCTACTCCAAGAATTTGATTTGAAAATAAAAGATAAAAAGGAGTAGAAAATAGTGGCTGATCATCTTTCCCACCTTGATCTCTCTAATTCTCTTGAGACGACACATATAAATGACATGTCCCCTGACGAATAATTGTTCAAAGTCTCCCATTCACCTTGGTTTGCAGATATCACTAATTATCTTGCTACAGGTTTCACGTCGACACATTGGACTATGCAAGATAAGAAAAAAATTCTTCACTGAGGTACGCAAATTCTTATGGGATGATCCATATTTGTTTAAATATTGCCCAGACCAAATCTTGAGGAGATGTGTGCCAGACAATGAATACCAAAGTGTCATCTCTTTCTGTCATTCTCAGGTGTGTGGCGGTCACTTTTTTGTTAAAAATACCATGACCAAAATTTTGTAGTGCAGCTTTTATTGGCCCACTATATTCAAGGACAATCATGAGTTTTACAAAACTTGTGAGCATTGTCAAAAGTTAGGAACATTGTCTCGTTGAAATATGATGCCTCTGAACCCCATTCTGATCATTGAAGCATTTGATTGCTGGGGCATCGATTTCATGAGACCATTCCCCCAATCTTTTGGAAATTTTATATATTTTGCTTGCAGTAGACTATGTCATTAAATGGGTCAAAGCGATTCCATGCCAGAACAATGATCATCAAACGGTCATTAAATTCTTAAAAGAGAACATCCTTTCCCGGTTTAGAACGCCTCGAACCATCATTAGTGATAGAGGTTCACATTTCTGTAATAGGCCATTTGCAAACTTAATGAAGAAATATGGCACCTCTCATAAGGTGAGCACTCCATACCACCCACAGATAAGTGGGTAAGATGAGATTTCTAATAGGGAGATCAAACACATTTTAAAGAAAACGGTTAACCCTGATCGAAAGGATTGGTCAATCCAATTGACCGATGCTTTATGGGCTTACCGTACTGCATTTAAAACTCCTATTGGAATGTCTCCTTTTAAACTTGTCTATGGGAAGGCTTGCCACTTACCAATGGAGTTGGAACATAAGGCCTACTGGGCGATTAAAAATCTGAACTTTAATTTAGGCAACGATGGCTTGCTGCATAAGCTACAATTGAATGAACTCAAGGAGATCCGGAATGATGCATACAAGAACTCGAGAATTTACAAGGACAGAATGAAGGTGTTCCATGATAGGAACATCTTTCAGAAATCATTCTTAGTTGGTCAAAAATTCCTTTTGTACAATTCTCAGTTACATCTTTTTTCGGGTAAACTCCGATCTCATTGGACCGATCCTTTCACTGTTACTAATGTCTATCCTTATGGGGCCGTCAAGATAATGAATCCGAACAATGGCAATGCTTTTAAAGTAAACGGACATCGGTTGAAGCCATTTGTTGAGAAATTTGATTCAGAGAACATGTCCATACCTCTGATTGATCTTGTTTACCAGGATTGACCTCCTAGTCTGATGGAGGTATAGTTAGGTTTATTGCGTTCATCGAATTTAGGACTAAGATAGTTTACTTCCACTGTTTTACGATAGTTTTGTCACACCCCAAACTCAGAAACTAGGCTCACAAAATTCTCGATCGCCGAATTCGGTGCCGACAGCTTCCTTAGTACCCCATTCTCGGCTCCCAGCGCGCATACGCTAGATTCCAATCCTGGGATCCTACAAGGAGGATTTTCTAATGTACATTTATCTCGTAAGAAGCATAACCACAAGTTTACCCAAATTACAAAGGTAACATCATCGTCACATATCCACTAATATAAGCATTTGAATATAATACTGAAAGGAAAATACATATGTCAAAATCAAAGCTCCAGAAGACCGCTGCATACTCTAAGCTTAATGCTGTGTAACCTAACGCCATCTGCACGCATCTATCATGCTTAAGCTTATAGAAAGCTTAGAGGGTGGTATAAGTGTGTACGATGCACGTGCAAAGCATATAGATATTAGAGTAAGCAGAAATACTGGAAATCCATAAATTGTACAATAACAGAGTAATGCGAAAACATGCTGGTAAGTCTATAAATATCATCAATATAGCCAGATATCATATACTGAGGAAGCTAAATATCATTTCCGTATTGTATAGCATAATAGGCTATACAATACGCTATATAATACAGAGACATAGTAAGCCAAATATCATATACTGAGGATGCAATGCAATAAACAAATCCTGATGAGTCCACAAATGTCATCAACCTAATCTAGGCCATATGAATGTAGAAACGTAGCAACCCAGAATACCATATGCCACGGATGTAATGCAATATGCGGTGCGAATGAAATGACCAAGCTGAAGTGTGAAGTCGAGATGATAGTACATAGTATTGTAGGCTGCGGGGTCCACCACAAGGGACTTCTATCCAAATTAGTCCCATACCTAAATTTGGATAATCAGACTCAATGTGGTAAACTCCTGATCTCAGGTTATTCGTGCGCCCCAACCGAGATCTTGGCCTTTGCGAAGCTACACGTAACAAATAGTTATGCACCACCAGCTCGAATGGATAGTGAATAAATGAATAAATGAGTATGTAACTCTTGCTCAATGAGTCCACATATTAGTACCTACATCTCTGAGATCGTCACCGGGGTCTAATACACTCTACATGCAATCGCCGCCCACTAGACGTGCAACCATGCAAGTGGAAGAGACCTCACTATCAGCTTAGTCAGCCAATATCTACCCGGCATGTCGATAGCGGACCCAATTATGAGCTGGTCAAACTCAGCCTAGCTATGCCCACTACCCTCGGGTGGGTAAGGCCACACCCCCTCCCAATCGACTACGACATAGTTAGAGACGCGGCCTACTGGTATACGACCCGCATGCGCTCATATATATCCACTCGGTCTCGACGTTGGGGCATCTCCTGGCCACGGAGGTTTAGGAATTTTCACCCAGGGATATCTATGGTGCCTGTATGCTAGAGCTAAATATTTTTGGTGTCCCATCTGGCCATCCACGTCATGCCTGTGGAAGCTACGACCCTAATGTTGCTAGGGCATATAGTAATCACAACACACAATATAAGATGCATGAGTCATACAATCTAATTATGCATCAATCTTGTGCATACCATGCGCTCATGTGAGACAATCTCGCCTATCAGGGAGTCTCATAATAACCTGCCTAATGACATATGCAATGGTTAACCACATCTCATAACAAACATGCAGATGATGCGTATGGGCATGTATCAAGATGCTATGCTGTCACATACTCATAATCAGCATCGACAATCGGCCTCGATAATCGGAATCGGTGATCGGCCTAACAAAGGGCCCAAGGGAAGGTCACAATGTGGACATTTAACCATCATCGCCCATCAATGTGGACATTTAACCAACATCACTCCCAAGCAGTGGCTCATATAAACATCATTACATACATTATAGCAAAATTAACATCAGTCCGCACATTCATCACATTGGGCCTCACTTAAGGGCCACATATACACCATAAATACATCCAATGGGCCTTATTAAATGGGCCACAAATACATCACAACGGGCCACATAACTGGGCCTCAAATACATCACAACGGGCCACATACCTGGGCCTAACATATATCATAACGGGCCACCTAATGGGTCGCACCAATGAGCCTCATATACATCAAGTGGGCTGCACCAATGGGCCTTATATAATCAAGTGGGCCGCACTAATGGGCCTCATATACATCAAGTGGGCCGCATCTCACGGGTCTAATATATATTACAATGGGACATTCACACGGGCTTAATAGTCATCAAGTCGGGCCTCATCATATGGGCCAGAAATATATCACAATGGGCTACGTCCCATGGACCTTGAATACATCATAATGGGCCTCTACAAAAACATCACAATGGGCCGTATCACATGGGCCTTACACATCAAGTGGGCCACATTGCATGGGTCGCACTAATGGGCCATAAATACGCAATAAGTGGGCCCCGCACATGTGGATGACATAGATATACAATACATACTTAAGGCAAGCCTCACGTTAGCAGCCAAAACAGGTGGACGGTGTGGCTGCAAAGTACATCAAGGCGGGTCCCACCATCAGGACAGTGAGAATACAACGCATACATCATGGTGGGCCACACTCATCCAGCAAACAGGGTGGATGGCGTGGTTGAAAACACATACATCGAGGTGCGGCCACATGCCACACATCCAGATAGATGGTGTGGATAAAACATATAAATCAAGGTGGGTCCCACCTGCCCACACGTGTCACACATGTGGGGTGGGCCCACAGCACAAACAGATGGACGACGTGGTGTACAAACACATGCATTGCAGGGGGGTCTCACCCGTCGTCAAGGAAAACGGATGGACGTGTGAATATACAACACGTCATTAGGGTGGGGTCTTCACATGCACCATTCAGATGGACGGTGCTGGATAAAATACATACATATAGGTGGGCCCCACCCTCACACGAGCCACACATGTGAGGTGGCCTCACGTCCAAGGAAAATGGATGGAAGGTGTGGATATACACATACATCACGCTGGTCCACACAGCACCGTCTTCAGCAATGGATGGTGCAGATAATTTACACATGAAGGTGGGTCCCATCCCACACGTGCAACACGTGTGGGGTGGGCCCCACACGTTAGCTAAAAAATGGTTGGATAGAATGGATATAATCATACATCGTGATGAGGTCCACAGAACTTGCTGATGTTAGGCCATCAACTGCATGTTGCTGGCCATTCAGACGGTCCAAATAGGCCACATGTGTGAGGTGGGTTCACACGTGTGGAACCCACCAGCACCACGTGAAGCTGATATTTGTGTTTTACCTACGTCCAGCAGTGCTGGATAGCACACATTCAACACATATATAAGGTGAGGTCCACATAAGTGGGCCACCCCACAGATCAAGCTGGTAATTGTGTTTTCTTATCATCCAGGGTCCGATCAAGGACGGGCAGCAAGTGCTACTGTTGGACGGCAATGGCCCTGTTTGGTGGATGGCGTGGATGTGAAACACACATCAAGGTGGGCCACACACCTCATCATTAACATAAAAATGAAAGAAAGGGTGAGAAGGAGAGAGGAAGAAACGTGTGAAGAGGAGGGACCCCGCCACTATGGGCCCTCCCTATACAATGCATATATCACGATGGGTCCCACCATATGTGGGCCCTCAAATCATCAAAATTGAGATGATGAACACTCACCTTGATCTCTTCCTTCCTTCTATCGCCAATGCATGGTAGAGCTCCAAAGGAACAATTTTAACGATTAAGATAGAATTAGGATGGTGGGATTGGGTGGTAGGAAGGTGGGCCACACTAGCTCTCTCCCATGGAGCTTGGACGTTGGGTTGCTTGGGAGAATGAGAGAGAGATGTGATGTAAGGAGAGGGATGGTGAGTGATGGGTGGAGAGAGAGAGACATTTAACTTTAGGGTACTTGTGTAAGAGAAAGGTAAGGATTACTTGTACTTGAGGATGAGATGTGGTACTTGACATTTGATGTGATGGATTCTCTTGGGATTATAAAGTGTGGTGTTTTTCTCGAACTGAATGCGGGCCCACATCTCCTGGCCTGGGTATTGCCTCAGCGGGCGAGACGCAGCGTCGGAACCGCTGTGACGACGTGGTCGTAAGGGTATAAGTTTCGGGTTGAGCCGACTCTGGAATACGGGATACGACTCAGGGTCACACGCAACCGCTATCTACGTGTCGCAGGTCACCAAAATTCGACTAGGAGGACCGCGGAAGCCTAAGGAACGGTATGGGCTAGGATATGAGTCTCACAAGTTTATTTTTTGTTTGTTTAGGATAGTTTACTTTTCGGTTGTTTAATTCTTATGCTAACCCACCTTCACACTGAGATCATTGGAAAAGCCTCAAAATTTCTTCTTCAGGTATTATCTTTCCATCACTTCCCTTTTTCTTTTCATTATCTCTTTTGCATTACATGATTATTTCTTTCATATTGAGGAAAATTTAAAATTTTTGGTTGGGAATGGGGGATTAGGTAACCTAATCAGTTTTTTGTCAGGTTTTCCCAGTTTTGAGTAAAATTTTTGAAAAATTTCAATGTTTCAAGTTGAAATCTGTTTGGGAAGCGAGGAATTGTGTACTTAAGAATGCTTTGAGTATGAGAAGATAGAGATTGAATTTTGAATTACTGAACTCTAGTCATCTAAGTAATTTATCACATAAGTACCTGCGCTCAATTGATTAAGAGGAAGTTTGAATATCATGTTAAATCACAAAACACATTCAATTTATCTTGTGTAAGATATACTAGAAGTTCTGATTGTTAGTATGTGAATCATTGATAGATGACGAGAATCAGGTCTGGAGAATTTTATCCACATTAAAAGAAGAAAAGAAATAGTTAAAAAGCAGGAGATCAACAGAGTGGTCATGAAAAAGAATGAAAAGAATGATAAATCTAGAAAAGAATGTAAAAATAAAAAGAATAAATAAAACTGACCGTCAATATAAAATAAAAAACTAGAAAAAGAAGGAAAAAGGGGATAAGTTCGGAATTAGTACTTGAGTTTCAAACTGATCTTGAAGTGATGAGTATAACTAACATGATGAATTGATAGTATTCGTACAGGAAGTAAATTGACTTTTACTGAGTACATTGAAAAACTTGATATACAAATGATGCTTCGATTTAGTGGATAAAGAACTTATTTGATTGGTTGGTTATGTGATTGGGTTCTAAGTTTTCAAAATCTCACTTTCGTATATTAATTCTAACCATTCATCCTTGAGTGCACAAATGATTGTTTTCTGACATTAAGCATTGAGATTTATTGTTCACATACTTTGCTCGGGACTAACCAAATGCTGGTTGGGAATTGTGTTGAGGGTCAAATATTGCATATTGGACCCCATTTATATCTTGGTTTTATGAACATGATACTGCTTAATGTCCTATTTTATTCATGTTTGTGTTGCAAGGTAAATTTAAGAGCTTGGATTGAAAAGGATGCTAAAAGCATGGATTTAACGCTCAAGAATCACCAACGCAAGGGTTGGATCTTAGAAGACCAAAAATGAAGAATTCACATGCCAAAGATCCAAGAAAACCAAGTGAGGAATGAAGAAAATCGAAGATTTGAAGTGAATTTGTATATGCTTTGACTGGTTTAAGCTCTGGCTCAACTAGTTGAGCTTCGACTGGTCTAAGCTTTGCTTCGACTCGTCTAAGCTCCTGCTCAACTAGTCGAGGAAAGTTCGACTCAAAGTCCAGCAACATAATCTTTTTAATTCGTGTGATCTTTGACTAGTCGAAGGTAATCCTCGACTAGTCGAAGGTAACCCTTGACCAGTCGAAGGCTTTCCTCGACTAGTTGAGGGTTACGCAGATGTTACGCGGACTACGTATATTTGAGGCAGTTTCTGGATTTTTCTGACTCAGTGCAAAAGTTAAAGTTACAAAATTATAAATAGAAGTCCCTAGGATGTTCCTAGGCATCTTCTAGGGTTTGAGGAGTGACGCAAAAGGGTGGAGAAGCCGTCGCCAAGATTTTTTCTTCCTTTTCATTAGTTGTTTTTATACTTTTCTTAAGAGACTTTAGTTCAATCATGTATATTGGTTGGTTAAACCTCTTAGCTAGGGCTAAGAGGTGAAGCTTGTAGCGTGATGGGATGTTTCTTTTACTTTAATTCATGTTTATGTTGAACCTTCTTTTATTCTAGTTTGATTTTAAAGGAATACTTTCAGCTTTTAATAGTTTATTGTGACTCAAATTACAGTAGATCTGCAATAGCTTTGAGTATCTTTTTTCCTGATTTTGAGATTGTGGGATTGGTAAATCCTGTTGGTAGCCATTGTCTCACGAGCATGGTTTGGTGATGGAATCTCTTCCAATTATCACAATTCTCATCCTTTGAGAATTAGGTCAAGGAAAGTTTAGATTGATCGCAATTGTATATCTTTCAATTGGATAGGATAGGACTCCAATTCCAATCGTGTGACTTGAATCAAGTAAGAGGGCTCCCTGATCTCTACAAGTGGATCCTTGAAAACCCTAGTTACCACCTTTAAATTTGTTAGTTTTTAATTACTTTAATCACAATTACCCTCTCAATTAATTCAAATTTAGATTCACATCTTCATCTAGTTCTAGTTCTAGTTAAATTCAGAATACACACGAGATTAGTCCCTGTGGATTCAATCTCGATCTCATTGTGATTATTACTACATCATGACCCTACACTTGGGGTTGTGAACAGTATGGCATAAAGAGTTGGGTGCTTAAGTAGGATGCTTTCTCTTATGTAGGGCATAAACTTAGAGTCCTTTCTAGGGTTGTAAAGGTTAGAGACGAAACTGATTTAAAACCTCCGATAATGAAATTTGGTACACTCATGGGTTGTGTGCATCCACCGGGAGTGGAGTAGGTAAGTAGTGAACCACTATACATGCTTGTGTTTGGGATTAATTATTTGCTCATATGTTAATTATTCTAATATGGTGAATGTTTAAACTATGAATGCATAGTTAGATGTATGCTTAAGTTGATAGGTAGCACATCACATGCTCACATGTTCACTATCTCTTTATATGTTAGTTGCTTAACTTGCTCATCTTTTGTAACCTATGTGATTGGACCCTCTATTGGCTTGGAAGCCTTATAGTTACATTGCCTCACTGAGTTTAATTGTAATTAGTTTAAGTTAGGCATTTTTATTTTAAATTGGGCATAAATTTTAAATTGGTCCTAATCACCCCCCCCTCTAATTTCATTATCTTATGTTATACTTTGTATTACGAATAATTTCACTTATGTTATACTTTGAATTGTGGTTTGGATGTATAGTTAGTGTTGTACTTGTGAGTTGTGAATGGTAATTTAGATATAATAATTTCTTGAATTGTACTTATAAAGTGTGGATTATGTCTTTTTATGATATGCAGGTGGTTTCCTCTTATATTCTTCTTATGAAGTGTAAATTGTACATTCTTGTGTTTTACTTATGAAGTATATATTGAATATTGTACTTTCTTGAGCTTACTTGAATGTTATTCTTAACTATTGTAATGCCTTGATAATCTTGAGGGTATACCTCACAGTGATAGCCACTGATGCTATCGAAACATATTCAATTAATACAAGATACGTAGATGATATACAGGTTGACTCTCACATGGAGTATGAGGAGCTGTCTAATCTTGCCTTTTAGATTTATTACTTTTTAGTTGTCTTTTTTCTTTCTTTAACACATTTTTATATTTGTGAGTGACTTGACTCACTGGTTTGTATAAGCCCTATAGGCAGCCATTTGTATATGTTGATATATATATAACATTTCCTTTATGAGTGGTTTGTTCTCCTTCCGTTGTGATACTCAATTATAAAAAATTAGGCTGAAATGTGGGCCATCTTTAAAGGTTAATACTTGAAATTTCAGAAAAACGAGTACTAAACTTGGGTTACAAAATTTAGTACATTCATTGATTCTTTATTATTATTATTATTTTTATGTGAGAATGTTCGACCGTGCAGATTTGAGCAGGTGGCTTCAATTGGATGGTGTTGTGTCGCATTCCACAGAAGATTTGATGAAATTTAGGAGATGTCATGGCAATTTGTTTTTAGATTTGATTGAACTAAATTTCCTAATATGATTCGCACATCCAAATGTAGCCTTAAGTTTCATGAGGATGAGACTAGTGATCTAAACTAGTCATGTGAAATTAAAGCCATGAATTGTGCATTCACGATCATGTTTGATAGGTATTGTTGATTATAAAGTGTGAGTCCACATGATTAACTAAGGGCTTATGAATCCGTCATCATAGTGAATCCGATGTCAAATCTAGCCATAATAAACAAAGACTAGCATGGCCCACTAAATACGCACCATGACCCAATCAAAACATCAAGGAAGATGGTTAGTACTTTTCTACTCGTCCCCTTCATGGTACCCGAAGACCTGCGCAGGAAGAAAACAAAGGAGACCCTTGCTTGACCAGGGGACCCTCTGATGTTAAAGTCAAAATTTGGGTTTAGGAGTAACGGTGTTAGGGCGAGAATGTGTCTGTGTACCTTTCACCTATCGGCATCCCCATTTATAGGGGTGAAGTCCTCAAAGAGCTTTCTTAACTGGAATATATCTTTATCTTGAGTGATTCCGTAATCTTTGATCTTCTTAGATTTTTGGGATTAAAACTCATCTCTCGAAGATCTCGGGCGAAGATACGGGGTCGATTCCTTGAGTCGGCTACGTAGGCGAGCTACTCAATTCACACTTCCGACCATTATTTTCGAAGCTTCAACGAAGAAAGGAGCGATGGGGCTCGACTGACTATTATCTTTTGAACACTATCGTGTTCGGATAGGCAAAAAACGTCAGGCGCGGGAGATGAGAAGAAGGATTTCCTTCTTAGTATGCGGCAAATGTCCGACCACTCTATTGGCCGACCGAGAGGGTGAGTCGGACTAGAGCTCGGTCAAAACTGGGGCTTGACCAATAGAACAGGTCGGCGTATAGTTGTCTTTGTGAGGTCCTTAGGGGGACTTAGAGGTGTATTGATCTCACTTGGAGGTCTCATTTCGTGGCTCAGGGCATGTAGGCCACGGTCAGGCTCAACGCCTAGTGAGTCCGAGCTATGTCTCTCCATCCAGCGATTCGAGCATGGGCTATAGTTAGACTCGGTGCCTGGTGAGTCTGAACCATATCAACTGGGTTGGTCCGACGCTTAGACCGACTTAGGGACTTGTTATATTTTTCCCCCAATAGTGAGCCCCCTACTCCTTGTGCCGACCTAAGGCGGTCGAGGGGTAGATTGGAATTGGGTCGGATTGAGTACGATATATATATATATATATATATATATAACATTTCCTTTATGAGTGGTTTGTTCTCCTTCCGTTGTGATACTCAATTATAAAAAAATTAGGCTGAAATGTGGGCCAGAGCTCATGATGAAACATTTATTATTTGTAAGGCGGTAGCATGGCTACTGGGGTATGTCGCCTCATTTCGCCACGTGCTAGTTCATTTTTTGAGGCCGCACGAGCGGGACGACCATCATTTCCACGATGGAACGAATAAGAGAGACACGTGGCAGGGAGCTTAATGGCAGTCCCAATCAATGCACAGGATGCTGCCACATGTCGAATTGGGTCTTCCGAGGGGGTGTCGGTTCGGCTCTTCATTTAATGTCGGAGCCACGTGGCACGACTATATATAGGGTTGCCCTATCGTACGCCTCTACCCATTTTCACGCCCAATCCTATTTTCATTTTGTCTTCTGCATTTCACCTTCCGTCTCTGCGCTTTCTTCTTCCTCTGCATTTTACCTTCCATCTCTGGCAGTCCCAATCAACGCACAGGATGCTGCCACATGTCGGATTGGGGCTTTCGAGGGGGTGTCGGTTTGTGTTCTCATTTAATGTCAGAGCCACATGGCACGACTATATATAGGGTTGCCCTATCATACGCCTCTACCCATTTTCGCGCCCAATCCTATTTTCATTTTGTCTTCTGCATTTCACCTTCCGTCTCTGCGTTTTCTTCTTCCTCTGTGATTTTCAGCATCTCTACATTTCTCCAGTGAGCTCCTTCTCCCTCCCCTTCCTTTAATTTCTGAAATGTCAGGCCCCGCAAGCCCTCGGGAGGGAGTGTACGGTGATGAAGGTGAAGCGAGTTACTTTTGGGTAGCTTCAGAATCACCTTCATTGCTGTCGGAGGTTGCTGTGGAGGCCGATGCCTTGTTCCGGCATTCGTAGTGGATGTCTGATTCTTCGGTGTAAAGGCTAGTGGCGTTGACTAGGGCGTCAGTTCCATCTTCCGGGCAGGAAGGTGCGTGGGGTTTCTCTGGTCGTTCTGACCCCTTGGTCAAGGACAAGGGCAAGGAGGCCGAAGTAGAGGAAGGGGCTAGAGGGCCAGTGCCTTCTGTTCTGCTGGCAATGATCTGATTCGGATCCAATTTGGGTATAATATCCCCGACTAAATCATTATGGGTCTCCCTCGGCTTGATGAGCTACCCGACCGACCCCCTGTAGGGGCAGTTGCAATATTAATTCCAAGTCATGCTGCAGTGCGGCCTTCGCTTACCGCTTCAGGGAATAGCTCGGACTCTGTTGGGCAAACTCGTCATGGCTTCGGGGTAGGTTACACCTAACGGGCGGCTGTGTGGTTCTCTAGGCTGAGATGAAGCAGCCCGAGCTAAGGGTGGAGGAATTCCTCCATCTGTATCAAGTACAGCCGAACACTCAGTAACCCGACTGGTATTATTTCTGCTCCTGGCAGAATACCGATGGATCTCTGATAACCGATCCCACTTCTTCTAACAAACACTGGAGGGATCGGTGGTTTCGGGCCTTGGGTATTGGGAAATGGCTGAGCCAAGGCCCTTCCATCCCTTCGTCCCCTGAGACTTCTCCGAGGCAGGTAGTTTGCGTGATATTAGATCTATTGCATTAGTTTGTTAAGTCTTCTTCCAATGCTTTCTGTCATTTTCCCTTCTACATTTCAGATGTCCCCAAGTATCCTTAAGAGCTTGACTTGGGCTCTTTAGCTCGAATCCAGAACTTCAGAGCCTTAAGCCCAGAGAGGAGATCTTGCAGAAGGCTTCTTCAGCTGGAGCTTCTTTTTCAGTCGGGCCTTGACTCTGCCTTGACTGGTAAGAATTAGCTTGGAATGGATATATTTTTTTGACTATCCTACTGATGCTTCATGCTTTTGATTGTAGAGATATCTGAAGCTCGGCCTTCACTTCATCCTACGTCAAGGTCAGGCCCCCACCTCGGGTGGATCCTCGGGCATCGAAGAGATAGAAGATGGTCTCTAAGGGCCTGGGAAGGGTCGCCCCGCCTGCTCCTCTGGCCGTTATTGAGGTCGATGAAGGTATGGAGGTGGCGGAGGTAGTTCCTCAGGAGCCTCGGGAGGCTTCAAAGCCAGGGCCGGCCGCAGCGCAGGACCCTCCAAGAAGGGAGGAAGAGGAACCTCCGAGGGAGGAGGCTGCTGAGGGAGAGAGGGGGAACGTCCATCAGTAAGTTGAGGGGATACTCGTCTGGGCGAGCAAGCGGATGCCCGAGGGAGAATTCTCCGGCCCTTTTAAGCTGCCCTCCATGGAGCAGACGCTTGCTAGGATCACGACGTCGCTCCTCGAGATGAATCGCGACCGTTATTATAGACTCGTTCAAATTTTTATTTTTGTACTGAGCTTTCTTCTTTCCTTTTGCAGTTCGCACTGTCCATGCTGAGGGTCCGCGCTGACTTATCCAAGGCCAATGGGTGAGCCGAGGAAGCGGAGGCTCGACTATCATCCACTGAGGCTCGGGCTGCCTCTATGGAGGGCCAGCTTGAGACGACAAGGGTCACCCTTAAGGTGACTATAGTAGACAGGGACAACCTGGCCTTGTGATTGGAAGAGGGTAGGAAGGCGCTTGAGCAGGGCCGCAAGGACTTCATTGCAGCCTATGATGTGGCTAATAGGATTAGGGCGAAAATCAAGGCTGCTCTCGCCTTTGCGCGAAAGGAGGCCATGGAAAAATTCCTTTCATCCCAAGCCTTTGAGGAGGAGAGGGCTACTCTTTTTTGCCAGGGCTATGCCGAGTGCATTAAGGTGATGAAGGAAGTCTTCCCCTGTCTTGATCTCTTTGGCTTTGACGAGAGTGAGTCGGGGTCCGGTGGTGAGGTCGTAGTTGACCCCGAGGCATACACTGAAGCGGCCCTTACCACTGCTCTTGATACAGTTCCATCAGCCATCCCTGAGTTAGCTCCTAATGGGGCGATCGAGCCTTGAAGTTGGTCTCGCGGAGCAAAATTGTTTTATGCTCCCCACATCTGCTTCAGGCACTTCGAGCAGCCTGGTGCCGAGCTCGAGAGCATCTGCAACAGCAAGCGTTACCCGCCTTTGATGTTTTTGTACTTTTGTTGCTTCCCATGTATATAACACTGACACGAATGTCAATGTACTATCGATGTAACATTTTCATCCAATCAATGAATACATGTTTCTTTGTAATTTATTGTGCATTTTACATTTATCTGTCATGGATTCTTGCGTGTCCACCGATGAGTGATGATCGTCCATCAGCCGAATAAGGACAATAGATCTTGATATGCGAAGCTTTCCAAGGATGAGGTAACAGTTGTCCTATCAGATCTTCCAAACGGTAGGTTCCAGGTCAGACGGTACTTGTTATCACCAGGGGTCTTCCCAGTTGGTTCCCAGGGTGCCAGTACCGACCTTCTTGGTATTATGGAATGTTTTCTAAAGGACTAAATCTCCTACTCGGAATCGTTTGACCATGACTTGGGCATTGTAGAACCGAGACACTTGCTGTTGGCAGATGATTGTCCGGAGTCGAGCTTGTTCCCTTCGTTTGTCTAGAAGGTCAAGGCTGAGCACTAGCAGTTACTTGTTGTCTTGTTGGTCAAACGAGCTCACTGGGGTGGTTGGCAAGCCGATCTCCACGGGGGTGACTGCTTCCAAGCCAAACGCTAGGGAAAAAGGAGTTTCTCCTGTAGCGGGTCGGGCTGTGGTTCGGTAGGCCCACAGAACCTTGGAGAGTTCTTCGGTCCACGCCCCCTTTGCTCGATCAAGCTTGGTTCAAAGGTGCTGCTTGATGATCTTGTTGACGGCTTTGACTTACCCATTTGCCTGTGGATGACATGGGGATGAGTAGACATTCCTAATCCCAAGGTTCTAGCACATCTCCTGATACTGCCTGTTGTCGAATTACTTCCCATTATCCGAGACAATGGTCTGAGGAATCCCAAATTGACAGATAATGTTTTTCCAAATGAAATTCATAATTTTTTACTCGGTTATTTTAACCAGGGATTCGGCCTTCGCCCATTTAGTGAAGTAGTCTACAACGACGATGACAAGTTTTGTCTGGCCCTTCCCTAGGGGGAAAGGTCCGATGACATCGATTCCACATTGAGCGAAGGGCTAAGGGCCGACCATTGGAGTGAGCTCCTCTGACGGCTGCCGAGGAATGACTGCGAATCTCTGACACTTGTCACAACTTTGGACGAGCTTTTGAGCATCTTGCTGGATGGTCGGCAGATAGTAGCCTTGCCAAATGACTTTGTCGCCAAGGATCGTCCCCCAGAGTGGTTGCCGTAAATGCCTTCATGAATCTCTCGCATGACGTAGGCGGCCTCGCTAGGTCGTAAACATCACGAGCGGTACAAAGAACCCTTTTTTGTATAGGATCCCATTGAGCATGGTGTAGCGGGTAGCTTGGACCTTCAGTCACTGAGCCTAAGCACAATCCTCGTGCAATTCGTCGGTCTTGAGATACCGGATGATAGGGTCGAACCAGGTCAGTTCCGATTCGATGGGGAGCACGACCGCAGGGTCAGTTTCTGAAAAGGCTGAGCTATATGTCTTAGAGGGGGGTGAATAGGACTATGCCAAATAAAAATTAATAAGCGGAATATAAATAATAAGATAGCCAAATGAATTGTAACTAGCCAAAGGAAATAACAACATAAAAAATCAAGTATTGAGAGGTTGATACAAACTTGCTTTTAAGGACAACTTAATACCAAAAACCAATGGTTTATGGTAGGACAACCTTACTAGAACGTGAGTATCAAAAACTCAAACTGAAGAGGATATGAAAGAAATAGAAACTAATCTATTACAACATTCACCACACAATGTTGAAATGTAAAGATTACAATATTCACATCCATAAATACATCCCATAATCTTAAATCATAAAAGATAAAGAAATAAATTACACATTCACCAAACACAAAGAAATATAGTGGTTCGCTTGTGTGTACACCAACTGTTAAACAACAACCACACAACTACTCCACTCCTAATATTCACTCCTTCGGAATATTAACGTTCACTAATCCAAAATAAGTTTTTCAAGGTTCACCTAAAACCTTCACAATTGTGTCTTTCAAGTGAGTTTACACAATTCAAAAACCCCACACTCTGAGTTTTCTGGATCACCTCAGATAAACCAAAAATGGAGATTTTCTGGAACAATCTCACAAATAAAAAAGAATTAAATTACAAAAAAGTAAAAACTTATCTGTATGACGATTCTGAAGCAGCTCGGTAGAACCAACTTGATGATGACATAGATGTTCAACATTTAGTCTCATAAGTATATAAGGTTCTAAGTCTAAATGATTTTTAATTAAATCAGTAAGGGCTTTGTATTGATTTTGATCTCAAAAAAGGGTAAATCGAATATCCCTTTTCAATATAAGAATGGAATAGAGAATCAAAATCAAATTACAAGAACTACTTTAAAGAATTTTAAATATGCATAAAATAACTTAGAATGTACTCAAAATAAACTCAGAGTGATTGCTTAAAAATAATAAGAATTGAATATAAAACTCTGAAATTTGAGTACTATTATAGGTGAAAAATCGGTTCGCACGACTGGCCTTATCTAAATAGATTTTCAAAAATTCTGACGCGATAAGATTTTTCAGTTGCACTACTGGCCTTGTGGGTCCCACGACTGGTTGAGTGGCTTTCTCAACTGGTCGTGGACACCACATGACTGGTCGTGTGAGTCTAAATTGCACTATGGAAAATGAGTCAAGCACTACACGACTGGTCGAGCAGTTTGTTGGACTGGTTGTAAACCAATAGAAAAATTCTGAAAATTCATAACAAATCCTGGACTGGTCGAGGAAATACTAGGATTGGTCGAGCCAGTGCTAGGGCTAGTTGAAAGAACATAATTTTATACTTATAAAATGACCAAAATGACCGACCGAAAGTATGAAATGATCTAATCATGATCTAAGGTCAATCTATGTCAATCATACCTTACTTGTGAGATAGAACATATGAACACTTAATATATCGATCACTTCAGTAGCTTTAATTCATACGATCTTCAAAGTTTGAACTCGACATTCTAAGCATGATCTTCAACTAGGTCCTGAGTTCTTGAACTTTTCTGGTTCCAGATCTTGAACCGTCATGTTCTTGAAAATAAAGTGTTCATTCAATATATGAAAGTCTTCACTTTCTTCCAGTTTGAAGATCTCGGTGAGTTCGTCATTGATAAAATATGTTTATTCAGCATGAACAGAATGAACTTCGAAGATTCAATGTAAACAGATGCACAAGCTTGATACAAATCAAGATACAAACTTGAATTAGTTTGACACACCAAAATTTGACAATATATAGGGTTTATCAACATAGCACTTTCAATCTCCCTCTTTGTCAAATTTATGACAAAACCAAAATTACAATTTGCAATAGATATTCAAACAACACATTGCACTATAATATCATGCACAATAATCAACTCTCCCCCTTAATCCACTACTCTCTGCCAAAAAAAAAATTAGCCACATTTCATCATATCATATCATTATCATTCAAGAAAGTTCTCCCCCTTTTTATCACAACATGACAAAGGAAGTAAATAATGATAAAGGAAGATAATAAGAGAGCAAGTAGAATTAATAACTACTCATCTAAATCAAATAAAACAAAGTATCTGAACGGAATAGATAAGAAGTTAAACCACATTATCCAAGCAGTCATAGGGAAAAGAGTGAAAATAAAGTTATTACAGATACCATTAACACAAAACGAAACTAGTCAGATCCAGAAGAGGGAGAAAGAATAGATGGATTAATTTGATGTAAACCCTTATTAATGCGCCTCATATATTTGCGCATATAAGCAAATTGAGAATCCTGGGTTACACGAATCTGAGCCACCTGTTCCTCAAGAGTATGCAACCTCTCATCAAAATCAGAAGGCTGATAATCAGGGTCAGCCTCAGAATCTGATTCAAGTTTATCAAATAAATCATCCATATTAATGTCTTCTTGAGGTAAAACATTAGCTTCTTCAGCTTCTTCATCCCCTCCAGCATTCCCATCAACTCGACTAGGTGCCAAGTTCAGGTTCATCTTATTGATATTAGAGTTGTTAAAAGGATGGAGATTAATAGAAGCTTCTCCAACAGGCATAACTATCAAGGCATGATTAGCTAAGGCAGTCATAAGATAAGTGAAAGGAATATCGCTATGACCAGGGTGAAGTTGAAACTGAATAATATGATGACAGATAAGAGAAGGAAGACGGATATGGATGCCAGTGACAACAGAATGCATGATGCGGGCCATAAAAGAGGTCAACTCAGTCTTATTACCTGAGCGAGGATAGACATTCGAAATAAAAATACGATGCAAGACCCTGTATCTAGGCAATATATATTTGGAACTGAGCGCAGTACTGCCATTCCATTCTACATTCATGTTACAGAGAACTCTCATTATCAATTGTTTAGCATTTTTAGAAGGTCTAACTTACAAAGTAGATATGGGTACACCGTCATAAAAAACAGGTATACCCATGATTGTCGAAATCACATGACGGTCTACTTTAATTGGACCTTCTCTAGTTGACATAGTAAATGTCAAATCATCTTGAGAGAACTCAGTAATACAAGCATACATACCCTGCGCGATGGATCAGTATGCAGGACCGCCCCAAGATAGTATGTTTTCCCAACCTATAGCTTGAAGGAGAGGGAGAATGTTGAAGTGCTTAATATGATCAACAATGACAACACGCTCAACAATAACATTTCTAAGAAGGAAATACCACATACTCTCAGGATCCTCTTCGGGAGGCCGAAGATGATGCACGGTAATGGGTGCGGAACTGGAAGAAGAAGGATCGCGAGTAGTTTTCTTCCTAGTTCTTCCTTCTATTGTCACAAGAAAACAAGGAAACAAAGGATTGCAAAAAGGAATGAAATGATTCCAAGCAAATCAGATTTTAAGGAAGAAACCCTTTCAAACCATCATAAATCTTGAAACAAGAAGCAAAATCAAGATTAAGGATGAGTAAAGAACTTACATACAGAAGAAAAACAGAAATGAAGCACTAACCTTAGAGTAATCGAAGATGGATTCGACCGGTCGTGGAAGGACTTGATGGAGAAGAAGAAAGAAATGAAGAAAAATCACTTTTCCCCAAATAAAAACCCAATTCACGTGTTTCACGACTGGTCGTGTACATACTCGACCGGTCGTGCCACAACTGGTTGAGTGTGTACTCAACTGGTCATGTAACATTGAAAATGTACAATTTTGCATATACTTAAATTTTAAAAAAAATGTAAAATAATATATACAAACATTATGATTCAAATGAGCACAAATCATTAGTTCATATTGCACATACCAAGATCAAATTTCAATTTTACAAACTGATTTTTGTCTAGTGGTTTTGTGAATATGTCAGCTAGTTGATTCTCGATCTGAATACATTCTAATGAAATTATATTTTCTTCCACCAATTCACGAATATAATGATACCTTATGTCAATGTGCTTGGTTCGTGAATGCTGAATAGGATTTTTGGATATATTAATTACGCTTGTGTTATCATAATTTAATATCATAGACTCTTGCACAATTCTGTAATCGCTTAGCATTCTTTTCATCCATACAAACTGAGTGCATGCATTACCTGCAGTAATATATTCAGCCTCAATAGTGGAGAGCGATACGGAACTTTGTTTCTTACTTAGCCAGGAAACTAGATAGTTCCTGACATAAAAACAACCACCACTGGTAGATTTGCGATCATCAATGTTACCAGCCCAATCAGCATCCGTGTAACCAGCTAATTACACACTAGTATCATGTGGATACCAAAGACTAAGATTAGCTGAACTAGTGACATATCGCAAAATTCGCTTAACAGCAATCGAGTGGGACTCTTTAGGGTCCGATTGATATCTGGCACAAATTCCAACACTAAAAGCAACATCCGATCAACTCGCAGTTAAATAAAGTAAACTTCCTATCATATTGCGATATACCTTAGGATCCACACTCTCTTACCCGTTGAATCCTTAGGAAGTTTCAGAGTGGTACTCATTAGAGTATAAAAATTCTTCCCACTCTTAAATCCGAACCTTTTAACTAAGTTCAGAGCATATTTGGTTTGAGAGATGAAGAATCCATCAGGAAGTTGTTTGACTTAAACCCTAGGAAATAATTTAGTTCTCTAACCATGCTCATTTCGAATTTGGACTTCATAAGATCTTCAAACTCAACAGTCATGTTAGCACAGGTAGATCCATAGATAATGTCATCAACATAGATTTGTACAATTAAAATATGATGTTTATGTTTCTTAACAAATAATGTTTTATCGACACTCATCATAACAAATTCATGACTTAACAAGAATTTAGTTAATTTCTCGTTCCATGCCCTGGGAGCCTGTTTCAATCCATAGAGTGCCTTTTTTAGGTGGTAAACATGATTAGCATGCTTAGGGTCTTCAAAATCCTTTGGTTGTTCAACGTATACTTCTTCATGCAAATCACCATTTAAAAATGCACACTTAACATCCATTTAATATATTTTAAACTTTCTAATGCACTTTCTAATGCACACAATGGATATAAACAGTCTGATTGATTCAAGATGAGCTACTGGGGCAAAGGTTTCATCATAATCAATACTTTCAATTTACCTGTACCCTTGTACAACCAGCCTAGCCTTGTTTCTAATTATATTACCAAATTCATCAGACTTATTCTTGAAAATCCATTTTGTTCAGATAATATGTTTATTAGTTAGTCTTAGAACTAAATACCAAACATCATTTCTTACAAACTGATTGAGCTCTTCTTGCATAGCTACAATCCAATTTTCATCTGTAAGGGCTTCTTTTACGTTAGCCGGTTCCATCTAAGATGTAAAGCACACCTAGTTACACCAATCTTCTAATTGTTTACGAGTGCATTCAATAGTGAGGGAATTTCTAAGGATTTGATCAGTAGGATGATCTTTATTTGATCGTAGTTCAGTGTTATTTTGATTAGATAAAGAGTCTAGTTTATCAATTAGAAGAGCCTCATCATCTTCTAAACTCAAGAGAGGTGTATTCAAATGATCATCAATGACCACATTAATAGATTCTTGTATTACACCGGTCCTCTTGTTAAGTACTCGATATGCTCGACTATTCAGAGCATACCTTAAAAATATCCCTTCATCACTTTGGTGTCAAATTTACCCAGATGTTCTCGGTCATGCAAGATATAACATTTACTGCTGAAAACACGTAAGTATTTGACAGAAGGCTTCTTATCAAACCACATCTCATAAGCCGTTTTATTATTATATTTTCTAATATAAACATGGTTAATTATATAACAAGCAGTATTACGGCTTCAGCCCAGAGATTTTTAAAAAGCTTCATAATATTTAACATTACGTTTATCATTTCTTAAAGCACCCTATTTTTCATTTCTAATACCCATTTTGTTGTGGTGTTTTGGGAGCAGAATATTCATGTGATATTCCTTGATCTCTACAAAATTTCTCAAAACTACTATTTTCGAACTCAGACCCATGATCACTACGGATCTTTGTGACTTGTAATTCTTTTTCGTATTGGATACGTTTATGTACCCTTTTTACTTCATCGAGAGTTTCAAATTTCTCTGTTAAGAAGACTACCCATGTATACCTGGTAAAGTCATCTATAATGACCAACATATACTTCTTACCACCTGAACTCTCCGTTCTAGTTGGTCTAATAAGATTCATGTGAAGAAGTTCGAGTGGTTTAGATGTGGTATTAGAGTTTATCTTTTTATGAATACTCCTGGGTTGTTTACCAATTTGACACTCGCCACATATCTTATCCACTTTCTTTATTTTGGGTAGACCTTTTACCAATTCACTTTTGCTCAATCTATACAAGTTGCGGTAGTATACATGTCCTAGGCACTTATGCCATAGTTCAGTCTCATCGGTATGGACCATGTAACACGATAGCTTAGATGAGCTTGAGTCACTAACTATATAGCAGTTTTCAGAAGTTCTGTGACTAGTTAATATTACAGAACTATTCTTATTTAAGATTTTACACTTTTGATTTGAAAATTTTACACTGTGATTATTATCAAAATTTTGAGAAATGCTTAATAAATTATGTTTTAAACCTTCTACATATAAAACATTATTAAATAGAGGGAGGTTAGGGAGTTAAACCGTACCTTGGCCAATAATTTTATAGTTGCTACCATCACCGAATGTGACCGAACCATCAGTCATGTTTTTAAGACTGGTGAACAGACTTTTGTTACCTGTCATATGTCTGGAGCAACCACTATCCAGGTACCACTTTGAATGACTTATGACTTTGAATGCGGTGTGGGCAACCAAACAAGCAACCTTAGGGACCCATTTCATTACAGTTTTGGGTTTAGGAACATAGTTGGTCTTCTTCTAATTATAATTGTTATATGTCCTACTCACTGAATTAGATTTTAAGAGCTCCTTAAGCAAGTCTACAATTTTTTCAGCTAAAGGATTATGGTTCTGATTTTTATAGTTGATATGGTTCTTTCTAAGATTTAAGGATTAAAAAGTTTTAGACGTTTTAGAAATATTTTGATTCAAACTTTTCCCTTTTGAGTTAGAAGACTCTCCTTTAACAAATTTAAGAGAAGTATTCTTATATTTTGGAGGAGTATTTTTATCATAGCCCAATCCAGATCGATCACCCCATTTTCTGGATTCAGATAGAAGTTTTTCAAATTTGGGGTCACCTTGGGCATACCTCTATGTGTCATTTAAACTCAAAAATGAAAAGACTTCTAGTTTTCGTTTTTCATTTTTAGATTTTAAGTTTTCAACTTGGGACATTTTGAAATCTAAGTCACGGTTAGTTTTTTCAAAGCAATCTGAAAGATGTGATTTTTCCAAAATCAAATTATCAAAATTCTCTTTCAATTTTAAAAACTTTTCTTTCTAAAGTTTTAATTTAACAGCTATTTTACAACTTTTCTTGTATAGGGCATCATAAGCATCCTGAAGATCTTATTCATTCTTATGATCACTTCCCATATTTTCTTCACTGGTTGTATCATTATCTGAGAAAGTGAACTTAGCCAGAGTCATTAGGGCTTTAACATCATTGTCCGACTCGGTTTCAAAATCTTCTGACTCAGAAGAGGCTTTAGAGTAGGAAGATTTATCCCATGTAGCCAACATACCTTTCTTTTTGAGTTTGTCCCTTTTAGGACATTTGTTTGCTAGATGCCCACATTCATGGCAGTTGTAACATTAGTTGTCTTTTAAAGATTTTCAATTTTTAGAGCTTGATCTTTTCTTTTCAACATGTTTTTGAACATTAACCCTCTTTTTACTTTTGAAAATCTTGTAAAACTTTTTAGCTAAAAGGGTCATATCATCTTTAGAGGTTTCTAAATCAGAATTGTTATTTACATGAGAAATGCTTTTAGAAGATTTAAGGGTGATAGATTTACCTTTCGGAGCTTTAAAGTTTAACTCGTATGTTTGTAAAGAACCAATCAGTTCTTTAACCTGCATATGGTCTATATCACGAAGTTCTTGAATGGCCGTGACTTTCGAATTGAACCTTTCAGGTAGTAAGCGTAGTATCTTTGCGCAAACTTTGCTTTCTAGGATGCTATCTCCAAGACCCCACATAGAGTTGACTATGTCATTCAACTTAGTATAGAAGTCCATGAATGTTTCACTTTCTTCCATACGTATTTCCTCAAACCTAGTGGTGAGGATTTGTAGTTTAGATTTCTTAACAGTAGTCGTACCCTCGTGTGTCATTTTTAAGATATCCCAGGCTTGTTTCGCAGTATCATAAGATATAATTCTCATGAATTCATCTGGTGATAGTGTGCAAGTAATTGCATTTAAAACCTTGGCATTGACACTACTCTCAGTTCTCTGAAGAGTGGTCCAAGTGCTATAAGGAGCAACTTTTAGAGTTTTAGTTCCATCAAGGCCTTGAACTGTAATAGTAGGTAGAGTCCATTTAGTTACTGTGGTTTGCCACACATTCTCATCAATAGACCTCAAGAATATTCTCATTCTGGCTTTCCAATAAGCATAATTAGAGCCATCAAAAGGTGGAAGCCTAGTGATAGAAAAGCTATCAAAATTTGACATCTTAAAAGCTCAGATCGGTTAGCTCAGGAATTAAATCCAAATTAACAAGCTATTAGGCTCTGATACCACTTGAAAAGGCCGAGCTATATATCCTAGAGGGGGGGGGGAAATAGGACTATGCCAAATAAAAATTAATAAGCAGAATTTAAACAATAAGATAACCAAATGAATTGTAAATAACTAAAGGAAATAACAACCTAAAAAATTAAGTATTGAGAGGTTGATACAAACTTGGTTCTAAGGACAACCTAACACCAAAAACCAATGGTTTATGATAGGACAACCTTACTAGAACATAGGTGAGTATCAAAAACTCAAACTGAAGAGGATATAAAAGAAATATAAACTAATCTATTACAACATTCACCACATAATGCTGAAATATAAAGATTACAACATTCATATCTACAAATACATCCCACAATCTTAAATCATAAAAGATAAAGAAATAAATCACACATCCACCAAACACAAAGAATTATAGTGGTTCGCTTGTGTGTACACCAACCGTTAAACAACAACCACACAACTACTCCACTCCTAATATCCACTCCTTCGGGATATTAGCGTTCACTAATCCAAAATAGGTTTTTCAAGGTTCACCTAAAACCTTCACAATTGTGTCTTTCAAGTGAGCTTACACAATTCAAAAACCCCACGCTCTGAGTTTTCTAGATCACCTTAGATAAATTAAAAATGAAGATTTTCTGGAATAATCTCACAAACCAAAGGGAATTGAATTACAGAAAAAGTAAAAACTTATCTGTATGATAATTCTGAAGCAGCCCGGTAGAACCAACTTGATGATGACGTAGATGGTCAACGTTTAGTCTCACAAGTATATAAGGTTCTAAGTCTAAATGATTTTTAATTAAATCAGCAAGGGCTTTGTATTGATTTTGATCTCAAGAAAGGGTAAATCAGATATCCATTTTCAATATAAGAATGGAATAGAGAATCAAAATCAAATTACAAGAACTACTTTAAAGAATCTTAAATATGCACAAAATAGTTTAGAATGTACTCAGAATAAACTCAGAGTGATTACTTAAGAATGATAAGAATTGAATATAAAACTCTGAAATTTGAGCACTATTTATAAGTGAAAAATCGGTTTGCACGACTAGCCTTTGGTTAACTACAACTGGCCTTATCCAAAGAAAGTTTTAAAATTCTGGCACGATAAGATTTTTCAGTTGCACGACTAGCCTTGCGGGTCCCACAAATGGTCGAGTGGCCTTCTCGACTGGTCGTGGACACCACACGACTGGTTGTGTGAGTCCAGATTATACACTTTTAAATGAGTTGAGCAATGCACGACTTGTCGATTAGTTTGTAGGACTAGTCGTAGACCAACAAAAAAATTCTGAAAATTCATAACAAATCCTGGACTGGTCGAGCCAGTGCTAGGGCTAGTCGAAAGAACATAATTATACACTTATAAAGTGACCAAATGACCGACCGAAAGTATGAAATGATCTAATCATGATCTAAGGTCAATCTAGGTCAATCATACCTTACTTGTGAGATAGAACATATGAACACTTAATATATCAATTACTTCAGTAGCTTTAATTCATGCGATCTTCAAATTTTGAACTCGACATACCAGACACGATTTTCAACTAGGTCTTGAGTTCTTGAACTTTTCTGGTTCCAGATCTTGAACCGTAATGTTCTTGAAAATAAAGTCTTTACTCGATATATGAAAGTCTTCACTTTCTTCCTGTTTGAAGATCTCGGTGAGTTCATCGTAGATAAGATAAGTTCATTCAGCATGAACAGAACGAACGTTAAAGATTCAATATGAATAGATGCACAAGCTTGATACAAATCAAGATACAAACTTGAATTGGTTTGGCACACCAAAATTTGACAATACATAGGGTTTATTAACATAGCACTTTCAGTTTCATCGATGTTTGACTTAGCCATGTACTCAATAGGGAAGGATATGAGGATTTCACCTTCATCGACTGAGGGAAGATTCGCCAAAAGGTCGGCTTTGACATTTTCATCCCTCGGGATTCGGGTGATAGAGCAATGCTGGAAGCCGCCCATCAACTCTCTTGCCTTTTGTAGATAGGCTTTCAGGCTCTCCTTTCTAGCTTGATAGATATCAGCTATTTGGTTAACGACTAGCTGAGAGTCACTATACACATTGAGATGGGTAACTCCAAGGCTGGCCGCCAATCGGAGTCCTAGGAGCAAAGCTTCGTATTCCGTTGTGTTGTTGAAAGCTTGAAATCCAAGTCTTAAAGCATATTGTATATACGTGTGATCAGGAATTTCCAGAACTACCCCTGCCCCACTTGCCTTAGAGTTGGAGGAGCCATTAACGTAGAGAGTCTAGAAAGGGCGGGTGGGCGTGGACCGTTCCCGATCGTGCTTGTCGGGCAACCCTTCTAGCTCAGCGAGAAGTTGCTCGGATTACTACATGACTTCAATAATGAAGTCGGCCACCGCCTGACCCTTGATTGCTACTCTGGGTGTTGATCGAATGTCAAACTCACTCAGCTCGATTGCCCATTTTATGAGTCCTCCTGAGTCTTCGAGTTTTTGGAGTATTTGTCGCAGCAGTTGGTCGATCATGACGATTATCGAATAAGCCTGAAAGTAGGGCTGCATGTGTCGGGATGAAATAACCAACGCTAGGACCACTTTCTCTAGGGTCGGATATCTTATTTTTGAAGGGACAAGAGCTTTGGTGATGTAATAAATTGGAAATTGTTTGCCCTCATGCTCGCGAATTAGGGCTGAACTTACGGGCACCTCAGAGATTGCTAAGTAGATCAGTAACGGTTCACCTAGTTCAGGCTTGGAGAGCAAGGGTGGTGACCCCAAATATTCTGTGAGCTGCTGGAAGGCCATCTCATATTTTCTGTCCAATTGACTATCTGGCGACCCTTCAACTGTTTAAAGAAGGGAAGGCATCTATCGGTGGCTCGGGACACGAAGCGATTGAGCATCACTATCCTCCTAGTCAGCCTTTGGATGTCTTTGATCGTTTTAGGCAATTCCATGTCGAGTAAGGCTTTGATCTTCTAAGGATTTACCTCGATCCCTCTTTGGCTGACCAGGAAACTGAGGAACTTGCCCGAGCTTACGCCGAATGCACATTTGCTCGGATTCAGTTTCATCTGATATTCTCGGAGGACAAGGAACATCTCCTCAAGGTTGGCAATGTGATCAGTCGCTTTAATACTTTTGAGGAGTATATCGTCGATATATACTTCCATTGTCTGCCCTATCTGGCAGGCGAACATCTTGTTGACCAACCTTTAGTAGGTCACTCCAGCATTCTTTGATCCAAATGGCATTACTCGGTAACAATAAAGGCCTTTGTTAGTGACAAAGGTGGTTTTTGATTTATCAGAAGGGTGCATTACAATTTTATTGTAACTTGAATAAGCATCCATAAAACTGAGCAACTCATGCCCCGTAGTGCTGTTGATCAATTGATCGATCGTAGGAAGAGGAAAACTGTCCTTTGGACAAGCTTTGTTTAGGTTGGTATAATCAATATATACACGCCATTTCCCATTGGCTTTTTTACCAGTACGACATTAGCTACCCATTAAGGGTAGTATATGTCCTCGATGAACCTGACCTTAAGGAGCTTTTTGACCTCTTCCTCGATCACAGCATACCTCTCAGGGTCGAGGGTACGCCGCTTCTGTCGGATCGATTTTTAAGTCGGGTCGATGTTGACGCGATGAGTTATGATGGAAGGATTGATGCCTAACATGTCTTCGTGAGACCATGAGAAGACATCGGCGTATTGGCGTAGCAGCACTATTATCCTCTTCTTCAGCGGCGATGTTAAAGACGAGCTAATCCGGATGGTTCTGGAGATGTCAAACTCATGCAGCAGAACCTGGATGAGGTCTTCTACTGATCGGCCTCATCTAGGGGATTCGTCGCGTGGATCGAGGGACTCGATCGTTGATACCTTAGATGACGCTCTCAGGGCTGTGGCATAACACTGCCGAGTGTCGTGCTGATCTCCCTTGACAATCCCGACTCCTGTCTCAGTCGAAAATTTCATGGAGAGATGGTACATAGAGACTATGAAAAGGCCAAGCTATATGTCCTAGAGGGGGGGGGTGAATAGGACTATGCCAAATTTAAAATAAAATTAGCGGAAATAAATTAAACCAATAGCCTTACAATATAAATCAATTCACAATGCTAAATTTTAAATCACCTTGATAAATAAGTATTGAGAGATTGATACAAATTTAGTTCTAAGGACAACCTTACACCATAATAAACAAGGGCTTATGGTAGGACAACCTTATTTCTAGAACCTCTTTTGGATCAAGGACTCAATTTTAATATAAGTAAATGAAATATCAAGGAATTGAAATTAAATGCAGAAGTATAGATCTAAATTATTACAACAATCCCCACACTTGCTTGAAATGTAAATAATTACAACATTCACATCCACTTGTACATTCCACACAATCGAATGATAAAAGATATGAAAATTAAGCAAGCATTCAATCCACAAGACAGAGTTATAGTGGTTCGCCTGTGTGTACACCAACTATTTTCCAACACCACACGTAGTTACTTCTCCACTCTAATATCCTCACACAGGGATATTAGCGTTCACTATCAAATAGGTTTTCACAGTTCACCAAAAACCTTTACAATTGTGTCTTTTTCACTTGGGCTTACACAATTCAAAACCCCTCTTTTTCGAGTTTTCTGGTTTTCCTCGGACAACCAATACAATGAGATTTTTCTCGCTCAACCTCAAACAAAACCAAGACAATGAGATTTTTCTCGCTTAACCTCAAACAAAACCAAAAGTAAATAAATTTTACTGAATTGTAAAATACCTGGATTTCTCCTTTTCTTAGCGACAGCCAGGTAGAACGATCGAGTAGATGATTGAATGTCAAAGTTCAATATCCAATACTCACATTCATAAGGTTCTAAATTCTAATAGATTTTAGATTTAACTTGTTGAGGATAGCTATATTTGATTTTGATTCCAAGAAGAAGGAATAAGATAATTCCTCTTTTCAAATAAGATTGGAATATAGAAACAAAATCAAATTAAATAAGCTAGCAAAAAGGAATATTAAATAAGCACAATGTAGCTTAAAATAAACACAGACTTATCTCGAGTGATCACTTGAAAATTCTTGAATAGAATAGAGTTGAAGTGTGAAAACTCAATTTCGTGTTAAATTTATAGAAGCAAAAATCGTTCCTACGATATCTTAGAAACCTTCGACCGGTCGTAGCTCTAACTGATTTTTGAAATATTGAGCGATCTTTGAAAGTCGTTCCACGACTGGTCGTGAGTACCCTACGACCGTCGTGGGTCACCTACGATGTCGTAGATCCTACGAGTCGTAGGACCATAGATAAAGTTCTTTGGACTTTGAGTCGTAGATCCACGATTGGTCATGGACGAGTCGAAGCCACACCTACGACCGGTCGAAGGACCTCCAGATCGGTCGTCGTGGGCGTACCAAAAATTTCGAAAAATCTTCAACAACTTAGGGTGGTCGTGGAATTTCTTGGACTAGTCGAACCAATGCCAGACCGGTCGAACAAGAGCTAGGACTGGTCGTAGAATAGACCAAACTTATGTAAAATAAATATTTGATTTATGTATCCAAAGTGACCTACTTAAAGGGTCAACCTAAGGTCATTCAAACCTGAATCATGTCGTATGGACATTGAACTTCAACCATTTAACGAATGTAGATGTTTGAACCATATCAGGCTTGAGATCTTGAATTTGTTATAGCTTCAAACTTGAGATCTTCATCAGCATAACAACTACTTCATGCATTGCTTATTAGTCTTGAAGTCATGAGTTGTTTCTTAAGACTTGAACATCAACATTGTAGCTTCTTGAGACTTCAACATGTAGCTTCTTGAACTTCAATATGTAGCTTCTTGAAAAGTTCAACTTGTAGCTTCTTGAAGTATTTATGCAGTGTCTGGAATTCATATAAATCATCATACAAGCACAGGACACAGATAGATGTTTTGACACATCACAAATTTGATAACCAAAGAAGCATGAGACCATAACACTTACAGACTATGGCTCGAAGGAGACACATCGAAGGTCGGCTGAGTATTGCATTGTAGATTGAAGATTGGTTGACTATTAGAAAGTCAATCATGGTTGTTGCTTGGTTCGACGCATCTTCGGCGGTGAGAGGGAGTTGAATGATTTCTTCAAGGAGGACTTGCCCGCCCGAGAAGCCGATCAAAGGAGTCCTCACCGGCCGTAGCACTGACCGTTCGATGCTCATCTTGTTGAATGCCCGGGTGAATAACACGTCTACGGACAAGCCTGTGTTAACAAGGACCCTGAAGGCTCTACGGTTTGCTATGGTGATGCTAATGACTAAAGCATCGTCGTGTGGGTGGTGGATCCCTCTAGCATCCTCTTTAGTGAATGTCACACTATATTTTTTGAGCTTCCTCTCCTTCGAAGGCAAAGCCAGAACCATGATCTCGGACTCAAGCCGACTAATACTCCTTGCATGGTTTTTCCGAGCATTGTTTGAGTCACCTCCACCCCGGTGGCCATCGACAATGGTTCGAATTTCTTCCGTGGGTTGGTTATCATCGGACATTCTTCCTTAGCCTTGGCTTCTTGGTCTGCGTGCTCGCCAAGGTGACCCTCTCGGATGAGCCTCTCGATTTCCTGCTTCAAATTGTAGCAGTCACTTGTACTGTGTCCGTGATCATGATGGAAATGGCAGTATTTTTTTTTTTTTACTTCATCGGTTGGGATTACCACGGAGTTTGTCCAGCCAATTGATGAATCCCTCGACCTTGATTTCCATCAGGACCTGCTCTTGTGGCTTATTAAACAGGGTGTATGTTGAGAACTTGTTGTCAGGTCATTTACCTGACCTATGTTCGTCTCGAGGCCAATCATCCTTTCGTTTCATATTGCTGGCTGAGTCAGCTTCCTTTTTGGTCGACTATTTTGCCGAGGTATTTTTATTTTGAGCTGCCTCTTGCAGGATCCGAGTTTCCTCGGCATGGCGTATTTCTCTACCCGGGCCATGAATTCGGTCAGGGTGGATGGAGGATTCTTATCCAGGGATAAGAGAAATAGTTTGTCTCTTGCCCCTTGCATGATGGAGTTAAGAGCTATTTTGTCTGAATGCTTTCGAACTTATAATGCTTCAAGATTGAAGCGCTTGATGTAGTCCTTGAGGAGTTCTCCCTCCTTCTGGACTATGTTATTCAGATGCGCCGATGCCTTGAGTCTTTTCTTTCCCCCGATAAAGTTGGCGACGAAAGCGTCACTAAGCTTGGTGAATGAGCTAATGGACCTTGGCTTCAATTGTTTGAACCAAAGCCAAGCGACGTCAACCAAAGTAAGGAAGAAGGCTCGGCACATCATGGCATCCGAGACATCATGCAATTCCATATAAGTCTGAAAGGACTCAATATGCTCTGTTGGATCGGCCTTGCTGGTGTAGGGCACGATTTGAGGAAGGCGAAACCATTCTGGTAGCCGTGCTTGCATTATTTCGTCCACGAACGGGGATTCTTTCTCCTCCGGCCCTGCCTGACTGGCCGGACGTTTCTGCTTGAAGTCAGCAATCTGCTTCTGCAGATTTTAGATCTCGGTCTTCCATGGTTCCTAACTGTCGGTCGTTCCCTCGGCCGAAGGCATGTAATGCCTCCTTCGGTCTATTTCATGTCATAGATCAAAAGGTGGCAGTGGGACTGCCGCAAAAACATGAGAAGGAGAAGGCTCAGCTAGGCCTTGATATTGACTCGGCTGAGGAGCAGCTTGTAGAGCGGATGGCTGAGGGTCGGCGAATTGTCGGGCAGCATTTGACCGACCATCCCCCAGGTTGGGTACCTGTGTTCGCTAGGTCTACATTTGCTCCAACATTTGTCTCATGTAATTCATGTTAGTTCTGATCTCTTGAACTTCTCTTTTCTAGTCGCCCATTCCCTCAGATTCGTTGGGTGCACCTGGTTGAACCAGAGGTCGCCTGGCGGACTGTGGAGTCCTCGCGATTCTCCTGTCGCTCCTGCTGCTCTGGAACACCATTTGTCACTGGCGGACCAGTAACAAGAACCTTGTCAGGAAGGGCTTGGCCATTTTTCCTTGTTCTCGCCATGGCAGGTTTTACAGTGCATTCGATAAAGCTGAAAAATGACTTTTAGTGTCGCTTCCCACAAACGGCACCAAGCTGTTGATGCTGTTTTCGGCTCGCCCCTTTTGTGATACCCAAAGACCTGCGCAGGAAGAAAATAAAGGAGACCCTGGCTTGACCAGGGGACCTTCCGATGTTAAAGTCAGAATTTGGGTCTAGGAGTAACGGTGTTAGGGTGAGAATGTGTGTGTGTGTGTACCTTTCACCTATCGGTGTCCCCATTTATAGGGGTGAAGTCCTTAAAGAGCATTCCTAACTTGAATAGATCTTTATCTTGAGTGATCTCGTAATCTTTGATCTTCCTAGATTTTTGGGATCATAACTTATCTCCCGAAGATCTCGAGCGGAGATACGGTTAGGGTGAGAATGTGTGTGTGTGTGTACCTTTCACCTATCGGTGTCCCCATTTATAGGGGTGAAGTCCTTAAAGAGCATTCCTAACTTGAATAGATCTTTATCTTGAGTGATCTCATAATCTTTGATCTTCCTAGATTTTTTGGATCATAACTTATCTCTCGAAGATCTCGAGCGGAGATACGGTTAGGGTGAGAATGTGTGTGTGTGTACCTTTCACCTATCGGTGTCCCCATTTATAGGGGTGAAGTCCTTAAAGAGCTTTCCTAACTTGAATAGATCTTTATCTTGAGTGATCTCGTAATCTTTGATCTTCCTAGATTTTTGGGATCATAACTTATCTCCCAAAGATCTCGAGCGGAGATACGGGGCCAATTCCTTGAGTCAGCTAAGGCGGAGCCTAATTCACAGCTTCCGAAAGGAGCGATGGGGCTTGGCTGACCGTTATCTTTTGAACACTGCTGTGTTCGGATCGGTCATGCGGAAAATGTCCGACCACTCCATTAGCCGACCGAGAGGGTGAGTCGGACTAGAGCTCGATCAGAACTGGGGCTCGACCAATCGAACAGGTCGGTGTCTAGTTGTCTCTGTGAGGTCCTCAGGGGGACCTAGAGGTGTATTGATCTCACTTGGAGGTCTCGCTTCGTGGCTTGGGGCATGCAGGTCGCGGTCAAGCTCGACGCCTAGTGAGTCCGGGCTATGTCTCTCCATCCAGCGATTCGGGCATGGGCTACAGTTAGACTCAGTGTCTGGCGAGTCTGAGCCATATCAACAGGGTCGGTCCAACGCTTAGACCGACTTAGGGACTTGTTATATTTTCCCCGAACAGGTATGACCCCCCTTTGCGTTGTGTGTAGGAGACCCAAATCTGATTAGCTGTCCTAAAACACCACTTTACAAGGAAAATTAACAAAAAATAGTAGACCTTGAGTCTCAAGGCACACCAAAGGAACATGAACCACTTCACCGTAGTTTGTCAGAGTGATAACAAGTGATTGGTTCTAGGGATGGCAATGGACTGGATTCAGGTCAGGGTCAGGCTAAGCTATTTGCTAAACTAGCCAAGAATTTTAGATAGAACCCTAACCCAAAGCCCATTATGTTGTGGCTTGATCTGACTTAAAATTCGTCAATTCCAAATATGACCTAACGTAACCGCACTAAGGTTTAATAATGGAATATGGGGACAAAGTAGTCCAACCTGCCCAATTACTGAATACATATTAACATAAATGATGTGTGTATCCATCTACTAATTTGTTCGGGCTTTTGGCTTAGTTGGGTTGGGTAATGCTTCTAGGATTTGCTTAGAGGCGATTTGATGAGCAATTCACCATTCGCCTATTATAGCGATAAGTGACACATGTCCTTTCCTCCCATGTGGGAAACATAAATCTTTGTGGGAACTTAACATCATGTATAATTGGAGAACGGATTAGGTGAGACCCCGACCCCACCCAAGATGATGCGGCCCTCACCGTGGGCCCACCTTGATGCATTTATTATGCATCCATGTCGTCTAACCATTTTTCCATATCATTTTAGGGCATTATCCCAAAAATTAACTAGATCCAATTATCAGGTGGACAATACCATAAAAAACAGTGGTGATTGATCATTAATGGGCCACAAAAGTTTTGGATCAAGCTGATATTTAATTTTTTCCCTTTATCTAGGCTTATGCGACCTTATAAACAGATTGGATGGTAAATAAACACTAGGAAAATATTAAGGTGTGCCCTAAGAAGTTTTTAATGCTAGGAAAGTCAATCGCCACAGTTTCTTATGGTATGATCCACCTAATAATTGGATCTGCTTCATTTCTTTTTTTTTTGGATAATACCCAAAATTAAATGCAAAAATGAATGGACGATGTGGAAACATAATACATGCATCAAGGTGGGGCCCACAGTAACCCCATGGTAAGGTCCACATTGTCTTGGGCGAGACCGGGGTCTTACCTAATCCGCTCCTGTATATGTGACATCCAATCCGTCCATCAACTGCCCTCCCAACATGATGTATATGTAATATCCAAATGGTCCATCACCTGCCCTCCCAACATGTTGTATGCATGACATCCAATCTGTCCATCACCCAAGTCAGGCCATTTAGGATGTTAGCTTGTTGATCCAAAACTCAAGTGGATTGCATCAAATATCTGGTGAGTACATCATGGTGGAAGGGACAAACCAATAAATGCGGCCTTGAAGGTGACCAAAAAGAAGAATACATGCCAGAATCAAAGGAGAAATAGCAACCATTGCCACACACCTCTTTCTAGGCCGCATGGATTTTTTTTTCTGGCCGCTGAATTGATTGATTACATTGTCGATATTAGGGTGATGGAATCTTTCCAGCAGCCATGGATTCCAGTGAATTCATTTCTTCAAGCCACCAATCCTGGGCTTTTTTGGTATCCCATCGCCAATTTTCTGGATCGAAACGATTTTTTAGGGGTAGTGCGGGGGCATAGGGTTAGGGTTTCTATAAAATCCCTTTCTGTTCGATTGCAGCAGGGTCACTCGGGCTGTTTATTACGTTCAGTGGGCTTGGTTTAAAGGCCTTACCTTGTTAGGATGATATTATCCAGTAATCGAGGATATTTAAAATCACATTCCTGAATCTGGGCCTTTATTTTTTTTTAGGTCCAAGTGCGGGCTTGTCTAGTGGATTTTCAATGGACCAGATCATGGGCATGTTCTAATGCTTTTGGGCCCAGTATGAACCATTTTGGTTGTTCCTCTATTGGCCCTCTTGTGGGGGTTGTTTCTATTACTTTTGGGCCCATTTTAGGCATGGTATCTGACCTTCGTAGGCCCCTGTTTTCGGATGATGCTCATTTTTTTTTATTTTTTATTTTTTATTTTTATTTATTTATTTTTTTAAATTCAACCAAATTTTAGAACTTGTTGGATGTCCATTTTAAGTTTATGTATAGGTCTTTCCTTTTAGGCCTATTTATGGACCTTTATCTTAGATCTCAATGGTATATTCAACCTATAATGAGCGTATAATCTAAGTCATTCACTAGATGGATAATAAAGCACATGAACCTTTCATCATGTGGACCTTAAACATCGAAACTAAACTGTCCATTTTAATGGATCCTAATTTAAAGATCTCATCATCCATCTAATCCATGTTAATCATTCAACCTGGGTGGTCATCTTGTGAATGTTAAAGGCTAGAACTAGGATGCTCATTAATGATGTTCAGATCATGGAGTCTCAATTTGGCTCAGTTGCGAGCCTATTATCCATACACCAAAAGCTGACATGGACCATTGATTTAAAAGGAAAGGAGAGAGAGAAACCTAGCCGTTTGTTTCTTTTTAAGATCCCTTATATTTAATGATCGATGCCAACTAATTTGTGGGCCAAATTAGACTATTTAATTGATAATCTGTTAAGGACATTATTATATTCACAATCCTGAAGTCTAAATTCGTAAAATTGGATCCGGTTGTGTTAGCCACCACAGTAACCTCAATCATTGAGACTACTGATTTTGGCCCAACTAATTTGTGGGCCAAATTAGACATAATACTCATATGGTTGCATCTCCGTTCAATGCGGACGGTGACGAAAACGCAGACAATCACCATTTAGTATGAACATGAGGTGGAGTAATGGTACTAGTGGTGTAAAGCTGAGAGACCCATTTCACTCGTAGGTGATGAGTGTCTCATATTTACATGAATGACATTGCTTAACTTCATGTTCAGGAGAGTCACTTGTATCTCCCATGGGAGGAACAATGATGTTGTGATCGATTCTCGCCAGGATTGATTGGTTGGGCCCATCTTCATCCTTGGCAATTGAATTTGTGATAATTTTGCTTGATATTCAATTTTGTTTATGAATTGTTTAAAGTAAACATATTAACTAATGTGAGTATTATGTAATCAATTTAACATTCCAACTCAATGCTATTCAGTGCCCCTTTTAATTGAGTCTAATTATTTCATAATAAAAGAGTCCATAAAGTTAGACCTAGAGAGCATGGTAAATGACATTACCTCAAAAAAAGGAAGAAATGTTTAGTAAGCAGGATAAGGTTCATAATGCTCATTTAGTACCTTGGGACATATACATAATAGAAAAAGAAAAGGAAACATGGTTCCATTAAGGGATCCTTAGGTTCTATAGCTGACAATCAACCTGAAGATTAGTCGAACAATAAGCAGGTTAAGAAATATAAATGTTTCATTTGCAAGAAGCCGAGCCGTCAAGAAATAGACTGCATTAAGTTCAAGTAATGGCTTGGAAAGAAGGGTAAACTCACATGATGGTTTATTTTGAGTCCAATCTCACCTATGTGTCTATGTGTCGGAAGATTCCTAATGAATATATTCTGAAACAACTATTCACATTTGTAATTCCACGTAGAGTATGCTACAAAGCTGACCACCAATTGATATAGAGCGATTAGTACATATGGTAATGGAGTTAACGTGGACGTAAAGACAGTTAGAGTCTATAAGATTAGGTTAGAGCCAGGTCATGTGTTGGATCTAGTAGATACATTTTGTGCCTTCTATAAGGAAAAATCTAGCATAAATTTCTCATTTAGACAAATCCGGTTATACGTCTAAATTTGACAGTGTAAAGTTTAGTATTTATTATGATTTAAATGTGGTTGGAATTGGCACTATGGTTAATAACATATATCAATTAGACATAAATGCCTCGTATGTTCATAATATGAATGCTCAACATAAAAAATAAAGTAGGATCTAAGCGAAGACTAGACTATGAAAATTCTCTATGTTGTGGTACAAACAATTAAGCCATATCTCTCGTGAGATATTGAAAAAGCTAGTGCATGAAGAAAAAATTCTTCCTCTAGACTTCTCTGATTATAAAGTATGCACAAATTGTATTAAGGGTAAACAAACTAAAATTAGAAAGAAATGTGCAACTGGGAGCTGGGGTGTACATTGACTCAAACCGAGTCGAGTTGGCCTCAGCTCGACTCGGCATAAACACTGGCTGACCTCAGCTCAAACTCGTCTCAGCTCGGGCCAATTCGAGCCAAGATTGAACCGAGTTCGCCATTGAGGCATTTTCACAAACACTTGAACTGCAACTTCAAAACCCTACCGTTTTACAAATAGAGGCAAGAGTTTTATAGGTATTTTCTTAAACACCTTCTAAGTAACATAAAAAAAAAAACAAAAAAAAGGTATTTGTTTCATGTAGATACCTTCCTTGCCACCAGCCACATTTCGTTGAGTCATTTTATCAAACAGTTGGTGAGCAACATCAATGGTCAAGTAACTGAGTCACTGAGCTGGTTCGATCCAAGTTCGATTCGAGTTGGATTAGAGCAGGATTCGATCCAAGTCGAGTCGAGTTAGGGCCTATTTGAACTCGGCTTGAACTCATTTTCGAGCTCAAAAAATCAGCTCGACTCGGCTCTAACTCAGCTTCGAACTCGAATCGAAAATTTTCAAGTCGAGTCGAGCGAGCTAACTGATCTATCTTGGTTCGTGTATACCCCTAACTAGGAGTGTAAGACTCTTAGAAGTGATACATATGGACATTTGTGATCCATTCTCTATAGCATTTTAGAGTGGAAATAAATATTTTATCATTGCTATAAATAACTACTCTCATTTTTAATACTTTTATCTTAGTAAAAAAATCATATGTCATGAATGTTTTTTAAATATATAAGGCTGAAGTTAAAAATCAACTCAATAAGAAGATTAAAGTCATCAGATCTAACTGTGGTGGTGAATACTATGACAAATATGACGAATTAGGTCACAATTCAGGACCCTTCACTAGATATCTACAAGATTGCGGCATGGTCACCCAATACACCATACTTGAAACTCAAAAGTATGATGGTGTAGCTGAAAGTTGCAATCACATCCTTACGGAAATGGTGCATAACATGATGGGCAATTTGACATTGCTAAAATCTCTGTGGGGTGATGCGATTAAAACTGCAACTCAAATCCTTAATAAGATCCCTAGCAAGGTTGAAAAGAAAACCCATTTTGAGTTGTGGAATGAGAGAAAACCAAGTCTCCGATACCTCCACGTTTGAGGATGTCTTGTTGAGATTAAAGCATATAACCCGCATGAAAGAAAAATCGATTACAAAACTATAAATTGTTTCATTATAGGATACCTAAGAAGGTCAAAAGTTTATTGATTCTACTATCTTTCCTACTCCATTAGGATTATTGAGACTGAGAATATTAAATTCATTAAGGATATTGAAAATAGTAGGAGCACGAACATTAAAAATTTTGTATTTGAGGAAGAACAGATTGTGACCCATGTCATGGTCATTCCTGAACACATGGGTATTAGTTCTATAGTTGAGCCTATAATCACTATAGACTACCACATTAAGCCTCATATATAATCCACTAAAGAAGAAAATTAAAATCAAACTCAAGATGATAAGTCATTAAGAAAATCACAAAGAAAGGATGCCTGTAATTCCAGACAATTATATCAGGTATTTTCAGGAGCACAAGTTTGACATAGTGGTGGAAAAGGATCATGAATCCTTTATGAAAGCCAAGAAAAGTGTTAACTCCTCACAATAGATTGATGCCATGAAGGGTGAATTAAAGTTCATGAAAGGTAATAAAATTTGAGATATTTTTTAATTACCCTAAGGAATAAAGCTGATTGGTTGTAAATAGGTGTTTAAAACCAAATGGGACTCGAATGGTAATATTAAAAGATATAAAACTAAACTTGTTGCCGAGGGTTTAACCAACGTGAGTGTATTAATTTTAAGGAGAATTTCTCACCAATATCTAAAAACGACTCATTCATAATCATAATGGCTCTTGGGCTTATATAGATTTGGAGCTACACCAGATGGATGTAGAGACTGCGTTTCTCAATGGAGATTTGGATGAGAACGTATACATGTTGTAACCTAAAGGTTTTGCAGTTGATGGCTCATAACATATGGTGTGCAAACAAAAAAATAAATAAATCCATATATGGGTTGAAATAGGCGTTTCGCTAGTGGTAACTAAAGATTCATAAAGTAATTATCTTATACAGTTTTATAGAAAAACATTGCAGATAAGTGTATCTAGGTCAAGATCAGTGGGAGTTTGTCATATTGGTTTTGTATATTAATGACATTTTGTTAACTAACAGTGACATTAGGATGATGTGTAATACCAATAAATTCATATCTCAAAGGTTTGAGATGAAGGATCTTAGTGACGCGTCCTATGTCATCAGCATTAAAATACATCGTGACAGATCATGTGGACTATTTAACCAGTTACAGAGGGCATATATTGATAGAGTACTCAAAAGGTATGGCATGCAAAATCATACTCCTGGATAGTTGCCTATTGTAAAAGGGTGATAAATTCGATCAATTCTAGTGTTTTAAAAATGATTTGAAAAATAATTGAATAAAGAATTTTCAATACACATTAGTAGTAGGGAGCATCATATATTCTCAAGTTTGTATATGACTGGATATTGCCTTTGCAATTGGAATTTTAAGCAAGTATCTCTCTAATCTGGAAATGCAGTATTGGATAGCTACAAAGAAGGTATTGCACTACCTGCAAAGGACTTCAGATCACATATAGGAGGTCTGACCATTTGGAGTTGGCTGGATACAGCTGCATTGACATTAAGAAGTCTACCTCAGGCTACATCTTTATGATAGTTGGTGGGGTTGTGTCATGAAAGACCATGATAAAGTTGATAACAACCTCATCCATTGTGAAAGCTGAGATTATTTCTTATTATGAAGCTTCAAATCAGGCACTATGGTTACGTCATTTTTCTCAGATTTACGAGGATTAGGGCATATCTCGAAATCATTGAGAATCTTTTTTGATAACTCAACTATGGTTCCTTCTCCAGCAATAACAAGTATTCATTCAGGTCGAGATATATTGGCATCGATTATTTTGTTGTGGAGGAAACAGTTTAGAATCATCTAGTGTTTGTGAGCTCATCAACACTAAGCAGATAATTAAAAATCCACTCTCTAAAGGGTTTCCTTTCTCGCTATTTTAAGAGCATGTGACATCTATATGAGTCATTGATTCACATATGTATTTAGTTAGTGGGAGTTGAGTATACTTTATTTTTATAGACATTAAAGAGATCTCATTAATAAAGTTTTGATGATTCTAATATGAAGTTAATTTTCTGCTTCTCTTCATACATGCACAATTGATTTTAAGTAAGCGGGATTAAAGCCATGTTTCATTAAGACATGTGAAAGCTCCAAGACCTCTTGATGCTAAGCACATATGATCACACTGCATGAGTAATTTTCATACCACACTTCCTAGTCTCTGATCTATGTCATTAAGGCTAATAGTATTTATGACTTTGTAAGTCTCACATCACCAAGATTAAAAGTTGTAATGACTACCCTGATCCAATACTAGTAGTTTTGATGGACCAGATTGTAGAAACGTTAACCGTATTATCCACCAATTACATTGGTTAACCATTCGAAAGTTTTCTTCGAAATTAAAACATGTTTTCAAAATTAATCCTTGACATTGAATAATGTGACCCAAGTGGGAGAATGTAAGATTCATATAAGTTGGGCCTTCAGTTGATCAACGATCTAGATCTCCCTAAGGGTTGGATAATGTGATCAGGCATACCGGTGGACCCATTAAGGTTGTGATTGATCTAAAGTCATGTAAGGGTGGTGCACTATGGTTGTGTTACCCGCATGGTTATTATAATTGGATTAGGAATGTCAATTCATGTGGAGCCTAAAGGGGATGAATTTCGATAGATTACAAACTCCTCACCTTACTAAATATAAAAACAGGGATAGGTACCCAAGCCTACACACGTTAGAAGCATCTTCATCCAATCTCGATGCTTCCCTAAAGGTATAAGGCACGGAAGACTGCAACAATCAATCCATAGCAATGGCAACCTAACCAAGTACGAATTTCAGTTAAGATTCTCGATCTCTATCTCCAATGCATTGCACGGTCCTTTCAATTCTACATATAATTTTAAATTTGAAAACTAGCCCATTATGGAAATGAAATATAGAGATAGGTGCAAGTTCTTGCATTTAGGTCCTTCAAAATGCGTAGACTTCCTTTCTTGCTGGAATCCATTTTCATCGAAAGAGGTGTTTCGAAATTCCTTTGGAGGGGTCGTCTTGCAAATTATTACAAGGCATTGGATTCCCTGCTCATGGTCATTTTTTTTATTCTATTTGGTATAATTCCTAACAATTCTTCCCAATACTTAAAACTCAACAAATAAAATTTCTGTAAGGCCCGTATCCTATACCGTACCATTTCGTAGGCTTCCCCGGTCCTCTCGGTCAAATTTCGGCAACCCCCGACCTGTAATCAGCGTTTGCGCCCGACTCTAAGTCGCATCCCGAAGGTTTGAATCGGCTCGACTTGAAATTGTACACTACTAACCGTGCCATCGCCGCGGTTCCAACGCGATACCCAGGCTAGGAGTTGTGGGCCCACGTATTTTCTGAAGAAACGCCACGCGTTGCGAATTCTGAGAGAATCTTTACAACCCATCACATCAATCAATCAATTACAAGTCAAGTACACAACCCATACCTCTCTTACCAACAGGCATGGCTCCCATCTCTCTCCCATTCCCAAAGTTAACTCTCTCTCTCTCTCTCTCTCTCTCTCCACCCATCCCTTTCTTACAACATTCATTCCTCCCATCCCATCTTTCTTACAACACTCTCTCCTCTGTCATTCTCACCACCATTTTCCAAGCTTCCATAAGAAAAAAATCCTAAGGAGAGAAAATAGTCAAGTGAGGACCCATCTTCCTATCCCCTCATCTCACCATCCAACCCTTCAATTCTCATCTTCCATCATTAAAAAAGAAGCCAAGGAGCTAAGGAATGCAAGGGACCAAGAAGATTAGTAATCAGTGGGTGTTTATAGGATTAGTTTTATATTTTTTATGATGGACCAAGTGGGACCTACAGATCGATATTATGAATCTCACTTTGGACCCTAGGTGTATCCGATGGCCCACCATGACTCATATGTTCATTCCATGATGGGGCCATTTTCCATAACCCCATCATGATGTTTATTTTTCCTAGTATGTAAAGGGTCATCTAGACCTTGCATTTTAGTGGAGAAGGGATCTCCACCATTGATTTTGATTGGTGGGCCCACATGTAATGGGACCCACTTGATGTGTCTTGTAATGAATGGAAGGGAGGGCCCATAGTGCTGGGGTCCCTCCCATCACACGCGACTCTCTCTCTCTCTCTCTCTCTCTCTCTCCTTTATGATGGAGTGGGCCTCACCAATATATGTGTTATATCAACTCCGTCCATTTGATGGTCTGGTCCACCGTACTGCATGGGATGATCCTCACCGTCCACTGTTGGAACGGTGGGAATCCACCTAGACGCTGGACAGTTTGCAATATATATATATATACATATATATAATATGTATAGGAGGTGGGCCCCACGTGGGGACCCACCTGCTGGAGAAGTGGATTGGCTAGTGTATCTCACACCAGTTATATAGCTGATGTGAGACATCAGCAAGTTCCGTGAGACCCACCTTAAATGTATGTGTTTCATCAGCACCATCCATCTGGACGGTGCCATGTACAGCCCCACCATGATGCAGTGTTGTATCTGCATCGTCCGTGCAATAGCCCACCTTAATGTTTGTGTTTATCACACCGTTCATCTGTTTTGAATCCCCACCGTCCATTTGTTTTGATGGTGGGCCAACAGTCGCTACCAACTATTGCTGCATGTGCAGCAACAGCACTCTAGGGTCACTATGATGTATGTGAAATCCCCCTACCGTCTATGCTGTGTGGATCCACACCATCCAGACCTTGGATGGTGAGACCCACCATGATGCATGTGATGTATTGTCCAACCATTTTTAGGGATCATTTTATGGCATGAGAAAAAGAATGAGTCAGATCTGAAGTTCCAGCAGACCCCACCAATCAAAATAGTGAGGACAGTGACATCCACCATTCAAAACTTCTTAAGGGCCACGGTACTTTCCAATCAAGCTGATATTTTTGTTTTCAATTCATCATCTCTGTGTAAATTTATGAATATGTTGGATCTCAAAATACATCACGGCGGGTCCTATAAATGTTTTAACGGTGGGTGTGGCTGCTCTCATGGTTTTCTGTGGTGGGCCCCGTAGGATTTTAATGGTGGAAATCATTATCTCCACTGTTATTTGTGGTATGGTCCAAATGATCTTCCATTATGATTCATTGGGTAATGCTCTAAAATAACCTCTTAAAATAGATGAATGGTGTAGATGGTGCGGCCCATGTGATGTGGCCCACTTGATGTATTTTGTGGCCCATCCATGAGGCCCACCTTGATGTATTTTGTGGCCCATCTATGAGGCTCACTTTAATGTATTTTATGGCTTATTCGAGAGGTCCAATGTGATGTATGTGTGGCCCATTCGTTAAGGTCAATGTGATGTATTTATGGCCCATCCATTAAGGCCCAACTTGATGTAATTACGGCCAATTTGATGTATATGAGGCCCTTGTATTGAGGCCCATTTGATCTATATGAGGCCCATATGATGAGGCCCAATGTGATGTATATAAGGACCATGAGTGAGGCCCAATGAGATGTATGTGTGGCCAAATGTGATGTATATGAGGTCCATTGCGATGTGTGATTCCACCACAATGTACGTAATGATGTTTATAGCAGGCCATGCCTTGGGAGCAATGATGGTTAAATGTCGGCATTATAACTCTCCTTAGGGCCCATTATTAGTCCCATACTTGTTATGTGTAGGCCGTCTAGGCCCATCTTCATTATGAATAGAGTTCATCACTATATAACATACTTAGTATAACTCCATGATTCATGCTCATACGCATCATATGTATGCTTGATATGAGAAGTGACTGATCATAGCATATGCCTTCAGACAGATTGTTTATGGGGCTCCCTGATAGGTGGAGTTGCCCACATGAGCACGTGGGACGCGTATGATTGCAGTATGACTGATAGTGTGATTCACGCACCTCGCATTTATATGACATGATTACTGTACGCCTTAGCGACATCAGAGCTGTGGCCTCCATAGGCATATCATGGATGGTAGAATCGGACACCAGAAATACTGTTACTAGCATCGGGGGGCCATAGATATCCTTGGGTGAAAATCCCTAAACCTGATGGTACCAGAGGATGACTCTAACATCGAGACCGAGTGGATACATGAGTGTACGAGGGTCAAATACCATGAGGTCGCATCTTCCACTGTGTTGTGGTCGGTTGGAAGGGGGTGTGGCCTTACCCGCCCGAGGGTAGAGGGTATTGCTAGGCTGAGTATGACCATCTCGTAAATGGGTCCGCTATCGACGTGCTGGATAGGTATTGACAGACTATTGGCCATGCGGATAATGAGGTTTCTTACACTCACTTAGATTACGCGCCTGGGAAAGGGACAATGTCATTTGGAGTGTACTAAACCCTGGTGATCATCTACTGAGAATTGTATTCATTTATGATGCTCTAGAGATGAGCTGGATTGATATATGGATTGGTATGCTTGAGCTGCATCTTGCACATGACAATGGCTATGTAGGCCTTGTATCATATGGCCTTGGTGTATCTGATAACATTCATGCCTTGCATCATATAGCCTAGGTACGGCTGATTGCATTCATGGTCTCATCAGCATGATTCTGCATTACTTTAATATTGCATTCTGAGCACGCTCATATCGCGCATAGACTTACACCACCCTCTAAGCTTTCTATAAGTTTATGCATGATTGATGCATGCAGGTGACGTCAGGACACAATCGTAACTTAGGAGTAGGAGCGTGCAGTCGAGCTTCAGGAGTTTCCGATATTATTATCATTATATTTCTCTTTATGTGCATTGTACCTTAAAGTTTTTTTATCATAGTGGATTTTGTGATGGTGTCTTGGTTATTGTTCGTAGGTTATGCTTATAGTTATACTTATTACGAATTAAATTCATGTTAAAAATCCTCCTTGTAGGATCCCAGGATCGGAACCTGGTATATGGGTGCTAGGGCAGAGGAATGGGTACTACAGTCAAGCTTTATCGTATTGGATTCAAATTGATCGAAAATTTTGCAAGCCCGGTTTCTGAGTTTGGGGCGTGACAATTTCTCTCCAGAAAATAAATGAAGATGTTTGATTGATTTTATTGTTGCAAGACTAGATTATCTAGAAACATGATTAATGTGATATTATTAGAAGATAAGGGCTTATTAGAGCAATTCGTATCAAAGTAATGTTGGATGGTGAAATGGTTACTGGATGCAATTGGTGTTACAGTTAGAGCATAAAAGGCTAATTTTGATTAGTGGGAGAGTGCTTACTTCTTTGTTTTCTTATGTGAGAATGTTCAACTGTATCAAGCAAGTGGCTTCAACTGGACGACACTATATCGCATTATACAGAAGATTCGATGAAAATTAACAATTGCATGGCAATTTATTTTCATACTTGATTGAACTGAATTCCGTTATATGATTTATGCATCCAAAGGCAGTCCTTAGTGTCATGAGGATGAATCTGGTAATCTATACCAGTCATGGGAAAATAGAGCAATGAATGGTACATTCATGGCCATGTTTGATAGGGCATTCTCCCCCTTTCTGGACTGTGGGTGTAAGACCTAAAGTTGATTAACTGCCTTAAAACACCTCTCTGGACTATGGGTGGAAGACCCAAAGCTGATTAACTGCCCTAAAACACCCACGCACAAGGCAAATTAGCAAAAAAAAAAAAGAAGAAGAAAAAGCAGGCCTTGAGGCTCTAGGCACACCAAGGAACATGACCCACTTCACCACAGTTTGTTACATATAGATAATAAGTGAAGTAATTGGTTGTAGAGGCGACAATGGGTCGGGTCCAGATCAGGGTCAACCCAAGCTGTTTGCTAAACCAGCCAAGAATTCTAGCTTGAACCCTAACCCACAACTCAACATCTTGTGGCCTAACTAGACTTAAAATTCATTGAGTCCAAATCCAACCCAGTACGACCACATTAAGGTTTAAGATGGAATATGACATTAAGGGTTCCAGGCCTGCCCAATAAGTTAACACATACCAATATCCATAAATCGTGTGTGTGTGCATGTATTAATTTGTCTTGGCTTTTGTTTGGGTTGGGTTGGGTAATGCCACGACATTTTGCTTAGAAGCTGTTTGATTTTGCAAGTACCTATTACATGTAAGTTCCCATCATTATTTCTTACCATTATTTACTTGAAATCGCATTGCGTATTGAGTTACTGAGGAGCTTTTGTCATACTGAGTAAATTTTGTTGTGCCCACTGTGAATGTATGCATATCCATGTTATCAATACATTTTTCTAGCTCATTTAAGGGGTCGATGTTCATAACCCCAAGTGTAGGGTCGCGATGTAGTAATAATCTCGGTGAGACCGAGGTCGAATCCACAAGGACTAATCTTGTACGTTTCTGAAAGTAACTAGAACTGGATCTAGAAGAAGATCTAAATTAGAAATATGGAATAAAGGGAGTAATTGTGAATATTGTAGATTGGAATTTGTGAATTTAAAGGTGGGAACTAGGGTGCCAAGGATCCACTTGTGTAAGACCCGTATCCTAGCCTGTACCATTCCGTAGGCTTTCGCGGTCCTCCCAGTCGAATTTCGGTGACCCACGATCTGCATCGGCGTTTGCGCGTGATCATGATACGTGTCCTGTATATCAGTGTCGGCTCAACTCGAGACTTGTACCAGTGCGACCGCATCGTCGCTGCGGTTCCAACGCCGCATCTCGCGCAGTGAGGCGATGCCCGGGCCAGGAGATGTGGGCCCTTCAATTCGAGAAAACGTTGCGTGTTGCAAATCCGTAGAGAATCTATCACATCAATCACTTCACTTGTCAAAGTACACCCATCAAGTCAAGTACACTATCCCATCCAATACACTACACCATCCCCAAAGTCAACCTTTCCATCCCATCTCTTACACCCCCCCATCACTCTTCTCCCATCATCTCTCTCTTTCATTCTCTCTCTCATTTTTCCTCCCAAGCAACCCACGTCCATGAGAGCTCCATGAGAGGACATTGTGTGGCCCACTTCCTACCACCCATCTCCACCATCCAAAGACCATCTTGACCATTAAAGTCATCTCCTTGGTGCTCTAGATCGTGTTGGCGGATGAAAGAAGAAGAAATCAAAGGTGGGTGCTTCTCTCTCTCTCTCTCTCTCTCTTTTTCACTCTTGTGTGATGTGTGGCTCACTTCGATGGATCCCACCTTGAGGTACTTTGTGGCCCATTTGTCGGGCCCACCTTAATGTATTTTGTGGCCCATTTGTCGGGCCCACCTTAATGTATTTTATGGCCCATTTATCAGGCCCACCTTGAGGTATTTTGTGGCCATTGTGATTTATTTGGGGCCCATGTACGAGGCCCATTGTGATATATTTAAGACCCACGGGACGTAGCCCAATGTGGTGTATTCGAGGCCCATGGGATGTGACTCATTACGATGTGTTCGGGGCCCATGGGATATGGTCCATTGTAATGTACATGCGGCCCGTATATGGGGACCATTATGATGTTATATATGACCTTGTGTGAGGACTAATGTGATGCATGTGAGGCTTATGTGATGAGGGCCACTTTGATATACCTGAGGCCCATTAGTGCGGCCTATTGATGCAACCCACTTGATGTGTATGAGGCCCATTAACGCGGCCCATTATGTATGGTGGCCCGTTGCAACGTGTATGTGGCCTATCATGATGTGCCTTGGCCCATGTGGTAGGGCCCACCTGCCTCGCATTTAAGGTCCGTATGATGGGCCCACCTACTTGAATCTTAGGCCTATAGGCAAGGCCCATTGTGATATGTATTAGGCCCATTGGTGCAACCATTGATGCGGTCCAATTGATGTATATTGAAGCCCATGGGTCGTAGCCCATTGTGATGTAAACTTGAGGCCCACCTATTGTGCATTTAAAACCTATGGGTTGTGGCCTGTTGTGAGGTATTCAAGGCCCATGGGCAAGGCCAGACGTGATGTGTTTATGGTTCATATGAGGAGGCCCATCGAGATGTATTTCCAGCCCATTTGACTTGGCCCATTGGATTCGGCCCCATTGATATTGCTTGTGCCATCATCGGTCGTCCATCTTTGGACCCCGCCTTGCGTCGAGATCGATTCTGCTTGTCGTGACCGATTGACCGCTATAAGTGACCTAATCGTGTAATTGACATGGCCGATGTTGTCGTGGCCAATTGACCGATTTGTCGAGGCCGATTTCTGAATAGTCGAGGTCGATTGTCGAGGCCTATATGATGTATATGCGTCCCATAGTTAAGGCTCATTGTGATGTATTTGTGGCTATGGGCAAGGCTTATTGTGATATGTATTAGGCCTATGATGCATGGCCCATTTGATTTATTCGAGACCCATGTGCAGGGCCCGCATGTCATGTATTTGAGGCTCATGAGTAGGGTCCACCTGTTGTGTATATGTAGCCCTTGAGTAAGGCCCATCGTGTTGTATATTAGGCTCTTTGTGCGAGGCCATGGGCCCACTATATGTTTGGCCCTATGGGGCCAATCCTTGGGAGCAATGTTGGTTAAATGTCCACATTATAGAGGTTGATTGTTGATGACGGTTATTGGTACTGATTATGAGTATATGACAAAGATAGCATCATGATACATGCTCATACGCATCATCTGCATGTTTGTTATGAGACGTGGTTGATCATTACATATGTCCTTGAGCATTTGTTATGAGACTGATGAATCTCACATGAGCGCACGGTATGCGCAAGATTGATGCATGACTGGATTGTATGATTCATGCATCTTGCATTATGATTACACGCCTAGCGATATCGAGTCGTCGTAGCCTCCACGGGCATATCGTGGCCGATGGTTACACCGAAAAATATTTGGTTCTAGCATACACCATAGATGTCCAAAATCCCTAAACCTCCGTGTGTGACTCCAACGTCGAGACCGAGTGGATATATGAGCGCACGAGGGCCGAATACCGAGAGAGCCGTGTCTCCCAACCGTGTCGTGGTCGGTTGGAAAGGAGTGGTGGCCTTACTAATGCTGGGGCATTACTAGGTGAGTTTGACCCGGCTCGGAAATGGGTTCGCTATCGACGTCTTGGATAGGTATTGTGACTATTGGCTAGGCGGATAGTGAGGTTTCTTATGCTCACTTGACCGTGCGGGCTTGGGAGAGAGCGGGTGCCATTTGGAGTGTAATAGACCCCGGTGATGATCCCAAAGATGAACCGTCTTGATATGTGGACTTATTGAGTAGGAGTTCATTCGCATTCATTCATTCACTATCCACTCGGTACTATTTGTTATGTACTTCGCATGGCTAGGATTTCGGTTGGGCGTGGCGACTAACACGAGATCGAGTTTACCACATTGAGTCGACTATCCAAATTTAGGTATGGGACCGGTTTGGATAGAAGGCCTTGTGATGGACCCCATAGCTGCGATACTACGTACATCATCCCGACTTCACACTCCGAATGGTCATTCCATTTTATAGCGCATTACATCTACCCATATGGCATTCCGGGCTACTATGTTTATGGTTTATACGGTCTACATACGATGACGGTATTCGTGCATTCATTAGGAATGCGTCTTGCATCGCATCCTTAAGGGCATCGATGTTTGACTCTTTATGACTCCTCATTTGCATAGATGTTTTATAATGCGTCGATATTGATTGACTCATGTTGTCTCGTATTTTTGCATACTGTTATTGTATGATTTATGACCTTGTTAATAATGTTGTTTACTCGGATAATTCATGCTATTGTCGATATTTCGGATATTGTATGATTTATGGGCTAGTATTCCCGCTTACTCGATTACTACGATGTTGCTTACTTGGCACATACCTTGTGCACACACTTACACCACCCTCTAAGCTTTCATAAACATGCACGATAGATGCGTGCGGTGATGTTAGGTTGCGATTGTTGAGCTCATACTGAGATCTTCACGAGCTTGATTTTCGATTTATGTATTTCCCTTTCAACATTGTACTCAAATGATTATATTAGTGGATATATGATGATGTTGCCTTTGTGAAATGGGTAATCTTGTGGTTATATTGCTTATTGGAATTTAAATGTACAAAAAAAAATCCTCCTTGTAGGATCCCAGGAACTATGGTGCCAAGCCGAGAATGGGGTACTACTTGTAGCTATTGAGATTTGGATTCTAATCCGATTTACAGGTTTAGATTGTAAGAGATGTTACCTTACTTGATTCAAGAGATCTAATTGGAATCAAAGTCTTATCTTATCCTATTGGAAAGAGAGATGATAAAATCTTTGAACTTTTCATTGATTTAGTCTCAATGGAAGAGGATTGTGAAGATTTAGAAGAGATTCCGTCACTAACCATGACCAGGAGACGATGGAAAATAACAAGATTTACCAATCTCACAATCTCAAATAAGAAAGGAAGATACTCAAAGCTATCATAGCGTTTACTGTAGTTTGAGCGTTTACTATAGTTTGAGTCACACTAAACCGTTGAAAACTGAAAATATTCCTTAAAATAAACTAGAAATCAATGAAGTTTAATATAAACATAAATCAAGGAAAAGTAAACATCCCAATCACGCTACAAGCTTCACCTCTTAGCCCTAACTAAGAGATTTAGCCAACTTCTCATTGAACTAAAAATTGTTAAATAAAACATAAAAATAAACTAAAGAAGAAGAAGAAAGCTCTTGGTGGTAGCTCTCCACCCTTTTGCTCCACTCCTTAAACCCTATAAGATTCCTTAGAGTATCCTAGGAACTCTTATTTATAGTTAGGGAACTCCAAAACCGCCTCAAATTTACACAGTCCGTGCAAAATCTGCATAACCTTCAACTAGTTGAGTGCTATCTTCGACTGGTCGAGCATCATCTTCGACTAGTCGAGAGTAATCTTTGACTAGTCGAACTTCAAATGAATTTAAAAGATAATTTTACTGGAGTTTCAGTCAAAGAAACTCAGGCTAGTCGGACCAGAACTTGGGTTAGTCAGACTAGAACTCGAGCTAGTCGAACCAGAACTCATGCTAGCTGAATTTCACACGAATTCCTTTTCTTCACTTCAAATCTTCAATTCTCTTCATTCCTCACTTGGTTTCCTTGGATCTTTGGCATGTGAATTCTTCAATCTTAGCCTTCTAAGATCCATCCTTTAACTTAGTGATTCTTGAGCATCAAATCCATGCTTTTAACATTCTTTTCAATCCAAGCTCTTAGATTTACCTTGCAATACAAACATGTATAAAATATACCCATTAAGCATTATCATGTTCATAAAACTAAGATATAAATAGGGAGAAATATGTAATATTTGACACTCAACACACTCCCCAACCAACATTTTGCTAGTCCCAAGCAAAAAATGCATGAAATAATTCTCAATTCTCAATGTTCAAACCCTTTTTCAGAAATAAATACTTTATGCAATCAAGTATGGATGAGTTGAATTAAGACGAGAAAATGAGATTTTGAAAACGTAGAGCCGAATCATTTAAGCAATCCATCAAATAGGTTCTGTATCGATTAAATCAGATCATAAGTTCATAAATCAAGTTTTTCAATGTGCCCATTGAAAATCAATTTACTTATCATAAGAATACTATCATTTCATAATGTTAGCCATGCTCACCATATCAAGATTAGTTGAAAACTCAAGTACTGATTCCGAACTTATCCCGTTTTCCTTCTTTTTCCAGTTTTTGATTTTATATCGACGGTTTCTTTCATTCTTTTTCAGACTATACATTTTTTCATTTTCATTCTATTTAGTCTAGTCTTTTTATTATTCATGACCTTTTTGTCGATCTTCTATTTTTTAACTGGTTCTTTTCATCTTTTTAAGGTGGATAAAATTCTTTAGACTCAATTCCCAACATCTATCAATGATTCTCATGCTAACAATTAGAAATTCTAGCACAACTCACAGAAAGTAGCTTGAACGTGTCCTGTGAATTAGATTAACATGATATTCAAACTTCCTCTTAATCAATTGATTGCAAGAACTGTAAGTGATAGACTACTTAGCTGATCAAACTCTGAAAATTCAAAATTCAATCCCTATCTTATTATTATACTCAAAATATTCGTAAGAGCACAAACTATCGATCTCCAAATAGGTTTTTACTTTGAAAATTTGAAAATTTTCAGACTTTTTGCTCAATGACTGAGAAAACACTGATTAGTTTACCTAATCCACACCCCTAACTTAAAATCTATGTTGTCCTTAATTTAAAAGAAATAAGCATGCAATGCATATGAGGCAATAAAAAGAAATGGAGTAATGATGGAAAGATAGTACCCGGAGAAGAAAATTTGAGGTTTTGCTAAGGATCTCAATATGAAGATGGGTCAGTAAAAAAGCTAGATAAACAAAAAGAAAACTATCATAATCCTAAATATTATAAAAGCAATAAATCTAACTACACCTCCATTAGACTAGGAGGTCAATCCTGATATACAAGATCAAGCAGAGGTATGGATATATCCTCTGAATCAAATTTCTCAACAAACGGCTTTAAATGATGTCCATTCACTTTAAAAACATTGTCATTCATTGGATTCTTTATCTCGACGGCCCCATGAGGATAACATTAGTAGCAGTGAAAGGGCCGGTCCAACGAGATCAAAGTTTACTTGGAAAAAGATGTAACCGAGAATTGTACAAAAGGAATTTTTGACCATTTAAGAATGATTTCCAAAGGTTGTTCTTGTCATGGAACACCTTCACCCTGTCCTTGTAAATTCTTCAGTTCTCATATGCATCATTTCAAATTTTCTCGAGTTCGTTTAAGAGAAATTTCGAACTGTAGATCCCACCTTTTACCCACCGTCTTTTCCAAATGCTTCCAAACTTTACTTTCCCAAACTAACTCATTCTGTACAGACAAACTATTTTCAAACGAAAATACCCTTGCATACAGCACGATTATAACATCCATTTTGTAGACCTATGGCTACGAATTATAACCGTAGCCATTGGTAGTGTAGGTCTATAGTGTAAAATGCACAAAGGCTCACAATCCCCAATGGCTATGCTACCAATGGGTACGATTATAATTCGTATCCATAGGTCTACAGAATGGATGGTGCAACCGTACTGAATGCAAGGGTATTTTCATATGAAAATAGTGTGTCCGTATAAAATGGTTTGGTATGGGAAAGTAAAGTTTAGGACCATTTAGAAAAGACGGTGAGTAAAAGGTGGGGTTTACAGTCGAAAATTTTTCTTTGTTTAATTAAAGTTTGTGCACCGAGCCAGCATTGTCCAAGTTAAAATTTAGATTTTTGATGTCTCAGTAGGCTTTATATTCCAACTCCACAGGTAAGTGGCAGGCTTTCCCATAGACAAGTCTAAAGGGAGACATTCCGATGGGGGTCTTAAAAGCTGTACTGTAAGCCCATAAAGCATTGGTCACATGGATTGACCAATCCTTATGTTCAGTGTTAACCGTTTTCTCCAAAATGTGTTTAATCTCCCTATTAAAAATCTCAACTTACCCACTTGTTTACAGGTGGTATGAAGTTCTTACCTTATGAGAGATGTCATATTTCCTCATTAAGTTCTCAAATGGCCTATTATAAAAGTATGAACCTCCATCACCAATGATGGCCCGAGGCGTTCCGAACTGGGAAAGGATGTTTTCTTTTAAGAATCTAATGACCGTTCGATGGTCATTGTTCTGGCAGGGGATCACTTTAACCCATTTAGTGACATAGTCTACTACTGGTAAAATATATAAATTCCCAAAGGATTGGAGGAATGGTCCCATGAAATCGATGCCCCAGTAGTCAAATACTTTAATGATCAGAATGTGATTCAGAGGCATAATATTTCAACGAGACAACGCTCCCAATTTCTGACAATGCTCACAAGCTTTATAGAACTCATAAGTGTCTTCGAACATAGTGGGCCAGTAAAAGCCACACTGCAGAATTTTAGACATGGTCTTTTTAGCAGAAAAGTAACCACCACAGGCCTGAGAGTGACAGAAAGATATGACACTTTGGTGTTCATTGTTTGGAACACATCTCCTCAGAATTTGGTCTAGGCAATAGTTGAATAAATATGGGTCATCCCAGAAGAACTTAAGAACCTCGGTGAAGAATTTTTTCTTATCTTGCACAGTCCAATGTGTCAGCATGAAACCCATGGCAAGATAATTAGCAATATCAGCAAACCAAGGTAATTGGGAGAGTTTAAATAGTTGTTCATCAGGGAACATGTCATTTATAGGTGTCATCTTAAGGGAATCAAGAAGATCAAGTTGTGAAAGATGGTCAGCCACTCCGTTCTCTACTCCCTTTTTATCTTTAATTTCTAAATCAAATTCCTGGAGTAAAAGTATCCACCTTATCAAGCGGGGCTTAGCATCATTCTTAGAAAGAAGATATTTCAACACCGCATGATCAGTGTAGATGATGATCTTGGATCTAATTAAATAGGACCTAAATTTTTCCAAAGAGAACACTACAGCTATGAGTTCCTTTTCCATAATAGAGTAGGTCATTTGGGTAGAATTTAGAGTTTTACTTGCATAGTGAATAACGTAAGGCTTCTTCTCTTTTCTCTAGCCTAACACCGCCCCAATAGCATAGTCAGACACATCATACATAATCTTAAAAGGAATGCTCTAGTCGGGTGGCAGTATGATAGGCACGGTAGTTAACATGTCGTTGAGCTTAGTGAAAGCTTCCTGACATTGCTTAGTCCACTTGTTTGGTACATCCTTTTGAAGTAGATTGCATAAAGGACGAGAGAGGTGACTAAAGTCCTTTATGAATCGTCTGTTAAATCCTGCAAGTCCTTTGAAGGATCGCACATCTCGTATGCTCTTAGGTGGAGGTAGGTTAGAGATAAGGTCAATTTTAGCCTTATCCATCTCAATTCCCTTGAACGAGATTATATATCCAAGAATTATTTCTTTATAAACCATGAAATGACACTTCTCCCAATTTAGTACCAAATTCTTTTCCTCACATCACTTCAACACATTTTTTAGATTTTCCAAACAATTGTTGAAGGATGGACCAAAGACAGAGAAGTCATCCATGAAGACATCTAAATATTGCCTCACAATGTTAGAAAAAATACTTAACATGCATAACTGAAAAGTCGCAGGAGCATTACATAGTCCCAATGGCATCCTTCGGTAAGCAAATGTGCCATAAGAACATATGAACGTTGTCTTCTCTTGATCTTCAAGGGTTATCTCTATTTGATTGTAGCCTGAATATCCATCAAGGAAGCAATAGTAAGAGTAACCAGTTAACATTTCTAAGATTTAATCGATGAAGGGCAAAGGAAAGTGGTCATTCCTTGTGACAGTATTCAACTTCATGTAGTCAATGCACATTCTCCAACCAGTAGTAACTATAGTTAGCACAAGTTTATTGTTGGCATTGGATACAATGGTAATTTTGCACTTCTTAGGAACCACTTAAGTTAGACTCACCCATTGACTATCGGATATGGGGTATATAATACCCACATCTAATAACTTAAGTATCTTAGCCTTAACCATTTCCTTCATGTTTGGATTTAATCTATGTTATGGTTGCTAGGAGGTCTTCGCATTATCCATAAGATGAATGTGGTGAGTACAAATTTAAGGGTCAATTCTCTTGAGGTCCACAATCGACCATCCAAGGGCTCCTTTATGCTCAATGAGAGTAAAGATAAGCATACTCTCCTATTCTTGCTCAAGGTGGAAAGAAATCACCACCGGATATGTCTTATCTTGATAGACATATTTGAGATCAGAGGGCAAAGGTTTTAGGTCAAGCTTTGGTGCTTTGAGGTTAAACAGTAGAGGCACTACATCAGTTTGGGGTAATTCTTCAAATTGTGGCCTCCACCTTTTAACTTTAAGTACCGGCATAGCATCAAGCATGACATCCATCTCCCTAATTGTGTCATTATCTAAATCAGGGGAGTGGGCCAAGCATGTCTTTAGAGTGTCAGAGTATAGAGTCAGGATTGCTCTATCCCCCATGAAAGAATCAATCATATTAATGTCGTGGCCTTCGTCATCATCCTCTGCCTGCCTGCTAATATTGGAAAAGATATTGAGCTCCAATGTGATATTTCTGAAAGAAAAATTCATAACCACATTCCTACAATTGATGATAGTATTGGATGTAGCAAGGAACGGGAGACCAAGGATGACAGAAATTTGAGTACTCATATTTGCGATGGGATGAGTGTCTAGGACGATAAAATCTACTGGATTGTAGAATTTATCAACTTGGACCAACACATCCTCAATCATCCCTCTTGATATACGAACTAAGCGATTAGCAAGTTGTAATGTGGTCTGGGTGAGTTTTAATTCACCTATACCCAGTTGTTCATAGATTGAGTGGGGGATCAGATTTACGCTCGCCCTCAAGTTAAAGAGTTCATTCTCGATCTGGTGATTCCCAATTATAAAAGTAATAGTTAGGCTACCAGGCTCTTTATATTTTTACAACACATCTTGGTTGAGGATGGCACTCACTTTTTTCGTCAGAAAAATTTTCTTTTTAATACTCTGTCGCCTCTTAGTAGTGCATAGGTTTTTCAGAAATTTGACATATGAAGGAATTTGTTTCACAGCATCGAGCAGAGGGATGTTAACTTTCACTTGTTTCAACACCTCTATAATGTCTTGAGAGTTATCTAGAGGTTTTGGTGCAATCAACCATTGGGAAAATGGCGCAACTGGTTTGCTTTGAAGTTCCAGTTTTAACTCATATGAAATATTGCTAGGTCTATCGGTTTCTTCTACTTTTGGGTCCTTAGATTTTTCAGCCCTTACCGAAATAGATTTGTCAATTATTTTCCCACTCCTAAGAGTGGTGATAAACCTGGCTTGATCCGTTTGATTTGAAGAGCTTGGGCCATTGATTTCACATTATGGTTTTGGATTGGGGAGAGCTTGAGCTGGAAGCATCCCTTTCTCCCCAATTGCTACGAGTGACTCTATCCTTTGAATGGATGATGCAAGCATTCTTATTGTTGATTTGATATCTTGGAATGCTTGTGCTGTATTCTGGTTGAGAAGCTCTTAGTCTTGAATATGTTTTAGAACCGGGTCCTCTTGTGGTTTCCTTTGAACTAAAAATTGGTTAAGGATCCCTTGAGGAGTAGCAATTTGTCCATTCCTCCAATTGAAATTTGGATGGTTTCTTCGGCTGGAGTTATAAGTATTTAAGGTGGTTCCTTTGAAAGGCCTCTGGTAGTTGTTTACGGCATTCGATTGCTCATTCAGTATTTCTTGAAAAGAAGGTATTATTGGACAATTTTCAGTTGTATGAATATCGCAAGCACAAATACCGCAAACAACTTCCTTAGCCTTATCATTCTTAAGTTTCATGGTCTTGAGTTTCCTTGTGAGACTAACCACTTTAGCATTTATATCATCTTCCTCTTTCAAAAGATATATTATGCCCTTCTCCTTTGATTGAGTAGGCTTTGAAGTGGTGTTGGGTCTTGGGGAGATGTCCCATGATTGTGTGTTTTTAGCAAGTTTGTCAAAATAATCCCACACATCATCGACATCTTTGTTCATGAATTTTCCATTGCACATTGTCTCGACCATTTAGCGCATGGAAATGTCAGTCCATCGTAGAAAAAATTTGTTATGCGCCACATTTCAAAACCATGCTATGGGCATAAACTGACAAGATCCTTGAACCGCTCCCAACATTGGAAGAATGTTTCATCTTCCTTTTGGGCGAAGTTCGTGATCAACTTTCTAATGATGTTCGTCCTATGTTATGGGAAGAATTTCTTTATGAACTCTTGTGTCATGTTATTCCATTTGCCAATAGATCGTGGACGTAGTGAGTGCAACCACGTCTTATCTTTTTCTTTAAGGAGAAGGGAAAGAGTTTCAATCTAATCGTGTCCTCAGACACATTCGGAAAATATAAAGTGGCTATTATCTCGTCAAACTCTTTCAAGTGTAGATATGGACTTTCAGATTCAAGTCCATCGAACTTTGGAAGAAGTTGGATCACTCCTGGCATAATATCCATTTTTCCTGTATTTTCTGAAAAAAAAATCATACAGGAAGATGCGCTCACCCCCGCCGGTTGTAAATAGTCTCGTAAAGTATAAAGCAGGGGTGCATGATACACCTCATTCTCATCCTGGACTTCCTCAACTGGAGGTTGAGGTTGATTTGTAGGTTGATTAGCAACCATTACTTCTATTGACTTAGAAGATCTCAAGTGGTGTCTAGTCCTGTGACGGATAAGCAACCCTTCGACTAATCCTCATTTACTTAAGAGACGTCGAGTGTTGTCACAAACCAACTTGGGCATGAAACACTTGCAGCCTTTAAGTAAATAAACCTAAACCTAAGAAATAAAACTAGGGAAACTAAAACAAATAAGAGATCTCAAAAAAATAAGAGAGAGAATTAGAAAGAGGCTACTGGATTGGAGACTGTTATGCTAGAATCCTACAAAACAGAAAACCAAGTTAGATTCTAAAAACAAGTTCAAAAAAATCCGAAACTATAAACAAAATAAAAAGTTAATCCTAATCTTAACCTAATTCTAATATTAATTAATCTTAGAAAAATGCAACCGTAGTCCCCCGAAAATGGTGCCAAAAATTGTTCACAACCCCAAGTGTATGGTCGCGATGTAGTAATAATCTTGGTGAGACCGAGATCGAATCCATAGGGACTATTCTTGTACATTTTTTAAAGTAACTAGAACTAGAACTAGAAGAATATCTAAATTAGAAATCTGGAATAAATGGAGTAATTGTGAATATTGTAAATTGTAACTTGTGAATTTAAAGGTGGGAACTAAGGTGCCAAGGATCCACTTGTAGTGTAACACCTAGGTTCCCGAAACCCGAGTACTTTACCCATTTTTCGAAAACCAGAGTGTTAACCTTTAACGGTGACTCAAATTTCACGTACATTTTTTTCTTTTTATCAGAGTTAGTAATCTAGTGGGATAGAAGCAAATCAAGTATAAGAGGGAGTCCAAATATACATAACCAAGATTTCAAGTGGTTACCCGAAAACTTATACAAATCAATGTCTTAAGTTTTTTTACATTACATAACAGTACCAATTTATTATAAATGAAATCAAGAATAGAAGGTCCCAATTGCAAGATCGTCTAGTTCCTCCTATTCCACACGATCACTAGAATACACATCCTCTATGTCTCCTGCACACTGATTACAGTTTGATAGCGTCAACGGCTATTGCAGTGAGGCATAACTATCAAGATTTATTGTATCGTCAAGATAGTTAAGCATAATCATCAGGAACAATCTATAATGTAAATATCACAATGATCAATATAATACAAAGTTCATTAGATATGCATTCATCAGATAAATTCTACAAAAATAATCTTGTTTAAATGCATGCACATGCTCACAGACCTGGGAATGGACATCCAGCTAGTAAAGAGTCGTCCAAGGAGAACTAGCCACCCGGAAAAGTATTCAAAGGTACGCCCTAGGAGAACTATCCATCCAGAAAAGACCATGCAGCGAGGACACCCAAGGCGGCCTAATTTCCTGAACAAGTACTTTATGTACGTTCAAGGAAAATAGACACCTGAAAAAGCTCATGCGAAAAGGACAGCCCATGGTAGTCGAATGCAAGCAACGAAAACTTTAGATCACTAGGTAAAATACTCTATGGTACAACCAGTAGTGACCCAAGAAAGCGTCTTATATCGACCACCTGGTAAAGCCCGCACGCTATGAAATGTATGATTAGCTCAGCCATTATTACTCCAGTTGCAACTAGCCAATTTATGTAAACTTAAGGTCACTATAAAAGTTTGACATCCCGTATAAGCTAACAACTCAATGGGATTTAACAAGTATGATGTTTCAAAGGGAATCTCTCCAACTAGTGGCCAATCATTGTCCAAAAACTGGAACTTACCATCGCAAAGATGTAAAAAAATGATCCATCAAAGCTACATGGGCAAATATTCCATCAAAATTACAAGGGTAAATAATCCATCCCAAGGACGTGATAAAAATTGAATTATCGCTAAAAGCCACATAAGCACATATGGTAATTCCACAATAGACATTCCATTTAATTTATTAGATAAAATGGCCACTAGTTCAAGGACTTCCAAAGTTACTATCAAGTAATCGCAAGTGGTAAAATGAGTCATGTATAATCTCAATAGCACTTACACATGTAAAATGTTCATCTTAACCTAGAATAGAGGTAATTAAATTTCATCGCACTTTCAAATGTTTAAATTTAAATCCAATCCATCAATCATCTATAAAGGACCAAAATCAACAAGGGAAATTCACCATTTAAATAATCAATGATATAAATGTACAAAGATGAATAAACCAAGCTAACTATTAAGATGTAGAAAAGTTTGAAGGGTGATTCTCACCTTATGAAATTGAACTTGCCTAGATTTAAGCCTTACTTGACCGAGGAATTAAATGTGGAACTTTTCGGAAAGGTCTAATTTCCTATATTTAAACCAGAAATTTAGAATCAAACATCCTTAAGGAAAATTAACTTTGTCAATTCTAAATTGCTCACTTAAATTGTCTAATTCAACTCAACATGAATGGATTTAAAAGTTGAATTGGAGAAAACCAAATTTCCTACATTACTTACGACTAATTAATGAAAGTAAATTAGATTCTATTCTAAACTTTAATAAGAGCCTAAGGGCTTGACTCACCTCCGTAATTGAGCCGCCACAATTAAATTACAAAACCTGAACTCAACTCAAATAAATGCAATTTGAATTCAGAGACAAGCTGAAATTCTCAAATTTTAATATAACTGGAACCAACTTCGAGCCCATACCTAGTCTGTTAGAGGCATGGCCTTTTCAACAAGGGTCCGATTGCAAACTAAAATACCCATTTGCATTAGATAAGAACTGGTCAGAGGTAGGTGTGCAATCAATAGTGACCCATCAATAAGATGGTAAAGATTTAGATTGACTCAACCGAGTTAACTCGACGAGTCCAAAATCTAGAAGAATTTGGACCCAACCAAACACTTACTCCGCCTTTGTCGAGCTGAGTCGAGTCGGGAACGACGCAACACGGCTGACTTCTTTCCTTGTCTTGGCTTTTCTTCTTTTCTTCCTCCTACTTCCAATTGAGGGACGGATTAGATCTAGACCCGAGTCAGATCTCAACACTGCTTGACTCAGTGAGTTAGGATTCCATGTGATTTTACTTGGCCCGGAGATGAACGGTGAGACTGATTTAGCACTAGATCTCGCCTTTTCTCGCCGTCCTCTCTTCTTCCTCGCACGATCCGACTTAATAGAGTTAGGACTCGAAGCTTAACCCACGGCAGACCGACTCATTGAGTCGAGCTAACTTAACAGTCGCAACTCGCACCGACAACGATTCTCTCCTTCATTTCCTCCTTTCTTCTGCCCTTCTGCTTTTTGAATCGGCCAGTAAGGAGCCTGGCCTCAGACCAGACTCAACTCAGCTTAACTCGTTGAAGATGGGTTGAAACAGCGAACTGCAACTCGAACTGAGTCAAGCTCATCCTCATCCTACTAGTCTTCATTTTCTTCTTCTTTCTTCATGCTTCCTTCTCCATCATCTTCTTTTCTGCTATTTCTTCTTCTTTCTTTCTCCCCTCTTTTTTCGGTTAGGAAAGCTACAGAAGTGCTGGACTCGACCCGATTTATAGCGACTCGAGCCGAGTCGACTCCACTGGTGCGGCAATAGAAGCGGCACCTTTTTTTTTTTCTCTCTCTCTCACTTTCCATTTTCGGAAAGAAATGTCTTAAAAGACGGCTTTTATAGAGGGTATTAATTCTCTTCTAAAGGATTCGGAAGTAACTAATCAGGGGATTAATTGCTTGAGGTTGTTTTGAATATCCAAACGTGGCACTGACAATCTGATGATTTAGATTAAAATAAGTTGCATGGATGTGATCCAGTTATCAGGATGGACGTGTGAGATGATGAGTCATCGGATGAATGACCCAGATCAGGGGATGGGGGCCACTAAAAGATGATGGGTTCCACACCCGGTTAGAGAAGAAGAGGCGGTGGATCATGGTGGTTTCTTATCCAGGGCCCCATCTGATGATCCACTACTTCTGGATGGATCAGATGGGCCTCTTGACCATTGTGGGACCCACCATTTGGGTGGACAGTCACGAATCTCGGTGGTGCACAAGATCTTTGCTTGTGGCTCTTTTTCACAAGTTGCTGATATCTCGCGCGAGAACTCGCGATGGCAGAAGGATAGTCTTGATGTTGCCCTAGGATGGACGTTGGAGATCGACTGGGAAACCTCTAGAAGCTCCTGAATGGCTAAGATGGAGCCACGCTTAAAAAGGAAAGATTCCTTTCACCTTTTTGCTAGCTGTAAGGAAATTTTAAAACAGGGTGAAAATGGAGAGCTAGGATTGTTTGTAATGGAATATTGAGATGAGCGGAGCAGAGCTATCTGAAATTGCCAGGCTGGCAACTCAACAAACACGATTCCCATTTTTTAAGCCGAGCCACACGCACACAGCCAACTTGCGCCCAAGGTCGTGTGCATGGACACGTGAACCAATATGTGGAATCAATCAGGGTTTGGTCGGGTGAGGGTGCTCCATTAGATGGACGGTTCGGATCATTACAATGGCCAGTGATGGTGGGCCAAGATTCAAAATCACGGAAGGTTGTTCGTTTGAATTAGTTTCGGCGGGAATGAAAGGAGAGAAAATATCTCTTTTTTTATTTCCATCCGGTCAACGCCCGATTGACTGGATCTTCAATCTAGTGCACTGCCGGTGCACCTCCCCTGATGCACATGCACACAAATGTGGGGTCCACTGTGATGAAAGTGACAAATCCGCTCCATCCAATCATTTCACTGGCTCAAATTATGAATTTAGGTCCATAACTAGAGTGGCCCTACTGATAGAGTTTGGCGGCCAGATTTCTTTGCAAACAATATTTACATTATCGTGAATCTAAAGTGGGGCCTACTAAGGATTATATGGATGATCCAATCCATCAGCTCATTTTGCAAGACCCTTCTAGGACAAGGAATTGAAGAAGTGGTAGATCCAAAGCTTGGATGGGCCACATCAAGCGATTTCTTATTTATTTTGTCAGTTCATATCGATCCGACGGTCAAATTGATCCCAGCCTAGACTTCAATAGTTTTGGAGATTGTTCGGGTGATCAGAATGCTTCCTGGTCCACAACGGATGATTAGATGGTCAATTTTGTGGTTAGATAGGTTTATCATCTAAACCAATAGCTGATCTCAAAATTTAATGGATGATTTCAAGGATCATCTGCTGACTTGTTTTAAGTTGTCGAATAACATCCTTAGATAGTGTGTGATGGTTCATCGTGGGGACTAAGGAATGGATGATTTGAGTTGTTGATGCAAGTTACTTCCAATGGTTAAATCTATTCCATATCTGACTCACGCGGGTTCTTAAGTCCCTAAGAATTGCTAATTTGGAGTCTAACTATCGATTCAATGATCTAGTGATGGATTGGAGAATCGGGCATTATGGACTTAATCTATAAATGTAGATTAATCTTCGGGGCTAAATTTAAGCTAAAATGTGGATTTCGTGATGGTTTATCTTTAAAATCTATAGTTGGATAAATTGATCTATAGATGAAGATCATCCCAACGGTTAGATTTTTATTAGTGTAGGTGAATTGTTTAATAAGCTAGGAATTTATGGTAACACCCAAGTACTAAGAGTACGGGGTGTTACAATCTACCGCCCTTAAAGAGAATTTCGTCCTCGAAATTCAGTGCTTCTGTTATGATTAGGGGCGATGACAATGTAATTTGTGGTGATTTTAAGCATTTATTATTTTCCTATAAAGGTTGTTTGTGTGTCCAAACACATATCACTATCTATCAGAATTGAGGTCGTTACATGTAGCTATTGAGATACTACCTTACTTGATTCAAGAGTTCCAATTCGAATTAGAGTCTTATCTTATCCAATTGGAAAGAGAGATAAAATCTCTGAACTTCTCATTGATCTAGGCTCAATGGAAGAGGATTGTGAAGATTTGGAAGGGATTCCATCACCAAACCATGCCCAGGAGACGATGACAAACAACAGGATTTACCAATCCCACAATCTCAAATAAGAAAAGAAGATACTCAAAGTTATCGCAGCGTCTACTATAGTTTGAGTCACAATAAACCATTGAAAACTGAAAATATTCCTTAAAATCAACTAGAAATCAATGAAGTTCAACATAAACATGAATCAAAGCAAAGTAAACATCCCAATCACGCTACAAGCTTCACCTCTTAGTCATAGCTAAGAGATTTAGCCAACCATAGACATGATTAAACTAAAAATTCTTAAATAAAAGATAAAAACAAACTAAGAAAGAAGAAGAAAACTCTTGGCAGTTGCTCTCCACCCTTTTGTTTCACTCCTTAAACCCTAGAAGATGCCTTGGAGCATCCTAAGAACTCCTATTTATAGTTGGGGAACTCCAACTTTCGCACCGAGTTGGAAAAATCTGGAAACCGCCTCAAATTTACACAGTCCGCGTAAAATCTGCACAATCTTCGACTAGTCAAGTGCTATCTTCAACTGGTCGATCGTCATCTTTGACTAGTCGAGAGTAATCTTTGACTAGTCAAACTTCGCACAAATTTAAAAGATAATGTTGTTGGAGTTTTAGTCGAAGAAACTCGGGCTAGTCGAACTAGAACTCAGGCTAGTTAAACCAGAATTCGGGCTAGTCGAATTTCACGTGAATTGCTTTTCTTCACTTCAAATATTCGATTCTCTTCATTCCTCACTTGGTTTCCTTGGATCTTTGGCATGTGAATTCTTCAATCTTGGCCTTTGAAGATCCATCTGAAATAGCGGTGAAGGCCGCTTTAGTTGAAGTAGGAATATGTCAATATGTCCTAGAAGGGGGAGAATAGGACTTTTTAAAGTGTTTACGGTTTATTTAAAAATCCTATCACTCTAATCCTATCATGTATGCAATTTTCAGGATTACTCAAATGTAACTTTACTGGCTTCCAAGCCAAGTAGAGGATCTAATCACAAACTAAAAAAGATATAGCAATATGCAACTTAGTCTATGTTGGATGTGACTCTGTGTGTGTGTGTAAGATGTGATCAAATATATGAATATGAATGCATTGAAATGAATCACACATAGAGAAGAGCAATCACAAACACAGTCATTTTTATAGTGGTTCGACGATAAGTCTACTCCACTTTCAGATGCCGCACTCAACCCTTGAGTGTACTGGATTTCACTAAGGAGGTTTCCCAGGGTTCACCTCAAACCTAAGGTTTTAAATCAGGTTCACCTTCAACCTCTACAAAGGTTTTACGCAGTTTACCTCAAACCTAGAGTTTTACTGGTTCACTCCTAACCAGATGTTTATGCTCTCCATAGAGCAAGGGTCCACACAACGCACCCAGAGCTTTCTACTCGGTTCACCTCTAACCCTGGAGTTTTACTGGTTCACTCCTAACCAGATGTTTATGCTCTCCACAGAGCAAGGGTCCACACAATGCACCCACAACGTACACTCCCGCCGGAGGCTTCCTACAAGAGCTTTAAAGGGTGAGAACCACTTAAGACCCAATCCTAGAAAGGAATGATCACAAGTGTCCTCTTGGACTCTAGATACTTACAGATAAGTTGATGAGTCCCGTTAAGCACAACGCCAAAGATCTCCTCCTCCTTGTTGACGAAGAGTCTTCTGCTCCATTGATCCACAACACAAAAGATATACCAAGACTAGGCTTGAGGTTGGGTCAAGGTAGAGATGGAATCCTACTCTCTAAAGATTTCCTAGAAGGGAGGTAGAGTAGTTCTACTCTTATGCATTCAAGGCATCCTAGCATAATGATTTGCCATTAAGGTAGTAGCTGGAGGATCCTTAAACACGAAAGTTCATTCCCCAATCCACTCTATTGAATATCAATGGTGAGGGTGGATTGGAGGATGAACTCTCCTGAGAGAAAGGGCTTTAGGTATAGGATATAAGTTGAAACACTCAAAATCTCTCTCTACTTTCTCTCACAACAACAAAAGACAAGTCCTCTATAAATAGGCAAAAAGTTCTAATGGATATAAAACGATCACATTTATGACAGAGTCCGATATCATCGACCAGGTTCGATATCATCGAGCGTATACTCTCGATAGCATCAATGGTCTTCTCGATGACTTGGACTCGATGTCATACGCTTTTGAAACTCTTTGCCAATTGGTCGATGAATCGAAGCTATTGTCAATGTCATCAGATTTCGAACTCTGATTCCATCGATGACAAGTTCGATCTATCGACACTTAAAAAATGGGAGAGACTTGACTTTGAGATATTTCAGGTTTTCATGAATGATCGGGGGAACCGTCGAGGTCATCAGAATTTGAATGTTGATGACATCGAGATCAGATTTGAGGCATCGATAAATCCAACTGATTTATCTTTGAACTTGCTGGACAGATTATTGCTTCGTTCGATGCAATCAATCTGGTGTCGATATCATCGATATTTGAATATCGATTAAATCGAAGGGCCCCTGATCATAGTTAAAAACAACCTTAAATAATTGTTGTAAGAAATGCACACTCACTGTCGATATCATCGATGGACCTCCGATCTTATCGATACTTGATTTTAGATCATATCGGATGGTCATCGATATATCGAAGGAATTTGAGATTTTCATTAAAAAAACAGGGGCGCCGGAAATCAACCTGTCGATCTTATCGAGCCACTCTCGATGGTCTCGAGTTTTGAATATCGATGATATCGATGTGTATCGATACATCGATAATTCATCCAGATAAGTTGTGAAGTTACTTGACATATTTAGTGCTTTTATCGATGATATCGATAGGTGTATCAATATATCGATAAATCCATGCAGATAAATATTTAGTTGCTGGACATTTTGGTCATTTTATTGATAATATCGTTAAGGTATCGAGGACATCGACAGTGCAGATCAATCATATTGAGGGTGCTTCGATAAAATCGACTAGGCGAGAAAAACTTAGAGATTTTCCTATTTTGTAAAAAGTTTTCTCACCATAAAACCCTAAGATGTCTATCTTGTTTTAAGGGTTTTAATCACCTGGTGTTTTGAGACATGGGATGTGAGGCTATGATTTACCTATTGCGAGCTTCCACACATCCGGTTGAGGTAAATGCTTGAAATAATCTTCCTATCGAGTTCTGCAGCCAGTCTGACTCACCACACACGTAACTTGACAAACCAGGGCACTAGCAAGTGTACTTTCAATCTCCCCCTTTGTCAATTACATGACAAAATACCCAAAACACCCTAGAATACTTCTTGACACACCTTAAATTGTGTGTACATGCATTTACACAATTTTACATTTTTTTCTAACCCATGTACACATTCTAGAAATATCTGCTCCCCCTTTCTTCAAAACTCCCCCTTTCTTGCAGCTGCTCCCCCTAACACATGCAACACATTAGATATACAATTTTTCACTCGAGGTGTTTTGAATTGTTCTCCCCCTTTTTGTCAATCATTGGCAAAGGTATAACAAGTGATATTGACTGAAGAGTAAAGTACGTGAGAGAACATTTATACATGATACAGATGAATAATCATCAAAATACTATAAGAAGTCATCTGTGGTCAAAACAGGTGGAAAGCAGTGATAACAGTAAAGCAATTAAGCATTAAACACATCATATGCATTCCATCAGACAAACTAGGGGACTATAAATCATAAGCATGGCAGTAAAAGATATGAATTTTCTGCAGCCATAAAAGAACCAAAACTGCCACAGATAGTAGTAAATTCCAAACAAAAAAAATGTTCAATCCTATCCGACAAATATATACTGCACCACACAGCAGTAACCAAAAAGTTGTTAAGCCCGCATATGGGCACCCAACAACATCCATCAACATAAGCCTAGCCTTGGGCATATACAACCCAAAAAAAATCTAGAAAGCTGACATGCACACCAATGGAAGCGAAGAACATCCAAAAAGATATTGATGTTTAAACGCGAGATAAGAGTAAGGTGTGTATGATAGCATGTATGAACCGGCCTTACGAAGCAGAGTGAGATGGCATTGTGTCATCTTGTCGGCACGTCATCAGATCCACCAGCTGTTGCACCGACTACTGCACTTTGTGGACGACTCGCTCCAAGATAGTCAGCTGCTCCCGTACAGAATGAATGTCTCTCTATATTTCCTCGATTCTGTCCAATTTGAACCTTTTACCATGCCCGGCTGATGATGTGGACGGAGCTGGGTCAGGTCCAGGAGGTGCATCTTCACCCATTGTAGCTTCTTCCATAGGATCCCCACCTTCTCCTTCAGCTTCTTCCACTTGGATTTCTTCCTCCGGGTGCTCCTTGTATTCATGAAATTCTAAGTCCATTCTCCGGATATTTCTTTTATTGAAGACTTGGAGCGGGAATACCAAATCAGTAGTTGATGGAAACCCGATTTTGTCGCATAACATGTTAATAATCTAAGGGTACGGTAAATGGAGATCTCTAGATGTGTGAATGACATTTACCAACTGGGATACAATGATAGATGGTAGACAGATCCTTGAACCTTTGGCAACAGAGTACACGATCATGGTCATGAGCCCGGTGAGATCAGATCTGTTGGACTTCGGGGATAGATGTTAGCAGCGAAGATACCATGCAAGATTCAAAATCTGGGATCCATATACCTGACTTTTAATGCATTCCCTTGATGTCAGGGGATGTCTCTACCATTGCACAGATACTTCGTAACCCTAGATCGAATGTCCATGTCATCTAGATCCATCTCTAGGGATACCTTCTGGTGTGATAAACGCATCATCACCACCAAAGGATACCATGAATGATGAAGGGTCAGCCACTGGTGAATGACACGTAGTAAGGAAGTTACGTGTTCTCTCAAGTTGGTATGGCCTACCAAAGTTCAGAACAGTCAGCCAATCTATTGTGGCAAACAGAGGTTCCAATTTGTATGGTTTGAGGCATTTCCTGTCAACCCTTCTTTCTCGAATAAGCTTCCTGCCCGTGTATTTGGGTGGTCGTGAACTCACTCCAGTTGGAGGAGGTGTTAGCGATTCGGTTTGGGACCCACCTCATGAAGTCTGTGACCTTTATCGAGTGGGGATCTCACTTTCTGAGGCCCTCGATCTTTCTCTAGATGCGAGGACTTTTTGTCGGGTAGCCCTTGAAGACTCCCCCTGACCGGATACAACCCCTTTATCCTTTCCCATATGTCAGATAGAAAGTTGAGAGATTTGGGAAAGACAACAAAAATTTTAAAAATGACAAAAACGGCAAATACCCAAAATAGAAAGGCCTGTTGACATGTTAGAAGGGTAGTACCGGATTTATATAATGATTTGAGTAATCTGACGTGGCTTCAACTGGTTTGGTCGAGAGAATCAAGCAGAGAAAGTGATAGTGAAACCCTTGAGAAAATGACCCCCTTTCTTGTTTCTCTTGCTTTTATCAGGTGGCATCTTTCAATATGATCGATCATTGTTTCGATAATATTAAGAGATTGCTTATCAATACCATCGAGTCTGTCTTCAATATCATTCTTAGCCATCCAACTGTTCATATCTTAAAGAGGTGTCGATAATATCGATCTTCTTATCGATGAATCAAGAATGTCATATCGATAGTCCAATCGTCGATGGATGATTCTATATTTTCAGACGATCCTTCAAGTATGCTCTTAATATTTCTATGATACAACAGTATACTTGGCAAAATTATGTACAATCACTGTACACAACAAAATTATAAATATATAAAATGTTTATAAACAAAAGATTGAGGTAAGGACCTCAGATTTATCATTTCAAGCTAAAAAAAAATCTCATTTTAGTACATGTTCAGATCTTGAAACATGATCTGTACTACTTCTTTCATACCCATTTACTTTTGTTAACCAATTTGGGTGGTGATGCACAGGCATTTTTATCCACACTCCCAAGAAGACTTTTGACTTTTTGTATTTGTCAGGTTAATGAATTTCCATGTTTCTGACCAGAGTTGGGTTGAGTCCTCTTCGGTGTTATGCATTCAAATTTATAATGTCCTGAATCACTACACAAATGACATCTTGAGTTTGTTCGATTTTACTTCGAGTAGCGATTTTTCATTTTTGGGAGCTGCATTTCCAGTCCTTGATTTATGTTTTTCATATCCAAGCCCGCTTTTATCCTTTCCAGGTCTTCTCATTCCTAACAGTTTTTCCAACTTTTCGTCACTTTGGGAAAACTTGTAGTTTATCTTGGTTATCTTCTTGGATTCTTCTAAATCAAACAGGAGTATATGATTTTCATTTTGAAGGAGCATATTTTTATCTTTTAATTGATCAACCTGTTTGTTCAGTTTCTCAGACTCATTTTTAAGAAGAGTATTAACTTGTTCAAGTCTATCATTATCCGTACGATATTGCTACAGATCATTTATCACATGTGTGTTGATTTCCAATGCTTTATCCAAGTCTTTCTGCAGCAACTTACTTTTGTTCTCCACTATTTCGAGTCTTTTGAGGATATTGATGCTATGAATATAAAGTTGATTATAGGCATCTTGCACTTTATCCTCTTCAATTTCTTCTTCTTTTTCTTCAGTTTCCTCATTATCAGATGAAAATGATTCAGTGGCTAGCTGTTCTTTCTCATTCTCAGATTCAGTGGGGATAATTGAAGCAGTGGAGATCATGAGTATTTTCAAAGATTTCTGTTCTCGGTCGCTTTCTGAGTTACTAAATTCTGAATTTGACTCCTCATTATCATCCCACGTGACGGCCATAGCCTTGCCCTTAGTTTTTCTGTTTGGGCATTCGGTAGATAGGTGTCCATACTCATGACAGGTGTAGCATTGAGGTTCTTTGGTTCTTTTACCAAATTTGCCTGCAGAAGGTTTGTTGTTCACCTTTCTACCTCTAGAGGGATGGCCACGATTCTTTTGAAAGAATCTCCTAAATTTTTGTGCCAGCAAAGCCACTTCCTCATCTTCATCCTCTCTTTCACTTCCACTATCCTCATGAGTTATTTTCTTTGAAGTTTTCAGGACAGTGTTTTTGGATTTTTAGGATTGAGTGAAGTGTAGTTCAAAAGTTTGTAGGGAACCTACCAGTTCTTCTACTTTCATTTCATCTATATTCCTACACTCCTCTAATGTTGAAACCTTGGGATTAAACCGTTCCGGTAGGGATCTTAGAATTTTCCTATAAATTTTTAGTACCGGAACTTTTTCTCTCAATCCACCCATGGAGTTGCAAATGATGTTTAGCTTTGTAAAGAACTCCATAAATGTCTCATGCTCCTCTATTCTGAGATTTTCGAACTGTGAAGTTAGGAGTTGAAGTTTGGATCGCTTCACAGTGCTTGTGCCTTCATGGGTTATTTCCAGTAAATCCCATACTTCTTTTGATGTCTCACATATGCTTATCTGATTAAATATATCCTGGGACACGGCACAGTAGATAGCATTCATAGCCTTCGCTTCAGATGTTTGCCTTTCTTTGTCGAATGCTGTCCACTTTTCTTTGGGTTTGGGCTTTGAGATTATTGTGCCACTATCAAGTACAATTTGTTCAGTAGGTGGCACATATCCACTTTCAACTATGTCCTAAACGTCATGATCGAAAGATCTCAGAAAGTAGTGCATCCTAGCCTTCCAGTATGCACAATTTGAGCCGTCAAATACTGGAGATCTAGTGACTGATGAGCCCTCTCCTTTGGCCATATTCCCAACTTCAGTCAAGATCACTCTCTAGGCGACTATGACGCTCCGGTCATTGTTTCATGTGGGCGGGCATACATGTGGGCGGGCCCCTGTGTGAGACTCACTCGATACCAACCTTAAATAGCGTAACTTGTCCCACATCGGAAGAGTTGTCTAGAGTTGTGGTGGTTATATGTTGGGTTTCTCCCTTAACAGACATGATGCGTTCCTGCGGGGAACAAAACCACCGCTGCGTGCTCTGATGATGCCAGTTAGGTTGGACAATATTGTTTGGGATAGGTGTTGTGTGGGCGGGACCACGGGAGCACCAGGTCTGGACGAGCTACCAGTATCCTTACCCCAAATGACGCGTTTTAAACCCGTGAGCTTCGGCAAAGTGGACAATATCATGTGCTGTGGGGGTGGGCCTTACAAATGGTATCAAAGCCGAGGACGGCTCTGCCCTCGGTGGGGGATAATGTGACACCCCGGTCACTGTTTCATGTGGGCGGGCACACATATGGGCGGGCCCCAGTGTGGGCGGTAGAAATGCCTCTTGTCTTGGGTGAGCTACTTTGCGATTGATCATTATGTATGCGTAACTTGTCCCACATTGAAAGAGTTGTCTGGAGTTGTGGTGGTTATATGTTGGGTTTCTCCCTTAATAGACATGACGCGTTCCTGCGGGGAACAAAACCACCGCTGCATACTCTGATGATGCCAGTCAGGTTGGACAATATTGTTTGGGATAGGTGTTGTGTGGGCGGGACCACGGGAGCACCGGGTCTGGGCAAGCTACTAGTATCCTTATCCCAAATGACGCGTTTTAAACCCGTGAGCTTTGGCAAAGTGGACAATATCATGTGCTGTGGGGGTGGGCCTTACAGCGGCCAAGCCCTTAAAGAGAGACCCGCTCTAATACCAATTGAAATAGCGGTGAAGACCGCATTAGTTGAAGTATGAATATGTCAATATGTCCTAGAGGGGGGTGAATAGGACTTTTTAAAGTGTTTACAGTTTATTTAAAAATCCTATCATGTATGCAATTTTCCGGATTACTCAAATGTAACTCTACTGGCTTCCAAGCCAAGTAGAGGATCCAATCATAAACTAATCAAGATATAGCAATATGCAACTTAGTCTATGTTGGATGTGACTGTGTGTGTGTAAGATGTGATCAGATATATGAATAGGAATGCATTAACATGAATTACACATAGAGAAAAGTAATAACAAACACAGTCATTTTTATAGTGGTTCGACGATAAGTCTACTCCACTCCCCGCTACCGCACTCAACCCTTGAGTGTACCGGATTTCACTAAGGAGGTTTCCTAGGGTTCACCTCAAACCTAAGGTTTTAAATCAGGTTCACCTTTAACCTTTACAGAGGTTTTATGCAGTTTACCTCAAACCCAGAGTTTTACTGGTTCACTCCTAACCAGATGTTTATGTTCTCTAGAGAGTAAGGGTCCACACAACGCACCCAGAGGTTTCTACTCGGTTTACCTCTAACCCTGGAGTTTTACTGGTTCACTCCTAACCAAATGTTTATGATCTCCACAGAGCAAGGGTCCACACAATGCACCCACAGTGTACACTCCGCGGAGGCCTCTATTTTGAGGGGCTTCAAAGGGTGAGAACCACTTAAGACCCAATCCTAGAAAGGAATGATCACAAGTGTCATCTTGGACTCTAGATACGTACAAATAAGTTGATGAGTCCCGTTAAGCACAACACCAAAGATCTCCTCCTCCTTGTTGATGAAGAGTCTTCTGCTCCCTTGATCCGCAACACAAAAGATATACCAAGACTAGGCTTGAGGTTGGGTCAAGGTAAAGATGGAATCCTACTCTCTAAAGATTTTCCTACAAGGGAGGTAGAGTAGTTCCACTCTCATGCATTCAAGGCATCTCAGCATAATGATTTGCCATTAAGGTAGTAGCTGGAGGATCCTTGAACGCAAAAGTTCATTCCCCAATCCACTCTATTGAATATCAATGGTGAGGGTGGATTGGAGGATGAACTCCCCTGAGAGAAAGGGCTTTAGGTATAGGATATAAGTTAAAATACTCAAAAGCTCTCTCTACATTCTCTCACAGCAGCAAAAGACAAGTCCTCTATAAATAGGCAAAAAGTTCCAACGGATATAAAACGGTCAAATTTATGACAGAGTTCGATATCATCGAGCAGATTCGATATCATCGAGTGTATACTCTCGACAGCATCAATGGTCTGCTCGATGACTCGGACTCGATGTCATACACTTTTGAAACTCTTTGCCAATTGGTCGATAATCAAAGCTATTATCGATGTCATCGAATTTCAAACTCCGATTCCATCGATGACAGGTTCGATCCATCGGAGAGAGACTTGACTTTGAGATATTTCAGGTTTTCATGAATGATGGGGGAACCGTCGAGGTCATCGAAATTTGAATGTCGATGACATCGAGATCAGAGTCAAGGCATCGATAAATCCAGCTGATTTATCTTTGAACTTGCTGGAAAGATTATTGCTTCGTTCGATGCAATCGATCTGGTGTTGATATCATCGATATTTGAATATCGATTAAATCGAAAGGCCTTCGATCATAGTTAAAAACAACCTGAAATAACTGCTGTAAGAAATGCGCGCCCACTGTCGATATCATCGATAGACCTCCGATCTTATCGATACTTAATTTTAGATCATATCGGACGGTCATCGATATATTGAAGGAATTTAAGATTTTCATTAAAAAAACAGGGGCGCCGAAAATCAGCCTGTCGATCTTATCAAGCCACTCTCGATGGTCTTGAGTTTTGAATATCGATGATATCAATATGTCTATCGATACATCGATAATTCGTCCAGATAAGTTGTGAAGTTGCTTGACATATTTAGTGCTTTTATCGATGATATCGATAGGTGTATCAATATATCGATAAATCCGTCCAGATGAATATTTAGTTGCTGGTCATTTTGGTCCTCTTATCGATAATATCGTTAAGGGATCGAGAACATCGATAGTGCAGATCAATTATATCGAGGGCGCTTCGATAAAATCGACAAGGCGAGAAAAACTTAGAGATTTTCCTATTTTGCAAAAAGTTTTCTCACCATAAAACCCTAAGATGTCTATCTTGTTTTAAGGGTTTTAATCACCTGGTGTTTTGGGACATGGGATGTGAGGCTATGATTTACCTATTGCGAGCTTCCGCACATCTGGTTAAGGTGGACGCTTGAAATAATCTTCCTATCGAGTTCTGCAGCCAGTCTAACTCACCAACTTGACAAACCAAGGTACTAGCAGGTGCACTTTCACCATCCTTTGCCTTAGTGATTCTGGAGCATCAAATCTATACTTTTAACTTTCTTTTCAATCTAAGCTCTTAGACTCACCTTGCAATACAAATATTTATAAAATATACCCATTAAGCATTATCATGTTCATAAAACTAAGATATAAATAGGGAAAATATGTAATATTTGACACTCAACAGTCGAGCCCAAAATTGAAGCATATCCAAAGCTCAAGTAGACCACCCCACAGGAAATACTGGGAATAATTATTTCCACCGTTGAAACCTTCCTTGGGCCCACAGTGATGTTTATCTGTCATCTAACTTGTTCACAAGATCATTAATACATGGATTAAAATAAAATGCAAATATCAAATTGATCCAAAACTTTTGTGGCCCCCAAGATTTTTAATAGTAAATGTTCAATTTAGACTATTGACTATGGTGTGGTCCAATTAAGCCCTAAAATTATCTAGTATAATGGATGGATGGAATGGATAAAATACATAAATTATAGTGTGCCCACAGAGTTTACTTAGTACGCTTAGAGTCCCGAGTTACTTAACACCTAATACCCTTCTCATTTACTCAAGGGAGGAATTGTTGCATCCAAAACTATATGAATCATTTTCGTGAAATAGGGAATTCATTGATAAAAACCATGGGCCTATCATGATGAATATGATATATTGATACTGTTTATTTATTTCGTCAATACTAAAATAAGACAGACCCAAAGCTCAAGTGGGCCACATCATATGAAACAATGATCTTAACGGACCTTAACCATTAAAAACTAAAACATTCTTAGGGCTCACATTGATGTTTATTTGTCATCCAAACACCAATCTTAGCTTGATCTAAAACTTTTGTTTATTAAGAGTAAGTGTTCATTTTCCACTGTTTACAGTGGTGTGGTTCACTTTAGCTTTAGATGTACTGTATGTTTTTAGCTTGTTGATGCAAAAATCTGGCCCACCTTTTTTAGACCTTCGAGTACCTGCACAGGAAGAAAACTAAGGAGACCCTGGCTAAAGCAGGGGACCCTTTGATGCCAAAGTCAGGCTAGCAATCTGGGTCTGATAGTATCAAGGGGTTTTAGGTAAGAGATTTTGCATACCTTTCACCAGTCGAGGTGCTTCTATTTATAGGCGATGAGAGGTGGTGATGTAGAAGGGATCTCCCTATTTAGTAGGGACGTATTGTAGAAGGATCCGGATCATGTTCTTGTCGCGGAGATCTCCTGAGATCCTCCGCTGAGATCTTAGGTGGATTCTGTTTTGAGATGTATAGCTAGATTTCTGGATAGAACTTCGGATAGATGATGTTGTCATTAGGTCGGAACTTTCAAGGGTGAGATCATGCCGACATCGGATCTTTCCAACCTGGGACAACGCTCTCTTGGGGCTATGCTTATTTGTGCTTGTGCTGACCTAGGGGCACGCCGACCTGGATCCCTGAGGTCTCAGTCTTTCCTACCTACCTTTCGGAGTGATCATGGAGTTAAGTCCGAGCTAGTTTCCTACTCGGGATTGATGTCTTAAACCGTATTGGTTGTTAATCGGGCTCACCTAGCCCATGGTCTTCTGATCTAACCTTATCTTCATTGGCCAACCTATTTTTTCCATAACAGTAAGCCCCCTACTCTCGAGTCCGCAGAGTGCGCTTGGAGAGTAGGTAGGATGTAGGTTAGGTCAGATCAAATTATGCCTAGGGCATCTGATCAGCTTGTTATTAATGCTAGACAAGATAACACAGATGGAGATCGGGGCATATCTACAATCATGATATGTCACGTTCGAGGCCTTACACGTGATTCAAGGTCACGTGCACTGGTGGCATGCTTTATCAGGTGGTGGCCTATGGGGCGTTGACGTGTGGCACCTTTTGGAGGGAAGGACGACTGGTGAGTGGGGATGCTCCACGCGTCTGAGCGCGGGCGTAAAGGAGCCATTTAGGTTGTGCAGTAAAACAAGCATTTAATGTTATGTGGTCGCACTGTCTATAAAAGGGGGAAAAGCCTAGTAGTGCAAGGGTCACCTGTGTTGTCACTCTGCCCGTTTTCTCGCTCTCCCATACTTAGACAATTCCAGTGTGATTTCCGGTGACTTTGCGAGGTCCGGTCTTCTTCCTTTCGATGAGACCTCATCTTAGCCCTCTCTCTCTCTCTCTCTCTCTCTCTCTCTCTCTCCCTCTTTGGGTTTTCTTTTCTTATCGGGTTTCGGTCTTAGGTTGTTGTCCGCAAAGGGGGAATGTTAAAACCATCGGCCCAGTGGGAGGAGTTGCCTAAATGTGATGGTGGGCCAGATGTCCTACGTCCCATGTCAAATCCACCGTCGCTTTTGATGATGATGAACTATATGGATTTTCGAGTGTCCCACAGGTCACAGGTGGCAGAACGGTCCGCGGTTGAGCTGCCGGAGGACTCGGAGGAAGTTGTCCTTAGGGAGGAGGAGGTCAGAGGGTCCTTGTTGGAGTTGGAGGAGAAGGGGTCGATAGGGTCCGTATTGACGGAAGCTGATCTAGTGTGGATCAGGTCAGTGTATCACATTTCAAACTCTGTGATACTCTGAGCTCCCACACCAGGTGAGCTTCCAAATGATCGTCCCGCGGACGACGTGGCCATTTTTCAGGTTGCCCTCCAATGCGGTCTAAGGCTTCCTTTACAGAGGATAGTGGGACGAGTCCTTGCATATCTGGGGTTAGCCCCCAGGTAACTGATCCCCAATTCCTGGAGGGCATTAATGGGGTCATTCATTCTCTGGTCCAAGCTTGACCAGCTCGAGCTGACCGTGAATGAGTTTCTCCATCTATACCGGGCGAAATCCAACTGTTTATATGAGGGTTGGTATTATTTTACCTCTTGGCCAAGGAGTGGTAGGGCTTTGATTATGGACGTCCCGACCTCAAACAAAAACTTGAAGAACAAGTGGTTCTAGGTGTCAAGGGAATGGCAGGCTTTAAGGACTTCCGGGCTGCGCTCTTAGGTTCTGACCTCCTTCTCTGTACCAGGCCAGTATATCCAAAATTTTAAGTCTTCCTTGGCTTATTTCAATTTTCTTAAGTCTGATCAGTGTTCTTTAGCAGTCGTGCCTAAGTATTCTCTTGAAGTGGATGAGGAGGCACTTGCTCGGATGCTGAGTCAAGGTTGGTAGGTGTTGACCTAAGATCTTGGAATCGACTTATTACGCCCGAGTTGTTGCTTAAGTCAAGTCTTGACCTATTCCTGACATGTACATCTTTTTAGGGGATCGTTCAAAGATTTCGCACATTTTGTAATATTTGTTAACTCCCCTTCTTCCTGTCGCATAGAGATGCCTGATCAGAGAGGCTCAAAGCGTAAGATGCCTTTATTGGCCGAGGTGGCCCAAAGAAGAAAGAAGCCGAACATGAAGAAAAGGGGACAGTTGGGTCTTCATCTTCTGCAGGTCGGGAAGTTTCGGATGACGCGACGACCTCGCTTCCTACTGTTACTGTCTTCGAGGCAGCCAAGGTAGTTGTGAGGTCGGCCCCTGTCGTTAAGGCCCGGGCTGCTAGGACTCGGGGAGTTATTGAGGTTGAGGCCAAGGTTCCTTCACCTCTAGTGGAGGGCCTTCTGGTGGTCAAGGTGATGAGGGCCAGAGGTCCCTCATGTCGGCCCGTGCTACGATGGAGAGCCTTCTGCCCTAGATAAAACGGCATGTTCTAGATGCTAACTTCACCAGGATAATGGACCTACCACTAGATGGCGTCGTGGGTCAGCTTGCAAAGTTTTTTTGTATAGTAAGTCATCTCATCCGAGATAGTAGGTCTCTCACCACTTGTCATTTCTTTTACTTCATTTAACATAGTTTTTAATTTCATTTCGCCCCCTCTCTACTTAAGGCTCACCCCAAAGTGTTGTGTATCTAGGCAGAGTGCAAGGAGGTAGAAGCAACGTTATTGTAAAAAGGGGTTGATTTTGAGATATCATCTTCGGTCGTCATAGCCAGTTTTGCCAACATGTCTGCTTTGGAGTTTTTCGATCTAGGGATTAAGCTAATGTTGCATTTTGAGAATTTATTGATGAGTTCTCGAGTTTTTTGCTGGTAGGTCCTCATTCTTTCTTCTTTGGCTTGGTATTAGCTAGCGATCTGGTTAACTACAGGCTAAGAATTGTTGTGTACTTTCAGGTTCTGAGCTCCCATTGCTGCTGCCAACCCGAGCCCGGCTAATAAAGCTTCATATTCTGCTTATGTTGTTTGATGTTTGGAATCTAAATCTTAAGGTCTATTGTATGCAGGTCTGGTCAGGAGCCTCAAGGACTACCTCGGCCCCACTGCCTTTAGAGTTGGATGAACTGTCGATGTGCAACGTCCAACTCAACAGGTTTGATTCGACTATCTGATCTTCGGGTTGGCTGAGCCGGCTATCGGGACTAGTCCCCAAGTCAGCCTCATGTGTGAGTTCGACAACGAAGTCAACGACTGCTTTTCCTTTGAAGGCAGTTCGGGGCAGATATTTGATGTCGAACTCATTACGCCCGACTAACCATTTAGTGAGCCTCCCTGAGACTTCATGTTTTTGGATTACCTGACGGAGAGATTGGTTGGTCAGAACTACAATGGTATGGGCCTGAAAGTATGGTTGTAGACGGCAGTATGAGATAACTAGGGCCAGGGTGAGTTTCTCGATGTCTAGGTACATGGTCTTGCTGGGACCAAGGCTTTGCTGAGGTAATACACCGGTAGTTGCTTTCCTCCCTGCTCTCGTATGAGAGATGAGCTGACTGCAGCTGTGAAGACCACCAACTATAGCAGGAGTGGCTCTCCTTGCTCAGGTTTTGAGAGTAGTGGCGGGGAGCTCATATACTACATGAGTTTTTGAAAGGCGAGCTCGCACTCTTCCGTCCACTCAATCCTCTGTTTCCCTTTCAATTGTTTGAAAAAGGGAAGACATTTATTGGTGGCTCTAGAAACAAAAATGGTTGAGTGAGGCGATTCTTCCAGTGAGGCATTGGATTTCCTTCATTGTTCTGGGAGAGGTCATGTCGAGTAGAGCTTGGATTTTTTTAGGGTTTGCTTCTATCCCTCTTTGGCTGACTAGGAATCCAAGAAACTTTTCTGAGCTGACTCTAAAGGTGCATTTGCTTGGATTTAACTTCATCCGGTATTGACACAGTATTGAGAACATTTCTTTGAGGTTGGTAATGTGGTCTGCTGACCTGATACTTTTGACAAGCATGTCGTCAACGTAAACTTCCATGGAGTATCCAATCTGTTGGGCAAACATTTTGTTGACGAGCTGTTACTATGTGGCTCCAGCGTTCTTTAGCCCGAAGGCCATGACTTTATAGTAATAAAGTCCTTTGTCAGTGACAAAGGTTGTCTTCTGCTTGTCATGTGAGTGCATAACAATTTGGTTGTAGCCTGAATAGGCAACCATGAAACTCAGAAGCTCATGCTCAATCATGTTGTTGACCAGTTGATTGATCCGTGGAAGGGTAAGATGTCCTTGGGGCAAGCTTTATTCAGGTTGGTGTAGTCAACAAAAACCTATCACTTCTTATTAGACTTCTTCAGTAAGACGACTTTGGCAATCTAATATGGATAATAGATTTCTTCAATGAAGCCTGCTTTGAAGAGTTTACTAACCTCCTCTTCGATGATGGTATATCATTCCGCTTCGAAAGCTCGTTACTTCTGCCTTACTAGTTGGTGATCAGGGTCTACATTTAGTTTGTGGAACATGATCTTTGGATCGATGTCGGTCATGTCCTAATGGGACCAAGAAAATACGTTGGCTTGTCATCTGAGGAGGCTCATGATCTCATCCCGAAGAGCTAGCACTAGTGATGAACCGACCTAGATGGTTTAGGTCAGGTTAGAGTTGGCAAGAGTTATGGTCATGAGGTCCTCAACTGGGGTTCCTCTTTCGGCCCAGTCATCCTGGGGATCGAGGGAGGTGATGGTCATTGATTAATGTGGTGTCCTTAATGCCATGAAATAGTATTACCGAGCTTCTTGTTGGTATCCCTTGACTAGTCTGGTACCATGCTCAATCAGGAATTTCATTGTGAGGTTGTGTTGACACTACTGCTCAAAGAGTATTGAGGGAAGGACATCCGAGAATGATGTTATAGACGGAGGGGTAGTCGACCACTAGGAAATCAATCATGGTTGTCTTCTGGTTCTGTCCTTCCCCTGCCATTACCGGGATGTGAATAGATCCTTAGTGACTTTATCTCCCGCAAACCCGAGCAGAGGCATCTTGACAAGTCGGAGTCGAGACCTTTTGACCGCCATTTTGTCAAAGGCTTTAGTGAAGAGGATGTCTGCCGAACTGCCGGTGTCCACCAATATCTAAAACACTTTGCGGTTAGCTATAGTCATGGTAACCACTAGTGCATCATCGTGGGGATGGTGAATACCTCGGGCATATTCTTCAGTGAAGGTTAAATCACAGGATGTCACTTTCTGTTCTTTAAATGGTCCGCTGGTGATGTTGATTTGATGCTTCAAGCTAAAGTGACTGATACTTAAAGCATGAGCTCTCCGAGCTTGATTTGAGTCCCCTCCTCCGGCGGGCCCACCAAAGATAGTGTGGATTTCCCCTGTAAGTTCATTATTGATGAACCTATCATCCTTCGGGTTTGTTCATTCTACCCTCTTGTTAACATATTCATGCAAATTCTCATTACGGATGAGGGTCTCGATCTCTTCTTTTAGATCGAAGCACTCATCGGTTAGATGGTCGTGGTCACGGTGGAAGTGTGATGCGGGACATGAAAATTAAATATGATATGCGAGATTTCAGGTTTAAGATCATGTTAGTTCAGAAACAATTACACAAATTCCATATCCTACATGAAAGTCCAAACATTTAATTAAGGGGAATCTATGCAGGTCCAAGCCTACACATGATAAGGCTGGATTAATAAAAATTATGAATCAAACGATACTCAAAGATAAGAAATAATCATCTACACATGCATAGTAATCAGTCCCTAATCTAAGGGATTCAGAAATTCCAATTCGAGAAACCCAGAGAAGTACCGCACGCGTGGACAATAACAATGGCCTAGACGCACATGCGTGTAATCTCGGTTGCACATGTGTGGGGCACACTATTCAGAAAAAGGCCACCTTGGCCATGGTCGGCCAGGGATGGACTCCAAAACCCTCAAATCTCAGCTCGATCCGATGTACGGTTTGTGCATGGTGCTCCATCGAAGTTTCAGCCCTCCTATAGGGCCAAATTCTGAAATTCTGCTGTGGGGAGGAGAATTGCTGCAATAGATGATTGATTCGAAGTGTAGATGATGGGGTGGGATGCGAAGAAGGGATGGTAATAGATTGATAGTAGAGATGGCGATGGATGGGGGTGAATTGGGATAGATGTGAATTCGCACCATGCTAGTTAACCCTTCGATGAAGGGAGGGCTTTGCACCCAATTAGGCTTCACAACTCAGAGAGTAGGAAAATGCAGAAATTTTATTAATCTTCGATCAATGAAAAAAGGTACAATGGGTGCCTATTTATATATATAAAAAAACACCTATACCCCAAAAATCGCTCCATGTGCACAACTTATTACTTGGCGATGAAGTACACCAAAATAAAAACTAATAAAAGAAATTTAAAGAGTCCATAATGTTCTAAATAACATTAATAAGCAAAACCTAAAATATGAAATCAATCTAACTAGTGGGCCATGATTATGAGATCCCATGATGAGATTTTCTTAACTAATGGGCCCACTCTTTTGAATCAAAACTTCGTATTCTAACTAGGAGGCCCTCCCTGGACGTCATCATTGATCCAGATCGACAGTGGGGCCCTCCTTCTAACGTACGTGCGTAGGGTAGCGGTGTGAGTGCGCGTGTGCACGTGATGTCCCTATTAATTCTCCCCGGCTGCGAAGATTTCGCCACTGGCGAAATAAAACTCCTGAACCACTACAGGATGTCAGGATCAACTCTCTAAAGCTCCTCCTCAGTGAGCCACGTGTTGTCTGAAGCTGGGCATGACTTCTATTTAACCAAGTACTTTTGAAACCCACAATCCGACGTTGAAACTATCTGATGGTCCAGGATATCCTCTTTTTCTTTTTTGGGTGTGTAAAGGTTAGGTATGAGAGGTAGAGGCTAGAAAAATGGGTCGAGAAGGATAAGTATGAGAGGTAGAGGCTGAGAAGATGGGTTGGGACAGGTAGGTATGAGAGGTAAAGGCTGGAAAAATAGGTTGGGAAGGGTAGGTATGGGATGTAGAGGCTGGAAAAATGGGTCGAGTCGGGTAGATGGGAGGTTGAGGCTAGGAAAGTGGGTCGGGACGGGTAGGTATGAGACGTAGAGGCTAGAAAAATGAGTCAGAAAGGTAGGTATGAGAGGTAGAGGCTGAGAAGAAAGGTTAGGAAGAGTGGGTATGGGAGGTAGAGGCTGAGAAAATGGGTCGGGAAGGGGCCATAGTTCAAGGGATAAATATGGAGAATGAGGACGGGCAGGACCAAGTATCAGTGATTCCCTGAAAAGTAACTAAATCCTCCACGTTGAGTGTGGAATTAATTCCCATAGAAGGTGAAAGATCTACCTCATATGTATTGAGACCATTTCGTTTTATGATTTTGAATGATCCAGCACTACCCGCGTGTAACTTACGAACAACAGGCCAGATGCGGACCATCACAGAGTCCTCAATATTGAATTCTTTGAAATGTTTATGTTAGTTTGCAGAAAATTTATAATGTTCATTACTAGTAGTGATCTTCTGCTTAATTTCTTGATGTCATGAATGAATGTGATGCGCAAAAGACTCTGCAGGCTCTGACGGCCTATGGGACAGTGACATAGGGACAAGATCAATAGGTTTCTCAGGTTTATAACTAGTAACAACTTCATAAGGAATAAGACCTATGGACCTATCAATAGAACTATTAAACACAAACTCGACTGTAGGTATTACGGTGTCTCATGTTCTTGTGTGCTCTATATCCCTCCTAGGGGGAGACTCATCCAGTAGATCATCAGGAAAGACATCACGTAACTCATCCATTATTGGAATGACCTCAGTGGGTAAATCTACACTAGCCCTTGCTGCACTCATCCTAGCCATAAGGCCGCACATGTTGTACCCCTCAAAATAGTGGTCTTGATGTCTCTCATGGGGTGAGTGCACGGGTGCACACCCATAATTGATTCATTGACCAACTCCATTCCTTTATCTATCCTTCAGGCCACCTGCCTGAGACTGAACATCTACTCCAATGGTGGGGTTTGTCTTGGCAATGGTCTTTAGTCGGGTAATACGTACATTAAGCTGTTCAAAGCATTGGTCCATTTTCAAGCGCTTAATCATAAACTCTAACTTTTGGGACAGCTTGTTTAGTGACTCTTGTAATTGTTCCATGTTTAGTGGAGGGTGCCAACCAAAATTCAGCAATATAGTTGTCAAAATATAAGATTTTTTTTTTATATAAGAAATAACCTAGTTTTTTAAAAACGAAAAAGGAAAGTTTTTTTTAAACAAGTTACGAAAGTTTCTAAAAAAAAAAAAAGCAACCTAGTTTCTAAAAATGAAAAAGGAAAGTTTCTATAAAAAAAAAGGAAAGTTTCTAAAAAAACAAATTTAGAAAGTCTCTAAAGAAAAGCAACCTAGTTTCTAAAAATGAAAAAGGAAAGTTTCTAAAAACAAATTAGGAAAGTTTCAAAGAAACAAATTAGGAAAGCTTCCAAAAAAACAAATTAGAAAAGTTTCTAAAAAAACAACCTAGTTTCTAAGGAAAAAGAAAATGGAAAGTTTCTAAAAATAGAAAGTAAGTTTCTAAAAAAGAAAAAAGGAAAGTAAACTAGTTTCTAAAAAACAAGAAAAAGGAAAGGAAATTAGTTTTTAAAAAGAGATTAAGAAAGTTTCTAAAAAATAGAGAAGGAAAGTTTCTAAACCTAGAAATAGAAAGCTAAGTTAATTTCTAAAATAATTCAAATAAGGGGATAAAAAAAATTTCAGCAGCTTATGTCAGGGTTTATGGACTTCTAAACAGCAATATATGATGAGAATTGATGTGTAATGGACATAAACAACCAAATCCTAAACATGTAATGAATTCCCCTACAAGAACCCTAGGCTTTATTACCAAATTTGATGCAGGACATGAAAATTAAATACAATATATAAGATTTCAGGCTTAAGATCACGTTAGTTCAGAAACAATTACACAAATTCCATATCCCACATGAAAGTCCAAACATTCAATTAAGGGGAATCTATGCGAGTCCAAGCATACACATGATAGGGCCGGATCAATAAAAATTATGAACCAAACGATACTCAAGGATAAGAAACAATCATTCACACATGCATAGTAATCAGTTCCTAATCCAAGGGATTAAGAAATTTCAATTCAACGACCTAGAGAAGTACCGCACGCATGGACAACAACAATGGCCCAGACGCACATGCGTGTGATCTCGGTCACACGTGTGTGGGGCACACTATTCAAAAAAGGCTACCTTGGCCCTGGTTGGCCAGATATAGACTCTAAAACCCTCAAATCTCAGCTCGATCCGATGTACTGTTTGTGCGTGGTGGTCCGCCGAAGTTTTGGCCCTCCTGTATGGACAAATTCTAAAATTCTGCTGTGGGGAGGAGAATTGCTGCAATAGATGATTGATTCGAAGTGTAGATGATGGGGTGAGATGAGAAGAAGGGATGGTAGAAGATGGGTAGTGGAGATGACGATAGATGGGGACGAATCAGGATAAATGTGGCTTCGCACCACGGTAGTTAACCCTTCAATGAAGGGAGGACTCCACACCCAATTAGGCTTCATAACTCAGAGAGTAGAAAAACGTAGAATTTTTATTAATCTTCAATCAATGAAAAAAGCTACAAGGGGTGCCTATTTATAATAATTAAAAAAAAAACCTATATCCCAAAACTCGCGCCATGTGCGCAACCTATTACTTGGCAATGAAGTAAACTTAAATAAAAACTAATAAAAGAAATCTAAAGCATCCATAATGTTCTAAATAACATTAATAAGCAAAACCTAAAATACAAAATCAATCCGACTAGTGGGCCACGTTCATGAGATCTCATGATGGGCTTTTCTCGACTAACGGGCCCACTCTTTTGAATCAAAACCTCGTCTTCTAGCTAGGAGGCCCTCCCTGGACATTGTCATAGATCCAGATCGACGGTGGGGCCCTCCTTCTGGCGTACGTGCATAGGGGGCGGTGTGAGTGCGCGTGTGCGTGTGATGTCCCCATCAAAGTGGCAATACTTCCTCTTGTCTTACTTGTCGGCGTCTAATTTCATCTTATTAGGCCATTTAAGGATTCATTTATCATGTACCTTCATGAGGACTTACTCAGGTGTCGTGTTTAAGGGGGGTGTATGAGCTAAACCTACTCTCGGGTCACCTGTTTGGGCACTGGCCCATGGTTGGCTCGTCATCTTTCCTTTTTTTTGTTGTTGTTGGTTGTGGACGGTTCCTCAGGTCGTTTATCTCTGGTGAGCTTCCTTTGTTCCAAGTAGCCTTCTGCAAGCTAAAAAGCTCTTCAACATTAAATTATTTTTAGGTGCGATTGAGGAGGTCAGCCATCGTTGTTAGAGGGTTCTTGCGAGTAAAAAGAGGAATCATCCTTCCCTTAGGCCTCCCATCATGGCGGTTAAGGTGATTTCTTTCAAATGTCCTTGCACTTGCATTGTTTCAAGGTTAAAGTGCTTAATATATTCTTTCAGCAGCTCGTCTTCCCTCGAGATGATATTTTGGAGATGAGAAGCTAGTTTGAGCCTCTCTTTTCCTCTAATGAAATTGGTGATTAATGTTTTGTTGAACTATATGAAAGAGCTAATCGATTGAGGTTTCAGTTATTGGAAACACTTCTGGGCTGTTCCCGTTAGGGTTAAGAAAAATGTTCGGCACATGACTACAATTTATGTGTCGTGGAGTACAATTTATGTGTCGTGGAGTTTCATCCAAGCCTTAAAGGACTCTAACTGTTCGGTCGAGTAGGTGGTAACAGAGTACGATGCGATCTGGGGCATCCGGAACCTTGGTGGAAGCTAGGCATGCATGATATCAGCAATAAATAACAGTTTTGTTTCTTTCAGTATTGCTTCCACAAAGGTCAGATTATTCATGCAGTAAGCCTGTCATATGTCGTTAATCTATCCCCACATGTTGTTGAGTTTACCTTCCCAAGGATCTTCGTTTCGGCCATCACCTCGGCTGCTGACTTGGGAGCTTTGTTGCACCACTTTTTCTCTAGCTCATGGCATAACTCGGAAGCAACCAGCGCGGCAGTACCCAAGACATGGGAGGGTTGTCACGCCCCAAACTCAAAAAATGGGCTCACAGAATTCCCGATTGCCAAATCCGGTGCTGACAGCCTTCGTAGTATCCCATTCTCAGTTCCCAGTGCCCATACACCAGGTTCCGATCCTGGGATCCTACAAGGAGGATTTTTCAATGTACATTTATCTCATAAGAAGCATAACGACAAGTATACCTAAATTACAAAGGCAACATCATCATCACATATCCACTAATATAAACATTTGAATACAGTGCTAAAGGAAAATACATATATCGAAAACCAAAGCTCCAGGAGTTTGTTGCACGCTCCAAACTCAACGCTGCTACGACCTAATGCCACCTGCATGCATCTATCGTGCATAAGCTTATAGAAAGCTTAGAGGGTGGTGTAAGTGTGTGCAATGCATGTGCCAAGCATACAAATATCAGACTAAGCGAAAATACTAGCAATCCATAAATCGTACAATATCAGAGTAATGCGGAAACATGCTGGCAAGTTCACAAATACCATCAGCCTTATCCAAGCAATGCGATGCAAAAACATAAACCAATATTATATACCGAGGAAGCAATGTAGATCTGCTATGCAATGCGGGGACATAGTAAGTCAAATATCATATACCGAGTGCACGGATACCGTTAACCTTAATCAGGTTATGCAATACAGAAGCATAGTAAACCAAATGCCATGTGTTGAAGATGCAATGCAATATGCGATGCGAATGAAATGACCAAGCTGGAGTGTGAAGTTGGGATGATAATACGTAGTATCGCAGGCTACAGGGCCCACCACAAGGGACTTTTATACAAACCAGTCCCATACCTAAATTTAGATAGTCAGACTCAATGTGGTAAACTCTTGATCTTAGGTTAGTTACGCGCCCCGACTGAAATCCTGGCCATTGCGAAGGTACACATATCAAATTAGTTGCACACCGCCAGCCCGAGTGGATAGTAAATGAATGAATGAATGAGTAAGATGTTGAGTATACAACTCTTACTCAATAACTCCACATATTAGTAATGTACATCTCCAGGATCATCACTGAGGTCTAGTACACTCTACATGCAATCGCCGCCCGCTGGACGTGCAACCATGCAAGTGGAAGAGACCTCACTATCCGCCTAGCCAGTAGTCAGCCAATATCTACCCGGTACGTCGATAGCGGACCCAATTACGAGCTGGTCAAACTGAACCTAGCTATGCCTACTACCCTTGGGCGAGTAAGGCCACACCCCCTCCCAACCGACCACAACACAGTGGGAGACGCGGCCTACTAGTATTCGACACTCAAGCGCTCATGTATCCACTCCGTCTAGACATTGGGGCATCTCCTGGCTACGGAGGTTTATGAATTTTCACCTAGGGACATTTATGATGCCTTGATGCTAGTAATAGATTTTCAGTGTCCCATCTGGTCATCCACGATATACCTGTGGAGGCTACGACCCTGATGTCACTAGGGCATATAATAATCATAGCACACAATGCAAGATGCATGAATCATACAATCCAATCATGCATCAATCATGCACATACCGTGCGCTCATGTGAGACAATTTTTGCCTATTAGAGAGTCTCATAACAACCTACCTAATGACATATGCAATGGTCAGCCACATCTCATAACAAACATGCAGATGATGCATATGGGCATGTATTATGATGCTATGCTGTCACATACTCATAATTGGTATCGACAACCGGCATCGATAATCGGCCTCAATAATCGGCCTATATAATTGGCCACGACAATCAAAATCGGCATCGATAATCGGAATCAGCCTCAATAATCAAAATCGGCCTCGACAACTGACCTCGATAATCGGAATCAGCCTCGACAATTAACCTTAATAATCGGAATCGACCTCGACAATCAGCCTAAGGGAAAGTCACAATGTAGACATTTAACCATCATTGCCCATCAATGTGGACATTTAACTAACATTACTCCCAAGGAGTGCCCCACATAGAGCCAAACGTATTGTAGGCCCATGGCCTCATACAAGGGCCTCATACAATCACAATGGGACACATACAATCTCAATGGGCCTTACACAAAGGTCTCATACATCAAGTAGGTCACATCATATGGGCCTTATACAGCACATCGGGCCTCATCATGTGGGCCTCATATACAACACATCGAGACTCATACACGTCACAATGGGCCGCATCACAGTGGGCCACATACATCACAATAGGCCGCATCACATGGGCCTAATATGCATCACGATGGGCCGCATCACATGGGCCTTGAAGACATCACGATGGGCCACTCACACGGGCCTAATACACATTATAATTATAAGACCCGTATCCTAGTTCGTACTGTTCCGATGAATCCAGCGATCCTTTCCGTCGAAGTCCGACAATTCGCGACTGATAACCGACGTTGCGCACGACCGTAAGTCGTTTTCTTTAGATTTGAATCGGTTTAATCCAAAACTCAGATATCATGGGACACTCGCTTTGTCGCCGCGGTTCTTAACGCCACGCCACGCACCGATCCGATACATCCCGAGAAGATGTGAGTCGGCGTTTATTTCGAAGAAACGCCGTGCTTTTACGATCCCAAGAGAATCTCTACAACATGTCAAATCAATCCAATCAATCAAATCAATCCCATCAATCAATCTGATATTTATTTATTTTCCCATCCGTCCAGGTCTTTGTGACCTTATCAACAGGTTGGATGGAAAGGAAACATTACAGTGGTCCCCACATGGGACCCACACTGATGTTTGTGGTTGCCATCCACCGTCCAGGCGGACGGTGGAACCCCCACTGATGCATGTGCCGTATTTCCACCCTCCAGTGGATGGTGGGGCCCTGTGATGTGCGTGTGTGCACGTGTGTGGGTGGGTGCATGCATGTGTGATGTGTGTGTATGTATGTGTGTATATATATATATTATAAATTTTTTTGTTATATTATTTATTATAAGGGATGGTGGGCTTTCATGTGGACCCCACCATGATACTTGTGTTGCATCCAAACAGTCCACCATTTGGCAAGCTTGTATTAAGGCTTGGGGCCAAAAATAAGATAGATCTATTTATCATGTGGACCACACTATACAGTGACGATTGAACGTCCACCATTAGACCCTTGGGCCACCACATTCTTGGTGACCCTATGAACAGATTGTATGAGAAATAAATGTTTTGGTGGGCCCTATGAATTTTAATGGCGGAATTCTTTATCACCACTTACATTGGTGCGGCCCATTGATGTGGCCCATTTGATATGTATACGGCCCACTTAGTATATATAAGGCCCATGTTGTGAGGCCCATTCAATGTAATTGTGGCCCATGTTACAAGGCCCATTGTGATGTATTCAAAGGCCCATGGGATATGGCCCATTGCAATGTACATAAGGCCCCTTTGATGTGGCCCACTTGATTTATAAAAGGCCCATATGATGCGGCCCATTTGATGAATGTAAGGCCCATGGGTCGAGGCCCAACAGGATGTCCTTAGGGTCCATTGCAATGAGGGATTTCTCCATAGTATGTGTAATGATGTTTGATGACAGGTTATGCCTTGGGGACAATGTTGGTTTGACGTCCACATTGTGCAGTAATGTTGGTTAAATGTCCGCATTACGACTCTCCTGACCCACTGGTAGGCTCATACTTGTTGTGTGTAAGCCATCTAGGCCCATCTGCATTGTAAGGATAGTTCATCATCTTATAGCATGCTTAGTGTAATTCCATGATTCATACCCATACGCATCATTTGTATGCTTGATATGAGGAATGTTTGATCATAGCATAGCCGTTGGGGTGAGACATTTACGGGACTCCTTATGAGACGGAGTGCCCCACATGATCGCGTGTACGTGTGAGATTCTTTGCATGATTGTACGGTGTGACTCATGCATCTTGCATATGTGTGACTTGATCACCGCACGCCCCTAACGACATCGGTGGCCGTAGCCTCCACGAGCACTTCGTGGATGGCCGTATCGGATACTGAAAATATTGGCTCTAGCATTGTGGGCACTTAGGATGTCCTTGGGTGAAAATCCCAGAACCTTTTGGTACCAGGGAGTTGCTCCAACATCTAGACCGAGTGGATATCGGCGCCCGAGTCAGCCGAATACCGATGGCGCATCTCCCACCGTGTCGTGGTCGGTTGGTTGGAAGGGGTGTGGCCTTATCCGCCTTTGAGTGAGGGGGCTATAAGCTAGGTGAGTTTGACCGACTCGCAAATGTGTCCGCTATCGACGAGGCGGCAGGTATTGCGTACTCACCGGTCGGGCGGATAGTGGGTCTCTTCCACTTGCTTTGACCGCGGCAGAGAGGAGGCAAACGGTGTGAGGTGTATTAGACTCGGTGATATCCAAAGAGGAATCGATTGACATGTGTACTGAGAGAATCTGGCATGCTTGCTTTGCATCTCGCATATGACATTTGGCTACATAGGCCTCGCATCGCATGGCCTTGGTATGGCCAATCGCATTCATACCTTACATTACATGGCTTTGGTTCAATTGATAGCATTCATGGACTTACTGCACATTTCCGCATTACTCTGATGTTATACACTGGCACTGGCCTCGCGCACACACACTTACACCACCCTCTAAGCTTTTGTGCTTATGCACGACCGTTGCGTGCGTAGCGTTGACAAACACACGGCGCTTAGGCAGTGCGGATCGGATCATTTTGGAGCCTTTTGACTATACTGTATTTCCTTTCCGCATTGTACTTAAAAGTTTTTGTTATAGTGGATATGTGGTGTTGTTGTCTTGTGACTTGGTTATGCTTGTGGTTATGCTCCATTACAAAAAAAAATTTCATACTGAAAATCCTCCTTGTAGGATCCCAGAATCGGAATTTGGCGTATGGGCACTAGGAGCCGAGAATGGGGTACTACGGAGGCTGTCGGCGCCGGATTCGGCGATCGGGAATTTTGTGAGCCCGGTTTCCGTGTTTGGGGCGTGACAATAATGGGTCTCAGTAAATGGGCCATAAATACATCACAATAAGAAGGGCCCTGCACATTCCAAATGGGCCCTAATAGATGGACAGTGTGCCCGCTATACACATATTAAGGTGGGCACCACGTCCAACGAACTGGACGGCGTGGCTTAAACATACATCAAGGTGGGGCATCACAGCATCGCCCAAACTATCATGCACCGTCCAGCACATCTGGACAATGTGGATGAAACAAATACATCATGGTGTGGCCCACAGAACCTGCTGACGTCCTGCAGCAGCTATATAGCTAGGTGAGGTACCAGCTAACCTGCTTCCCAGGTGGGTCCATACGTGGGGCCCACCATAACATTTACTTTCCATCCAATCTGATCATAAGGTCACAAAGACCTGAATAAGAGGAAAAACAAATTTCATATTGATCCAAAACTTCTGTGACCCAAAAAGGGTTTCAATGGTAGACGTTCAATCTCCTGCTGCTTTTACAGTGTGGTCCACTTGACAGATGGAAGGTGTGGATCACAAATGCATCACGGTGCGCCCCCACATACCCATCAGATGGACGGCATGGAATAACACATCCATCATCAGGGCCAACTGTCCCTGGACAATGCAGCTTCAACAAATACATCAAGGCGTGTGGGGTGGGCCACGTCCTGGACGGACGGTGTAGGATATAAACACATACATCATGGAAGCCCACAGAGCTACTAACGTCACAACAACTATAGCTGCTGGGACCCACCGTCTGGATGGACGGTCTGGGTACAAAATACATACAACACAATGGGATCCCACTGCATGGACAATGCAAGTAAATCCCGTATATCACATGGGGCCCACTCGCCCCACATGGACGAATGATAGGGATATGACACCTACCTCATGCCAGACCCACAGAACTTATTGTCGTCAGCACAACAACAATAACTACGAGGGACCCACCGTCTGGATGGACGGTCTAGATGAAGTCAAGGTGGGTCACACATGTGAATTAAAAACACACACATCATGGAAGCCCATAGAGCTTTTAAATCAAGAGATATTTGTGTTTTTCCCTTGTCCAGGGGTGCTGGACGGTGCCAGCAGCTAGCCCGTCTAGGCCTCCTGGCTGACTGGATAGGGTTGGTCGTCCAAACCATGGGCCCACTTGCTGGACAGGGGGGTGCACACAAAACAATGGGGTCCATAACTGTAAGTGCTATTGTTGATTTCCCCTTTTGTTGTCAAATTTATGGTGTCAAAGACACTGTTATGAAGTTGCATATGTGAAGATCAAAGCGCTACTTAAGATCAACTGTGATGAACAAGCACTACTCTCAAGTCAAGATCTCAAGATGCTCTCAAGCTTTCAAGAAGCTTTTAAGTTCAATCTCAAGCTTTCAAGAAGCTTTTAAGTTCAATCTCAAGATTTCAAAAAGCCTTCAAGTTCAATATCAAGACCTCAAGTTTAATCTGAAGATCTGAATATTCTTTCAAGTTTGAACTACATCAAGACTTCAAGCTTCACTACTTTCAAGGTCACTTGTCCTTAAGTTTCAATGTCCTTACTTCACTATTGAGGTTTGACTAACCATAGGTTAACCTTTAGAGTAGGCCACTTTGGATACATAATTCACATATTCTATATAAGTGAGTCTGGCCTGTTCTAAGACTAGTCCTGGTCTTTGGTCGACTAGTCCTAACACTGCTTCGACCTGCCTAAGGATTTCCTGGATCAGTCGTAAGTTTGTTGAAAAATTTAGATATTTTCTGTTAGGCTTCGACTAGTCCTAGGGACTGTTCGACCAGTCGTAGGAACAATGTTGATAGGTTCTTCGATCAGTCGTAGACCTTCGACTCAAACTACAGTGATGATTTGCACTTAGCTTCGACCAGTCGTGTGTGACCTTTGACCAGTCGAAGGTACCCTACGACCAGTCGTAAAACCGTCTTATCTTATCGCACCTGAATTTTCAAATATCTGTTGGATCTTCGACTAGTCGTAGCGACTTAAGACCAGTCGAAGACATGAATTATTCACACTATAAATAGAGCACGAATCTCAGAATAAAATAGACCATTCAAGCTAATTTAATTCAGCCTTCTGAGAGATAAATCTGTGCTCCATTTAAAGCTAAGTGTGCTTATTTAATATTCTATTTCTATAGCTTTGTTAATTGATTTTGTTTCTTACATTCCAATCTAATCTGTAAAGAGGAAGTTTTAGTTTCCTTTTACTGGAATCAAAATCAATTCTAGCTAGCCCATTTGTTTTAAATTAAAATCTATTAGAAATTAGAACCATTATAAAGTGAGTATTGGACATTGAACTTTGACATTCAAATCTCTACTCCGACTTGGTTCTTCTAGGCTGCTACAACAAAGAAGAAATTCATGTATTTTACATTTGTTGTAAATTTATTTATTTTGGTTTTATTTGAGGTTAAGCTAGAAAAAATCTCAAAGCTGTTGGTTATCTGAGGAGAGCCAGAAAACTCAGAAGTGAGGGTTTTTAAATTGTGTAAGCCCTTAGAAAAAGACACAAATGTAAAGGTTTTGGGTGAACCTGTGAAAACCTACTTGATAGTGAATGCTAATATCCCCTGTGTGAGGATATTAGGAGTGGAGTAGCATTCTGTGTGGCTATTGTTGAACAGTTGGTATACACACAGGCGAACCACTATAACTCCTTGTGTTGTGTGGAAGTGTGCTTTATTTTCCTATCTTTGATTATTTTTTCATGGAATGTATGTGGATGTGAATGTTGTAATCATTTTAATTTCAAGCTCAGTGGGGAATGTTGTAATAGTTTAGATTTAAATTTCTGCAATATATTTCAAGCTATTACTTTATTTGTTTGAGCTTTAGTTTCTCTAAATTGTTCTAGTAAGGTTGCCCTGCCATTTCTATGGTGCATGGTTGTCCTTAGAACAATCAATATTTGAGATTGCATTCTATTCCTCTGTTCAGCTTCAATTTATTTATTCCTAGAAAGTTTGAATTCTTGATACAAAGACCTTTCTAGAAATCAGGTTGTCCTACCATAAACTTTGGTTTTTGGTGTAAGGTTGTCCTTAGAACAACTTTTGTATCAATCTCTCAATATTTATTTATTGAGATTGCTATTTAATTTCAGCATTGTGAATTGATTTACTTTATTTGGGTATTTCTTTATTTAGATTCCGCTGTAATTATTTTAAATTTGGCATAGTCTTATTCACCCCCCCTCTAGGACATATAGCTTGGCCATTTCAATAACACACGAAAAGAGAGAGAGAGAGAGAGAGAGAGAGAGAGAGAGAGGAAGAGAGAGAGGAGAGAGAGAGAGGAGAGAAAGAGAGAGAGAGATCAGATAGAGGAGGGGCTCTGCCACTATGAAACCCTCATGGTTTACAACACAAACGTCAAGATGGGTCCCACCACAAGTGGGCCCTCAAATCATCAAGACCTAATGCTATGAACACCCACTGTTGGATCTCCTCTTCCTTCTTCCACCAATGCATGCTAGAGCTCCAATGGAACATGATTCAATGGTTGAGATTGATCATGGAGGGTGGGTTGGGTGGTAGGAAGGTGGGCCACACTAGCTTCTCTCCCATGGAGCTAGCTTGGACGGTTACTCTTGGGAGCTTGGAGGAAAATGAGAGAGAGATGTGATGTAAGGAGAGAGAGGGATGGTGAGTGATGGGTGAGTGATAGGTGGAGAGAGAGAGAGAGAGAGTTGACTTTAGGGTACTTGTGTAAGAGAGTAAGGGTTACTTGTACTTGAGGATGGGATGTGGTACTTAACATTTGATGGGATTGATTTGATTAGAGATTCTCTTAGATTTTGCAAAACGCAGTGCTTTCCTCGAACTGAACGTGGGCCCACATCTCCTGGCCTGTGTATCGTTTTAGCGCGCGAGACGTGGTATCAGAACCGCGGCGATGGCTCGGTCACTAAGGTACAAGTCTCAGGTCGAGCCGACTTAGAAATATGGGATACAACTCAAGGTCGTGCGTAAATGTCGATTACAAGTCCCGAGTTGCCAGAATTTGGCAGGGAGGACTGCGGGAGCCTATGGAACGATATGGTCTAGGATACAGGCTTTACAAGGGTGGTAACCTTGAGATTCCGATCAGCCTACTTCTTCGGGAGCCGGCGGGCACCTCAAAAGGCTCGAGGATCTTTGTAGTTACTCGTCCTGACGCTTACCCAGTCCCATGGATGGGATAAGGCTGTAATTGCTCCAACATTTGTTTCATCGAGTTCATGTTATTATTCAATGTCTCAACTTGTTGGTCGAGGGATACAAGTCATCCTCCCCAATTCCATGATTGTTGCATCGGCCCCGCAGGCGCAGAATCAGCCTGGAGTTGGGAAGAGTAATCCCAAGATTAGATGCAGCAGTGGAGGTCAGAGCTTTCTTTTTCCCTTTTGCCATTGTTGAGTTGTTGTAGACAAATAGAATGACTTTAATGTCATTCCCATAGAAAGTGTCAAACTGTTATGCAAAAATCTAGTCCACCCTTTTTAGACCTTCTAGTACCTGCATAAGAAGAAGACAAAGGAGACCCTGGCTAAAGCAGGGGACCCTCCGATGCTAAAGTCAAGTTAGGAATCTAGGTCTGCTCCTATTTATAGGTGAGGAGAGGTGGTGATGCAGAAGAGATCTCCCTATTTAGTAGGGATGTATCATAGAGGGATCCGGATCCTGTACTTGTCGCGGAGATCTCCTGAGATCCATGGCTGAGATCTTGGCTGGATTCCGTTTTGAAATGTATAGCTAGATTTCTAGCTAAAACTTCGGATAGATGACGTTGTCATCAGGTTGGAACTTTCAAGAGTGTGTAACACCTCATACTTTTCAGTACTCGGGCGCTACTATAAATATCTAAATCAGTTTGCACGTGTATGGAAGCACACGTGACTTTCCTTACACATCGACTCCTAGTGATCCTCAAATCATCCATCTCAATAGTCTGAAACAACATTCATTCATACGTCCACCAGATTGATTCCAAATCATCATAGCTTCTGAAACGTTGATTTTAGGATCTCAATCGCTTCAATAGATCGAAATTTTTAGGTGTAATTTATAATTTATTTATCATATAGAAATGTATAAAAATATATTGAAATAAGATGATATGTACATATTTAATGTATATGAAAAATTATGAAAAATAATATTATATTAAATAAACATAAAGAGTGAAAATTTTACAAGGCATAATTGAACTACAAATATTAACATAGTAGTAAACATCTTGTATAAATATGTATACAAAAGATTATTAGATATTTTAATAAAGTTGTAAATTATTTAACAATACAATTTTAAATATGGTGTTGTACAATTTCCAATTCATGTATATGCATAGTATGATATTGTATATTACAAATTATACGCTAGTAAAGGTGTGGTCAATAGCATGTGTATAATGGTATGTTAATAATAAAATTTTATTTATATAATTGTAAATTATTTTAATTAATGTAATTATAAGAAAAGTACAATAGTAATAGATTTTATATTAATTGGCTAGTAATAGATGGTGGAACCCTCACAAATGGCCCGTGATTTTCTAACCATTGACGCTCAATCTTGGGGTGATCGAACCCTCAGATCAACAGTAAACCACCGTTGGAGTTAGGAATCGACCCATATGGCCCACCTGGGCCTCACAAGTGCCCTAAACTGGGCTGGGACTCCTAAATAGGGACCCCTAAGAGAATGGACGGAGTGGATTTCATCCAAACATGACCATGGGCCCCACCCTGATGGTGCATGTGAACAATTGACGAGCACTCACTATGCACCAGGAGCCCCAGGCCAGTCAGCACGAGTTGGCCCGTGTTTTGCCAGAAAAGGGAAGTTTTCCCTCTCTCTCTGTTTGAAAACAACGGATTGATGGACGTCTGTGTTTGTGATCGACGGCCCACCATGACTTGTAACGCCCTGAAAATCGGGGGTCGAGCATAAACTCAACTCCCGAGTTCCGGAACATCACTTATGCAACAAAATGAATGATGATTGAATGTTGACTGTATTTGTGCATTGAACATGATGAGATTAAGCCAAAACAGCATATCATACTCCAGAGACAATTAAATTGCAAGCGGAAGACTGTGATAGATATATATAATACAAAAAAATAGTGGTGAGTCTCCGAGTGTGATAAAGTTACAGTGTTAGTAAATTACAAGTACAGCTTCTAAAATATACCTAATGTGAGGAAGTGTAATGTCTCCTATCCCAAATACCATAGCCTGTCAATACAATATCAGTCTTCATAGACCTATCATGGAGAGATACGAGATAGAGAACTCCTCATCATCATAGAAGTAGTCCCACTCTGCTTCATAAGCATCGCCATCACCTGAAACTCAACAAATCTGGTTGGTGTTACAAACACCGTCCCGTAACGTGGGAGTGAGTAGCTAACTCAGTGGAACAATAAAGTATAGGTTAACATGTTATCAACTCAGTCAAGCAGTAATGATAAAGCAAGAAATTAAACACTCCTAGCTACTCTTATTAATGCAAGTATGAATGCAGGTATGATGGATGCCCTCACCGACATACTTCCTCATGCGACACCATCTCACGCTCGTAGCATGCTTTCATCCCACAGTGCTCCATACCTTCCAGGCACATGCAATGCATGATGAGCATGATTACCGAGTTTTTAATTAGTCCATTTCAAACAACAGGATTGGGAAACTAAGGTACCTTCCTTGTATCATTCCCAAACATGATCCATTCTAGGGTCGTCAGTCCTAGTTAATATCAGACGATGGTGTGTTTTCTAGGTCACTGCAGAGTGTCGGGCAGTATGCACAAAGGTTACACCACTCCCCATCACCCCTTAAACGATTCATCACTATACGTAAACAGCCTAGTTCATACTCTATATATCGCGGCGAACCCTAAGGTGCATCATGCGATTTCAGAGTATGCTTCATGGCACTACAAAGGGCGCTGTGGTACATTGCACACAAAGGTTGCACCGCTCCCCCATCACCTTATCAATGTAGGCCGACATCGCGAATATAGTGTCCCATACCACCATAATCGGCTCACGAGTTAAGTTGCTCACTGGTCACTACGGGGAGGCACGTAGCCCCAGCTTAGGCCAACAACTCGACCACGGTGTCCCATACCACCATGCCCAGCTCATGAGTCTTAGCTGATCGAGGTACCATGGTTAAAGAGATTCTCACTGGTAAGTTTGGTACCCTAGGTTCAAACATTAGAGACCAAACATGGTGAACATACATAAGACACACGGGTTACTTGACATGTTCAGCTGGCTTGAGCACACAACAAGTTGGGCGATATGAAGCGCAGAAGCACCTCGTGTGGCCAACCACTATCGCCAACCGAAGTACGACACGGGTTCGCCAACACATCATGTGTGGCGAAATGAATCTCAACCACAACTCCAAGTCTGATACCGGATGTCTGGACTATGGACTAGTCCCAAGCTCAATCAAATCCCAACCATAGCATGTGAAGTAAAGCATGATAAACAATGTAATTCAAGCACACTAGCAATCATGTTATAAAGCATATTATAAAGCATGTTATAAAACAAGTTACAAAGCATGTTAAAAAGCATGTTATATAGCACTATACAAATAGGGATACAAATACATATATTTCATAAGTGAGTGGTTAGAGTAAATAACCACATGAAGGGTATCATACGTGACCCTAAGGTAGTTGAGAACTCCATCTCAGCACCTACCTAAGGTGCAAACACTTAAGCACTTACACCCACAAGCAATTTCACAAATACTTAGAGTGCATTAATTTCAACATACATGACGTATGTTAGCGGAATGTGTACTAGGGGGCTGTCCCTTTACCAAACTAGTATTTTATACGTATATATCATATTCACACAACAAATAATCATGACAATTACATCACCAAAATTTATACTATGGGGTATTTTCTAGATACACAAATTCAACATACATAGTGTATACAAGGGAACTCAGATTACTAGCGATTCTCTTTCGCCAAGCAAATATTTTATATGCACATAATATATTTATACGACAATTAATCATGACAAATACATCGCTAAAATATACATGTATATGGTACTTCTTACAATACTGTATTTCTACATACATGGTGTATATTAGTAAACATGTATTTAGGCGAACCCTTTCGCCAAATAAGTATTTTATCCATATATCGTATATCCATACGACAAATAAACATGTCAAACACATTTCCAAAAAAAATACGTGATACGGTATTTTATACGAATACTAGAGTATGTGACATTCCATATTTACAATTCTAATCGAAACAAAAACGGAAAGCACTTTGTACATGTGCATGCATGCGATCATGAATCTATCATTATCCGACATTGAAAGCATTGAAAACCATAACCTATACACCTAAAGTCCTCACCTTGCTTATCGGAATCTCAACGGATCGACAAGGGTTGAGGAGCTTCCGTATTCGGGAGTTTTCTAGCCTAAAGAGTGAAATCGGTTAGTTATTTCATAACTCGTAGCCTATACACCTCAAAACAGATCTAGGGTTAGGGTTTATTACCTTAAAACGCAGTCGGTATCGTCGGAAAGCGCCAAGGAAGGGGTGGTGTAGCCCGTGGTGATTTGAAACAAGAGGGAGGAAGATTCTCCCACAACTCTTAAGCTTTCTCTCCCTTTTCTCTCTATCTCTCTAAGGTTTTATCCCAAATTCGTATGGCTGTGAGAGGGGCTGTTCTAAGGCCCTTATATAGCCTAAAACCTCTCCAGAATAGACTCTGGTTCAAGGGGTACGTCTATTATAAGCATTTCGGCGTTGTTCCAGCTCAAAAGAGGGTTTCTGGCCCCCCCTTGAGCCAAATGTCGACTTAAGCTCACAACTCATGGATCTACGTGGGATTACACTTTCATCTCTGGTCGGATTTCCGATCACACGTGGCGGACCATTTTCACTCAACGGTCACAGGCCACGATCCGAAATTCCAAGTACATGTAAATGTTCCCGAAATTTTTCCCGATCCGAGGGTGTAATTTGGTCTGATTCTGACGGTCTGGTTTAATACTGATCCGCAAACGAGTGGTGCCAGATCACTATTCAAGATATTTATGTTGTAAAGAAAATAGTGGTTTTCACACTCCCTCGCTTTGGACTTAAGCGAATGGCAGTGGGACATCGTCTGGACCTGATTTCCGAGATGGTTATCAAGTCCAGCGAGGCGGTCCTAAGTCCTTAACTTGGTATTATTCGGACTTCCGACGTGCGGTCTAGATCTGATACGGAGTTTCAAGATGCTCCCGAGAGCAGCCGGGTAATGAGTTTGATTAGAGATTTTAGGGTAACCTAACGTCAATGATTCTACAAGTTTTGGGTCTTGCAGATCGTATTTAAAGTGATTCAAATGGATTTCATGGCTAATCTAGTTTAACACCTAGTTAACTTTGTCAAATTTCTAAAGGATTTAATCCTAAGTGATTTTCGTCTGAGGTGGAACTTAGTCCTTTGTAGTTTGTATATAAAGTGATCCAAGTTATACTACTTAGCTAGTTTAAGATAGTGTCTAGGGTGAAAGTGCTTTGAAAAATTGAAAGAACAAGGTAGTGAAGGGTGGGATTTGTGAAGGAAATGGGTTAAGGAGCGATTTTAGACTGTGGGATTCAGTTCTGACAAGTTAATAAGGTGTTAGGATCGACCCATCGCCTAAGGACGTCTAATCCCAAGTTGGGAAAAATTCGGGATGTTACAGATCATCACCATGGATGATCGGAACCGTCCATCGAGTGTGTCCCTCAGCCCTGACCAAAACCTAACCTTCAGTACAGGTTTTCCTGCACATGTGGACACACGAATCTCACAGCAAACAGGTCTCAAAAACACAAAACTTCCAAAAATGGAAACTGCTGCACCTTCTGTTTTGCCACCTAGCACGATCCAAGTGAGGAGGATTCCTCTGATCTCAGGCATCCATTCAATGTAAATCTCAGTCGTCCAACTGAGGGCGTCACTTCCTCAAAACCAGGGGAGAAAACCATAATTTCACCAGCTGTTTTGAGAAGCCAGTCAATGGAATCAATCTGGACCATTCGTTGCTCATCCGATGGTGCTGAGAGGGCTTAAGGGTTGATTTAAGTCCATAGGACATAGTTGTAATGGACCTCCCTCCCACGCCCTTTGCTGCAACTCGAAAATCGACCATCACCTTCCATCTCCGAACCTATCGATCTAACCTCCTCGAAGCTTAAGAAAGCTTACCTACAAGTTTCGTAGGGTCCATACGAACCATCTGAATGGAACAGATTAAAGGAAGAGGTGGTGTTTTCAAATCCACCATTAATGGCCAATGTCTACTCCACCGCTCAAAACCGAGCCAGACTCGGTTCGGGCACGCTGTGGATCATTTCAGTTGGAAAAGAAAAGAGAGAAAAATATAAATGAGAAGAAGAAAGAAAGAAGATGAAGGAAGGACGTGAGGGTGCGGCTGTTGCACCGCACCACCATGATCTGCCTGTCATGCACGAGTCAATTAACCCTTCTGTAAGACCCGTATCCTAGTCCGTACTGTTTCATCGACTCCCATGATCCTTTCCATTGGAGTCCGGCAATCCGTGACCTATAATCGATGTTTTCATGTGACCCTAAGTCGTATCCTTTAGATTGGAGTCGACTTAATCTGAGACTTGTACCATTGCAACCGCACCATCGCCACGGTTCCAATGTCATGTCTTATGCACCGATCCGATACCCTAGTAGGAAGATTTGCACCGACGTTTATTTCGAAGAAATGCCGCGCTTTTATGATCCCAAGAGAATCTTTACAACATGTCCCATCAATCAATCAATAATCAATTACCTCGTATCAAGTACACACACCCATGCTTTCTTTCTCCACAAGTCAAACAAACCCTAAGTCAACCAATTCGTCACCTCACCCATTACTCACCTCCCATCCATCACTCCTTACAACTCTCTCTCTCTCTCTCTCTCTCTCTCTCTCTCCACACATTATAAGCTAGTAAGAGAGTAGACGTCCAACATTTCTAAGAGAAGGGAAAAGTGTGTTTAGTGTGTGGCCCACTTCCCACCCTAAAATCCTTCATCCTAGCCATTCATCTCTCATCTTCCACCATCAAAGTGAGACACTAGAAGATTGGCTTTCCATCGGACTAAGAAGATTGAACGGTGGGTGCTTCTATAGGCTAGATTTTCATGATTTCATGATGGGCCAAGTGAGGCCTACTGATTGATGGTATGGATCTCACTTTGGACCCTAAGTGTGGCCGATGGCCCACCTTGATTCTCATGATCATTCCATGATGGGGCCATTCTCTATAGACCTCATCATAATGTTTATTTTCCTTGCATGAAAAGAGGTCATTTAGACCGTCCATTTTGGGTGGAAAAGGAATCTCCACCGTTGATCTTTGATTTGGTGGGCCCACATATATTGGGACCCACTTGATGTATGATTGAATGCAAGAGAGGGCTCATAGTGACGGAGCCCTCCATCACACGTGTCCCTCTCTTTCTCTCTCTCTCTTTCATTTTTTTATTAGTATGTGAAGATGTGGCCGTGTGGCCCACCCAGATGGACCCCACCATGAAATATGTATTTTATCCAAGTCATATGTAGGTGGGGCCCACTTTATATGTGTTGAACCCACACCATCCACCTGAGTAGGGCCCACCCCACATGCGTGTGTACCCAACCCGTCTAGCGTCCAGGGACGTTGGACGATAATTGTAAAACACAAATATTAGCTTAGTTCAACAAGCCTTGAGGAGGACCACTTGTGTAAACCCCACCTTGATGTATGGTTCTAATCCAAGTCATCCACTCCATTCTCCAGATTATTTTAGGCGTTGAGCCGAAAAATGGGGCCAATTCGACTTTCTGGCGGGCCATAGCATAGCAAACAGTGATTTTACCGTTGAAATTCACCCTGACATTTCTGTACCCCAAAATATCTTGGATATTGGGCTCATTCGGCTTATCTTGAGCTATGGGAACCAATGGCGAAGTCGGATTTCCCTTATGCGGGCCCCACCTACGAAAAACCACCAGAAAAAAAACAAACAAATAAACAAACATGCAGCAGTAGCTGACGCTACTGCTATTAGAGGCATAGGCAACGCCTGCTGCGCTGTTGGCGAACGGGTAGGGCCATGGGTCCCCTGTCGTGGGCCCCACTGTGATGTATGTGGAATATCCACACCATCCATCTAGTTGGCCCCTTAGGGCAGTGGGCCACCCTCAACACTACATGGAAAATGGAAAAAAATGACGGATTTAGAGATAGTTCTGGACCGTCTCTAAAATTGCCTGGTTTAAAGACGCTTTAGAGACAGCCGTTAACCGTCTCTAAACTTTTAGACGGCCCTTGACCATCCTTAATATTGTCTTAAAAATTTGAACGTCTACAAATCATTTAAGACTGTAAAAAACCGTCGTTAATTGCGGATAAAAGACGACCATTAACCGTCTGGAATAAGAGACGGTCTCTGACCATCTTATATGCATCCATTTGAGACGGTCAAAGACCGTCGGTATTAGAGATGGTCATTGGCCGTCTCTTATTGGTAATCTGAGACTGTCAAGGACCGTCTCAATTAGAGACGGTCATTGGCCGTCTTTTCCTGTAATCTGAGACTGTTAAAAATAGTCTGTATTAGGGACGGTCCTTAGCTGTCTACATTTGAGACTGTCAAAGATCGTCTCTATTAGAGACGGTTCTTACTGTCTTATTAGTGGTCATTTGAGACTGTCGAAGACCGTCTACATTAGAGACGGTCCTAAACCGTCTCTAATGCTCAGTTCAAAAATTAAGAACAAAAAAATTTATGAATTTCTATATAAAAAAAAAGGAGTTAAAAAGCTTAGAAAAATAATTAACGATGTTTAAGAAAAAAAATTAGATTTTGAAAAAAAAATGTAATTTTATAAAAATCTAGATTTTGAAAAAAAAAATTAAGAACTTCGAATAATGTTGATAATTTTGAAAAAAAAAATTGATAAAAAATGATATTTTGAAAAGGAAAATTTATAAAATTAAACAAAATTGTGAAAAAAAAATTGTGTGTGTATATAATATTGTATAAAATATATATATATATATATATATATATATATATATATTAAAAAAGAAAACTAGATTTTGTATTTTGACAAGAAAAATTAAAAAGTTATATAACAAGATTTCGATTAAAAAAATGATATTTCGAAAAAGAAAATTTTAAAAATTAAACAAAATTGTGAAAAAAATGATAAATTGTAAAAAAATATATATATATTTTTTAAAAAAGAAAACTAGATTTTGTATTTTGACAAGAAAATTTGAAAAGTTATATAATAAAAGTGAGATTTAAAAAATGATATTTTGAAAAAATATTAAACAAAATTGTGAAAAAATTTGACAAATTGTAAAAAAAAATATATTTTTTGAAAAAAAGAAAGCTAGATTTTGTATTTTCACAAGAAAAATTGAAATGTTAGATAACAAAAGTGAGATTTTGATGATGTGTTGTATATTCTTGTCGCCCCCATGTTTCTCCAACCCATTTTTGGGCCAGGTATAAAACATTGTGTAGATTTAAATCTTAAGTGGACCACACCACTGGAAAGAATGATAATATAATACCTCGTCATTAAAAATTATACAGCGCCCATCATAAGGTTTTAGTAATGTTTATTTGCAATCCAACTTATTAATAATGTAAAGGATCTAGATGAAGGTAAACTACAAAGATCAAATTGATCCAAAACTTTTGTGGCCTTCAAAAGGTTTTTAATAGTTATTCATCATTGTTTTGATTGATATGGCCCACCTGAGATTATTGAGTTCTTATGATTTGAAATCACATCCGAAAATATGATGGAAAAATATATGGACGGTGTCGATATACATAAAATATATCAAGGTGGGCCCTTCACGGTTAGAGTAACACCCATAAAGGAGTTACCTAAAATAGTGAAATGGTACTATAAGGTCACCTCATGGGAACTTCCCATGAGGTTAATCTGTGTGTGCCCCACCATGATGTGTGTAGAACATCAACACCATGCATTTGATGTGTCCCCTTTAAGTCCAAAAATCAGCCGTATACGAAACTCAGGTGGGCCATAGCATCTAAAACTATGTGAAGACATCCCTAAAACATATAAAAGCATTTGGTGGGGCCCACATGAGTTTTGGATGTGAATGAAACTTGGTCTGACTCCTCATCCAAGTGGGACACACATAATGAATGGGCTGGATCTATGAACCACATCTAGGTGGGCCCAATAAATGATTATGAATGTTTTAATGGGAGGGTAACCCTCTCAACTATAGTATGTGGTGTGGCCCACCCAAGTCATGGATTGACTTTATTTTAAAGCTCGTGGCCTACCATGGAATGGTGCATCTGACTGACGGGGCAAATCCAAAGTTCAAGTGGATCCACGCCATAGAAAAGAGTGGGATAGTGACACCCACTTTTGAAACCTTCTTAGGGCCCACCGCGATGTTTATTTGAGATCCAACATGTTTATAAGTTAATACAGACATGGATGCAGTTGAAACTTGGTCTGACCCCTCATCCAAGTGGGACACATGATATGTGAATCACATTTAGGCAGGGCCAATATATGATTATAAATGTTTTAAGGAAACCCTTCTCTACTACATTTAGGTGAGTTACTCGTTACTCTTACCAGAGTAATTAAACTCTGTGGGGTCCACTGTTATTTATTTATTTTATCCACTCCATTAATCCATGTTAACAGATAATTTAATGTCTAAAGAAAAAAAGGAATCATATCCAAAGCTCAGGTGGACCACACCACAGGAAATAGTGTGATTGAACCTCTACCGTTTAAAATTTCTTAGAGGCCATAGAAGTTTTGGATCAAGCTAATGTTTGTGTTTTCTATTCATTCATATATTTTTGATATTATGAACAACCTTTAACCGTTTTTGGACAATCTAATTAGTCCAGATTGAAGAGTAAATAACTTCAGATGTTTAAATCAAAATTCACTCAAATTGTTGATCAATCTTGTTTGCCCAATATCTTTCTCATATGTAGCATGATCAGGGCGAGTAACTATAATGATTAGTAAAATAGAGTGAACGGACCAGACATGTAAAATGGGTCAAATATTATAGTCAAAATTATGACCCAACTTATTGACACTGTGAGACTCTAAGAATTAATGTTAGTAGGTTTTGTAGGGCTCATCATGATGTGTGTCGAACGTCAACACCATGCATTTGATAGAAGTTTTGGATCAAGCTGATGTTTGTGTTTTCCCTTCATTCATGTCTTCTTGATATTATGAACATGTTGGATGACAAACATTACTGTGGGCCCAAGGAAGGTATCAACGGTGGAAATCATTATTCCACACTGTTTTGTGTGGCATAGCCCACTTGAGTTTTGGATTTACCGAAAATTTGGGATCAACACACACCATTCATCCATTTTTCGAGATCATTTTATAGAATTATCTAAAAAATGAATCATATTCAAAGATTAAATGGACCACACCACAATTAAGGGGAACATATTAGCTACTCCCCCTACACCATCCAATGGCTAGTGGTAGGTGCTGTGTTTGCCCCACCATTTATGGCCCCACGACCATTTTTTTTTTTTTTTATACTTTTGAACTAGTTGGATTTCAAATAAACATTACGATGGGCCTTAGGATAGTTTCAACGGTGGGAATCACCCTCCTGTTGTTTTCTCTGGTGGGGTCCACTACAGATTTTTATCTGTCTCATTCTTTGGATCGTGACTTAAAATGATATCTCAAAATGGACGGATGGTGTGGATATAACAAATACATCATAAGTTTTTATATTTTTAAAATATTATATATATATATATATATATGGAAAAGGTTCTATACGTCGAGCTCATGGGAACTCCCCATGAGGTCTAGCTGTGTGGGCCCCACCATGATGTGTGTCGTAAATCAACATCGTGCATTTGATGGGTCCCCTATAAATTATGGAATATCCCAAAAATCAGCCATATACAGAACTCTGGTGGGCCATACCATCTAAAATCATGTGAAGACATGCCTAAAACATATAAAAGCACTTGGTGGGGCCCCACCTGAAATTTGGATGCATCTGAAACTTGGTATGACCCCTCATCCAAGTGGCACACACATAATGGATGGGCTAGATTTGTGAACCACATCTCTATGAGCCCAAAAAATAATTACAAATGTTTTAATGGAGGGTAACCCCTCTCAACTTTTGTGTTCGGTGGTCTGTGGGCCCCACCATGATGTATGTGTTTCATCCATGCCATCCATCTATTTTTATAGTTCATTTTATGATATTACAAAAAAAATGACTTATATCCCAATCTCGAGTGGACCACATTACAGGAAAAAGTGTTGAATGAATGTTGACCATTAAAAACTTTTTAGGAGCCATAAAAGTATTGGATCAAGCTGATCTTTGTTTTTTCCCTTCATCTGGGCCTTTATGACCAAATCAACAGATTAGATGTCAGATAAACAGTACAGTGGGCCTTAGGAGGATTTAAATGATGGATATCCAATCACTATTGTTTTCCTATGGTGTGGTCCACCTAAGATTTATATCTCTCTTATTTTTAGGATGAAGGCCTAAAATGATCTTTAAAAATGGATGAACGGATTGGATGAAACACGCACATCATGGTGGGGCCCACGGACCACCGAACAACAGCCATGAGGCTGGTTTTAGGGGGAGTGGCCAATCCGTTCCACCGCAAAACCCATCCCGCGGGCGCCCACGACCCCAAATCCCTAAATCTCTCTCCCTCTCTCTCTCTCTCTGCAATCTGCTCTCCCTCCCTCTCTCTCTCTCAACCTATTAGTAGCTAATCCGCGTCCCCCTCTCTCAACTTATCAGTAGCTTATCCGCCCCCTCCCCTCTCTCTCTCTCTCTCTCTCTCTCTCTCTCTCACCCTCCTCTTTCTACTCCAAACCCCAACCCATCATCCACCGACGATGTCCATAGTCTTCCCCATCAACGGTAGCAGTGGATCAAGTCTCAATGCATGGCCGCCCAACCTCCATCAACAACAGCTCCTTTTCTCTCGATCTCTCTTCCTTCATCTTTGTCTATCTCACTTCCCCTTTCGATTTGGGGATTTTAGGTCTTACAGATTTGGGGATTTTAGGGCTTACAAATTTGGGAATTTTAGGGCTTATAGATTTGGGGATTTTATGGCTTACAGATTTTAGGGATTTTATGGCTTACAGATTTGGGGATTTTAGGGCTTACAGATTTGGGGATTTTAAGGCTTATAGATTTGGGGATTTTAGGGCTTATAGATTTTAGGGCTTACAGATTTGGGGATTTGATAATCAGAGTCATTGCCCTGATGGAAAGCTTGGATCTAATCAGAGTCGTTGGCTTGATGGACAACTTGGATCTTGCACAAGTGTGCTAAATCTGCGTATGGGGTGGCGGGGTGGTGGAAATGGGTGGCCTGATCTAACTATCAACACACCAGGTTCAAACTTTCAATGAAAAGAGAGAAAGAAGAACACTTCTGTTTTGAAAAAGGACTTTTATTTTCTTTCTTTCTTTTTCTTTGTTGATTTTAATTTGGGTTTTACAAATCTAATATATATAAAATGTGAGTGATCATAAATATATGAATTTGAATGATTTTCCGCTATTCTTGGATTTTGTTTTTGTTTTAATAGCATGATGATATTCTGTTGAGGTTGAATCATTAAGAGTCTGATGCATTAGATGTGAATATGTCCTGATTTAGCCATACTCCACAAGTGCTGTCCATGGTTCATTGACCCGGACTGTTGTGCTAGAGGCATCTCCTGCTCACTTGGAAATCACATCATCAACCTCTGGAGAGGTGAAAATTTCTCTGACTTGCAACTCTGCCATTGTTCAGTCAGATTTCCATATGCCAAATCTAGATGCAGTTTAAAAACTGGTCAAGGATAAATGTCTCAGACCGTATAAATCTATTAAGCCCACTTTTTCAATCATGAAAGTGATGAAAGAATTGTGCCAATGCTTTTTGGAACTGGGTACTGATTCTACTAATGATAAACATGAAAAACATGTAAATATCACTGCAACCATTGATTTCTTGAAAACATCTAATGTGGAAAATGTATTGGGTGCTAAATGCGATCCCCTACAAGGAAATTTCAACATTCCATTGGGTTCCTCAAATGGTTCTGCTAAATCTCATGGCTCTGCTGAGTTGTTACACTAAGTTCCAAGGCTTCTTCTACCTTTGAACGGTCTGGATGGTTTTTGCCGCTGTAAGCAACCTAACCGGAATGCTTCTAGGAGTTCTAATAATGAAAGGTGAAGGAGAAAAAGGATTCGAAAGGTACAAAACCTCCAAAGCCAAACTCAAACAGCTTGCTGGCTATTCAGCAATGCCAAGCCCCTTGGGTGATGCAAGGCCACTACATGATGTCTACCCAAATGCTTGTGTTAATTTCTCACAGCATCATATTTTCAAATGCTGAAAGAACAAATAGTAGAATTTTGAGTTCTAACAGTTTCCCTTTAAATTTTGAAAATACATTTATAAATTATCTTCTTTTGTTCCTAAACCCCAATTTTCTCCTTTTGGTTTATTAGTTCTTAGCATATGATATGTATTGCGTATGACGTGTTTTTGACATCATCCCCAACAACTTCCTCATCTCAAAGCTAGTTTCTATGTATTGTAAATTCGGTCATATTCATCACACCCGCAAGGTGTTTGACAAAACTCCCCACAGAAATATCTTCTCCTTCGATGCATGACCATTGCCTATTCTCCACATGCTAATATCAGGAGATGTAGTGGGCTTAATTTAGAAACTTATATTCTCTTGATATTGCCTATTATCCATTGACTTCCATTTGGACTATGTCATCAAAACATTATTCCTTTTTATCATGCAAGCTTCTTAATATTATCTATTTGCTAAATCTGTCTTGATGAATACTTCCCCATATTCGAACTATGTTGTTTTAGTTTTTACTTGTTGATACTCCAACATCAGTAATTACTATAATGCTTATTTTGCCATTCAGGTTGCTGATGTGTTCCATAAATCCCTGAGGCTTACACATGAGGGTCGCAGAAAATTTGCATATGGGAAAATAACCAACTTGATGTCATAAAAAGCATCTTCCTTAGTGATTATCATCTTCTATTCGGTATGCATTTTCTTCCTTTTCTTCTTTAAGTTGTTGTATAATGAATTCAATGTCATCATCTTCTATTCTTCTTTGTTTCTTTTTTCTTTTTACTTTTTGGTTGGAGATACTATATACACACAATGCTCTAAGTGCATGGTTGGAGGGTTCAACTGATTGGGATTACAGTTTGTACAAGTGGGGTCATGGGTCAATGATCTAAAGCCCAAACCATTGAAACCATAGACATGATGGACCTTACCCTGAATGGTCGATGCACTAAAATTCGTCAGATTGGAAAATCGTAGTAATAAGTTTTTTGACCTTTTTTTCCAGTTGAATATGAACCATTACTGTATTTTTTTTAACCATTATTTTTTCCTAAACTAGATCTTGTTCTCCATTCAACAGTTTGGGTTTTTAGTTCATACAAGTGTAATTGACAGGATGGGTTCTCACCCTAGATGGCCCATGCACTGAAAATCTTTCATATTTAGTTGATCGAGAATTGTTGTATTTTTTAATGTCTTTTTTTTTCTTTCCTGAGCCACATTGTTTATGATCTATAACAGTGATGTCAGTTTCTTTAGTTCATTTAGTTGAAGTGTCCATTTTAGTTGATTGCAGGGTATAGGTAGGATTTTGAAAGGTCTTATTTTTTCATGGTATCCCTTTAAATATGTTCTAAACTTAATAAACGGTCTAAATCTCTCTCTTAAATTGTCCAAGTTACCTAATGCAACGAAAATCGTGTAATTCACAGTGCTCCAAAGAGCATTGAATCATTTCTCAAACTTAGAAACTCCACATATTTAATAGCCTTTTAAATCTATCATCCAAGAAAAACTAACCACCCCATCTATTTTTAAGTACTTGAAATGAAAAAAAAAAAAAACCATTCATTTCTAAATTAGTGGACCTCTTATCTTTATAAATAGCCATTTCTTCCTTTATTTCATCGTTCAGCTATCCAAACATACATACAAGAAAGAGAGAGATGGGATGTTTATAATAATATTAAAAAAATTAATTTATATAAAAAAATTTCGATTTGATTTTTTTTTGTATGGATGCATCATGCATGGTTTTATAATAAAACACATGTATATATAAAACAAATTATTTGTTCCAAACAGGACATTTATGATAAAATAAATTATTTGTTCCAAACAGGACATTTATCAAAGGAGCACTATCAGGTGATATTTAAGATTTTCATTATAAATAGATTGAGAGCCAATGATAATTATAAGTAGACTTGCAGCCAAAAATAAAGAATTTGATTTTTTTCAAAACATGGAAAGACTAATCAGTCCTACTTGTAACTTCAGCCATTGCTTCAAATGGAGGGACTGCACAAAGATTTGGTTAGGGAGACTGCTGATGGTGAACTAGCAGCTGCAATAAATATGAGAGTTACAAAGGTGAAAAAAAATATAAAGCGGTCGGTAAGATAAGATGCATGATTTTCCTTTTCAACTGTTAGTCATAGATTGACAGTATTTGTTTCAATTTTCTTGGATGAATGATGCATGTATTTGTGAATGTAAATGAAAATAAAAAAATTATAATATATATATATGTTATCAGTGGAGGATACCTTGTTTAGGGGGACATGAAATTCTTGTAGCTTATGGTATGGTGCCCAATATTGGTTGTATGTTACTAGTATGTAGTAGATAATACTAGGTTCAATAGTAGATAATACCAGAGAATCCCTAAACCTAAACTTACACTTAATCATAATCTACTCCTTAACCTAAACCTAAACTTGAAAACCAAAACCCTAATCCGTACACAAACCCGAACCCGAACCCGAACCCGATTTCCTAAACCTAAACCTTAACTTATTCTCAATTCCCTAAACCGTAACCTATAACCTAACTTAAACCTAAACCTATAACCTACACTTATAACCTAAACTTAAACCTATAACCTAAACCTATAACCTTAACCTAAACGTAAAACTTAAACCTAAATCCAAACTCGATCCTTAAATCTAAATCCCTAAACCCTTAGCCTAAACTTAAAACCGAAAGGTAAACCTGATCTCGAACCTGATTTCCTATACCTAAACCTTAACATATTCTCAAATCTCTAAACTTAAACCTATGCCTAATCCTAATCTCAACTCCCTAACCTAAACTTAGACCTAAACTTGAAAACCCAAACCTAAACCAGATCTCGAACCCAAATCTGAATCCCTAAATGCTTAGGCTAAACCTAAAACCCAGACGTAAACCCGATTTCGAACTCAAACCCAATTTTCTATACCTAAACCTTAACGTATTCTCAACTCCCTAAACCTAAACCTACACCTAATCCTAATCTCAACTCCCTAACCTAAACCTAAACCTAAACCTAAACTTGAAAACCCAAAACTAAACACGAACCCAACCCATTCCAATTTCCTAAACCTAAACTTATGACATTAACCTAAACCTATTCTCAAATCCCAAAACCTATAACCTAAACCTAAACCTATAACCTATAACCTAAACCAAAACCTATAACCTAAACCTAAACCAAAACCTATAACCTAAACCTGAACCCATTCTCAAATCCCATAACTTATAACCAAAACCTAAACCAAAACCTATAACCAAAACCAAAACTAAAACCAAAACCTATAACCTAAACCCGAACCCAAACCCAAACCTGTGAGACCTGAACCCAGGTCGCGGACAACTCAGGGGGGAGGATTGTGAGACCCGACTCGGGTTCACATGTGTACATGTGTGTGTGAGTATGCATCTCATTTATTTTGGTCCAGCGGTCCCACCAGTCAAATTTCGGTGACTCGCAACTTTCGGATAGTGTTTGCGGTCATCCTTGAGTTTGGTCAAGTAGACCCGACTCGAATTAACTCGAGACCTATGCCATTGCGACCGTCGTGGTTCCAATGCCGGGTCTCGTACATAAATCCGGTATGTCCATCAAAAGTTGTGGCCCACACTATTTTTGGACTCTTAATCATGATATGGGGCCCACTTTACCCTTATGCACTTTTAAAGTGGGGCCCACCCTATGAGCACTTTCTCCCATAAAGCTACTAGCTTCCTAGGGTCTAGCAAGCAATTATGAGATTTCATACAAAAATTCATCATTTCCTCCTCTAACCAAGGAGCCATTATTGTTTCTTTCCAAGTCTCTTACATGGCCATCATGGCCTTACTTTTGCTCTTCCTTAGCCAAGAGAGCAATCATGGCATTGGTATACACTCTCCTTCCTCTCTCTCCTCCCTCATCTCTCTCTCTCTCTCTCTCTCTCTCTCTCTCTCTCCCTCTTTTCTCTTCTCTTCTTCTCAACAATTTTCCACCCATTTTCCAGCCATTTTCTTCCTTAATCCCCCATCATCTAGCCCTTGGAACATGATCTCAACCATAGATCTATAACCCTTGGAGCTTAAGGAGCTTGGAGATAGGAGATTCTTGAAGATTCAAGGTGAGTGATTCATGGAATTAGTCTCTTTCCTTTCCTCTTGCATGAACCTTTTTCGTTTGATTGGGAGTGTGTAGGACCCACCAATCAATGGTGGAGGTCCTACATGACTCCATGAGTGTGGCCAACAACCCACTTTATACATGCATGATTACCATGATGGGGCCATTCTCCATGGGCCCCATCATGAGATTTCCCTTTGATTTATAGGTTTGTGGGTCATCTAGACCCGTGATCCTTGGTGGAGATGGCATCTCCACCATTGGATTTTGATTAGAAGTTGCATGCATGGGAAGATCTTGTAATCCCATTAATATAGTGATATGTGTGGTTTGTGATGAAGGGAAGGGCCTCAATATGGTAGAGCCCCTTCCCTTGTGGCCGATTCTTACTATTCCTTTGTTGATCTATTATTCTTAGATGTATGTGGCCCACCTTGTGGCCTAAAAGTATCCAGACCACCCAAAGAGAGTGGAAGCCCATGTTTGTCCACTCTATGAACATAGGTGCCCCATTTCCTCCTTTTTGGACACATGCAATGGATTTTATGGTATGGATCAAGTCTGGATATTTGTGGGGCCCACTGAGGTGGACCACAACTCAAATTCCATAGGGTGATTTCCTCTTATTTTGGTTCCTATGCTCATTTTATTTCATGTACATGTTGCTGCCCAAAAATTTTCTGGACAGATTTTGTTAGACTTTGGGCTTGAATTTGGGACTAATTGGGGGACCTTTTGTACCCATCAAATATACTTTTCTGAAAGGTGGAAATCTCATCTTGATGTTCCCCAAATTTCAGCCCCATATAACCTTCACTAGGGTCCCAAAGGTGTGGTCCAAGTGAGGTGGAAAGTCTGGATTTTCTGCACTGTTCAAGCAACATTCCACCCTAGATAGGTTGGAATTCCAAAATTTATTAAAATACTTTTGGTGTCTAAAAATTATAAAAATTTACAGGGAGGTTGACTACTTATTTTAATACCACCTACAAAATTTTGGGGCCAATAGACACCTGTACACACCATGGTGGTGGCTAGACCAGCCCATTACAATATGGTGTCCAGGTCATCGGAATTTGATCCCGATTTTCGTGAATGACTTTGACTATTGATTTCTTTAAATAAATTAAAATATTTTTAGATGTCCAAAAATTTTAAATTTTTGTGAGGTTGTGGTGGGTGGGACCTACCTACCAAATTTTAGGGCCAATGGACCTATGTGCACACCGTGACGAGGGCTGGACTGGCCCACCACGTTGAGACGTCCAGGTCTATCCGATTTTTTTGACAGACTGTCTTGTTTATATTAATTAAAATACTTTGAAATATCTAAAAATTTTAAACTTTTTTGGGGGTGTGGACCACCTATGGAAGTGTCACTTTGTAAAATTGCAGCCCCAACAGACCCCATTTGGGCTTCCAAAAGAATGAGCCAAAATTGTTTAACTGCTAGATTTTTCTGATTTGCAGTCCAGCAATATGCCTTGATAAAAACCATAATTCAAAATGTTTCCTCTGATGCTGGGCCACCTTTTTGGGTTTTCTCTTATTGTATACATGATGAGGGACCTTGGCCCTCAATTCCCAGAGTTTTAGAGGCCTAGACCCACTCTAATGGAGTGCTCAAATTTAGGACAACAACATGCATTGCAGAAATTTCCTGTACATTATTGTCCCCTTTGTTATTTCAGAACTTTTGGACCTCAGCCCATTGGGCTTTATATATGATTAGTTAGGGACCCATCCCTGATGTTCTAGGGTCCATTGGGGCCATGATTATGGGGCCCACCATATTAAGAAAATTGGACATTTATTGTTCCCTTATATTTTAGAATACTCTTGGGCCATTTTCTTTTACCATACTATTATGTTAGGCTAGTGGGCCGGGTTACACAAATAGATGGGCCTTTGGTTGCCCACCAAATCAACTTTATACTTGGGTCGGGTTATAAGCCCAACCTTACTTGACTAAGAGTATGACATTTGCCTATGTGGTTTGAGCAATGGGCTGCCCACTAGGCCACCACAATATATGGAAATAGTGGCCTTTATGTTGGGCCCTAATCCTTCCCCAATGGGCCCAAAGTGGTATGTATGGGTTGGGCTATGTGTGTTTTTCTTGAACCCATGTTTTGGATAGGCCTTGGGCTGCCTTTTAGAAGCCCAACATGAGTGTATGTGGTATGTTTATGGCTGCCCATTTCTTATTTCTAATGTTGTGTGGGCCTTGGACCTTGATCCGTAATTAATTAGAGATGGGCTACCTCTTGAGGACCAATTGTGGTTGGATGTCCACATTAATGGCCCAAAGGTAGGCCCATGGGCTTCTATGGGTGGTTAAAGGCCCAGCATATATATCCTTACTAGGCCCGTCTCATCTATTTAGGCCCATATCATTGTTCTCCTTAGTCTCGTGGGCTACCCCAGGTAAATAGGCCCCCATTAGAGGTTGTATTCCTTATGAGAAAATTGGTTGAGTACCTAGACCTTTCATGGTTAAGTAGAGAGTTCATCTTCACCTCATTGGCATCCCTATTCATCTTCATGGCCCACTCCCATACGCATCATATACATGCTTGGTTGAGGTATGATTGGCTATGGTAGTGCCATTGTGTAGGGTATGTTAGTATCTCCCCGAGGGGCGGAGTTTTTCCCTCTGGAGCATGATGGATGCTTGAGATTAATGTATGAGTGATTGTGAGATTCATGCATCTGGCATTTGCATAGCATGTGGGTATCCGTCCTTACTTCATCAGGGCCTTACCTCCACAGGAATATTCGTGGATGGCCGTATGTGTGGACACCGGAAATACTAGTTGAGCATACCGGGTGCATAGGATGCCCATCGGTGAAATTCCTAAAACTTCCATGGTACCAAGGATCTGCTCCAATGCCGTGACCAGGTGAAATACATGAGCGCATGAGGGCCTTATACCGTTAGACCACGATTCCCACTATCGTGTAGTCGGTTGGATAGGGGTGTGGTCTTATCTGCCTGGTGTATAGGAGGCATTGCTAGGCTGAGTCTGACCAACTCGTGAATGGGTCCACTACCGTCATGCCTTGCTGGTGATTGACTGTCCACAGGTGGGTAGTGAGGTCTCTTACGATCATTTGACTGTGCGGGGTCTATAGAGCGGCAGTCATTCAGCAGTGTAATGGACCCCGATGATTTTCTTATGATTGAAAATGTACTTGACTTGTGGTTTGGATATGAGCACTGGTATTACTTGCACGCATTAGCATTGGCTGTGTAAGCCCCTTCATGCACTGCCTTAGTATGGCGTCCAGTACTCATCATATTATATTTATGATAAGCCTTGGTAAGGCCGGTTATATCCTCATTAAGCATGTTTCCCTTCTTGCATCTCCTACTATTCTTCTGTGTACCATTGTCACACACTTACACCACCCTCTAAACTTCTATAAGCTTATGCACGATTGATGCATGCAGGAGACTCTAGGCAGGCGACGTAGCAGCAGAGCATTTGAGGACTCCAGTGTTGCTGACCTTTCTCTCCTTTCCTTTTGTCTCATGTATGTCCTTTTAGACCTTATGGATGATTGTAAAAGTTTAAATTTATAGTGGATTTTGTGATGTATGCCTTCATTATTCACAGATGTACTTACTGTAATCTTGGATATGCTCGTATTGGAATGATTATACTGTTATGGAAATCCTCTTTGTAGGATCCCAGGATCGGAACCTATCTCAAGAGCCGAGAATGGGGTATACGGAGGCTGTTGCAGCCAAAACCGCCCATCGGGTTCCTTATGAGTCCGGTTACCGAGTCCGGAGCATGACAAAACCTGAACCCGAATTCCTAAACTTTAACCTAAACATATAACCTATAACCTATAACTTAAGCCTATACCTAAACCTAAAACCTTACTTATAACTTAAAACTATTCTCAAATCCTTAAACCTTAACCTATAACCTAACCTAAAACTATACTTATAACCTACAACTATTCTCAAATCCCAAAATCTATAACTTAAACCCGAACCCAAACCCGAAATCCTGAACCTTAACCTAAACATATAACCTATAACCTATAACTTAAGCCTATACCTAAACTTAAAACCTTACTTATAACCTAAAACTATTCTCAAATCCTTAAACCTCAACCTACAACCTAACCTAAACCTATACTTATAACCTAAAACTATTCTCAAATCCTAAAACATATAACCTAAACCCGAATCCGAACCCAAACCTGAACCCGAATTCCTAAACCTTAACCTAAAAATATAACCTATAACCTATAACCTAAGCCTATAACTTAAACCTAAACCTAAATCTAATCCTAAACCTATAACCTAAACTCAAATCCCTAAACCTAAACCGACACCTAATGCTAATATCAACTCCTTAACCTAAACCTAAACCTAAACTTGAAAACCCAAACCTAAACACGAACCCGATTTCCTAAACCTATACCTTAACCTATTCTCAATTCCCTAAATTTATAGGTTATAACCTAAACCTAAACCTTAACCTAAACCTAAACCTAAACCTATAACATATAACCTATAACCTAAACCTAAACCTAAAACCTAAATGTATTCTCAAATCCCTAAACCTACATCTACACCTAATCCTAATCTTAATTCCCTAACCTAAACCTAAAACTAAACTTGAAAACCCAAACTTAAACCCGATCCCAAACCCGAACCCGATTTCCTAAACCTAAACCTTAACCTATTCTCAATTCCCTAAACCTCAACCTATAACCTACACTTATAACCTAAACCTAAACCTATAACCTAAACCTAAGCTTAAAACTTAAACCTATGACCTAAAACCTAAATGTATTCTCAAACCCCTAAACCTAAACCTACACCTAATCATAATCTCAACTCCCTAACCTAAACCTAAACCTAAACTTGAAAACCCAAACCTAAACCCGATCCCGAACCCGAACCCGATTTCCCAAACCTAAACCTTAACCTATTCTCAATTCCCTAAACCTATAACTTATAACCTAAACCTAAACCTTAAGCTAAACCTAAACCTAAACCTTAACCTAAACCAAATTCTAAGTCCTAAAACCTAAATGTATTCTCAAATCTCTAAACCTAAACCTACACCTAATCCTAATCTCAACTCCTTAACCTAAACCTAAACCTAAACTTGAAAACCCAAACCTAAACCCGATCCTGAACCCGAACCTGATTTCCTAAACCTAAACCTTAACCTATTCTCAATTCCCTAAATCTAAACCTTAACCTTAACCTAAACAAAAACCTATGACCTAAAACCTAAATGTATTCTCAAATCTCTAAACCTAAACCTACACCTAATCCTAATCTCAACGCCTAAACTAAACCCAAACCTAAACCCGATCCCGAACCCAAACCCGATTTCCTAAACCTAAACCTTAATCTATTCTCAAATCCCTAAACCTAAACCTACACCTAATCCTAATCTCAACTCCCTAACCTAAACCTAAACCTAAACTTGAAAACCCAAACCTAAACCCGATCCCGAACCCGAACCCGATTTCCTAAACCTAAACCTAAACCTATTCTCAATTCCATAAACCTAAACCTTAACCTAAACCTATAACCTTAACCTAAACCAAAACCTATGACCTAAAACCTAAATGTATTCTCAAATCTCTAAACCTAAACCTACACCTAATACTAATCTCAACTACCTAACGTAAACCTAAACCTAAACTTGAAAACCCAAACCTAAACTCGATCCCGAACCCGAACCCGATTTCCTAAACCTAAACTCCGAACCTATTCTCAAATCCGTAAACCTAAACCTACACCTAATCCTAACCTTAACTCCCAACCTAAACCTAAACCTAAACTTGAAAACCCAAACCTAAACTTGATCCTGAACCTGAACCGACCCGATTTCCTAAACCTAAACCTTAAGTTATTCTCCATTCCCTAAACCTAAACCTATAACCTAACCTAAACCTAAACCTATAACCTACACTTATAACCTAAACATAAACCTATAACCTACACTTATTGTCACGCCCCGAAATCCGGCACCTGGGTATATCCGACCCTGATTCCGTACCCGCAGGCATGACTTATGTTTTGTACGTTTACATTTAATAATCCACACATATATTGACAAAATGATCTCATTCACAAAATATAACAATCCAAAAATTGAATAATTAAACATTTATTTAAAGAAGAAAAATGTCCATGTTCCGACTATTCAAGATTATATCATCAAACACATGTCATCGTAATGTTGTCATACTAAATGTTCATTACACTTATTTTGAAAATGATAAAGAAACAAAAATAAATAAAAGAAATCTCTTCAAGCTCCTCCATGTGATCCCGATCTTGAAATTTTAAAATCCCAACAGGTAAGTCATGCGAAGCCTAGTGAGTAATCTCAACACAGGTTTCAAAATAACCTCATATAACATGAATAAAAATGTATTAAAAGATACAATATCTATTTAGGTAAAGCAACAGATGAGGAGATTAATAAACAAGAGTTTTTTTTTTCAGTGTAAATTCAAAGAAAAATGAATGAATCAATCAACATATGCTATACTCTATAATGACAAGTGCAGTTTTATTCATTTTAACACCAGGGCCAGTTTACACCGGTCAGCCAACACCCGCGCCAATACAACACCTAGCCTGGCAATGGGAACCTCTCGCATAACATGCTCACCCATCCGAAGGGCACTTGGTGAGGGACCCATTCGTACATTAGCTAGTCAGACTACTACCCTACTGAACCTGACAGTGGGAACCTTTTGCAATCCTAACATGCTCACCCACTCAAAGGGTACAGTAGAGGTTCCAAAAGGTACCAGTTGGGTTTCTGGGACTTTCAACCCAAGGGTCTTGATCGCCCCACCTATTTATGCTTTAGGGATTTTCAACCTAGAGGACTTGATTGCCTCACCTATTTTCTGGTGTTCCAAAAACTGTTCGAAGGATATAAAATTTTAATATTTCATGAGTAAAATATTTCTAAGGATAAATTGTTTCTAACCATTGTAGCCTGTTAATACATGATTTAAAGCTCTACGTAAAAATATATTTGTGCAATGTAATCCGTCAAATCTGATCTGATAGTCTGGAAGAGTATACTGAATTTGAAGATTTATTTATTTATTTATTATTATTATTATTTTTAGATGATCTAAATCCTGACTTTTTTAAAATTATAAAAAATAATAATCAAAGAATTTTGAATGCATGGGTAAACATATATTTAAATTTAGAGTTGATTCATAACTTGTTAATTAAAATAAAGAGAACAAAAAAAATCATGTTAAATAAACATAACACAATATGAATCAAATAAATAAATAAGAGAAAAATGCACAATTATTGAATTATTTGCATAATAAATAAAAGAAAACCAAGTGGAATTTGTTATAAGAAAAATAAATAAATAAAGAAAATATCAAGTGAGAGAAACTCACTTTTTCTTTAAAAAATAATTTCTTTTCTTTTCTTTTTCTTTTCTTTCTCTTCCTCTCTCTTCCTTTTTCTCTCTCTTCTCTCTCCCTCTCTTTCCAACGTGAATGTCCAAACAACCCCTCTCTCTCTCTCTCTCTCTCTCTCTCTCTCTCTCTCTCTCTCTCTCTCTCCTCACTCTTCTCACATCACAACACCTCACCTCATCTCACGTTCCTTTTCTGTCTCTCATGCCTCCCTTTTATAGCCTCTTCATTCACATATTTAACACGTGTAAGAGAGAGTGGCTCTTACTACTCTCTTACCGTTTCTCCTCCTTCTTTATTAGTCTATTTAAAACATGTGTTGCATTTTCTCTGGTTTGCATGCACCACCTGGTTTCTACATTGCACATGTGTTATGTGTTACGTGTGGACATCAGTGCATGTGATGCATGTGGTGCATGTGTGCCACACGTATAAGAGATGTGTGTATGCAATAGGTATTTATGGTGGGAAATCTAGTGTGCATGTGCATCATGTATCTCATGTGTGCGTGCCACATGTTTGTGCATGAATGAAATTGTTATACATGGTGTCCAAAGATTAAGCTAAGGTTGTGATGATGTAGATGGATGGATGGATCAATAGATGGACGGATGGATGTATGGATAGATGGATGGATGTGTGTGATGTGGTTGGTGCATGTGTGTGGTTGTGATGTATTTGATGGTGCATAGGTGTATGATGTAGATGGACGGATCAATGTATAATAGATGGATAGATGTATGTATGGATAGATGGATGGATGTGCATGATGTATGGTTGGATGAGTTCATGTGTGATCGGGGAAATGGACTATGTGATGTACTGATGGATTAGTGGTGAGATGGATGGTCAATTTAGATGGATGGACAAGTATTTTGATGATTTCAGCATGTGGACGGTTAGATGAATGTATCGTTGGATGGATGGTTACGTGTATGGTTGGATTTATTAGTTAACGAACAGTCGGATCAGATATGTCCAAATCAATGGTTGAGATTGAACCAGTTGATCTTGTAGATCGATTGTCACATCGGACTAATTGGGTATGTCGATTAATGATTAAAATTCAACGGTCAAGATTTATTTGGGTTATTACATTTATAACCTAAACTTAAACCTATAACCTAAACCTAAGCCTAAAAACTAAACCTATTACCTAAAACCTAAATGTATTCCGAAATCCCTAAACCTAAACCTACACCTAATCCTAATCTCAACTCCCTAACCTAAACCTAAACCTAAACCCGATCCCGAACCCGAACCCGATTTCCTATACCTAAACCTTAACCTATTCCCAATTCCCTAAACCTATAGCTTATAACCTAAACCTAAACCTAAACTTAAACCTTAACCTAAACCTATAACCTTAACCTAAACAAAAACCTATGACCTAAAACCTAAATGTATTCTCAAATCTCTAAACCTAAACCTACACCTAATCCTAATCTCAACTCCCTAACCTAAACCTAAACCTAAACTTGAAAACCCAAACCTAAAACCCGATCCCCCGAACCCGAACCCAAACCCATTTCCTAAACCTAAACCTTAACCTATTCTCAAATCCCTAAACCTAAACCTACACCTAATCCTAATCTAAACTCCCTAACCTAAACCTAAACCTAAACTTGAAAACCCAAACCTAAACCCGATCCCAGAACCCGAACCCGACCCTAAACCTAAACCTTAACCTATTCCCAAATCCCTAAACCTAAACCTACACCTAATCCTAAGCTCAACTCCCTAACCTAAACCTAAACCTAAACCTATAACCTTATCCTAAACTAAAACCTATGACCTAAAACCTAAGTATATTCTCAAATCTCTAAACCTAAACCTACACCTAATCCTAATCTAAACTCCCTAACCTAAACCTAAACCTAAACTTGAAAACCCAAACCTAAAACCCGAACCCGAACCGAACCCGATTTCCTAAACCTAAACCTTAACCTATTCTCAAATCCCTAAACCTAAACCTACACCTAATTCTAATCTAAACTCCCTAACCTAAACCTAAAACTTGAAAACCCAAACCTAAACCCGATCCCAAACTCCGAACTCGAATTCCTAAACCTAAACCTTAACCTATTCTCAAATCCCTAAACCTAAACCTACACCTAATCCTAATCTCAACTCCCTAACCTAAACCTAAGCCTAACTTAAAACCCAAAGCTAAACACGATCCCGAACCCAAACCCGATTTCCTAAACCTAAACCTTAACCTATTCTCAATTCCCTAAACCTTAACCTATAACCTAACTTAAACCTAAACTTATAACCTACACTTATAACCTAAACCTAAACCTAAGCCTAAAACCTAAACCTATGACCTAAAACCTAAATATATTCTCAAATCCTAAACCTAAACCTACACCTAATCCTAATCTCAACTCCCTAACCTAAACCTAAACCTAAACTTGAAAACCCAAACCTAAACCCGATCCAGAACCCGAACCCGATTTCCTAAACCTAAACCTTAACATATTCTCAATTCCCTAAACCTAAACCTAAACCTAAACCTTAACCTAAACCTATAACCTTAAAACCCTATAATCTTAACCTATAACCTAACCTTAACCTAAAACTTAAACCTTAACCAATAATCTAAAACCTAAACCTAAACCTAAAACCTAAATGTATTCTCAAATCCCTAAACCTAAACCTACACCTACTCCTAATCTCAACTCCCTAACCTAAACCTAAACCTAAAACCTAAATGTATTCTCAAATCCCTAAACCTAAACCTACACCTAATCATAATCTCAACTCCCTAACCTAAACCTAAACCAAAACTTCTCTAACCTAAACCCAAACCTAAACCCGATCCCAATTTCCTAAACCTAAACCTTAACCTATTCTCAATTCCCTAAACCTATAGCTTATAACCTAAACCCAACCGATTTCCTAAACCTAAACCTAAACCTAAACTTAAACCTATAACCTAAACCTAAACCAAAACCTATGACCTAAAATCTTAACCTATAACCTATAACCTAACCTTAACCTATAACCTAAAACCCAAACCTAAACCTAAAACCTAAATGTATTCTCAAATCCCTAAACCTAAACCTACACCTAATCCTAATATCAATTCCCTAACCTAAACCTAAACCTAAACTTGAAAACCCAAACCTAAACCCGAACCGATTTCCTAAACCTAAACCTTAACCTATTCTCAATTCCTTAAACCTTAACCTATAACCTAACCTAAACCTAAACCTATAACCCGCACTTATAACTTAAACCTATAACCTAAACTTAAGCCTAAAACCTAAACCTAAACCTAAAACCGAAAATGTATTCTCAAATCCTTAAAACCTAAACCTAACCCTAATCTCAACTCCCTAACCTAAACTTAAACCTAAACTTGAAAACCCAAACCTAAACTCGATCCCGAGGCAGAACCCGATTTCCTAAACCTAAACCTTAACCTTAACCTATTATTCTCAATTCCCTAAAGCTATAACCTATATACTATAACCTATAACCTAAACCTAAACCTTAACCTAAACCTATAACCTAAACCTTAACCTTAACCTAAACCTAAAGCAAAACCTATAACCTAAACCTTAACCTATAACCTATAACATAAACTTATAACCTATTACCTAACCTTAACCGAAACCTAAAACCTAAACCTAAACCTATAACCTAAAACCTAAACCTAAACCTAAAACCTAAAATGTATTCTCAAATCCCTAAACTTAGACCTACACCTAATCCCAATCTCAAGTCCCTAACCTAAACCTAAACTTGAAAACCCAAACCTAAACCCGACCCGAACCCGAACCCGATTGCTGTAATAATGTAGCCTAATCACATGGCAACAAACAAGAATGTATCCCTTTTAACACATGCCCCTTTTTACAAAGCTTTAATTTTGGTTGTTGTTTCTATTAATTAAAATACTTTTTTGCATTATTCGCTCATATTAATTTTATTTAATGATCGGTTTTATTTTAAAAAAGTGCCCACTTTTTTGGAAGAAGTTTCTGCAATTCTTCATAATTATGAATTATAATGTTTTGTTGGTTGAATACTTTTTTATTAGATGAAAGACACAAAAAGAAAATTGTTGCTGATTTTTTTCCTTTTTTTTTTTACTTATGATGTTAAACTTATATGTATTATGTGTGGACGAATGTAATGTGGATAAGATGGTTTGTGTTTGGATGGATGTAGTTTATGTTTGGATGGATTTACATAGTTTAGCGTTTAGATAGATGTGAATGTGAATATGATGAAATATATTGTATAACAGGTGTATATCAGGAAGAATACGATGAAATATATTGTAATAGGTCAAATTTGAAAATGTCAGCTGCAGTCCTTTTAAAGGACGGTCCATGACCGTCCTTTGAAGGCTCATAAGAGATGGTTCGTAACAATCTTTTTTAAGGACAGTCTATGACCATCCTTTAAAAGGATGGTCCATGGCCATCCTTTAAAGGCTCATAAGAGACGGTTCATGATAGTCCTTTTTAAGGACGGTCCAGGACTGTCCATGGCCGTCCTTTGAATACTCATAAGAGACGGTCCATGACTGTCCTTTTTATGGACAGTCCATGACCATCTTTTTTTTGTCAACAAGAATGACGGTTTTCAACCATCCTTTAAGTAATACGACACGTCAAAATTTGACGGCCCATGCGACGGTCCATGATCGTCCTTTTTGGTCATTTGAGGCGGTTTTGGACCATTCTTTTTTCACTATTTTGGCGTAGTGCAAAACTCAGCCATAGATTGAACTAAGGTGGCCCACACTACAGGAAATAGTGTTAATTGAACGTCTGCCCTTGAAACCCTGTTTGGGTTCACAGAAGCTTTGGATCAATTTGAAAATTGTTTTTCCCCTGCACCCAGGTCTGTGTGACCTTATCAATGGATTGGATGGAAGATAAATGTTATGGTGGGCCCCATGTGGGACCCATAGTGATGTAAGTGTTTCATTCATACCGTCCACTGACGCTGGACGGTGGAATCCACCATGAATTATGTGTTCTATCCGCACCGTCCACACTGGACGGTGGGACCCACCCCACGTGTGGGGGACTGCAGTGTGTGTGTGTGTGTGTGTGTGTGTGTGTGTGTGTGTGTCTGTATTACATTATATTATATATAATATTGTATATATATTATATATAGATTATATATTATGTTATATATAATATACATGATGGTGGGCCTTCATGTGGACCCCCACCATGATGCATGTGTTGCATCCAATCTGTCTAACCATTTTGAAAAGCTTATTTTAGGGCTTGAGACTAAAAATAAGACAGATCTATAGTTCAAGTGGCCCCCACCTTGGTATGTGTACGAGGCCCATTTTGATTTATTTATGGTAATCCATTGAGGCCCACTTAAATATATATATATAAGGCCCATAATCGAGGCCTATCTTGATGTAGTTATGGCCCATCCGTTGAGGCCCACCTCGGTATACATATAAGGCCATGTGAGGAGGCCCACCTTGACATTTATAAGGCCCATTTGAGGAGGCCCACCTTGATGTGTATAAGGCCCATTGTTGAGGCTCATTTGATGTATGTGGCGCCCATGGGTTGAGGCCCATTGTGATGTATTCAAGGCTCGTTATTGAGGCCCACCTTGATGTGTATGAGGCCCGTAATTAAGGCTCACCGTGGTGTGTATGAGGCCTGTTGTTGAGGCCCACCTTGACATATATAAGGACCATATGATGAGGCCATTTTAATGTATTTGAGGCCCATGAGTCGAGGTCCAGTTGGATATATACAAGGTCTATTGCATTATGTGATTATACCATGGGTTATATAATGACATTTATGGCGGGCCATGCCTTGGGAGCAATGTTGGTTTGACGTCCACATTATAAGTACAATGTTGGTTAAATGTCTGCATTGTAACTCTCCTTAAGGCCCATTGATAGGCCCATACTTGTTGATAATTCATCACTCTATAACATGCTTAATATAACTCCATAATTCATGCCCATATGCATCATATGTATGCTTGATATGAGGAATGTTTAATCATTATCATATGCATTGGGCAGACCATTTACGGGACTCCTTATGAGACGAAGTGCCCCACATTATCGCACAGTACGCACAGGATTACTACATGACTGGATAGTGTGACTCATGCATCTTGTATATGTGTGACTTGATCAATATACACCCTAGCGACATCAGGGCAGTGACCTCCATAAACACATCGTGGATGGCTAGATAGGACATCGAAAATATTTGGTTCTAGCACTATGGACACTTAGGATGTCCTTGGATGAAAATCTCAGAACCTCCGAGGCCAGGAGGAGCCCCAACGTCTAGATCGAGTGGAATATGAGCGCACAAGTGCTGAATACCAGTAGGCCGCGTCTCCCACTGTGTCATGGTCAATTGTGAGGGGGTGTGGCCTTATCTGCCCAAGTGAGGGGGTTATAAGCTAGGCTGAGTATGACCATCTCGTAAATGGGTCCACTATCGACGAGCGGAGTAGGTATTGGCAGACTGCTGGCTAGGCGGATAGTGAGGTCTCTTCCACTCGCTGGCCGGTGCAGCTAGGGAGGAGGCAGTCAGTGCCAAGTGTAATAGATCCCAGTGATTTCCCCCAAAGAGCAATAATACTGGTATGTGGACTTATTGAGCAGGAATTGCATATCCATTCATTTATTCATTCACTATCCACTCGGGCTGGTGGTGCGTAACTATTTGTTACGTGTACCTTCGCATGGCCAGGATTTCGGTTAGACGTGCGACTAACCTGAGATCAGGAGTTTACCACATTGAGTCGGACTATCCAAATTTAGGTATGGGGCTAGTTTAGATAGAAGTCCCTTGTGGTGGACCCCATAGCCTATGATACTATGTACTATCATCCCGACCTCACGTTCCTGCATGGTCATTTCATTCGCACCGCATATTACATTGCATCCGCAGTACTTAGCATTTTGGGTTACTATGTTTTTGCACTTATATGGCCTAAATGAGGTTGATGGTATTCGTGGCTCGTCAGGATTTGCATATTACATTGCATCCTCAGCATCTGTTATTGTCTTATTATGTTTTACATCGCATAGCCTTGGTATGGTCGATAACACTCATGAACTTACTAGTATATTTCCGCTTACTCTAATATCATATGATTCATGATCTTATTTTTGCTTATTTCGATGATGTGTGATTTATGGACTTAATGGTATACTTTACACTCATCTTGTACACACACTTACACCACCCTCTAACCTTTTGTAAGCTTATGCACGATAGATGCGTGCAGGTGATGTTAGGATGCAGCCGATCTGAGGGAGGAGCATGCGGTGGAGCTTTTGGAGCTTTCTTTGATATCTTCATATTGTATTTCCATTTCAGCATTATACTCGAATGATTATATTAGTGGATATGTGGTGATGTTGTTTTGTGACTTGGTTCTACTTATAGTTATGCTCCATTACAAAAAAAAAATCATACTGAAAATCCTCCTTGTAGGATCTCAGGATCAGAATCTGGCGTATGGGTGCTGAGAACCGAGAATGGGGCACTACAGAGGCTATTGGCGCTGGATTCGGCGATCGAGAATTTTGTGAGTCTGATCTACGGGTTTGGGGTGTGACACCTACTCTCTCTCATATCTTTTTAATGGTGATAATGAGGCATGTGGCCCACCTGGCTGGACCCCACCTTGATATATATCGCATCCACGCCGTCCGCCAAGCAAGGCCACCCTGCTGGCCGTCTAGTAGCAACAGTTTGCTACCCGTCCTTCAGCAAACCTTGGATGAAAGGAAAATGCATTGATCAGCTTGATGCTGACCTGGTGGGCCCCATGTGTGTGGACTCACTCTGATGACGTGTTGGATCCAAACCATCCGAGCAGGGCAGTGGGTCCCAGGCAGCAGGCAGCTACTGCTGTTCAGAACGTCAGCAAGTTGTGAAACCATCACGAGGTATGTGGTATATCCCATACTATCCATCCATTGTTTAGGGCATTGGGGATCCACCCTACACGTGGGGCCTACTTGATAAGGGAAATGGATTGGCTGGAGTACTTCACACCAGCTGTATTGATGTTACCAAGTTCTGTGGGTCTGACTGAGGTATGTGTTATTCAGCACCGTCCATCCATTTTGCTTGAAGTAAGTCCCCACCATGATGTATGTCGAATATTAGCACCATGCATATGATGGGTCCCCTTTAAAAATGGGGTGTCCCCTAAAAATTAGCGGTGCACAAAGCTCAGGTGGCCCACACCATCTACAATCATGAGAAGACATGTTATATTATATAAAAACACTTGCTAGGGACCACCTGAGATTTGGATGTACCTGAAACTTGGTTTGACCCCTTAACCAAGTGGAGCACACATAAAGGATGGGTTGGATTTGTGATCCATGGCATGGTGGGCCCAACAAATGATTTTGAATGCTTTAATGGTGGATAAATCTTCGAATTGTTGTGCATGGTACGGCCCACATAAGCAACATATTGACCTGATTTTTTTCCCAAGTCCACCATGATGTATGTGCATTACACACACTGCCCATTTATTTTTGGGCCGTGGGCCTCATTGCCTTGAGAGTCCCATTTGTTGTACATACAAGGCCCAATTCAAGCCTTAGATGTGGACAAACTTCAGGCCCGATTTATAACTATCACCCTTATTACTATTATCATAATAATTTTTAATATAGACATGATTAGCCATTGGTAGACTATTGAGACTGATATTAAATATTATAAACATAATTACAATTATTAAATAGTAAATTTTAATTTCCATCCTTAAATATTACCATTGATAATGTACTGTACTAGTTATCACTATCATAACGATTATGATTACCAGATTAGCTAATAATAATTGTATCATTAATATTAATAAGTACCTGGTAGCTATTATATTAACATTTATCATAACGATTATGATTACTATATTGGCTAATATTAATTGAATCATTAATGTTAATAAGCACCTCGTAACTATTAAATTAACTCTCTAATTAATTATACAACTAACTAGGGTCCAAACCCCAAGGTCCAAGTTTAGACCTAGACTCTTGGGTGAAACCCTAAAACCAAGGTAATTCAAACCCTAGGTTAAGAGCTTGAATAAGAATAGCGTGTAAAGCTTGAATCTAACAGTATAACTTTATAATTCATGATAGAGTTTGATTCTAAGGAAACACGCATTCTCTAGCAACACGGGTAAATGGTTCAAAATATAAGGCAATGATTCGTCCCATTGAGCTTTCCATTTTTCCATTAGCTTAAGCTATAGTTTTTATTTAAATTTATAATTGATATCTCTCTCTCTCTTGTAATAACATGTGTTAGCTGGTGGAAATCGAATTGCTATATTGCCTGCTTAATGTTTATTATCTATATTTATTCATGAATTATTTGTGGATTGCTTATGGAACTTAAACTAGTACATCAGTGGGAAACCCCCACTTATAAATGTACACCCATACTTGGGATGTAACTCGATTGACGGTGATTGCAATGGACCTTCGATCTAGTAGTTATTGAGTGGTGGTCTAAATGGATCATTGATGTGGGCTTACCACCCAGGGTTATTGTGTCCAATGGTTTTTAAGGATGGTCTTTATCGTATGGTTTTGATATTTACCCTATGTGGCATATTTTGATACTCGCCCTACGTGGTTTTGTTTTGATGTTTTTCCTATATGGGTTCAATGTTTTATACTGTGCAACCATGCGATGGTAAGCCCCATATACTGTAATATGATTGACCACTAGTCGACGGATTTTCATTAAACATCCTAAGATGGTAAACTCATGGGCCGGGGATGGTGGTAATGGGACACTATGCCCGAGCCGTCGGCCTACATTGGGCCATGTGCTCCCCGTAGTAGTCATTGAGTTACTTAAATTGGTTTATTGTAACTGGACTAATAATGGTTTGGCTAATCATGCATTCATAGCATATTGGTGATGATGGGTGGCTATTCTAGATGTTGTAGCACGTGCCCTAGAGTTGTTGGGGTATCATTTTGCTAGCTCTCAAACCACCGACTATCAACCCCTGTTCTGACTGGATGATCATTCCCAGGTCGATGATTGCATGGGTGACGAGCTCAAGTCCGACTAAATGTGCATCCCTAGGTCGATGTGCATTCATAAATCCATGCATATAAAAAGACTGCGTCATGTATTATTTTGATTGCCTTATTATTTTATAGTTATGCTTACCTAATGCGGCAGTGTGTAGTCTTGAGGGGAATTCACACTGAGTTAGCCACTCATCCATCAAAAATATAACCGTACAGGTAGCACAGGTAGCTTAAGTGATATGCAGGTTCAGACTGATGAGGAGCTGTTATGGTGGTTAAGGACATGTAGTTGTAGCTGTCAAGGAAGCCGAGCGAGCTTGCGTCTTTCGTTTGTGTTTCGTATGTTTTTAAATTTCTCATGTGTGTAATCTTGTATTTGTTATTATGGAGACATTAGGTTGTATAAGTCATTATGGGAAATCTCTTGTATGTTCTAAATGTAATTACAAATTTTTTCTTTTTGCTTACTTGTCCATTCTACGCTCATCTGTTTACTCTGATAAAGGAAATATATATATATATACTCGAATTTGACCATCCTTTAAGGTTAACACTCGGGTTTTTGGGAAACGAATCATATACTCGGGTCCTGAAAACACGGAGCATTACAGTTGGTATCAAAGCATTGTTTAGACAAACTTGGTGTAACGTCCGAAAAATCTAGGGTCGAGCATAACCTCAACTCCCGAGTTCCAACGCATCACTTATGCAACATGGATAAAGATGATTAAATGTTGGTTGTATTAGTGCATTAAACATGAGTGAGATTAATCCAAATCAGCAAGACATAATTCAAAGACAGTTGTAATACGCAGGCCGAAGACTGAAACAAAGAAGTATAACTTATAAACCAGTATAGGTCCCCAAAGTATGTATGTGTTGTTAGGTCAATAATTACAAGTATTGTGTCAAAATATAAAATGTTCAAAATGGTAGTCCTCTACAAAGTATGAACCCTGAAGCTCTGTCGATTCAGAACGGCTCACATGAACCCGCCTGAATACTGTGTATACGAGAATGCCTCCTCGTCATCACAAAAGTCAGGCTCCGCCTCAAGAGTCGCGTCATCATCTGCAATCAAGATAGAGTCTGGTTGGTGTTTAAAACACCGTCCCGTAATATGGGAGTGAGTGATCAACTCAGTGGAATAATAAGGTAAAGGTTAACATGTGATCAATTCAGTCAAGCAGTAATGATAACACAATACAGCAATCAAGTCCTAAGTACTCTTGTTGATGCGAGAATGATATGAAATAATGATGCATGCCCTCGCCTACGCTCCCTTAGTGACTTCATCTCACGATCGCGCATGTAACCCTTCCTCAGTGCTTGACTTGCTACGCCAAATGCACACGTAATGCGGTGCATGCACATGATTACCAAGTTCTTATTAGTCCTTTCCATACAGCAGGATTGGGAAACTAAGGTACCTCCCTTATGTCATTTCCCAAACAATGATCCATCCTAGGGCCGTCAGTCCTAGTAACTCTCATACGATGTTGCGGTTCTAGGTAGTTGTAAAGGGCTCGTCACCTGATCAGTGTAGGCCAAGTTTATACTCTGATTACTACAGAAAGGCTCGTGGCCTGAACGCAGGTTAAGAGTATGCTTGAGGTCACTACAAAGGGCTCGTTACCTTATCAGTGTAGGCCGACAGCTCGAATACAGTGTCTCATACCACCGTATTTGGCTCACGAGGCAGTATCGCTCACTGGTCAATACGGGAAGGCTTGTCCCTCTAGCGTAGGCTGACAGCTTGACCACGGTGTCCTATACCACCATGTCCGACTCATGAGTCTTAGCGGATCGAGGTACCAAGGTTAACAGGAATTCCACTGGTGAGTTTAGTACCCTGGGTTCAAGCAGTAGCGTCCAAACATGGTGAACATACATCAGGCCAATCGGGTTACTTGACAAGCTTGACTAGCACAAGCGCACATCGAGTTGATTGACATGAAGTGCGTGAGCATTCCGTGTGGCCTAACCACTGCCGACGACCAATGTACAACTCGGGTTCACCGAACACGTCCAAGGTGACGAAAATAACCTCAGCCACCAAATTAGGGCCATTACCGATTGCCTGGACTATATCATAGTCTCAACCTCATTCAATTTCAACAGGTAATCATATGAGACAGTCAAAGCAGTAATGAACAAATAATTTAATTCTTACAATCATATGAACATGTTGTAAAGTACAACACAAACATGATTTCACCCACATTCATTACGTAAATAAAACGGACATCATAATAATGTACATGGAGGAAATCATACACATAATTAAGGTAACCGAGATTCATATCTCAACCCTCATATAAAGTACTCCTTAGTAACAACTAGCTCATTCAGACATTTGTACAAACACTTAGGCTACATACATCATCATACATGATGTATGTTGATTACACATGTATTATGCCAAATCCTTTTATTAGGGAGTTGCCCCGTATGCCACATGCATATACCCACAGCAGATAATCATGGCATGCATGAATCCGGGTTCCATATTCATTTAATCATTTTCACAAACACTTGGGCTACACACTTTAACATATATAACGTATATTGGCCGTGACGTGATTTAGGGCAAATCCTTTCGCTAAGGAGTTATCGCATATATAACAAGCATATATCCACGACAGATAATCATGTTAGGCACAAATCCAAATTCCATACGTATTCAAACATCTCAACATATACATAGAATACACTATATTCCACATAGTTCATATATAATTGTAAGGCGAAACAGACGACGCATTTTGCATGTGAAATAGCACCCATGTCAGTTATAAATTATTAACCGACATTGAAAGCATTGAAAACCATAACCTATACGTTTATAGTCCGAACCTTATGCTGGTAAATGCATAACGGATTCGTTTTAACACTACAAGAAATATGGTTTTTAGCTACGAAACTTTTACCTACGAAAATATTTTTCGTAAGTAAAGATGACTTTTACCGACGAAAATTATTTTCGTAGGTAAAAGCATACTTTACCAACGAAATTAAATTTCGTAGGTAAAAGCCATCTTTACCTATGAAAATTTTTGTAGGTAAAGGGTTTTTAACTTTAAACTTTATTTTTGCCTACGGAGGAATTGGATTTCGTAGGTGAAACCCATTTTTACCTACGAAAATATTTGTAGCTATAGGGTCTTTTGAATTTTCATATTTACCTACGAAATTATTCGTAGCTAAAGGGTATTTACCTACGAAAATATGCATAGCTAAAGGGTCTTTTGAACTTTTAAAAAAATAAAAAATCAAAACTTTACTTTTACCTACGAAAGTATTCGTAGCTAAAGGGTCTGTTAAAATTTTCAAAATCGCCAAAAATCAAAACCTTACTTTTCCCTATGAATTATAATTTCGTAGGGAAAAACCATATTTTCCTACGAAAATATTCGTAGCTGAAGGGTCTGTCAACGTTTAGAAAATCCAAAACCTTTCTTTTACCTACGAAATTTAATTTCGTAGGGAAAACCCATATTTACCTACGAAAATATTCGTAGCTAAAGGGTTTTTTGAACATTTTAAAAAAACAAAAAATTGTAAACATTACTTTTACCTACGAAATCAAATTTCGTAGGGAAAACCCATCTTTGCTTACGAAACTAGTCATAGCTGAAGGGTCTATGAAATTTTTCAAAAACCATATTTTCCTACAAAAATATTCGTAGCTGAAGGGTCTGTCAACGTTTTCAAAAATATAGAAAATCCAAAAGCTTTCTTCTACCTACGAAATTTAATTTTGTAGGGAAAACCCATATTTACCTACGAAAATATTCGTAGCTAAAGGGTCTTTTGAACATTTAAAAAAACAAAAAATCAAAAACGTTACTTTTACCTAGGAAATCAAATTTCAGTAGGAAAACCCACATCTTGCCTACTGAAACTAGTCGTAGTTTGAAGAATTCTGTGAAATTTTCAAAAATCAAAAACCTTACTTTGCCCTACGAATTATAATTTTGTAGGGAAAAACCATATTTTCCTATGAAAATATTTGTAGCTAAAGGGTCTGTCAACGTTTTCAAAAAAATAGCAAATTTTGTAGGGAAAACCCATATTTACCTACGAAAATATTCGTAGCTAAAGGATCTTTTGAACATTTAAAAAAACAAAAAATCAAAAACGTTACTTTTACCTACGAAATCAAATTTCGTAGGGAAAACCCATCTTTGCCTACGAAACTAGTCGTAGCTGAAGGGTCTGAGAAAATTTTCAAAAATAGAAAATCCAATACCTTCCTTTTACCTACGAAATAAAAATTCGTAGGTAAAACCCATCTTTACCTACGAATGTTTTCGTAGGTAAAAGGTTTATGAATTATTTTTTACCTCTTTGCCTACGACAATTTTCGTAGGTAAAGGGCGTTTTCAACTATACAAACACTCATCTTGTGGAAACGTTGAGACTGTTGCCTACGAAAATTTTCATAGGTAAAAATGTTTATGAGAATTTTACCTACGAAATATTTCGTAGGTAAAAGTATTTTTTAAAAAATAAAATTTCCAACTCAATATTCCTGATATACACCTGTTACAATATAGTTCATCATATTCTTCCTGATACACACCTATTATATAATATATTTCATCATATTCACATTCACATCCATCTAAACCCAAACTACGTAAATCCATCCAAACATAAACAACATTCATCCAAACATAAACTACATACATCCAAACACAAACAATCTTATCCACATGACATTCATCCACGCATAAATACATATAAGTTTAACATTATAAATAAAATACAAAAAATTATTCATAGCATTAGGGAATTGAGAATCGGTTAAGGTTTAGGTTTAGGAAATCGGGTTCAGGTTCGAGATCGAAATCGGGTTTAGGTTTGGGTTTTCAAGTTTAGGTTTAGGTTTAGGTTTAGGTTAGGGAGTTGAGAATAGGATTAGGTGTGAGTTTAGGTTTAGGTATTTGAGAACACATTTAGGTTTTAGGTTTAGGTTTAGGTTTAGGTTTAGGTTTTAGGTTTTAGGTTAAGGTTTAGGTTTTAGGTTTAGGTTAAGGTTAGGTTATATGATATAAGTTTAGGTTATAGGTTATAGGTTCAGGTTTAGCTCATAGGTTTTGGTTTAGGTTTAGGTTAAAGTTAAGGTTTAGGTTTAGGTTATAAGTTATAGCTTTAGGGAATTGAGAATAGGTTAAGGTTTAGGTTATAAGTTATATCTTTAGGGAACGGAGAATAGGTTAAGGTTTAGGTTTAGGAAATCGGGTTCGGGTTCGGGATCGGGTTTAGTTTTGGGTTTTCAAATTTAGGTTTAGGTTTAGGTTAGGGAGTTAAGATTAGGATTAGGTGTAGATTTAGGTTTAGGGATTTGAGATTACATTTAGGTTTTAGGTTTAGGTTTAGGTTATAAGTGTAGGTTATAGGTTTAGGTTTAAGTTAGGTTATAGGTTAAGGTTTAGGGAATTGAGAATAGGTTAAGGTTTAGATTTAGGAAATTGGGTTCGGGTTCGGGTTTAGGTTTGGGGTTTCAAGTTTAGGTTTAGGTTAAGGAGTTGAGATTAGAATTAGGTGTAGGTGTAGGTTTAAGGATTTGAGAATACATTTAGGTTTAGGTTTAGGTTTAGGTTATAAGTGTCGGTTATAGGTTTAGGTTTAAGTTAGGTTATAGGTTATAGCTTTAGGGAATTGAGAATAGGTTAAGGTCTAGGTTTAGGAAATCGGGTTCGGGTTCGGGATCGGGTTTAGGTTTGGGTTTTCAAGTTTAGGTTAGGGAGTTGAGATTAGGATTAAGTGTAGGTTTAGGTTTGGGGATTTAAGAATACATTTAGGTTTTAGGTTTAGGTTTAGGTTTAGGTTAAGGTTATAGGTTTAGGTTAGGTTTAGGTTATAACTTTAGAGAATTGAGAATAGGTTAAGGTTTAGGTTTAAGAAATCGGGTTCGGGATCGGGCTTAGGTTTGGGATTTCAAGTTTAGGTTTAGGTTTAAGTTAGAGAGTTGAGATTAGGATTAGGTGTAGGTTTAGGTTTAGGGATTTGAGAAAACATTTAGGTTTAGGTTTAGGTTTAGGTTTTGGTTTTATGTTTAGGTTAAGGTTACAAGTTTAGGTTATTGAGTTATAGGTTATAGGTTAAGGTTTAGGTTAAGGTTATAGGTTTTGGTTTAGGTTTTGGTTTAGGTTATAGGTTTAGGGAATTGAGAATAGGTTAAGGTTTTAGGTTTAGGAAATTGGGTTCGGGTTCGGGTTTGGGTTTAGGTTTGGGTTTTGAAGTTTATGTTTTGGCTAAGGAGTTGATATTAGGATTAGGTGTAGGTTTAGGTTTAGGGATTTGAGAATACATTTAGGTTTTAGGTTTAGGTTTGGTTTTAGTTTATAGGTTTAGGTTATAGGTTTAGGTTTAGGTTTTAGGTTTAGGTTAGGTTATAGGTTACAAGTTTAGGTTATAGGTTTAGGTTTAGGTTTAGTTTTAGGTTATAGGTTATAGGTTTAGGGAATTGAGAATAGGTTAAGATTTTGGGTTCGGGTTTAGGTTTGGGTTTTGAAGTTTATGTTTAGGCTAAGGAGTTGAGATTAGGATTAGGTGTAGGTTTAGGTTTAGGGATTTGAGTATACATTTAGGTTTTAGGTTTAGGTTTAGGTTTTAGTTTATAGGTTATAAGTGTCGGTTATAGGTTTAGGTTTAAGTTAGGTTATAGGTTAAGGTTTAGGGAATTGAGAATAGGTTAAGGTTTAGGTTTAGGAAATCGGGTTCGGGACCGGGTTTAGGTTTGGGGTTTCAAGTCTAGGTTTAGGTTAAGGAGTTGAGATTATGATTAGGTGTAGGTTTAGGTTTAGGGATTTGAGAATACATTTAGGTTTTAGGTTATAAGTGTAGGTTATAGGTTTAGGTTTAGGGAATTGAGAATAGGTTAAGGTTTAGGTTTAGGGATTTGAGAATACATTTAGGTTTTAGATTATAAATGTACGATATAGGTTTAAGCTTGAGTTAGGTTATAAGTTAAGGTTTAGGGAATTGAGAATAGGTTAAGGTTTAGGTTTAGGGATTTGAGAATACATTTAGGTTTTAAGTTTAGGTTTAGGTTTTAGGTTTAGGTTAAGGTTATAGGTTTAGGTTATAGGTTAGAGCTTTAGGGAATTGAGAATAGGTTAAAGTTTAGGTTTAGGAAATCGGGTTCGGGTTCGTGATAGTGTTTAGGTTTGGGTTTAGGTTTAGGTTAGGGAGTTGAGATTAGGATTAGGTGTAGGTTAGGGATTTGAGAATACATTTAGGTTTTAGGTTTAGGTATAGGTTTTAGGTTACAAGTTTAGGTTTAAGTTATAAGTTATAGCTTTAGGGAATTGAGAATAGGTTAAGGTTTAGGTTTTGAAATTGGGTTTGGGTTCGGGATCGGGTTTAAGTTTGGGTTTTCAAGTTTAGGTTTAGGTTTAGGTTAAGGAGTTGATATTAGGATTAGGTGTAGGTTTAAGTTTAGGTTATAGGTTATAGGTGTAGGTTTAAGTTTAGGTTATAGGTTATAGCTTTAGGAAATTGAGAATAGGTTTAGGTTATAGGTTTAGGGTGTGGTTTAGGTTAAGGGTGTGGTCCCTATAAATACAGATATAAACACGGCCTGTCCAAATGGCCAAGCCCCTCTAATGCTGACCATAGAAAATGGACAGCTTCATCATGGTCATAACAGCGGTTCTCACCTTCCAGGGACCCCCGCTCATCCGGATAGCTCCGACGCACATTCAGGTTTGCTCCATTAATTTCGAGCAAATACATAAACACGGCCTGTCTAAATGGCCAGGCCACTCCAATGCTGTCCATAGGAAATGACAGCTTCATCATGGTCATAACAGCGGTTCCCACCTTCCAGGGACCCTCGCTCATCTGGATAGCTCTGACGCACATCCGGGTCTGCTCCATTAATTTTGATCAAATACATAAACACGGCCTGTCCAAATGGCCAGGCCACTCCAATGGGAAGGGACATGATATTTTAGTGATAGCTCACCTTGGCATTTATCTTCAAAAGAACATTTGTCAGGCATTGGTCATTGACTCTTTGAGGCGCAATGCATTGAGTGACAATACCAAATTCTAGCAGGTTCTTTTTCTTCCATGGACCTTCAGAAATGGCACAGATATCAGCTTGATCTAAAACTATCATGGCCTTAAAACAGTTTAAAAGTGGGCCCACTACATATATGATCAACCAAAAATAATGCTAGTTCACTAATCAGTTGGGGCTTCACGTGAACATTTTGGTAGTTTTCATACAGAGATGCAAGCATTGTAAGCATGAAGTTTGTAATTTGGAAATGGCTAGATCCCAGCACTGACCGAACCAACATGTTTTTATTATGTAACAAGATAATAAAATTAAATTGGTTCTTTTACATCGAATAGTGTCTTTGCTTCTTCTCCTTCTTTTTCTTTTTCGAAGAACTCTTTGCTTTTATTTTTAAAAGAAGAATTATATAAATGTTTTAGGATGTGTTTGGTTGTTGCAAACTTAATGAAATATTGCAGCAACTTAGACTGATAATAACAAAATTTCATGATATTTGGTGTGAACAAATGAAGTAATGCACAATTAAGAACATGCTCTATTGCAATTGAAAGCAGGTAACTAGTACAACAGGGGGTAATGAAGTTACCAAATTCAGTTAAAAATACATAATAATAAAAAAAAAAGACCACCAAATATCATACAAAATTAAAATTATTACTTACTCGCTAAAAAGAAACATAAAAGGGGCAGTTCCAAAGATCGAAAACTTACATTTGTCGCGAAACTCACGAAGCTTGACACTTGTCGATCATGACAAGACATCTTTCATTACTTCTTTACATAGTGGGCAATGCAATTCTGGAGGAATATCAATGACAGATCGAGTTGAAGGTAACCCCTCAATCTCCTTCACAAAACCATCTCTGTTTCAAGTTGAAAATGTTATAGATAAGCCATCATGCCTTTCAAAAGAGGAAATATCCACTTGCCTTTGAAAAAAGAATGAAAGAGATAAAATATCAGCTTACTCATTTGGTTTTATAACAGCAACAGCTCCACTTGGTAATGCATAGGAAACATCTAGAGTATTCATTAGCATCGACCTTAGAATTCTAGTTGGATGTTTCAAACTTTTAATGTTGTAGCTAGGATCACTATTTGTTGGGCAATACTGAATAAAATGCCCGGGAACTTTGCATCTATGACAGATATACCCTTGTGGAGGTGTCTTGCGCTCTAACAATCCACCCCAGCCTTCATATCAAGCATATCAAGAAAAATTTTAAATGTTAGAACCAGAAAGAACTGCAATGATAATAGGTTTATATATGAAAACTGAAAATAGAAAAAAAAGAAGATCCTTGGATTGATTTTTTAAAAAAAGGTATATGCAGAACTGATGTGGAACAGGTTGTGGACAACTTCATGGATGGCTAGGATCTAAGGAAAACACTCCAAAAAGCTCTATTGGCTTAAATGCCCACTATAGCTTTGGACGGCCATAACCTTGTGACAAGTTATCGGATTTGCATGTTCAAATGTCATTGGAAAGCTATCGAACAGCCTACTACATGGTAATCGACAGGGTTGGTTAGACCTGGGGGATTTCTTTTAGAAAAAGGCTGTTTTCAGGCTCAAATATGCATTTTAGCTTGCAACTTACTATTTTTAGTAAGATATGTTTTTGTTGTATTTAGGGGTTTCAGAGTCCTGTTGTGGTCCAAAGTTTATTTTTAGTCATATAAGATGTGTTTACAAGTTTGGGTAGGACTAGATACCTTTTACTACTTTTAGCAAGTTTACTACTTCAGAAAAATCTTCCATTTTAAGTTGGATTATGAGTCTAGACCCTCTTTGCTTATATAAGCACATCAGATACAATGTTTGTAACCCATACACTTTCTTCATTCAATAATATTGGAGGAATGTAAGTTATATTACATACGGAAGACCCAAGGTGTTTGTACTAACAATTAAAACAATTAAGGAACATTGGTATCAGTAATAAACACGGAAAAAAAGACATTAAATTCCATGGAACATACCAAAACCATGGCCCTTCACCATTCTATCACCCATAGCCCTTCCAAAGCCGCCTCCAAAACCAAAAGTTCCCTTTGTTTTCCTGTAAGACATATCTAGAATGGTGAAGACTGCGAAAAAAAAAAAACATGTTGACAATGGAAACACCACATCATATCCAAGAACGAATGAAAGGGACAATGTCTCACCATTGCATATCCAAAGCAGGTGTATTGACTAATGCCTTGATCCTCCTATCTTCCTCAGCCTTACTAAGATTAATTTCCACCTTCCTATCTTCCTTAGCCTTACTTTGATCATTTTGCACCAAATTGCTCAATTGCACTCGCACCACTTCTGGAATAGCAAAAAGATCATTACCAAAATCATACCCTTCTGATTCTTCAGGCTGGAAAGCAAGACAAACATATATTTATTTTGGATTTTCCACTTCCTACCATTCACTTGCAATCATATAGAATAGAAAATGCTTCCAAAATCAGTGTCTAAAATGGCATTGCCAAACTAGTCCACTAAAGAGTCTTACATTTAGAGATCTCATGTTAGATGAATCAGCAACAGACACAATTCTATTAGAATTTGAAACTTCTTCTACCTTACTCTCCCTGCGACCAGAAAATAGATTGAAGCTCTTAATTTCCTCTTTAGAAATAAAGACTCGAGTTCCAAAATAACTCTGAGAATGTAAGCCAGGGAAAAGAAGGGCCAAAATAGAATTCACTATTTTTAAATGCAAAGAAAACATGAAATGAATGATCAAGATTCAGAGTGAGATGTATTACTCTTCTCGTTTTATAACAATGCGCATGCGAGGTGGTCCGGGAACCCTAAAAACTAATACAGACGTATTTCTTGGTACTGCATTTCTTCATCAGTATAATCTAAAGCAAAACACAACATACCACAAAGACTATATGAAAAAATACTGCAGAGAATGTCTGAATAATGACACATATTGCCAGTGAAATAAACTTATAGAAAAATCATCATCATCTAAATCTTATGTGTTGGTTGGAGTTGGTACAAGTTGGAATCTCTAAAAGTACAACGGGAAGGTACAATAGGACATGGTGGAGGTAGTAAGAAAAAGACTTGATGACCTATGGTTTAACTGAAGTTATGGCCTTTGATAGAGTAGTATGGCAAAACTCGAATCATGTAGCCGGCCCTAATTAGTTGGAATAAGGTTTAGATGATGATGATGATAATTGTAAAGCCCTGAAAATCGGGGGTCGAGCATAAACTCAACTCTCGAGTTCCAGAACATCACTTATGCAACAAAATGAATGATGATTGAATGTTGACTGTATTTGTGCATTGAACATGAGTGAGATTAAGCCAAAACAGAATATCATACTCCAGAGACAATAAATTTGCAAGCGGAAGACTGTGATAGATAGATAAAATATAATAAACTGTGATGAGTCTCCAGAGTGTGATAACATTACTAGGTTAAATAATTACAAGTACAGTTCTAAAATATACCAAATGTGTAAGTGTAATATCTTCTATCCTAAGTACCATAGACCACGTCAATGCGTGCAGGTCTTTAGAGACCCGTCAGAGAGTTACATGATAGGAGAACTCCTCCTCATCACCATAGAAGTAGTCAGGCTATGCTTCATAAGCATCGCCATCATCCGAAATTCAACAAATGCGGTTGGTGTGTACAACATTTGTCATGTAACGTGGGAGTGAGTGATCAACTCGGTGGAACATTAAAGCATAGGTTAACATGTTATCAATTCAATCAAGCAAGAATGATAAAGCGGTACAAATCAAACAATTCTAACTACTCTTATTAAGTGCGAGAATGAAATGACATGATCTTTGTATGCCCTTGCCAAACCACCCTCATGCGACATCATCTTACGTCGCGAATGCTTAACTCCCTCGGTGCGCCACATCTACTAAGCACATGCGGTGCGATGATGATCATGATTACCGAGTTATTATTAGTCCATTTCAAACGCGGTATTGGGAAACTAAGGTACCTCCCTTGTATCATTCCCAAACATGATCCATTCTAGGGTCGTCGGTCCTAGTTAATCTCATACGCTATTATGGTTTGAGAGGCATAGCGAAGGCATCACAAAGGGCTCGTCACCGTCGGCACGGATACGAGATCTCATCGTATGCGGCTCAATTGTGGCGACCGTCGGCTCGAGTACGGTCTCACCATACTCGGCTCAATCACTAGCCGTCGGCTCAAATACGGGTCTCACCGTCTTGGCTCAACTCATACTCCGATTCTTTGTGAAAGACTCGTCGCCAATCACGGACCTTGGAGTATACTCGAAGATACTACAGAGGACTCGTCGCCGTCGGCACGAGTACGGTCTCACCGTGCTCGGCTCTCGCCGTAGTATTGACGGCTCGAATATAGTGTCCCATACCACCATAATCGGCTCACGAGTCTGTTGCTCACTTTGGTCACTACGGGGAGGCACGTGGCCCCGGCGTGGCCGACGGCTCGACCACGGTGTCCCATACCACCATGCCCGGCTCATGAGTCTTAGCGGATCGAGTACCATGGTTAAAAGGGATTTCACTTTGGTAAGTTTGGTACCCTAGGTTCAAGCGATGGCGACCAAACATGGTGAACATACATAAGACAGATCGGATTACTCGACGAGCGAGCTCGGCTAGCTCGGCGCACAACAAGTTGAACGACATGAAGTGCATAAGCACTTCGCGTGGCCAACCACTATCGCCAACCGAAGTACGACTCGGGTTCGTCGAACACATCTCACGTGGCAAATGAATCATAGCCACGAATTCAATTATGGTACCGATTGTCTGGACTATAATCATATCCCCAAACATGATAACTTGCAGATAGATAAAGCAGTAATGGATCAAGATTCCACTCATACAATCAAGGTATGGTATTATCCGTTTAGGGTTTGCCGAGTACATTGCGCACTCTGTTGCTCCGCTCCCCCATCACCCATGACGGATCATACAACGTAAATATAAATTTAAATATATGCATTACATAGTTATAATCATAAAGCAATTGAGCATGTTATGAATCACAACACAAGCATGAGTTTATACATGTTCAATTCCTAATCACACAACAATCCAAGGAGATCATACACATAGTTAAAAGAGGTTGTGAATCATATCTCAACACCCTTATACATTACAATTTGCTAACTACTACTCATTCAGACTTTTCAAGAAACACTTAAACAAACATACATCAACATACATGACATATGTCGATCACATAGGCATTAGGCTAAATCCTTTCACTAGGGAGTCGCCCCAATCATAACACGCGTACACCCACGACGGATAGTCATGGCAAGCAGAAATCCAAGTTCCATTTTCATCAGTCATTTCCACAAACACTTGGGCCACACATTTTAGCATATATGGTGTATATTGGCCGTGGCGTGATTTAGGGCAAATCCTTTCGTCAAAGGGGTATCGCCAATACAACAATCATGAATCCATGACAATTAGTCATGGTGAGTACGAATGAGAATTCGGTACTCATTCAATCAATTTCACAAACACTTAGAATACACTGTTACAACATACATGGTGTATATTAGCAAAACATGTATTAGGGCTATCCTTTAGCCAAGTGAGTATTTTATCCATGTATAATATATTACTACAGCAAAAATCATGATAAATACATCTCCCAATATTTATACGTATACAGTATTTTCTAAAATATGTATTTTCAACATACATAGTGTATACAAGCAAACATGTATTACGACGATTCTTTTCGCCAAGAAATTAATTCATACGTACATAATATATTTATACAACAATTAATCATGACAAACTCATTGCTAAAATATACACGTATACAGTACTTCTTACAATACCGTATTTCTACATACATGGTGTATATTAGTAAACATGTATTTAGGCGAACCCTTTCGCCAAATGAGTATTTTATCTATACATCATATATCCATATGACAATTAAACATGTCAAACATATTTCCATAAAAAATACGTATACGGTATTTTATACGAATACCTAGAGTATGTGAAATTCCAAATTCTACAATTCTAATCGAAACAGAAAACGGAAAGCACTTTGTACATGTACAATTGCATGCAGATCATGAATCTATCATTATCTGACATTGAAAGTGTTGAAAACCATAACCTATACACCTAAAGTCCGCACCTTGTGTCGTAGAATCGTAACGGAGTTGATAGGTTCGCTAAGCTTCCGTATACGGGAGTTTGGCAACCTATGGAACGAAATACGTTAGCTATTTCATAACCTACAACCTAAACAACCCTAAAACAGGTTAGGGTTAGGGTTTCTTACCTAGAAACGACGTCGGAATCGCCGGGAAAGCAATGAGAATCAGGCAGTGGAGCCCGAATAGCAGCAGGGAGTTCCTCCCACATCTCCCTCACTTTCTCTCTCTTTTCTCTCTCTCAAATCCAAATTCGTATGGCTGGAATGGGAGAGGGTTTAAGTTCCTTTTATAGCCTAAAACCTTACCAAAATAGACTCAGGTTCAAGGGTTACTGCTATTATAAGCATTTCGGCGATGTTCCAGCTCAAAAGAGTGTTTCTGGTGGCCCCCCTTGAGCCAAACGTCAGACTTAAGCTCTCCACACATGGATCTACGTGGGATTACGCTTTCGACTCGATCGGATTCTCAGATCGCACGTGGCGGACCACTTTCAATTCAACGGTCAGTGGGCCACGATCCAGAAATTCCAAGTACATGTAAATGTTCTGAAATTTTCTGATCCGATGGTGTAATTTGGTCGATTACGACGGTCAGGTTACTTAATCTTGATGCGCATGGCGAATGGTGCCGATCACTATTCCGGATATTTATTTTGTAAAGGGAATAGTGTTTTTCACACTCCTCGCTCGGACTCAAGCGAATGGCCGTGGGACATCAACCGGACCGATTTCGAGGTGGTTGTCAAGCCCGGTGAGGCGGTCCTAGTTCCTTAACCCGTGTTAATCGGATTTCCGATGTCCGGTCTAGACCTAATCTGAAGTTTCGAGATGCTCCGTGAGCACCGGGTAGTGAGATTGATCCTAAGTTTTAGGGTAACCTAGCGTCGATGATTCTACAAGTTTTGAGTCTTGCAGAACGTATTTAAAGCGATTGGTGCTAATTTCACAGGCACTCTAGTTTAACACTAGCTAAATCTCACTTAATTTCTAAAGGATTTAGTCCTGTAAGATTTCTATCTGAGGTGGTACCTGGGCTTTTGTAGTTTGTTTATAAAGTGATCCAAGTTATACTACTTAGCTAGTTTAGGATAGTGTCTAGGATGAAAGTACTTTAAAAATTTTAAAGAAAAAGGTGGTGAAGGGTGGAATTTGTGAAGAAAATGGTTAAGGAGCGATTTTTAGACTCAGGATTTAGTTCGACAAGTTAATAAGGTCTTAGGATCGACCCATTGCCTAAGGACGTCTAATTCCAGGTTGGTAAAAATCCAGGGTGTTACAATCTACCCCCCTTAAAACAAAATTTCGTCCCCGAAATTGGCTAAGGGTAATAAGGGAAGATTTCTATTATTTTATTTGCCTAAGAGTTATTGGTTCCAAGTTTCTACACGTGGTAGGGTATATACTAGCCTGGTTCATTTTAGTCTACCCCCCTTAAAACTTAATTCTTTATCCATTTCTCATACCCTGATGGTTTGCTACCATTTATTTCTTTACCTATTTGGAGTCTCGACGACAATTCCCACAATTTAGAGTAAGATAGTTGTTTTCATTGTTTGACCAACACGGAGAGACGGTAATAGTGGGCTCGATCCCGATACATCGATCATCTACTGGGCCAGGGTAGGAAGCTCATCGTATCCCTTCCGAATCCTGGTGGATCCTGGTCGTCCGCTCGTCAGCAGAGAGTCCATCGGTAGTCACCCAGGATTGGGAATTGGGTCAAGCCGCGAAAACTTCGCAGTTGTAGATGTCAGTAACTCCGTAGTCCGATCACTCTCTAAGAGTAGGGAATGTCCATCATTGAAAGGCTCAAATTGTTTATTCTAAGGTTGCCCTTTAGGTCTTAGTCTAAGAGAGTCCTCGATATTATCTATGTCCAAGGAAAGGGTGAATCAAATCTTACTAGATCATCCTAAAATATTTTCTCATAGTAGAACTTACTAGGGCTTTTATAATGTTCGTATTTATCGAGCACCGTTTTGATCCTGGGCCAGTGGGGTAGGGTCCACCACGTTTTCGCTGCGCCACCCAGGTCAAAGAGGTGTATTAGGTGACCTAACTAGAGCGGGTTCATCATGTTCTACCCCCCTTAAAATTTATTTTCACCTTCAAGGCCCAAGAGCTATGTCCTGATCCGTATGTCAGAACAAGGTGTAATTTATAACATATCTTTGACATGAAACGGGAAATACATTGGTCTGCCTTTCATCGACGATGTGTACTATAACATTGATACCTATGGGTATCGAGGAGCTAAAAATGACGGGTAATGTGGTTGATGTCAGGGGCAGGTGTGAGTTTGAGGCAAGATGCCTAATCCTACCAAGGGGTTTTATCGCGGCCCAGACTTATCCTATTTAATCATGTCTAGTTTAATAGGCATGCTATCTTTCTACGGTCATAAACATAATTTGTATGTCGACATGGCATGCGACTTGGGACCTAATTCCTAACTATTTGTTGCCCATTTGGGTAATTCCTTGGGCCTAAAAGACAAAGTCTCTATTGGCTATATGTTCTTAACACTTCTCGAATACGAAGTTATAAACTTTTAGTTGTAAGTGGTCAGGCCAACACGGAAGGAATGTTGTGTAGTGGGTCTGAGTCGGATACATGGACCTCCTGCCTAGCTAAAACAGAAAGTTGTCATATCATTCCTTAATCCTAGTCGATCCCGACCTTCTGCTTGATCAGAGCATAGGGTTCATTGGTCACTACCAGGATTGAGGATTCGATTCAAACCGCGAATACCTCGCTTATATGTAGTTTCTCTACTCCGTGTTCCCGATTGTACTAAGTCCGTGAGAAGGAAATTATAAGGGATGTATTGATTGGACCTAACATTGAATCCAAGGGTTATATAGGTTTTCTCTAATCGTGAATAGTTTCTACGTCAAACAAGCTCCCTAAGAGTTACTAAGGAAGCCTAAAGTATTAAGGGGATTCAACAACGGAACGGGGTCTCGCTCCAACCTATTCAAGCCAACTAACTACGTCTATCACCCAATTATCTTAACATTGTTAGTCGTTTACATTTCTTAGTCTAATCAGCAGCCTAGGCTTAACTTAGGAGCGCCAAAAACCCACTAGTTGTAATTTAAAGTCTATGCTTATAACCAGATGATTTTATACCCTTTCTAAATAAAGAAATTATTTTATCGCCTAGGGTCAAAGTTGTCTGATTGGAATTGGGTTGCTGGAACTCGAATTTAACTACGCACGAGCATTTCACATATGTTCATACTAGCTAAGAAGATCCTAAGGGTCACATTATAAATTTGTTGGGTTTCCTATATGGTCAGGTCTGTCGAAATCCAGGAGCAACGCTCTTGGTCCAAAACTCTAAGAGTCTATTTGTCAAACAACCATTTACTCTAAAAGCTTAAGCTATCAGAGTGTGGTGGGTTAATGTGTATCAAGGGACTTTATCACTGCATCACTACTTGGCCAATGGTCTTAAGTTGTATTAAAATGGGACTGTATTGCTAATCCCACTTCAGGATTGGGAATGGCATATTTGGCAGGAGGGTGGGCGGGGATTAAAATTACTTTATAGGCTTTGGAAAATGAGGATTGTGTTGGAAAGTGTGAGATGGGATTTCCATATCCCACGATGAGGAATTTCTAAGTGTAATTTGAAAGAAAATTCTGGGATTTACGTTTAACTGCCTACACTCCAAATATGGTATTGGAAAACATGGGATGCACCCAAATCCCATGAGATCGAGAAAATGGCCGTAACCAATTCGAATAGGGCCATGGAAAGTGAATGAAAAGTGAAGGGGAGAGAAAGTAAGGGTTGGAGGTTTGTTCCTCCATGAGTTGGAGCCTCAACAAAGATTGTAGAGGCCCCAACGGGCAGGGATTGAAGGAGGAAAATGAGTAGATGGGATGGGTTGAGAGCTTACCCGAATTTGAGCTCCAAATGAGGCATGTAAGTGCTCAAATGAAAGAGAATGGAGAGGGTAGGGGGTAGGTTATGTTGTAATCGTTGGAGGAGGATGTATGGTTGGACATGAAACAACGAAATGGGCGATTGGAGTGGAGGTTTGAGAGAGAAAAATCAGAAATGGAGGTTTGGGCGTTTGGAAGGGGTGATGTGAGAGAGAGGGGAGCTCTAGCCCCCAAAATCCTAAACCTTAGGCCAAACCGCGCGTGCCTCGTGGTAGGGGAGGTCGGGCCGACCAACCCCAGCCCCGGCCCCACACCAGATGGGCCACCGGACCGCGGTCCGCCGCCGGAACCGCGGCTCCACCGCGGTCCGCCTTGGCCGGAACCGCGCCGCCGCAGTGGGGCCCTGTTCATCATGCTCCCAGGGTGTCAGAAATACCCTGGTTCGACCCTGGGTCCCATCAGATTTAAGTGGGGAGACCCCCGACTCCGATTTGCTCCATTTCGGGTATTTTCGGGACAATCAGACATATCTTGCAATCCGAAATGAGTTATCTGACGTAAAATATATGAATTTGCGGTAAAACGAGCTAATGAAGCCAACCAACCCGTTATGTCGGGTTGCGCAGCCCGGAATTGTGAGAAAACCCTCCGATTGACGGTCATTTCCCCGTTTCAATTTCGTTTTGCTAAAAAAAGTAGTTTTAGTTTAATTACTCTTCATCGGTCAAGCTTTAGGAGTTACGTCCATAGTGAAAAGGGCTTGGAATAATTAGGAGAATGGTTTGGTGAAGCCAAATAGGATGCTTACTATTTTTGGGAGAAAGCCTTGCGCACTTAGTAAACATCACGACCCAATAGTAAATCGCGAACTCCGGGAGTTTTAGTTGTAGTTTGTTCCTGATTTCTTTCCCATTACCTGGTATCCTTATTTAAAGGGTTGTGAACTCGTTTTTTTTTTGTCATGCATTAATCAGTTTTGAATTTATTACAATTTATTTCTATTTTCTGCTTTCTCCTCTTGTAGATTCGAGAAGTCCAGAGAAGCTCCAAGGATTCGGAGTAGTTATCCTCATCACGTTTATCGCACATTTCTTGATTCTCAATGATTGGGATGAGGTGGATTGTGATCTAGACCCTTCACTAGACAACCTAGAAATGTTTTAAGGTCGACCCGTGTGACCATGGTTGAATACATACTCGACTTCGGCGTTCGTTTTCGATGAACTAGCCGTTGGACGGAACAGGGATGCCTAAGACTTTGTTTCTACATTCCGTCGCTCCCTTCTAAGTCGAGTGCGTCAGTGTGCGTCGTGTGACCATAACCCAGGTCCGGTTTAATCCAAATCATGCTCTGATACCAACTTGTAACGCCCTGAAAATCGGGGGTCGAGCATAAACTCAACTCCCAAGTTCCAGAACATCACTTATACAACAAAATGAATGATGATTGAATGTTGACTGTATTTGTGCATTGAACATGAGTGAGATTAAGCCAAAACAGAATATCATACTCCAGAGACAATAAATTTACAAGCGGAAGACTATGATAGATAGATAAAATATAATAAACTGTGATGAGTCTCCAGAGTGTGATAACATTACTAGGTTAAATAATTACAAGTACAGTTCTAAAATATACCAAATGTGTAAGTGTAATATCTTCTATCCCAAGTACCATAGCCCGTCAATGCAGTACAGGTCTTGAGAGACCGTCGAGAGAGTTACATGATAGGAGAACTCCTCCTCATCACCATAGAAGTAGTCGGCTCACGCTTCATAAGCATCGCCATCATCGAAATTCAACAAATCGGTTGGTGTGTACAACACCGAGTCATGTAACGTGGGAGTGAGTGATCAACTCAGTGGAACAGTAAAGCATAGGTTAACATGTTATCAATTCAATCAAGCAGTAATGATAAAGCAGTACAAATCAAACAATTCTAACTACTCTTATTAAGTGCGAGAATGAAATGACATGATGCTGTATGCCCTTGCCAAACCACCCTCATGCGACATCATCTTACGTTCGTGAATGCTTAACACCCTCAGTGCGCCACATCTACTAAGCACATGCGGTGCGAAGATGATCATGATTACCGAGTTATTATTAGTCCATTTCAAACAGCAGTATTGGGAAACTAAGGTACCTCCCTTGTATCATTCCCAAACATGATCCATTCTAGGGTCGTCAGTCCTAGTTAATCTCATACGCTATTATAGTTTGAGAGGCGTAGCGAAGGCATCACAAAGGGCTCGTCACCCGTCAGCACGGATACAGATCTCACCGTATGCGGCTCAATTGCGGCCGTCGGCTCGAGTACGGTCTCAGCGTACTCGGCTCAATCACTAGCCGTCAGCTCGAATACGGGTCTCACCGTGCTCGGCTCAACTCATACTCCGGTTCTTTGTGAAAGACTCGTCGTCAATCACGGACCTTGGAGTATACTCGAAGATACTACGGAGGACTCGTCGCCGTCGGCACGCAGTACGGGTCTCACCGTACTCGGCTCTCGCCGTAGTATCGACGGCTCGAATATAGTGTCCCATACCACCATAATCGACTCACGAGTCCAGTTGCTCACTGGTCACTACGGGGAGGCACGTGGCCCCAGCGTAGGCCGATAGCTCGACCACGGTGTCCCATACCACCATGCCCGGCTCATGAGTCTTAGCGGATCAAGGTACCATGGTTAAAAGGGATTTCAGCACGGTAAGTTTGGTACCCTAGGTTCAAGCAATAGCGACCCAAACATGGTGAACATACATAAGACAGATCGGATTACTTGACGAGCTCGGCTAGCTCGAGCGCACAACAAGTTGAATGACATGAAGTGCATAAGCACTTTGCGTGGCCAACCACTATCGCCAACTGAAGTACGACTCGGGTTCGTCGAACACATCTCACGTGGCAAATGAATCACAGCCACAAATTCAATTCTGGTACCGATTGTCTGGACTATAATCATAGCCCCAAATATGATAACTTGCAGATAGATAAAGCAGTAATGGATCAAGATTCCACTCATACAATCAAGGTATGGTATTATCCGTTTAGGGGTGCAAGGGCTATTGCACGCACTCGTTGCTCCGCTCCCCCATCACCCATGACGGATCATACAACGTAAATATAAATTTAAACATATGCATTACATAGTTATAATCATAAAGCAGTTGAGCATGTTATGAATCACAACACAAGCATGAGTTTATACATGTTCAATTCCTAATCACACAACAATCCAAGGAGATCATACACATAGTAAAAAGAGGTTGAGAATCATATCTCAACACCCTTATACATAACAATTTGTTAACTACTACTCATTCAGACTTTTCAAGAAACACTTAAACAAACATACATCAACATACATGACATATGTCGATCACATAGGCATTAGGCCAGATCCTTTCACTAGGGAGTCGCCCCAATCATAACACGCGTACACCCACGACGGATAATCATGGCAAGCAGGAATCCAAGTTCCATTTTCATCAGTCATTTCCACAAACACTTGGGCCACACATTTTAGCATATATGGTGTATATTGGCCGTGGCGTGATTTAGGGAAAATCCTTTCGTCAAAGGGGTATCGCCAATACAACAATCATGAATCCATGACAATTAGTCATGGTGAGTACGAATGAGAATTCGGTACTCATTCAATCAATTTCACAAACACTTAGAATACACTGTTACAACATACATGGTGTATGTTAGCAAAACATGTATTAGGGCTATCCTTTAGCCAAGTGAGTATTTTATCCATGTATAATATATTACTACAGCAAAAATCATGATAAATACATCTCCCAATATTTATACGTATACAGTATTTTCTAAAATACTTATTTTCAACATACATAGTGTATACAAGCAAACATGTATTACGACGATTCTTTTCGCCAAGAAATTAATTCATACGTACATAATATATTTATACAACAATTAATCATAACAAACTCATTGCTAAAATATACACGTATACGGTACTTCTTACAATACCGTATTTCTACATACATGGTGTATATTAGTAAACATGTATTTAGGCGAACCCTTTCGCCAAATGAGTATTTTATCTATACATCATATCCATACGACAATTAAACATGTCAAACATATTTCCATAAAAAATACGTATACGGTATTTTATACGAATACCTAGAGTATGTGAAATTCCAAATTCTACAATTCTAATCGAAACAGAAAACGGAAAGCACTTTATACATGTGCAATTGCATGCAGATCATGAATCTATCATTATCTGACATTGAAAGCGTTGAAAACCATAACCTATACACCTAAAGTCCGTACCTTGTGTCGTAGAATCGTAACGGAGTTGATAGGTTCGCTAAGCTTCCGTATACGGGAGTTTGGCAACCTATGGAACGAAATACGTTAGCTATTTCATAACCTACAACCTAAACAACCCTAAAACAGGTTAGGGTTAGGGTTTCTTACCTAGAAACGACGCCTTGGGAATCATAGGAAAGCAATGAGAATCGGGCGGTGGAGCCGAATAGCGGCGAGGAACGAAAGCGGGAGGAGTTCCTCCCACATCTCCCTCACTTTCTCTCTCTTTTCTCTCTCTCAAATCCAAATTCGTATGGCTGGAATGGGAGAGGGTTTAAGGTCCTTTTATAGCCTAAAACCTTCCCAAAATAGACTCAGGTTCAAGGGTTACTGCTATTATAAGCATTTCGGCGATGTTCCAGCTCAAAAGAGTGTTTCTGGTGGCCCCCCTTGAGCCAAACGTCAGACTTAAGCTCTCCACACATGGATCTACATGGGATTACGCTTTCGACTCGATTGGATTCTCAGATCGCACGTGGCGGACCACTTTCAGTTCAACGGTCAGTGGGCGGACGATCCAGAAATTCCAAGTACATGTAAATGTTCTGAAATTTTTCCGATCCGATGGTGTAATTTGGTCGATTACGACGGTGCAGTTTGCTTATCGATGCGCAAGCGAATGGTGCCGAGATCACTATTCCGGATATTTATTTTGTAAAGGGAATAGTGTTTTCACACTCCCTCGCTCCGGACTCAAGCGAATGGCCGTGGGACATCGAGTGGACTGATTTCTAAGGTGGTTGTCAAGCCCGGTGGCGGTCCTAGTTCCTTAACTTCGTGTTAATCGGATTTCCGATGTGCGGTCTAGACCTAATCGAAGTTTCGAGATGCTCCGTGAGCGTAGGGTAATGAGATTGATCCTAAGTTTTAGGGTAACCTAGCGTCGGTGATTCTACAAGTTTTGAGTCTTGCGGAACGTATTTAAAGCGATTGGTGCTAATTTCACGGGCACTCTAGTTTAACACTTAGCTAAATCTCACTTAATTTCTAAAGGATTTAGTCCTGTAAGATTTATGTATGAGGTGGTACTGGGCTTTTGTAGTTTGTATATAAAGTGATCCAAGTTATACTACTTAGCTAGTTTAGGATAGTGTCTAGGATGAAAGTACTTTGAAAATTTTAAAGAAAAAGGTGGTGAAGGGTGGAATTTGTGAAGAAAATGGTTAAGGAGCGATTTTTAGACTGTGGGATTTAGTTCTGACAAGTTAATAAGGTCTTAGGATCGACCCATTGCCTAAGGACGTCTAATTCCAGGTTGGCAAAAATCCGGGGTGTTACAATCTACCCCCCTTAAAACAAAATTTCGTCCCCAAAATTGGCTAAGGGTAATAAGGGAAGATTTCTATTATTTTATTTGCCTAAGACTTATTGGTTCCAAGTTTCTACGTGTGGTAGGGTATATACTAGCCTGGTTCATTTTAGTCTACCCCCCTTAAAACTTAATTCTTTATCCATTTATCATACCCTGATGGTTTGCTACCATTTATTTCTTTACCTATTTGGAGTCTCAACGACAATTCCCACAATTTAGAGTTAGATAGTTGTTTTCATTGTTTGACCAACACGGAGAGACGGTAATAGTGGGCTCGATCCCGATACATCGATCATCTACCGGGCCAGGGTAGGAAGCTCATCGTATCCCTTCCGAATCCTGGTGGATCCTGGTCGTCCGCTCGTCGGCGGAGAGAGTCCATCGGTAGTCACCCAGGATTGGGAATTGGGTCAAGCCGCGAAAACTTCGCAGTTGTAGATGTCAGTAACTCCGTAGTCCGATCACTCTCTAAGAGTAGGGAATGTCCATCATTGAAAGGCTCAAATTGTTTATTCTAAGGTTGCCCTTTAGGTCTTAGTCTAAGAGAGTCCTCAATATTATCTATGTCCAAGGAAAGGGTGAATCAAATCTTACTAGATCATCCTAAAACATTTTCTTATAGTAGAACTTACTAGGGCTTTTATAATGTTCGTATTTATCGAGCACCGTTTCGATCCTGGGCCAGTGGGGTAGGGTCCACCACGTTTCCGCTGCGCCACCCAGGTTAAAGAGGTGTATTAGGTGACCTAACTAGAGCGGGTTCATCATGTTCTACCCCCCTTAAAATTTATTTTCACCTTCAAGGCTCAAGAGCTATGTCCTGATCCGTATGTTGGAACAAGGTGTAATTTATAACCTGTCTTTGACATGAAATGGGAAATACATTGGTCTGCCTTTCATCGACGATGTGTAGTATAGCATTGATACCTATGGGTATCGAGGAGCTAAAAATGACGGGTAATGTGGTTGATGTCAGGGGCAGGTGTGAGTTTGAGGCAAGATGCCTAATCCTACCAAGGGGTTTTATCGCGGCCCAAACTTATCCTATTTAATCATGTATAGTTTAATAGGCATGCTATCTTTCTACGGTCATAAACATAATTTGTATGTCGACATGGCATGCGACTTGGGACCTAATTCCTAACTATTTGTTGCCCATTTGGGTAATTCCTTGGGCCTAAAAGACAAAGTCTCTATTGGCTATATGTTCTTAACACTTCTCGAAGACGAAGTTATAAACTTTTAGTTGTAAGTGGTCAGGCCAACACGAAAGGAATGTTGTGTAGTGGGTCTGAGTCGGATACATGGACCTCCTGCCTAGCTAAAACAGAAAGTTGCCATATCATTCCTTAATCCTAGTCGATCCCGACCTTCGCTGATCAGAGCATAGGGTTCATTGGTCACTACCGGGATTGAGGATTCGATTCAAACCGCGAATACCTCGCTTATATGTAGTTTCTCTACTCCGTGTTCCCGATTGTACTAAGTCCTTGAGAAGGAAATTATAAGGGATGTATTGATTGGACCTAACATTGAATCCAAGGGTTATATAGGTTTTCTCTAATCGTGAATAGTTTCTACGTCAAACAAGCTCCCTAAGAGTTACTAAGGAAGCCTAAAGTATTAAGGGGATTCAACAACGGAACGGGGTCTTGCTCCAACCTATTCAAGCCAACTAACTACGTCTATCACTCAATTATCTTAACATTGTTAGTCGTTTACATTTCTTAGTCTAATTAGCAGCCTAGGCTTAACTTATGAGCAGCGATAATCCACTAGTTGTAATCTAAAATCTATGCTTATACCCCAGATGATTTTATACCCTTTCTAAATAAAGAAATTATTTTATCGCCTAGGGTCAAAGTTGTCTGATTGGAATTGGGTTGCCGGAACTCGAATTTAACTACGCACGAGCATTTCACATATGTTCATACTAGCTAAGAAGATCCTAAGGGTCACATTATAAATTTGTTGGGTTTCCTATATGGTCGGTCTGTCGAAATCCGGAGACAACGCTCTTGGTCCAAAACTCTAAGAGTCTATTTGTCAAACAACCATTTACTCTAAAAGCTTAAGCTATCGAGTGTGGTGGGTTAATGTGTATCAAGGGACTTTATCAACGCATCACTACTTGGCCAATGGTCTTAAGTTGTATTAAAATGGGACTGTATTGCTAATCCCACTTCAGGATTGGGAATGGCATATTTGCCAGGAGGGTGGGCGGGGATTAAAATTACTTTATAGGCTTTGGAAAATGAGGATTGTGTTGAAAAGTGTGAGATGGGATTTCCATATCCCACGATGAGGAATTTCTAAGTGTAATTTGAAAGAAAATTCCGGGATTTACGTTTAACTGCCTACACTCCAAATATGGTATTGGAAAACATGGGATGCACCCAAATCCCATGAGATCGAGAAAATAGCCGTAACCAATTCGAATAGGGCCATGGAAAGTGAATGAAAAGTGAAGGGGAGAGAAAGCAAGGGTTGGAGGTTTGTTCCTCCATGAGTTTGAGCCTCAATAAAGATTGTAAAGGCCCCAACGGGCAGGGATTGAAGGAGGAAAATGAGTAGATGGGATGGGTTGAGAGCTTACCCGAATTTGAGCTCCAAATGAGGCATGTAAGTGCTCAAATGAAAGAGAATGGAGAGGGTAGGGGGTAGGTTATGTTGTAATCGTTGGAGGAGGATGTATGGTTGGACATGAAACAACGAAATGGGCGATTGGAGTGGAGGTTTGAGAGAGAAAAATCAGAAATGGAGGTTTGGGCGTTTGGAAGGGGTGATGTGAGAGAGAGGGGAGCTCCAGCCCCCAAAATCCTAAACCTTAGGCCAAACTAGCGCGTGCCATGTGGTAGGGAGGTCGGGCCGACCAACCCCGACCAGGCCCCATACCAGATGGGCCACCGGACCGCGGTCCGCCGCCGGAACCGCGGCTCCACCGCGGTCCGCCTTGGCCGGAACCGCGCCGCCGCGGTGGGGCCCTGTTCAGCATGCTCCCAGGGTGTCAGAAACACCCTGGTTCGACCCTGGGTCCCATCAGATTTAAGTGGGGAGACCCCCGACTCCGATTTGCTCCATTTCGGGTATTTTCGGGACAATCAGACATATCTTGCAATCCGAAATGAGTTATCTGACGTAAAATATATGAATTTGGGGTAGAATGAGCTAATGAAGCCAACCAACCCGCTATGTCGGGTTGCGCAGCCCGAAATTGTGAGAAAACACTCCGATTGACGGTCATTTCCCCGTTTCAATTTCGTTTTGCTAAAAAAAGTAGTTTTAGTTTAATTACTCTTCATCGGTCGAGCTTTAGGAGTTACGTCCATAGTGAAAAGGGCTTGGAATAATTAGGAGAATGGTTTGGTGAAGCCAAATAGGATGCTTACTATTTTTGGGTGAAAGCCTTGCGCACTTAGTAAACATCACGACCCAATAGTAAATCGCGAACTCCAGGAGTTTTAGTTGCAGTTTGTTCCTGATTTCTTTCCCATTACCTGGTATCCTTATTTAAAGGGTTGTGAACTCTTTTTTTTTGTCATGCATTAATCAGTTTTGAATTTATTACAATTTATTTCTATTTTATGCTTTCTCCTCTTGTAGATTCGAGAAGTCCAGAGAAGCTCCAAGGATTCGGAGTAGTTATTCTCATCACGTTTATCGCACATTTTACTGATTCTCAATGATTGGGATGAGGTGGATTGTTATCTAGACCCTTCACTAGACAACCTAGAAATGTTTTAAGGTTGACCCGTGTGACCATGGTTGAATACATACTCGACTTCGGCGTTCGTTTTCAGTGAACTAGCCGTTGGACGGAACAGGGATGCCTAAGACTGTTTCTACATTCCGTCGCTCCCTCTAAGTCAGAGTGCGTCAGTGTGCGTCGTGTGACCATAACCCAGGTCCGGTTTAATCCAAATCATGCTCTGATACCAACCTGTAATGCCCTGAAAATCGGGGGTCGAGCATAAACTCAACTCCCGAGTTCCAGAACATCACTTATGCAACAAAATGAATGATGATTGAATGTTGACTGTAATTGTGCATTGAACATGAGTGATATTAAGCCAAAACAGAATATCATACTCCAGAGACAATAAATTTACAAGCGGAAGACTGTGATAGATAGATAAAATATAATAAACTGTGATGAGTCTCCAGAGTGTGATAACATTACTAGGTTAAATAATTACAAGTACAGTTCTAAAATATACCAAATGTGTAAGTGTAATATCTTCTATCCCAAGTACCATAGCCCCGTCAATGCGTGCAGGTCTTCGAGAGACCATCGAGAGGATTACATGATAGGAGAACTCCTCCTCTCATCACCATAGAAGTAGTCCGGCTCTGCTTCGTATAGCATCACCATCATCGAAATTCAACAAATGCGGTTGGTGTGTACAACACCGAGTCATGTAACGTGGGAGTGAGTGATCAACTCAGTGGAACAGTAAAGCATAGGTTAACATGTTATCAATTCAATCGAGCAGTAATGATAAAGCAGTACAAATCAAACAATTCTAACTACTCTTATTAAGTGCGAGAATGAAATGACATATCTTTGTATGCCCTTGCCAAACCACCCTCATGCGACATCATCTTACGTTCGCAAATGCTTAACTCCCTCGGTGCGCCACATCTACTAAGCACATGCGGTGCGATGATGATCATGATTACCAGAGTTATTATTAGTCCATTTCAAACGGCGGTATTGGGAAACTAAGGTACCTCCCTTGTATCATTCCCAAACATGATCCATTCTAGGGTTGTCGATCTAGTTAATCTCATATGCTATTATGGTTTGAGAGGCGTGGCGAAGGCATCACAAAGGACTCGTCACCGTCGGCACGGATACGAGATCTCACCGTATGCGGCTTAATTGTGGCCGTCGGCTCAGTACGGTCTCACCGTACTCGGCTCAAACACTAGCCGTCGGCTCGAATACGGGTCTCACCGTACTCGGCTCAACTCATACTCCGATTCTTTGTGAAAGACTCGTCGCCAATCACAGACCTTGGAGTATACTCGAAAGATACTACGGAGGGACTCGTCGCCGAGTCGGCACGAGTACGGGTCTCACCGTACTTGGCTCTCACCGTAAGTATCGACAGGCTCGAATATGGTGTCCCATACCACCATAATCGGCTCACGAGTCTGGTTGCTCCTTTGGTCACTAGGGGAGGCACGTGGCCCCGGCGTGGCCGGCGGCTCGACCACGGTGTCCCATACCACCATGCCGGCTCATGAGTCTTAGCGGATCGAGGTACCATGGTTAAAGGGATTTCACTTGGTAAGTTTGGTACCTTAGGTTCAAGCAGTAGCGACCAAACATGGTGAACATACATAAGACAGATCGGATTACTTGACGAGCTCGGCTAGCTCGAGCTTACAACAAGTTGAACGACATGAAGTGCATAAGCACTTCGCGTGGCCAACCACTATCGCCAACCGAAGTACGACTCGGGTTCGTCGAACACATCTCACGTGGCAAATGAATCACGACCCACGAATTCAATTCAATGCCGATTATGCGGACTATAATCATAGCCCCAAACATGATAACTATAGATAGATAAAGCGATAATGGATCAAGATTCCACTCATACAATCAATGTATGGTATTATCCATTTTGGTACATGAGAATTTGTTGCACTTTTCGTTGCTCCGCTCCCCCATCACCCATGACGGATCATACAATGTAAATATAAATTTAAACATATGCATTACATAGTTATAATCATAAAGCAGTTGAGCATGTTATAAATCACAACACAAGCATGAGTTTATACATGTTCAATTCCTAATCACACAACAATCCAAGGAGATCATACACATAGTTTAAAGAGGTTGAGAATCATATTTCAACACCCTTATACATTACAATTTGTTAACTACTACTCATTCAGACTTTTCAAGAAACACTTAAACAAACATACATCAACATACATGACATATGTCGATCACATAGGCATTAGGCCAGATCCTTTCACTAGGGAGTCGCCCCAATCATAACACGCGTACACCCACGACGGATAGTCATGGCAAGCAGGAATCCAAGTTCCATTTTCATCAGTCATTTCCACAAACACTTGGGCCACACATTTTAGCATATATGGTGTATATTGGCCGTGGCGTGATTTAGGGCAAATCCTTTCGTCAAAGGGGTATCGCCAATTCGTCAAAGGGGTATCGCCAATACAACAATCATGAATCCATGACAATTAGTCATGGTGAGTACGAATGAGAATTCGGTACTCATTCAATCAATTTCACAAACACTTAGAATACACTGTTACAACATACATGGTGTATGTTAGCAAAACATGTATTAGGGCTATCCTTTAGCCAAGTGAGTATTTTATCCATGTATAATATATTACTACAGCAAAAATCATGATAAATACATCTCCCAATATTTATACGTATACAGTATTTTCTAAAATACGTATTTTCAACATACATAGTGTATACAAGCAAACATGTATTACGACGATTCTTTTCGCCAAGAAATTAATTCATACGTACATAATATATTTATACAACAATTAATCATAACAAACTCATTGCTAAAATATACACGTATACGGTACTTCTTACAATACCGTATTTCTACATACATGGTGTATATTAATAAACATGAATTTAGGTGAACCCTTTCGCCAAATGAGTATTTTATCCATACATCATATATCCATATGACAATTAAACATGTCAAACATATTTCCAAAAAAATACGTATACGGTATTTTATACGAATACCTAGAGTATGTGAAATTCCAAATTCTACAATTCTAATCGAAACAGAAAACGGAAAGCACTTTGTACATGTGCAATTGCATGCAGATAATGAATCTATCATTATCGACATTGAAACATTGAAAACCATAACCTATACACCTAAAGTCCGCACCTTGTGTCGTAGAATCGTAACTGAGTTGATAGGTTCGCTAAGCTTCCGTATACGGGAGTTTGGCAACCTATGGAACGAAATGCGTTAGCTATTTCATAACCTACAACCTAAACAACCCTAAAACAGGTTAGGGTTAGGGTTTCTTACCTAGAAACGACGCCGGAATCGCCGGAAAAGTGATGAGAATCAGGCGGTGGAGCCGAATAGCGGCGAGGAATGAGCGGCGGGGAGTTCCTCCACATCTCCCTCACTTTCTCTCTCTTTTCTCTCTCTCAAATACAAATTCGTATGGCTGGAATGGGAGAGGGTTTAAGGTCCTTTTATAGCCTAAAACCTTCCCAAAATAGACTCAGGTTCAAGGGTTACTGCTATTATAAGCATTTCGGCGATGTTCCAGCTCAAAAGAGTGTTTCTGGTGGCCCCCCTTGAGCCAAATGTCAGACTTAAGCTCTCCACACATGGATCTACGTGGGATTACGCTTTGGACTCGATCGGATTCCCAGATCACACGTGGCGGACCACTTTCAGTTCAACGGTCAGTGGGCCACGATCCGAAATTCCAAGTACATGTAAATGATCCTGAAATTTTTCCTGATCCGAGGGTGTAATTTGGTCTGATTCTGACGGTCTGGTTGCTTAATGCTGATGCGCAAGCGAATGGTGCCAGATCACTATTCCAGATATTTATTTTGTAAAGGGAATAGTGTTTTTCACACTCCCTCGCTCCAGACTCAAGCGAATGGCCGTGGGACATCGGCTGGACCTGATTTCTGAGGTGGTTGTCAAGCCCAGTGAGGCGGTCCTAGTTCCTTAACTTCGTGTTAATCAGATTTTCGATGTGCGGTCTAGACCTAATACGAAGTTTCGAGATGCTCCTGTAAGCAGCCAGGTAACGAAATTGATCCTAAGTTTTAGGGTAACCTAGCGTCAATGATTCTACAAGTTTTGAGTCTTGCAGAACGTATTTAAAGCGATTGGTGCTAATTTCACAGGCACTCTAGTTTAACACTAGCTAAATCTCACTTAATTTCTAAAGGATTTAGTCTGTAAGATTTCTGTCTGAGGTGGTACACGGCTTTTGTAGTTTGTATATAAAGTGATCCAAGTTATACTACTTAGCTAGTTTAGGATAGTGTCTAGGATGAAAGTACTTTGAAAATTTTAAAAAAAAAAGATGGTGAAGGGTGGAATTTGTGAAGAAAATGGTTAAGGAGCGATTTTTAGACTGTAGGATTTAGTTCTGACAAGTTAATAAGGTCTTAGGATCGACCCATTGCCTAAGGACGTCTAATTCCAGGTTGGCAAAAATCTGGGGTGTTACAATAATGATGTCACCAATCATTATCATCATCATCATCTGAGCCTTATCCCAACCAATTGGGGTCGGCTACACTAATCCTGTTCTGCCATGCCACTCTGTGAACTGTCAGATTGTTGAAATAACCGCCCGTTATCAGGCTTGGGACTAGCAATGAGAGCGAAGAACTCCCACCAGCAATGTGCATGCAAAACTGTGGAAAATATAAAATCTTAAATACGGAGTCTAATCCTACGCAAAATCTCAACACCTAGAATAATCACCAATTGTAATTGGCATTTTGACGATAGAAAATTCTGATCAAATATCCTAAGTATAATCATCCCGACCCCTTCTATGGATGGGGAGATAAAGGAATGCAACCATGAGGCATTATCAATTCATGGAATTACATGAGGTGCAAACTAAAAGCATTTAAACATATACACAGAATTTGTGGACAGTGATTATGATCATTGATTTGGTGGGCCACCATGTGTCTGCACCTGAGAAGGCAATGAGATAGATTATGGTAGCCTTCCAATAAGTGAATCTCAATTGGATGGGCAAGTTATCTAGCCACTATGAATTTGGACCCTTGGACATCTTGGTGGTAGCATTAATCAATGCTCCCAATCACGAACTTGGGGATGTCTGATGGGAATGGCACTTCATAGGCACTTCTCTTTTATCATAGTTCTAAGACTCACCGATTCAACTTGAAATTTGGCCGAGTAAACTCAACTCAGCAAGATTTCAAGCTGAGTCTCTTAGAAACTCGAGCCAAGTCTTTTGGAAACTCAGTTATGGGCCTGACTCAATCTTGAATCTAGAAAACTTGACGAGTTCAACTCTAGGCGACTCGTGATGACTCGAGGCAAGTTACACAGTGAGTCATAGAGATATTGTTAGTAAAAAGTACATGGGGAGGGTGAGAATCAAACATACAACCCCACCAAGACGGAGAGAAACACTTAACCAACACATCAACCAGCTACTACAATAAAATACTTCAATTTTATGCTACTTATTCCTAGTTCTAACTATTTAAGATATCCATTGACATACCTAATATGTTTAATTACAGTAAATTAAATAGGGATTTCTAGAATAAAATTCCTTGCTAATTTAGATTTTACCAAATAATGCCTCCATGATTGGAGATAACCAAGTTGTGCTTCTGGAGGTGTGCAATTGCCAAAATACCTCTTTTTTTTTCTTTTTTCTTTTTTTCCTTTATAAAATTTTGACGTCGAGAACTGTGGAGGCCCAAGTGGCATGTGTATGACATCCAAGGCATCCAACAGATGCAATCCCTTCATGATGATTAGATGAAGAAAATATATGGTAGATCTAACCATTGGGAGGGCCACAAAAAATAATTTATGCCACCCAAAAACATCCAAATTCACTTGTAGCCCATATAATGTATTGTTAGGCCCCTTTTTTCTGGGGTATCACCACTTTCCGGTGTATATGTTAGACGGGTTGAATGCCATAGACAGATCACGTGGGCCCTGCAATTCTCAACTTTATTGGTTTTAAGGGAAAAAATAATGGAGGGCATTTCGTCAGTCCCTCAAAAAGCACCTGCTGGGCAATTTGATTCATGGAGGCATTATTTCGTGAGGAGTGTGTTTGGTTTTCCAATTACAATGGTAAATGGCTGGAAATGTAATGATTACAATTTCCTTGTTTCCCTCACAAGTTTAAGTCTCAATTTACAAGCCCGAACATGCCCAAAACAGAATTTCTGAGGAATTTTTACCTAAAAATCCCAATTAAATATCGAGTCGAGTCAAATCAAGTCTTTGAGTCTACCCAACCCAATTGAACATTGAGTCAAGTTGAGTTTTCAGGTTCTCATACTATGCTCTTTATAAAAGGCTGTATGAAGCATGCATCATGATAGCATTTCACATGATGAAATGCATAACACTCGTCCCAAATTACTAACATTTCATGGAGGCCAAGCACTATGTAAGAGGTAAGGCCACCTTTCAATGATTCATACCATTCATCATGGCAATCATATCATGGGCAATGCTACTACAAACTTCCTCACAGGACAACCCTGGCCATCTGATCATCAGCCAACAAAATACATTTTTCAAAAGACAAGATAACCATTAGTCACTAGCAATGAAACATCCAATTGTAAGATGGTCGAGAATGAGGAGATTGTAGTGCATCACCTGGCCATAATTTCAGTAAGGGAAAGATGTATAACATCAGAATGGAGTGCTGACGTGACCAGAAATTGTGGTAATTCAGAACAATTTCCGTAGGGGAAAGATTTATACGATGAGAAGGACATAACTAGAAATCGTAGTAGTTGAGAATGATCATTGTATAATATCTATAGTTACTTGAATTAATCTTTCAATCCAGTTTTCGAACAAGTGGTTGAAATTGCAGAATAATCATTTAGAAGGAACACAATTTTATTCCATACAGTAGGATAACTAAGAGTAATGCTACTTGCAGACACCAAACATAACTAAGAGCATTACCAACAACATTTGATAATAGATTTAATGGGGAAGCATCATCATCAGCTCTATTTTAGAACATAAACCTGCGTACGAAGTGCTTGGAAGCTACTACAATGTTTTAGGTGATTTGGAGCAGTTACAGGCCTATTTTGAAAAGACTCATATTACTGAGTTGTATTTTCACTAAGGTTCCAGTTCTATCATGCATCTAAGAAACATAAAAATATAAAGAATAACTAATCTTACTCTACAAATACAAGGACCAATAGATCCCTACTTTGTACAGAACACATGCAGAGAAATACCCCTATTTTAACAAAATAACAAATAGAAGTCTTTAGTACGAATGGACATTTAATAGGTGATGAGAGCTAGAATTACATTACTTACAAGTGCTAAGACAGACTGCGTCGACAACACCCAAGTGACTAAGTGATAACTATACCCCTGTGCATCTCTTAAAAAAAGTCGCACAGTCTGCCTCATTGAATGATCATGAACAAAAACTAAATAAATCTTCCTAGAAAATTCAGTTGGCAGGCACAAAGAAATAATTAAAAAAGGACAAAACCCACACATCATAGTGGTCCACACATCACAAAGAAGGAATACTTCTTAGAAATTTCAGTTGGCAGGCATAAAGAAACAATTAAAAAAGGACAAAACCCACACATCACAGTGGCCCCTCAGAGGCCCTGTCTGCCCCTAGCTAGAGATAGGGAAGTTACAATGGGGATTGACGGCCCACCATTGGAAACTTTGTGGGGATTAAAAAAGTTTTGCATCAGGATATTTGTGCCTACAGTTTATCTGAGTAGTAATAACCCTACGAACGGTTTGGATGACATATAAACATCATGTTCGGCATTCAAAATCCCCAAATCCCTAATTTGTAATATAAAAAAATTCCCAATTCGGGGTCCACATTCAAATCTGTAAGCCATAAAATCCCCAAATCCCTAAATGGGGGTCCACATCAAATTGGGAATCCATAAATTACTAAATCCCCAAATTTCTAAATCAACATTAAGATTGTGAGAGATTGAAAGAGAGAGATACCTCACGTTCGTGATTGAGTCTTCAACCGAGCTCAGAGAGAGAGAGAGAGAAGGGCGAGCGTGGGCAGGGAGGGCGTCGTTTCGGCTCCCTCCCTTTTTTTGGATCAAACAGAGAGAGAGAGAAGGAGAGAGATGATCGACGACATTCGGGCACTCAAGAGAGAGAGGGGATGGAGAGGATTAGAGAGAGAGAGAGAGAGATGGGGTTCGGGAGAGGATTAGGGCACGAGAGAGAGAGAGAGGGGATGGAGAGGAATTTGGGGATTGAGAGGGTCGAGAGAGCGCTGACGCTCCTCGACCTCCGAGTTGTATGAACGGTTTAAAGGTTTTCAAAGTTAAATGGGCCCCACTGTGATGCGTGTCGACCATCAACACCGTGCATTTGATGGACCCCCTTTAAATTATGGGATATCCCAAAAATCAGCCGTATATGGAACTTATGTGGGTCATACCATCTAAAATCATGTGAAGAAATGCCTAAAACATATAAAAGCACTTGGTGGGGCCCACCTGAAATTTTGATGCATATGAAACTTGTTCTGACTCTTCATCCAAGTGGGACACACATAATGGATGGTCTGGATTTGTGAACCACATCTCGGCGGGCCCAACAAATGATTATGAATGATTTAATGGAGGGTAACCCCTCTCAACTTTTGTATGTGGTGTGGCCCAAAAAAGTCACGGATTGACTTGATTTTTAAGCCCCAGGCCCACCATGGAATGGTGCATCTGACTGGTCGGGTAGATGTTCGACACCCACCACGGTGGGGCCCACACAGCTCGACCGTAGGAGAAGTTTCCATGAGCTTGACAGTACAGAACCTTTTCTCCCACACACACACACACACACACGCACATATATATATATATATATATATATATATATATATATTATAAAAATGTGTTCTATATCCATCATTAAATCCTCCTGAGGCCCACTGTACTGTTTATTTAACATCCAATATGTTGATTAGGTCATACAGGGCCAGATGAAGGGGAAAAACAAAAATTAATTTGATCCAAAACTTTTATGACCCCCAAATGTTTTTTAATGGTTGATGCTCATTCAACACCGTTTCCTGGAAAGTGGTCCACTCAAGATTTGGATATATCTCATTTTTGGTCTCATACCGTAGGATGATCTTTAAAAATAGATAGACGACATGGATTAAACACATACATCATGGTAGGGCTCACGGAGCGCGCACCAACCACCAGTCATTGGACGATGTCAGGGGGAGTAGCCAATCCATTCCCCTTATTTGTGGTGTGGTCCATTTAATCTTTGGATATGATTCATCTTTTGGATAATTCTCTAAAATTATCTTCAAAAGATGGATGAACGGTGTGGGTTGATCCCAAATTTTCGGTAAATCCAAGTGTAATAAATCCACCAAACAGGAAAGGTGCGCCTTGAGAAATATGGGTGCTTGGAAGGTGTGTGGCGGACAAGGGAATCTTCAGCCTATAAAGCTTCGCCCTTGTAGAAATGGATCTCCTCTGTGAAATAGGCATTCTTGGAAAGGGTTGGATTATCCCTGGGAAATGGTGAATAAAATCACGTTTTGGGAAGACATGTGGGTGGGAACTTTCACCTTAAAAGGCGATTTTCCCATGCTGCTTAGGTTCGCCTTGGACCCTTATGTGGTGGTGGTCTGCTGTTTCTCCTGTGTTTTGAATCAAGCTGATATGTTTGTTTTTCCATCTCACTTTATAACATGATCCAAAAATGAGGCCGTTCTAAATCTTAAGTGGACCACATTGTAGGAAACAATAGTGATTAGAGGTGTTTTGAATCAAGCTGATATGTGTTTAGATCAAACAGTGGCTATTAGTCTGTGTGACCTGAGTACTAGGTTAAATGACAATTAAACATTACAACAGGCCCTAGAAATGATGTTAACCATATTAAAGACCATTGATCAAATTATTAATATTTGTTAGATGGATCATTTTGTTGAATGGACCTATTTTTGTGGAAATGATCTTGACCATATTAAAGACCATGATCAAGATCATTTCCACTCATCATTGAATTTGCACTGGAACAATTAGATGACAACTTGTTTGCCCAAACAATGGGGAGTGGGGACCAAAGCTGACATTCAATATCAATGTATAAGAGATCATCGTGTCACATATGGTGCTGATTTGGCTTCATTCTTGCAAACTCTAGTGATGACTGATGAGGATCGAAAAGATCTGACTTTCTAGTCTTTGCTTCAACGCTGTTGAAGTCTTCTTGAATCATTTGTTGAGATTATACCTTCCAACAAAAAAGGAAAAAAAAAAAACTACAATTCAAGTAACTATGGGCATATGGGTGATGCAAAGTTCTATAGCTAATATGTTTGGGGCAACTGTTTGAAGGTCGGGGAAGACAAGTATGTGATCCTCTTGAGTAGTAGGCTGGAATTAGAGACATACACGGTTGGGCTCACCTGATGTACAACTTAGATCTTGCACCCATGCCATCCATCAATTTTTATTTATCATATTAGGGCTTGATACAAAAAATGAGAGGGATATAAATCTCAGGTGGACCACACCACATGAAAACAATAGTGATTGGATATCCACCATTAAAACCCTCCTAAGGCCCACTGTACTTTTTATTTGACATCCAATCTGTTGATTAGGTCATACAGGCCCAGATGATGGGAAAAAGCAAAAACCAGCTTGATTCATTCATTAATGGTGGCAAATAAACCTTACATTGGACTGAAGTTGTTAATGGTGTGGTCCACTTGAGATTTATATTGCCAAGTGATATGTCTAGACCTTAGAAGATCCTCCAAATTCCCAAGAATATTTGATATTATTAGTCTTAATTTCATTTTTAAATCCCAATTAAATAATTTTATTTAGTATCATTTTAAAATCCTAATTTCATTTATTTTGTGGGCCTCACCATGATGTATGTGTTTAATCCATGCTGTCCCCATGAGGTCAAGCTGTGTGGGCCCCACCATGACGTGTGTCAAACATCAACACCATGCATTTGAGGGGTCCGCTTTAAATTATAGGATATCCCAAAAATCAGCGTATAAGGAACTCCTGTATGCCATTCCATCTAAAATCAAGTGAAGACATGCCTAAAACATATAAAAGCACTTTGTGGGCCCCACCTGAAATTTGGATGCGTCTGAAACTAGGTATGACCCCTCATTCAAGTGGCACACACATAATGGATGGGCTGGATTTGTGGACCACATCTCCGTGGGCCCAAAAAAATAATCATGAATGTTTTAATGGAGGGTAACCCCTCTCAACTTTTGTATGTGGTGTGGCCCACACAAGTCATAGATTGATTTGATTTTTAATCCCTGCACCAAGCATGGGATGATGCATCTGACTGATGGGATAGATGTTTAACACGCATCATGATGGGGCCCACAGAGCTATACCAGACCCCGATTTCCTTATTTGGGCGCGCTCTAAAACTTTACGCCCGCCCAAAAAAACCCCAAATCTCCTCCTCTCTCTCTCTCTCTCTCTCTCTCTCTCTCGCGCGGGCGCTCTCCGTTCCCTAACCCTAGCTCTCTCATCTTCCTCCCTCCCTCTATTCGTTCCCCAATCTCTCTCTCTCTCTCTCTCTCTCTCTCTCTCTCTCTCTCTCTCTCTCTCTCTCTGTTCCCCTCTCGTGCTCCATCTCTCTCCGTTTCTTGCTCGATCTCCCTCTCCCTGTCTCATGCTACCTCTCCCTCTCCATCTCTCTCTCTCTGTGTCGTGCTCCCTCTCCCTCTATCAGATTCATCACCTCAGAAAACCTCAGAGGACCCTTCATCATCTCGATTGGAGTTCCATCATCTAGGTGCATCAGGTGGGTGCTTAATCAGGTATTTAGCTAATGTTTAGTATCACTATTATAAGTATCACACACACATACATGATTAATAGAATTTTAATCTTGCTAATAAATAAAAAAAATCATGTTGATCTCATTTCTCATATTTTATGTTGACTGTAAAAATCCTCAAGATATCTGATTTTTCCAAACAAGCTATTGATTTTTTTTAGAATCCCTAAATGATCCTCCAAAGGAGTGATTGTCAACAGATGCCATCTTCTTCATAGTTCCATTTCCTCTTTTCATTCTTCCTTCTTTAATCCCAATGTTGTATACATGTTCTATCAGTGATGTTCTTCTGTTCAGTTAAATCTTCCATTTATTTACAATCAGCCTTTCAATTCTTTAGTCCACCATTATAATATGAGAGAAAAGACTAACAAGGACAATATACATTAGACAGTGTTAGTGCTCATATGGATTAGTATTTGCTTCAAGATGTTGTTCCTAAGTTGTATTGTAGATTGCATTTGCTTCAGTTAAGCAGTTGGTTATATCTCAGGAGTTAATATATACAAGTTCTAACAAAAGCGCTTGCAAATGATCGTGGGTTCAACCAATAAAATCAATCTGTATGCTCAGTGATTCATGATATCGTGACCTTAGTTTACATGAAGCAGGAACAAGAACTCAATGGTTCTTGAAATTTCAAGATGATGGGAAAGCCTATTTTAGCAACTCTATTAAACTGGTATTAAAGAATTTAAATATTCACATATTTAAATCCATAGAAATTAACTTATTGAGTGCTGTATTCATAGAAACTTAGAATATCCTAATTTGAAAATAACACAAAAGTTAGAATGTATACATATTCACAAAAGGGTGCGATATGTATACATATACACACCTTACATGTGCATGTGAGATTAGGTTTTTCAGATATGCACAACTAACATGTGGAAGCACTACATGTTATATAGTATCAGGTAAAGGCCTGAAAAGAGCATTTGAAAAAAGATGGCTGGTGCTCAATTTGATGTTGCAAATGCTCTACTCAAGCCTTTACCTAAAGTTGCAGTAGAAAGTATTCAATTCACATAAGAGCTTTTATTATTTTATTTTTTTTAAAGTGCTTTAAAAATCTGCATTCAGTAAAGAAGCAAATGAGCTCGACTGAAAGTGGGCCAATTTGGAAATTCATCCTGATGATGTTATAACCAACCTGTTGTTACATTTGAAGACAACAATGACTATTGGTATGGGCCGTATGGCCCACAAAGCCAATACTATAAAACCATTGTACAAAAGCCGTTGTAGAAAAGGGGAAATTGATGAAAATTCCTTTCAAAATCTCTTTGATCTATTTCACCTTCACTAGCAACTCGAGCACATTTGACTTGAGCTAAAATGAACAATGCCTCAAATTGTTGCAAATTCTTGTGAAAATTAAAAAACCCCACCTCCCCGTCACTTCCAAATCCAATTTCCGAAGCTAAGAAAATGGGAAGATGGCTTGCATGAACATGTGAGATTAAGATTATAGAGGAATTATGATTACCCTGCAAAATCCATTTATTTTTCCTTTTCCTATGCGAATGAATTACCATCAGTGCACTCACAACCTGGAATTTCAAGAAAGGGATTAGAATTGCTCCTACCACATGGTACTTCACTCATCCATGGTATGTTTGCAATCAAATGTGAAGAAGGATGCCTTTCAAATTTGGATATTCTCGTCTTGCCAAAAGTAAATGGTGTTTATTTTAGTAATGCATTTCCATATTGTACTTGTGTAGATATCTAACCTTTTCTTGGTCCTTGATTACAGGTTCCTTTGAGTGATAACCAAAAGTACATGGTGTTTGTTTGCAATCTTGTTACCGATTCTGCTTCTATAGTGTAGGATGGTAGGGCCCATATGGGCATCTCTATGCAAATGGAGTCTGAAGTTGTGCAGAATGCAATTTGAAAGCATGACATCAAGGGTAACATTAAGCAGATGCTAGAGAGGTCAGCTTTGATACTCGGGGATTATGTGACATGGCATTGTGCATACCATTCAACAGGTTTGATTAATTGTTCAATTTTCCCTTTCACAGGCTCTTGTAAAGTTAGGCTATTGCCTTGTTTTTGCATGCCATGTTATATACTTTATATTTTAACCATGATCTATATATCACTTTACTATTTTCTCAAGATTTTCCAAAACCCTTCTCCACGACATTACTCTACTTGAAGATGTCTTCCTTGAAAAGCACAAGATTCCAAGTTCACAATAAGTTCTTAATAGATTAAACATGTGATTTTTTTTCTATAAATGCAAATGAACTTTCTTGTACCAAATTATGCTTTCAGCTATGTTGGTTGGCTGGGTCCTTACTCATGCCTCAGTGGTAGACTCACAAGAGTTTCAACATGAGGTCATGGGTTCGAGTACCCATTGTGGTGAAATCCCACTGTGGTGTAAGCGTGTGGGGGTGTGTGGGGTGTGAGTGCATGTGTAAAAAAAAAAAAAAAAAAAAAAAAAAAAAAAAGAAAAGAAGAAGCTATTTTGGTTGGCTTTGCCAGGCATCATTCATACTATAAATTATCTGTTAATTCATGTTATCTCACATAAAAGCTAGTTTTAAGTGAGTTTTTCTATTGACAGGCTGAGAACCCAACTTCAGTACATCAAAAGAAAGGAAAACATAAATAAATAAATAAATAATAAAAGAAAAGAAAAAAGAAAGAAAAAGAAGGAAAAAGAAAGAGAAAGGAAACCATCTGTCCTCGATTCTCATCGAACTTTCAAGGAACACTGAAACAAATTCTCATCATGTACAACTACCAAAATTTTTGCCAATATGTTTGTTTATCTATGGCTGGGAATTATAATTTTTAAAGTTTCCTGCATGGTTGATTAGGTAGAAAGAGTACTTTTGATCCTCTACTTTCCAGGTTTTGTCTGGTTGGTCCCTGGCCTGCATTTACATCTTGGCTGTTAACATCTGGTGACTATGGTAAAGGTAAAGATAGGCTCATATGCTTATTTACAGGAAAATGACCAAAACAAATCCAGTTGCTCCTGTTGACAGGACAATCTTTCTACCTAGAAAGAATAATTGTACTATGCTCATAAATTGTTAGTGCAATATAGATCAAGATGCATCTGTTGTGTGTGTGTTGTCTTCTCATAGTGGTTGAGTTGAGAATGCATTGTCAACTAGAATGTAATTAGTTTTCATGATATCTCTGTTGGTCAAGACAGAGTAAATACACCACTATAATGTTACTACTCAGTGGGAGAGGTTGTCACATGTATGTGGTTGTTCTATCCTACATGTCTATAAGTTGCCACTCATGTTTTACTCTAGGAGAACTTCACAGCTGTTGAATTACTCATGCTGTAGCACATAAAGTTATAGTGCTCCTAGTTGCATCAGTTCATTTAGTCCAATTGATTGATCTCAATTGTTTGTCAAGTCCAGAACACATTTAAGGATGCTTCCATGGTTAATTGCTCATGAAATGTGCACTAGACCTAGTGATCAGTCTAGATTGATGGATTGGATAGTCCAGGTGTCCCATGCAACTAGGAGCAGTATAACTTATAGTGCTTTGAGAGCACTGGAGCATTTCTCGTTAATCTTTTTGGAGTTATTGTTCTTAGTAGCATGTTGAAGTATGTTTTCCTGATCACCCTAAATGTTACTGATATTGGATGTGGCATTGATTGAAGATGGACTCCATAGATTTGAAAGACCACTTGCATTTTACTGTTATGTTCATAGATTGCATTTTACTGTTACAAAATTGTAGATGAACAAGGCACATTAAGTTATAAGCCTTTCAAACTTATTGCAGATTGCTGATGCTCTTTACTACAATGCAACAATGATAATTGGCATATTGCAAGAGCTTGGGGTGGCAGCAGAAGTTTTTAATCTCTAGTTTCAGATGTTACAATAGGTTGAAAAAAGTGGTTTACGTGCTAATTTTATAAGGTGACTTCTGCTTCTCAGATTGTTTTCCTCATGTTGTAAAACTTTTCTTGTGGCTTCAATAGTCCTATGGTGATTGCAGGGAACATGATAAGAAAGTTTACTTGTTGGGATTGACTTCACTACTTGCACTTCTGCAGGACCAGTTACCTGGAGAAGCACTAGAACGTGTGTTTAGAGCAACACTTGACCTGCTTGTTGTTTACAAGGATCAAGTTGCAGGTACTGCTCATGTCATTGGATGCTTTTTCTTTTCTTTTTCCTCTTTCCATAATTGCAAGGACTTTAACATGCCGAGTTGATCATCAGTATGGTGCTAACATGTTTCTTAAATGATGTTTTTATGTTTTTGTTAACAAAACTTCCATATATACTTATTTAATTTGGAAGTCTTACATCTGAAAGTCTAAGGCTGTGTCAGGATGAAAAGTTGAATTGAGTTGTGAAAAAATTGATCAAATCCTAATTGTATCTCCTGCATTCACAATGAGAAAGTAGGCTCATATAGCAGTTATGTTCCTATCAAGTCCAACTTGAGTGCAATGTAATTGCATAATCCCTCAAAAAGAACACTGAGAATTAGATTTTGGTCATGTCAATTTGTTGGACTAATTATTGCAATTTGATTCAGTTGTGCTTCCAAACAGAATTCAGTTTATGATTTTACTTTTAGTTGTTGCCAACTTGTAATAGATAACAATTCGTGGATTTCATTCCTTCAAAATAGATAAGAATTCATGGATTTCATTCCTTCAATGAGATTTTGATACGACAATGTTTGGCATAATTCAAAAACCAGAGCTTTGTTAAGCCTACATGCCTGTGCAATAAAGCTCATGTACATGCCACACATGTGCCAAAATGGCATGATAGGTCCAAGATCCAATCCATCTGTTAGAAACAGCACCACTACTTTGATGCCATAGCCAGAAGAATAAGGTTGATCCACTTGGTCAGGTGGGCCACAATTTGCAAAACAAATGTATGGCTCTGAAAAACTTGGGCAAGTTTTCTAACCCATCCACCTGTTTCCAATATTGGCACCCACATGCTAAGTGGAGCAGATTTATTTTTGGGAAAACATGTGGAAGGTCGGACCAACCTAATGGATGGATTGGATCTCATATCCATGTACCATTCTGGCACATGTGTGGAGTGTACATGAGCATTATTGCATGTGTGAGTGTACATGAGCCTTATTGAACCAGTGTGTGTACTTAACAAAGCTCCAGAAACTAATCATTGTTTTTTCTTCATTGAAGTATTAGTGGATTAGCATCTCAGTGCATTCCCTATATAAATTCATACAATAAAGATGTTTTAAATTTCCTTGTTCTTCAATTGTTGTTTCATTCAATTTGATCAAGTAGCAAAGCCAGGTGTTCACCAAGAATAGAAAATATGATTGTATAGAGAAAATTGCGGGAACAAGTTGGATGTTTTCCTCAACAGAACATACTATCTTAATGGAGGATATGACAACAAAGAGGGAATGGCAAAGCTTAATGTGCGAATGGAACAGATTGAGGGTGAGTGAAAGAAGCATGGATTCTTTGGTATTTTTGCACTGTACCCGTTCTTATCATCAATGATGTTGAGAGAAAATACTTGCTTCCAATCTTACATAAGATGTGGTTGGAAGCTCCTGATTCCAAAAATCAGCATGATCCGCTAGCAACAACAAAAATTGAAACATCTTAGGGATCTTCATGTACATAATTGCTAAGGGGGAAAATGGAAGCCCACTTGATGCATTCATTTTCCGTGTTCATTGGTCAAATTTATGCCAAGTGCTAAAGGCAACCTTAAGTTTCCTAATTTCTTCTTAATTTTTTATCAGTTGGTTGAATTCTTTTTTATTTTTTTACAATTTGATACAAGTTACCTTACTACATAGAAATTCTGAAGCAAACAAGATATTTTACCTTTCCGTGCCACAAGAAGCACTTTTGGATGTTGCATCATCTATTGCCGATAATGCCCAAACCTAGAGAGACTGGAACCGCATAATAATAGAAAAACCATTTGGGTTTGATGCAACATCTTCTTTTCAGTTGACACAATCTCTTCTGTCCAAATACAAAGAGAATCAAATCTATAGGTGTTTATACTCCCTTTTCATTTTGTTTTCAGGTTCTATTTTTGGCATCCTTGAATTCGCACTAGCTCTACTTGGGTACTTAGATTCATTGATTCATACTAGTGGAAATAGGCATGTTTCCATTATGTGAAATATTAGCACGCATCCTTGAATCTGCACTAACTTTGTCTGTGGCAGCATGGAAAACAAAAACCACATTAGGCATGTTTCCATTATGTTGATTAATGCTTAGGGAACAATTGTTAGCATGGCATTGCTAGGTGCAATTTTTGGAGCTGCTTCAGGGGGGTTGGACTAATGATGTTTAGGGCATAAGAAGGTTACCCTCATCTGAGCATGTGAATGCAGGTTTATTCTGGTTTCCCTGGTATGCTTCCTTTTACATGGGCTATTTGGGAACAGTTGGTTTCTTTTCTTATTCTATCAGTTGTATTTACTATCTATCTGTGTCAAACAGAAACTGTGCCTATTAGAACTGTAAACCGGCAATGCTCATCTGAACTCCAGGCATTTGTTGATGTTGCTACTGCCATTTTTATGTTTGGATGGATTTATTTATGTACTTTGGAGTTAAATGGATGTAAATGTGAATATGATGAAATATATTACATAACAGGTGTATATCAAGAAATATATTGTAACAGGTGTATATCAAGAAATATATTGTAATAAGTGTATATCAAGAATGTGGAAAAAAAAAAAAAAACTTTTACCTACGAAAATTTTCGTAGTTATAAGTCCCATCTAGTTTTTTACCTACAAAACTTTTCGTAGTTAAAAGTCCATCCATGTTTTTCCCTATGAAAATATTCGTAGCTAAACGTTTTGTATGTATTTTTACCCACAATATCATTCGTAGGAAAATGTTTGGTAAATAATTTTACCTACGAAAATAGGCGTAGGCAAAAGAATTTTTAGCTACGAAATTGGTGGTAGGTAAAAGTTTTGTAAGTATTGTTAACTACGAATATATTTGCGAGTAAAAGTCTTGTAAATACCTTTTAACTACGAAACTATTGGTAGGTAAAAAGTGTTTTCAATATTTTTAGTTACGAAAATATTCGTAGGTAAAAAGTCTTGTAAATATTTTTGGCTACGAAATTGTTGGTAGGTAAAAAGTGTTTTAAATATTTTTATCTACGAAATTGTTGGTAGGTAAAAAGTCTTGTAAATTTTTTAGCTACGAAATTGTTGGTAGGTAAAAAGTGTTTTAAATACTTTTAGCAACGAAAATATGCGCAGGTAAAAAGTCTTTAAATATTTTTAGCTACGAAATTATTGGTAGCTAAAAAGTCTTGTAAATATTTTTACCTACAAAGTATTCGTAGGTAAAAAGTTTCGTCAATATTTTTACCAACGAAAATTAGCGTTGGCAAAATGTTTTGCCTACGAAAACTTTCGTTGGCAAAAGTCTTACCTTTGGCAACGAAAATTTTTTTCATGGGTAAAAGGTTTTTACCTCGGTATATTAGTGAGGAATTTGCCAACGAAAATTTTCGCGGGTAAAAGTTTTTCCCTACGAAATAAGACTTTTACCTACGAAAATTTTCATTGGTAAAAGTGGCTTTTCTTGTAGTGTAAACACGTAGTCTTTATCACTGGCAGAATGGTAACCTATAGCATGAACTAGGTTAGCTTTTTCATCATTTCAACTATTTGAAACCCTAGAACGGATTAGGGTTAGGATTTCTTACCCAATAGTGGAATTGACATCGCTGGAATAGCGATCCGGTAGCAATGAATAAGCACGGGAAGAGGCATGGTGGAATACCAGGAATCTCCACCAACTTCTCTCTCACTTTCTCTCTCTTTACTCTCTTCTCTCTCCTAAGGTTTTTCCCAAATTCGTATGGAGTGAATGAGAGAGGGTTTAAGGTCCTTATATAGTCCTAAAACTGATGGAAATGGCCCCAAGACCAAGGTATACTTAGGTTATAGCTAAAGGATGCTTGTTCCGATCCAACAAAGCACTTCTAAAGGCCCCCTTTCTATGTGTGGTCGGACTTAAGCTCCCTAACCATGGATCTAGGTCGAGTTAAGTTTTCAGTCCGATCGGATTTACAGATTGACCGCGGCGGACCAATTTCCGTTTAACGGTCACCGAAACTTGATCAGGGCCACAAGTACACTGTCATGTATGGGAAATTTCTCCTGATCCGAGGGTGTATTTGGGTCAGATTCTTACGGTCAGAATCCTTACAACTTGCCTGCAAATGGAACGACTCAGATTACTTAAGTTTGAGTTTAATTCTAAAGATATTTGTGTTTCTCACCCACTTTGCTCTAGGCTTAACCGAATAGCTTCGGGACACTATCTGGACTTGATTTCCGAGGTGGTGGTCAAGTCCAGTAAGGCGATCTTAATTATATAATTTCGTAGAAATTGGACTTTCGACATGCGGTCCAGGTTCGATACAAAGTTTCATTGTGCTCCCGAGAGTAACCGGGAATAGAGTTTGATCCTAGATTTTAGGGTAACCTAGCGTCAATGATTCTACCAGTTTTAGGTCTTGCAGATTGTATTTAAAGTGATTAGTGCTAATTTCGCATAAAATCTAGTTTAACATTAATTAACTCTTGCCTAATTTCTAAAGGATTTGGTCCTTAGCGATTTCTGCCTGAGGTGGTACTCGGGTCTTTGTACGGACTTTTCCGAGACGTTACAATCTACCCCCCTTAAAGAAAAATTTTATCCTCGCAATTAGTACCTTTTCGTACTCCTCAAGAATCTAAGGGTAGTTATTTCGAACCTCGGCTTCTGTCTCCCAAGTAGCTTCTTCTTCAGTGTGATACGTCCATAACACTTTCACAAGTGGAATAACCTTGCTACGTAGCACCTGCTCCTTCCTGTCTAGGATACGCGTCGGTCGCAGTATATATGTAGCGTCCTCACTCAACTGTACTTGCTCCCATCTGATAATATGTGAAGGATCAGGAATGTATTTCTTCAGCATAGATACATGAAATACGTTGTGCATGCCTGTGAGTGGTGTGGGCAAAGCAAGGCGGTATGCTACCACCCCCACTCGATCCAGTATCTAAAATGGGCCAATGAATCTTGGCATAAGCTTCCCTTTCTTGCCAAAATGCAGGACTCCCTTTATAGGGGAAACTTAGAGGAATACATGGTCCTTAACTTCGAACTCTAACGGTCGCCGCCTCGTATCGGCATAACTCTTCTGTTTGCTCTAGGCTGTTAGAAGTCGACGCCTGATAATATCGATCTTCTCTGAGGTCATCTGTACTAACTCTAGGCCAATCAAACTGCACTCGCTAACCTCTGTCTAGTAATGCGGTGTTGGGCAAGGGCGCCCATACAAGGCCTCATAGGGAGCCATGCCAATACTCGCCTGAAAACTGTTATTGTAAGCGAACTCCGCATAAGGAAGACAGTCATCCCAACTATCCTTGAAATCCAAAACACAAGCCCATAGCATATCCTCCAAAATCTGATTCACCCGCTCCATCTGCCCGTTGGTCTGTAGGTGGAACGCTATACTGAACTTCAACTTCACACCTATCGCTTCCTGGATACGAGTCCAGAAGATAGATGTGAATCGAGTGTCTCGATCCGACACGAACTCCAAGGGAACTTCATGCAGACGCACTATCTCCTTGATGTACAACCTGGCCAACTCGTCTGCAGAGTTCGAAACTCTGATCAGAAGGAAATGAGCCGATTTTGTCAACTGGTCGATGATCACCCAGATGGAATCATGTCCCTTCCTTATCTTCGGCTGCCCCACTATGAAATCCATAGAGATGAAATCTCATTTCCATTCAGCTATGGGTAGGGGCTGAAGTAGTCCAGGAGGTCGGCGATGTTCAGCCTTGACCTGCTGGCACGTAAGACAATGGGACACATAGTCTGCTATGTGGGCCTTCATGTTGTCCCTCCAATACGATCTCTTCATGTCTCGATACATTTTCATGCTTCCACGGTGCATCGCTAATTTCGAACTATGAGCTGCCTCAAGAATCTCCCGTCTCAAATCATGAAGATTTGGGACGCATAGGCGACCACGGTAACGTAAGCCCCCATCCATACCAACTCTCCATTCGGCGCCCTTATCACTGCTAGCCTACTCTCGAAGCTCAGACAATTGTTCATTGTCTTTCTGGGCCTCGATAATCCAGTCATCAATAAGTGGGTGCACCCGAATGTGCGTAACACTCTCAAATGGCTCCTCCACAGTGAGTTTCTACTCGAAGTCCCGTACGAACTCTACCATATCCCACTCTCCTATCATCATCGGAGCCGCAAATGCTATAGCCCTCTTGCGGCTCAACGTGTCTGCCACAAGGTTGGCCTTGCCAAGATGGTAGGAAACCTCGAACTTAAAGTCTTTCAAGGTCTCCATCCATCGCCGCTGCCTCATATTCAGGTCCCTCTGAGTGAATATATATCGAAGGCTCTTGTGGTCGCAGAAAAGCTCAAACTCCTCTCTGTAGAGGTAATGTCTCCAGATCTTCAAAGCAAAAATGACGGCCGCTAACTCTAGGTCGTGAGTAGGGTAGTTTTCCTCGTGTTTCTTTAACTGTCGTGACAAGTAGGCAATAACCTTGCCCTTCTACATCAGAACACCACTCAAACCAACGTGAGATGCATCGGTGTATATAGTATACTTGACCCCTTGCTCTGGCAATACTAGTATAGGGGCGGACGTTAGCTTGTCTTTCAGCTCCTGAAAAGCTGCTTCCACCTTCTTATTCCAGGCGAACTTCAGATCTTTTCGTGTCAACTGAGATAGCGGTCTGGAAATCTCAGAGAAGTCTCTGATAAAACGACGATAGTACCGTGCCAGACCAAGGAAACTCCTCACCTCCGTGACTGAACCGGGCTGCTTCCAGTCCTGAACCGCAGCTACTTTAACGAGGTTAACTGCTATCCTTTCCTTGGACACCACATGTCCTAAAACTTAACTTCCTCCTTCCAGAAGTCACACTTCTTATACTACGCAAACAACTGGTACTTCATGAGCGATTCAAACACCGCTCTCAGGTGTTCCTCATGATCCTCCCAACTCCTAGAGTATATCAAGATGTCATCTATAAATAAGATGACGAATCGAAACAAAAACAGCCGAAACACCCTGTTCATCAGGTCCATGAACACGGTCGGTGCGTTCGTAAGGCCGAACGACATGACTAGGAACTCATAGTGTCCAAGACTGGTCCTGAAGACCGTCTTTTGCACGTCTTCATCCCTGACACGTAACTGATGATACCCTGACTGTAGATCGATCTTAGAGAAATATCGTGCCCCCTTCAACTGATCAAACAGATCATCTATCCTGGGCAAATGATACTTGTTCCTCACCATCACTTGGTTCAACCAGAGATAATTAATGCATAACCGCAGTGAACCGTCTTTCTTCTTCATAAATAATACAGGCGCTTCCCAAGGGAACACGCTAGGCCGTATAAAGCCTGCAACCAACAGATCATCGCTCTATTTCCTCAACTCCTCTAACTCACATGGAGGCATACGATAAGTCGGTAATGAAATGGGAGTCGCATCAAGCACAAGATCAATGGTAAAGTCAATCTCACGCCGAGGAGGTAATCCGGGTATCTTCCTGAACACATCTAAGAACTCTCGGACTACTGGAGTGTCTTCAAGTGTTGGACCAAAACATCCTCTAGCATGGAAGCGTAACAACTAATATGATAGGGCCAACTGACCTGTACTGGGAATGTAAAGGTCGTGCCCTCTGGTCCACATGTTGTCACCACTCTAGTATCGCGGTCGATCTCTGCCTTCATCTCTGTGAGCCAATCCATACCAAGAATGACATCATAATGATGCAATGCGGTGACAATCACGTCAACGAGCACTGTTCTGCTCCCTACGTCTATCGAACACCCTTTACAGATCCAGGTAGCATCCGAGAAAGTCCCTGTAGTGGTAAGGATCCTCACCCCAACCATCAAACTAGTTTCCAACCCCAGTCGCTTGACTACTGCGCATGATATGATGGAAATAATGGACCCAGTGTCCACCAACAAGAAAATTGGAGTACCTTAGATCTGTGTCTTGACCTCAAAAGCCATCGGCGCTACATCTATCATCTCGGATGTCTCAGCTGTAAGTGAGTGCACACGAGCCTGCTGCTGACGGTTCGACTACGGAATCATGGGCCATTGAGGCGGCCTGAAGCGAGGTGCAGGGGGCCTGAAGGATGGATGTGCAGGTGTTGTCCGTAGAAGTGGTGCTGAAATAGCCTGAGGAACCTTTCCGTTGATCCTCTGAGGTAGTGAGAAGTCGTTATCCTGCATCCTGGTGAAACAGTTCACCTCTGAGTGGCCCGACCTCTTACAATAGGCACACCACACATCAGGTCATCTCGTCTAGGCAGGTGGAGCCATAAGCCTCGGCGGTGAATGTGCACGCGGCCTCTTACCGAGGAACGGCCTGGGCGGGAAATCAAATCTGGACTTAGGGGCCACGAGTGCTCGCATACGGGACTGTCTGTCCCCGTCCTGCTCAGCTCGCTTAGACATGCCGACTAGCTCAGCATAAGTAGATATGTTAGCCCCTCAGCAAATCATCGCATCCGCATATCCGTATCCCCTAATATCAGGGGGACATACCTGCCCAAATCTGTAAACCTATTCTCATACTCCGCCACTTCATGCTCCCTGTCGAAGGCGTAGGAACTCACTCTCATTCTCATGAAAGTATGTGAGAGGATAATACTTCTCGTGGAAGCGTGTCTCGAAAGCCTCCCACGTCCACACATAGTCTTCTGCAACTGTGCGGAGAACACTGTCGCACCACAAGCTGGCCTCCTCTCCAGCATGAAGGTAACCAGCTCCACCTGTTCTGACTTACTACAGCGCAACGGCTTGAGCATCTTAGAGATGCAGTCAAGCCAATACTCAGCCTCCTCGGGTCGGTGAGTACTCGCAAAAGTGGGAGGCCATAAGCACGGGAATCGCTCAAATGTGCCGCTAGCACTAGAGGTCCCGACAGAGTGCATAGGTGATGCAGGTGGAGTCACCCTCATATTCTGGGCAAAAATACCAGCCATGGAGGTTAAAAAATGTTGTTGCTACTGATGATACTGTGCCAACTTCTGTTGATATTGTGTCTGCTGCTGCTACATTAACAGCATCATCTGCTGCAGCCTATCAGTAAGGGGAGCCAGTAGAGGCATGGGTGGCGTCGACGTAGACGCACAGTTCTGCTCAGGAACCAATGGTGTAACAGGTGGTACCACGGGCGGTGTCATAGGTGTCGGCCCAGTGGCTGGGCTAGTAGCCGGCTGGGAATCCGGCATAGCAGTGTGGGTCGGGCCCGAACTAGGGTCCGTCTGGCTATCACTCAGAGAAGATACCCTGTCAATCGGATCGCTAAAAGTGAGACGCGCCGCAACCCGTGAAGCCTTAGGTGGCATTCCCTATATTCAACATAGGGTGCAACCCAGGTCAAATTCAGCATACACACAAACTTATTACACAGCATTCATACACAAATTAAAGCAACTTCATCCATTTCATTGACCGAAATTGTCATAATACATGAGACACAGTGTTACATGAATCATGACAGAAGATGCATGTGAACTAATACAACTAAGACTTCAAATATTTAAAACATTTTACTAACCACTACACTACTAGGCTTATTAATATGAAAACACAAAAATCTCAATACGGCATCAAGCAAGCCACAGGGCGATGGCATGGATGACTAGGCATCCGAGTCTGGTGACGAAGGAGGGACACCCTTATGCTGCAAGCAGCACAGGATAGACTTCAAAGTGCGTGTCACTTTCTTAAACTTGTGTTTCATGAGGGTTCGAAGATCGATTATATCATGTCGTAGGACAGCCTGACCCTCCTCAAGTCGAGTTAAACGGGCATCCCTAGCAGCCCAATCAGTGTCCTGCTCTGGTGCCGTAGGAGGAGAGCTCTCATCCGTATCCTGAGCCTCCTCTTCTTCTTCCTGTTCTTCTTCTATTTCTTCTCTGCTTCCCTCCTCGCTTTCACACTCCTCACTAGCCATCTCATCCTCACTCTCATCAAGTCGGGCTTGCCGCTACCGTGGCCCGATTTTCATCTGATTAAGAGTAGTTTCATTGATGTAATGGATCGGCACCGGCCTTTTCACCCCAAGTCTGTAGCCAAACTCATGTGCAATCTTGCATATGAGTCGGTCGAAGGGGAGCGAATCAGTCCTTCTATTGGAGCGTGCGGTAAGAACTATCTGTCGCAAAACATATGTAGGCACACACAACTTCTCTCCCTGCCCCACTTGATACAAGAAATCTACCATCAAGCGCGTGCACTCGCTGCAGTTACTCCACCTGGGGTAGACGTTGAACGTGAAGATGTGATGGAGTAGACAGATCGTCAGTCATATTGGTCGCTAAAAGACTATTATTCGGCTGCCACTGAACCAGTCGACCACAAAGGGACTACGTGCGGCGATCCCTTTCACGTGCACTCTTCAAATTCTACTCACTTGCATGTACCTCGCCAAGGGGCACATTCATAAGCCAAGATATTAAACCAATGTCAATTGTGGCCTCCTGATCTCTTCCGAATGGGATCTTGAACTGCAAGGGCTCTAGCGTAGGCTCTCGAATGTGGGCATAGAAAGATCGGACAGTGCCCACATTTGCCTGGTACTCACCCTCAAATAGCAGACCCCACCTGGCCTTTTACAGGCGCTCGAGCAACAAGTATTCTTCAAATAGTCGCCCATTCACATGAGCTTTAAAAAGGACCCTACGACCCTCGTAAAATCCATACGACAGCTCTGCCAACAGGGCCCTTCCGACGGGAGCCTGGGGATCGAGATCCCGCTTAGTCTGAAACTCTCGATTGACGCTTGTACTCGCGGCGGCACCTCTCGGTCTCCTTGAAAGAGCAGGGCGACTAGGCCCAGCTTCTTCCACGGGAGCCATTTTCTTTCCCATGAGGGAAAGAATGGTGGAAAGGGAGAAGATACTCGTCACAAGCTCAAAAAGAGCCATTAGGGTGGAATAAAAAGGGTGGAAATAGGGTGATTTTGGAGTTGCTAAGATCGTTGAAGCACACAATAGTACTTGTGTGTTCAAAATGAGAAGGAATGAAGAAGAGAGAAGAGGTATTGTTGGATTTCGGAATCTTGAGCTACAAAAAGAGGATATGTAAGCTCAAATGAAAGGGAAAGAAGGATAGAAACAGCTATGGAGAGGGTTTGGAGGGGGTGGTATAGGTGATGCACGAAAATGGAAGGAGTGCTTGGAGGGGGATTTGAGTGGGAATTTTGACTTTTTTTTTAGAAAAAATGAGAGCTTGGAGTAGTGGTTTGTGAAGGAGAGGCAACATAGGAGGGGTTAGAATTGACCCCACATATATCAGTGGGTCATACAATGCCCTAGAGGCGTCGGCCTGAGCCGAGCCACTCGGCCATGCCAGCTAGGTGGCGAGGTCCTCGCGACCTCTAGAGGATTCGGTAAGGGGTCGCCGATGGGGCGAGGTCCTCCTGCCACCTGGGTCCCAAAAATGTGTGGGTCCTATCCTGGGTCCCCCTGGACATGATCCGTTAGGCCTCCGACTCCATTTTGAGCCGTTTCAGATCCTTTCGAATAGATTCTGATGTAAATTCATGTTTACCAATTTTAAACGGCTGGGATGGAATAAAACGTGATCTAAATCTATCGATTGACGATCTAGAAGTGGGTTAGGATCATTTCGTGCGATCAAGGGTGAGTACGGCCTGATCTCAGTGATTGATTTCGGTCAGTCTCGCCGCTTGGCGAATTTGAAAAATCCTAAAGCTGTTTCTACATTCTGTCGCTCCCTCCTAAGTTAAAGTACATCAGTGTGCGTCATGTGACCATAACCCAGGTCCGGTTTAACCCAAATTATGCTTTGATACCAACTTGTAATGCCCTGAAAATTGGGGGTCGAGCATAGCCTTAACTCCCGAGATCCAATGCATCACTTATGCAATATGGATAAAGATGATTAAATGTTGTCTGTATTAGTGCATTAAACATGAGTGAGATTAAGCCAAATCAGCAAAACATAATCCAGGGATAGTTGTAATACGCAAGCGAAAGACTAAAACAAACAAGTATAACTTATAAACAAGTATAGGTCCTCAAAGTATGTATGCATTATTAGGTCAATAATTACAAGTATTGTGTCAAAATATAAAATGTTCAAAATGGTAGTCCTCTACAAAGTATGAACCCTTAAGCCCCGTCGATTCAGAATGGCTCACATAAACCCACCTGAATACTGCATATACGAGAATGCCTCCTCATCATCACAAAAGTTAAGCTCCGCCCTTAAGAGTCGCGTCATCATCTGTAATCAAGACAGAGTCTGGTTGGTGTTTAAAACACCATCCCATAACGTGGATCAACTCAGTGGAATAATAAGGCAAATGTTAACATGTGATCAATTCAGTCAAGTACTAATGATAACACAATATAATAATTAAGTCCTAAGTACTCTTGTTAATGCGAGAATAACATAAAATAATGATGCATGCCCTTGCCTACGCTCCCTCAGCGACTTCATCTCACAATCGCGCATGCAACCCTTCCTTAGTGCTTGACCTACTACGCCAAACACACACGTAATGCAGTGCAAGCACATGATTACCAAGTTCTTATTAGTCTTTTTCATACAGTAGGATTGGCAAACTAAGGTACCTCCCTTATGTCATTTCCCAAACAATGATCCATCCTAGGGTCATCAGTCCTAGTTACTCTCATACGATGTTGCGGTTCTAGGTCACTGCAAAGGGCTCGTCACCTGATCAGTGCAGTCCTAGTTTATACTCTGATTACTATAGAAAGGCTCGTCGCCTCAACGCAGATTCAGGGCATTTCGAGGCCACTACAAAGAGCTCGTCACCTTATCAGTGTAGGTTGACAACTCGAATACAGTGTCCCATACCACTGTATTCGGCTCATGAGGTGGTATTGCTCACTGGTCACTACGGGGAGGCTCGTCACCCCAGCGTAGGCCGACAGCTCGACCACGGTATCCCATACCACTATGTCCGGCTCATGAGTCTTAGCGGATGGAGGTACCAAGGTTAACGGGGATTCCACTGGTGAGTTTAGTATCCTAGGTTCAAGCAGTAGCATCCAAACATGGTGAACATACATCGAGCCAATCGGGTTACTTGACGAGCTCGACTAGCACGAGCGCACATCGAGTTGATCGTCATGAAGTGCGTGAGCACTCCATGTGGCCTAACCACTACCGACGACCAATGTATGACTCAGGTTCACCGAACACGTACAAGGTGGAGAAAACAACCTCAGCCACCAAATCAGGGCCTATTACCGATTGCCTGGACTATATCATAGTCGCAACCTCATTCAATTTCAACAAGTAATCACATGAGACCGTCAAAGTGGTAATGAACAAATAATTCAATTCTTATAATCATATGAACATGTTATAAAGTACAACACAAACATGATTTCACCCACATTCATTCTGTAAATAAAACAGACATCATAATGTAACGTACATGGAGAAAATCATACACATAATTAAGGTAACCGAGATTCATATCTCAACCCTCATACAAAGTACTCCTTAGTAACAACTAGCTCATTCAGACATTTCTACAAACACTTAAGCTACATACATCATCATACATGATGTATGTTGATTACACATGTATTAGGCCAAATCCTTTTACTAGGGAGTTACCCCGTATGCCACACGCATATACCCACAGCAGATAATCATGGCATGCATGAATCCGGGATCCATATTCATTTAATCATTTCCACAAACACTTGGGCTACCCACTTTAACATATATAACGTATATTGGCCGTGACGTGATTTAGGGCAAATCCTTTCACTAAGGAGTTGTCGCATATATCCATGATAGATAATCATGTTAGGCACAAATCCAAATTCCATACGTATTCAAACATCTCAAAATATACATAGAATATACTATATTCAACATAGTTTATATATAATTGTAAGGCGAAACAGACGACGCATTTTACATGTGAAATAGCACCCACATCAGTTATTAATCATTGACCGACATTGAAAGCCTTGAAAACCATAACCTATACATTTATAGTCCGCACCTTACGTCGGTAAACGAGTAACGGAATTGTTTTAAACACGTAGTCTTTATCACCGGCAGAATAGCAACCTATAGCATGAACTAGGTTAGCTATTTCATCATTTCAACTATTTAGAACCCTAGAACGGATTATGATTAGGATTTCTTACTCAATAGTGGAATTGAAATCGCCAGAATAGTGATCCGGTAGCGATGAATAAGCACGGGAAGAGGCATGGTGGAATACCAGGAATCTCCACCAACTTTTCTCCACTTTCTTTCTCTTTACTCTCTTCTCTCTCCTAGGGTTTTTCCCAAATTCGTATGGAGTGAATGAGAGAGGATTTAAGGTCCTTATATAGGCCTAAAACTGATGGAAATGGCCCAGGGCCAAGGTATACTTAGGTTGTAGCCAAAGGATGCTTGTTCCGATCCAATGGAGCACTTCTGGAGGCCCTCTTTCTATGTGCGGTCGGACTTAAGCTCCATGACCATGGATCTAGGTCGAGTTAAGTTTTCAGTCCGATCAGATTTATAGATAGACTGCGGCGGACCAGTTTCCATTCAACGGTCACCAAAACTCGATCAGGGCCACAAGTACACTGCCATGTATGGGAAATTTCTCCTGATCCGAGGGTGTATTTGGATCAGATTATGACGGTTAGGATCCTCACAACTTGCCCACAAATGGAACGACTCAGATTACTTAAGTTTGAGTTTAATTCTAAAGATATTCACGTTTCTCACCCACTTCTCTCTAGGCTTAAGTGAATAGCTTCAGGACACTATCTAGACTTGATTTTCGAGGTGGTGGTCAAGTCCAGTAAGGCGATCTTAATTATATAATTTCATAGAAATCAAACTTTCAACATGTGGTCCAAGTCCGATACGAAGTTTCAATGTGCTCCCGAGAGCAACCGAGAATAGAGTTTGATCCTAAATTTTAGGGTGACCTAGCGTCAATGATTCAACAAGTTTTGGGTCTTGCAGATCGTATTTAAAGTGATTAGTGCTAATTTCACATGAAATCTAGTTTAACACTAATTAACTCTTGCCTAATTTCTAAAGGATTTGGTCCTTAGCGATTTCTGCCTGAGGTGGTACTCGGGTCTTTATACGGACTTTTCCGAGATGTTACACTTGGCCTTGGAAAATGATCTTATACAAGCCTTAAATGTCTCAAGTTAGGATGTTAGAATTAGAAATTTGAACCCAGGCGAATTCCCCTTAAGACTTAGGAGAAAATTTGAGAACATAGGTACTTCAAACTTTAGGCCCCTTAGGATCTTTAAGACTAGACCTTTGGACCTTAAACTCATGCAGGAATCCTCAGGAACTATTAGGTTAGCCATTTGAAATTTTGTGGAACTTCCTTTGGATTGGGAAAAGTCAAGAACTTATAACAAACTTAGGTTCCAAAAAATAATAATAATAAAATAAATAAATAATCTAGGTTTAGTCATTTGAACTTAGGGACAAGAACTCTGGTTTTCCTATAAACTACAGGGCCGTTATTTAAAAACTTAGAAATAAATTTTGGTTCCCATATAAACTGCCAAAGCGGTTGTTTGAACTTTGCAAACAAACCCAAATGCCGTGTGAGGACAAATACTCACTGCGACGTCCATAAGAACAAACGAGGACATTCCTTGAATATGGCTCCCGATACAAATTTTAGGAAATCCATAATTTGAAGAGTCCCAAAACATCATTAATTAGGAGTAAAATTATCACAATGTTCAAAGAATGAAAAGAACTCGCACTTCGTAGGAAATTCCTCTCCTACCACATAGTACATTATATCAAAAATAAACAACCTCTGAGCCTTGAGAAATCATACTATGAACATAACTTGAATCCCCTAATACACCTCTTTATTTATAAATAATTTTTCCTACAAATGCTCGCATATGGAAATTAATTAGAGGAGAATCTGCATAATTCTGGGTAGATTTTCAACTTTAAACTGCATGCATTAGAACTAGGGTTGAAATCCCAGATAAACTTAGCTAAATTTCAAACTTAGATTTCAAGTAGAAACCTTGGTCCTGAGATTTTGTGTTTAAATAACCAGAATGCGCAACAGAAGCATAATGCGCCACGTAGACTTATCAATTATGAGAAAATAAGATTTCATGATATTCCCCAGGAGTCTAAAATAATCGAGGTCACAAGTTGATGGAACCACACTTAAACGAAGTTCACCTGGTTTGAATCAAATTCTAAGTCCTAACAAATCTCAACGATCTCAATGCCCTGATCAGGTAAAAGATCGAGATTTAACAAGGTTATGACTTGATACCCAAAATCATCTGCTATAAGTAGGCGAAGGATAGAGGTATCATGCTCAAACCCACTATAGCCATCTACTCGTGTTAACTTGAACACAGAAAAATAAGAAACTACATCGTACTTGAGACAATGGGAAAGTTATCATTTGAAGTAAAGAAAAATTTGAAAAGAAAGATATAATACCACTAGTTGCCACATAATTGAACTGATGACCTTAGTAATTACTATAGAAATTAAAATAAAATATGAAAATAAATAAATTTGATGTTGATAAGCATCAAAATAACTCCCTGGATTTAGCTGATGTTGGGATGATTCTAACCTTTAAAGGGACTTAGACACTTTAGTTAATTTGTTAGACGAGAACTTAAGGGTTGTGGGGAAATTAAATAAAGCTCGTCGGGATTTCATATGTAGACATAGGGTACGTCTCTAGGATAATTGAATCGATCGTAATACTAATAATAGGTACGTATATCAGCAAATATCGAAGTAGAACTTCATTTATTTCTCTTTAAGGGGGGTAGCCTGTAATAACCCCAGTTTTCATAATTACTCGTATACAATTGTACAAACACACAACCTCTAAAAGAAAATTAGTGAATGATTAGGAGCATTGTAAATTAGGTTGTCATCATTCATAACCACGGTAGAAGTACTGAATTTCGAGGACGAAATTCTCTTTAAGGGGGGGTAGATTGTAACACCCCGTACGTTTCAATACTCGGGTGCTACTGTAAATATCTAAATCAGTTTGCACGTGTGTGGAAGCACACGTGACTTTCCTTATACATCAGCGCCTAGTGATCCTCAAATCATCCATCTCAACAATCTGAAACAACATTCATTCGTACAACAAGCCTTCCACCCGATTGATTCCAAATTAATCCATCATAGCTTCTGACATGTTGATTTTAGGATCTCAATCGCTTCAATAGATCAAAATTTTTAGGTGTAATTGATAATTTATTTATCATATAGAAATGTATAAAAATATATTGAAATAGGATGATATGAACATATTTAATGTATATGAAAAATTACAAAAAATAATATTATATTAAATAAACATAAAGAGTGAAAATCTTACATGGCATAATTGAACTACAAATATTAACGTAGTAGTAAACATCTTCTATAAATATGTATACAAAAGATTATTAGATATTTTAATAAAGTTGTAAATTATTTAACAATACAATTTTAAATATGGTGTTGTACAATTTCCAATTCATGTATATGTATAGTGTAACACCCTGGTTCTCGAAACCCGAGGACGGTTGCTCGAGTACGAGAATCCGAGGGTTACGTCATACGATAAGACTACCATTCATCTAATTATTGACACTATTCATAGTAACAAGGTATAACCATAGTATAAACCAACTAAAAGAGTTCAACATGCATGAATGGAAGTATAAAGTAAAGCAAGTAACACTAGATCCCACAACAGGGGATTTTTTTAATTACAAATCTCAATGCAAGCCAAAACTAAAATAATGTCTGAAAGCATAAAATGAAGGCAGTAAATCCTAAGTGTTTAGTGGAGCTCCTGTGGTGTGGCTACATCATCGTACTGGCCCTCCTCTCCATACTCCTCTTCTGCTATGCTAGGAGTGTCGTCATAGACACCATTTTCCTCGGTCATACCTGCGTTTATTTGGTGCAACCGCACTATGGGGTGAGTGAAAACTCAGTGAAAATTTCCCTCATAGATTCAACCATAACACGTTATTCCAAAATATATTAACAATTCATATATAATTTATAGGGCAATACAATTACATATACAACATATTCAAATTATAAGGAGATTAATCATGAAATCATAAATGAATGTATGAGTGTATGAATGTATGTTCAAGTCACAGATCTAGGTATGTAATCCAGCTGTCAAAATAAAAGACCGCCCGTGGTAGGTAGAGTACCTGGAAAAGGCCATGAAGGTGAGTGTGCCCATGGACTACCTCCTGGAAAAATACCCGGGGTATGCCTGAGGAGGAATAAAAATTCTAAAAAAGCCTCATGTAAAATAAGAGTGCCCAAAGTGACTCAAATGCACAACTCTGGTCATTCAACTGATCTACAGTAAATTGAGCAGAATGTGGCTTACATTAAGCACTCGGAAAAGCTCACATGTCATGCGTGAATGTTACACACCATGACACATATATACATTACTTTGATATAATAGGAATGACTTTCAATTTTCAAATAGGAAATATCCAATTATACATTCTACATGGATTTTCCATAATTTCTTTACATTCAAGGAGGGCTTACCAAGTATCATGTACATTTACAAGCGAGGTCATATCATTTGAATTATCTAAGAGTCTTTCTATGTCCCTTAAGGACTTCCCATAATCCTTCTTCATACTACTCACAATGTATAATGAAATAGGAGTTTGTAAAGCTCAAGTCAGACTCATTAGAGTTATGTTCATGAATTAAAGATGACAAGAGGAATTTTGTCTCATAGCAAAACAGTAATAATTATGAAAGATGGACTTCTCATCATCCCTTTGTACACTATACGTAAGCAAATTCACATTTGCCATATCTTAAGAACTATCCACATGATAGTGTCAACTAAATTAGAGATTAAAGAATATAGAAAGTCATGAAGGTAATATTTCACTACCCAATTCACAGATAATCTAGTGTCAAAACTTTCTTTTTTTAATATGTCTAACAGAGTTATATTCATAGGCAAATAATTATAAATGTGACATAGAGTTTATAAGACAATAAATCATGCACATAATTTTAAGGAGACATTAAAACGATTAATCCAAGAAAGTCACAATAGCTAAGAATCAATGATTCTATACATTAGAGATTTAATCCATATGGAAATTAGCGAAAGGAAGAAGCTATGGGGGATGCTCCTCACCTTAGGGTTGAATCCCTCTCTCGTTGTTGTTAGATTTCCTTATTCTTGTTTTGGTACTGAACCCAATTGACCCGAATTCTCTTCGGTTTGATTTGGTGAGATTTGGCAAAACCCAAGGGGCGTTGGTATCGCTCCGGCCATGACTTACTTCCATTCTCTTGCTGCAACGACACACGTTAAGCTGAACCGGACTCAACCCATGCTAGGCCCGATTCGACGTTGAAACGGTGGGTCGACTCACTGAGTCAACTCAGTCTAGTAATTAGGTAGATAACTAGTTTATACATGAAACTTGGACAGAGGTGAGTCTGGTTTGGATACTTGTAGTTCCTTCATGAAGGTGTAGCAAGGCTAATCGGAATGATCTTCAAGTTTAACCCGAGTCAGGATTCTACCTGAAACAGGGGCGAGTTTACAACTCAGTAATGGCTCTCGACTCAGTCGACCCGTGCGACGATTTGGCGTAATACTCTAACTGTGGTCGAGATCGATCCAAAATGCTTAATGGAGCGGTTGCATTGGGGCAATCTGACCACAGTCGTGGTGTCAGATCAGAGCTTGGTTACCCTGAACATATAGCCAAGCTACTCAGTTAGAAACCGAGTCAGGGTGACTGTGGACGCAGTCAACCGAACTGACAAGTTTACCATTAATAGAGGAAGGGGCGACGAGGATTACCTGATTTGGGGCACTGCTTGGAGGCTGAAAGACAGTTTGGGATGACTGACTATACCAGCAGATGATGCAGTCGGGCGGTGGTATGACCCCAGCTGGCTTAGGACGAGTTGAAACGGCAGAAGATGCAAACTGGTTCCAGCAGCCATTTTCTCACTGATCCCTCTCTATTCTCCCTCACTACCTTCTTCTTCTCTGTCAGCTCTCTCTCCTCTCTACTGCAACAAGTCCCCCACGACCAGATGCAACTGTGAACTTGCCCGAAATCGAACCGAGTCGACTCAACAGGGTGCAGCGGCTAGTGCGGCGCCCTCTCACTTCTCTCTCTCTCTTTTATCTCTTTTAAAATCTCTTGCCCTAAAAGGAAGGAGAGTATTTATAGCTTTATAGGAGCCTATAAGCATCTGCCCTTAAATAGCCAATAAGCTACAATTGCGCCCGCTAATCCCGATTAACAAAGAGAGGTTGTTGATGATCTCTGCTGGAAACGGTTTGCAAGGCTGAGATCGGAAGTTGTGGATGATCTATAGGCACCATATTCCATCGGATGGACAGCTTTGATCGGAAAATGGGGTTCGCTTACAGGTGGTGGGTTATTTCAGACAACGAAAAAGATGACTCCTCCTCCTATGGTGGCTTTGGATCCGATGGATGATCTCATGATCCAGGGCACTTAGACGGCGTGGATGGGTCCCAATATTACTGTGAGACCCACAAAAGGGATGGTGATCACCCCTTGCTTAATTGTGTTGAAGCCCACATGCCGCGGCGGCTCTCTCATTGAGCTAAGAACCCTAAAAACTGTCTCCGACCCAACGGTTGGGATTTGATGAAGTGGAGGGTCGAGATTTCAAGAGCTAACGCACACGCATGCCAGCGTGGAAAGGAGAGGAAGAGAATCTTTTTGTTTTCGGAAAGCCAGCTGTATGAGGGTTCTACCGTCGAAAATCGTGTGCACACGAGTGCCTATCAACGTGCATGAAGAGCTTGGTTTTGATCAGAATTTCTTGGGTTACTTGATGGATGGTTTGGATTTTTCAACCGTAAGCACTTTGTGGGCCACCGATCAGAAATACGAGACCGTCCATTCGGTCTCAGTTCGAGCGATAAAAATGGAGGGAAATTTTCCCTTTTTAAAATAGTTGTCGGGTCAACAACTTGTTGACCCGAACTATAGTCTGTTGCACTTCGAGTGCATCACTTGCATGTGTACATGCACATCGAAAGTGGGGTCCACAGTGATGATATGTACAATCCAGGACATCCATTTGCTTCCTCATGCCTAGATAGGACACCTGATTTGCGCTGAGGAAGATCCAACACTCAGGTGGACCATTTTGTTTTATTTTTTTGTAATTTAACTGATGATTTCCATCGATCTGATGATCAGATCATTTTAAGATTGAACGTCAAAGGTCAGAATGGTCCCAAGGGTCCCTTAGTTGGAAATCAATGGTTGGATTACTGGTAAGTTGGTATGATATGCATTTTAAATTTTAATTATCTTTGTTACAATATTCTTAATAATTTTTTATTCTTATTATTATTATTATTATTATTATTATTATTATTATATATGGTTTTATTATTGAATATTCATATTCAAATAGTATGGTTCTATCTTTAGGAATTGTATTATAGGCTTTTTCAACCTAATTTATTTATTTATTTATGTAACGCCTTGAAAATCGGGGGTCGAGCAAAGCTCAGCTCCCGAGTTCCAACGCATCACTTATGCAACATAGATAATGATGATTATGATGAGTGCCTTGAAACATGAATGAGATTAGACCAAAACAACATATCATACTCTAGAGACATTTAAATTAAGCAAGCGGAAGACTGTGATAGATATATAAAATTTATAAACTGTTGTAAGTCTCCAGAGTATGAACATGTTACCAGGTTAAATATAAACATGTATACACCAAAAATGAATAAAATGAATATACATGAGTGTTCCAAAAGTGAAACTAAAGTGTAATGGCGTCTAATCAGCAACCCCGTAATCCCGTCGATTAGAAGATGGTCTACATAGACCCGCCTAATAGCTGCACACAGGAGAAACCCTCCTCATCATCATAAAAGTTCAGCTCCTCTTTACAAGTATCGTCATCATCTGAAACTAAGACAGGGTCTAGTTGGTGTGTACAACACCGTCCCGTAATGTGGGAGTGAGTGATCAACTCAGTGGAACTATAAATCAGAGGTTAACATGTTATCAACTCAGTCAAGCAGTAATGATAAAGCAGTACAATCAAACATTCCTAGATACTCTTATTAATGCAAGGATGAAATGTATTCATGATGTATGTTCTCGCCTACACTCTCTCGTGTGACACCATCTTACGGTCGTGGCATGCTTTCTTCCCTCTATGCTCTTCAACCCGGGGCACATGCAGTGCGATGTTATGAGCATGATTACCGAGTTGTTATTAGTTCCTTTCATACAGCAGGATTGGGAATCTAAGATACCTCACTTATATCATTTCCCAAACATTGATCCATTCTAAGGTCGTCAGTCCTAGTTAGTCTCATACGATGTTACGGTTCTAGGTCATTGTAAAGGGCTCGTCGCCAAATCAGTGCAGGCCTAGTTTATACTCTTGTTGCTACGGAAGGGTTGTCGCCTCCACATAAACTCAGAGTACGCTTGAGGTCACTACAAAGGGCTCGTCACCAAATCAGTGTAGGCCGATAGCTCGAATACAGTGTCCCATACCACCGTATGCAGCTCACGAGTCTGGGTTGCTCACTGGTCACTACGGGGAGGCTCGTCGCCCGAGCGTAAGCTAACAGCTCGACAACGGTGTCCCATACCACCATGCTCGGCTCATGAGTCTTAGCGGATCGAGGTACCAAGGTTAACGAGGTGTCCACTGGTGAGTTTAGTACCTTAGATTCAAGCAGTAGCATCCAAATATGGTGAACATACATCAGATCAATCGGGTTATTTGACGAGCTCGACTAGCACGAGCGCACATCAAGTGGATCGACATGAAGTGCGTAAGCACTCCATGTGGCCTAACCACTGTCGACAACTGAAGTACGGCTTGGATTCGTCGAACACATCCTGTGTGGCGAAACAACATCATCCACCAATCTAGGATCTGTTACCGATTGCCTGGACTATACACTAGCCCCAATCACATTCAATTATAACAAAATATCCTAGAAGATAGTTAAAGCAGTAATAGATCAAGATTTCAAATCATACAATCAAAGGTTCGATATTGTCCGCTTTAGGGCTATCAGGGCTATTGCACGAAATCATTACACCACTCCCCCATCACCCCTCACGGCTTTATTTTTTTGCATTTTATGGAATACAGCTTAAACATGGATTTATACATATGCGTTACATAGATAAACAGACACTATAATATATGGTACATGGAGGAAAACATACATATAGTTAAAGGAGTTGAGAATCATATCTCAACACCCTTATACATTACAATTTACTAACTACTTACTCATTCAAACATTTCAGCAAACACTTTAGACTACTTACATCAACATACATGATGTATGTTGATCACATGGTATTAGGCCAAATCCTTTTACTAGGGAGTTGCCTCATTTATAACACGCGTACACCCATGACGGATAGGCATGGCAAGCATGAATCCAAGTCCCATATTCATTCATTCAATTCCACAAACACTTGGGCTACACACTGTATCACATATAACGTATATTTGTCGTGATGTGATTTAGGGCAAGTCCTTTTGCTAAGGAGTTGTTGCACATGTAACAAGCACATATTCACGACAGATAATCATGTTAGGTACATATCCAAATTCCATACGTATTCAAATATCTCAACATATACATAGAATACACTATATTCCACATAGTTCATGTATAAATGTAAAGCGAAACAGACGACGCATTTTGCATGTGAAATAGCACCCATGTTAGTTATAAATCATTAACCGACATTAAAAGCCTTGAAAACCATAACCTATACATCTATAGTCCGCATCTTACGCCGTAGAAGCGTAACAAATTCGTTTTAAACACGTAGTCTTTGTCAACGGCGGATTGGCAACCTATAGCATGAATTATGTTAGTTATTTCATAACCTACACTACCTGAAACCCTAAAACAGATTAGGGTTAGGTTTTCTTACCTAAGAACGGAACTAGAATCGCTAAACTAGCGATACAGTAGCGGCGATTTGATATGTAGAACGACAGGGAGGAATCCCTGTAGAAAAGCCCTAACTTCCCTCATCTTTTCTCTCTCTTTCCTTCTGTTTCTTTTCTCTCCTCTCCTACATTTAGGAAATTCGTATGACATGAGAGAGTGAGGGTTTAAGGTCCTTATATAGGCTAAAACTGATGAAAATGGCCCTAGGGCCAAGGTATACTTAGGTTATAGCCAAAGGGAGTCTGTTTCAGCTCAACGGAGCACTTCCGGAGCCCCCCTTGAGCCAAAGGTCGGACTTAAGGTCCCTGACCATGGATCTAGGTTGAGTTAAGTTTTCAATCCCATCGGATTTACTGATCGCCCGTGGCAGACCAGTTTCCATTCAACGATCCACGATCACCGATCAGGGCCACAAGTACACTGACCTGTGTATGAAGTTTCTCCTGATCCGAGGGTGTATTTGGGTCAGATTCTGAAAGTCTGAATCCTTATAGTCGGCCCGCAAGCGACAAGTCTCAGATGACTTAAATTTAGAATTTTACTTTTAAAATATCCATGTTTCTCACACACTTCACTCCGGGCTCAAGCGAGTAGCCCTGAGACACTATCTGGATTTGATTTCGGAGATGGTTGTCAATCCCAGCAAGGCGGTCTTAATTATATAATTTCACAGTAATCGGACTTTCAACGTGCGGTCCAGATCTGATACAGAGTTGCAATGTGCTCCCTAGAGCAACTGGGTAATGAGACTGATCCTAGATTTTAGGGAAACCTAGCGTCAACGATTCTACAAGTTTTGGGTCTTGCAGATCATATTTAAAGTGATTAGTGCTAATTTCACAGGTACTATAGTTTAGCACTTAGGTAATTCTCATTTAATTTCTAAAGGATTTGAGGTTTGAGAAGTTAATAAGGGGTTAGGATCCCTTGCCTAAGGACATCTAACTCCAGGTTAGCAAAAATATGGGGCGTTACAATTTATTTTTTTACACTTTATTTTATTTTATTTTTGAATTGATGGTTGGATGTGATCTTGCTAGGTAGATGTGTACACTATGAAGTAGGTATCAGATTACTGGTTTGTTTTATATTTTCTTATATTTATAAAGTGGTTGGTGAGTAGGATTTGTCTCGAGTTTCAATGAACTCATAGAATGATCTTAGACTTGACTTGATGAGAGTTATAACTAATGAAATGTTTAGAGTTGTTCATGGATGACAAGGGTGGTTTCTATGTGGATTATCTGATGATGGGATCATGTATTCCCACATGCCTAAATACTTCCTACGGTTCAATGGTAACGCCCAAGTACTCAAAGTACGGGGTGTTACAATCTACCCTCCTTAAAGAAAATCTCATCCTCGAGATTTAGTGCTTCTAATAGGACTAGGGACAATTATAATATAATTTGTGGTGATTCTAAGCATTCGTCTTTTTTTTTTGTGAAGGTTGTTTGCAGGAGTGAACGTATACCACTATTGCTAAAACTAGGGTTGTTACACATAGTATGATATTGTATATTACAAATTATACACTAGTAAAGGTGTGGTCAATAGCATGTGTATAATGGTATGTTAATAATAAAATTTTATTTATATAATTGTAAATTGTTTTAATTAATGTAATTTTAAGTAAAGTACAATAGTAATAGATTTTATATTAATTGGTTAGTAATAGACGGTGGAAGCCTCACAAATGGCCCGTTAGGATTTTCTAACTGTTGACGCTCAACTTAGGGGTGATCCAACCCTCAGATCAACGGTAAACCACCGTTGGAGTTAGGAATCGACCCATATGGCCCACTTGGGCCTCACATGTGCCCCAAACTGGGCCGGGACTCCTAAATAGGGACCCCTAAGAGAATGGACGGAGTGGATTTCATCCAAACACGACCGTGGGCCTCGCCCCGATGGTGCATGAGCACAATTGACGAGCACTCGCTGTGCACTGGGCACCTCAGGCCGGTTAGCACGGGCTGACCCGTGTTTCGCCAAAAAAGGGAAGTTTTCCCTCTCTCTCTCTCTCTCTCTCTCTCTCTCTCTCTCTCTCTCTCTCTCTCTCTCTGTTTGAAACCAGCAAACGGACTTACGTCCATGTTTGTGATCGATAGCCCACCATGATCATCGCCATGGATGATCGGAACCGTCCATCGCGTGCGTCCCTCAGCCCTGACCAAAACCCAACCTTTAGTACAGGTTTTCCTACACATGTGGACACACGAATCTCGCTGCAAACAAGTCTTAAAAACACAAAACTTCTGAGTGAGGAGGATTTCTCTGATCTCAGGCGTCCATTCAGTGTAAATCTCAACCGTCCAACTGAGGGCGTCACTTCCTCAAAACCAGGGGAGAAAACCACCATTTCGCCAGCTGTTTCGAGAAGCCAGTCAGTGGAATCAATCTGGGCCATTCATGGCTCATCCGAGGTGCTGAGAGGGCTTAAGGGTTGATTTAAGTCCATAGGACGTAGCTGTAACGGACCTCCCTCCCACGCCCTTTGCTGCAACTCGAAAATCAACCATCACCTTCCATCTCCGAAGCCACCGATCTAACCTCCTTGAAACTTCAAGAAAGCTTACCTACAAGTTTCATAGGGTTCATACGGACCATCTGAATGGAACAGATTGAAGGAAGAGGTGGTGTTTTCAAATCCACCATTAATGGCCAATGTCTTCTCCACCACTCAAAACTGAGCCAAACTCGGTTCAGGCACGCTGTGGATCGTTTCGGTTGGAAAAGAAAAGAGAGAAAGATAGAAATGAGAAGAAGGAAGAAGAAGAAAGCAAGAAGATGAAGGAAGGACGTGAGGGTGCGGCTGTTGCACCGCACCACCACAACCCGCCTGTCGTGCGCGAGTCAAGTAACCCTTCTCTCACTCTCATATCTTTTTTATGGTGATAATGAGGCCATGTGGCCCACCCGGCTGGACCCCACCTTGATATATATCACATCCACGCCGTCCACCAAGCAGGGCCACCCTGCTGGCCATCCAGTAGCAACAATTTGCTACCTGTCCTTGAGCAGACCTTGGACGAAAGGAAAATGCAAAGATTAGCTTGATGCTGACCTGGTGGGCCCCACATGTGTGGACCCACTCTGATGACGTGCTGGATCCAAACCATCCGAAGCAGGCGGTGGGTCCTGGCAAAGACAAGGCAGTACTGCCGCTCGAACGTCGACAAGTTGTGGCCCCATCACGAGGTATGTGGTATATCCCATACAGTCCATCCATTGTTTGGGGCATTAGGGACCCACCCTACATGTGGGGCCTACTTGATAAGGGAAGTGGATTGGCTGGAGTACTTTACACCAGTTGTATTGATGTTACCAAGTTCCCTGGGTCTGACTGAGGTATGTGTTATTCAGCACCGTCCATCCATTTTGCTTGAAGTAGGTCCCCACCGTGATGTATGCCGAATATTAGCACCATGCATATGATGGGTCCCCTTTAAAAATGGGGTGTCCCCTAAAAATTAGTCGTGCACAGAGCTCAGGTGGCCCACACCATCTACAATCATGAGAAGACATGCTATATTATATAAAAACACTTACTAGGGACCATCTGAGATTTAGATGTACCTGAAACTTGGTTTGACCCCTTAACTAAGTGGGGCACATATAAAGGATGGGCTGGATTTGTGATCCACGGCATGGTGGGCCCAACAAATGATTTCGAATGCTTTAATGGTGGATAAACCTCCTAACTATTGTGCATGGTGCTGCCCACATAAGCCACATATTGACCTGATTTTTTTTGTCCCAATTCCACCATGATGTATGTGCGTTACACACACTGCCAGGCCTCATTGCCTTGAGAGGCCCATTTGTTGTACATACAAGGCCCAATTAAAGCCTTAGTTGTGGACAAACTCCAGGCCCAATTTACAACTACCATCGTTATTACTATTATCATAATAATTTTTAATATAGACATGTTTAGCCATTAGTAGACTATTGACACTCATATTAAATATTATAAACATAATTACAATTATTAAATAGTAATATTTTAATTTTCATCCTTAAATATTACCATTGATAATGGACTGTACTAGTTGTCACTATCATAACGATTATGATTACTAGATTAGCTAACATTAATCGTATCATTAATATTAATAAGTACCTAGTAGTTATTATATTAACATTTATCATAACGATTATGATTACTATATTGGCTAATATTAATTAAATCATTAATGTTAATAAGCACCTCGTAACTATTAAATTAACCCTCTAATTAATTATACAACTAACTAGGGTCCAAACCCCAAGATCCAAGTTTAGACCTAGACTCTTGGGTGAAACCCTAAAACCAAGGTAATCCAAATCCTAGGTTAAGACCTTAACTAAGAATAGCGTGTAAAGCTTGAATCTAACCGTATAACTTTACAATTCATGATAGGGTTTGATTCTAAGAAAATATAAGGTGATGATTCTTCCCATTGAGTTTTCCATCTTTCCATTAGCTTAAGCTATAGTTTTTATTTAAATTTACAATTGATATCTCTCTCTTATAATCACATGTGTTAGTTGGTGGAAATCGAATTACTATATTGCCTGCTTAATGTTTATCCTCTATATTTGTTCATGAATTATTTGTGGATTACTTATGGAACTTAAATTGATACATCAGTGAGAAACCCCCACTTATAAATGTACACCCATACTTGGGATGTAACTCGATTGACAATGATTGCAATGGACCTTCAATCTAATGGTTATTGAGTGGTGGTCTTGATGGATCATTAATGTGGGCTTACCACCCAGGGTTGTTGTGTCCAATGGTTTTTAAGGATGGTCTTTATCGTGTGGTTTTGATATTTACCCTATATGGCATATTTTGATACTCGCTCTACGTGGTTTTGTTTTGATGTTTTCCCTATATGGGTTCAATGTTTTATACTGTGCAACCATGCGATGGTAAGCCCCATATACTGTAATATGATTGACCACTAGTCGACGGGTTTCCATTAAACATCCTAAGATAGTAGTCTCATGGGCCGGGGATGGTGGTAATGGAACAATATGCCTGAGCCGTCGGCCTACGTTGGGCCATGTGCTCCCCATAGTGACCATTGAGTTACTTAAATCGGTTGATTGTAACTGGACTAATAATGGTTTGGCTAATCATGCATTCATAGCATATTGGCGATGACGGGTGGCTATTCTGGATACTGTAGCACATGCCCTAGAGTTGTTGGGGTATCGTTTCACTAGCTCCCAAACCACCGACTATCGACCCCTGTTCCGATTGGATGATCATTCCCAGATCGATGAATGCATGGGTAACGAGCCCAAGTCTGACTGGATGTGCATCCCTAAGTTAATATGCATTCATAAATCTATGCGTATAAAAAGACTGCATCATGTCTTGTTTTGATTGCCTTATTGTTTTATAACTGTACTTACCTAATACGGCGGTGTGTAATCTTGAGGAGAATTTACACTGAATTGGCCACTCATCTATCAAAAATATAACCATACAGGTAGCACAGGTGGCTCAAGTGATATGCAGGTTCAGACTGATGAGGAGCCATTATGGTGGTCAAGGACACACGTAATTGTACCTGTTAAGGAAGTTACTCGAGCTTGTGGCTTTCGTTTGTGTTTCATATACTTTTAAATTTCTCATGTATGTAATCTTGTACTTGTTATTATGGAGACATTGGGTTGCATAAGTCATTATAGGCAATTTCTTGTATATTCTAAATGTAATTGCAAAATTTTTCTTTATGCTTACTTGTCCATTCTACACTCATCTGCTTACTCTGACAAAGGAATATATACACCCACACACACATACACACACAAATTTAACCATTTTTTTAAGTTAATACTCGGGTTTTTGGAAAACAAGTCATATACTCGGGTCCTAAAAACACGGGGCGTTACAGGGTGAGATCGTGCCGATCACGGATCTTACTAACCTGGGACAACGCTCTCTTACGACGATTTCGTTTCAGGGATATGCTGATTTGTGGTTGTGTAGACCTGGGGGCACACAGACCTGGATCCCTGAGGTCTCAGGCTTTTCGACCTGCCTTTAGGAGTGATCATGGAGTTGAGTCCGAGCTAGTTTCATGGTCGGGATTAACCTCTTAAACCATATTAGTTGTTGATCGGGCTCGCGTAGCCCATGGTCTTCCAGTCTGACCTTATCTTCATAGGCAGACTTATTTTTACCATAACATTGCTCATGTCATAAAATGAGTCATTAGAATATAGGGACAACAAAGGATATTAATATACATCGTGGTGGGCTTACATTTTCAGGCCGAAAACATTCTACTTCCTTTATTTTCATCAAACATGGATTCGTACGGTCAACTTTGGCGTTGAGACATAGTTACAGGTGGAAGTAATGATGTTTAATTTACGATTTTCAATGTAAATGGAAGTGAGTGGATTCCTCGTTGGCCAGTTGCAGTGACAAGTGACAGGCAGGAAACATAAATATCAGTAGGACTCAACATGATTATTATATACGACATGTCCATCACATGCCCTCTCAACATGATGTGTACGCGATATCCAATCTGTACATCACCTGAGCCAGACTATTTTGCAAGGTTAGCCAATGAAATCTTTGAGGGGCCACTCTCAATTTTATATAAAATCCAACCCGCGCGTTCATAACTATGAAATCCAAGGGTGCGGATTGGATACTGACAAGGCCAGTATAGCCAAATCGCTACTGAAGTGACGTCACCAAGTTCTGTGGACCCACCAGGATGCATGTGTTGTATCCATATCGTCCAATCATTTTTAGACATAGTTTCAAGGCATTATAAAGAGAATGAGATAGATCTAAAGTTCAAGTTGACCCCACCGTAGAAAATAGTGGGGACAGTGACATCCACCGTTCAAAACTTCTTAGGGGCCACAGTAGTTTCCGATCAAGCTGATATTTGTGTTTTCACTTTGTCTATCTCTGTGTTAAATTATGAATAGGTCAGATCTCAAAAATACATCACGGTGGGCCCTCTAAATGTTTCAACGGTGGGTGTGACTGCTCCCATGGTTTTCTGTAGTAGGTCCACTTGAAATTTATATCTATCTCGTTCTCTTCGTAATGCCATAAAGCGATCTCTAAAAATGGTTGGACCGTATGGATACAACACATGCATCATGGTGGGTCCATAAAGCTTGATGACATCACTTCAGTAGGGATTTGGCTACTGACCTAAATATCACCTTTATCGAAGACTAAGGTCAGTATCCAATCCGCGCCTGAAATCCAAACTAAATATCACCTTTATCGAAGACTTTGGTGGTCCCAAGGAGATTTCAATTTCAATGGTTTATATCCTATTCCATTGTTCCCTATCATGTGTAAGGTTTCGATGGGCCTGATTCCTGGCATCAATTCTTACAATGATCTGTCACAAATGATGAACGAAGTGGATTTCACCAAAACATGACAATGGGCCCTATAGGTATTTATGTTGTAACCACTGCCTTCCACCAAGTCAGTCCGAACCATATTTACTTAAACAAGCCATATTTACAACCCAAGCCCATTGAACGAGGCCACACGTGGCCACACCAGGCCATTCAAGGGGCACACGGGGCCACACCAGGCCATGCATGGGGCACGCGATGTCATGCCAAGCCAAACAAGGCCACATTTAGGTTAGCCCAAACCTGCAGCGAAAGTGGGTCAGGCCAGAAGACCTGTGCTCCTGCCCAAACCCACTGCCACACCTGATTGGCTGCCCTGTCTATTGAGCCCCGACTAGACCCATGTAAGGGGTGATGGCTTACACATATATTATTATCCTATGCAGGAGTCTACAGTGAGCTGGTTGGACCGCTGCTGGCATGGTTAAAGCCAGGGGGCTGCAGGTTTCTCAGGCGACGATGGTCCATGGTCAGCCATTGCTGGCACCATCCTTTTACTTCTTAAGCTAATGCAGAAGCTACATCTTAAGTGGCCACAGGAAGGCTGCAACTGGGCCAGGCTGAAGTATGCCAGTGTCCAGACGACCCAGTGAACTAAGGAATGAAGCTAGTGCCAGGACGGCCCAACAAGACAATGGGACTTTTTATTGGGCCTTCAGGCTGATGGAAGTTCAGACGACTAAAATCAAAGGCCTGGATTGAACCTGGGACTCAACGTCAGATCGACTCCGGACCTAAAGCCATCTGGGGTAGATTGGACTAGGAAAGTATCCCAGTTGGAACCACAGGCCTCAGCGATAAGGAGCTGTAATTGGAGGTTTGAATTTGAAAACTAAATTTTTATTATATATTTTAAACCAAAATAACATCATCTAAGGGTCCATAGCTCAGTGGTAGAGCATTTGACTGCAGATCAAGAGGTCACCGGTTCGAACCCGGTTGGGCCCTCATCCATCAATCTAAGTGTTGTAATTTTTCCTTAAGCTTTTCTTGAGTGACCCATTCTTCCCTTTTAGTTATCTTTACCTTTCCAGATTGATCCAATAGTCGAGTGGGCGAGGAAAATGGATGATCAAGGAATAAAGGAACGAACGGCCCATGTATTTATCATGCGTACGTGACTAGTGGATTCGCCTCGATTTTATAGTTTTCTATTTCTTTTATCTTTCCCCCGACTCATTAGCTCGGCGGGCCACACCCTCAGTTATCTTTATCGTCCCGTCTCCCCCATATTCTTTTACCTTTTGCTCGAGTAACCCAAACGCGCTTATTCTCTTACATTTTCCTCGGGTAACCCATTTTCCGGTGGGCCCCACTCGCAGGTGGAAAATGTATGGTCAGGAATAAAGGAACAAACGGCCCTGTATTTATCATCCACACGTGACTTGCGGATTCGCCTGGATTTTAGATCAGAGCATATGCTCTTCACAGAAAAGATCCATCAGGTTCATGGTCAGGATCTCTCTCTAGCATATTTGCCACATTGGTATATACCACGATTTAACCTTTTGATCTTTCCTAGTTCGATCCAGGGAGCGGATTAGGTGCGAATTGCCAATGCCGTAGGAAATCACTACTGCTTGTTAGTATGGTCCAAAATTTTGGTGGCCCATTAATGGTCATCACCACTGTTTCTAATGGTATGGTCCACCTGATAATTGGATATACTTCATTTTTGGAATAATTCCCTAAAATGATCTTGAAATTTATTAAGAATTTTTTTTTAAAAAAAAAAAAAAAAAAAACAACATATGAACGGCATGTATACATAATACATACATCCAGGTGGGCCCCACAATAACCCTATGGTAATGACTGCACATCTTGGGTGAGGTCGGGGTCTCATCGAATCCGCTCACCCAAAAGCGAGGCATATCCAAGGCTTAAGTGGACCATGCCATAGGAACCAATGGTGATAAAGATGGCCACTATTGAGACCATACAGGGTCCATAGTAATATTTATTTGTCATCTAACCAATAAGATCATAAATATGGACAAAGGAAAAACACAAATATCAGCTTACCCAAAACTTCTACCGATCCTTTAAAGTTTTTAATGGTGAGAGATCAATCCTACTATAAGGTCCGTGTCACACCTCGAATTTATAAATCCGAGTTTATTTAACTCGGACACCGAATTGAGGGTGTGACTCGATAGAGAAGGGGTAATATTATACACATAACCGTAATAATAATCGCAAATAGTAAAATTAATTAATTAATTATTTACATCCAATCAAAAGTATCCATTATCTACTGGCTGAATATCCAACACAAGTTCATACATCATTATTTAAAAGAAATAAATATAAAATGAAAAATTCTTTATTTTCGTAGCAAATCATCAATAGTACGCCTCTCAAAGCTATCACTCCACACAGAGACTCCAGCTCATTTTCCTGTCCTAGATGGTTTTCCAATCAACAGAATAAGCTAACAGCCCAGCAAGTAATCGTACACATGTTCACAACATAAGCATGATACAAGTACATATGCAAGAATCTTAGTATGCCATATTACCACATAAACATTTTCTTTAGCGAACAACCAGTGTCATAGCTACGCACAGCGTTCGGCCTGCCAACACCCATCCGACTAAGATCCATACGAGCTCAACACGTGTAGGAGTTTACTCATATCCTGCGCAAACGCTGGCTTAAGGTATCTCACGTACCGTGTATAACTGTATAGTCTGATAACGAGTGGCCTACTCTAAAGATGGCCAACCTCCTTCCCCAACCTTGACCATAGTCCAATAAGGAGGCCCTATTGGTATCAACTCGGGTTCTATTGAGAAATCTGTTAGAGAATTTAAGAGATAACTCGATCCCTGAGTTGTCTGGTGTTCTCAGAATTATGACATATCAAATACAAGGCAGTCGCATACTTAAACAAATATCAATAGATTATAAAAGTTAAGTAAAAGTTAGCATATAATGTTATGCAATGCATGCGAAAAAATTCATCCATGATAGTGACTACTTACCCATAACATCCATTTATTATTCTTCCATTTTGACATTTTGATCATTTCTTCATGGATCTGATGATTGCATTCGGGTCTATGATGTATAAAAAGTTTTATTTTTTTAGTCATAGCTAGAATACAAGCATCAAGTTAATTTCTTCTCTACTTAGTGTTCATTTTCTTAAAACATTTACAAAAATAAGTAAGATCCTAAGATTGTTACATTAGTCTATTAAATCGGCCAATCAAGTCTCTAATTTCTTAGATCTGAGCCGTAGATAGTTTATTTACCATGTTTCTAACCATATATTAAAGGTATTAATCTTTTATTCAGATTGAGATTTACCTTAATGACAATTGGATATTTAGATTCATCTGATCCGACTATTTATTTCCTTATTTTTAACTATTTTGGTTTAATGGTCCTGATTAATCTTTGATTAGATGATCCGATCTAATATTAGATCAAGTAGATTTTAAATTTTCTTAATTCTAATCCCATAATTAGTTTATTAAACCTTTGATCAATGGTTGGATTGGATCGATCATCGATTTAATGGTTCAGATCATTATTATGATATTTTTCCTAATTTTAACAATCTGAATCTAGATTTATAAGGTCATCAATCCATATTTACACTTAATGAATAAGATTTCTAAAGGAACAGTCAATTTTATGTGTGCCCACTTCCATAGTAATGTCTATAATGGGTTTTTCACTTACAAAATTATTACACAATATAAGATATGGGAAACGCAAATGATTTAATATAATAGACATGATTTTGTGGTGGAGCCCACTTAGATTTGATCTAAAACATGTATAAGAGATATAATATTGGAGCACTTACTTGATAAAGGATTTGGATAAAAAGGTAAGCTTATGTAACTTCTCTTTTAATCTCTCTCTCTCTCTCTCTCTCTCTCTCTCTATCTCTCTCTCTCTCTCTCTATGAGTGCTTACAAGAAGTGGTTTGACATTCCTGATAAGGGTCAAATATTGCACCTTAGACCCCGATTATTGCTTGATTTTTCGTACATGATAATGCCTAATATCGTAATTTAATTGTGTTTTTGTTGCAGGATGTAATAAGGAATGTTGATTGAAAAAGAGTATTAAAAGCGTGGATTTGACACTCCGAAGTCACCAGAGCAAGGGACAGACTCTAGAGGACCAATATTGAAGAATTTACACACTAGCGATTCGAGGAAATCAAGCCGTTCACGTTAAAGAGGCTCGAAACTGGTGAAGAATGCAAGATCATAGGGTTCCTGCCATCCGTTTGGCTCCAAACTTCACACATGGCCTGGGGACAATAATTAAACCGTACATATTAAATTTCAACCATTGGTTATCTCGAGAAGTGGGCCAATGGACAACCATTAATCTCCCCAATTTCATGCCTACCTGATATCTGGAACTGCCTCAACTTTGGTCTCGACGGTTTAAATAAGGAGACAAAGTGAATAGATGGATTTGATTTTGCAAAAGCATCACAGTGGGCCCTGTATGTGATGCATGTACACCATGCACATCAGTGCTGGCCGCGCACAGGACCTGCCAGTCGGTCCAAGCGAGCGCTAACCGGCGTTTTAAGTGAAAACGACAGTTGCCATTTTCGACCTCCAGCGTAAGACCGACGATGCCGATTTTTGCAGACCGAAGTGGGCCACCATCAGGCCCTTTACGACCGATCCAAGCCATCCATCGTGTAGAGGGCCTCGAACCCATCAAAACCTTGCTGAAAGTTTGCGTCCATAAATGCACACGTGTGCGATACAGAGGCCACAAACAGGCTGTCATGTGACGTTCAAAACGATCTTAGCATAATATCAATGGAAAACCAAAATCATCCCTTCTTGACTGAAATTTCGTCCTGAATCTAATGGACGGGGTGGATTTCCCCGAAAACACCACTGTGAGGCCCACCGAGCACCACAGTGTTGTACGTGAGTAAGATTACGCATCCGAATGCCGACCCACTTTTGGGGCGGATGCACGAGTAGAATGTTGATCATATGGCAGATCTGAACCATCCATCATGTGGACCATCTTAAAACATCCCAGGAGACGTTGATTTTACCGACATCAGGCAAAGAAATCAGGAGTTATGAAGCACCGAAGTTGGCTGGAAAAGGGTTTCGCTGCGCTGCTGCTGCTGCTGCGAAACGTCTGATTTTCCCACCGACTTCAGCATTCCACCACCCCTGACATCTATAAAAGGGCCTGAGACGTCCAAAGGAAGGTGAGCAGCAGAAGAGAGAATGAGATCCAGAGCTGAGGAGAGAAGAAATAGAAGAAAGAGAGAGAGAGAGAGAGAGAGAGAGAGAGAGAGAGAGAGAAGGGAAGGATGTTCTTATTGTTTAAATTTTATTTCTCCTTCTTTCTAATTGATTATATGGATTGCTAATTTTTTAGCTAGGGCTGAGATGAAGGCCCTAATTTGAATAGCTCTTGTATGTGTTGAATTCATCTAATCTGATTGATTTATTTCTTTTTCTAGTGTGCTTAACTGAAATTTCTGTACTTCTCCATTCTATGAGCTTAACCAAATTTGAGATGTGGATGTTGTTTAGAATCTTATTCTAGGTGCTTGTGTCTGACCATAAACATGTTTCCTATAGAGGAAGAAATAGGAATCTACATCTCTTCATGCCTGACCATGGATGGAAAGATGTGATCCTTATGCTTTAAGAGATTATATATTCTATGTGCCCGACCAAGGACATAGAGTGTGCTTTATTTATAAATTTATATCAATCTGAATTAGGGTGAATCAACAGGTAAAACAAGGGGATAATTAGGGGTGGATTCGAAAGTTCTAGTATTTTCCTTGATTAAATTTTCCTTATTGCTCTCGGTTATTTTTCATAGATTTGTGTTAGTAGTTCGGTAAACTATTTGTTGGATTAGTTAAGAAGAATCATAAATTTTGAATTGTGACAACCAGTCCTTGTGGGAACGATCTCGGAATATGTACCATATCTACCTCTGATTCGTATACTTGCAAGTTTAAAATCATTTAAATCAGATTGGTTTAAATAAAACATCAAGTTTTTGGCACCATTGTCGGGGACTGTTTTAGTCCAATTGAATTTAGGATTCTCTCTTATCATAATTCATAGTCTTAGGATTTTACTAATTTTAGGTTAAAGCTTTTTTTATTTTATTTTAGAAACTAACCTATTTCCTGTTTTGTAAGGTCCTGACATGAACTTCTAATTTGGAATTGAGGAAGGAAGCTGAAAATAACATTGTCTTCAAAGTGAAGGAGGAGCTCCCAATTCGTCGGTCATTGATCATCACCTTTTCCGGGTTCTTTCTTCCAATTCTTGTTTACATAGTTTTATCTTGTTTTTAGGAATTCATAAATTTTAGTTCTAGTTTTATTTCTCTTAGGTTGCATCTTAGTTTAGTTTAGTTTTCTTTCCTACATTGCAGTAATTCAGTTTATGCTAGGACGTATATCTTTGAACATAGAACTAGCACCTTTTGATCCTGAAATAGAAAGAACCTTTCGTAGAAGATTTAGAAACATTCTATTTGAAATAGCAAACGAGAATGGAATTAAAGCTCTTAGAGATTATTCAGCTCCTGTCCAATTTAATGTGCCTTCATGCATAGTGTTGCCAGCCACCACTGCAGCACACTTTGAACTTAAACCTGGGGTCATACAATTGTTGCCTTCTTTCTATGGTTTAGACAAGGAGGATCCATATCATCATGTGAAAGAATTCCTAGACATTTGTTCTACCTTTAGGTTTCAAAACTTTTCAGATGATTCGATCTATTTGCAGCTTTTTCCTTTTTCTTTGATGGATAAGGCAAAAGCATGGTTGAATTCTCTAGGAGTTGGGTCTATAACTACATAGGATCAACTGTCTAAGAAGTTCTTAAACAAGTTCTTCCCTGTTCACAAAACTAATGCTCTCTATAGAGAAATTACTAATTTCACACAAAAAGAGGGTGGGCACTTTCATGAATGTTGGGAAAGATGGAAGGACTTGCTTCTTAAATGTCCACACCATGGTTTTGAGAAGTGGCAACAGGTTCAATACTTCTATGACGGTTTAACACCCAAAATCATCGCATGGTTGATGCCACCAGTGGAGGGTCATTCATGACCAAAAGTGATGTCGAAGCTTGAAATTTCTTTGAGACCCTGTGTGAAAACTCCCAGCAATGGAACTATTCAAATAGAGCTGAAAGAAGTCCCCAACCATAGAAGAAAGGGGGTATTTATGAGATAGGAGTCACGCCAGATCTTTATGCCAAGATTGATAGCCTGACAAAGAAAGTGGATGCTTCGATGTTAAATAATGGACCTCCACAAACAACTCAAGTCAAGTCATGTGTCATATGTTCCAGTCCCACCCATCCTACACAGTCTTGTCCATCTAGTGCAGCATTTCCAAAATTTCTCTCTGAACAAGTACATGCTATGAACACCTTTCAGAGAACTGGGAATGATCCTTACTCAGACACCTATAACCTAGGGTGGGTTAGACATCCAAATTTTTCTTAGGTAAAATGACTTCAATAAGGAGGACTATCTGGAAATCCTCCTATGCAACCTTACCCCCAAGTTAGTAGTCAACAGCTTTAACAGTTTTCTCAGTATCAACAAGTACCTCCACAATCTAGGAAACCATCTCTTGAGGATACACTCAATCTTTTTATGCAGAGTTCACTTCAATTTCAAAAAGACACCCAACAAACTTTACTAGCTAACCAACAAAGCTTACATGCAAATGCGCAATCTATTGCTAAGCCAGAAGTACAGTTGGGTCAACTTGCTGCTACATTGAGTGAGAGAGAGAAGGGCAAGTTCCCTAGCCAACCTGTGAAAAATCCAAAAGGACAGTATAAGATTGACTCTATTTCAAACCAAGAACAATATCATGAGCAAGCCAAATCAATCATTACCCTTAGGTCCGGTAAACAAATCAAGAACAAAGTAGAGATGCCTAGGGAAGAATCAAATTCCAAACCGGAGGACCAAAATGAAGCGGAGAGACATACTAGTGCATCTAAAGTCCAAAAGCACTCTGACTCTCCAGGAACCACTCATGTGTCATCTTATCTGCCTAAAGCACATTTTCCTCAACGTTTGGCACCAGTTACGAAAGGAAACAATTTTAATGAAATATTGGACATGTTTAATCAAGTGCAAATTAACATTCTGTTGCTTGATGCTATCAAGCAAGTCCCTGCTTACGCTAAGTTTCTTAAAGATTTATGCACTTAGAAGCGTAAGATGAATGTTCATAAGAAGGTCTTCCTTGTAGAGCAACTCAGTTCCATGATTCAAAACAACACCCCTCCTAAATTTAGGAATCCAGGAACTCCTACCATTTCTTACGTCATAGGAGATCATAAGGTTGAGAAGGCATTGCTTGATTTAGGGGCCAGTGTTAATTTATTACCATATTCTGTATATGAGCAGCTAAGACTTGGTGAGCTGAAAGCAACTAAAATAACACTGTAACTAGCTGACAGATCTGTCAAGGTGCCCCGTGGTGTTATTGAAGATGTGATAATCCAAGTTGATAAGTTTTATTTTCCAATGAATTTCATCATTCTAGATACTCAACCTGTCCAGAATCTTACTAGTCAAATCCCGATTATTCTGGGACGTCCATCCTTAGCCACACCAATGCTATCATAAATTGCAGGAATGGAGTCATGAAGTTGTCTTTTGGTAACATAAAGATAAAGGTCAATGTTTTCAATGCTGGACAATAACCAGCAGACTCGGATGATATATTTGAAGTGGACATGATTGAGAGTCTAGTGCATAAATCTTTCATTTAATCTTCCAAAGATGCACTTGAGACTTGCTTAGCACATTTTGACATAGATTTTGACATAGAAAGTTCCATCCAAGAAGTCAATGCATTGCTCGACTATACTCCTATAATAGAAACTACAAAATGGAAAGCTAAAGTGGAACCTCTTCCACCCTCTAGCTTCTGTATCGCACATGTGTGCATATATGGATGCAAACTTTCAGCAAGGTTTTGATGAGTTTGAGGCCCTCTACACGATGGATGGATTAAATCGGCCGTAAAGGGTCTGATGGTGGCCCACTTCGTTCCGCAAAAACCGGCAGCGTCGGTCTTATGCTGGAGGTCGAAAAATGTAACTGTCGTTTTCACTTAAAATGCATATCAGCGCCCGCTTGGACCGACTGACAGGTCCTGTGCGCGGCCAACGCTGATGTGCATGGTGTACATGCATCACATACGGGGCCCACTGTGATGCTTTTGCAAAATCAAATCCTTCTATTCACTTTGTCTCCCTGTTTAAACCATCGAGACCAAAGTTGAGGCCATTCCAGATATCAGGTAGGCCTGAAATTAGAGATTAATGGGCTAATCTATACGTTGGCCCACTTCTTGAGATATCTAATGGTTGAAATTTAATATGTATGGTTTAATTATGGTCCTCAGGCCATGTATGAAGTTTCGAGCCAATCGGATGACGGAAACCCTGTGATCTTGCATTCTTCACCAGTTTCGGGCCTCTTTAACGTGAACGGCTTGATTTCCTCGGATCATTGGCATGTAAATTCTTCAATATTGGTCCTCTGGAGTCTGTCCCTTGCTCTGGTGACTTCGGAGCGTCAAATCCACGCTTTTAATACTCCTTTTCAATTAACTCTCCTTATTACATCCTGCAACAAAAACACAATTAAATTACGACATTAGGCGTTATCATGTACGTAAAATCAGGCAATAATCGAGGTCCAAGATGCAATATTCGACCCTCATCACAACCCCCAACAACATTTTGCTAGTCCCAAGCAAAACATGCGAAAAATAATTTCAGAAATAAAAGACAATTCCTGTAAACCCGAGTGACTTGTGAACAAATATTCGAGATGTGAGAATTCTAAGATTCATGAATGGTGAGTAGAATTTTCTTTCTTGGAATCAAGCTCACGGTAATCAAGTTCAAAATATTAATCCGTTAATTATAAAATTCTAAATATTGAGTTCCATGAATATAAAGTGTAATCTCGGCTTAACACTGTTAAGAGATCCAATTGTTAATTTCATGATATCATTGGTAATTAACAACGGAATTCATGACAACCAAACCTAAAACCAACACTTGCCTTACAGACTAACTTTTCATTCTACCAACCTTTGATTTTTTTTTCATGAACAATGACGCCATGGAGGGGAATCAAATCCTCACCCATAGGGAGCAAACTTATGGTAAAGATTATACATGCAACCCTTTTCACATATCAATCATGGGGAATCGAATCTTCATCTATAGGGACCAAACCTATGGTGAAGATTATTCGACTCACCTTTTCAATTCTTCTTTATAAACTGATGCTATTTTTTTTTTCCAGGCTGGTTCCTTTCATACTTGATGATCACCAAGTTACAATTCAATATCGAACTGAAACCTTAATGTGTAAGAGAGATGTGTTATGTGAAAGCATGACTCAATCAATGTCTAAAACTTCTAATCATGGGTTAATAACTCGAACTTAACTGTGAAATCTAACAGATGGCTGAATCCAAGAGTCATAAATTAACAACATCATGTATCTTTTAATTCTCTAAACCCAAGATGGCCGTCAAAATCACTTCAAATTCATAAGAAATTCCAGAAAAATTTTAAAAATTTTCACAATTTCATAAATTTTGCTCAAGAACAAGAAAATACTGATTAGGTAACTTAATTTCCCACCCCCAACCAAAAATCTTCATTGTCCTCAATGTAAAAGATATGAGCATGCAATGCATACGAGACAATAAAAGTAAAAGAGGAGTGATGGAAAGATAGAACCTGGATGAAAGAATCAAGAGGCTTTTCCCAATATATCAGCGTGAGAGCGGGTCAGTACAAGAGAGAAACCAACAAAAGCAAATTAACCTAATATAGGGTTAGTTTTGCTAGTCCTCAAGTAAAACAAGAATAACAAAAATAAAATCCTACCTACACCACTTTCACAGGTTCTCTTTATTGCATTTAGCGTATGCAACAAGCCTTTAAACCCCTAAGCTGCCCCTAGTGGACAAGTTGTAGTCTCGTGAGGATTTGTAGCAATGTTATCCACAAATATTGAACTAACTAACTAGGAAAATAAAATAAAATAAAACGAAAGGCTGGGTTGCCTCCCAGGAGCACTAAGTTTAACGTCTTCAACCAGACAAGCAATGAAGCAACCATGGACCATGAATTAATCAATCTTAATAACCTGGGTCCCCCAAATAAATTTCCTCAACATCTTGATTAACCAATCCCAGACTTTGTGGGAACAACTTGAACTGTGCTATCCAAAATGGGGTAAATGATACCATCGTCTAATAATTTAAGCACTTCCACTCCAACATCCTCTTCCATGTTAAGGTTAAGCCTCCTTTGCATTTCACGCGACGTTTCTACATTTTCTTCAAGATCATTCCGATGTATACACATAGTGGGGCATACTCCCTTTATGTTTGCTATCGTCCACCCAATTGCTGCTTTATATTCTCTAAGAACATTAAGCAACCTGCTCTCCTGTTCCTTCTCAAGGTTAGAAGCTATGATGATAGGCAGAGTCTCAAAAGGACCTAAAAATGCATATTGGAGATTCTCAGGTAATTGTTTAAGGTCAAGTTTAGGTGGTTTATCAACAGACGGAACCAGTTTAAACTTTCCTCTTTGCTGCTTCATCATGCAAGTTTAGTGCTATCTGGACTCGCCCAACACTAGATCCAAAAACACCAGCCCCAACCCGTGACTCGGTCGTGCCGAGTTGGTGCAACACAACAACAAGCACTCTCTCCTTTCTTCTTCTTCTTCTTCTTCTTCTTCTTCTTCTTCTTCTTTTTCTTTCTTTTTAAAGTCCAGTGATGTATGGACTCAGACAGAGCTCGATCCGACTCGCACGAACTCAACAACAACCCACGCGCTAGTCCAATGACTCGGTCAGGCTGAGTCGATGAGATGAACCACACCCACCCTCTCGTCTCTCTTCTTCCTGCTCTTTCTCACCTTCCTTAGGATGACCTATACCAAACCAGGCTCATCAGCATGACGAGTCGAGCCTTCGACTCGACATAGAGACTCAGCGGTGGTTTAGTGCGGCACGACGTCACACTCTCTCTCACTCTCTTTCTTTCTTTCTGTTTGGGTCCTAAAGGCCTGACTAATATAAGAGGAGGCCCTTGTGTAGACCACTAGATAGATAGAGCCTGAAACATCATACTTAAACTGAGTTTGACTCACTTTAGTGCGGTGGGGAAGATAATCAACTCTCATGGCAGATCCCTAATGCTTGTACATTCCTTCAAAGTGATTCTTCTGGATGGCGCAAATGGGTCTAATGAAGCTTAAGGGACCCTAAAATTGAAGATTATGATTGGTTTTGTGGTGGGTTCGACAAACAAAGGTTTTGGCCGGTTTGTCTTAGCACAACCACAAGAGTAGGAGATGAAATGTTATTGTTTGATCTTCTCCTAATATACTAAAACCTAGCCATCCCGGATCGTTGGATGGATAATGAAGGGTTAGGATGCGATTTAGGGCAACCGATACCCTCTAACGAAAAAAATCTCTAGTTGTCCTTGCATGGCTGAAACCCTAAGTTGAAGGGCTAGGATTGCTTTACATCTTACGGTTGAGATGAAGGCGGTGAGACACATGTAGACTTCCAGGTTGACAGCTAATAGGACATGATTTTTGTTCTTGAAATGGTGCCGCACGCACACCTCTGCTTAGGCCTGCGTTTGTGCGCACACACGTGTGAAACAACATGTGGGACTTCCTAGGTTTTGGTCAGATCTGTCTGCCTAACACAATGGATGGATCTGATCTAGTACAAATACAATTTTTTTTTAAAAAAAAAAAAAATTAACAAGAAAAAAAAAGTATTTGTACTAGATTAGGTCTTCATGGTAGCACCAAGTACTGAAAAGTACATGGTGTTACAATAATTTATTTGAGATAAGTATGTTTGGTTTATGATCAATTATAAGTAGGTTTTATTTAATTTGAAGTTACTTAAGGCTCGCTCAGATACTACCACATAAGTAGCTCTTTTAACTTACATAAGTTTATAAGTTATTTTTCTTAAATAAGTTAGTTTGGTTATTAAACTTAAATAAGTAGCTTTTTAAAAAAAATAATTTATTTTTAGAAGTTATTTCTTTGTTGCTTTTCAACTTCTAAAAAATACCTTATTTCTTCCATTTTCATTGAAAATATTTAAGGAAAATATGTTCTATGTGGCCATAAAACCCTTCAAAGTTCACGAAATTGAAAAATCATCAAATGAATAGATAAATGCTCTAGCAGCCCCCACATGATGATGAGCCATATCGATGTAACCCCACATGATGAACAATCCATATCAAAGGTCGGCCCCTAATGGTAAATGGCCTACATCCAAGTCGAGCCTTATATGATGGGCAACCCACATCAAAGGTAGGCTCCACATGATGGGCAATTAATAATGGTGGGCCCCACATGATGGATGATACACATGAAGGTGGGCCCCACATGATGGGCAATCTACACCGAAGGTCGGCCTAATGATGAGTGACCCATATCCAAGGCAAGTCCCACATGATGGACGATCCATATCGGAAGTGGGCCCACATAATGAACAGTCCATATCAAAGGTGGGCTCCACATGCACTACACCAAAATCGTCATTTAGGAATGGTTTAAAACCATTCCTAAATGCTTCAGGAGCGGTTCCAAACCGTTTCTAAATGAGGCGTCGCAAAAAAACAGGAACGGTTCAAAACCGTTTTGGGTACCGTTTCAATTTTTTGAAACGAAATTTCAGGAACGGTTTTAAACCGTTCTGGTGCCAACAGTCACATTTTGGAAACGGTTTTGAATGCTTATTAATGTTGCCAACGGTCACATTCTAGTACACATTTTAATTTGTTGTCAACGGTCACATTCTAGTACACATTTTAATTTATTGCCAACGGTCACATTCTAGTACATGTCAACGTCTGCCTATTTTATGATCGTCCCATCAATTGATTTCAGTTTTATGTCCCATCCATATTGCTTTCCTTGATTTAGATGTTTTAATTTTGAGTCCCTCGCTTATCAGCTACATCGCTCTGCTGGAGTATCAATTCAAATGCACAAAAATGTATTGAGCCTGACAGAGCGATCAGGGATAGTGTGTATACATGCACACCACAAGATCCGTGCGTTGTTGAATGATCATCATCGCACCATGACCACAATATCCACTCCCTGCTTAGGTGTGGGGCCCATTTTTTCAGTGGCATGTGCAAAATTAGTGGAACCACCATCTTCCTAATGGAAGGCGAAGAAACAGTACAACCGTAATACATCATGGCGGAGACAATCGCCGTGCAGGATCTTTCAATCTAAAAGATATTCTGTGAATACCTCAACTACAATGGGCCCCACCATTCCAATGGTCTAGATCACCTGAATTGTATGAAAAAAAAAAAACTAGAACTAAAACCAGAGTGTCCAGTGCATATCCACAGATCACATCAAACGGACGAAATGAAAGCTCCATCAACACCGTTACATCGCACCATCCGTGATTGCCTCAGACAGGTCCCATGAGTCCTTGGACGCGAAACACCACATCTTCCATAATCGGCGAAAATCACTCTTGCTTTGTTGGGCTTGAATCACCGCTGAAGAAAGGGAGAAGGCCTAGAGAATGTTGTTGCCCTCTTCGTTTTCGGCTTGTGGGTTGTCTTTGGTAATACATGCTATCCAAGCTTGAGAAATAGAAGCCACAAAGAGGCCCAAATATGCTAGTCGATTGCACAAACCACCATCTCCACCCCTTTGCCATTGTTTCATCTTTCAATTTGCTCTAAAATAATAAGTTCCTTGTCAACCTAGAGTGCATTGTATCAATAGCATACCTGCCAAAATCACTCATTAACAGGATATCATTACATGCATTGGAAATGATAAAATATCAAAACCCAAAATACAGTAGCATGAGGTGACCCTCTGATGAATGAGTTGGATGGCCTACATACATGTGGGCCCCATATCTACCAGGTGCCATCATTAGCTTACGGAGGTATCAGTATCGCTAGAGCATGGCAGCTTATTTACCAAAAATCAAATTGATCAGACTTTCATATCCATCAGATTAGTGCATTTGGTAATGTTATCTATAAATTCGAGAGAAAAATGAGCGATGGTCCACATTCAATGGAAGTAACGAAGAAAGATCGGAAGATCTGGAGTTTAAAATTGAAGAAAGATCGGAAGAAACTGATTTGCAACTAATTGGTTCATCTGTTGGTTTCGGGCATGTCATGCTACTCGCTAATTCAGTAGCATCATCACTAATTAGTCTCAAGTGATGTAGGAAGAATAGTTTCTGCGGCAGAGCATTTTCGAAGATGGAGCTTCTCATCACTAGATGGCAATCGCTCTTGTTGATCGAAGACCGGCCGTCTATATTCATGTACTTGGAAGAGTGATCGAGATTCACATGATAATCGGAGCCTTTCTTCTTGTTTAACCTTTGCGATCTCCTCAACATACAGCAAGAGAGTATAAAATGGCAGGGGTTTAGAAACATAGATAAGAGGGCATTCCAATGCAACACATATTGGCAAAAGTATGTGTTCAAACCCCTCAGTTTAACTAAATAAATACAAAATGGAGAAAAGAAAAAAAAAAAAAAAACCATGGCAGAAGAAATGTAGCCTATCAAAAGCTCCTAGCAGATTATAATGAGAAAGAATTAAAACATTTTTAAAAATCAACAAGGATATCGATGTATGGAAAGAAAATGAATTTAGCAAATCCAATAATGAGAAAGTACATAGCTTAATAGCAAGTCAAATAAACAAGAACTAAAAATTCTTCACCATAACAAAATTAACAGGGCATCTCTCTAAATGAGTTCTAAGCATGTTCTTCTAACGATACAAAAGCAAGTGAAGCAGTGCATGCAAATGCACAACCTAAGTTAAATGGATCAAAAAATAGGAGCAATTTCCTTGCCACTAATGGAACAATCAAGTTACTAGAATTTGCAATGAATCTCAAAAAAGAAAAATATTCCCACAACACAATGATTTATTCACTAAGTAGAGCCAAACTAAATTCTAGTGCTATGATGCAAAATTTTCGAGCTTTAGGGACAGAGTAGATACACATTTTAATGCTGAGTTAGATGGATTTAACCTTAGATATTGTGGTTGAAATAAAAATTGCAATGGAAACTTGTTTCCAATAGCACATCATACAGGCTCTAAAAATCTTTCAAAACAAAGACAATAGGCCATTCAAAATCTAAACAAAAAGAAGAAAGAAAGAAAGAAAGAAAGAAAAAATACCGTGCTTCATAAGCAATGAATATTAGTTAGGAAAGAAGAGATGGAAGCTTGCCTTCCTCACTGGGTATTGGTCCCTTTGGCGTGAAAGGAATAGACGATGCTTTGAGGATAAGTCCTCTTCCTTGGGTGGGATTCATATAGTAGTATTGGGATCCTTGTGCCTCGGGTGGGGTTTCTGAGTTCAGGGAACTCTTTGTAGTTTGTAGTGTGTTTTCCTTTCTATTCTACTTTTTGTTTCTGTTTTTGTTTGTTCTCTCTCTGTTTAATATAATTTCACCTTTTCCAAAAAAGAAAAAAGAACATGTTGCTTTTGTCTAGAAATGTGGGAATCATGGAGTCAACAATACATGGTGTTGTTTGATGAATAATACGGGGCAGAAGGCAATAATAATTTCATGAACAAAATAAACATCTAGATCAAAGAACATGATGAATTGATACTATCTCCACATATATTAAATATAATGGGCTTTGCTAGCATCCCCTTACCAACGTCACCGTAGCTTTTTGCAGACACACGGATGTCCGATCATCAATAGAGATGGTTAATTCAGTAGTACCATTGGGAGCAGCCATAGTGCAAGAATCATATGATCGGATGATCGTAACTCTTTGCATGTGGTCAATTTGTTACAACCATCCACTGTTTACGAGCCATAGACCACATGGTTAGGATCATAAGACCAAAGTGCTAGTTTGGAATCATAAGCAATGCAAAGTGGGATCTATCGAATAGATGTTTCAAGATGTTTGATTGGACCTATTTTGCTTCTCCGCTCAATCTTGACTCTTCATTTTCTACGCTATTGAATGAATGAACATTACAAATGTTAATGCTCCCAATTGTGTGTGCATCTGTGTTTGGGGGGGGGGGGGGGGGGGGTTTATTAACATGATGTTCGCAAAAACCTGCGTGTGTGTGTGTGTGTGTGTGTGTGATTCTCAAAGCAATTTAGTAGCAGTTTATCACCATGAAACCTGAAGATAAGCCACAAAGTAGCTACGGGATTAGATGCAAAAAGAGTTCTTCCAGAGGTAATCAAGTAGAAAAATAAATGCAGCGGAGAATTAAAAATAAGTGTGCACATAAAGGTGGACTTCTAGTAACGCACCTCAAGCCTAGCATTCAACTTCTGACCGCTGCCTTACGTATTCTCAGATTTTGATAACCCTGGCATATCTAGCTCATTTAGAAATGTACTTTTGTTACAATCATGTGCGCAACGCGGAAAACAAAGACAGTCTAAAAGTTAACAAACATTTTAAGATAGAAATATTTGGAAACTCAAAAGTAAATATCAACTTCAAGTTCAAATGTATAGTCAGGTGCAGAAGCAAGCCTTTAAGACCAGAAAAGAAGTAAAAGATGGACAAATTTGTGCTCATCTTTAGCAACATATGTGACAAGGCCATTTAAAAGAAATTTCCATGACCAACATCCATATCAATCACCTGGTGGACACCCATCGACACCCATATTTGGAGAAAACCTTTGTGTATGCTTTATTCTTGTGATTAGAAGTTGTATGGTACAAACTATATTGAGATATATACACACATATGTATGTATGCATATAGATTTTCCTATACTTTATCTGGTTGTATCAGTGCTGGAAGGTCAACCAACAACTACCAGATAAGTCCTAGAATATAGAAGACATGCATAAAATCAATAAAAAGTTACGAAGAGACTTAGATCTAGGTTGCTCCCTACGGTTCCAAGTTCCAGTCGCATGCACAAGTTTAGTAATAGCGGTACCTTGGTAGAAGAGTTCATCTACTAAAATTTCATATACTTGTTAAAATAGCTCCACCAATAGAAAAGGGCTTACTCAATTGCCATGAGTTGATTGGACTAAATTTAGGAGCAACTTGGAAAAGGTTAACAAGATTCTCAATGTAAGATTCATTGTAAAGTTAACATTATAACATTGAAAGATACACAAGCGTACAAATTTTAATTTATAAAGCAGAAAAAAGAAGAAGAATAAGAAGAAGAAGAAGAAGAAGAAGACCCAGCATGCTATATTAGGCAAAATGTTAGGCAGTTAGAAAGCAGCATGAGCAGAGATTTGGGTGTTGTAGAGATGAGAACATGGAGATGAAAGTGTGTGAAGACAACAATAAGTTTAGAACCTGCAGTATGGTTTTTTTTTTTTCCCTAATGGAAATGGCTCTATTGTTAGCTGGTACATAATCTAAGTCATATGTTATTTTAAGTAATACTCACCATTTGCTTCCCATGGGATTAAGTAACGTGAACAGTGAGCCATGTCAAAGGCTCTAGATGGGTAAGGGAGCTGTATGGTTCCAAGCACACCAATAATTGCAAGCACACCTCTTTCCAAAGCAAATTGCACTTGTGCCTCGTGTGAGTCCCTCAGTGCAATGAACATTGCCAATACATTTCTTTCAATAGGTAAGCACCCCAGCTTGCAACCTGTGCACAGTTTCAAAGTCAGCTGATAAACTACAACTAACGCAGTATCCTGAAAACTGTCGTGAACTAAAAAACTGGCCCAATCAGATCGACTCCATCCAACTTGGCTGACTTTAATCAGTAACTTGGTTAAAAATTAACCAGAATTGGTTGGAGCACATTCCATCCAAGGTGTGGCCCATCAGATCAACAAGTTGGATTGCCCGCACTTGTAAATAGGTATAATTGATTTCTTCTACATGACCATTTAAGGCTATTGACATTGACAGCCATTAAAGTATTCCAAAACTTTTTTTTAAAGTAGTACAAGAACATAGATATGAACTTTAAAAGCTGGTAGCAATAAGTGATGAATGAAAAGGAATGAGCTTTCAAATCTAGTACACAAAGAATTGAGATACCATACCTTGAAGTAGCAGACATGAGAAGGCATTGCCAGCGTCGAGGGACATGTGGGATAAGGGCTTTTAAGTCGTCTTCATAGCCATATGACAAAAGGAGATCTGCCTGGAATCAAATATAAATCAAGTATTATTCTTGCAAAAGAAACCACACACACACACACACACACAAAAAAAAATAATAATAATAAACCCACATTCCATAGTTGAATAAAAGAGGAGACAAGTTAGTAAAACTTAACATCAATAGAACCATGATACCATCCAATACAATCTGAAATGCATTCAGATGAAAAAGATAAATATGGAGAATCTTTTCAAAATTAACAAGATTTAAAAATTAAAACAATTCAAGCTTTGACTAATATGAAGCATGTGCAAGTGTCAAGTTTCTAAACCAAAAATCAAACAACAAGCTAGGCATCATATAAACCTCTTCGACAAATTCAACCTAACACTAAAGTTTGGAGATGCTAAGCACAAAGTTATATCATGCTAAAAACAAGAATAAGAGTGATTTTCTCAAACAGTGGGTGGTAAGTGTGTGAAATGGAATGAACTGAAAAGGCATTTAGAAGAATTCAGCATACCCCAAAACCAGTGTCCAGTGCCGTCCTGACAGTGCCATTGGCAATTGGGATCAAAGAAGCAAGTTGTTTGATGAGCCTCAGCAATGACCGGTGTTTACTTACCTGGAATGGACCAAACTGTCTGATTGGTTGGGATTAGAACTCATCACTGAAACAGGACGGGCTTTGGTGGGGCTGAAACTCCTCAGTGAAATGGGTCAGTTCACCAAAAACACAAGAATACCATTTTATTTAGAACATGAAAGTTCACTAGTCAAAGCTCAAACCCAACATGCATTCACAAGAGTCAATACAGGTCAGGCAACCAGATCAAAATCGAATATAACTTGAACTCAATGATGTTCTATAAGGAAATAATCGATACTTAGCATGCATTTGACTTAACACAACACAACATAGATCAATACCAGAGGGCGAAATATGTAACAAGACCATGAAAAAGAATAACAAAGAATCCACTAATCTAAATCGCAGAAGCCCCATACCTGCTAGTAGCTTACCTCCAACAAAAGAGGGCGTATTTTGACATGAATGGGGAATGTGGACACAGAAGGCAAACATAACCATGAGACTTCATCACTCCATGAAGTTAAACATCTGTTAGATGTCTTTCTCCACAATATATCCACGTAATAAGGGCCAAGTGAATAGCTAGGCAACATGTGAACAACAGATTGATGTTTAACAAAGCAATGTCAGTTATAACTTGTAAATGCGTTAGGTATATAAAAAGTACGTAATGCAAACAAAAAAAAAAAATTTGATGTGCTAAACATTCTTTAAGGAATTTAATCAAACATATGATGTGCAGGTGTAAGACGTATGTGGATGGAGGAGATACATTGATTTTAATTTTATTTTTTCAATTTAAACTATTTCAAAACTTTCATCTTTGATACTTTTTCTTATACTTATTGCATATAAGGCTAGGGCCAATACCAAAGGAATTTGAGTTCCATTACGGACAAGCCCATGGATTAGGGAACCATGGCCAAGGTAGGACCAACCACGGTTCATTGCTGCCTAGCCAAGTGGGCACAATCGTTACAATGTTAAGATATTAGACTAAAAAGGATTGGCTTCTACAAACCACCTAAACTCGATTGGGTCAGGTTGGGCACCTTGGATAGATATCTGTGTCCAATAACTTTTTTGTCAAGCTGGAACAGGACCTTCATTAACCCCAAAATGCCAAGCTTTTTGGTGTTCTTGCCTGAAATGGAGATGCAGTACAAAAATAAATTGTAAAATTTGTATAAAATGATATTCAAATATTTAATTATAATATATGAAATAAATGTCTGGTTGTAATGAAAGTAGAAAGATACTTAGGATGGATGTTCAATGTAATGTTCTCCATGAAAATTTCACTTGATGCTCGTCTTTAAGCTCATATTTAAAAGCCTTTGAAAAAAAATGAAAGAAGAATGCTTATAAGGAGATTCAAATGCATGAAGAGCTTGATGGGAGTGTCTTCTTCACCTACAAATCTTATAAGATGAGATGCGAGAAAATATGAACATCCATAGACAGCCATATACTAATAACACAACATAAAGATCATACATTTATCAAAGATCTGTCCATTATCACCCACATTGACATATCACAGTTCAATGTAATCATCATCATTAAATTAGGATGTTTCCAACTGAATCAGAAGTAATTGGACAAAGTGGAAATGTGTCTCTGGAGTGATGAGTCATCAGATCAGATCAAACGAATGTTTTCAGATGGAGAGGCTTCCAATTCCATCTCAGAGAAGTGGGACATACAAAACAAATTGCACAGCTACAATGACCAGACCTCGGAGATGAAGTCAAGATAAACCACTAATATAATTTCAATCACACACAAAAAATTATATTATATGAAATTCAAATTCAATAGAACAATTAAGTAACAAAAAAGAAGGTATGAACAAAAACCAAATTGGCGTGACTACTTTACCAATTCATCAAATCCAATAGAGGATTAATTCAATAGATAGCATCCAAATTCCATTTATTTTTCAACTAATTCATCAACTTCAAGTATACCACGAATTAAAAAGAAAGAAAGTATGCCATATGTATTGGATTTTATTGGATTTTGACCCTATTCATCAAACATGTTTGCTGTTCAACAAAGCCTAATGAATAGCATCTTCATTTCCAGTACAAATGTTTCAACATAATAAGAAGAAATAAACTTGGGTAATCTGCAAATCAGTAAGGTAACACTTAGATCAATCATCATAGTCACTAAAAAATATAAACCAAGCATTCAATCCATAACATTTCAAGCCAGAGAAAGCAACAACTTTAAGAATTAATGGATTAGTTGGAAACCACCACTATGGACCCAATGCTCATCTTACATGCATGTTGCACACGTATGTCATGTTGGCATATTTGACATGATTTAGTTCTTCAAGCTCACTCTCCTGTTGAACATGCATAATAGACTTCCAAAATTCTTTCTAGATATTCAAACACGGTTTCTTGACTCCAAATAGTCAAACTCCAGGGTGCCAAGTGGGGCCTATGGTTTGGTGATCCCATCTATTCATATGATGTTCCTATGGTAGTGGGTGGACGATGGACAATGCCTGTAAATTTCCCTGACAGGACCTCCCTAATCCTATATTAATAGCCCACAAATGGACGGTTATGAAAGTACATTGTTCTATATCTAACAAAAAAAGGCCAAAAAGGTTCTTCCCTCCCTGGAAGACTTTGAGGGAAGATATGCTTCTGTGACAGCACTGATTCTTGGAGCATCATGAAGTGCACACTAGATCATCACCACCTAGGCACCTGTGTGTGATGATCTGGTTGCTTCAATGGGCCATCACGTCAATGGGTAATGAGCCAAAAGACAAGTCTGTATGTGATGATCTGGTTGACATGATAGGTCATGATAGAATGCGGTGATCTGATTGATTTAATGGACCATCATGTAGAAATGATTGATTCAATGGACCATCATGTAGATGGGTCATGATCCCTTTAAAAAAAATGTGTGCAGTGACTTGGTCGATTCAAGGAGCCCTCACGTCAGTGGGTCATGACCCTAACCAAATGGATAGGATCATCCAATTGCTTCAATTTAATGGGACATGGTCCATCCACATCATGGCAATAGGATCAACAGTACTGATCTCAAACACGTTTTCCATGTCTCAAATACTTCTCTCCCTTTTCTCCTCCAAAAATCCACTATTATTTAAGAGGCCCGATACAATTGTATAACATTCCATTAAAAAAAAAAAAGAAAAGAAAAGGGCATGACTAGCAACAAACCCCACAAGAAAGGAAAAAGAAAAAGGAAGGACCATGCGCTGATGTACTGTCGAATTGCCAAAGACGCTTTGTTGTTGCTTCACTGTGCTTTTGCACTCACTCACTCCCTCCCTTCAGTCTTCCCCATTCAACCGTGGATGACAGAACACACACCCCATACAGAGCTGCTGCGACTGCTTCTACAATACCATGTGGGGACTGTCAGATCTAGAGTTGGACAGGGAGAGGGAGATCAAGAGAGGGAGGGAGAGTGAGAAGGAGATCGAGAGAGGGAGGGTCGAGATCGGAAGAGGGAGAGGGATATCGAGAGAGGAGGGAGAGTGAGAGGGAGATCGAGAGAGAGGGTTGAGATCGGGACAGGGAGATCAAAAGAGAGGGAGATCGAGAGAGAGGGTTGAGATCGGGAGATCGAAAGAGGGAGATTGAGAGAGGGAGGGGGAGATCGGGAGAGGGAGAGGCGGGCGTTTTGAGCGTCTTGAAGGGAGCAGGGCGTTTTGTGCGTTTTGAAGGGAGTAGGGCGTTTTGGGGATGAAAATACTCCAGTAGTCTCCGGTAGATGTACATAAACGTGACTCTCGGGCCATGTGGGGTCCACTTAGAGGGTTCTAATAGAATCCATTTCGTCCATCTGTTTCAAAATATTACAATTAAATACAATAATAATAAATAAGAAGATCCACCACTCGATCTGGACACACCAACAAAACAGTGAAATAAACAACGCACAACAGCAACTATTCTAATACGGTTTAGTACCGTCTCAAATAAAAAATGGCTTACAGCCATTTCTGAACCAAAATGCCATCCGTACCAGTTACGTGATTTTGGTGTAGTGATGATGGGTAGTCGATATTGAAGATGACCCCACATGATGGACAATAACATTAATGGCGGGCCCCACATGATGGACGACTAATATCCACGGTGGGCCCTTCCCAATTAATTGTGCATAGTAAAGGCCAGCTCCTGATGATGAATGACCCACAACCAAAGCAGGCCCTGTATGATAGACAACCCACGTCAAAGGTGGGGTCCACACAAAAGGTTGGCCCCACATGATAGGCTATGGATGTGAGGGTGCCAACTAGGCTTTTGGAATAATTATTTATAATGTTTGAAATTACATAAGTAAAAATCTTAACTTATCTTTCTAACCGTCCGATCGCCTCTTTAGAAAAGGAGTCTTGTTTGTCTTTGGCCAAAAAAGAAGCCCCCAGATGTCAAAATATCTCATGGCCTGTTTGGTGTTTCTTGCAGCTGCTCTCGAGTTATTTCTTGAGAATTGCTTTGGTAAAAAAAAAAAACTAAATGTTTGGTAAGCATGCATGTAAAAAGAAAAGAAAAAGAAAAAAAAAAAAATTTTAAAAAAAAAATCTTCATAAAGGTTTCAACGGTGAACATTGAATCCGAACGTTTCATCTGGCAAGGCCTACTTAAGTCATGGATCTACCTCCTTTTCGGAGTGAATCCGGAACATGATATGGTGAAAAGAACAGATGGAGTGGATTGCGTACAGTCATCATGTTGGACCCCACAATGCCCGACGAAGGGGGTTATGAGAAACTTACGGTGTCCACCTCTCTACCGAAGATTTGTTTAGCCCCATCCTATGCAATAGAACTGATGTACATTATGCATGTTTGTGATCATGGCATGTGGAGTGTACGTCCAAGATCCAATCCATCCATTAGAAAGACACCACATATATTGATGCCCTAGTCCTAGAATTAGGTTGATCCAATGGTCAAGTGGGCCAAAGTTTGCAAAACAAATGTACGGCTCTAAATTACTTGGCTGAAGTTTTCTCACCCATTCACTTGTTTTCAATATTAGGCCCACCTTCTAAGCTGAACAAATTAATTTTAAGGAAAACATGGTTGGACCACTTGATCATAGACCTACATGCCATGACGGCACCTGTACTGCTCTGCACTCGTATGCAATTAACAAAATGATTGCACAGGTAAGTGTTGGAAAAAAGGGGGCAAAGTTGGAAATTTATTATTTTTAAAATTGATTAATTAAGTGACTAATCAAATTGAAATAAAGCCTAAAATATGAATTCAAGAATCACAATTACAAAATAAATAAATAAATAAAATCACGTTTTTCTCACCACACCGACAGACAACTTTTTTAATTTCCAAATTGAGTATAACGTTAGAAAGGGCTACCAGTGCCCATGATGCCCACAGGCATACATTATTGGATGATTCCAACCACCCATCTATTGTGGGCTATGGTGGATGGGCCATGGTAAAGTCACACTTTGTGGAGAGCGGATTAGGTGCCGCACCCAACAAGTGCGAATATGATGTCCGGACCCACCTTGACCCACCTTGATTTATGTATTGTATATCCATGCCGTTCATATCATTACAAGAAAGTTGAGCTTAGCCGACTGATGGGGCTACCATTTGCTGGCGGCCGGTTTTAACAACTGCGGGTAAAGGGTCTTATAAGAAGAAGAAAAAAAAAAAAAAACCCTACCTTCATTTTCCGCCCCCTCATCTCCAGCCGCGCCGATTCTCCCTCGAGCTCTCCCTCTCCGCTCGATCTTCCTCCCTCTCCCTCCCTCTCTCTGCCTCTCCATCTCACTCTCCCTCTCCGCTCACTCTCCGTCTCCGTCTCCGTCTCCCTCTCCCTCTCCCTATCTCTCTCTCTCAAAATCCTAATAATCTCCCTCTCTCTCTCTCTCTCTATCTCCTCGGTCCTCTGCTGCAGTTCAGCCTTTCGCTGCTTGTGAATCTCCGATTCTCAGGTATGATGTAAACATTTTCCCTTCTTGCTGTTGCTTTCTGCAATTTAGAATAACTGATTAGGGATTTGCATTGTCGAATCCCAAATTATGGATTTGCATTGTCGAAACCCTAATTTGGGATTTGCTGCAGATGTTACTCACGAATGCAGCGACATGACCACGACCAATGCATTCCAATAAAGGAGCTCTGTTCTCACACCTAACTCCACCACACACCCAGATGGACATGTCTGTCGGGACTGATCAAACAGAGACTCTTGGAAATGAGACTCTCGGAACGAAGAGCATGAGGCTGACAGAGACTAATCCTTCATGGGCCATCCGTATTTTGAATTACATCGATCTGGGTTCTTTCCTACATGTGGTGTCCTGTCAGGTGTGGGCCCTTGTAGCAGGAGCCCTTACAAGAGCTTCACACCTTATGCAAAATGCTAAAATTATTTTGTCAGTCCCTCGGTGTCTTGTGTCTGCCAGTCAACCAGTGATGGGATGGCCCAAAAACATGTTCGTTGGTAAGTTGCACCATAGCAAATAATGGAAAACCATCCAAATATGGTTTTGAAATGGTTTGATTTTTGGAACTTTCATCATTTTATAAGATGAGGCACTCCTATTATACAGGTTGAATGCAATAAACACGCAATTGGACCTCAATAATATAAGCTTATTCTACTAAGGCTACAGGAGAACCTATCTCTACCTTAGATTAGCACTGCAAGACATAATTGTTTGCATTTTTTATTATTTATTATTATTATTATTATTTTTACAGAATAGTCTTAAACAATATTTTATCTTTGTATTTTAAAGTGGTGGCACAATTCATGTTGACAACTAAGAAGCTGCTACATGTCAGCACACTTATATAGTGATACATACAGCTCGCTTAAAGTGACACCATCTGCGCTTATCTAAAGTGATACTATTTACACTTACTTCTCAATGACATGTAACCTGACAAAGCCCTAAAAGAGACCATAGACAGAGCCCTAAACACGTCTATACCTAAAAAGGCGATCATCATTTGAAGGTATACGGCGGACGTATGCCCCACACACAACTACTAGCATATTAAGGACATTTCTAAAAAAGATATGTCAATTCTGAATTCTTTGTAGTCCAATATATGCATGGTATGGTTGTCCTGGATTCTGAATCATTATAACAATTGGTGGCAACATAGTCCTGGATTCTTATGTAGTCCATTCTACTGCCATAAGAACCACAATCTCTTATATCCATCACAAATGCATCTGTAAGAGGTACATCATATCTCTCTATGCGATGGAATCATCAGGCTATATATGTTTCATCTATAGTAGGCCCATTATTTGGACAACATGGATTGATAGAATTGTCTAATGGATGATGTAAAAATAGCAATAATGGCAGTATTGTGTTAAAACAGTCCCATCTTGTGTGATGAACCAGTACATTAGTACAATGAGTCTATGAACTTTTTCCAAGCAATCATGAAAACCTGAATCTTGATTGGAAAAAAAATAATTTCACAAAGGATTAGAGGAATGAGATCAGAGCACAACTGTAAATGAGGGTATACCTAGATGTTGGTAGCAGTTATTTATACTCTACTGATGTGTGATAGACATAGCCATAAGTATGGCTGTTGAGAACTTTTAACAATCCATTTTTTTGAGCTTGAAATGTGGCATATCCTTGGAGAATTGGTTCTAATTGTAAGCACTCTATCCTAGCTCAATTCTTCAAGTTTTCCTACATCACTTCTCTAATCAAAGTTGTGGCACATTATAGTTTGACTCTGTTTGATTAATAATAGCAGATTGAAGCGGTCATCGTTTGTCTACAGGAATATCAAGGGAAGTTACGACCCTTCGACATGTTGTTTGCCACTTGTGTTTGAAGCTGATAGATGGGCACTCACTACTCACTAGTTAGATTCACAATTCTATCCAGATGCAGCTCCTGCTTCCAAAGTAGCACTTGAGGCTAACGCTTCTACTTCCATTTCGAGTTGTTTACTGCTAAAATTTTCGAATAGACAATTCCTCTCCACCCAATTTGTTGCATACTTCATGCTTTATGCAACCATATATTTTTTTTTTCTTTCATTGTTTTCTTTCTTCTCCAATAGAAGGAAAGAAAAAGCATGAATCAGTGTAGCTAAAAGACTGACTTGTGAGACAATCTCCAGTCTGAGAATACTATTATGAAAAAACTAAGAAGAAGAAAGAAAAGGAGAAAAAGTTTTTGTTTAATATTATAGTTTGACTTTTCTGGTTTTTAAACTATGAAAAAACTCTAGTTTTTGAAAAAACTAAGAAGAAGAAGAGAAGAAGACTCAACTCTAGTTTGACTTTTCTGGTTTTTAAACTATGATTCCAATATTATAGTTTTTGTTTCATCGGTTTGGTAGTCTGGATTTTTTTTTTTAATTTAATTATGATCAATTCTGAATTTTCTTTTGTTTTCTTTAGATGCTTGGGACAGTTCTTGGAAGAGGTCGAGTGGCTGTAAGACTACAACCTAGGAATGCAAAGGAGTTGGTTACAGATGCTGATTTTACTGATTGTGTAGAATTGCAGCCAGAGGTTTTTCTAATTGCACTTCTCATTTGTTTGTAATTGCATATGCCTAAATTTACACCAGATGTGCAGCGCGTAATGCTTTCCAAAAATAAATGAGAAATGTAAGTCAATCCATGCGCACCAATCACACGGCCATTCTCATAATCTTTTATGGTTGATAGGTTGCAATTACTTGAGTGGTTTGGTTAACATCTGTTCAACTTTAGGTTGCTTGCATTTATGAGTAGGTTTTTCTTGATGTTTCATGTGTTGACTATTACAAAATGATTTCATCGTGTTTTAAATTTCTTTGAATCTTTCAGGTACGTTTAAATTGACACTTCAGTTTACAGAGGATTATTCGAATAAGCCACCAACAGTTCGGTTTGTTTCTAGAATGTTTCATCCAAACAGTAAGTTGAAGAGGCAAGTACACATTATTTTTGTTTGCCTTTAAAAAAAGCTATTGTTTGCCTTTTACATATTTAGATTAGACCAACAGTGTTCATTCTTATGCCTGTTTGTACATCAACTGATTGGGAATGGTATGAAATCATTTGACCTTGTTCCTAGCATTGGAAACTTTTTCATTACTTGTACTCTCTCATATATATATATATATATATATATATATATATATATATATATATATATATATATATATAAGTTTAATGCAAGTTTTCGGCTTTGAATAGAGATTCATCCTGCTTCTGGAGCTTCATACGGGCTAGCAATGAGCCGCTTGCTCAACCTAATTACTTGTTTTTGGTTTCATTTCAGAAGGCTCGGGTGTGAGCTGAATTGTTTCAATTTCATGGTTTATTCATTTTCAGCTGATGCAACGTGGCCCGTCCAAGATGTGAATTTAGTGGATGAGGGTAAGCACTTAATTCCTAACATGGTGAGGTTTGATTGAGCCATATCTCGTTTGATCTGTTACGTAGGTAGGGTGGCATGTGGCCCAATTAAATGTTATACCACATTGGGGCCACATTCATCAATTTGCGTTGAAGCTAGGATTTACTTAGATTCGCGTTGAAGCTATGTTGTCAGAAGAGACTAAAGTAGTGCCTTATACAAATTAATGTGAATGTCTTGATGGCGTTCCCTTAGTTGTAACAAACTCAACATTTACATTGATGCCTCTATGTTGTGTTGAAGTTGTTTGAGTCGTCTATTGAGAATTCATGTTCAAAATACACCTTTGTAGTGTCCAAGCATTTATTTGTGTGTTTCATGTTTACACCGGATGCGCAGCGTGTAATGCTTTCCAAAAATAAATGTTTATACTGATGCTCAAGTGGAGGATTATAGGCCCTTGTATAATGTTAATGTGCAACAAAAATGAGGAACATCAATATCCTCAAAACAGTACCTATACACAACCTATACACACATATGAGGAACATCAACATCCTCAAAACAGTACCTATACACACGGTACCTTCACCCTTCACCATAATTTTTTTGCTGGACAGCTAGTCGATGAAGGTTGGATTTAATTATCTAAGCTGCACTTGGATGAAGGTATATTATACTTACAACCAACTTCAGTCATTTGGCCATGCTTGAATGAGGTATATAATTTTGCAGTTTGGAAATGGGCAGATTCTTGATTCATATATTTCAATATGCAAATGTAAGATCCTGTGTCTTGCTCCAGGTTATCGGGGAAACAGCGTAGTCATGATTGAATCTCTTGAACCAGGTTTGCAAAGCAAATAGGCTTCTCTCGGATGAATTTCTTGGGTTAGTGACTTAGTGTATCATCGTGATTATGTTGAAGACATAGCCGGTATTGTTAATGGATCAGATTATGGTTTGTTTTTGTTTATCACTTATCTTCTTGCATGCTATACATTGAGGCGATTCACATTGGCTCATAAATTTGTAATGTAGAGGGAAAAAAAGAAAAGATAAATAGGACCATCTGATGTTTGGTGATTATATGTGGTCCTCCATCAACTCACACAGCACCATCTGATGTTTAGTTTTTCCCTTCATTCAAGTCTGTATGACCTTATGAACAGTTTGGATGGCAAATAAACATCATGGGCCTTATGAATGTTTCAACAGTGGGAATCAGTCTATTTTTGTGTCCAGCTCATTTGTCACCCATTTATACAGATTTATCCAGATTGACTTATTGTTGGGTTGGGCTTAGTAAATCGTCTGGACAACCTGATCCACTAGCACTCCTATGTGAGGGGGCTATGATCTGGTGATTCATTTCAACAGTTAATTTGATGGGCATGCTATAAAAAAACCTCACAGCTCAGAAGATCCCAGACATCCAACAAGGAATAAAAGCTAACCCTACTGCAGGTCTGGGAGTTGTTCACTCTCTCTCTCTCTCTCTCTCTCTCTCTCTCTCTCTCTCTCTCAACTATGTAGAAGGCTAGAATTTCTAGACGCTCTTATTTGTTATTTTACTTTCTCTAGGCCATCGACGTTAGGGATGTGTTAGCAAAATATATCTATGCTAGCTTGTTTGACTGGATTTTGGAATAAATCAACAAGTCTCTAGAAGTAGGCGGCGTACTGGGAGATTCATAAGCATCCTAGACATCTACGTATTTGAATCTTTTCATGTATGTCTTTTGTGCTGATTATGCAATATTATTGCCCTGGTGTTTCCATTTCTAACATTTCTTTTTTGCTCATCTCTAGAAGAACAACTTTGAAAAGTTTTGTATAAATTATGCAATTGAGAGACTGCAACAACACTTTAGTCGGCATCTGTTTTAAATTTCTTTGATTCCTTCAGGTCTATTTAAATTGACACTTTAGGTACGTTTAAATTGACACTTCGTTCACCTCTAGCACCAACCATATTAACTATCCTTGCTGACCACTATCATTGGATGCTTACTCTGCAACATGACCCAACAAGAAAAGCTAACATCTTTGAAGTCTCGATACATAATGACAATCTGAGAATAGTCATCCTGGCTTATAGAGGATAGCCATCATCCAACATGACGCCGTGTTGCACTAAATGAGCACATACACGTGGCAGCCGGCACATGATCCTGTCCTTCCATTTAGTGGGGTTGTGTAGTAGGGTAGTCTGTGAAAAATCACATCAAGTCTCGCCTGCTCCTTTATAAGGACAGACTCTGATTATTTATCCGCATATATTATACACGTGTCATGCATTAGCCGAAATCAAACTGTCAAAATTTCGGCATGCACGTGTCATGCATTAATTCGCCCAAATTAAAGTTATTAATCTGTCCAAATTTTGGCACCACCGCAAGTATATCATGATGGAGTCATAACCAAAATCAGATGGATGACACCCTAAATAAAAACAATCTATATGAACCCAAAACATAGGGCATGGTGCAAAACTCAGACGGACCAACTTTGATATGTTTTATTGGCTATTTTACATATGTGTTTATAGGTTGGGTTGTTTAGGCAGGGTGGAATCTTTAGGTTGTCTAGACTTGGTGGAGTTGCACCCCAAACCTAAATGCTGAGATGAGAAGCTGTGGGTGATTAATTCCTCCGCCGAATGGCCAGCTGGCATAGCTAGAGTCAACATAAATATCATTGGATTTATTGGACAATGAAAGAAAAACGTGTGACAAGTGCGAAGGAGAGGAGAAAATGGGTGGATGATAGCAAATATAAGTAAAGATCCTCCATCCCTTACAAACGGATCTTATGTGGGTGTGGGCCGATCGACCAATGAGGGAATCCATCACGTAATCAACATGTCATGCAAACAAAAGAAAAGGTTCATGTCACACGGTGGAGATTTTTTTATTTTTAGGAGGGGGAGAGAGAGATGGTCCACCCCCACCAATTATTCTATATATATAGACTATTCTGGTTTATGGCTATGAAATTCCCAATTTCTCCTTCTTTATTTCTTTCTATCTTTCGTTCTTTCTTTCATGGTGCTGGTTTAATGATGTCCTGAGATGGCTTTTGGAATCATGAATATTAGCAACCCAAGTACTGCTGGCTTATAGAGGATAGCCATCATCTGAGAAATTGTATGGCCATTGTTCTCCTCTTCTCTTTTCTTTGTCTTTTTTAGTGTCCAATACAGGGGGTTTTCCTTGGAGATTGATGATCGTGGAAGCCACAAATATGGATGGCTAGTTCTGCTCTTGTTATGGTGGTGGTTCCCTTTGAAATGTTTGGTTTTGTGGATTTCCATGTCGATTTTGGGTGCCGTGATGCTTCTATTACATTGAAAGTGACGATTGGTGGTGATGATGAATTAGTAGATCTAGGCTTACAGTAAGTGCCTCAGTTCATCGAAGCAGTAGGAGGTATTGGCTCTTTAATCTCTAGTTGGAAGGTGCTTCTTGGAGTAGTGTTTTTTGTCCACTGATTTTTTATTTTTATTTTTATTTTTTCAAGAGTTAATTTGGGCAGTGACCCAGTCCTTTGAATAGAATGAATACTTACCTCTTTTAAGTTGTTAATTTTTGGACAATGGAGAACTTAATACTTTAAGCATTATCACGTGTTTCGAGAAGAATAATAGGATCCAATAATTATTCATAAGGATCTCACTTTGTAAGCATCATTTGTGTTTCTCAAGATTTACGTAAGCAGGCTCTTGTCGCTTCTTCCATTCTCTTCAGAATTTCTGTTGCTGACCACTTATTTTATTTTTTAATTTTCTATTTTTATTTTAGAGATTTGGAGCATCTCGAGATGATTTTGAAGTTGTATTTCAGAGATTTGGAGCATCTCGAGATGATTTTGAAGTCTCGATACATAGTGACAATCTTTGCTTTCATACATTGCCCAAGATCATTGCAACTCTGTTAATGATTTTGTAGTTTTCAATATGAACTTCATTTTTGGCTTTTGGTTATGGAAATTGTTAATACCTGTCTTTAAAACCTCAATTTTAGAAGTCTTACATTTTCATGTCCGCATTTTGTTTGCTGATTCTCACTATATTTTAGTCTCTCTCTCTCTCTCTCTCTCTCTCTCTCTCTCTCTCTCTCTCTCTCTCTCTCTCTCGTTCCACTTTCGTGAGGCAGATTTCCAGATCCTGCTAACCTTGAACATGTTAGCTTACGTGAATTTCTCTGTTTTGTTCTTTACATAGTTTCCTGTATGTTGCGCAAAGGAGCTGCTCATTGTCACAGCCATGGAGTGCTACACAGGTTACCTTTTTATTGGTTATTCACTGGTGGGTACAAGTATTCACTAATCTATAATGCATGTTTATATATGCAGATACTGTTTATAGATACTTTTTATGCACTCTCTGAAGATAGCAATTGTGTTGTTTCTTTTTTCCTTGAAATTTCATTTATTTATTTACTTTGTTAATTTCTTCTTCCTCGTCTTCTTATGTCTACTAGTGACAATGCCCAAGTCACAGTTTAGATGGCATCATATCCTATATTGTTAGAAAATTAGCCTATTAAGTAAGAAGCTTGATTTTACATGCCTAATTAAAAAGGGGAGTAAGGTTGGTTTTACATTTCTTACAAAATAACCAGTGCCAAGAATCCATTTTGTGTATACATGTGTTAAAAAATGTTCTTATTGTGATATTCTTCAAATTTAAAATAAAAATAAAAATAAAAATAAAAATAAAAAAAATAACCCAAAAAGGAAGAGGAACAGAAAGTGTTCTTTATGGTGATATGTTGATGATTACTTCTGCTATCTTGGACTGTTCTTGTGATCTCATTTATTAATTAATAGAGGTTTGCTACCCCATGCACGCTCTCCACACTTTAAGCTGCAAAATGGATGAGGGAAGCAGGTTGTCATAGGCATGGAGGCTAATGCAGGCAAGCACTAACCACAGGAAATAAGATCAAGCACTTGAGCTAAGGCCAACTACAAGTTGTACCCTCAATCTGAAAATATCCCATACATTAACTAAATCTTATCAGATATTTGTTGCTTCTTGTTCAATAACAGAATATTAGTTGGGTCCATGGGTTATCTAATGGCTGGATGGGATTCTAAATGGAATTTCAAAAATCTTTACAAGATTCTGCTTTTTTTTCTTTTTTTCTTTTTTTTTGAATTTTTTATATATTGAGTATTAGTTGTTGATAAGCTCTATTTTTATTCAAAATCAGTAAGTTCTTTAATTTGATTTTCTTTTTTATTTGCTCTTTTAAATTCATTGCAGACTGTTTATTTGATTTCTTTTTTGTAATCTTTGGGGTATATCATGCTTTTGTATGATCTCTCTTGATTTATGTCTATCTTCTTATAAATTTGTGTTTCTATTTTCAGCCAAACATACATACATATCTCGTATCAATGGCCAAACAACACATTTTGTTGCTTCTCTTTGTATTTCTATTACAGATAAGGTACTATTTTAAAACATCGCAATCACCGATCCTTTGCATGGTAATTTGAATATGTTTATTGCTTCTCCTTTTATTGTTTGTATTTTTTTATTTTCTTTTGAGTGAATTTTTGATAGATCATTTGGGAGAATATACTAACTTGGAAGGGTGAAAGACTTTAACACCTTCACTTAGATGAATATGCGGGTTGTTTTTGTATTTGTTCTCGACAGTCTATTTTCAGGCCATAAAATGAAGGTCAGGAACTTAGGATTGTTCCATTTAGGAGGTTTTTGGGGCATGTTCCATCCATGGCAGGGCCAATGGTCAGGATTACTAAACCAAGGGCCTTGACCCGTGATGCATTAATATTTGTGAAACTTAAATAGTTGTTACTATTGACTTGCAAAGTAACTTGAAGCAGTTGTTTTTTCGTTATGTGTTTTTTGGATGGGGCTAACTGAACATGTTGATTTTTAAAGTGGAATGCCTTTGAAATTCTGGGGAAACTTAAAAACAAGTTTTATGATTTTTGACAAGAAAATGCCCTTCTCTTATAGTTTAAAAAACTTTTAAGGTAGGAACTTGTGCAGATAACTCAGGAAGAATTTCTATAAAAGTGCCTTTTGATTCTTTCTTCATTCTCCATGGTTTTTTTGGCATTTGTACAACAACCCCTTCTGCATAGGTATGTATTTGCTATTGTGTTTCCAACTGTCTATAAAAAATAGAAATGCTTCCTTAACTCTTGTTAATATGAAAATGGGGAAAGGATAACCTCTCAAACCAGCAAAGAGACAAAACCCCGCTCCAAGACTAAAGGAAAGCACACAATCCCATAGCTAGAGGCTGCCACCAAGCCAGCATTAAATAGGAGCAACACAACAAGCTCGCAGCAGGTAATGACTTGTGTAACGCCCTGAAAATCGGGGGTCGAGTAGTAACTCAACTCTCGAGTTCCAGAACATCACTTATGCAACAAAATGAATGATGATTGAATGTTGACTGTATTAGAGTAGTGAACATGAGTGAGATTAAGCCAAAACAACATATCATACTCCAGAGACAGTTAATTTTGCAAGCGGAAGACTATGATAGATAGATAAAATATATAAACTATAATGAGTCTCCAGAGTGTGATAACATTACCAGGTTAAATAAATGCAAGTACAGTTATAAAATATACCAAATGTGTAAGTTTAATGTCTTCTATCCCCAGTACCCCAGCCCCGACAATACAGTACCAGGCCTTCAGAGACCCGCCAGAGAATTTCATGTTAGGAGAACTCCTCCTCATCACCATAAAAGTAGTCCGGCTTTGCTTCACAAGCATCGCCATCACACAAACTCAACAAAGCTTTTGGTGTGTACAACACCGTCCCCGTAACGTGGGAGTGAGTAGCTAACTCGGTGGAACAATAAGGCATAAGTTATCATGTTATCAATACGGTCAGCGGTAATGATAAAGCGATAAATCAAACACTCCTAGTTACTCGATTAATGCAGTATGAATGCGGGTATGATGGATGCCCTCTCGACATACTCCCTCAAGCGACACCATCTCACGTTCGCGCATGCTTACATCCCACAAAGTGCTCCACATCTTCCCGGGCACATGCGATGCATGATGAGTATGATTACCGAGTTTTTAATTAGTTCTTTTCAAACAAGCGGGATTGGGAAACTAAGGTACCTCCCTTGTATCATATCCAAACATGATCCAATCTAGGGTCGTCAGTCCTAGTTAATATCGACGATGGTGTGTTTTCTGGTCACTGCCGAGGGCCGCCCGTGGTACATTACGCACAAGGTTGCACCACTCCCCCATCACCCCTTAAACGATTCATCACGATACAACTATACGAAAACAGGCCTAGTTCATACTCTATATATCGCGGCGAACCCTAAGGCACGCTGCAACTTCGAGTATGCTCGCGGTCACTACAAAGGGCTGCTGTGGCAGTACACACAAAGATTGCACCACTCCCCATCACCTTATCGGTGTGGGCGACGGCGCGAATATAGTGTCCCATACCACCATAATCGGCTCACGAGTTGAGTTGCTCATTGGTCACTACGGGAGGCACGTAGCCCCGGCGTAGGCGACGGCTCGACCACGGTGTCCCATACCACCATGCCCGGCTCATGAGTCTTAGCGGATCGAGTACCATGGTTAACGGGATTTTCACTTTGGTAAGTTTGGTACCCTAGGTTCAAGCATTAGCGACCAAACATGGTGAACATACATTAGACAAATCGGGTTACATGACGAGCTCGGCTAGCTCGAGCGCACAACAAGTTGAACGACATGAAGTGCATAAGCACTCCGCGTGGCCAACCACTATCGCCAACCGAAAAGTACGACTCGAGTTCGTCGAACACATCTCACGTGGCAAATGAATCACAGCCACGAATTCAATTCTGGTACCGATTGTCTGGACTATAAACATAGCCCCAAACACAATCAATTTCGAATAGTAAAGCAGTAATGGATCAAGGTTCAAATCATACAATCAAAGTTTGATAATATCCGTTTAGAGCTGCCAGGGCTGTTGCACGCATTCGTTGCTCCATTCCCCCATCACCCATGACGGATCGTACAACGTAAACATGAATTTAACATATGCATTACATAAATAACATCATAAAAGTGAGCATGTTATAAAGCATAACACAAGCATGAGTTTGTACATATTCAATTCCTAATCACCACACTATTCAAGGAAATCATACACATAGTTAAAGGAGTTGAGAATCATATCTCAACACCCTTAAACATTGCAATTTACTAACTACTACTCATTCGGACATTTCAACAAACGCTTTAAAATTCGGAATCAACATACATGACGTATGTTGATCACGCAGGTATAAGGCCAAATCCTTTCACTAGGGAGTTACCCCAATCATAACACGCATACACCCATGATCGATAGTCATGGCAAGCGAGAATCCAAGTTCCATATTCATTCAGTCATTTTCACAAACACTTGGGCCACACATTTTAGCATATATAGTGTGTATTGGCCGTGGCGTGATTTAGGGTAAATCCTTTCGTCAAAGGGGTGTTGCCAATACAACAATCAATTATCCATGACAATTAGTCATGGCGAGCACGAATGAGAATTCTATACTCATTCAGTCATTTTCACAACACTTAGAATACACTATTACAACATACATGGTGTATGTTAGCAAAACATGTATTAGGGCTATCCTTTAGCCAAGTGAGTATTTTATCCATGTATAATATATTACTACAGCAAATAATTATGATAACTATATCTCCAAAATTTATACGTATACAGTATCTTCTAGAATAGGCATTTTCAACATACATAGTGTATATAAGCAAACATGTATTACGGCGATTCCCTTCGCCAAGCAAATATTTTATACGCACATAATATATTTATACGACAATTAATCATGACAAACACATCGCTAAAATATACATGTATACGGTGCTTATTACAATACCGTATTTCTACATACATAGTGTTTGTTAGTAAACATGTATTTAGGCGAATCCTTTCGCCAAGCTAGTATTTTATTCATATATTGTATAATCATATATTAAATAAGTATGTCAAACATTATTCCAAAAGAAATACGTATACGGTATTTCTAACATACACAATTTCAACATACGTCACATTTACAAGTGAACATGTATTTTGGCGATTCCTTTCGTCAAACTAGTATTTTATTCATATATTATATAATCATACATTAAATAAACATGTCAAACATTTATCCCAAAAAAATACGTATACGGTATTTATACGAATACCAAGAGTATGTGAAATTCCAATTTCTACAACGTTAATCGAAACAGGAACTAAAGCACTTTGTACATGTGCAATTGCATGCAGATCATGAATCTACCATTATCTGACATTGAAAGCGTTGAAAACCGTAACTTATACACTTAAAGTCCTCACCTTTGCCTTTGGAAACGGAACGAATCAGCAAGGGTAAAGGAACTTCCGTCTATGGGCGATTTCTAGCCTAAAGAGCGGAATCGGTTAGTCGGTACACATCCTACCTCGATCCCAACTCAAATCAGACCTAGGGTTAGGGTTTCTTACCTTCAAATGAGGTGGAAAACGCCGGGAAAGCGTCTAGAATAAGGCGGTGTAGGCCGTGGGGTGATTTGCAACAGTAGGAGGAAGATCCTCCCACTTCTCCCTCACTTTCTCTCTCTTTTCTCTCTCCCAAAACTCAAATTCGTATGGCTGTGAGAGAGGGTGCTCTAAGGCCCTTATATAGCCTAAAACATTTCGAAAATAGACTCAGGTTCATGGGGTACTGCTAATATAGGATTTTCGCCGCTTTTCCAGCTCAAAAGGGAAGTTCTGGTGGCCCTCTTTGAACCAAACGTCAGACTTAAGCTCACCATCGATGGATCTACGTGGGATTATGTTTTGACTCATTCGGATACGCTTGATCGCACGTGGCGGACCACTTTCAGTTCGACGGTCGGTGGGCCACGATCGAAATTCCAAGTACATGTAAATGTTCTGAAATTTTCTTAATCCGAGGGTGTAATTTGGTCGATTCGACGGTCGGGTTGCTTATCTTGACGCGTCAACAAACGATGCGGATCACTATTCCGGATATTTAATTTGGCTTATGAATAGTGTTTTCACACTACCTCGCTCCGATTCGAAACGAATGGCCGTGGAACATCGGATAAGGCTGATTTTTGAGATGATTGTTAAGCCCGGTGGGGCGGTCCTAGTTCCTTAGTTTCGGGTTAATCGAACTCTCGATGTGCGATCTAGACCTAATCGAAGTTTCGTTTCATTCCCGAGAAGCGGACGGGAAATGAGTTTGGTTCTAAACTTTAGGGTAACCTAGCGCCAATGATTCTACAAGTTTTGGGTCTTGCGGAACGTATTTAAAGCGATTCGAACGGATTTCGTAGCTAATCGGTTTCACACCTAGTTACTTTGTCTCATTTCTAAAGGATTTAGTCCTAAGTGAATTAATTCGAGGTGGTACTCGGGCCTTTGGAGTTTGTATATAAAGTGATCCAAGTTATACTACTTAGCTAGTTTAAGATAGTGTCTAGGGTGAAAGTTATTAGAAAAATTGGAAGATCAAGGTGATGAAGGGTGAGGTTTGTGAAGGAAATGAGTTCAAAGGCGACTTTAGACTTTGGGATTCGGTTCGACAAGTTAATGAGGTATTACGATCGACCCATTGCCTAAGGTCATCTAATCCCGTGTTGGCAAAAATCCGGGCGTTACAATCTACCCCCTTAAAACAAAATTTCGTCCCAGAAATTGCCTAAGGGTAATAAGGAAAGATTTCTATTATTTCATTTGCCTAAGACTTATTGATTTCGAGTTCTACACGTGGTAGGGTATATACTAGTCTGGTTCCTTTTAGTCTACCCCCTTAAAACTTAATTCTTCATCCATTTCTCATACCCGATGGTTTGCTACCATTTATTTCTTTACCTATTTGGAGCCTCGACGACAATTCCCACAATTTAGAGTAAAATAGTTGTTTTCAATGTTTGACCAATACGGAGAGACAATTTTGGTGGGCTCGATCCCGATACATCGATCATCTACCGAGCTAAGGTAGAAAGCTCATCGTATCCCTTCCGAATCTAGTGGATCCGAGTCTTCGCTTTCGTCAAGATGAGTCCGTTGGTAGTCGCACAGGATTAAGAATTGGGTCAAGCCGCGAATGTTTCGCAGTTGTATATTTCAGTAACTCCGTAGTACGATCACTCTAGAAACGTAGGGAATGTCCATCATTGAAAGGCTCAAATTGCCTATTCTAAGGTTGCCCTTTAGGTCTCAATCTAAGAGAGTCCTCGTTATTATCTATGTCAAAGGAAATGGGGAATCAGGTCTTACTAGATCATCCTAAAACATTTTCTCATATTAGGGCAGGCTAGGGCTTCTATAATGTTCGTATTCAACGAGCACCGTTTCGATCCTGGGCCAGTGGAGTAGGGTCCACCATGCTTCCGCTGCGCCACCCAGATCAAGAGATGCAATAGGTAACCTAACTAGATTGGGCTCATAATGTTCTACCCCCCTTAAAATTTTATTTTCACCCTCAAGGCTCAAGATTTATGTCCTGCTTCGTATATCGGAACAAGGTGTAGTTTAGGATCTATTCTTGACATGAAATGGGAAATACATTGGTCTGCCTTTCATCGACGATGTGTACGATGATATTGATACCTATGGGAATCGAGAGGAGCTAAAAATGATGGGTAATGTGGTTGATGTCAGGGGCAGGTGTGAGTATGAGGCAAGATGCCTAATTCTACCAAGGGGTTTTTTTTTTTTTTTTTTTTTTTTTTTTTTTGTCCGGACTTATCCTATTTAATCATGTCTAGCTTAATAGGCAGGCTATCTTTTTACGTTCATAAGCACAATACGTATGCCGACATGGCATGCGATTTGGGACCTAATTCCTAACTGTCTGTTGCCCATTTGGGCAATTCCTTAGGCCTAAAAGACAAAGTCTCTATCAGCTATATACTCCTAACACTTTTCAAGGACAAAATTATAAACTTTTAGTTGTAAATGTCGGGCCAACACAGAAAGAATGTTGTGTAGTGGGTCTGAGTCGGATACATGGATCTTCTGCCTAGCTAGGACAGAAAATTGTCATATCATTCCTTAATCCCAGTTGATCCCGACCTTCTGCTTGCATCAGAGCATAAGGTTCATTGGTCACTACCAGGATTGAGAATTCGATTCAAACCGCGAATACCTCGCTTAAATGTAGTTTCTCTACTCCGTGTTCCCATTGTACTAAGTCCTTGAGAAGGCGATTCTAAGGGGTGTATTGATTTGACCTAACATTAAATCAATGGGATACTGAGCGTGTATAGTTACTAATCAAACAACTTTTCTAAGAATTATTAAAGGAGCCTATGAGTATTAAGGGGTCCGACGAAGGAGAGAGGTCTCACTCCAACCTAATCCAGCCTATTAACTAAGTCCATCTTTCAACTATCTTGCAATTATCTTAGCATAATCAGTCTTTTACGTTCCGTAGTGGAACTAGTAGCCTAGTCTCAATTTATGAATAGTGATAATCTATTAGTCTATGCTTACACACTAGATGATTTCAGATCATTTCTAATACAAGAAATTATTCATCGTGTAGGGTCAAATGTTGTCTAAGTGGAATTGAGTTGTCTGTACTTGACGCTCTAGCATTTCACACATGCTCACACCAGCTAAGAAGATCCTGGGGTTTGTATTATTAATTTGTTGGATTCCCTATATGGTCAGGTCTGTCGAAACTAGGAGTATCGCTCTAGGTCCAAACTCTATGGGCCTATCTATCAAACAACCATTTACTCCAAAAGCTTAAGCTATCAGAGTGCGGTGGGTTAATGTATATCAAGGGACTTTATCACTTCAACACAATTTGGCCAGTGGCCTTAAGTTGTATTAAATGGGACCGCATTACTAATCCTATCTTGGGATTGTGTGTGACATGGTTGGTAGGAGGGTGGGAGGGGATTAAATTTTTATAGGCCTTGGAAAAATGAGCCTGGTGTTGGAAAAACGTGAGATGGGATTTCCAAATCCCAGCATGATAAATTTCTAATTGTAATTGAAAGGAAAAACTTGAAATATTCTTTTAATTACATACATTTTAAACATGGTGTTGGAAAACATGGGATACACCCAAGCCCCATGAAATCGAGGAAATGGCCGTAATCGTCTCGAATAGGGCCATGGAAATGAAGGAAGGAGAGAGAAAGGGGGCTGTCTTCTTTGATACTCCACGGACAACAGTCCCAACAGGAGTTGAAGAGACACGAATAACAAGAAATGAAGAAGGAACAAGGGAGAAACGGGATGGGTTTGAAGGTTGCAATTTGAGCTCCAAATGAGGGGGTGGGAGCTCACATGTGAAAGAGAGGGAAAGGATAGGAGGTTAGGGCTGCTGTGATGGATGGGAGTGCGTGAATCATGGCCGAATATGGTGGAACGAAAGATTGGAGAAAAGGTTGGAGGGAGAAAATCGGAAATAGAAGGGGAGGGCATTTGGAAGGGAAGATGTGAGAGAGAGGGGGCTCCAACCCCAAAAATCTCAAACCATTGCCAAAATGGCACGTACCAGGGGGTGTAGGAGGTCAGTCCGACCAACCTCAGCCCCGGCCCCACCTCGGAAAACCGACCGGACCGCGGTCCGCCGCCGGTGCCGCGGTGGCGCCGCGGTCGGGCTTGGCCGGAACCGCGCCGCCGCGGTGGGGACGTGTTCCTCCAGTCCCCTGGGCCCCAAAAAATGCTGGGTCCCACCTTGGATCCCTCCGGGAGTGCTCCGTTTGGCCCCTCGATCCCGATTCGCTTCATTTTAGGTAGTTTCGGAGAAACCGGACGTAACTTGCAATCCGGAATGAGTTGTCTGACGTAAAATATATGAATTTGGGGTAGAACGAGCTAATGAAGCCAACCAACCCAGCTATGCAGGGTTGCGCAGCCCGGAATTGCGAGAAAACCCCCCGATTGACGGTTATTTCCCCGCTTCAATTTCATTTTGCCAAAATAGTAGTTTTAGTTTGATTTCTCTTCATCCGTTGGGCTTTAGGAGTTGTGCCCAATGAGAAAAGAGTTTAGAATGATTAGGAGAATGGTTTGGTGAAGTCAAATAGGACACATACTATTTTTGGCTGAAAGCCTTGCGCACTAGTAGACATCACAACCTAGGAGTTTTAGTTGTAGTTTATTTCAGATTTCCTTCCTATTACTTGGTATTCCCATTTAAAGGGTTGTGAACTCATTTTGTTTTTTTTTTTTTTTTTTTTTTTTTACATTCATTAACCAATTTCGAATGTAGTAGAATTTATTTCTATTTTCTGCTTTCTTCCTCATGGATTCGAGAAGTCTCCGTGAGGGGTCCAGAGAAGCTCCGAGGATTTGGAATAGTTATCCTCATCACGCCTATCGCACATTTTACTAATTCTCAATGATTGGGATGAGGTGGACTATGATCTAGACCCTTCACTAGACAACCTAGAAATGTTTTAAGGTCGACCCGTGCGACCATGGTTGAATACATACTCGATTTCGGCGTTCGTTTTCAATGAACTTCGCCAATTGACGAAATCGGGATACCTATGACTGTTTCTACATTCCGTCGCTCCCTCCTAAGTCAGAGTGCGTCAGTGTGCGTCGTGTGACCATAACCCAGGTCCGGTTTAATCCAAATCATGCTCTGATACCATCTTGTAACGCCCTGAAAATCGGGGGTCGAGTAGTAACTCAACTCTCGAGTTCCAGAACATCACTTATGCAACAAAATGAATGATGATTGAATGTTGACTGTATTAGAGTAGTGAACATGAGTGAGATTAAGCCAAAACAACATATCATACTCCAGAGACAATTAATTTTGCAAGCGGAAGACTATGCTAGATAGATAAAATATATAAACTATAATGAGTCTCCAGAGTGTGATAACATTACCAGGTTAAATAAATGCAAGTACAGTTATAAAATATACCAAATGTGTAAGTTTAATGTCTTCTATCCCCAGTACCCCAGCCCCGACAATACAGTACCAGGCCTTCAGAGACCCGCCAGAGAATTTCATGTTAGGAGAACTCCTCCTCATCACCATAAAAGTAGTCCGGCTTTGCTTCACAAGCATCGCCATCACCTGAAACTCAACAAAACTGTTTGGTGTGTACAACACCGTCCCGTAACGTGGGAGTGAGTAGCTAACTCAGTGGAACAATAAGGCATAAGTTATCATGTTATCAATACGGTCAGCAAGAATGATAAAGCAAGAATCAAACACTCCTAGTTACTCGATTAATGCAAGTATGAATGCGGGTATGATGGATGCCCTCTCCGACATACTCCCTCAAGCGACACCATCTCACGTTCGCGCATGCTTACATCCCACGGTTGCTCCACATCTTCCAGTGCACATGCGATGCATGATGAGTATGATTACCGAGTTTTTAATTAGTTCTTTTCAAACGGCGATTGGGAAACTAAGGTACCTCCTTGTATCATATCCAAACATGATCCAATCTAGGGTCGTCGGTCCTAGTTAATATCGACGATGGTGTGTTTTCTAGGTCACTTTGCGAGGTCGCCCGTCAATTACGCACAAAGGTTGCACCACTCCCCATCACCCCTTAAACGATTCATCACGATACAACTATACGAGAAACAGGCCTAGTTCATACTCTATATATCGCGGCGAACCCTAAGGCACGCCTGCAACTTCGAGTATGCTCGCGGTCACTACAAAGGGCCCTGTGGTCGTACACACAAAGATGCACCACTCCCCATCACCTTATCGGTGTAGGCCGACAGGCGCGAATATAGTGTCCCATACCACCATAATCGGCTCACGAGTTGAGTTGCTCACCGGGTCACTACGGGGAGGCACGTAGCCCCAGCGTGGCCGACGACTCGACCACGGTGTCCCATACCACCATGCCCGGCTCATGAGTCTTAGCGGATCGAGGTACCATGGTTAACGGGATTTTCACTTGGTAAGTTTGGTACCCAGGTTCAAGCATTAGCGACCAAACATGGTGAACATACATTAGACAAATCGGGTTACATGACGAGCTCGGCTAGCTCGAGCGCACAACAAGTTGAACGACATGAAGTGCATAAGCACTCCGCGTGGCCAACCACTATCGCCAACCGAAGTACGACTCGAGTTCGTCGAACACATCTCACGTGGCAAATGAATCACAGCCACGAATTCAATTCTGGTACCGATTGTCTGGACTATAAACATAGCCCCAAACACAATCAATTTCGAATAGTAAAGCAGTAATGGATCAAGGTTCAAATCATACAATCAAAGTTTGATAATATCCGTTTAGGGCTGCCAGGGCTGTTGCACGCATTCGTTGCTCCACTCCCCCATCACCCATGACGGATCGTACAACGTAAACATGAATTTAACATATGCATTACATAAATAACATCATAAAAGCTGAGCATGTTATAAAGCATAACACAAGCATGAGTTTGTACATATTCAATTCCTAATCACACAGCTATTCAAGGAAATCATACACATAGTTAAAGGAGTTGAGAATCATATCTCAACACCCTTAAACATTGCAATTTACTAACTACTACTCATTCAGACATTTCAACAAACGCTTTAAAATTCAGGAATCAACATACATGACGTATGTTGATCACAGAGGTATAAGGCCAAATCCTTTCACTAGGGAGTTACCCCAATCATAACACGCATACACCCATGACTGATAGTCATGGCAAGCAGGAATCCAAGTTCCATATTCATTCAGTCATTTCCACAAACACTTGGGCCACACATTTTAGCATATATAGTGTGTATTGGCCGTGGCGTGATTTAGGGTAAATCCTTTCGTCAAAGGGGTATTGCCAATACAACAATCAATTATCCATGACAATTAGTCATGGCGAGCACGAATGAGAATTCTATACTCATTCAGTCATTTTCACAACACTTAGAATACACTATTACAACATACATGGTGTATGTTAGCAAAACATGTATTAGGGCTATCCTTTAGCCAAGTGAGTATTTTATCCATGTATAATATATTACTACAGCAAATAATCATGATAACTATATCTCCAAAATTTATACGTATACAGTATCTTCTAGAATAGGCATTTTCAACATACATAGTGTATATAAGCAAACATGTATTACGGCGATTCCCTTCGCCAAGCAAATATTTTATACGCACATAATATATTTATACGACAATTAATCATGACAAACACATCGCTAAAATATACATGTATACGGTACTTCGTACAATACCGTATTTCTACATACATAGTGTTTGTTAGTAAACATGTATTTAGGCGAATCCTTTCGCCAAGCTAGTATTTTATTCATATATTGTATAATCATATATTAAATAAGTATGTCAAACATTATTCCAAAAGAAATACGTATACGGTATTTCTAACATACACAATTTCAACATACGTCACATTTACAAGTGAACATGTATTTTGGCGATTCCTTTCGTCAAACTAGTATTTTATTCATATATTATATAATCATACATTAAATAAACATGTCAAACATTTATCCCAAAAAAATACGTATACGGTATTTATACGAATACCAAGAGTATGTGAAATTCCAATTTCTACAACGTTAATCGAAACAGGAAACGGAAAGCACTTTGTACATGTGCAATTGCATGCAGATCATGAATCTACCATTATCTGACATTGAAAGCGTTGAAAACCGTAACTTATACACTTAAAGTCCTCACCTTTGCCTTTGGAAATGGAACGAATCAGCAAGGGTAAAGGAACTTCCGTCTATGGGCGATTTCTAGCCTAAAGAGCGGAATCGGTTAGTCGGTACACATCCTACCTCGATCCCAACTCAAATCAGACCTAGGGTTAGGGTTTCTTACCTTCAAATGAGGTGGAAAACGCCGGGAAAGCGTCTAGAATAAGGCGGTGTAGGCCGTGGGGTGATTTGCAACAGTAGGAGGAAGATCCTCCCACTTCTCCCTCACTTTCTCTCTCTTTTCTCTCTCCCAAAACTCAAATTCGTATGGCTGTGAGAGAGGGTGCTCTAAGGCCCTTATATAGCCTAAAACATTTCGAAAATAGACTCAGGTTCATGGGGTACTGCTAATATAGGATTTTCGCCGCTTTTCCAGCTCAAAAGGGAAGTTCTGGTGGCCCTCTTTGAACCAAACGTCAGACTTAAGCTCACCATCGATGGATCTACGTGGGATTATGTTTTTGACTCATTCGGATACGCAGATCGCACGTGGCGGACCACTTTCAGTTCGACGGTCAGTGGGCCACGATCAGAAATTCCAAGTACATGTAAATGTTCCTGAAATTTTTCTTAATCCGAGGGTGTAATTTGGTCTGATTCGACGGTCGGTTGCTTATCTTGACGCGTCAACAAACGATGCCAGATCACTATTCCAGATATTTAATTTGGCTTATGAATAGTGTTTTTCACACTACCTCGCTCCGATTCGAAACGAATGGCCGTGGAACATCGGATAAGGCTGATTTTTGAGATGATTGTTAAGCCCAGTGGGGCGGTCCTAGTTCCTTAGTTTCGGGTTAATCGAACTCTCGATGTGCGATCTAGACCTAATACGAAGTTTCGTTTCATTCCCGAGAGCAGACGGGAAATGAGTTTGGTTCTAAACTTTAGGGTAACCTAGCGCCAATGATTCTACAAGTTTTGGGTCTTGCAGAACGTATTTAAAGCGATTCGAACGGATTTCGTAGCTAATCTGGTTTCACACCTAGTTACTTTGTCTCATTTCTAAAGGATTTAGTCCTAAGTGAATTAAGTCGAGGTGGTACTCGTGCCTTTGGAGTTTGTATATAAAGTGATCCAAGTTATACTACTTAGCTAGTTTAAGATAGTGTCTAGGGTGAAAGTTATTAGAAAAATTGGAAGATCAAGGTGATGAAGGGTGAGGTTTGTGAAGGAAATGAGTTCAAAGGCGGCTTTAGACTTTGGGATTCAGTTCTGACAAGTTAATGAGGTATTACGATCGACCCATTGCCTAAGGTCATCTAATCCCAGGTTGGCAAAAATCCGGGGCGTTACAACTTGGATGCAAACCAAATTAAAAGAAAAGATCCACCTGCAGCTTGAATTCTGAAAGCACTGAGCAAGGTAGAATTTGTATTCTATTGCAATTAGTTGAAGCTATAGGTAGAATTTGTATGTCAGAATCCATGTAAATAGGGGAATTGTTAGGGCAAAAGTCAAGTATAACTTGCCACCAAATCAATGGTACTCGTGTAATTTCTACTTGCATATTAAATTCAATTTTTCACTTTTTCATTGGTTTGTGTGGAGATTCACTTTTTGGAGGAATATATACCCTTGTGTTCAGTTTCTATGCAGGTAAGCAGATATTCCACCCCATAAGTTTTTGACATGTTTGTTTATCTATAATGACTCACACGTAAATGAAATTAAACCAACTTAAGATTTTTTCTTTCTTTTATGAAATATTTGCATATGTTAATAGGTAGCATAATGACTTGGTAATTGCTGCAAGGATGACTTTGTTCCCTGTGTCTAGGACTCAATGATGCTTCTCACTGTCTGCTATTGATAAAAAGAAAAATCACTTCTCCTTTTGTTACTAGTCCCTACTGTACTTAGATTCTTTTAAGTTGGTCCTGTTTGCAATCTATCAGTATTCAATGGTAAACCCACCATTATTCCTGTGACTACTGTGACAGATTTGGGTGGCGAGCAACCTGAAAATATTTAAAGCTGCAGTTTTGAAATCACATACTTGGCATACAAATTCTTTTAATCGACTCTCTAAGCTAATTGACTTCACAGAATAGCACAGGAAGGAATAACTTGTTCTCTCAAGTAATGGGAGAAGATCGACATGGTCGAGTCTGCACTTATGGGTTAGGCCCCACTCTGACTGATTTGTGGGGAACAACACCTAGCCAACGAAGAACTCAAAGTAGAAATGAAGAATATGAGGGACTGCAGAAAGTGAGGCTTTTGAAGGTATGAGGCATAGTTGAGCTATTTGAGGTGAGATGCCTTGAGGCTTTCCGATGCTTAAGCCTCAAATTAAATAGAAAATAAAAAAGGTAAATCATACATGTTAAGGAAATGTTTGGTTGGACGAACAAAAATGCTGTTTCTTGTGATTGAGCATCATGCAATTCTAAATTCAGCTCTTCCAAGTTATTCTTTCCTGTGGATTCCACCATTTCTCTATGTTTTTTTTTTTTTTTTCAATTCTTTTCTTTTGTTTTTAATGTTTCTAAATCACCTACCACTGTTTATTCAGTTATGCCAATGACACTTACTGGCCTTCAGCTGATTTTTGATCTTGTAACTCAGATTATCCATACTGAAGCATACATTGGGCAGTCAAAAGTGAAATCTGCTGCTGCTGCTTGTCGTGCGTATGTTATAATTTTTTTTTCCTTCTCTTTTCTTTTTCTGCATCATCTAGTTGGTTCCATGAAATATAAGTGATATTAAGTTGCAATAACTATACATATTCGCCACCGCCAAATAAATAATTACAGCTTTATGCATAATTAATTGTTTATTCTATCTTCTTTTATGACTTCTTCCTTGTGGAATCCGTGACCCGCTGCACTGTTTAGAAGCTGTATTTCAAGACATTGCATGCACCAGGGAAGGTAATTCCCAAATTCTTTGTTAATCATGAGTATATAGCTAGAATTCAAATCCAGAGCTGTGATGAATGCTCCATATGTAGGAACTGATTCTTGTGCATTTCGTGTAGGCGTGTGCTAAGCAGCAAGTCGACGTTATCCTTCGGCTTCTTACAGATTGTGTGTAATCCATACACGAGGATCATGTTTCTTGCACCTTTAAGGTCAGTAAACCCCCTAAGCAGTAAATCCGTCTTCAATGCCAATCACTGGTTTCGTCCATTGTGTCACTGCCATGCGACTCATATGTCAACCCAGTGACTTGCCTACTTTTGTTCTTTAAATCAGACCCTTGAGAATACTTTTGCTTCCAATTTACCTCGCTTTTTGGCTCATTCTCTAAAATGAGATAGTAACATAGATCATACACATATATTACTGTGAGACTCACAAATTTTAATGGTACTAAATAATTTTTCATTTCATACATTTGGACATTGTTTTCAAGGCCTAATTAGGTAGTTACTTTTCTTTCAAACAAACATCTTTCAAAATTCATTATTAGCTATTTACCCCCATTTATGACTGCAATTGAAAGAACAAACAACGCCTACATCACCATGCAAATTGGTAATCCAAATAGTCCCTCAATGTAATTTCCTCACACTTACCACCAACCTCAAAAAAAAAAAAAAAAAAAAAAAAAAAAAAAGTCCATTTTGACTATCTACTCATTCATGCCACTAATCACAAGCTACAGTGCAAAGAACCCATTTATATTATATAAAAATAAGAAAAAATACAAATCTACTATAAAAATCTCTACAATCTTGTACGTTGAATCCTTGGCCATGCTTTTATTCCATAGCTCTAAAAACCCAGCAAAAGAAATTAGAGAAAAAAAAAATATAGTTACAGCTTTATGCTATTTTGTTTTGCAGAGTTTTAGGCATGGATGAATGGGAGCTATAGATCGATTGATTTTTTTATTTTTATTTTTGAAACTATTCGATTCATTATTGTAAATATTATTCGCGGCAGTTCGATGCATGTGAAAGGGCCACATAGGCATGTATTTTTTTTTCAATTATTATTACAAACTGAATCTTTGCAATCTAATGAGCTTGTACATCCGAAACTGCAGGCAACATGAAGCTGCCATAGGCAATGGAAAAGAAAGCTTAACCATTCGATTTTCATATTTGAATTTGGACCGTTAAACTTACCTTTTTAATCGTTGATTTGACAACCACTTTGTTGGACGGACCAGATCTTCCGATTTTATCTGGTTAGTTTCCGTGGCATGCTCTCGCCATGGGCCCACCATTTGAATGGTCTAGATTACATGCACGCTTTGTTGGTTGTATCGACTGCGTCAGTAGCGATTGCATGTGATTAACCCATATTATTATCATGTTAACCTTGCCCAAGTACCCAGGTGGGATGGGCTTTCTGATTGTTTGGCAGAAGTTCAATGACTAGCTATTTATCTAAATCAACACTCCTTTATTCAAGTTCAGATCCAGTTCACTGTGTCTGGGGTTAAGTGTTCAATCATACACATGGAATGTAACACAAAAGTCCAAGTTAATTATTTTATTTTTTTTTAAATGAAAACATTTGATTGTTTGAATCAAGTCCAACTATTGTAGATGCGGTTAAAGTAGGCCTACCAAATCTATGATTCAACTGCATGAACAAAAAAAAAAAAGGTACAAAAGAAAATGACACAACCCATGCTTAGACAGAGACATATACACATTATAATGCAGCTCCATCATCCCTTCAAAGAGAAAAGACACCTGTGCAAACCGTCGGTGAATCCCACATGCAGCGGCGGCTAGGACAACCGCCAGTAAATCCCGCATGTCGTGGCGGCTTGCACAATCGCCAGTAAAGGGAGCACGACCGTCGGTAAAGCCTTTACCGACCGAGGCTTCGCTGGCTATTAGCAAACTGCAGGAAAAGGCTTTGCCGGCAGTTTTTGGACCTTTTGCTGGCGGTTTTGACTGCCGGTAAAGGTCAGTTTTCTGTAGTGTATGTTTTGACATCTCATTTAAGGGAATGAGCCAAATAATGAAGCATATCCAAATCTGAGGTAAACCACACCATAGGTAACATTAGTGATTGAACACCCTACTATTAAAAACTTCTTAAGACGTACCCACGTAAATGTTTATTTGCCGTCCAACCTGTTCATGATGTAACACAGACTTGAATGAAGAATATGAATATATATATATATATATATATATATATATATATATATATATAGAGAGAGAGAGAGAGAGAGAGAGAGAGAGAGAGAGAGAGAGAGAGAGAGAGAGAGAGAGAGAGATCCAAGACTTTTGTGCCCCACGTGAAGTTTTTAATGATAAATCATCACTGCTTCCTGTGGTGTGGTTCACCTGAGATTTAGATTTATTTTATTTTTTAAGTTCAATCCTTAAAATGAGCTGGAAAAACGAATGGACGGCATGGATATGCAATAAATACATGAAGGTGGGCCCACGGTCAGGGCCGTACCATGTTGGGGGAAGCGGGAATCCGCTCGCCTCTGAGAGAGCTCCGCCAACCAACGGTCACAGTCATGCATTGAGCATGATTTTCGTCCCACACCCCATTCACGGCGGTGCCAAGTAAAAGAGTTCCACTCCCCCCTTGCGTTCTCGCAGTAGTTTTTAAAAGCCTCGGCTCCTGCCTTTCACTTGGGCTGGTGTTGGGCCGTCCCAGATAAGGCCCTGCATGGCCTGGCCTGCACTACAAGACCCAGGCCCATCCTCAAGAAAAGGTTGGCTGTGCAAGCCTCTACGTGGCCCGCCCAACAATTGGTCAAATATCTCTCTTTTTTTCTTTTCTTTATTATTATTATTTAAAAAAAAAAAAAAAAATTCTGGCAAAGGTAAAATGTTCCTAATCCGTCGTTTATGAAGTGGGCCTCACATGTATAAGGAATCGGAAAATCTGAGAAAAATGAAAACCGACTGTCTTCCATCTTTGATGCATGTGTTGCATAACTAATGGTTAGAATGGATTTATAGGATAGAACATGTGTACACATTAAATTGGGCCAAGCTGGCTAGGCTAGGCAAGGTTGGGAAAAAAAAAACTGAAGACCAAGTCCGGCCCACGGTGATGCAGGGATGGACGTGATGAGGTCGATCACCGTCTTCTTCAAGGGGATAATTACTCCAAATCTATGGAGTTTCCCTGGACTCTTCATTGAGATTTCTCGAATTCATGAGGAAAAAAATATATATATAAATAAATTTTAATAAATTTAAAAATAAATTGATTAATGATAAATACGAATTTATAATACCAAACCTTGGAAGAAGTTTCATATTCAAAGATAGTCACGATTTCTACTAGACTTTATAGTTTTCGACAAAAATACTAGGTGTCTAATTTTGCCTAACCATGTTGTTCTCCTAAATTTTCTAAGCCATTTGATGTTGGGCACGGCTCATAAAGCTCAAAGGATCAAGAGTTATGATCAAACTAAAACTTATCATAAATAGTAAAAATGAAATTAAAAAGGATTTTCCCCCATTGATCTAATGGAATCTCACAAAATTGGCATGGGCAACCTAGTTGGTTAGGTGGCTAAAGTAGCTTTTCTTACCCCAAAAATCATATATGGTACATTGGCTAACTCATTCTAGTTTGCGAGATATACATGTTTTAGGGTTCCGACAATCCTAATCACTTCCACCTCACGCCTTTTCTAGTCCATCTTGAACATGAAAGTGTCTATGACCTGCTCTACATTACACAGGCAATGCTAATAGGTCCAAGCTCAGCCCAAAACATGTGACCCATTGATTAGAGGGTCTTAACCTCCAGATATCACTAGTTGGATGTAGACCGTTGATTTTTTTTATTTGTTTTTATTTTTTTTTAATATTATTTTCTACCATCCATTTAATAATCCTCAGCAATTGGGTTATTACGTTACCTCCATCGGCATTACTTTGTGGTTACTCCATCCATTTAATCCTCAGCAATTGGATTATTACGATACCTCCGTCGGCATTACTTTGTGGCCACTCTCTCACGATTTGAACGGTCTGACTTGGGTTTGGTTTGCCGGAATTCGAAGTTTCCCATTTCAGAAACAATCATGGAAATAGCCAGTTCCATCAAATAATGGAGAAATCTTGGCCACTTGAATGCATGGGAGGCCCCACCTGTCGGTACTAAACTGAAGTAATGAGATTGAAGAGGATGGTTACAACTAACATCCTTCCCACCGCACGACCGTTTCATTTCATGAAACAACATCTCAACAACCGTAAGCTGTCCATGCTATCTCTTGAGTTTCCCATTATTTGGAAGCACAGGTTGTCAATGATAAGACTTTGTACCTATCGGGACACCTCCCCATGAAAATGGGCCCCACAACCATCACCCCAAAGTACAAAACATTTCTTTCTGGACCATCTAATTTCCCAAAACACCATTCTAGAAAGAGGAATTAGTGGGTCCTACTCACAGGCAAACGTACTGCTTGCTGACGCTCAGGATTCCATGCATGTTGGGACATTTTCTTTATATGATGGACTCACCAAGGATGGAGGACACCCAGAAAAAATAATTCCTGATGGAATATTTCAATCTTGGATCATTGAACGGTTAGATTCTTCCCATCCTGAACATTTTAGAGGTAGTGTACAAACTATGCATCTCATCAAATGGACAGATTAGATCACCAACCATGGGCCCACATGGACCGGATTAAGCAGGTTAACAAACAATCTCTGCATTTACTGTTGAGCAACACAAATGATTCCTTTGCAAAACGGGGTTAATTGTTGGTGCAGGGAAGGACGTAAGGTCGAGCACCGTCTTCCTCAGTGGGGATAAGTACTGTTTAGAATCCTCTTAGACAAACCTTGAATATACAAGGAGAAGAAAATATAAATAATTATAAAATATTCGCAATAATTTGATTGATGATGAAAAATGAGATTACAACTCTTTAAATAAGGCTACAAATCCTAAGGAAAATTTTTGGAATTAAACTATGATGTAGAGCGGGTCGCTGACGGTTTCATAGCCAAGATGGATCAAAAAAGGCCCGGTCAACGATAGAAGTGATCCAGACCGTCGAACCTTAGATCGGGCGTATCTTGCAATCCAGAATGAGTTAGCAGACGTAAAATATATGATTTTGGGGTAGAACGAGCTACTTTAATCAACCAACCCTGCTATGCTAGGTTGCGATGCCCGGAATTACGAAAAACCCCTGTATCGACGGTCGTTTCCCTGTTTTAATTTCGTTTTTACTATAAATAGTAAGTTTTAGTTTGCTTATAACTCTTCATCCGTCGGGCTCACTACAAAAAAGAGGGTTTTTAGCGACGAAACTTTTAGCGACGCAAATTATTTTCGTCGCCAAAAGTCACTTTTAGCGACGAAATCCATTTTCGTCGCTAAAAGTGTGCTTTTAGCGACGAAACTTTTAGCGGCGAAAATTTTCGTCGCTAAAACTAGTGCACCATACTTTTATCGACGAAAATTTTCGCCGTTACATGCTAAATCGATGCGGAATAAATTTCTTTTAGCTGCGAAAACTTTCGCTGCTAAAAATACAGTATGAGACTTTCCGCGACGAAAATTTTCGTCGCAAAATATTCCTTCTACTTTTAGCGGCGAAATATTTCGAGGCTAAAAGCCTTGTACTGTGCAAGACTTTTAGTGGCGAAAACTATCGCTGCTAAAACTCTTGTACAACTTAAACATCTTTTAGCGACGAAAATTATCGTCGCCAAAACTTTCCTTTTAAAAAAATTTAATCCAGTTCAAAATACGTACAATATTCCGGATATACTCCTGATAACAATATATTCCATCATATTCATCACATTCACATTCATATTAATTTAAATCCAAACAACATAAACTTTTAGCGGCGAAAATATCCGTCGCTAAAAAATACTATACAAGACTTGTAGCAGCGAAATATTTCACTGCTAAAAATCTTTTACAAAAGATTTTTGCAGCGAAAATATTTGCGGCAAAATAAATTTTTTAAGACTATTAGCTGTGAAACTCTTCGCTGCTAAAAAATACTATACAAGGCTTTTAGTAGCGAAATTTTTCGCTGTAAAACTATTTTCCAAAAGATTTTAGCAGCGAAAATATTTGCGGCAAAATAAACTTTCCAAGACTCTTAGCTGCGAAACTGTTTGCCGCTAAAAAATACTATACAAGACGTTTAGCAGCGAAAGTTTTCGCTGCTAAAAATATTTTCCAAAATTTTTTGGCAGTGAAAATATTTGCAGCAAAATAAATTTTCCAAGACTATTAGCTGCGAAACTGTTCGCCGGTAAAAAATACTATACAAGACTTTTAGCAGCGAAAGTTTTCCCTACTAAAAATATTAACCAAAAGATTTTTACAGCAAAAATATTTGCGGGAAAATAAATTTTCCAAGACTATTAGCTGCGAACCTGTTCGCCGCTAAAAAAATTAAAAAACATCTAGGACTTTTAACAGCGAAAATATTCGCCGCCAAAAAAATTCCAAGATGTTTTAGCAGCGAAAATATTCGCTGCTAAAGGTCCTAGATGTTTTTTTGTGCGGAATTTTGAACTGTATATAAATTTAAAAAAAAAGACTTTTAAAAAAAAAATCCTAAATGTATATTAGGAATTTTGTGCGGAATTTTGAACTGTATATTTTAAAAAATTTAAAAACCTTTTAGCAGCGAAAATATTCGTCGCTAAAAAAATTCCAAGATGTTTTAGCAAATGAAAATTTTCACGTTGTGTCAAATGTTCCGCTTTTAGCTTACATTTAAAATTTTCGTTGCTAAAAGTCTTTTTTTTTTTTTTTTTTTAAATATACAATTCAAAATTCCGCACAAAATTCCTGATATACACCTATTAACAATATATTTCATCATATTCATCCTAATATACACCTGTTATATAATATATTTCATCATATTGACATTCACATCCAGCTAAACCCAAAACCAAACCCAAACATAAACTACATTCATCCAAATACAAACAATCTTATCTGCATCACATTCATTCAAGTATAAATACATGTAAATTTAACATTAACAAATAAACAAAAAATCACAAAGATGAAGGCGGAGGTAGTGGGGCATCGGTGGGTAAGCGTGCAGCGAAAGCCTGAAACATCTTCGTCATCCGTAGCTCATGCTCCACCCGCATCTCCTACATCCTCCTCTCATGCTCCTCCCTCTACCTCACCAACTCCTCCTCCATCCTCCTCTGCCTCGCGAGCTGATCCTCTATCCTCCTCTCTTACTCCTCCCTCTCGCTTGGCTCCTCCTCCAGTTTAGGTTTAGGTTTAGGTTTAGGTTTAGGTTCAGGTTATAAGTATAGGTTTTGGGATTTGAGAATAGGGTTAGGGTTTTGGGTTTTGGGTTTAGGAAATCGGGTTTGGGTTTTGGTTTCAAGTTTAATCTTAGGTTAAGGTTAGGCAGTTGAGATTAGGATTAGGTGTAGGTTTAGGTTTAGGGATTTGAGAATACATTTAGGTTTTAGGTTTAGGTTTAGGTTTTAGGTTATAGGTTTAGGTTTCTGTTAGGTTATAGGTTATCATTTTTGGTTTTAGGTTATAGGTTATAGGTTTAGGTTATAGGTTTAGGTTTTGGTTTTAGGTTTAGGTTAAGGTTATAGGTTTAGGTTCAATTTAGGTTTAAGTTATGGGTTATAGCTTTGGGAATTAAGAATAGGTTAAGGTTTAGGTGTAGGAAACGGGTTCTGGGTTCGGGATCGGGTTTGGGTTTTCAAGTTTAGGTTTAGGTTTAGGTTTAGGTTAGGGAGTTGGGATTAGGATTTAATGCAGTTTAGGTTGAGTGATTTGAGAATACATTTAGGTTATAGGTTTTAAGTTTAGGTTTTAGGTTATAGGTTTTGGTTTTAGTTTTGGTTATAGGTTAAGGTTAGGTATAGGTTTAGGTTATAGGTTATAGCTTTGGGAATTGAGAATAGGTTATGGTTTAGGTTTAGAAACCGGGTTCGGGTTTGGGATCGGGTTTAGGTATGGGTTTTCAAGTTTATGTTTAGGTTTAGGTTAGGGAGTTGAGATTAGGATTTGGTGTAGGTTTAGGTTTAGGGATTTGAAAATAGGTGCAGGTTTAAGTTTAGAAATCGGGTTCGGTTCGGGATCGGGCTTAGGCCTGGGTTTTCATGATTAAGTTTAGGTTTACGTTGGGAGTTGAGATTGGATTTGGTGTAGGTTTAGGCTTTAGGGATTTGAGAATAGGTTGGGTTAAGGTTTAGCTTTAGGAAATCGGTTCTGGGTTCTGGGATCGGGTTTTGGCTTGGGTTTTCAAGTTTAGGTTTAGGTTTAGGTTAGGGAGTTGATATTGGGATTAGGTGTAGGTATAGGTTTAGGGATTTGAGAATAGGTTAAGGTTTAGGTATAGGTTTAGGTTTAGGTTTTAGCATATAGGTTTAGGTTTTGGTTTTAGGTTTAGGTTATAGGTTATAGGTTAAGGTTTATTTTATAGGTTTTTATTTAGGTTGAGGTTATAGGTTTTGGTTTAGGTTTAGGTTTTAGTTTATAGGTTTTTCTTTAGGTTGAGGTTATAGGTTTTGGTTTAGGTTATAGGTTTAGGTTTTAGGTTTTAGTTTATAGGTTTAGGTTCGGTTTTAGGTTTAGGTTAAGGTTTAGGTTACGTGGTTTTGGCTTTAAGTTAAGGTTATAGGCTTTGGTTTAGGTTAAGGTTTAGGTTTTGGGTTTAGGTTAAGGTTATAAGTTTAGGTTAGGTTTAGGTTTAGGTTATAGATTATAGGTTATAGCTTTGGGAATTGAGAATAGGTTAAGGTTGAGGTTTAGAGCCGGTTCGGTTCGGGATCTGGGTTTAGGTTTGGGTTTTCAGATTAGGTTTAGGTTTAGGTTTAGGTTAGGGAGTTGTGATTAGGATTTGGTGTAGGTTTTAGGTTTTAGGTTTAGGTTTTAGCTTATAGGTTTAGGTTATAGGTTTTGGTTTTTGGTTTTAGGTTTAGGTTATAGAGTTAAGGTTATAGGTTATAGCTTTGGGAATTGAGAATAGGTTAAGGTTTAGGTTTAGGAACCGGGTTCAAGTTCTGGGATCGAGTTTAGGTTTGGGTTTTCAAGTTTAGGTTTAGGTTTAGGTTTAGGTTAGGGAGTTGAGATTAGGATTTGGTGTAAGTTTAGGTTGAGGGATTTGAAAATAGGTAAAGGTTTAGGTTTAGGAAATCGAGTTCGGGTTTTGGATCGGGTTTAGGCTTGGGTTTTCATGTTTAGGTTTAGGTTTAGGTTAGGGAGTTGAGATTGTGATTTGGTGTAGGTTTAAGTTTGGGGATTTGAGAATAGGTTAAGGTTTAGGAATTGAGAATTGGTTTGGGTTTAGGTTTAGGGAATTGGGTTCGGTTCGGGATCGGGTTTAGGTTTAGGTTTTCAAGTTTAAGCTTAGGTTTAGGTTAGGGAGTTGAGATTAGGATTAGGTGTAGGTTTAGGTTTATGGATTTGAGAATACATTTAGGTTTTAAGTTTAGGTCTTAGGTTATAGGTTAAGGTTTAGGATTTAGGTTTAGGTGAATGGTAGGTAATAAGTTATAAGTTTAGGTTATAGGTAATAGGTTAAGGTTTTAGGTCATAGGTTTTGGTTTAGGTTAAGGTTAAGGTTTAGGTTCTGTGTTTAGGTTTAGGTTATAAGGTATAGGTTTAGGGAATTGAGAATTGGTTTGGGTTTAGGTTTAGGGAATCGGTTTTGGGTCTCGGGATCGGGTTTAGGTTTGGGTTTTCAAGGTTATGCTTAGGTTTAGGTTAGGAGTTGATATTAGGATTAGGTGTAGGTTTAGGTTTATGGATTTGAGAATACATTTAGGTTTTAGGTTTAGGTCTTAGGTTATAGGTTAAGGTTTAGGATTTAGGTTTAGGTGAATGGTAGGTAATAGGTTATAAGTTTAGGTTATACGTAATAGGTTAAGGTTTTAGGTCATAGGTTTTGGTTTAGGTTAAGGTTAAGGTTTTAGGTTTAGGGAATCGGTTTTGGGTTCGGGATCGGGTTTAGGTTTGGGTTTTCAAGGTTAAGCTTAGGTTTAGGTTAGGGAGTTGATATTAGGATTAGGTGTAGGTTTAGGTTTATGGATTTGAGAATACATTTAGGTTTTAGGTTTAGGTCTTAGGTTATAGGTTAAGGTTTAGGATTTAGGTTTAGGTGAATGGTAGGTAATAGGTTATAAGTTTAGGTTACAGGGTGATAGGTTGAGGTTTTAGGTCATAGGTTTTGGTTTAGGTTAAGGTTATAGGTTTAGTTCGCCAAGGTTCAGTTTAGGTTTTAGTTATAAGGTATAGGTTTAGGTAATTGAGAATTAGTTTAGGTTTAGGTTTAGAGAATTGGGTTTAGTTTTAGGTTCAGTTTAGGTTTAGGTTATAAGGTCTAGGTTTAGGGAATTGAGAATTGGTTTAGGTTTAGGTTTAGGAATCGGGTTCTGTGTTCTGGATCGGGTTTATGTTTAGGTTAGGGAGTTGAGATTGGGATTAGGTGTAGGTTTAAGTTTAGAGATTTGAGAATAGGTTAATGTTTAGGTATAGGTTTAGGTTATAGGTTATAGGTTTAGGTTTTGGTTTTAGGTTATAGGTTTTGTTAGGTTTAGGTTGTAGAGTTTAGGTTTTGGTTTTAGGTTTAGGTTATAGGTTATAGGTTATAGGTTAAGGTTTAGGTTATAGGTTTTGGTTTAGGTTATAGGTTTAAGTTTAGGTTTTAGTTTATAGGTTTTTGTTTAGGTTGAGGTTATAGGTTTTGGTTTAGGTTTAGGTTTTAGTTTATAGGTTTAGGTTATAAGTTATGGGTTTAGGTTATAGTTTTAGGTTTAAGTTAAGTTCGTGTTCTGAGTTTTGGTTTAGGTTAAGGTTATAGCTTTGGTTTAGGTTAAGGTTTAAGTTTTGGGTTTAGGTTAAGGTTATAGGTTTAGGTTAGGTTTAGGTTATAGGTTATAGGTTTTGGTTTAGGTTATAGGTTTAGGTTTAGGTTTAGGTTTAGGTTTAAGTTTAGGTTGGGTTATAGGTTATAAGTATAGGTTTTGGGATTAGAGAATAGGTTTAGGTTATAAGTATAGGTTTAGGTTGGGTTATAGGTTAAGGTTTAGGTTTTGGTTATAAGTATAGGTTTTGGGATTTGAGAAAAGGTTTAGGTTAAAGTTGTAAGTTTAGGTTTAGGATATAAGTATAGGTTATAGGTTAAGGTTTTTGTTTAGGTTTAGGTTATAAGTATAAGTTTAGGGATTTGAGAAGAAGTTTAGGTTAAGGTTATAAGTTTGGGTTAAGGTTATAAGTATAGGTTTAGGTTTAGATTTATGTTTAGGTTAAGGTTTAGGTTAAGGTTTTGGTTTAGGGTTAGGGTGTGGTACCCCAAATACAGATATAAACACGGCTCATCCCAAATGGCCAGCCCTTCCAATCTTGTCCATAGGAAATGGATAGCTTCATCATGGTCATAACGGTTCCCACCTTCCAGGGACCCCCGCTCATCCGGATAGCTCCGACGCACATCCGGGTCTGCTCCATTAATCTCGAGCAAATACATAAATATGGCTTATCCAAATGGCCAAAGTTCCCTTCCAATTTTGTCCATAGGAAATGGACACTTCATCATGGTCATAACGTGCTCCCACCTTCCAGGGACCCCGCTCATCCGGATAGCTCCGACGCACATCCGGGTCTGCTCCATTAATCTCAAGCAAATACATAAATACGGCCTGTCCAAATGGCCAGGCCCTTCCAATGTTGTCCATAGGAAATGGACAGCTTCATCATGGTCATAACAGCGGTTCCCACCTTCCAGGGACCCCCGCTCTTCCGGATAGCTCCGACGCACATCCGGGTCTGCTCCATCAATATCGAGCAAATACATTTAAAAATAAGGTAGGCATATATTTTTTTATGAATGAAAACCAATCTTGAAGACTATTCATCAGACAGTCCCTACAATGGATAGTAGTTAGACATTGAATAATTAAAAGCATTAACCACTTCTATTGCATTTTTGCATATACACAAGATTTATAGGCTAAAAATTTGCCATTGAGATAGTGTTTTATGTTCGGTTGGTAGACACGAACAAGCTCTTTATACCATATGACCTACAACTAATGAAAATTTCAAGTAAATTGTACGAGGTTTATAGTAATCTTAAAAATTAGAAAATTTCCAATTATGTGCATTTTAGTCTGAGTTATTTCTCTAATCACGATAGCCTTGGGAGGGTTAATACGAGGGATGAGTTGATTGCAAGAGGCCGATTAAAACTATATTGGGTTATCTTGCCGAACATAATCATTTCAAGACCAGCAAGATAACCTAATATAATTTTAATCGGCCTCTTGCAATCAACCTATCCCTCGTATCAGCCCTCTCAAGGCTATCGTCATTAGAGAAATAATTCAGACTGAAATGCACATACTTGGAAATTTTCTAATCTCCAAGATTACTGTAAACCTCGTACAATTTACTTGAAATTTTCATAACGTGAAATGGTATATGAGTGAGAGAAGACAACGTAACCTTTTATATAGAAGCCAGAAATTGATAGGTTGGGATTGTCCTATCGAGGAGATTGTTGGGCGTAGTCCATCTGCTGTTGGGACAAACATGCATAGGTTTGGATTATTGGACCATGGACCCCATCTGTCATTGAAAACCAAGGATTAAAATGATGTGACAATCTATATGTAGTAAGATATATATATAAATCCCTTGTGTAGTATTTATGGATTATGTATTTGTGGATAATGTGTAGTTGTGTACTATCATTTATACAAGAACATGTCTTGACTATATATGGACACACATGCTAAGACATACGTATGTGAGATTGGTGAAGCTAAATTGATTTGGATCACATTAACTTTACACTAATTTGATAGATCATAAACTAAAAATCTACACTAATTTGATCTTCTAACTTCAGATCATTGGAAGTATAATAGATTGTTGAAATGCAGTACAATGATCAAAATTCTGCAAAAAAATGTCCATTAATCAAACTCTACAATAACCAAAACAATCTAGATTTGAGATTCCACTGGACTCTCTGGTAGGCATTTCCCTTCCTTCATACAATTCTCAAACCAAAGATGGTTAACTATTTTTGTTCCCAAATCCTTAGCTGACTATATTTTGTAAGATGTAAATAAAATTCACCTTGTTTCCTTTTAATGTAATACACTTGGTAACAGATCCTTACTGTCCAATTCATGGACCACCTCTTGGATGAGCCATCCCCAAAAATGGTGCTGATCAGAAGTTAATTATCTGATCTGTGACCTATTTTTGGATGGCCCAAGAAAAGTTTAGGACAGTAGTTCAGATGAAAATAAAATCTCCAGATGGAAGTTATAAACAGGTAACGGATGCATTTTTTTACCATTAGGCCATCCATGAGGTGGTTGATTAGTTATTTGATTTTGATTAATCAATGTGTTAACCAAATTACTGATATACTCTCAATAAATTACCTGAGATGTAGAGAAGATGTTCAACATTTGTAGGGAAAATGACTGAGAGCCACAACTCCCTCCATAACTTCTAATAATACCAAGATAGTCTTTGTATAATTTCTTATGGGGGCTGCAGTCACTGCAAACTGGAGTGGGCCACCATGATCAGGCCTCAAGAGAATCAACCCACCTATACAATTAAGGGGAAAAAATAGCATTAGTCTACATTCAATGAAAACTAAGCCAATAGTGAAGTCGTACCCATCAAACCCATGATCTACATCACTAAACTATAGGTCACATATGTGTGAGATCGCAAAATAATACACTTGCTAAGGCAGGGGACCCTGTATATCTGCTTGTTGCCCACTCCTTAAGAGAGTAAGAAAGGGGCATGCACCATGTGATGACAAACATGTGAGTGTGCAAAAACTCACGTGCAACTCTCCACTGGTGAAGGTTTATTTAGATGCCACTTAAAAATGAGTTCATTTCATTTTAATTAATCATGATTATGAATTAGAGATGAAATTTCTTTCTTGTTGGTAAGAACTAAAAATCATCCTGATAACCTAATACATAAGTGCAATTAAAATTGAAATGAGATGGACTCATTTTTTAAGTGGCAAGCAAATAAGATTTTTTTTTTTTTTTTTTTTTTTGTGGGGGGGGGGGGAGCATTTACCTGGTGTCATGTTGAAGTTTTGATGAATAGAGAGATAAGAACACATGAGAATGTCAGTCATGTTTGAGCTTGATCTTAATGTGGCTTCAAATGGGTAGCCAAGATCATGGAGATATCTTAGTCTTGTTAGCAAAACCTACAAAAAAAAACAAGAGAGAGAGAGAGAGGAGAAAACCCACAATTAGAACAGAAAAAAATACGAACCCACAATAATTCAAAGTGTTTCAGAGATTTAGATTGTGTTTGGATGCCCAAATGAAATTACATTGAAATTTATAAAGTTTTGTAGTCCTATGGCGATCAGTCACATTTGTTTCAAATCTAACTTGAAACTAATGTAGTTGCAATCTCGAGTCTGGCCCGTGGATGTCAATGCCAAGTAAATTACAATTGGGTTCTTTCCATTTAGATCAATTATCGCATTTCAATTTGGTATTGCATCCAAACACACCCTCGGTCCAGATTACTGTAGCGGACGAAAGCTTATTATTCCAATAAAAAACTCCTGTATCAGCAGTCAGCTCCGCTTCCATGGCGGACTCGAACCTCTCAGTCACATTTCTAAGGTATGAATCATTCCTAGTGGTGAAAAACAACCATGTTCCTCCCTAAACCAACTGATCCAAGTAACCATAAGAATTGTAGAAATTTTCTGCTTCAGCTCCACAATCTTTATCCATGGTGTAGCATCCTATGTTTTCTTCATTTGTTGCAAATGCAAACAACTCTTCTGCTACCCGGATTAATTCAGCGCAACAAAGTCACCCAAAAAAAAAATAAATCTCAATTATGTTTTTTTCAATCCATCTTCCATTTTCTTCTTAACAAGAAAATCCATATTTACTAATATTCCCATTTTTCTATATTTCAAAATAATGAGTTCGGACTCCGAAAGCGTCGGCTCCAGCACTTGTACTGGAGGCCCAAACCCTAACCAAGGACTCCAAAATTACCATGTACTCATAAACATTCATTGCAAGCATTTTCTGTCTATGTGCATGACAACACCATCATTACCTTTAAATCCCATCCAATCCACCCTAATCCGTTCAAATTTGCCGGGACGTGTTTGGTTCGAGGGATTGGAAGGGATGGGAAGGTTTAGTCCCTGAATTGGTTGGGCGTGCCAAACAAACTGGATATAGCAATCCAGGGATAGAGCAAAATTAGTATTTATTCTAGTTCTAATACTTGATTGTAATGTGTAAGTATTAGAAACACTACTCATTTGTGAAGGACAACCCAAGGTAGTTGGAATAAAGCTTAGAGAATGATAATGACGCTGCCACTCCCAGTTTGTGAAGGATCTTTACACTTAGAAAAACCTCACTAAAGGAGTACTGAGTGGCAACCTATATTTTCTGAGCAATGAAGTATGCCACATTGTCACAAGTAAAATCTCTGTTCTTTTTTTTCTCCTTTTGTATAGTAAATTAGGCCATATTAGTTAGAGCACCTTGATGCAATCATCCAACAAGCAGCTCATCTCTTATAACAATGTTTCCAAAGAATGGAAAGTGCATATGGCTTCCCATTCCTATGTCAAATAAATGCACTACTTATTTTCTCAAATTTATGGACTACGATTTGTGGACTAGCTACCTTCTATTTCTAATCATCTAAGCTGATGATGATGTGGGACACATAAGGGATGCACCATCACCCTGAAGCCTCCCAAGTTCAAAGATGTTAATCCATCAAACATAGACATCATGCCACCTATCATAGGTTTTGAACTCTCCAAAACTGAGAAGTTTCTAATGCACCACACATTTATAGTGGGAGCTTAATATCAAAGGCTGGAGATCGCCAAATGATGGACCCACATGAGATGCGTGAGCTTAATATCAAAGGCTGGAGATCGCCAAATGATGGACCCACATGAGATCATACACATTATTTGATGCACAGGATGCTACATTATTCATCATTTGTACTGATGCATAGGATGCCCCATCAGATGCATCGGAAGATGGGTAATGGTAAAAACTGAAATTGTTTTGCACAATCTCTTGAAGAAAGAAAATTAAAGAGCTCCAGTAAATCAGTCATTCATAATGCTTGTTTATGATGGGGTATACAAGGTACCCCAAAAATCTTCGATTCAAGTAATTATGGGCATATGGGTGATGCAAGGATAAAAATAACAAATGGTAAAAGCAAATAACATCATTTGATGTGCATGCCTCCATCACAGTCAGTCTTATAATGAGAGTGGCATTAAACCTTGAACTGAAAAGGGTTAATCATATAATGCACATTACCCCAACTAAATCAAAATAATTTCACAAGCTTTGTGAAAGCCAATAACATGGTTCAACATGCATGCATTCATCATAGATAATCCCATTACATGAGCAATGTTAACAAAACCTTCAACTCATATAATGCACATTACCCATCTAAAACAAAACAACTTCAAAAACCTTGCCAAATAAAAGGATCTAATTTAGTGGATGGAATTTACCATGAGTGATGGCTAAGATTATAAAATCATTGTGAAGAATGCCCAAGGCTATGCTGCCCTAGAATATGGAAAACCAAAAAACACACTAGAATACGGTAAAAAAAATTAAAAAAAATCCACAGATTTGGCCCATTCAACCCCATTTGACTTTGCTCATTTGAACACACCTCATTAGAGCTACTTGAATGGTTATGAATAGACCTATTATTACATTTGCCTCGGATCGAAAATAAGCCCGCCAATAGGAAAAGATGCTGCAAAATCGACTTTTTGGCATCATAGTATCCTTTCATGCCATGCCAAAAAGAATGAACCAATCAAAAGAGGCATAACCTAGATGAGAGTGGGAAGTGTTAGAGAACTTCACCCATACAATGGTTATGAATAAGGAAACCATTGTTAACTGAATGGAAGCATTCTGAAAATGTCAGATCTTGATTCAACTTAATACAATGTTCAGGAATGAAACCATTGTTAACTGAATGGAAGCATAAATCAGCTTAGGTCAATGCAATTTCTGGTTTATCACGTGTGCAACTTCATGAATTTACCAAGTGCTTACTGCATACTGATTTTCTACCTTAGATTTAATCTTCAATATTGCCAGTATATTCAAGTGCATCCACTAAAATTCTTTTAGTTCTAAATTTTCAGGTATATTTTGCATTCAATGTTCTCAATGTGGAGTTTATTTGTGCTTTGCTTGGTATTCTTTGCTATGCAGCATATAAGAATAACAATTATGACTTTCTTTTGCAGGTGAATGATGAATATATGAGAACACTTGAGTTGCTAAGTAAGAAGTTAAAATTTGTTGAAGTGGACTTTATGGTCAAATCGTCAAAGGCTCTGAAAGATGTTCAGCCTAAACTAGAAAAACTTCGGCAAAAGGCAGTCTCAAAGGTCGTCAAGTAGATCAGTAGATGCAAGTTGGTTTAGTATACTCTGGCTATTACATGTGTATTTCATCTATATGCATGTTCTATTTGTATTATTCTGGCTATTTCATGTGTATTTCATTCCGATGAATAGATCATGTGTTTTATACCTTCCCTAATTAGCTTGCTCTGAATAATTTAATTTTGATTTCCATGTTAATGTTAGGTTGGTTTGAGTTTACATGTTTAATTTTATCTTCTATTAATGCCTTGACTACTCCAGCAAACATATGGTAAATACCATCTAAGTAGGACATGCAAAATTTTCATATGCATAAATATTGTTGTGCCTGTTTGATTTAGTATGTCCATAAGTTACATGTCCGCTTTATATCTACAAACATAATAGATGGAACAATGATTTTATTTATATTTTCCCATGGAACAGTATTTTATTTATATTTTCCCTGCCTATATTGCATGTAATTTGTTGTAGTTTGCAGAAATAATTATGAATATTTGGAAGTTCTTGACCTTCTATCCATCTTTGTGCAGGTATTTGACTTCACTGTTCAAAAGCTTTACGCCTTGAGAAAGCCCAAAACAAATATTCAGATCCTACAACAAAGCATTCTTCTAAAATACAAGTGAGTTTTTTATTTTTCTTTTCTTTTCCTGAGGAATGATCAAATTCTTTCTTTATGCCCGGTACCTCTTCATTATATATTCTGTGTGTTATCAATTGAAAAAGGAAACAGCTCAAGTTTTTCTAGGCATCGATTTTTGTGTGACTTCTCTTTTATGATTAATACATCACCAAAATTCCATCTAAGTTTATAATCTTTCACTGTAGTTTATTTGATTTTTATTCAATTTCACAATGGTAGTGGGCTTTATATTGTATTTAAGGTAAATTATCAGTCTAGTTTGATGAGATTGCATTAATCATATTTATTCTTTTATTCATCATTTTTTTGGGGGCAGGCCTGTTTATTTAGAGAGAATCAATATGAAATGGAAAACACCTCTAGAATCCTCAGGAAAATGAAGAAAACCGCGGAAGACAACAGTTATTCCGTTATTGGCCCCATAATGGTGCTGATATGGGCGTATATTAAACCATTTTTTTTCATAATGGACCGATTCACTCCATATCCAGTAACGTGTGTGATCGTGCGTAGTCATTCTGTATATCGTAGATAACATAATCAAGTTTTTAATACCATGTAAACAAGACTTTCCCAAGCATGCATTTATAGTTATAAGACCAAGCATTAGATGAGCCGGTTCTTCTTCTTCTTCTTCTTCTTCTTATCTTCTATGCCTTTATCAATAAAATACTATGCAAACCACGGCAGCAATCATTTTGGGAAGCTTCAATTGCTTTGCAGGAGCCAAGTCCCGCATAGCTACTGATAGTCAGAAGGCTAAGCATTGTATAATACCTCTAGGAAGTATGCATTAAACAAAATCATCTAGCAATGTTTATGTCTTAAGTGTAACAATTAGCCATACATTTCAATCTCATGATTTTGGCCAACTCATTTACTTTCCTAAACTCTCAATCACAAGTATGTATTAAACAAAATCATCTAGCTATTAGTTATATCATGTGTCTTTATATGTATGTATCATGTATGTATTACATATCATTTCTACAAAAATTTAAATGATACAGAATTTTTTTTTAACACCGGCTTCGATAGCTAATGCAAAGACCTGAGACCAAATTCATCATTTTTGACAATAGCATGCCGCCCAATCTAACTCCCATTTAATCCATATCCTTTTTTAAAGCATGTTTGACAATTGTTAAAACTTCGACATTAAATTGGATTTGGATATGAATTATATGGTGATAGGGACATCCAAGCCGTCCATTTGTGAGGACTACTAAACTGGGTCTTAAAAGAGGGGGAAAAAATCTTTTTCTTACTTATGGAAAATCCGGAACAAACAAAAAGGAAACCAGCCCCCTCATAAAAGGAACTTCAATTTTTATAAAATTTTCCGGGAGCTTCAGGCCCCAACAACTGCAAAACCTAAACTTAAACTGTGATCTCGAACGTTCTCAATCGTCTTGCTTTTTTGCACCAAATTCATAAAAGGAACTTCAATTTTTCTTCCAAAAATCTAATGAATCAACAAAAATCCGACCAAAAAAAGCCATATCAAAAAGCATTACTTCTTACCAAAAACAAGGGAAAAATATCTACAAAATCCAACACCACATACAAATCCAAGAAGCAAACCAGACCCAAAAGCCTATAACTTTCAATCTTTCTAATTCCACATTCCAACATAAAAATGAAAAAAAAAAAAAAAAAAAACATTGGAAACAATAAATGTGCAAACACCATTTCTCACCGGAAAAACTCTGCAAAAATCAACCCAACCAACAAAATTCAAAGAACAATTATACACCCTAAACCTAATAGAAATGCCACTCAAAATTGGAAGAAAAAAAAAATGTCTAGACCCTCATTTCGTACTAAGAAGACATCTCAACATGATCCAACGTCATACATAATACCTTAAAAACCCAAATGTTCAAAGTCCTACTCTTCTCTCTCCTTCAACATCAAACCCGAAATCAAGATTTATCTTTTCATTGCAAAGCTAGCACCATTCTCATTATCATCCCCTTCAAAATACAAATCGAGAGACCCACATCCACATTCATCATTTCTTACCCTAGGATTAAAAAATAACACAAACAAAACATCTTTTTAATTTACTCCAAACAAAGCAAAGTGAAAGAAAAAACACATCCAGTTCGTCACTTCCAACAATGAAAATAGCTTTCACATTTAGCGTTCTTCTGAACATCTAACCAAAAAGATCCACTTCCAAATTCATCATTTCTACAAGAAGAAGATTATAAATAATAATAATAATAAAAAATTTACTTCTGGCTTTTGTCTCCTTCAAACATCAAGGCACAAAAAACCTAAATCCAATTCAAAGAAAGGAACCTCTTCATTTTCTCCCTCCTTCATGCATCCAAAAGAAACACTCTATCCAAGCTCATAATTTTTTATCAAAGTAAGCAAAATTTTCAGTCTTGGAGCCTTCAAACATCAACGTGCATGTGGGTCCACACACACAAACAAAACATCCAAATTCATCATATTTCTTATCAAAAAGTAAAAAAGAGAGAGCATTCTCATTTTCCCTTCTTTATGAAAATTCCACATTCAAATTCACCATTGCTTAAGCACCTTTTTCATTTTGATCTCCTCCAAACATCAAAACCCACATCCAAATCCATCATTTCTTACCAAGAAAAAGCACCTTTTTCACTTGCATTCAAACATCAAAACCCTAAATTAGAAAAAGCACCTTACCGTTTTCTCACATTCTAAAATCCCTAAATCCCCAATTTGTAAATTCAGAAAAACCCATTTTGGGGTCCACATTCAAATCGACAATCTACAAGCTACTAACTCCCAAATTCATAAATCGGCATTAATGTTGAGAGAGATTGAGAGAGAGAGAGAGATACCTCACTGTCGTGAATGAACTTCAAACGAGCTAACGGAGAGAGAGAGAGAGAGGGCGTGCGTGGGTAGGGCGTTAGGCAACGGCCCGCAAGAGAGATCAGCGAGAGAGGAAGAGAGAGAGGAGGCGAGAGAGACAGATAGAGGAGAGGGTGGAGAGATCGAGAGAGAGAGAGGAAGAGAGAGATAGAGAGGGAGAGGAGGGAGAGGGAGCGAGAGAGAGAGAGACAGAGGGAGCAAGAGAGAGATGGGAGCCAGCCGCGGGATGCAAGTTAGGTTGAGTAGCGAGTTGGCTACTGAAGTGACGTCACCATGGTCTGTGGGCCCCACTATGATGTATGTGTTGTATCCACACCGTCCATCTATTTTGAGATATTATTTTAATACATGAGCCAAAGAATGAGATAGATAAAAAGATGTAGTGGACCTCACCACATAAAACAGTGGGGAGAGTGATTCCCACTATTAAAACTATCCTAAGGCCCACCATAATTTTTATTTGAAATCCAACTGGTTCAAAAGCTAAAAAAGACATTAAATAAGGTAAAACACGAATATTATTATAAGCCTATGGCTTATCCTTTCAGCTATTATAAACCTAATAGCTGATTGAGATGGACGGCTACCAAAATTGGCTAAAAACAAATTATTCTGAAAAATAAATATGATAATAAGCCTATGGCTTATCCTCTCACAACCATACATTTGTTCAGTGATCATGAGGCGAACCTAGATGATTTTTGGGATAGGGACTCTTTGTATTTTCCCTTCATATAAGTCTGGTTGACCTTATTAAGGTCTGTGGGCCCTAGGAAGTTCTTAGCTGGTGAGCATTCGATCACCACAATTTCTCCAAGATGTGGAACCACGTATCAAAATGCTCCCCTTTCCATCTCAACCAAAACAGTAGATATAAGGGTTGACCTCTACCATATTGGTGGCTTAGTAAGAACTGTCTTTGTGTTGCTTTTTTGATACTAGATATTTTATCAGACCAATTCCTAAAGATCTATCTAATTGGGGCATCTACACAAGAAAAGAAAAATAAAAGGGATCAAATTAAAGGCCTCCCACCTTGATGTATGTACATGTTGTCTATACGTTTTGCCAGCTTATTTTAAGTGAACGGCTAATTGTCTTAGACGTAGCACATATACGGTGATTAGAATTTTTTGTCTGATACGTGTAATTTTTTTACTTAAGGAAGTTGATGGTGATTTTCTCAAGGACTGACTTGACCTGATGATCTTTACAAATTCTCATTTTATGTGAACGGGGTTTTGGTGGATCCTTGACAATGCCCTGCAAAATGGATGATAAAAAAAGGGTAATCAGAAAGAGCCTGACAATTAATCTGAACCTCAATTCAATATACTCCTTCACCCAACTATTCATTTATCCATGGAGATTATTTGGGAGTGTGTATTCGGTGGTAATTGATGTGAATCAGTAAAGTTAGTGCGTTTGGGAGTGTATTTGTTATGACTTGGAATCCAATTTACTGACGGTCTGGCCAAATTGGCTAGTGGGGGTGCCCCAAACAAGCTCTATCTCATCCAGCATAACCTCCCCAAGCTCATCAGAGACTCTATTCTTCTGGGCAGATCAAACTTTGGCTTTATCAGATCAGCCAAACCAAAAATAGGTATTTATGGGCGTCTCTCTCTCTCTCTCTCTCTCTCTCTCTCTCTCTCTCTCTCTCTCCAAATTTCTGGCTTCATTCATTTCCTACTCCCATGGGAGGCCTCATACAGCTCGGGACAGCATGTTTTGCTTTCACCCTTTCTCCAACAACTGGGCGCAGTGCCATATTCAGCTGAATTTTCTGATCCCCTATTTATTTTTTCTAGTTTTGTTCTTCTCATAGGATAGGAATGACCTGCTTCTTAGCTGGGCCCTCCTGAATTGTCATATTGTATGCTTGTCCATATTAATATATAGCTCTTTTCCAAAAAAAAAAAAAAAAGAAGAGATAATGTGATATCTTCTCTTCTGTATAAAAAAGTTGTAAAAATGTTGAGTCATAAAGAAGGATAGACAAAAAAATTTATTAGCTAGAGACAAAAAAAAATAAAAATCAGACTAGCAATTATATAACAAAATTTAAATATAAAAAGAGAAATATAAAGTGTTTCTATTTTAAAAAATTGGGTAAATAAAAGAACAAGTGTAATAAACTCAAAGAGAGCCAAAAAGAAAAAAAAACATCTTCAGATGCAACGAATATAACAAAAAGTGCATAATCATAGTAGCAATGTTATTCGATTAGCGATCCTAAGTAATGAATTTTTTAGGACACGTGGATTCTTGATTTATTTGATCCTATCATGTGTTCTTTTAAGGATTTGTTGACCAATTATAGGCAATATGAAGGGTGAAATAGTTCTTTTTGAAAATAATACTACTTGCAAGACTATCGAAATTAGGACAATTAGAATTAAGATGTTTGATGGTATTATTAGAACTCTAATAGAAGTGTGATACATTCAAATCCAAAGAAAAATATAATATTTGGACATGATCTTTGAGTGTGCCTTGATTCTAACGGCTACAAGGTAACAGCAGAATGTGATATCATGAAAATTGTTAAAAGGGTCTTAATGGTGCAAAGTGATTTTCAAGACAGGGTTGGACTTTTGTAAATCTTTTAAGTTGGACTTTTGTATGCACCACAATTTTTGAAAGTAGTGTAAAGTGAGTTTCAAGACGGTGATACATTATACTAAGGGTATTTTGGTTATATATACTTGGATGTTTGAAGTCCTTATAAAGTCTTTTCAAAGGATGATCAAATTATTTTATTTTCTTCATTAATGATTACTCAAATAAAGTTTAAATATGCACTTTGAAGCCTAATTTCAAGGTATTAGTCACTTTTAAGTGGTTGGAAGCCTTAGCTAATAGATGGTTAAGAAAGTGTAAAATAAGTGAAGCACTTAAAGATGGTTAATGGTGAAGACTTCAAGTCAACTAGGTTCATAAAAATTCTACGAAGATGGGGATATTACTCATCACTTCGGGGATATTACTCATCACTTCAATACCCAATTACACAACAACTGGTAGTTAGAATGTCTAAGTACTAGAAAAATCCATTACAGCCAGTAAGATACTTGGTACAAACACAAGCTGATATCTTTGAATTCAACGTGTGGACATGGATAACTATTACTCATCACTACGGGGATATTCATGATCATTTGTTGGGACCATCGAGATGTGGCTCACAAATCCAGCCCATCCATTATGTGTGTCTCACTTGGATGAGGAGTCAGTCCAAGTTTCACATGCATCAAAATTAATGGTCCGGTAAGGGCTCTATGGGGCCCACTACAATATATGTGTTCTATCTAAGTCATCCATTTATTTTGACATATCATTTTAGGTCATGAAACCAAAAAATCAGGTAGATCAAATCCTCAAGTGGACTACACAGTAGGAAACAATGGAGATTAAATCATATGTGATTCCTATAATGTGGTTCACTTGGACCTTCAATATAACTCATTTTTGGTATTATGTAATAAACGTAAGTATTAAAATATTTGAACGGCATGAATAAACCACATATATCACGGTAGCCCCACGTAGCCCCTAACGGACCATCCCATACCCAATTCACGCCCAAAATGGGCACCCAATTCAGAAATGGTGGCTACTCCCCCTGCCACCATTATTTGGCTAGTGGTTGGTGCTCTATGTGCCCCACCATGATGTATGTGTTTCATCCATGCCGTCCATCTATTTTCATAAATCATTTTATGGTATGAAAGAAAAACATGAGATATATCTCAATCTCAAGTGGACCACATTACAAGAAACAGTGTTGAATGAACAATGACCATTAAAAACGTTTTGGAGAGTATAAAAGTTTTGGATCAGCCTGATATATTTTTTTTCCCTTGATCTGGGTCTTTATGACCTAATCAACAAATTGGATGTCAAATAAACAGTACAGTGGGCCTTAGGAGGATTTAATTATATTGCCTTAGAATTAATGGAGCAGACCCGGATGTGCGTCGGAGCTATTCGGATGAGCAGGGGTCCCTGGAAGGTGGGAACCGCTGTTATGACCATGATGATGCTGTCCATTTTCTATGGACAGCATTGGAAGGGCCTGGTCATTTGGACAGGCCGTATTTATGTATTTACTCGAGATTAATGGAGCAGACCCGGATGTGCGTCGGAGCTATCCGGATGAGCAGGGGTCCCTGGAAGGTGGGAACCGCTATTATGACCATGATGAAGCTGTCCATTTTCTATGGACAGCATTGGAAGGGCCTGGCCATTTGGACAGGACGTATTTATGTATTTGCTCAAGATTAATGGAGCAGACCCGGATGTGCGTCGGAGCTATCCGGAAGAGCGGGGGTCCCTGGAAGGTGGGAACTGCTGTTATGACCATGATGAAGCTGTCCATTTCCTATGGACATCATTGGAAGGGCCTGGCCATTTGAATAGGCCGTATTTATGTATTTACTCGAGATTAATGGAGCAGACCAGGATGTGCGTCAGAGCTATCCAGAAGAGCGGGGGTCCCTGGAAGGTGGGAACCGCTGTTATGACCATGATGAAGCTGTTCATTTCCTATGGACAGCATTGGAAGGGCCTGACCATTTGGACAGGCCATGTTTATGTCTGTATTTGCAGGTACCACACCCTTAACCTAAACTTATAACCCAACCTAAACCTATACTTATATTTTAATCATATTCTCAAATCCCTCAACCTAACCTACACCTTAAACCTAAACCTATACCTAAACCTAAGCCTAAATCCCTCAAATCCCAATCTCATCTCCCTACCCTAGGCCTAAGCCTAAACATGAAAACCCAAGCCTAAACCCGATCCCAAACCCCAACCCGATTTCCAATGCCTAAACCTTAACCTATTCTCAATTTCCAAATCTATAACCTATAACCTTATCCTAAACCTAACCTAAACCTATAACCTTAACCTATAACCTAAACTTATAACCTTAACCTTTTCCTAAAATGAAACCTACACCTATTACCTAAACCTTAACCTATTCTCAAATCCCTAAACCTATACCTACACCTAATCCCAATCTCAACTCCCTACCCTAAACCTAAGCCTAAACATGAAAACCCAAGCCTAAACCCGATCCCGAACCCCAACCCGATTTCCAATGCCTAAACCATAACCTATTCTCAATTCCCAAGGCTATAACCTATAACCTTATCCTAAACCTAACCTAAACCTATAACCTTAACTAATAACCTTAACCTATGACCTAAACTTATAACCTTAACCTTATCCTAAAACCAAAACCTACACCTATTACCTAAACCTTAACCTATTCTCAAATCCCTAAACCTAAACCTACACCTAATCCCAATCTCAACTCCCTACCCTAAACCTAAGCCTAAACATGAAAACCCAAGCCTAAACCCGATCCCGAACCCCAACCCGATTTCCAATGCCTAAACCTTAACCTATTCTCAATTCCCAAAGCTATAACCTATAACCTTATCCTAAACCTAACCTAAACCTATAACCTAAACCTATAACCTTAACCTATAACCTAAACTTATAACCTTAACCTTTTCCTAAAACCGAAACCTACACCTATTACCTAAACCTTAACCTATTCTCAAATCCCTAAACCTAAACCTACACCTAATCCCACTCTCATCTCCCTACCCTAAACCAAAGCCTAAACATGAAAACTTAAGCCTAAACCCGATCCCGAACCCCAACCCGATTTCCAATGCCTAAACCTTAACCTATTCTCAATTCCCAAAGCTATAACCTATAACCTTATCCTAAACCTAACCTAAACCTATAACCTTAACCTATAACCTAAACTTATAACCTTAACCTTTTCCTAAAACCAAAACCAAAACCTATAACCTAAACCTACACCTATTACCTAAACAAGTAACCTATTCTCAATTCCTAAACCTAAACCTACACTTAATCCCAATCTCAACTCCCTACCCTAAACCTAAGCTTAAACTTGAAAACTAAAATCTAAACCCGAACCTGATTCCCTAAACCTAAACCTAAACCAATTCTTAATTGCATAAACCTATACCTTATAACCTAAACCTAAACCTGAACCCTAAACTAAACCTAAACCCAATCCCAAACTCGAACCCGAACCTAAATCTCTAAACCTAAACCTATAACCTAATCCTACTTCAAAATCCTCAAACCTAAACCTATATATTTTAAACCCTAACCTAACCCTATAACCCATAACCTATAACCTAAACACAAATCCCTAAACCTTAACCTATAATCCAACCTAAACCTAGACTTAAAACCTAAAACTATTCTCAAATCCCAAAACCTATAACCTGAACACCTTTCCCTAAACCTATAATGGAAGAGAACCTAACTTTTCCCTAAACCTATAACCTACACTTATAACCTAAACCTATACCTTAACCTTAACCTATAACCCATTCTTGCAACCTTAACATAAACTTGTAACCTTAACCTAAACTTAATTCTCTAAAACTAAACCTATAACCTAAAGTTATAACCTAAACTATACCTATTATCATATCCTAAACATATAATATAACCTAAACCTATAACTTAGCATAATCTTAAAGCTATTTCCATAAACTGACCGTAGTCTTTTCATTGTAGACATGGATAAGAGTTGGATGCGAGCTAAGAACAGGTTTGGCCGAGAGTATAAACAAGGGGTTGAAGAGTTCATGGAATTTGCGCGAAATCGGGCAGATTCAAGGAATAGGATTAGGTGTCCATGTCGAAAATGCAAGAACATAATATTTAAGACTTTAGACAAAGTAGAGGACGATTTGTTCATAGTTGGGATTGACCAGGGTTACACTTGGTGGATCTATCATGGTGAAGATATGATCCATAGAGTTGAGCCCACTGAAGTCATTGCTGATCCAATTGTGCCGGATGATGAGGATGAAGACGTTGACAAAATGCAAGATATCATAGGGGATGTGTTTAGGGGAACAGTTGCGGATACTGATTTTGCAGCGACAAGCAGTAGCCAAGATATTCCTCCAATGGGTGATGTCGAATCAGAAAAGTTTAGTAAGTTGTTGAGGGATGCGCAACGTCCACTTTATCTGGGGTATAAGAACTTCTCCAAGTTAAATTTTCTTACAAAGTTACTTTATTTGAAGACAATAAATCGTTGGAGTAACAAATCGTTCAACATGTTACTAGAGTTGTTGAAAGAAGCATTGCTGGACGATGAGACATTGCCTAAGTCCCATTACGAGGTAAAATCCTTGATGCGAGACTTGGGCCTTGGATATGAACTCATACATGCATGTATAAATGATTGTTTATTATATCGAAAAGAGCATAAGGATGCTGAAGAGTGTCAAGAATGTGGAGAGTCTAGGTGGAAGTATGGTAAATCCAGGGATAAGAACATCCCGCAAAAGGTGTTAAGGTACTTCCCATTGAAACCAAGATTGCAAAGATTGTTTGTCTCATAAGACAGCTGAAGATATGAGGTGGCATAAGGAGAAACGCGTTCATGATGATAGTACACTGAGGCACCCTGCGGACTCTTAAGCCTGGCAAAATTTTGACAAGCAACATGACTGGTTTGCAGAGGATTCTCACAATGTTCGACTAGGTCTTGCAAGTGATGGTTTTAATCCATTTGGTAATATGAGTAGCTCGTACAGTATGTGGCTAGTGGTACTTATGCCCTACAATTTACCTCCTTGATTGTGTATGAAGGAGTCATTTTTCATGATGTCATTGCTTATTCCTAGACCCAGGTCACCTGGGAATGACATTGATATGTACTTGCGACCGTTAGTAGATGAGTTAAACCAGTTGTGGAGTCAAGGTGTACACACGTATGATACATTTGCAGGACAGACATTTCGATTGAATGCAGCGGTCTTGTGGACAATAAATGACTTTCCCGCATATGGAAATTTATCTGGGTGGAGCACGAAGGGCAAGTTGGCTTGTCCTACATGTGGTATTGAGATTTGTTCATTGTCATTGAAGCATGGCAGAAAAACATGTTATATGGGCCATCGTCGCTTCCTTCCGAGCGATCATAGTTGGCGTAGGAAGACGATGATCTTTGATGGCAAACAAGATCATAGGCCACCCCCGAAAGAGCTATCTGGAGAAGATGTGATGCAACAACTGAGCAACATTGGAGAAGTTAAATTTGGTAAGGCATCATACTTGAAGAAGAGGAAACGTACAGTATTGGACTATAACTGGAGGAAGAAGAGCATCTTTTTTTAGTTGCCTTATTAGAGTGATCTAAAATTGCGACACAACTTGGATGTCATGCATATTGAGAAAAATATATGTGACAATGTTTTCGGAACAATGATGAACATAGAAAAGAAAACAAAAGACGGTTTCAAGGCTCGATTGGATCTACAAGAAATGGGTTTATGGAAAGAGTTACACTTGCAACCACATGGAAATTCGTATGCTATACTAGCAGCCTGCTACACGTTGACCAAACTAGAGAGAAAGCGTTTATGTGAATGGTTGAGATCGGTGAAGTTTCCCGATGGGTATGCGTCAAACATATCTCGGCGCGTAAACGTTACGGATTGTAAGGTAACAGGAATGAAAAGTCATGATTGTCACGTCCTTCTGCAACGCCTACTGCCGGTTACGATTCGTGGATTCCTGAGTAAGGATATCAGTGTGACGCCGATTGAGCTAGGATATTCTTTAAGGATTTGTGTTCAAAATCGTTGAATGTGGATGTTATTAAAAGACTGGAGAGGGACATTGCCATAATCCTTTGTAAACTTGAAAGAATATTTTCACCTGCATTTTTCGATGTCATGGTACACCTAGCGATTCATTTACCACATGAGGCGAAGCTTGCAGGCCCAGTACAATATCGTTGGATGTATCCGATCGAAAGGTGGTAGAACCTGTTGAAATTTTTTTTCATTCTATAAACTGCATATATTCATGTTTTCATACGTATAACACAGTGGTTTTGTGTACAGATACCTTCACACACTCAAACGATTTGTGAGGAATAAGGCACGACCGGAGGGGTCGATAGCTGAAGCGTACATTAATAATGAGTGCCTTACATTTTGCTCCATGTATCTTCGTGGCATAGAGACTAGATTCAACCGAGAAGATCGGAATGTCGATGAAGGGCAGGAGGATGAACAAGGACTCATATCTATATTTGCACAAAACGTTCGTCCTTTAGGATCCCCGACGTTTCAGGATATGGACCTTGGGGATCTAGCAAAGGCGCGATGGTATGTGTTGCACAATTGTGAAGAAATAGAGTCATACTTGGAGTAAGTCTTCTCTCAATTATTGTAATTCCTACATGCGATGATCTTAATGTTTCTTGCTGACGACGTGCCATTTATGTGTAGTGAACACATAGACGAGATGAAGTCCAAATTCCCCACAAATTATGATCGGATGCATCAGGATCAGTTTCCAGAATGGTTCGCCGAACGTGTAAGATTTCACATTGTATCTTACCACACTTAGAATTTCCGTTGTATTGCACATTATTTCAACCTAAGAAAATCACTAAACAATTATATTTTGTACATGATAATAGATAAAGACGTTGCACACAAGCAACTCTGCAGATGTGTCTGATGCACTATACTCACTGGCGTGTGGCCCTGATAGACGTGTATCTAGATATACAGGTTGTATTGTAAATGGGATTCGGTTCCACACTGAAGAACGTGAGAAGTACAGGACCACATAAAATAGTGGGGTAGTTGTAAAAGGAACAAATGAGGGGGATGAAATTGACTTTTATGACATTTTGACTGATATTATTGAGCTGAGTTACTGTACGAGAAAGCGGGTGTACTTATTTAGATGTGATTGGTGGGACATTGGAAATAAGAAGTTGGGAATACAGATTGACAACTACTTTACGAGCGTAAATTTATCTCGAAAGTGGTTTAAGGACGACCCATTTGTCCTCACTAGTCAGGCTAAACAAGTATTTTACCTCGCTGACACTAAGTTAGGCGGCTCTTGGCACGTGGTACAGAAAATAAAGCCCAGGAACGTATTTGACGTTCCCGTACCAGAAGTTGAAGATAGCGAGGACGGGGGAAATGACACGTCTAGGGTTGAACAAGCATATCAAGAAGACATGTCATCTAGGGACACAGGGACTGATTCAAGTATTAATATTGATATGGTACAATTAGACAGAGATGATGTGTCACCTGATCATGTTGATGCCTCATTAATACAAGACATTGTTAGAGATGATACAGGTTTCATTGATGATAACGTTGGAGACTATGAGGAGGAAATACTAATCAGCGATAGTGATGGTGAAGAAGAAATAGCCCTAAGTGATAGTGATATAGACGACGATTATTAAATGTACACATAATTTACATGTCATTTTTCAATTCAAATAATTTATGTATTCCATGTATACGTGAAAATTACAAGTCATGATTAATTCCTTTTATTGACTTGTTTATAATTCACATTTACAGTTGAGATAATTTCTGATCATGTCATCCTCAAACCAGAGCATAGTAGAAGCACGCAACGTACTTCATCAGCTGTTGCAGATGGACGTTTCGGTCCTGTCTTCTTCTGGTAGGGCCATAGAGATACCCGGTCTGGTCGATGAGTGTAGAGTGGAATATATCGATGACGACTCAGACGAAAGATTATACAATATCAAAAAAATTTCGGAGCTGATGGAGATATATAACCGTGGGAAACGAGATATGGAAGATGTGACTCTCTCACTTGCACATCTGAACGGAGTCCTGATGGATCAGATTTCTCCTATTGTGACTGTCATGTTGGCTATAAAAATGTCCAATGCTTCACACAGGATGACATACACTTCTGAAGCATACAATGACTTACGCAGGGAGTACTTCGGATAGTTTACCTCATAGTTGTTTCGTATTACAATAAATATGTGCATTTAATATACAATGACAATGTGTAATTGATTTTCAATGGTTATAGATTAAAGTTTACAGTTTTATTATATTATGCTTGCATTATAGTGTAATGGTCTAATCATATTTTATTCATCTCTCTGAGCATAAGCACAAATGCATTATACCATTAACACTACTTGTATAATGTTTGAGTATATTCCACTTGTATTGACATTGTTTAAATTTCGTAGTTCGCACATATTCAGTGATGGCACCAGGTGGGAGAGTACATCGTTCGTGCACTGGATCTACCCCTTCTACCCGTGATGCGACGGAGCTAGCATCGCCGTCGCATGTTGCATCGCAGGCGTCCGATCCCTCAGTCGCGCATACACCAGGCACTGCATGTAAGTTTAGACATTTCTTTTAATGATTTCTGTTTATGTTTAGACTTACATACTTCTGTTGCAACAGCGTCATCGACCAGCGGACGAGGACATGGACCCACGCGTGGGTTACTTTTAGAGCAACTTACGCGTGAGGGTAGGGTGACAGTAGAGTTCCCACAGGACTGCATTAGACCTGTTGGGAACAATGCCATGTTGTTTACGTCAGAGGTCGGTGTCTTATGCCGATCTCTGATTCCCCCCACCACCCCCCGTTGGAGAGACGTGACAGATGATGTTCGGCAGCTCATCCGTCAGCGCCTTCAAGTAAATTTTAGTCAAATAAAATTTATTTTATAAATATTCATTTACGGTTAAGTTATTTTCTTAATAAATTTATTGTCTTAATTTATTATTTACAAAACTGCAGGATAAATTGGACTTTGATTTGAGTGTTTCGCACATCTCTCATGCCGTCGACGACATGATGAAGGAGCGGTTCAAGGATTACCACACTAGGTTACACCGGCCGTACAAGCGGTGCTTGAGCCACGAGGAGGCCGTACAGTCCGCACTGCTGCACGTGACCGATGGGGAGTGGCGAATACTCTGTGATAGGTTTTCGTCTGATTCTTTTCAGGTAATATTTACGATATCTTAGCGTAATAATTAATTTCGCAATTAATAACAATGTATTATGAATAATGTGTTCAGAAAAAGAGTAAAATAAATTCTGACAACAGAGGAAAGTTAGAAGTGAACCATGTAGCTGGTTCAAAGTCATTCGTACGACTTCGTCACGACATGGTAAGAAAGTACTGTTAATTATTACGTTTATATATTCTTTCCATGCATTTATATTAACTCTATCGTCCTTTCGATTGCGCAGTGAGATTCCGTCACTGGCCAGGAGCCCGGACTAGTAGACTTCTACAAAGGGACTCACTGTCGGCAGACGACGGGATCTTGGGTACAGCCTAGAGCCAGCGAGATTTGGGTAAAAATCCTTACATTGTATAATTTAATTGTATTAAATTATAATCATGTCATTTATTATGAAAATTCATATGTTTTTATTACAGGAGGAGATGAACACCTTACGCAGTCAGCCCACTCCGGATGGTACTCAGCGGAGTGAGCCAGAGATCCTGAGTCAGGTGCTTGGCACCCGTTCTGGATATGTTCATAGGTTTGGCCATGGTGTCAAGCTCATGGCACCCGCTAGAGCTGCTTCCAGTCGATCCATCGTCGTTAGCGAGAGCGCCGTACGCCGAGCTGATACCGCAGAGAGAGAGGTTCAGTAGCTACGGGTCGTCGTCAATGACATCAAAGATCAGCTTGACAAGCAGAGGGAGGAGCAGGAGAGGAAGATGATGGAGGAGCTGGCGAGGCAGAGGGAGGAGCAGGAGAGGAAGATAGAGGAGATGCGGGTGGACCATGAGTGACGGATGATGCAGATGTCAGAGGCTTTCACTGCACGCTTACCCACTGATGCTCCACCACCTCCGCCTTCATCTTTGTGATTTTTTTGTATATTTGTTTATTATGTTAAGTTTATATGTATTAATGCGTAAATGAACGTGTTTGAATGAATGCGTCAAACATATTCACTGCACGCTGGATGTGAATGTGAATATGATGAAAATATATTACATAACAGGTGTATATTATGATGAATATGATGATATATTGATAACAGGTGTCTATCAGGAATTTTGTGCGGAATTCTGGGCTGTACATTAAAAAAAAAGACTTTTAGCAACGAAAATTTTCGTCGCTAAAAGTGGAAGGATTTTTTCCATGAGTATGAAACTTTTCGCCGCTAAAAATCATGGAATTTTTTGGCGAAAATGAAACTTTACGCTAAAACTCTTAGAGCTTTTGGCGTGAACGTTTTCGACTTGGAATTTTTTTATAAATGGTAAAATTTTCATTTCTAAAAAATTTTAGAATTTTTTTACGTGAAAATTTTCATTTAAAACATATTTTTCTTGTAAAATAGCTTTTGCATCGAAACTTTTCGCTGCTAAAAGTCATTTAAAAAGTCCTAGATATTTTTTAGTAGTGAAATTTTTATTTGCTAAAAGTTTTGTGATTTTTCCGGCCAAAATTTTTTCTTTAAAAAATGGATATTTTTAGTGAAATTTTTCTTCTTAAAGGTGTTAGGTTTTTTTTTTGGCTAAATAGTTTCACCGCTAAAAGTTGTGGAAATTGTTTTGGCGAAATGTTTATTTCTCTAAAGGTCTTGGTCATTTGTTTTAATGCAAAACTTTTCGCTACTAAAAGTCGTGGAAATTTTTTTTAATGGGCGAAAGATTTATTGCTAAAAGTCTTAGCGATTTTAAGGCAAAACTTTTATTTGCTAAAAGTCGTGGAAATTTTTTTCTGCGAAATGTTTATTGCTAAAGGTCTCAAGCGAGTTTTATGACGAAACTTTTCGCTGCTAAAAGTCGTGGAAATTTTTTTGGCTGCGAAAGGTTTCGTTGCTAAAAGTGTTGGCAGTTTTTTTGGCAGCGAAAATTTTTAATGCTAAAAGTCCTGGATATTTTCTGGCGGCAAAAATTTTCGAAAAGTTTTGGCAGTTTTTTTGGCGGCGAAAAGTTTCGCTGCTAAAAGTTTTGAAGTTTTTTGGCAGCGAAAGTTTTCGCTGCTAAAGTTCTATGAAATTTTTTTTAACGACGAGGTCTATGAAATTTTTTTTAGCGACGAAACTTTTCGTCGCTAAAAATCTTTCATTTAGCGTCAATTTGAATTTTTCGTTGATAAAAGCCTTGTACATCGGTCTTTTAGCGATGAATTTAGCGACGAAAAATTTCGTCGCTAAATGGTTTTAGCTGTGAAATGTTGACTTTTATCGACGAAAATGATCGTCGCTAAAAGTGGTGTTTCTTGTAGTGGCTTTAGGAGTTGCGCCCAACGTAAAAAGAGCTTAGAATAATTAGGAGAACGGTTTGGTGAAGCCAAATAGGACACTTAGTACTATTTTTGGCCGAAAACCTTGCGCACTAGAAGACATCACGACTGTCTATAAAAAGTAAGTCTACTATTTATAGTAAGTCGCGATTTCTAGGAGTTTTAGTTATAGTTTGATTCTGATTTCTTTCCCATTGCTTGGTACCCCTATTTAAAGGGTTGTGAACTCGTTTTTAGTGATCAATTAATCAATTTTGAATTTCTTAGAATTTATTTCTATTTTTCTGCTTTCTTTCCTCGTAGATTCGAGAAGTCTCTATGAGGAGTTCAGAGAAGCTCTGTGGATTCGGAGTAGTTATTCTCATCATGTTCATCCCTGCGTCAATTGGTATCAGAGCGGGGATTCCCCTCTGGCCGATGACAAATACTGAAGGTATGAATGAAAATCATGTGGATGGTGATCCAGGGATTTGTTATTTTTCGGAAAGAATGGAAGCTTTCCACCGGGAGAGTCAGTTGACCATGCAATTGCTACAGGTAATCCTTGACTGTCTTGCGGATGTGCTACTTCCACCCTGAGCCCTAAGCGGTGCTCTACAACCTATGGCTACTCCACCACCCGTGGTTGCTGTACGACACTACCCCGATTTTCATAGAGCATTACCAGTGGCAAACCATAGGGCTACGCCAGATGATTCAAGTTCTAACGACGAGGATCTTAATGAGGGTTTTGCCCGACGACTAATTCATGGAGGCAATCACCAAGATCGTACTGAGAGAAACTATCAAGGTAAGGCTGAACTTCCTAGTTTTAATGGTTTATTACATATAGAAGATTTCCTCGATTAACTAGCCGAAGTAGAGAGATATTTTGATTATATGGACGTGCCAAATCATAAAATGGTAAAATTGGTAGTGTTTAAATTAAAGTCCGGTGCTTCTGCATGGTGGGAACAATTACAACTCTCACGAGCCCGCCAGAACAAGGCCCCTATCTCATCATGGCCACGGATGAGACGTCTTCTTCGATCACGATTTCTCCCTAGTGATTATGAGCAAATACTATTCCAGCAATATCAAAATTACCGATAAGGAAATCGAACCATCACAGATTACACTGAAGAATTTCAACGGTTGGCTACATGAAACAATCTATTAGAATCTGAGTCACAGAAGGTGGCACGATTTATAAATGGGTTGCGGCCGACAATTCAGGATCGAGTTCAGATGTACCCAGTCGGGACTATGGATGAAGTAGTTCAATTGGCGGGTAGGGCAGAAACCCAACTTGTAAGAGCTCCTGTTCGTCCATATCCTTCAACTCGACCCCCCATGACGGGTCCCACGCAGGATCCAGTGCTGACATGAGGAAAAGATCCAGTAGGAGAACATCTCCAACCTCCTACAACCGCAAACCGTGATATGAGGAGCGGCTCATCCAGACCTCAATGTGCAGCACCCACAATAGCGGTCCCGAATAGGGTTCCAAATCCTTATGCTCGGCCAAGGTCGAACAATTGTTACCGCTGTGGCTAGCCAGGCCACTTATCAAACACTTGTCCTCAACCTCTCGCAGCACACTTTACGATAAATAAAGGGGGCACTAAAGACGAGGCCACAGAAGAAGGCCATGACTATGATGAACATGAGCAAACCACTGAAAAAATAGTAGGTGATGATGAAATGACGGGCGAGGATCGTGGTGAATTTCTAGTTGTGAGGCGATTACTGTATACCCCATAAAAGGAATTACATCCACAGCAATACAATATATTTCGTACTCAGTGTACTGTCAACGGAAAGGTCTGCGATGTGATCATAGACAGTGGTAGTAGTGAGAATATCATCTCAAGGGTGATGGTGGACAAGTTGCGGCTACCAACGACGAAACATCTTTCCCCGTACTCAATTGGCTGGATAAAAAAGGTGAATGAGACCAAGGTAACTGAACAATGCACTATCTCATTTTCAATTGGTAAAAATTATAATGATCAGATACTTTGTGACGTGGTTGACATGAAAGCTTGCCATATGCTACTCGGTCGACCCTGACAGTCGGACCGTGATGCGACCCATCGAGGACGAGACAATGTCTACATATTCGTCAAGGAGAGTCGAAAAATAATCCTTGCCCTTATGGCACCAGAGAACCACCCTGAAGCTTCTAAAGTGGAGGGAAGTTCCCTCTTGACCATTCTAGATTTCATGGAGGAATCTAAAGAAACTACCAAGGTATACGCCGTAGTGGTGAAGGGCGAGGAAGAGGAACCCTCAAACATCCTTCCAAGTTTAAGACTGTTGCTAAACGAATTCAAAGAAGTCTGGCTTGAAGATTTACCTGATGGATTATCCCCCATGAGAAACATCTAACATCACATAAACCTCGTCCCTGGGGCTAGCCTGCCCAACTGCCCTCATTATTGGATGAGTCCGAAGGAGTGAGATACTTCAGGGGCAAGTGGAGGAATTGATCCATAAGGGTCTCTTGAGAGATAACATGAGCCCATGTGTCGTACCAGCATTATTAACACACAAAAAAAGATGGAAGCTGGCACATGTGTGTCGACAGTCGGACAATTAACAAAATTACTATCAAATATCAGTTCCCAATACCACGGTTGGACGACATGCTCGATATGCTAGAAGGGGCCAAGGTGTTTTCTAAACTAGATCTAAGGAGCGGGTACCATCAGATTCGTATCCGACCCGGTGATGAGTGAAAAATGGCATTCAAGACCAAGAAAGGGTTGTATGAGTGGCTGGTCATGCCATTCGGCCTATCGAATACACCAAGTACTTTTATGCATTCGATGAATCAAGTGCTAAAATCGTTTACTAGCCGATTTGTGGTAGTATATTTTGATGACATATTGATATATAGCTAGGATGAGATGGAGCACAGGAAACATCTCAGGCAGCTGCTACAGGTCCTACAAATTAACAACTTGTACCTCAACTTGAAGAAGTGCAGTTTTTTAACTGACAGCCTGTTGTTTCTAGGGTTTGTTGTAACGTCCACAGGCATTCGTGTGGACGATGAAAAGGTGCGAGCTATTAGGGAATGACCGATCCCGATGAACATTCATGAGGTGAGGATTTTTCATGGGTTGTCTACTTTCTATCGTCGATTTATGCGAGATTTTAGTACCATAGTCGCGCCTATAACAAATTGCATGAAAAAAATGATCGTTTCAGTGGACCGATAAAGCTGACAAGAGCTTTCATGAGATCAAGCATCGTTTGTCTACAACACTGGTCTTGGTGCTTCCTAATTTCGATAAATTGTTTGAGGTTGAGTGTGACGCTTCATACGTCGAAATTGGGAAAGTATTATCATAGGAAGGCAGGCCAGTAGCCTTCTATAGTGAGAAGCTCAGCGAAGTCCGAAAGAAGTAGTCGACTTATGAGCTTGAGTTGTACACAGTTGTTCAGGCGTTGCGACATTGGCGGCATTATCTGATTCAAAGAGAGTTTGCTATTTATACTGATCATCAAGCATTAAAGTTTATTAATAGTCAGACTAACATGAATCGTATGCATGTTAGATGGGTTGCGTCTTTATAGGAATTTACGTTCGTTCTGAAGCACAAGTCAGGGCAGCAGAACAAGGTGGCTGATGCACTTAGCCATCGTACATCACTACTTGTTACGATGAGCAACAAGGTGGTCAGTTTTGACTATCTCAATGAGCTGTATGCCGAGGATGAGGACTTCAAAGATTCTTGGGTGAAGTGTCAAGAAGGTCACCCCAATGACCTTCATATATAAGATGATTTTCTCTTCAAAGGGAATCGATTGTGCATCCCCCAAAGTTCTCTGAGGGAGCAGATTATTCAGGAGCTACATGGAGGTGGCCTCGGTGGACACCTTAGGCGAGACAAGGTGCGAGCTCTTGTGGAAGAGTGATATTACTGGCCGCAATCAGTACATGATGTGGGAAAAGCCATACAACGTTGTCATGTTTGTCAGACCTCCAAAGGATAATCTCAGAATACGGGCCTCTACATCCCATTACCTGTGCCTGACGGTCCTTGGGAGGATTTATCAATGGACTTCGTGCTTGGTCTCCCACGAACACAACGCGGTATGGATTCGGTGTTTGTGGTGGTAGATCATTTATCTAAGATGACACACTTTATCCCATGCAAGAAGACCCTCGATACAACACACGTGGTGAATCTATTCTTTAGGGAGGTCATACGGCTACATGGGGTCCCTAAGACCATTACTTCTGATTGTGACACGAAGTTCATTAGCCACTTTTGGCGGACTTTGTGGACTCGATTCGATACACAACTTCAATTCAGTAGTGCTTACCACCCACAGACTGATGGGCAGACCGAAGTTGTGAATCACACATTGGGAAACCTCCTTCGCTGTATTTCAGGAGAAAAACCGAAGCAGTGGGATTTAGCCTTGTCTCAAGTATAGTTTGTATTTAACAACATGGTGAACCGCTCAACAGAAAAATCACCATTCCAGATTATCTATAGACGAGTGCCTCGCCACACGCTTGACTTGGTCCCTCTGCCCAAGCACCTAGGCACGAGCATTGCAGCAGAACATATGGCAGACAAGATCATGGGCATCCATGCGGAAGTGTAGACCAAGCTACATGCCTCGAACGAGAAGTACAAAGAACAAGCGGACAAGCACCGATGACAAAAAGTGTTTGAGGTGGGCGACCACGTTATGGTCCATCTGCGCAAAGAGAGATTTCCAACCGGGACGTATAACAAGTTAAAAAATAAGAAGATTGGACCCATCCCAATCATTCGAAAGATCAATAACAACACTTACGTTGTTGATCTTCCAGATGACATGACGATCTCACAGACCTGACCGAGTATCATGAACTAGCGCAGGATGAGAACTCGAGGATGAGTTCTTTTGAAGTATAGGGGACTGATGTAGAGCAGGTCGTGGAAAGTTTCATGGCCAAGATGGATCAGAAAAGGCCCGGTCGACAACAGAAGTGATTCGGACCGTCGAACCTTAGATCAGGCGTATCTCGCAATCCGGAATGAGTTAGCTGACGTAAAATATATGATTTTGGGGTAGAACGAGCTACTTTAGCAAACCAACCCTACTATGTCGGGTTGCGACTCCCAAAATTGTGAAAAACTCATGGATCGACAGTCGTTTCCCTGTTTTAATTTCGTTTTTTTACTATAAATAGTAAGTTTTAGTTTGCTTATAACTCTTCGTCCATCGGGCTTTAGGAGTTGTGCCCAACGTGAAAAGAGCTTAGAATAATTAGGAGAACGGTTTGGTGAAGCCAAATAGGACACTTACTATTTTTGGCCGAAAACCTTGCGCACTAGTAAACATCACGACCATCTATAAATAGTAAGTTTACTATTTATAGTAAGTCGCGATTTCTAGGAGTTTTAGTTGTAGTTTGATTCTGATTTCTTTTCCATTGCTTGGTACCCCTATTTAAAGGGTTATGAACTCATTTTTAGTGATCAATTAATCAATTTCAAATTTCTTAAAATTTATTTCTATTTTTCTACTTTCTTTCCTCGTGGATTTGAGAAGTGTTTGTGAGGAATCCAAAGAAGCTCCATGGATTTAGAGTAGTTATCCTCATCACGTTCATCCCTGCATCAAACTACAACTAAAACTCCTATAAATTGTGACTTACTATAAATAGTAAACTTACTATTTATAGACGGTTGTGATTTCCACTAGACCTCATGGTTTTCGGCCAAAAATAGTAAGTGTCCTATTTGGCTCAACCATGTTATTCTACTAATTATTCGAAGCACTTTTCATGTTGGGCACAACTCCTAAAGCCCAACGGATGAAGAGTTATACTAAAACTAAAACTTACTATAAATATTAAAAACGAAATTAAAACAGGAATTAGACCATCGATCTGATGGTATTTCACAAATTCGGCAAGGGAAACCTAGCAAAGCCAGGTTCGGTGGCTACAATAGCTCGTATACCCCAAAATCATATATGGTATGTCCGATAGCTTATTTCGGTCTGTGAGATACGTCCATTTTAAGTTCCGCATCAACTCCGTCTTCGATCAAGTATTTTCTGGTCCATCTTGGTCATGAAATTATCCGTGACCCGCTCTACATCTATCGTAAATAGTGGACATGGCATACATGTATATCAATCAATACCATCCAAATCGTGTGGCCTAGTACTATAGATGGAGTATATATGAAAAGTTTCATTGCGTGAATTCCATTTTTAATCGTATAATCGGGTCCTATCAAATGGAAAGCAAAAACAAATATGAATATAGGATCCCCAATGGAAGCTTTTCACGGTATACTCAGATTTTTAATTTTCAAAAGTGGAGCCATGTAATAATGATCCAAACCAATAGTCTGTAGGATCCCATGCATGGATGGACTGTGCTAAAAGATCTGCTGGACAATTTGACACAGGGAAGAGCGTAAAGAGATAAAGAGAAAGATTACAGTCTTCCTCAAGTGAATAAGATCTTGACTCCACAAGGTATAATAGCTTTCGAATTCACAAGAGTTAAGAAAATTCATAGTACTTTATTGAAATTTGTCTCTCAACCATGATTATAAATCTTTAAATAATAAAATAAAACTCTAATTAAGAGTCCTAATGCAAATAAACTAAAACTTTCTTAAAATAGTAAAACTTACTAAAATATAAAGTTCTAATCTAACTACGCAGGATGATTCCTGGCATGATAAGAAGCACACCCTAAGAAAACACAAAATACTAAAATTCTAAGAATAAAAAGTTACATCTGACCTAAAACTTACTAAAAATAATTTTTTTTTCTTTAAAAAAAATGAGAGATTTTAGTAGGAAAGAGTCATTTTCTAGTAAAAGAAATGACGTGACACCCTTACTGGTGTCAATTGGCCTCAAAATGAAATTTCAATCGAAATTCATAGGTTGTGTGTTCCGTAACTCATTCCAGATTAAAAGTTATGGTTGATTTACAATTTTCACTTTGAACAACATTTTTTTTTCTCAATCTAAATTGAATTTCTTTGATCTGGACACGCCTAAAGCCCAGTTAGATCATGCCCTAAGTAAAATTGGGTCTAAATCAGATGCATGACGTTTGCTTCCGTTTAGGGTATTTTTTGGTCCATCTGGACCACGAATAGGCTTACAGCCCGCTCTACATCACAATCCTAACCTTTTGTCACGCCCCAAACTCGGAAACCGGGCTCACAAAATTCCCGATCGCCGAATCCAGCGCCGACAGCGTCCGTAGAACCCCATTCTCGGCTCCCGGCGCCCATACGCCAGGTTCCGATCCTGGGATGCTACAAGGAGGATTTCTAATAATCAATTTAATTCGTAATGAGCATAACCACAAGCATAACCCACGAACAATAACCACAAGAACACCATCACAAAATCTACTATGAACAAAAACTTTAAGTACAAGGCGTAAGAAAGGGAAATACAAGATAGTGCTAATAACAAAAACTCCAGAAGCTCGGCTGCACACTCCAACTGTGGCGAGACTACTACCGCGTCTCGACGACGTCACCCGCACGCATCAATCGTGCATAAGCTTATAGAAAGCTTAGAGGGTGGTGTAAGTGTGTGCGCAATATGAGCGTGCTCAGAATGCATGGTCAGAGTAATGCGAAAACATGCTGATGAGTACATGAACACAGTCAGCCGTACCAAAGTTATGCAATGCGATATAAGAATACTATCGGCCATGCCAATGCAATGCGATACATAATACAAGTCAAGCATGCTAATCCACATCCAAATCCTTATGTCAATACAGTTCTCAGTCTGGATAATCACCGGGGTCTAGTACACTCAAGCCAGCTTGCCGCCCCTATCCGAACGCACAACTGGGAGAGTGGAAGAGACCTCACTATCCACCTGCCAATATCGGGCCCGGCTCGTCGATAACGGACCAATTCCTCAAGTTGGTCAAACTCAACCTACAAATTGCCCCCTCACTCAGGCGGGTAAGGTCACACCCCTTTCCAACAGACCACGACACAGTGGGAGACGCGACCTCCTGGTATTCGGCTCTCATGCGCTCATACATCCACTCGGTCTCGACGTTGGAGTCATCCTCTGGTACCATCGGGTTTAGGGATTTTCACCCAGGGACATCTATGGCGCCCGTATGCTAGAACCAAACATTTTCGGTATCAATCCACCACCCACGATGTGTCTGTGGAGGCTATAGCCTTGGTGTCGCTAGGGCATACAAGAACTACAATCACACAATGCAAGTGCATGAGTCACACTACCGGTCATGCAACAGTCCTGCGTAAACCATGCGCTCATGCAGGGCAACTCCGCCTATCAGGGAGCCCGTAACAGTTTGCCCGAAGGCATATGCTATGATCAGTTACCCCTCATCTCAAGCATGCATATGATGCGTATGATCATGAATCATGGGACAGCACTATACTTATGGTAAGATAATGGGGGTTGCTCAAAGTGAAGATGGGCCTAAACGGACTGCAGAGTACAAATATGGACCTATCAGTGGGCCTTAAGGAGTGTGACAATGCGGACATTTAACCAACATTATCCTTACAATGTGGACGTCAAACCAACATTGTTTCCAAGGCATAGCCCGCCATAAAGTATCATTACACAGACCATGGAGGAATCACACATTGCAATGGACCCTAAGGACATCCCATTGGGCCTTAAATACATCAAATGGACCATATCGCATGGGCCTTACATTCATCAAGTGGGCCACATCAATGGGCCTTATGTACATTGCAATGGGCCATAACCCATGGGCCTTTGAAAACATCACAATGGGCCTCGTAACATGGGCCACAATTATATTGAATGGGCCTAAACACATGGGCCATATATACATCAAGGTGGGCCTCAATAACGGCCACAATTACATATCAAGGTGGGCCTCAATAAAGGCCACAATTACACATTAAAGTGGGCCTCAACAACGGCCATAAATAGTTGAATGACTTGGATGCAACACATGCATCATGGTGGGTCCAATGAACTATGGATCTAATTCATTCTGTAATTCATGGCATAAAATGAGCTTTCAGAATGGGTGGACGGGTTGGATGCAACACATGCATCATGGTAGGGCCCATAGAGGCCCACCATCAGATATATTGTATAAAATATAATATATATATATATAGTATATATAGTATATATATATATATATATATATATATATTACATATATACACACACATGCACTCACACACCTATGTACACACACGTGCACACTCACACACGCATGCACACACGCATGTGCACACCCCACATGTATGCACACACACATGCACACCCCACATGCCCACCGTTCCCTGGACGGTGGGTTTTGAAACAAAAACATCACAGTGGGTACCACCGTCCGGGCGGACGGTGGTAATAAAACACATGCATCATTATGGGTCCCATGTGGGGCCCACCTTAATATTTATACGCCATCCAATCCGTTCATGAGGTCACATGTAGACCTGAATGAAGAGGAAAAATAATTTCAGATTGACCCAAAACTTCAGTGGGTCCAGGGAAGGTTTCAATGGCAGAGTTCAATCACCGCTGTTTCTTGTGGTGTGGGCCACCTGAGCGTTGGATCGAGCTGATCTTTGGAGGGGACCCACCTCAGAGGGTGGTCCACCTCATGGACGGTGTGGATACAAAATATACATCAAGGTGTAGTCCACAACTAGGGCCAATGGGGACCACCTTTTTGTGTACGTCATGGCAACAAGGTTCCTGCCACCTTTTTTTCTCATATGTAAAAAATTTTGTTACCCTATGTGGGACCCACATTAACCAGATCTACCCCGTCCATTGTATGTGTCCCACAAAATTAGGCGTCCAAACCAAATTTCAGGTGGGTCCAAGCTTCAAGTAGACCCCAGCAATCATTTCCGAGTGGTTTAACATACCTTCATATAGACAAGGTGGCGATGTGGGCCATCTAAGAACTATTCATGGCTGATTTTTGGAATCGACGCCTCATCGAAGGGGTCCCAACAAATGGACGGCGAGATTTAGAACACACATCACGGTGGGGTCCACAACTAGGGCCAATGGGGACCCATTCCTTTTGTGCACTTCATGGCAGCAAGGTGTCTGCCACCTTTTCTCATATATATATAATTTTTTGTTACCCTAGGTGGGACCCACATTAACCAGATCTACCCCGTCCATTGTATGTGTCCCACAAAATTAGGCGTCCAAACCAAATTTCAGATGGGTCCAAGCTTTACGTGGACCCCAGCAATCATTTTTCAAAGTTTTAACGGCAAAAGCCACTGTTTCCTATGGTAAGGCCTACTCAATTATCGGATCAGCCTCATCTTTTGGTTCAACGCCTAAAATGGGTTGGAGAATAGAATAGACGTCGTGGATCATCTACATACAACAAGGTGGGGCCTGCATGAGCGACCCACCCCAAAACCACCTTTTTCTTTCTGTTAGCTTGTAAGTACACCACCATGTCAGCACACGTACTCCATGTTAGCCTACCATCACGTTCAACGTCTCTGGACGTTGGACGGTATACACACAGGCCTCATGGTGGGTCCCACATGCACGTGGCCCACCATGCATGCATATACATATATAGTATATTATTAATATAAAATAAATATCATATGTTATATTATATGAAGACTTTCCACCGGACGGTGGATTTCGCCTAAAATGTGGTGGGCCACACCATTTGATGAATGGAGTGAATTTAACATGATTTGGTGGGGCCCACTTCATTCTAGGAAGAGAGAGAGAGAGAGAGAGAGAGAGAGAGAGAGAGATACACGGTGAGATAGAGGGACCCTGCCACTATGGGCCCCTCTTGGTTAAATCACATACATCAAATGGGTCCCACCAACAAGTGGGCCCTAAAATAAGAAATAATGGTGGATCACCCACCTTATTAGCCTTTTCCTTGCTCACTTAGCCTCCTTAGCTCCTAGCCTCCACTTTCAATGGTGGTTGATGATGATCCAACGGTTGAGATGGGAGATGTGAGAGTAGGGGAAAGTGGGCCACACTTGGCCTTTGAGATTGCTTGGAAATGTTAGGACATGTGGAGCTTGGGAGTTGAGAGATGGAATGAGAGAGGGAGAGAGAGAGATAAGGAGAGAGAGTGATGGATGTGAGGGGAGTGATGTGAGGTGAGTGATGGGTGAGGTGAGTGATGGGTGAGGGGATGGATTGGTTGACTTTTGGGTTTGCTTAACTTGTGGAAAAAGAAAGCATGGGTGCTTTGTACTTGACATTGAAGTGATTGATTGATTGATGTGATTGATTGATTGATGGGATGGGTCGTAGAGATTCTCTTGGGATCGAGAAAGCGCGGCGTTTCTTCGAAATAAACGCCGACTCACATCTTCTGGTCAGGGTATCGGATCGGTGCGTGAGTCGCGGTGTTGGAACAGCGGCGACGGTGTGGTCGCAATGATACAGGTCTCGGATTAAACCGATTCGAATATAAAGAATACGACTTACGATCGATCGCAATGTCGATTATCAGTCGCGGATTGCCGGACTTCAACGGAAATGATCTCAGGATTCATCGGAACAGTACGAACTAGGATACGGGTCTTACAGCTCTCCCCACCTAATAAAAATTTCATCCTCGAAATTTGCACTAACATCGCAACTAAACGTAACTCATAAGAGGATAAGGAACCTAAAATCATGTATGATCAAAACACAGTATAACATACATCAAACATCAAAAGACGGGGATGACACCCATGAATCTCAAGCTCTAACTCTCAAGACGCATCATCCATAAGCAATCTAGCAAGATGGTGTAGGGGCCAAGTCACATGAATCATCGACAACTGCTCCTGATGACTGAGGGTCCTGCTGAACGGCATAAAATCTACCCTGGGCCTGCTGGCGAGGTGCAGGTCCCCTCTGAGGCCTCTACTGCCGTGGGAGAGGTCCTGGAGGCTGGTGCTGCTGCTGAGGGGGCCTAGGTGGTGGAATCTGCTGTCGCTGCTGCTGCGAAGGCTGCTGCGGTGCTCTCGGCTGCTGTGGTGCTCTTGGCTGCTGTGGAGGCTGCTGTGGTGCTCTCGGCTGCTGCTGCTGAGGTCGGGGACACTCCCACCTACGGTGTCCTATCCCACCACATCCATAGCAAGTGTCAGGAAGCTGTCTCTGAGGTGGTGCCGCTGGGGGTGTCGTCGGTGCTACTGGTGTTCCGGCGGATGGGTGACTCCTGTATCTCTGCGGTCGTCGGTGCTGCTAGGAGCTACTGGAGGGGGCCTACCTCTTCTGACCCCTCCTCTGATCTCTGTCGCTCTGTCCGCAGGCCCACTCGGCCTCATAGATCTGAGCCCTCCGCACTACTGCCTAGAAGGTCGGGAGCTCATGCCCAATAACACGGCCTCGAAGACCGTAACGTAAGCCGTTCTCGAAACGGCGATCCTTTCGCCCCTCATCATCAACCATATATGGCGCAAACCTCGATAGCGCCACAAAATCGGCCGCGTACTGCGCCACGGTCATGTCCCCCTGCACCAGAGTCTCGAACTCCAGTGCTCTCTGACGTCGAATGTGGTCAGGGAAGTACTGCTCCTTGAATCTATCGATAAAGTCATCCCATGTCCAGACGTAATCAGGTCCTGCAACACGGGTAACGGAGGTCCACCAATGCTCTGCCTCACCCTGGAAAAGGAATACCGCTAACCGAACTCGATGTTGGGTCGTGCATGACATAGTATCGAAGATCTTCTCCACATCAGAGCGCCATCTCTCTGCTGCAGTCGGATCTGGCTCGCCCTGGAAATGTGGAGGATCAAGCCGTCTGAACTCACGTAGAAGAGCACTCGCACACTCCTGCTCTGCCTGCTCTGGTGAAACAACTGGGCATCTGCCCTGCCCCTGAAGCGCAGCAGTCACAACCTGCAACATCTGCTGTAACTGCGATGCACTCACAGAAACGGTCGGATCCGCACCGACATCAGGTGGAGGAACATCATCCTCAGGAAAGGGAGCAGGGATCTCTGGCGGTAGAACGGGAGGCACAGGTGGTAAAGTTGGGGCCTCAGGTAGTGGAGCGGGAGTAGAACGGGTCGCTCTCCTGGGCGGCATGTCCTATAGGAGGGATAAGGACACTGATCAATCTTGAGAATCGCGGGCTAAGGAACTCAATCGAAAGGTTACGCACTCGGAACCTAATTGTCTTAAGCTCATAACAAACATGTGATGTTGTTCACGATTATTCCCAAGTTATGCTCTGATACCAACTTCTGTCACGCCCCGAACTCGGAAACCGGGATCACAAAATTCCCGATCGCCGAATCCAGCGCCGACAGCCTCCGTAGAACCCCATTCTCGGCTCCCAGCGCCCATACGCCAGGTTCCGATCCTGGGATGCTACAAGGAGGATTTCTAATAATCAATTTAATTCGTAATGAGCATAACCACAAGCATAACCCACGAACAATAACCACAAGAACACCATCACAAAATCCACTATGAACAAAAACTTTAAGTACAAGGCGTAAGAAAGGGAAATACAAGATAGTGCTAATAACAAAAACTCTAGAAGCTCGGCTGTACACTCCAACTGCGGCGAGACTACGGCTGCGTCCTGACGTCACCTGCACGCATCAATCGTGCATAAGCTTATAGAAAGCTTAGAGGGTGGTGTAAGTGTGTGCGCAATATGAGCGTGCTCAGAATGCATGGTCAGAGTAATGCGGAAACATGCTGATGAGTACATGAACACAGTCAGCCGTACCAAAGTTATGTAATGCGATATAAGAATACTATCGGCCATGCCAATGTCATGCGATACATAATACAAGTCAAGCATGCTAATCCACATCCAAATCCTTATGTCAATACAGTTCTCAGTCTGGATAATCACCGGGGTCTAGTACACTCAAGCCAGTTTGCCGCCCCTATCCGAACGCACAACTGGGAGAGTGGAAGAGACCTCACTATCCGCCTACCAATATCGGGCCCGGCTCGTCGATAGCGGACCGATTCCTCAAGCTGGTCAAACTCAACCTACAAATTGCCCCCTCACTCAAGCGGGTAAGGTCACACCCCTTTCCAACAGACCACGACACAGTGGGAGACGCGACCTCCTGGTATTCGGCTCTCATGCGCTCGTACATCCACTCGGTCTCGACGTTGGAGTCATCCTCTGGTACCATCGGGTTTAGGGATTTTCACCCAGGGACATCTATGGCGCCCGTATGCTAGAACCAAACATTTCCGGTATCCAATCCAGCCACCCACGATGTGTCTGTGGAGGCTATAGCCCTGGTGTCGCTAGGGCATACAGTAACTACAATCACACAATGCAAGTGCATGAGTCACACTACCAGTCATGCAACAGTCCTGCGTAAACCATGCGCTCATGCAGGGCAACTCCGCCTATCAGGGAGCCCGTAACAGTTTGCCCGAAGGCATATGCTATGATCAGTCACCCCTCATCTCAAGCATGCATATGATGCGTATGATCATGAATCATGGGACAGCACTATACTTATGGTATGATAATGGGGGTTGCTCAAAGTGAAGATGGGCCTAAACGGACTGCAGAGTACAAATATGGACCTATCAGTGGGCCTTAAGGAGTGTGACAATGCGGACATTTAACCAACATTATCCTTACAATGTGGACGTCAAACCAACATTGTTTCCAAGGCATAGCCCGCCATAAAGTATCATTACACAGACCATGGAGGAATCACACATTGCAATGGACCCTAAGGACATCCCATTGGGCCTTAAATACATCAAATGGACCATATCGCATGGGCCTTAACATTCATCAAGTGGGCCACATCAATGGGCCTTATGTACATTGCAATGGGCCATAACCCATGGGCCTTTGAAAACATCACAATGGGCCTCGTAACATGGGCTACAATTACATTGAATGGGCCTAAACACATGGGCCATATATACATCAAGGTGGGCCTCAATAACGACCACAATTACATATCAAGGTGGGCCTCAATAAAGGCCACAATTACACATTAAAGTGGGCCTCAACAACGGCCATAAATAGTTGAATGACTTGGATGCAACACATGCATCATGGTGGGTCCAATGAACTATGGATCTAATTCATTCTGTAATTCATGGCATAAAATGAGCTTTCAGAATGGGTGGACGGGTTGGATGCAACACATGCATCATGGTAGGGCCCATAGAGGCCCACCATCAGATATATTGTATAAAATATAATATATATATATATATAGTATATATAGTATATATATATATATATACACACACATGCACTCACACACCTATGTACACACACGTGCACACTCACACACGCATGCACACACGCATGTGCACACCCCACACGTATGCACACACACGTGCACACCCCACACGCCCACCGTTCCCTGGACGGTGGGTTTTGAAACAAAAACATCACAGTGGGTACCACCGTCCGGGCGGACGGTGGTAATAAAACACATGCATCATTGTGGGTCCCATGTGGGGCCCACCTTAATATTTATACGCCATCCAATCCGTTCATGAGGTCACACGTAGACCTGAATGAAGAGGAAAAATAATTTCAGATTGACCCAAAACTTCAATGGGTCCAGGAAAGGTTTCAATGGCAGAGTTCAATCACCACTGTTTCTTGTGGTGTGGGCCACCTGAGCGTTGGATCGAGCTGATCTTTGAAGGGGACCCACCTCAGAGGGTGGTCCACCTCATGGACGGTGTGGATACAAAATATACATCATGGTGGAGTCCACAACTAGGGCCAATGGGGACCACCTTTTTGTGTACGTCATGGCATCAATGTTCCTGCCACCTTTTTTTCTCATATGTAAAAAATTTTGTTACCCTAGGTGGGACCCACATTAACCAGATCTACCCCATCCATTGTATGTGTCCCACAAAATTAGGCGTCCAAACCAAATTTCAGGTGGGTCCAAGCTTCAAGTAGACCCCAGCAATCATTTCCGAGTGGTTTAACATACCTTCGTATAGACAGTGGCGATGTGGGCCATCTAAGAACTATTCATGGCTGATTTTTGGAATCGACGCCTCATCGAAGGGGTCCCAACAAATGGACGGCAGAGATTTAGAACACACATCACGGTGGGGTCCACAACTAGGGCCAATGGGGACCCATTCTTTTTTGTGCACGTCATGGCAGCAAGGTGTCTGCCACCTTTTCTCATATATATATATAATTTTTGTTACCCTAGGTGGGACCCACATTAACCAGATCTACCCCGTCCATTGTATGTGTCCCATAAAATTAGGCGTCCAAACCAAATTTCAGGTGGGTCCAAGCTTTACGTGGACCCCAGCAATCATTTTTCAAAGTTTTAACGGCAAAAACCACTGTTTCCTATGGTAAGGCCTACTCGATTATCGGATCAGCCTCATCTTTTGGTTCAACGCCTAAAATGGGCTGGAGAATAGAATGGACGGCGTGGATCATCTACATACAACAAGGTGGGGCCTGCATGAGCGGCCCACCCCAAAACCACCTTTTTCTTTTTGTTAGCTTGTAAGTACACCACCATGTCAGCACACGTACTCCATGTTAGCCTACCATCACGTTCAGCGTCTCTGGACGCTGGACGGTATACACACAGGCCTCATGGTGGGTCCCACGTGCACGTGGCCCACCATCCATACATATACATATATAGTATAATATTAATATAAAATAAATATCATATGTTATATTATATGAAGACTTTCCACCGGACGGTGGATTTCGCCTAAAATGTGGTGGGCCACACCATTTGATGAATGGAGTGAATTTAACATGATTTGGTGGGGCTCACTTCATTCTAGGAAGAGAGAGAGAGAGAGAGAGAGAGAGAGAGAGAGAGAGAGAGAGAGAGAGATACACGGTGAGATAAAGGGACCCCGCCACTATGGGCCCCTCTTGGTTAAATCACATACATCAAATGGGTCCCACCAACAAGTGGGCCCTAAAATAAGAAATAATGGTGGATCACCCACCTTATTTGCCTTTTCCTTGCTCCCTTAGCCTCCTTAGCTCCTAGCCTCCACTTTCAATGGTGGTTGATGATGATCCAACGGTTGAGATGGGAGATGTGAGAGTAGGGGAAAGTGGGCCATACTTGGCCTTTGAGATTGCTTGGAAATGTTAGGACGTGTGGAGCTTGGGAGTTGAGAGATGGAATGAGAGAGGGAGAGAGAGAGATAAGGAGAGAGAGTGATGGATGTGAGGGGAGTGATGTGAGGTGAGTGATGGGTGAGGTGAGTGATGGGTGAGGGGATGGATTGGTTGACTTTTGGGTTTGCTTAACTTGTGGAAAAAGAAAGCATGGGTGCTTTGTATTTGACATTGAAGTGATTGATTGATTGATGTGATTGATTGATTGATGTGATGGGTCGTAGAGATTCTCTTGGGATCGAGAAAGCGCGGCGTTTCTTCAAAATAAACGCCGACTCACATCTTCTGGTCAGGGTATCGGATCGGTGCGTGAGTCGCGGCGTTGGAACCGCGGCGACGGTGCGGTCGCAATGATACAGGTCTCGGATTAAACCGATTCAAATATAAAGAATACGACTTACGATCGATCGCAACGTCGATTATTAGTCGCGGATTGCCAGACTTCAACGAAAATGATCGCAGGATTCATCGGAACAGTACGAACTAGGATACGGGTCTTACACCTTTTAACTTACAACTGAAAAGAAAAATAAAGAACAAGCCACATTCAACTAGTTTAAGAATGGTGACTGGAGTCTTTCAATCCGAGGGTCTTTTAGGACAGTCCATCCATGCTGAAAACAACAGCCAATGGTTTGAATCAATTGTCCATGGGCTCCACATGTCTAAACAAGTGCACTATGCAAAGCCTCTGGTTAGGGTTCTGCAATTACCCACAATTGAGTGGTAATCTCCAGATTAAATGGATGGTTAAGATCATAGGACCAATGTGACTATTGGGATATCCTTTATTCGAATTTAAATTCAACCCCAATCCTAGCCTATAATGGTGATAAATGGACCCGAAACCTGGCTGGGGCTAAGTAGAAGTAACCAAAAAAGTTAAAATCTAAGCCCTTGCTTCGGCCAATGGTCTAGCCTAGTCCTATGAAAGCCCTAATTAAGATTTCACTTATTCAAAGAAAGCTCATTTATATCTTAGGAAGAGAAAATAAAGATAGATTGCTCGTAACTTTCAGAACTGATTAGATATTGGCAAGGTTCCATAATGTGGTACCCTACCATCTTTCCCACTAACATAACACATAAGTAGGACATCAGTACCAATTTTGGACTGACAACGCAACTTGAACGGATGGATAAAAAAAGAATGTCTTCTCACATAAATCAAACTGAACCTCAATGAGCTTTTTGTTATATGGGGCTTCATGGAATCATAATCTTGCAGAATAATAGATTATCATATGAATTGATATGGAGATTTTAGGAACTTAATCTAAATTACATATATAATTAAGCAACGATTATTTGAAGATGAAGAAGTTTAATTTCTTGGATCTTCCATATTCTATTTGTTTATTTAGAAATTGTCAACGGATGCAAAATTCTTTATTCCTTTCTATCTTTTGGACATTTTATTGATTTATTTAGAAATTATCAATCGATGCAAAATTATTTATTCCTTTCTAATATGATGTAGGTGAGAGAACTAAGACATGCATATATAAGAGATTTTGCTTGAAATTTGCCTAAGTTATCTCCATTTGTAATAAATGATTGGCCAGGAGCATAATTTTGTTGGAAGAACCTTTCAAGAATTGTATTAATATAGGCTCTTTATAACAAGTCAAGTAATCGATGTGATCTTTCATGGTATATTTCAATTTGATGACAAAGAAGACATTTCTAAGATCTTTCATTTCAAAATTTTAAGAAATATATATATTTTTTTAGTGCAACATTTCAATGTTACTAGTGGCCAATAAAATATCACCAACATATAAGATTGATGTTATGAATTTTTTTCCTCTAATTTTTACATAAATATACTCATCGCCATTGTTTTCCACAAAATCAAATGAGAAAATTATTCTATGAAATTTTAAGTATTTTGTCATTATATATGCAACCCATAAATGGATTTTTAAAGTTTGCAGACAAAATTTTGTAAGCCATTGAATACAAAATCTTCTAATTACTTCATATGTATATATGTACTCATTGAAATCTTTACTAAGGAATGCAGTTTTAATAACAATTTAATGCAACTCTAAGTGCCTTATGTCCTAAAAGATTTTATACACACACGCAGGCGCATTAGAGAGTCTCTTTAAAATCGATACTTTTACACTAATTAAGATCCCTAGCTTTTTATCTTTCAGCATCATCCTTAAATTCTAGTTTATTTTAGATTCCATTAATTTATAATTAATTCACTTAATCCATTTAGACAATTCAATAAGATTCTAAACTTTATTATTCTTCAATAAATTCTTATTCATTCTTCACAGCATCAAATCATTTAAAAGAGTTGATAAAATCTTTTATCAAGGAGATGGTAAAATCTATGTAGGGAGCAATCAAGGTTTGTCCATTTCATACACTGGTTCCTCTACATTACATGCTTCCAATTCTAGTGTTTATTTCTATAATATTTTATATTGACCTACAACATCTATAACCTTCTTTTTATTCAATAGTTCTTCAAAAGATAATAGTAGTATCTTTTGCTTTGATGATAATTTTTTATTGGAAAAGATAAATTGTTAGGGAAGACTCTTTTCCACGGAAAAGCTAAAAATTAATAGATTATATCATTTCTATCTTACCAACCACATCAATAATTCCAAACCTTTACTCTTCTTGGTGCTCGTGGTCCATCCTCCATATGGCATTTAAGACTCGAACATCCTTCATCATTAATCTTATAAGCTATTCTCTCCAAATCAACCCTTCCACACTCTAGATCATTCAAAATTTTCTCTATTTGTCATTCTTATCAACTTCAAGAAAATAAGAAATTACATCTTATTTCTTCCTCATCTTCTATTATCAATCTTGAATTAATTCATAGCGATGTATGGGGAACGGCCCTAATTTTCTTAATAAGTGGTTTCAAATTTTATATCATATTTATTGACAATTATTCTCACTTTTGAATGATTAAGAATTTCAATGCAAGAATTATATGTTATCCTTTTATTTGACTATTACACCCCCCTCAAGTTAATTGGCCGCCCGTGGACTGAAAACTTCTTCCGAAGAAACTTGAATGTCGAAAATGATCACCCTTTGGTAAAGACATCTGCAATATATGTTGATAAATAGAAATGGAGAGAGCTCTCCTATCAGGTTAAGATTTAGAGAGAGATTTCTTTTGTGCTTAACTTGTTTTACACGTCTCCACACTTAAAGAATTTATGTCATCTGAAATTCCCTGCATCTTTAGGGATAACATATCCTCCTTTTGTATTTGAACAAATCATAACTTATATGAGGCCCATCAATATGATCAAATTAACTAAATAATTCAACGATTAAAATAGGTTAACCAATCTAAACCATCAATTTGTGGGCCACCTAATAGAAGTCTTACATTCCAAACAACATGTGCGGTTGGCATCCAATTTATCCTTTAGATTCTATATGCCATCTTTTGTGTTGTGAGCAAGAGAAGCTAATGAATAAAAGAAAAAAAGAAAAGGAAAGAAAACAAGATTCAGGGCGTTTCTTGTTAAGAAAATCCCTAGATGAAGGGATTTTTGGTAAATATTCTTGCAAGTGGTGTTGCTTTTAGTAAATAACATGAAGAACGGAGATTTTGATCCGAAATGCTGCGTACGGAGGGCTGCATAAAAAGCTCTTTTGGACCTAATGGGCCCCACTTGAAGTTGAGAGTTGGGAGGAGCTTGGCCCACAGGAATAAAGGATGGTTAATATCTGCAGCCCCACGCTAACTGCACTTCCGTATTAACTTTTTGCATTGTTCATTCCTCACACGTGCCAATGTGGTGGAAATATGTTAGATCCAAGCCACTCATCAGGAGGATCCAACCGCTTAGTTTCTCATGCCTGAAATCACATTGATCAGCTCAACAAGTGAGTGACACATGGGAAAAGAAATAAACAAGGTCCATATTTATCTTATCTCAAGACACACAATAAGATCAAACCAACAAGATTTCTAGGGGAGGATATGGATAAAGACAACGTGGCCCATCCATTGAACGGTTTGGACCTTGGATAAATATGATATTTTGGCTCGGTAGCAAGTACGAAGGAAGGTGCAGTGACAGTTGCCAAGAAATGAAAGGAAAGAAAGGAAATTCGTGACAAAGGGCTGATGAAATCGGAAATGCTCGTGAGTTGGGAGACAAACAAACGTAATGCAATTAACCATATCTTGTACGGTCAAATCGAACCAAGAGATTTGATATTAATAGCTTATATTGTGGTCCCATTTCTATCGTTTGCCTCCTTTATCATTCCCTTTCTTTCCCTTTTTTTTTTTTATAAAATTATTTACTTATTTTTTTTTATTTTTTTGGCACCTATTCATGTGTGCGTTTGTCATCAAGTACAATGATAATCTATGGCCACTCATCTATTGTCTTGGTGGTACTCGAGCGCTCGTTTAGACGGCAAGGTGGTCCAGGGATTGTTATCTGAAAATCGTAACGGATGGATGATCCTGGCCACCCATCGTATTGAAGGTTCGAAGGACAGTAGCCAAGGGTCAATTTCAACGGGTACAATGAGTTTGATTCCAGCTTGTGTGAACCCTAGGCCTTAAGAAATGTATGGTCTGACCATGTGCACGAATCCTTTTGGGGGCTAGGGTTCGTGTTGTGGTGATCCTGGGACGCGGTTTGGGTAGTACGACGCCAACACCAGCCTAGCTGGTATCAAAGCTATGTAGAGCCCACCATGATGCATGTGTTTTATCCACGCCATTCATCAAATTTTCCTGATCATTAGCGTATCTCAGGTGGACTACACCACAAGAAACAATGGGGGTTGATCACTTACCGTTGAAAACTTTTTGGAGCCATCGAATTTTTGGATCAAGCTGATATTTGTTTTTTCCCTTCATCCAAGTTTGTGTGACCTTATCAACAGGTTGGATGGCAGCTAAATTAGCTCTAAGAAGCTTTTAATGGTGGACATTTAGTCAACACTGTTTTCCAGTAGTGTGGTCCACTTGAGATTTAGATCTACCTCAATTTTTGGCTCATTCACTAAAATGAGTTGGAAAAATGGATTGACGGCGTGGATAAAACAGATTCATCATGGTGTGGCCCACAGATCTTTGACACCAGCTAGGTGACTGTTGTTAGGGTCACAAGCCAAACCGCGTCCATGATCCACCATTGATCCAATGAGTTCGATCGGCTCCCAATTTTTTCACGGATGATCTTTAAGGTGGGGCCCACCTTGTGATCTGTTCTGATGTCCGTACGAATGGGCAAGTTTGAGCTACGCGTCCAATGAGGATGCGCCTGTGGTCCATTGAGATGCGGTGAAGAGTCCTGTTGTAAAGTATAAAACGTCAGTATACGGCTAAGAACATGGACGGTTTGGATCGAACCCAAGGGACACAAAATCCAGGCTGTTGCTTCGGAATAAGGACGCTAATAATTCGTCACGCAAAACCAACTCACGCTTTAAAAGCTGGAGGAGCGGCCGTAGATGTAAAGCGGACGTTTTGGTGAAAACTCAAAAAATACCGTTCCAACCACCAACTCGGTCTGATTGGCGCCGTGATGTCATTACTACGTCAGATATTATCTAATCGTTGCTGTACCACTCTGATGTGCGTCGCAGATTTCTAGCCCTATATCGCACAAGTGATGCTAAGGCAACCAATCCTCATCGTACATGTAGTAGGTCCTGCCATGGATGGCCCGGCTTGAAAGTTACAACAAAGATGGAGATGATCTCAGTCGTCAGTGCTTGCCCTTGAATGTTGACCGTCAATCATTTTGCTTTGATCGTCCATTCTGAGACGTAAGGTGAGGTTGGTCCGTGCATGGGTGACCACACGGGAGAACAAGTACCATTTATTGATCAGTGTGTCACATGGTTGGCACGTGTACAGTGAAGCATGTCAATCACGCAAAACCAATGACGGCAAGTTGGATCCTTACTCTTGCTCCGGTGGTAGACCCTCGTGAGTTTCAACACCCAGTGTGAATGGTTCGACTATCCACATGTGTTGAAATCCCACGACGTGAGTGTGTGGGGGTGTGTCCGCGTGTGTATTAAAAAAATAAAAGAAAAGAATTTAAAAATAAATAAATAAATAAATAATACAGCAAGTTTGGAAGTGGATTGGGTGGTGACCCCACGATGAACGGATCACATCCAAAGTTTTTGGAGCCCACAAAAATTTTCTATGGTTTGGACCACCTAGATTTGCATCGTGGATAGACGGAAAACGCATCCAAAGTTTTTGGAGCCTACAAAATTTTCCTATGGTTTGGACCACTTTTTTTTTTTTTTTTTTTTTTTGTACTCACGCACACACACCGCCACACACTCATTCCGTGGTGGGATTTCACCACGAACCCTTGACAGGTTGTTGAAACTCCCAGGAGTCTACCACCTGAGCAAGAGTAAGCATCCTATGGTTTGGATCCCTTGGATTTGCACATCGGACGTTTTTTTAGCTCATGTTCTAGAATAATTTGGCAAAACAGATGGACCGTGTAGACATGTAATACATACATCAAGGTGGACCCTACGCTCTGGGTGGCCCCACATCGCTGATTCCTGGATCCCAGCCAAGTGGCACCCCTTGGGTGGTGTTGGCACTACAAGGCCCACCATGATGTATGTGTTTTATATTCATGCTGTCTATCGCTTTTGCAAGGCCTGCAATAATGTGCGTATTTTATATTTAACTTGCTTATGCCTTTTGCACGCTCATTTCAAGGCCAACCTAAAAATAAAGTAATCCAAAGCTCAAATAGGTTACACCACACCTCATCATTGAAACCTTTTTAAAGGTTTTCTAAAGGATGTCGTGGGGTTTATTTGCCATCCAAAGCCATTGATAAGGTTTCTGGCATCAAGAAGTTTTTAATGATAGGCATTCAATGACTATCCTTTTCTATAGTGTAGTTTATTTGAGCTTTCGATCTAGTTCATTTTTAAATTTATATTATAAAATGAGCAGCTGGATGAGTAATATGACTTAAAAAACACTTACATTACAGTGGGCCCCACAGCGCCTAACGCCACCCAATCGTCTTCGCACAAGTTTACCCAACAGTGCTCATCTTTTATCTGTACAAGGCCTTGAGCCAACCACCACGAAAGCGAAGTTAATCCACTCATCAACGCAGCTCACTATCATCATATTCATAGACCTGTGCAAGTAACAGCCGTTCATTAGAGTGGCCGAGATCAATGAGCACATTGGCCAACGAGTGTCACCAGCATGATGAAGCTAAGCCATGTGGTCAAATTTCGTCAGAAATCCATACCTAAGTTTGATTATTTACTTTTTGAGTGAGACACTGGATTTTCTATTTATTTGTCACGATTCAACGTGGGACCTCTCATGTGAGAAGGCAGTATACCTGTCAGAGATTTGCCAAAAGGGGCTCATCAAGTTGTTTAAGCATTCGTATCAAAAGACCTTTAAAGTAGAATAACAGGGATCTCTGCTAAAGTGAAGACACCACGTTCTGTGTGCCCCACCATGTTATATGCCTTGTATCCACCCTGTTAATCTATTTGGAGAGATTATTTTAAGGGCATCAGCCAAAGAATGAGGCAGATTCAAAGCTCTAAGTAAATTATTTGCCACAAAAAATAATGGGGATTGAATACCTATTATTAAAAACTTCTTTGGGCCACCAAAGTTTTCCAATTCATGTTTTCCCTTATTCCATGTTTGTGTTAACTTATAAACAGGTTGGATTCCAAATATATGTCATGGTGGGCCTTAGGAAGGTTTCAATGGTGGGCGTCACTATCCCCATTATATTCTATAGTGGGGTCCACTTGATCTTTGGATCTGCTTCATTCGATTGCCTCATGATCTAAAATGATCTCTCCAAGTTGATGGATGGTGTGGATACAACACATACATCATGGTGGGGGCCAAATAATGTGGTGACGTCACTTCCCTGGCCGACCAGCTACTGTCGGGTTCATTAGGTAATCCGTGTCCGTATCATAGCCAGGTGAGAAATAGTTTCTTTTTTTTTTTTTCTTTTCTGCTTCTTCTTCTTTTGGTGTAATCAAGTTGAATGACGTTACATTTACATGAACCGTGTCCTTGAATTGAATTGTTGGACCAAAATTTCTAAGGTTTTATGGTATAAATTTCTATCACTGGAACAATAACAAAAATGTTTTGACCAGGAATTATGAGATTTGGTGAAGAATGGCTATAGTGATGTAGTGCACACATCCGTATGAAGCCCTTTCACAATGTCAGAAAAATTACTAAAAGACACTATTTCATCTTTCATATAGTAAATGGGATAAAATTCAATAGAATTTCAAAAGCTACAACTAGCAAAGAAGTATAAGAATTTTTGGAGAAAAGCTACAAATACATAAATTGAGTGATATTTGTACAAATCCAAACATTCAAATGTGATTTTGAAGCATTAAAAATTATTATACACACTATATTGTCGATTATTTCAGTAATATGCTTTCCGTTGCAAATCAGTTATGTGCACATTGTGATACAAACTAGATGATTAGTCGGTTCCATGGCTAAGTTTCGAGTGAAAGGAAATGGTAATAATCCTTACAAGAAATTGTGATAATTGTTACACATCCAATGTGTGTTTTATGTTTTTGTATTAAAATGCAATTATTAAGTATTGGTCAGTTATAACAAAAAGATATATTGTGTACATTAAAAATAGTGTATGACCTTAAATATGCTCAAAATCAATTAGGGCATGTTTGGATTACCTTTTAGGGTGGTAAAATGGAGTAATTTATTAATTATTACTTTTTTTTACCATGTTTTATTATTATTATTATTATTATTTAATTGCACACACCCATTAACACCGCATGGGCACTTGATCCCAGAGTCATTATTATGTTTTTACCATGGTTGGATAACGCTACCATCACTATAAATTTGCCATTTGATTTACGAGCTGTAATGTCAGCTGTAAAACATCATGTGCCTGAGTGAGGAGAGATTTCCACTCATGCCTCGAGTAATTTGAAGTGACTGTTGAAACAGTCCGGTGCGTGCACATACACTGTATATATATATATATATATATATATATATATATATATATATATATATATATATATATATATATATATATATATATATATAATGCTCAGCTGCAAACTGGTGTGAACTTTTTTAAGAACTCACCATACGTGATGTGACTCCAAAATCTGGATGGCCCCATGTGAAGCAGCACCTCATGAAACCCTCTGGGCCTAATATTTACTTCCATCCAAAAAAAATGAAAACAGTTTCCTTGATTTGCATTTCTCTTTGCTATGGCCCACCAGAATTCTATATCAGGGTAAAACTTAATTTGTACCTGGGGTTTCATAGGATTCCGCATCACATGGACCGTTTGGATTAGACGCCCATGACACGAGTGCAAAGGTGTGCACGTGAGCATAGCTATATATATATATATATATATATATATATATATATATATATATATATATATATATATATAGTTATGGGAAAATATAATCCGACCACCTTCAAGGTCAGCCCGGCCTGGTCATGTTTAAGGGCAGCTCGGCCAAACCACCTTCAAGGTCAAACGATTGTTCCTGAAACGTTTTACGGAAAGGAACTAACATTAAGTTTACGAACATAGTCCTCAACAGAATGAGATCTCAAACTACTGGACGCTCACGCTTGCCGAGAACTAGATGATTTAATTCGACCAAAGGACCATCAAAGAATAGCCAGAGCCAGTGAACAAGTTAGGTCTGAGCCAAAACTTGGGCTGAGATAGGCGTGGTTCGATTAGCTCGAACCATCCTCGGCTAAGTGACTAGGTCAAGTTCTGACTAGCCCGGTCTAAGTTGTCCTCAACCATTCAACAGAGCTCGGCTCGGACGGTCTTTACTCGACCAGTAACGCACAACAAAAATAACCACTTGACCCACGATTCTAGTATAACCGGCGACATCATCGCCTGGGCATGTCTCACCTAATGGTTGAGATCGTGCCTAAGATGACAGGCCACCCTGTCCTATGAACAATATAAATAAGGGACCCACCTACAGGAAGAGGTACACAAAATCTCTCACCCAGAATACCTCTACAATACTCGAACCAGATTCCAACCTAACTTTGGCATCGAAGGGTCCCTTGATCTAGCCAGGGTCTCCTTTGTTCTTCTCCTGTGCAGGTACTTGAAGCTCGGCGAGGGAGAACTAGATCTTTGCATTAACATATATATATATATATATATATATGTGTGTGTGTGTGTGTGTGTGTGTGTGTGTGTGTGTGTGTGTGAATATGAATTTACGATATCGTGAAAAACCGTCCAACCCCAATGTTTAAAAAAAAAAACATCTGACCCATTAGTCTCTTCCGGGTTCCTCTCTGCCTCTCCCCATTGGTCGATATCACAGAGGAGGAATCTCCTCTGACCATGTGTGCCTCTGCAATAACATGTAAATGAATCTATACAAACACCAAATGGTGCGATGAGGGTGTGTCTGTGTGGAGTATCATTTACGCTTCTACATTAGTCACATGGGTATGTAGCATCGTAGAGATGGAGAAATAATGATGGACGAAGGTGCGGTATTTAACAATCATCGAAAGAATATGACAGACTACTTATATATATATATATATATATATATATATATATATATATATATATATATATATATATATATATATATATATATATATAAACCTACATAATGGCAAGGGGTTAGGAAAACAAATAGATTGGTGGTGATGACCGCCATCACTTTCAGGAGCATATGTGGTGTAAGGAGGGAACATGACTTGGAATAAGCTCACGTTGTGGGCTATGGTGGGATACGATGTTATGGGTTTCATTGTTGAATGGTTGGGATGTTGTTTATAGACAGTCATTCTCCACCGGTTATCTAGTTCCATTATCACCAAAGAGGGAAAATAGTGGTGGGACCCGTGGAAACACACGGAGCAGAATCAAGCAAAGTAATGGCAATCGCACAAACAAATCTAATAAGAAGACAATCCAAATTTTATGTGGAAAAACTTTTGCAGGAAAAAACTACGGCACAAAGTGATGAGTAATGCACTATAATAGCAAATTATGAAAGATAATAAATCTTACCGATTCGAACAACCCTCGAATCTCCTTTGAAATCCTAGTTATGCCCTTAAATCCTTTAGGACACCTTAGAAAGCACTATTCCTCTCTAATTTTTTCACTAATCCTGATTACACCTAGTTTACATACTATCTAATCGGAATAGGAAACAAATCTCACACTTATGCAACTCTTCGTGCACGCTCAATGGAACCATTGATGGCATCGACAAACATCAAAAGACATCAAAGACTAGTCGATGACATCAAAGATCCTTCAATGCCATTGAGTAGCAACCTCCAAAACTTTACAACAAACAAATAAAATTTATTTATTTTTAGATTTTCTCAATGAGATTGAGCAGTTTATCGATGTCATCGACATCATCCACATCTGCTCAATGGGATCGAGTGGTCTGTCGATGTCATCGATAAACCTTGTTATAGACAGATCTAAGACATTAAAAAATGATCTCAACCATGCCTTCAATATTCAGTCTCCATTGCTCCTTTGTCATTACCTTCTTTAATTGCCTTCCATCATAGCTTCATTGTCACTTCTCATGCATATTCCTTCCTTATTACGACTTCGCCATACCTAGAGAAGTTACACAGAACTTAAACTTTTTGGCGGGATCCACATTCGTATGCATGTTAGACGGATTCACTCTCGTGTGTATCTTCTTAAGAATCATACCTCCTTCCTCAAGCACTTGGATAAAATGATAATGCACATCAATATGTCTAGTATGTGAATGATAAATAGAGTTCTTCATTAAATTAATCACACTTTCGTTGTCACAATTCACTAGCACAACCTCCTGCGAAGCCCTAACAAATTTACAATTCCCCTCAAACAAACACCTTCTCTAAATTCTTCTATCACCACCATATACTCAACTTCGGTTGTGGAAAGATCCACCACAAACTGAAGCTTCGACATACATCTGATCACTCCGCTCGTCAACATCAACAAGTAACCGGAAGTTAACCTTCTATTATCGGCATTGCCTGCATAATTTGAATCTTCATAGCCTACTAAATTGTCCCCAAAATTTCAAATGCTAAGACATAGTTCCGCATACCTCAAATATATCGAAGTAGCTCCTAGTTTTGCCTGCTAAGGTTAGACATGTATCTATTAACAATACCCACTGTAAGTGAAATATATAGTCTCGTACAGACCATTGCATATACCAAGTTACCAACTGCATGCGAGACATAACATATTTTTCTTCATTTGATTCAAGACACTGTTCAAAAGAAACTTTAAAATAGGCCACATAGGGAACGCTGACCAACTTTGCCTTGTCTATCCCATACATCACCAATACCTTCTTAAGGTAGTCTACCTAAGATGACCATAGCCTGCTCTTATTTCTGTCTTTATGTATATCAATGCTGAGAACCCTCTTTGGAGCCCTCAAATCTTTCATCTCAAATGTCCTTGATAGCTAAGTCTTCAGTATGTCAATCTCAGACATGCTATGACTGACGATAAGCATGTCATCAATATACAATAATAAGATAATGAACTTTTCATCACTCGATTTTTAATAATAGATAATGATCATACTCACTCCTCGTCAACCTTGGACTAACCATGAAAGAATCAAATTTCTTAAACCATTGCTTAGGTGACGGTTTCAGGTCGTATAATGACATCTTCAACTTCCAAAACTTGTTCTCTGCCCCTTTTATTTCAAAACCTTTTGGTTGCTTCATATAAATCTATTCTTCCAACCCCATGCAGGAAGGCAATCTTCACATCTATCTGCTCCAACTCGAGATTGCATTGGGTAACCAACACCAATACGAATCTGATAGATACTTCACCACTAGCGCGAATATCTTAATGAAGTCAACACCTTCTTTTTGAGCGTATCCCTTTACAACCATCCTTGCCTTGTAGCTATTATATTTCTTCTTAAATATCTGCTTGCACCCAATCATTTTATGGTTGATGGGAAGCTTCAATAGCTCTCATATTTCATTCTTGTATAGAGAGTTCATCTCGTCATGTAGCACCACTTTCCACTTTTTGACATCTACATCGTCAAAGCCTTTTGAAAAGTAGACGAATCCCCATCATCCGTAATAAGGAAAAATGCAACAACATTCGAGTCATTCCTATATCTTGCTAGTAACTTACGATCCCTTGGTGGATTTCTTCTCACCAGTGGTTGCTCCACCTACTCTTGTACCTATGTCTGCATCTTAATATTAACCTGTGTCTCATCTTCGTATATCTGAACGTCCACAACCGACATCTCATCTTCCTTATATTCATCCTTACAGAATAAATATCCTTCGTCAAATTTGATGTCATAACTAAGAATGATTTTCCGTGTAACCTGGTCATATAGCTTATAACCTTTCACACTGCCATTATAGCCAACAAAGATATACTTTTTAGCCCTTTGGTCAAGATTATCTTTATTAACTTACAGTACATGAGAGTAAGTATCACAACCAAATACTCATAGCCTCGAGTAGTCTACCTGCCGACTACTCCACAATTCCTTAGAAATTTTATAATTTATAGTCATAGAAGGGGACTAATTCACTAAGTAGCAAGCCATATTAACAGTCTTAATCCACATTTTCTTGCCCAACCTATCATTGCTCATCATGTATTGAACAATCTCTAAGAGAGTCCTATTCATCCACTCAACCACACCATTCTACTCAGGTATGTGGTACATTGTGTAAGCTTTAAAGGAATCCCTCACCTTAGCCTTAGATCTAAACCTTATGTAGATATCCATTTAGGAAAGTTTCTACATGAATCACGACATCGCTTGAGCAAAAGGAAGACACCACATGTGTTGAGAAGATGATAGGCATCTAGACTTCCCTTTCTCTTTCTCTTTCTCTCATCGGACGTTTGGGAGGTGGTGTGTGAGTGGAGAAGGGAACGTACACCCCTTTTATAAAAGGAGTGGACATGTGAGAGGGGTATGTTTCACATCCCACTTGGATTGAGTTTATCCAATTTGACATTTTTCTGGCAATCTTTCTTTAAATTTAATTCATCCAGTGTGTCGGGGTCATCGAATAGAGCTGGGATGTATGATTTTCTTGGTGATCCGAAATTTAGATTGACCTATCTTTAAAATGCTCATAACTGATGTCAAAATGATCTTGATCTTAATTAACAGTCCACACTTAGGGCCTGTTTGTTTTTCAGAGAAATGGGAAATGCAAGGGAAACGGTGATTATTACGATTTCCTACGTTTGAAAGCTCATAGGAGTTTGTGCTAGTGAAATTGGTTTAACGGATGTAATTTTAATTTATTTACTGCAAGGTAATGCGTATGATATATCCATTCCGTCAGTCAGTTTTATTACAATATTTTGGAGCATTTGACAAAAATTGAAGTAGATCTAACACTCAAATGGCCCACGCCAAAAGAAACAATGGCCCTACAAAGTTTTTAACGGTAAGTATTCGATTCTCTTTTTTGTATGACGTGATCCACTTGAGTATTGGATATGCCTCAATTTTTTACTCATGCTATGAATTCAAATGTAATAATGGATGAACGGTGTGGATAAGTGAAATGCATCATAGTGGGACCCATAGATTTTTTATAATATTATTGATTTTTGTGTCAAAAAGTAAGCAGTCATATCAGAATGCTATGAATTCATGGGGAAATAATCATAACTTTTTTACGCGCGATTTACCATTTCACCGAAAATCAAACACGCCCTTAATGATCAGGGGCCCAATTTTGGGACAAATGTGTAGTTAGGATAAGAAAACGGTTGGACAAAAATTAGTGGTTGATCAATGGTGGAAAAGGCCTAAATTTGAAATTTCAACTTTTACACCAAAAGGAAGGAATTAGAGTCAAGGCGATCATCATTCAATGGTATAGGATTATAAATCGGGGTCGAAATTTTATATGATATCGTAGTCATATGAGGCTAAAGTGTGGTCCAAATTTGAGTTGTGATTAATGGAGTAAACTGGGTTAATCGGAAGCTGGCTAAGGAAAAGCCTACAAAGGTGGGGTTCTTATATTTCATACTTAGTCTATATGATGGAAAATCCAACTCATTCATATAAAAGGAAATATCTTATTATAATTACCCACGAGCTTTCTTCACTCAATGGACACCAAAATCAACGGTTAATGAGCTGATTTGTCAATTAGGCCACTTTTACAATGATTCAATGACTGAAATTCGATGTGTATGGTTAATTTATGATAAATAGGCATGGTATAAAATTTTACATGAAACAGATCATGGGAACCATGTGATATAGAATTTAAGAGTATAGGTTAATGGCATTAAGCATTTTCGATTTTGTCATATTTTATTTCTCCACCTTTCAGCGTCTGTAACGTCGGACTACACCATCCAAATACATTAAATTTCAATAGACATTCTTTATTTTTCATTCTCTTTCCATCGTCCCATTTTGGGCCTTGATCGCTTACAAATGACCAAGATGCTTTTTTAATAGGCTATATTGCCACGAGGTCTAAATCAACGCTTTCATATATCTAATAGAGAAGTCAACCGGTAGTTGTGACATATACCTTATGATCTTTGAACTAAGTGGTTCATTTTAATATTTAGGCAGCCCGTTTAGCGGATCCAAATATGATAGACGGTCAGATAACATGTTAAAAATAGAAAAACTTAATGGTTTGTACTCTGATCATATATGTAGGTGGTTATTTGGTCAGTTTTGTAAATGGATGAACACAAGTAGGTTTTTGGAGTGATCAAGAGGTAGAACATGTATACCGTTAGATTCAAGTGACTTGTTCACATGTGTAAGTTCCTCAAATTGTAGTCTTGAAGGTGGGTTAAGTATATTCATAGGTGGTGAATAAGATGAACGGATCAACATCTTGATTCGATATATGTACGAGCGGATGTAGAGATCAAGTAGTTAGTTTACTATGATCAGGTGGTCCAAACTCAAAGTGGACGGTCAAATATCTTTACTTAGAGGTGAATAATTGATTGAATGGTGGGTTATTGTGAGAAAGTGAGAATACTTGAATATATGATGATCTTGTCCTAAAAATCAACGGTTGGATGACTTGATCTATGGATGAAGATTATTCCCAACGGTGAAATTTGGGTTAGAGAATAGATGTAAGGTTAAGATATGCTAAATTGGTGATATACACATGTATATACTAAATTAAATTTCATAGTAACACTCGAAAACTTTCAATACTCAGGTATTGAAAAGTTCAGGGTGTTACAATCTACCCCCCTTAAACAAAATTTCGTCCCCGAAATTTAATTCCTTCTTTTCCACCATCGCCTTCTACTGTTTGAAGTTGGTGAAAATCTTGAATTTACCTTTCATAAAATTGACCCACGCTTTTTTGAAGTAGTCATTAATGAACATAACAAACCATGACAATCCTCCACTAGAAACTGCTAGCGACAACCCCCACACATCAGAATGCACATAATCTAAAACCCCCTTACATACATGTTTCCTATATTTAAAAGATAACTTTAACTATTTACCATATATATAATGCTCGCATATAATGAAATCAATGCTTTTAAAAACTGAAATTAAACAACGGTCAGAAAGTATCTTATGCCCCGCTGCTCATGTAGCCTAAGCTCGAATGCCATATACGTGTAAACGTAGAATCCTCTATAGTTGTTGTAGCTCCACCTGATAAAGTGTTCTCGATCAACTTATAAAGGTTACTATTCCTCTATGCTTTCATGACTACGAGTGCTCTCTTTGAAACTTTAAGGACACGATTGAACCCTATGAATTTGTACTTAAGTGCCACGAGTGCTCCCAAAGATATCAAGCTCTTTCTTAACTCAGGAACTTATCTCACATCTATCAAGATATGCTCCATGCCATCAAACATCTTAATACACACTGATCCAACACTAACCACATTATAGGGATTGTCTGTCCATAAACATCTTAATACACACTGATCCACTATCACACTTACTGTAATTAGTAAACCAACTCCTATGAGGGGTCATGTGCTACGAAGCCCCTGTATCTAAAATCCATTCATCGTTGAAATATCTGAATTTTGATGCGATCAACACGTCACTACCAGCTGCCTCCTTACTGGATTCTGTAATGTTGACCTCTTTAGAAGAACTTTCTGATTTTTCCTTTCTCGACTTAGGATTATGACAATCCTTCTTCATGTGCCCTGTCATGCCACAGTTCAAGAACTTCAGCACGCCTTTGCCATTGTCCTTGTATTTGGATCTTGATCGTGAAGATGCACTAGCCTACTCAGAATTCCTCCCTCTCATAACCAGTACATCTATATAAGCACCTATGCCATTGCTTTTCTTTCTTACGCATTCGACTGAAGTACTGAGATAATGGTCTCAATGCTAAAGATCAACCTACTTATGCACAAAGAGTCTTTAAATGACTCATATAATTTTGAAAGAGAATTTAATAGAATACATGCCTGACCTTCATCTTTCATGTCTCATCCACATTTAATAATTTGCACATAAGCCAATTGAAGTTACTGATGTGAGCCTCAACGTTAGGCCCTTTAACCATCTTCATATTGAACAACTGTACCTTCAAATACAAACGATTTTCAAAAGACATCTTTACATAGATGTTCTCTAACTTTGCCCATGTATTATCCGCATGAGTGTACAACCATCCACCATACACTCATGCATTTTCCTCACCCTACCATCTATCACATATGTGATTAAGGTATGTGATCACCCATTTACCCGTCATTTTATGCCCTACACAATTGACCAACAAAATATATCACAATCGTCTACCCATTTATGATATAACTCACTAATGCAGCATAATTTCTTACATGCCTGTAGCATGAATAGATATTAAGATCCCGCATGGTTAAGAGCATGCCTTTAACGTTTCTTTTTTAAATTAAAGTGTATGTTATAATATTTTTTTTTAATAAAACAAATGAAACACTTACATGTGTTAGTCACGTAGGTGTGTAGATTTTAGAAAGTACAAGACGCATGATTAGGATCTGTGATTAATAATCTAGATCATCCATCATACCTAACAACCTCAGTATTACAAAATGTCCAAGTTACAAGATTAGTTGACCATCCATTCAATAACTTAGACCAACAACATACAATCGTTATATTCATATGCAAAACTATCATTGCGTATAAAACTTTAAAATCCATCTATTACCCAAATCCATCCATCCATTTGATCCATCAACCATCCATTTAATCAATCAACCATTGTACATCAATGATTTCATGTGTACACGTATGTATACACTATCAACACATGAGCACCATATACACATGTTGTTAAGTACCATGATCCTCACATCATACACACACGTGGGTCCATTGTTATGATCAATGAGGGAGTAAGTGTTTTTTTACGAGAGATGTTATTTAAGGAAGTGTTTTATTACGAGTGATGTCATTTAAGGGTATGTTTATGTGCTTTTAAAATGAGTGCATTTAATGTGTGTTTTGGTTATTTTAAACATGTATGTATGATGGGACTCATCTATTATAAATAGAGCGGCAAGTGTAAGTTTGAGTAGTAAAACATGAAAAAAATTAAAAAATAAAAATAAAAATGGCTTCTTGAAGTTTTTGTCAGGTAGATGATCTCAGCCTAAAGTTTGAAATTTTCAGCTTATAGTTAATGTCATCTTATTCTAAAATTTAATAATATTATTACTTAAATTAGTTTCAAATTAATTATATAATTATTGATGTGATTGATTTTTTTAATTACTTAGCTTAATTGTTAAAATTTTGAAATATACCTTGAAATAATTATTGAATTAAATTGGCTTGGTTCATAATATAATTCTAATTTAATATTCAAATTATCAAAAAAAAAAATCTTGTTTAACTTAGAATATAAATAACTCAATTAATAAATTACTGAAAGCATAATTTAATTTAAATTTAAATTTAAATTTTGATTTTAATTCTAAACTTTTAGAAATTAGTAATTTAAATAAAATTTGTTATTAAACTAATCGAATTCATAAACTTTGAAATTTATTTAATAAAATTATTAGATTATGATTTGATTAAAAAAAATATTGACTGATTTAAGGGCTTGTTTGGGAGTGTGGATTTGGAACCCCCTGGATTCAGAACCCCTAGGATTTGAAACCCCCTGGATTTGAAATCCTCCTAGTGTGTTTGACACCCTGGATTGTGAATCAACTTTAATCCAAAAGTAACTATGCATGGTATATTTGCAAGGTTTCGAAATATACTTTAATATCTCTAATTAGTGAGATATGTAATTTTTGATACAATGGTTGTGATAAGCCCCTTTTAGGATTAAAAACTATGCAGAAGTTTTGGAGCATGCCTTGGCGGTAAGAAAAGATATTAATGAATTTTGGAGGAACCGCGATTAGAAGAAGGATGTGAAGAGTAGTACCAGAACCACTTCACACACATCGCCAATCCATCAAGACTCAGCCAAAAGGCATAGGGATGATGTCGACGCCGATGGACAAACTAGCCCTAATATAACCTTCGCGTTGATTTCTAAGAGTTTGTTATAACTCCGGACTCGAGGGCCACACCTCTCGTAATTTCCCTCGACCACAACGACTTTAATACCCACAAAAATAGAGACCACCACAATCACCCTTCAAGCCACTGGAACATTACGCACCACTGACTTCATATCAAAGACCCTCGCAAAATTTTTCAATGTCTTAGCCGGATCCAAGACCACTTCATCTATACTCGCAAAGACCTCCTCAACTACATCCTAGACCACCTCAACAAGGGCCACCATTGGCATATTAGAGGCCACCCCATCAATCGTAACAATAACATGGATCTTCACAATTTTAGCAGTAGAGATATGGAGGTCAAGTACCTTGTCCTCAGGCTCAAGGTCATGTTTATGCCTTAATGCAACCTGATGATAGCACGACTAAGTCATACGATGACTTTGCACAAACGTATGATGACTTGACATAGGTATATGATGACTCAATACAACCATATGATGACACGACGCATGAATTCGATGACCCAATACCCCCATGTGAGGATCTAGCACCACTGACAAACTCAACCATGTTACCAGACACCGAAGCTACTAGGGATGTAGTCGAAGGTACCACCGTTATATTCGCATCCCTAGCTAGAGTATTATTTGATTTTGGAGCGTCTCATTCATTTATCTCATATTGCCTCATATGCTAGTTAGGTTTATCTCCTATTTCATTAGATAAAAAGTTAATAGTTGCGACCCATCTTGGTAAATCAATAAACCTAGGTTAGTTATGTAAATCTTGTTCGATTATGCTTGAGAATGTAGAGTTGTCAGTTGATCTTATAGTTATATCGATGAGAGAATATGATATCATCCTATGAATGGATTGGTTGTCCTTATATTGGGCTAAAATAGATTGCCTTAAGAAGATGGTAACTTTAAATGTAACACCCCGAACTTTTCAATAACCGAGTATTGAAAGCTCTCGAGTGTTACCATGAAATTTAACGTGATATGTACATGTGTACAGTACCAATCTAGGTATTTTAACCTTACATCTATTCCCTGATACGAATCCAATCGTTGGGAATGACCTCTATTTAATAGATCAAGTCATCTGACCATTGATTCTAAGATAAGGCCATCCATCAGATGATTTGACATATGTACATTCCTTTAAACGAATTGACAAATAATTCTTCGTACATAATGATTCAGATGTAAGTCCTTTTATAAAGATTGGTTAGAAAAGCGTATACAACCTTGTAAAACTGTTAGATTTCCCAAAACTCTCATGGCAGCAATAATTACAGAAATGCCATTAACCTAGAGCCCTGAATTCTAGATCACATGGTCCTCACGACCCGTTTAATGTGAAACTTTATAGCAAGCCCAATTACCACAAATAAACTGTACATGTGAAATCCCGTTTATTGGATCAACAAGATCGACATAAGCCAATGAATAAGACTCAAGATTTAAAGTATGGCCCACCTGAATTGTTGATCAACCCCATTCTTAAGCTCGTGGCCTTAAATAGGCTAATGAATTGAATGGACGGAGCAACTCTTTACAATGCATCATAATGGGCCCCACATTTAGGCAGTGTGTGTGCACAAGGAGTGCATACCCGCACCGCACCAAGACCAGGAAACCCGGTCAAACCGGGTTGACCCAAATTTTCCAAAGAAAGAGAGAAATCTCTCTCCTTATTTTTCTGCCTTTGGGCGTTTTAAACAATGGACGTCTGATCGGACGAGATTGGGCCCACCTTTAAGGACCACCTCGAAGATCTAAACCGTCGATCGGATGCAACTGATGAGCCGACCAAAACTACATAGGCCCCACACATTGGTACCCACGTGCATGCATGCGATCGTCAGCGGATGATTCAAACGGGGGATGTCCATTTGCGACGTCAGTGGCCCACTATGATCAGCTGATTAACAAATCCAAACCGTCCATCTTTTAGACGGAACAAAATCGACCAAAACCTAACCTATTTCACACTAAACCCAATCAGGCAGCCAAACAGGGTTTTGTTGCAAATCCCTCCGTAAAACAATTTTCAGTAGGAACTCAGTTGATCTCCAAAAACTCTGGCATGATCGTCTTGAATGATTTGAACCGTTCAATCCTCATCATGGGAGAATCCAACCACGATGCAAACTACCGAAAATTTTGGTGAGTCCCTGCGACACCAGGAATTTCAGGAGATACAACCTTGATTTGCGAAACTGCATAAGGATGGGCAGTTACACGTTTTCACTGGACTCCTCAAAGAAACAATCCAAACCTTTGATCTAAGGCCCACCCAAGCTTCCCTAGATTAATCCAAACCAACAGAAAGAAACAGCACGAAGGAAAACAAATTAGAATGAAATTCTCCATTAAAACAGAGGTCATATTCCCCGTCGAAAGATCGACCGTCCACTCCTCACTAACCATTCATTCCATGATCCAAAACGATTATTCAATGGACCATTAAGAGCAATGTAAGATTAGAAGAACCAAATGGAGGAGATCAAACTATGGGAAGAAAAGACGAGCTTAATAATATGAGGTACAACCACATCGTGTGCACGAAACCTATGCAACTTATTCATGCAAGAAAACATTCTGGAGGGTGCAAGTTGATATAAATTCATCATGACTGATTGTGGGCAACATACCACAACAAGAGAAGAGTCCGGCAAGAAAAAGAAAAGAAAAGGAAGAGAGAGAGAGAGAGAGAGAGAGAGAAAGAGAGAGAAGAGGATGGGCCACACCTCCCTTTCTTTCTAGCCAATGTGTCACACCTGTAGGATATCTGGACCGTCTAAAAGGTGGCCCACATTATAATGATTGTTGTATGCGAAAATCAGCCCTATACACTCATCGGACGAGGCACGACACCAAGATCAACCACCTAATGAATAGATGGCTTTGATCTTCATGGACAAGATTGGGATTGACGAAGTAAATAACTGGCCTCAGTCAAGAAACGATTCAATTTAAGAGGTGAGGGTTTTATCCTTTAACCTTACGGTAATTTAAGTTGATATGCTTTATCTTACCTGTTACATACTATGTTTTTGTGATGTTATGATTTTCTTCCTGCAATTATTCTATCATCAACAATTATCTACCCTTTTAGGAATCATGATTCAGTTTACATTCTCTATTAATGCAAGTAATGTGTTAAAGGTATCACAACTAGTTAATCAAATATTTTATCGTGGATGTAATGTGTTATGGGTAGCGGCCCTCTTGGTCGACATGTAATTTTGTAGGTTGGTTGGCGTGGTGCACAATCAATATAAATAAAATGCCATGCGTGTTACATTACTTCTCGAAATTAGATGTCGCAAATAGCCGCTTCATGAACACATCGTGTTACGTAAATCCCATAATTGCATCGTTGTGTCTGTCATGCCCCAAACTCGGAAACCAAGCTCACAGAATTCCCGATCACCAAATTCGGCTCCAACAACCTCCGTAGTATCCCATTTTCGTCTCTCAGTACCCATACACCAGATTCCGATCCTAGGATCCTATAAGGAGGATTTTTCAGTGTGAATTATTTTTGTAAAGGAGCATAACCACAAGTGTACCCAAATCACAAGAGCAACATCATCATCACATATCCACTAATATAAATAGTTGATTACAATGCTGAAAAGAAATACATGTATATAATAAAATCTCCACAAAGCTCGGCCTTTACACTCCTACCTCAATGCTACTGCAATCTAATGTCACCTGCACACAATGGTTGTGCATTAGCTTTATAGAAAGCTTAGAGGGTGGTGTAAGTGTGTGCGCAACAGGTGCTAAGTATATAATACAAGTCCACAATTCATACGATATTGGAGATACTGGCAAGTTCATGAGTCATACAATATCAGAGTAAGAAAAAATACTAATAAGTCTATAAGTCATACAATATCAGAGTATGCAATGCAGATCGACTATTCAATGCGGGGTCATGGTAGACCAAATACCATGTGCTAAGGATGCGATGCAATATGCGGTGCGAAAGAAATGACCAAGCTAGAGCGTGGAGTCAGGATGATAATACGTAGTATCGAAAGTTGTGGGTTCCATCACAAGGGACTTCTATCTAAACTGGCCCATACCTGGTTTGCATAGCTGGACATAAGTGGTAAACTTCTGATCTCAGCTTAGTCGCATACCCAATCGAAATCATGGCCATTGTGAGGGTATACATAACAAATTAGTTGCGCACCACCAGCCCGAGTGGATAGTGAATGAATGAATGAATGAGATGCTGAGTACGTAACTCCTTAGTAAGTCCACATATCAGTATTGTACATCTCTGGGATCATCACCTTGGTTTAGTACACTCCACACTGGCTGTCGTCTCCCTAGCTGCGTAACCAAGTGAGTGAAAGAGACCTCACTACCCGCCTGACCAGTAATTTGTTAATACCTACCCGGCTCGTCGATAGCGGACCCATTTGTGAGCTGGTCAAACTCAGCTTAGCTTACAGCCCCCTTACTCGGGTGGATAAGGCTACACCCCCTTCCAACCGACCATGACATAGTGGGAGATGCGGCCTAATGGTATACGGCCCTCATGAGCTCATATATCCACTCGGTCTATACATTGGAGTGTTTCCTGGCCATGGAGGTTTAGGAACTTTCACCCACAGACAACTAACTTGCCCAGATGCTCGAACCAAACATTTTTGGTATCCCATCTGGCAGTCCACGATGTGCCTGTGGAGGCCATAACCCTGATATTGCTAGGGCACCAAGTAATCATGTCACACAAATGTGAGATGCATGAGTTAGACCATCCAGTCATGCATCAAACCTGCACATACCATGTGATCATATGGGCAACTCTGTCTCACAAGGAGTCCTACAATAAATAACCTAATGGTATATATTATGATCAATCACTCATCATGACAAGCATACATATGATGCATATGGGCATGTATCACGATATAATAAAGTATATAGGCATGATTATCTGATAAGGCGGACAACAATAATCCACAATCGACCTTCACCGACATGTCACATATCCAGAATATAAACTAAACAACATGCTCCTTCTATAACTATAGGAGTCCATGCGGCATGTCCCATGTTATACTACATTAGCCTTCCAAGGCACTGATATATCATATATTCTAAGACGAGGTCCACTGGAAGGACGGCGAATCTTGCCCATACATCAAGATAGGTTCTATATGGTGGATATACCAAACCTGATACTACATATTCTCCCATCTACAGTAAGGGAGGATGTTGATGTACTAATGTCAAAGATAGGTCTCACACTCGTCCTAAGAAGGTAGATGGACAGTGTGAATGATACACACATAACACGTGGTCCTAACAATCGATTACAAGCTAGAATACATCTCACAGGGCGAGTCAAGTAGGTATATATCAAGATGAGTTAAGAGGATGAGTCTAAGTACAACAAGTTGGCTTCCTCACCCTCTTTATCATGTAATAACTAGGCTTTCCTATGGGGCCCGATACGTACACAAGGTGGGTTATAAGGTTTAGATAATTCTACAAGGTATGGTGGAAAGCACCATCATCAATGGGGACCCAACGGTTTGGGGTAGCCCGACAAGGGAAGACGTGTGTCACTAACATTAATAAGGGCCCAACGGTTTGGGATAGCTCAACAAGGGAACATGGGTATCGCTAACATCAATGGGGCCCAATGATTTGGGATATCCTAATAAGGGAAGATGGGTTGAAAATTGGATATAACAGTGAGCCCTACAGGGTATGGTTTTCAACTGTTAGACATTTAACCACCACTATTCCTATGGTGCGGTCCACTTGGGATTTAGATCTGACCCTCAATGGGGCCCACAACCCTATGAGATCTAGAAGAATGGATGATCAGCATATCAATAACACATACATTATGGTGGGACTCTACTCAAGGCTGGGGTAAAAGAGAGGATGGGGAGATGGGCTTCATGGTGGGCCCTAGGATGGTTCCCTACTGTGGACATTTAACCACCATTTACAACGTGGACATTTAACCGCCATTGCTCCCAAGGTGTGGCCCAATTGGAACTTAGAATCTAACTAGAATGGAGCTCACAACCCTTATACTAGCTAGAAAATGGATGGGCTACATAAATAATATCACATACATCATAGTGGAATCATACATCACAATTGGGCCTCACACATACAATGGACCTTCAAACATATAATGGGTCTCATATACATCGATTTGGGCCTCACACAAGGTCACATATACATCACAATAGGCCTCATCACTTGGGCCTAATATACATCACAACGGGCCTCACACAAAGCCACATATATCATAATAGGCCTCATCACTTACAGCCACAACAGGCCCCACATACGGCCATATGGGCCTCACATACGGCCATAATGGCCTCACATACATCAAGGGAGCCCTGCATACAGCAGGTGGGCCTTGTGTACATAGCGGGTGGGCCCTGTGTACACAGCAGGTGGGCCCTGCGTATACATCAGATGGGCCTCACTAGACAGAAGGCGCAGATACAATACATACATCACAATTGGGTCTCATAATCCACGTACTGGACGGTGTGGATAAAACATATACATTACAGTGTGGTCCACCGTCAGATGGATGGTTAGGATGAAACACATACCTCATCTCTAGACCCATAGACCTTGCTGGCGTGAATACAACAGCTATATAGTTGTATAATGTACACCAGCCAATCTTCTTCACAGAGGTGGGTCCCACGTGGGGCCCACCATAACGTTTATTTTCCATCCAATCTGATCATAAGGTCACAAAGACTTGAATTAAGAGGAAAAACAAATTTCATATAGATCCAAAACTTCTGTGACCCAAAAACGGTTTCAATGGTGGATGTTCAATCTCCTGCTGCTTTTTGTAGTGTGGACCACTTGAGTTTCATGTACGGCTGATTTTTGGGAAAACCTCATTTTTAAAAGAGGACCCATCAATTGCATGGTGTAGATGTTTGACATACATCATGGTGAGGCCTACTGCTCGGTCCCACGGACCCAACCATTCAAACCAGCTGGATGTTGGCAGTAGCAGCATCAGGCATATATGTATTTTTTTAAGTTTTTCATAGGTGGGGCCCACATCAGGAGGGTCCACTCTGTCGATTGGGTTCCCGGGCTCGAGACAGGCCTAACAAGTCCGATATTCGATATATTTCAGTTCATAAAAGCATCACAGCGGGCCCTAACAGTCTATATCATAAAAACCATTATTTTCTACAACGCGGCTTCCCAGAGATTTGGATTGGCTTCATTTTTTCAGCTCAACGCCTAAAATGAGCTGGGAAATAGGGTGGACGGTGTGGATCAGATACATACATCAAGGTAGGGTCCATGTGTGTGGACGGTGTGAATATATAAAACATATACATCACGTGGGCTCCCTGGATGCACGGTGTGCATTTAACACATATAACAAGTGGCTTCCACCGTTCAAACAGCTGGGTGGTGTGGATACAAAATACTTACATCACATGGGTCCCACATCCCACATGTGGACGTGCGACCATCACACAGCAGGTGGGTCCCATGGATGCACGGCGTGGATGAAGAGCATACACCACATGGTGCTCACCTGTGGAGGGATAAAATACATAGATCAAGGTGGGGTCCACGTGCTAGATGGTGCACTCCACTAGAGATTTGAATCTACCTCATTCCCAGGCCCATGGCCTGGGAGTTTGGATGAACGGTATAGGTCCACACGAGCAGTAAGGTGGGGTCTACGTGAGTGGCGCACCAACTGAAAAAACTGATATTTGTGTCTCTCCCATCATCCAGGCCTGTTGCTGGACAGCAGGCTAGTCTATCAATCTGGCCCATCTGGCCTGTTGGGCACTCCATTAGACGGACGGTGAGGATGCGACTCACATCAAGGTGAGGTCCACCTGTGGCTCACCATCCCATGAATTAAGCAGATATTTGTGTTTCTATCCAAACAGGCCTACGTGGCCGTTGGATGTCTGACAATATGGACAGCAAGGCATCCTTGCTGCTGGACGGTCCAGATCGTCCTCACATTCATCAGGTGGGCCACAAAATATGGGAAGGAGATAGAGAGGGAGAGAGAGAGAGAGAGAGAGAGAGAGAGAGAGAGAGGGAGAGAGAGAGACGTGTGTGTGAGGGAGGAGTTCCACCACTATGAGCTCTTCACCAAACGTTATAACACATACATCAAATGGTACCAAATAGGATCCACACCATCAATCGGTAGGCCCACTTGGTTCATCATCAAAAACACAATCTAACCTACAAATCACCCACCGATTTCTCTTCTTCTTAGATCTATGACAAGCTAAGCTCCTTAGCTTCTTTTTTTATGGTAGATGATGAAGGTTGAAGGGTTGAGATGAGGGTTCGGGGGTAGGAAGTGGGCCACACTTGGCTGTTTCTCTCTTTGGGAATGATTGGACGGTCTCTCTTCTTTAATTGCTTGGAAAAATGGGTAAGGAAGAGAGAGAGAGTGGTTGTAAGGGAAAGGGAAGGGTGTGATGGGTGAGTGATGGTGTGAGTGATGGGTGTACTTGACTTGAGAGGTATGGGTTGTGTTAACTTTGGAGAAGAGAGAGGTATGGGTGAGTGATGGGTTGTACTTGATTGATTGATTTGAAAGGTGGTAGAGATTCTCTCGGGATCTCTCAAAATTTGCAAAGCGCTGTGTTTTCCTTGAGATATATGCGGGCCCACAACTCCTGGCCTGGATATCGCATCAGTGCACAAGTCACGGCATTAGAATCGCGGCGACGGTGCGGTCATAATGGTACAAGTCTCAGGTTGAGTTGACTCAAATCTACTAGATGTGACTTAGGGTCACGCGCAAACACTGATTATAGGTCGTGAGTTAGCAGAATTCGATGAGGATCGCGGATGTCAAGGAATGGTATGGTCTAGGATACGAGCCTTATAGTGTTGCCTTGAGATGGTCGCATAAATCCACGTTAATGTTAAACGCACCGGTGAATATTTGTAGTGTGAGAATGCGAGTCAAGTTGGATATTATAAATTATTTTCCATATTGTAACAGTGATCGCTACATATGATGAGCCGCACACACTTTACTAGGCTTGCATCTCACGTAGATTGTTTACGCATACTGATATCTCTCGTAGTAGCAGAGTACGTGACGTATCAGAACCCTTACATTACTTTTATGAATCTCTTAAATTATTGTTAATCTTAAGGGATAACTATCACTATGAGTAGGGGGTTGACCCTCTCCAACCGTACAGATGATGCAGGTGACGTACAGATTGAAGACCTAGAGGACAATCTCTCTATGGGAGATTATCTTGAAAGAATAAGAAGATAGTTTTATGATTTAGTTTTATACTTCCGTTGCGAACTTGATAAATGTAATAAGCTCTCATTGAGAGGGCATTTAATTATTCTTTTACTCTGATGAAATAATCAATATAATCAATTTTATTCTCATGAATTCTACCTTCATGAATGTATCTAGATATGATCTAAATGAAAAAAAAAAATAGGGCGTGATTTTTAAGGCATCTAAATTATACATTATTAACACACGATTTTCTCAGGCAGGAGTACAATCTCTGGCTGTGAAAATTTGGGATGTTAAATTAAATATTGTTGGGTGATCGCCACTACAGTTCTTTGGAACAAAAAGGAGAGAACCACCAGTTAGCCTATCAGCTCTTTTGGAAGTGGACCTGTAGGAAGGAATAGAACAAATCTCAGTAATTAACGAATTTTCAAAAATATTTCAGGATATTCCGGGATTACCACCATGAAGTGAAGTAAAATTTAGTATTGATCTTGTACCAGGGACCGCACCATTCTCTAGAGCACCATACACATGGCTCTAGTCAAATTGAAGGAACCAAATGAACAAATTCAACAACTCCTGAATCAAGGTTTCATTAGGAATAGTACATCACCATGGGAGCACTAGTTTTATTCATGAGCAAAAAAGATGGTTCTCTGAGGCTGTGCATCAACTACCGACAACTTAATAAGGCGACCATTAAGAATAAGTACAGACTACCAATGATCGCCGACTTATTTGATTAGTTAAAGGGCGCATGATATTTCTTGAAGATAAGCTTACTGTCTGAATATCACCAATTGAGGATTAAAAATGAAGACATACCTAAGACCGCTTTTAGGAAACAATATGGCCACTACGAATTTCTAGTGATGCCCATTAGTTTGATGAATGCCTTGACAGTATTTATGGATCTTATGAATAGGGTCTTCAAACCATATTTGGATTAATTCATAATAGTATTTATAGATGACATCTTAATATACTCTAAGACCCGGGAGGATCATGTGAGACACCTAAGGATTGCTTTGTAAATATTAAAATAAAATCAGTTGTACATTAAGTTGACGAAGTGTAATTTTTGGAAAGAGAAAGTGAAATTCTTAAGTCACGTAGTCTTAAAGAAAGGAGTCTCTGCAGATACATCAAAGGTTGAGGCAATAATGAAATGGGAGCAGCCCAAGAATGTGACCAAGGTGCATAGTTTTCTTGGTTTAGCTAGATATTATAAGAGATTTATCAAAGGATTTTCTAAAATTGCTAGACCATTAACTCAGTTGATAATAAAAGGCACACATTTAAAATAGAATGAAAATTGTGAATTACCTTTCTTCGAATTGAAAAATCAATTAACTTTAGCTCTAGTTCTAACCTTACTAGCCGGAGAAAAAAAAATTGTAGCGTATTGTGATGTGTCATTCAAAGAGTTGGATGCGTTCTTATGCAAGGTTGTAAAGTAATAACATATATGTTAAGGCAGTTAAACACTCATGAACAAAACTATCCTACGCATGATTTGGAACTAGTAGCGATAATATTTGCTCTAAAGATTTGGAGACATTATCTATATAGCAAGTAGTTTGAATTGTATTTTGATCACAAGAGTCTAAAATATATTTTTGACAAAAAAGAATTAAATATGCGGCAAAGGAGATGAATGAAATTCTTAAAATATTAAGATTTAAACTTTTGTTATCATCCGGGCAAGGAAAATCTTGTAGTTGATGCATTAAGTAGGAAGACGCATAAACTTATGATATCTCTAATGATTCAAGAGTGGAAGACACTTGATAAAATAAAAGATTTTAATCTTCAACTTAAAGCAGATGGTACATGGGCTTATCTCAATAACATAGTGGTACAACCCACTCTGGTGCGTCAAGTGTAAAAGCGCAAAAGAATGACATGTGGCTACAGGCAAGAATAACGAAAGCGATATGAAATGATAACTCAGAATGGCGAGTAGGCTCCGATGATAGAATCAAACTTCGAGGAAATTTATGCATTCCGCACATTTCCGAATTGAAGAAGAAAAATTTTAGACGAAACACACCACTTAAAGTTCACAATTCACCTACAAGGACAAAAATGTACTGTGACATTCGACGACAATATTAGTGGAACAATATGAAGAGAGAAATTTTCGACTATGTGTCTAGATGCTATGCTTATCAACAAGTCAAACTCGAGCATTAAAAACCTTAAGGGTTACTTCAGCCCTTGCCGGTTGCAGAATGGAAGTGGAAGCACATTGTTATGGATTTTATAGTAGGATTTTCGAGGACCAGATGCAATCACAATGTTATTTGAGTGATTGTTGACTGATTAACCAAGTTTACAATATTCTTCTCTATTTGTAATTCTTCATCCCTAAACTAATTGAGCAAGCTTTACATAAAGGAGATTGTTAGACTACATGGTATCTCCGTATCCACTGTATCTGATCGAGACTCCATATTCACATTGTGCTTTTGGAGGAGCTGTTCACACCCCAAGTATAGGGTTGTGATGTAGTAATAATCTCGGTAAGACTGAGGTCGAATCCACAGGGACTGAACCTTGTACGTAATCTGAAAGTAACTGGAACTAGAACTAGGTGAAGATGTAATCTAAATCAGGTAAAAGGAAAGGAATAATTGTGAATTTAATTAACTAAAACTTGTGAAATTCAAAGGTAGGAAACTAGGGTTTTCAGAGGATCCACTTGTAGAGATCAGGGAGATTTATGCTTGATTCATGAACACAACTAGAATCAGAGTCCTATCTTCATCCAGGTGAAAGATATAACCTTAAAATCCAAATCTGAACTTCCTTTGATATAGTTTTCAATAGAAGATAGGTATGAGAATTAGAATTGACTCCATCACAAAACCATACCCATGAGACAAAGCAAACAACAAAATTTACCCAATTCATATCCAATTTAAGGGAGTTATGAACGTTAGAAAGGGTTCCATCATCCAACCATGCCCAGGAGATGATAGTGAACAACAGGGCTCCTACGCTCACAATCCTTATAATGAAAAAAACATACTCAAAGCTATCGCAGATCTATTGTAATTCACGTCACAACAAACCATTAAAAACTATGAATATTCCTTAAAATTAAACCATAATCAAAGTTAGCTAAACGTAACATAAATCAAAGCAATAAAACAAAACCCATCACACTACAAGCTTCACCTATTAGCCCTATCTAAGAGGTGTAGCTAATCAAGGACAAGATTAGACTAAAATCTCTTAGGAAAAATTCATAACCAAAAAGGAATTAAGGAGAAAGGAAGAAAACTCTTGATCTTTGGCCAGCCACGTCTCTCTCATCCAGATCTAATCCCATGTCTAAGATCCCCTTCTCACGTCTTCTCTCTCTTTTATAGCAGTAGGAAATAGGTCGGTCGGATGGGTTTCACGCATAAGAGGCGGTGCGTAAGGAGTTACGCAGCTATGCGTAGCGAAAGACAATGCAAAACAATTTGCGTTTGGAGAATGGTGAAGTGGCGAGTGGTCTTCACTTGAAATGTTTTCAAAAATCTTCTTTGGGACAGTCGGTTTTGTCCTGGATTCCATCTAGATGGTTCAGATCGACCATCCAATCAGAAGTGATGGGCCACAACAACTCAACGTGCGTCGGTTGCGAAGGGATCCGGTTCTTAATCTTTTGCTGATGTCTATGGGGCCCACTTAGTGGGGTCGAGTTAGGCCATGAACCAAAATTTGGATTGGATCTGAGTCTTGGATGGGCCACAATGTTGATCAACGTGGTGTTGCCTTCTCCTTCTTCACAAGCTTGTTCTTGTGCATGATTGCACAAGAACTTTAAGTTTTGGGTTGAAATCATCTCTTGGCCTCGCTGAATGGCTCGGATCATCCGTTCGGATGATCATGGTGGGCCACCATTAGTCCCAGGGAACAACGTGTACTAGAGAGGAAAGAGAGTCTCCCTCTCTGTAAGACCGATGTCCTAGTCCGTACTGTTCCGTTGGCTTCCGCGGTCCTTCTGGCCGAATTCCAGCAACCCTCGACCTGTATCCGATGTTTGCACATAATCCTAAGCCGGGTCTCGCATATCGAAGTTGGCTCGAACCGAAACTTATACCTTAACGACCGTGCCGTCGCCGTGGTTCCAACGCCGCGACTCGCACACCGAACTGATACCCAGGCTAGAAGTTGTGGGTTCGCGTTCATTTCAAAGAAACGCTGCACGTTGCAAATTTTGAGGGAATCTCTACGATATGTCCAATCAATCAATCAATCATCCAAGTTATGTACACACCATGCCCTAGGTACAAGCAACACATCCTTCTTTCCCCACAAGTCAACTCTCTCTCTCCACCTCACCATTCCCCTTTACAAAATTTCAAACTCACCCATTCCTCTTTTATAAATATTTCAAATTAAGTCATACCCTCCCATCCCCATCCTTACATCATCACATCCATATCATTCCCATCACCTCACTCTCTCTCTCATTTCTCAAATCTCCCTAGCAACCCCAAAAAAATTTCATACGTCCAAACATTCTCTCCCAAGCCAAGTGTGGCCCACCCTCTCATCTCTCATCCCCACCATCAAAACCACATCAACCTCCATCAAAGTTGAAGGCAAGAAGCTTAGGAACCTAAGGGAGCAAGGAGAAGGCCTAGAGGTGGGTGATCCATCGTTTATTTCAACTTTAAGGGCCCACTTGTTGTGGGACCCACTTGATGTATGTGTTGTATCAATAGAGGGCCCATAGTGGCGGGGTCCCTCCTCTTTATCACTATCTCTCTCTCTCTATCTCTCTCTCTCCCTCTTTCTTTGAATGGTGATGATGATGAAGGGGTAAGTGTGGCCCAACCATGAATCATATATTTCATGTGGGACCCATCGGATGAATGTGTTAGATCTATGCCATCTAGCCCATTAGCGGGCCCGAATGGAAGGAAAACATAAATATCAGGTGGTTCAAACAGGTGGGCCACGTGCATGTGGGACCCACCATGATGTCCCATTTTATCCATGTCGTCTAACGTCTCTGGACGCTGGACGTGATAGGGGCGGCTAACATGGAGTGCGTGTACTGACATGGGAGTGTACTAATGAGCTAGTAAAAAAAAAGGAAATGGTGGGCCACTCATGCAGGCCCCACCTTAATGCATGTACTTAATCCAAGCTGTCCATCCTCTTCCTTAGATCATTTTAGGTGTTGAACTGAAAAAAAATAAATTGAATCTGAGTTCCTAGCAGCCTATAGCATTGAGAATAATAATCTTTATCGTTGAAATACACCTCGATACTTTTGCACACTGAAATATACCCAATATTGGGCTTGATAGGTGTGTTTGGAGACATGGAAACTAATGGCCAAGTCCGATATCCCTGATGTGGGCCCCACCTATGTAAAACCACAAGAAAACCCAAATTTAAAAAAAAAAAGGAAGGAGGGGGGAGGCAGCGCTAACGCTGCTATTGCAGAACGCACGCAGGCAGCGCCTACGCCTGACTGACAGACAGACTAGGCAGGGACCCAAGGTCCCAGCCGTGGGCCCTACCATGATTTTTTTTTCGATCATCAACACCGTGCATTTGTTAAGTCCCCTCTGACAAGTGGGCCACCCCAAAAATCAGCCATATTTGGAACTCGGGTGGCCCACGTCACAGGAAACAATTGGATTAAACGTTCGCCATTGAAACCCTTTTTGGGGTCGGAAGCTTTTGATCAATATGAAATTTGTTTCCACTTCACCTTGGTCTGTGTGACCTTGTGAACAGTTTGGATGGCATATAAACATTACGGTGGGCCAGCAGGTTTATGTGACCTTATCAATGGGTCGGATGAAAAAATGGAAAATAAACATCATCGTGGGCCCAGGTCCACGTGACCTTATCAACGGGTCGGATGGAAAAATGGAAAATAAACATCACCGTGGGCCCAGGTCCACGTGACCTTATCAACGGGTCGGATGGAAATTTGGAAAATAAACATCACCGTTGGCCCAGGTCCACGTGACCTTATCAACAGGTTGGGTGGAAAACAAACATTACGGTGGGCCCCCATGACTGTGTGACCTTGTCAACAGGCTAGGTGGAAAATAAACACTATTGTGGGCCCCACATGGGACCCACTATTGTATTATAATCCACACCTTCCATTGGTGTGGACCCCACCATGAGGTATGTACTTCATTTATACCGTCCACCCTTATGGGACCCACCATGATGCATGTGTTGCACCCAAACTGTCCAACCATTTTTCTTAAAGATAAATTTAAGGCTTGAGATAAAAAAAATAAGGTAGATGTATTTATCATGTGGCCCATGTGATTAGACCCATCTTCACGTATTTGTGGCCTGTTGTTGTGGCCCACCTTGATTTACATGTGGCCCATGTGATCAGGCCCCATCTTGATATAATTGTGACTCGTTGTTAAGGCCCACCTTGATATATATGAGACACATGTTATGAGGCCCACTTGATGTATTAGAGGCCCATGAGTCGAGGCCCGACGTGATGTACATAAGGCCCATTACAATGTGTGATTTCACTATGGTTTATGTAATGGTGTTCATAACAGGTCGTGCCTTGGGAGCCATGATGGTTTGATGTCCACATTGTAAGGATGATGTTGGTTAAATGTCCGCATTGTCACTCTCCCTAAGGTCCATTGATAGGCCCATACCTATAGCACGTAGGTCGTCTAGGCCCATCTTCATTTTGATCAGAGCCCATCACCACATAACATGTATAGTATAGATCCATGATTCATGATCATACGCATCATATGTATGCCTGACATGAGAAGTGACTGATCATAGCATATGCCTTCGGGCAGATCGTTTATGGGCTCCCTAATAAGCGGAGTTGCCCTACATGAGCGCCTGGTACACGCAGGATTGTTGCATGTCTAGTAGTATGATTCATGCACTTGCATTTGTGTGATTGTGATTATTGTATGCCCTAGCGACATTAGGGCCATAGCCTCCACAGACACATCGTGGGTGGATGAATCGGGGCGCCATAGATGTCCTTGGGTGAAAATTCCTAAACCCAATGGTACTAGAGGATGACTTCAACATCGAGATCGAGTGGATGTATGAGCGCACGAGGGCTGAATACCAGGAGGCCGTGTCTCCCACTATGTCATGGTCGGTTGGAAAGGGGTGTGGCCTTACTCGCCTGAGAGAAGGGGGTAATACTAGGCTGAGTTTGACCAGCTCGTGAATGGGTCCGCTATTGACATGCCGGATAGGTATTGGCAGACTATTAGTTAGGCGGATAATGAGGTTTCTTACGCTTACTTGGACTATGCTGCTAGGAGAGCGGTAATGCCATTTGGAGTGTACTAAACTCTGGTGATTATCCTGAATGAGAACTGTACTGGTATATGATGAGGATTGGCATGCTTGAGCTGCATCTTGCATCGCATGGTCTTGACATGGCTGATAACATTCATATCTTGTACCACATAGCCTTGGTACAGCTGATTGCGTTCATGTACTTATCAGCATGAGTTCGCATTACCCTGACCTTACATTCTGAGCACGGTCGTATTGTGCACACACTTACACCACCCTCTAAGCTTTCTATAAGCTTATGCACGATTGATGCATATAGGTGATGCCAGGACGCGATTGTAGCATAGCAGCAGTAGGAGCATGCGGTAGAGTTTTTTAAGAGTTTCCGCTATTTGCATTATCTTGTATTTTCCTTCAGACGCATTGTACTCAAAAGTTTTTTATCATAATAGATCTTATGATGTTGTTCTTGTGATTATTGCTCGTGGGTTATGCTTATGGTTATGCTCATTACGAATCAAATTGATATTAGAAATCCTCCTTGTAGGATCCCAGGATCGGAATCTGATAAATGGGTGTCGGGAGCCGAGAATGGGCTTCTACGGATGCTGTCGGCGCCCAATTCAACGATCGAGAATTTTGTGAGCCCGGTTTCCGAGTTCGAGGCGTGACAGAAGTTGGGATCAGGTACATCCCAGCAGCGAGTCTGGTTGGCAGTATTCCTTCTCCAGGGTGAGGCAGAGCACTGGTGGACCTCCATTACCCATGTCGCAGGACCTGATTATGTCTGGACATGGGAGGACTTTATCGACCGATTGGAGGAACGGTACTTCCCTGACCACATTCGACGTCAGAGAGCACTAGAGTTTGAGGCCTTAGTGCAGGGAGACATGTCTGCAGCACAATACGTGACTCATTTTGTGGCGTTATTGAGGTTTACACCGTATCTTATTAATGTTAAGGGGCGGAAGGCCCGCCGTTTCGAGAACGGCTTACATTACGGTCTTCAGGGACATGTTATTGGGCATGAGCTCCCGACTTTCCAGGCGGTAGTGCGAAGGGCCAGATTTATGAGACTGAGTGGGCCGACAAGCACGGCGATCGAGATCAGACGAGGGGTCGGAAGAGGCAGGCTCCCTCCAGTAGCTCCCAGCAGCATCGATGACTGCATAGATACAGGAGCCACCCACCTGCTAGAGCACCAGCAACACCTCCAGCGCCACCCCAGCAGCCATTTGTAAGGACCTATTTTGGATGTGGTGGGATAGGGCACCGCCTGTCTGAGTGCCCCCGCCCTCATCTACAGCAGTCGAGAGGGCCACAACAGCCTCTAGTGCAGCAGCAACCGCATCAGCAGCCTCTAGCACAGTAACCACCGCAGCAGCAACAACCCCATCATCAGTGACCACAGCCGCCTCAATCGTCAAGGCCCCAGCAGAAGGAGAGACAGCAGTACAGGGTGCCGCAGAGGCATCATCACCACCAGGGACCTCAAAGGGGATAGACACCTCCCCAGCCAGCTCAGGCTAGATTCTATATGGCTCAGCAGGACCCACTGACTTCCGAAGGAGTTGTTGAGGGTATACTTCTAGTCTTTTCATGCATCGCCTGAGTACTATTTGATTCTGGTGCTTCGTACTCATTCATGTCTGAGGATTTTTGTCAATCGACTAGATTGCCGACAGAGTATGCTAGTGAGGGATTGACCATATCGACACCCTTAGGGAAGACCATAGTATTGAGCCATTTTTGTTCGTCTTGCTCTGTTCTGGTTGGTGATATATTTTTACCAGCTGACTTATTTGTGCTACCGATGTCAGATTTTGACGTTATCTTAGGCATGAATTGGCTTGTCGAGTACTACGCTATCATAAACTATTTTACGAGGACAGTCACGTTTTACATATCAAGCTTGCCGCGGTTTCGGTTCATTGCCTAGCCCCGTGGGGAGCCATTGTCTTGTTTGATGTCCTGCGACATTGAGGAGCCTGTTGGTCGCTTGTATTGATTAGTTGCCGGTTGTTTGTGACTTCCCCGACACGTTCCGGGAGATTCTGAGGTTGCCGCCTCATCGACATATTGATTTCCAGATTGACCTCATGCCCGGTACCGCGCCTATCTCGAAGGCCCCGTACCGTATGACACGGATGAAGTTGTATGAGCTGCAACGACAGTTGGATGAGTTGCGTGAGTTGGGATTCATCCGTCCGATTAGTTCTCTATGGGGAGCGCCGATACTCTTTGTCAGGAAGAAGGATGGCTCATTGAGGCTCTGCGTCGATTATCACGAGCTCAACCGGGTCACGATTAAGAACAAGTACCCACTCCCGAGGATAAATGATTTGTTTGATCAGCTGCAGGGTGCACAGTTCTTTTCGAAGATTGACCTACGTTCCGGTTACCATCAGATTCATGTCCGAGAGGAGGACATCCCGAAGACAGCATTCAGGATGCATTATGGTCATTTTGAGTTTCAGGTCATGTCCTTCGGACTGACCAATGCACCCTCGGTCTTCATGCAATTGATGAACAATGTCTTTTGTCCATATCTCGATTAGTTTTTTATGGTCTTTATCGATGAAATTCTGATTTATTCGAGGACTCGTGAGGATCATATGCAACATCTGGAGATCGCATTGTAGACCCTCCGTGCCTACCAGCTGTATGCGAAGCTGGAGAAGTGTGAGTTTTGGTAAGAGGAGGTGAAGTTCCTCGGTCACGTAGTGACGAGGGAGGGTGTCGCAGTGACCTCTCGAAGGTTAAGGCAGTGCGTCAATGGGGCTAGCCCACTACTGCGTTTGAGATCCATAGTTTCCTTGGTTTAGAGGGATATTATCGGCATTTCATTGAGGGCTTCTCCTATATTGCAGCCCTGTTGACCAGGTTGACTCGGAAGGGCGTAGATTTTATTTGGACTGATGCATGTGAGCAGGCATTCATAGAGCTGAAGGACTGTCCGACGTCCGCTCCTGTCCTCACTCTTCCCTCTGGGAGTGATGGATTTATTGTATTTACTGATGCCTCACGTATTGGTTTAGGTGTTGTCCTGATGCAGCACGGCAGGCCAATAGCCTTCGTGTCTCATCAGCTCAAGGTCCATGAGCTGAACTTGCTCACGTATGATTTGGAATTGACAGCAGTCGTCTTCGCACCAAAGGTGTGGAGACACTATCTTTATGGGGTCAGGTTTAAGCTCTTCTTCAACCACAAGAGCTTGAAGTATCTATTTTCTCAGTCTGAGCTGAACATGAGGTAGAGACGCTGGATGGAGCTTCTGAAGGATTACGATTTTGACCCCCAGTACCACCCAGGCAAGGCAAACATGGTGGCGAATGCCCTCAGCCATCAGCCACGAGGCCTGGTGGCACATATGATGATTCTAGAGTGGAGGATGGTCGAGAATATAGTAGAGTATGACTTTGAGTTTGGTTTGTAATCTTCTATCGTACAGCTATCGAGCCTGTCAATTCAACCCTCTCTTGTCGCAAGGGTGATCGAGGCTCAGCAGGCAAACGAGTCGTTACAAGATTATCGACCAGAGGCAGCATCCGAGAGTCAAACAGATTGGCAGATTGGTTCTGATGTGGACTTCGCTTCAGAGGCTGATTATGTGTCCCAAGTATTCCTGAGTTGCGTAGAGATCTCATGACTGAGGCACATCGATCGCAGTTTTCTATCCACCCCGGTTCGACAAAGATATATCGTGATATGAGGAGACAGTAGTTTTGGGCAGGGATGAAGCGTCAGATAGTCAGTTTTGTGGTCATGTATGACACATGCCTGTTAAGGCCGATTATCAGAGACCCCCTGGTCCATTGCAGCCGCTTAGTGTCCCAATGTGGAAGTGGGAGCACGTATCTACAGACTTCATTATGGGTTTGTCGAGGACTCAATGTGGTCATGAAGCCATCTGGGTTGTCGTAGATCACTTGACGAAGTTAGCACATTTTCTTACGATTCGTGAGATTTGACATTCAGATCGGCTCACCAGGTTGTTTGTTGATGAGATCGTGAGACTGCATGGTGTTCCTATCTCGATCATTTCAAACTGAGACCCGAAATTCACGTCTCAGCTTTGGGGGAGCTTTCAGAGAGCTATGGGCACTGATTTGAGGCTCAGCACATCGTATCATCTGCAGACCGATGGCCAGGCCAAGAGGGTCAATCAGATACTTAAGGATATGCTTCAGGTCTATGCGATTAATTTCGGAGCTAGTTGGAATGAGCATTTGAGATTGGATGAGTTCGCATACAACAACAGCTATCAGGCAGCCATTGACATGGCTCTTTTTGAGGTATTGTATGGTAGACCATGCGGATCTCCAAGTTGTTGGACCGAGGTTGGAGAGCGGCGTCTCCTAGGTCCCGAGCTTGTGCAACAGACGTCAGAGGCTATCAATATCATCAGGCAAAGGATGCACACAGCTCAGAGTCGACAGAAGAGTTTTGCTGATCGCCGGCGTCATCCCTTAGAATTTGATGTATGGGACCATGTGTATCTCAAGGTCTCACCCATGAAGGGCGTGGTTCGATTTGGAGTGAAGGGCAAGCTTGCCCCGAGATTCATAGGACCTTTCGAGATCACTGGGCGCATTGGCGCCATGGCCTATCAGCTTGCTTTACCATCTCAGTTGTCTAGCGTCCACAATGTTTTCTATATCTCTATGCTGAGGAAGTGTGAGTTAGACATCATTCCTATTATTGATTGGTAGCCGTTGGAGGTTTGTGAGGAAGCTTCTTACATTGAGCAGCCAGTTCGTATCCTTAATCAGAAGGAGCAGGTCCTCTGGACTATGGTTATTCCATTGGTGAAAGTTCAATGGGGTCACCATTTAGTTGATGAGGCGTCTTGGGAGTGCGAGGATGAAATTCGAGAGCACTATCCCCATCTCTTTGATGATTGATCATATATTGTATCTTGTATGCTGTCTCTTATTATATACGATGATGCTATGTTTCCTCTCTCCTTATGAGTTATGTTTCCTTGCAATGATTGAGTAAATTTTGAGGATGAAATTTTTATTTGGAGGGGAGAGCTGAAAGACCCGTGTCCTGGTCTGTACCGTTTCGTTGGCTTCTGCGGTCCTTCCGGCTAAATTCTGGCAACCCTCGACTTGTATCCGACGTTTGCACACAATCCTAAGCCGAGTCCTGCATACCGAAGTCGGCTCGAACCGAAACTTGTACCTAACGACCGCGCCGTCGCCGTGGTTCCAACGCCATGACTCGCACACAGAACTGATACCCAGGCTAGAAGTTGTGAGTCTGTGTTCATTTCGAAAAAACGCTACGCGTTGCGAATTTCGAGGGAATCTCTACGATATGTCTAATCAATCAATCAATCATCTAAGTCAAGTACACACCATGCCCTAGGTACAAGCAACACATCCCTCTTTCCCCACAAGTCAACTCTCTCTCTCCACTTCACCAATCCCCTTTACAAATTTTCCAACTCACCCATACCTCTTTTACAAATATTTCAAACTAAGACATACCCTCCCATCCCCTTCCTTATATCATCTCATCCATATCATTCCCATCACCTCACTCTTTCTCTCATTTCTCAAATCTCCAAAGCAACCCCAAAAAAATTCCATACGTCCAAACATTCTCTCCCAAGCCAAGTGTGGCCCACCCTCTCATCTCTCATCCCCACCATCAAAACCACATTAACCTCCATCAAAGCTGAAGGTAAGGAGCTTAGAAGCCTAAGGGAGTAAGGAGAAGGCCTAGAGGTGGGTGATCCATCGTTTATTTCAACTTTAAGGGGCCACTTGTTGTGGGACCCACTTAATGTATGTGTTGTATCAATAGAGGGCCCATAGTGGTGGGGTACCACCTCTCTATCACCGTCTCTCTCTCTCTATATCTCTCTCTCCCTCTTTCTTTGAATGGTGATGATGTTGAAGGGATAAGTGTGGCCCACCATGAATCATATATTTCATGTGGGACCCATTGGATGAATGTGTTGGATCTACGCCATCCAGCCCATTAGCGGGCCCGGATGGAAGGAAAACATAAATATCAGGTGGTTCAGACAGGTGGGCCACGTGCATGTGGGACCCACCATGATGTCCCATTTTATCCATGTCGTCCAGCATCTCTGGATGCTGGACATGATAGGGGCGGCTAACATGGAGTGAGTGTACTAACATGGGAGTGTACTAACGAGCTAGCAAAAAAAAAAAGGAAATGGTGGGCCACTCATGCAGGCCCCACCTTGATGCATGTACTTAATCCAAGTCATCCATCCTCTTCCTCAGATCATTTTAGGTGTTGAGCCGAAAAAAATAAATTGAATCTAAGTTCCTAGAGGCTCATAACATTGAGAATAATAATCTTTGCCATTGAATATACCGAATATTGGGCTTAATAGGTGTGTATGGAGACATGGAAACCAATGGCCAGGTCCGATATCCCTAATGCGGGCCCCACCTATGCAAAACCTCAAGAAAACCCAAATTTTTTTTAAAAAAAAAAGAAAGAAAGAAAGAAAGGGGGGAGGCAGCGCTGACGCTGCTGCTGTAGAACGCTAGCAGGCAGCGTCTGCGCCTGACGGACGGACGGACGAACTAGGCAGGGACCCACGGTCCCAGCCGTGGGCCCCACCATGATGTGTTTCGATCATCAACACCGTGCATTTATTGGGTCCCCTCTGATGAGTGGGCCACCCCAAAAATCAGCCATATTTGGAACTCAGGTGGCCCACATCATAGGAAATAGTTGGATTGAACGTTCGCCATTGAAACCCTTTTTGGGGTCGGAAGTTTTGGATCAATATGAAATTTATTTTTCCACTTCACCTTGGTTCGTGTGACCTTGTGAACAATTTAGATGGCATATAAACATTACGATGGGCCCCCAGGTCTGTGTGACCTTATCAATGGGTCGAATGGAAAATAAACATCACCGTGGGCCCACGTCCACTTGACCTTATCAACAGGTTGGGTGGAAAACAAACATTACGCTGGGCCCCCATGACTGTGTGACCTTGTCAATAGGTTGGGTGGAAAATAAACACTATGGTGGGCCTCACATGGGACCCACTGATGTATGTATTGTAATCCAGACCTTCCATTAGTGTGGACCCTGAAAGTGCCCTGGTTTGTCAAGTTATGTGAGCGTTGAGTCAGATTGTCTACAGAACCTGATTTGAAGATCAATTCAAGCGTCTGCCTCAACCGGATGTGTGCAAGCTCATCACAGGTAAATCTAAAGCATCACATCCCATGACCCAAAACACCAAGTGAAGAAAACCCTTAAAAATAAGTTAGAAATCATAGGGTCTTAAGGTGAGAAAACTTTTTTCAAAATAGAAAAATCTCTAAGTTTTTCTTGCCTTGTCGATTTTATCGAAACACTCTTGATATAATCGACCTGCTCTGCCGATGTCCTTGATACCTTAACGATATTATCGAAATGAGGACCAAAAGTGTCCAGCAACTAAATATTCATCTGGACAGATTTATTAATCTATCGATGCACCTATCAATATCATTGATATAAGGACTAAAAGTGTCCAGCAACTAAATACTCATCTGAACTGATTTATTGATATATCAATTACCCTATCGATATCGTCGATATACAAATCTTGAGCCCATCGAAAGTGGCTCGATAAGATCAACAGGCAGATTTTCGGCACCCTTGTTTTTTAATGAAAATCTCAAATTCTTTCGATATGTCGATGATCTTCTAATATGATCTGAAATCAAATATCGATAAGATCGGAGGTCCATCGATGATATCGACCGTGGGCACGCATATCTTACAACAGATATTTCAGGATATTTTTAACTATGATCGGGGGCCCTTCGATAGAATCGATATTCAAATATCGATGATATCGATACCAGGTCGATTACATCTAACAAGGTTCGAAACTATCCAGCAAGCTTAACAAAAAATCCGCTGGATTTATCGATGCCTCAACCCTGATATCGATATCATTGACATTCAAATTCTGATGATCTCGATGGTTCCTCGATCATTCATGAAAACCTGAAATATTTCAAAGTCAAGTCTCTCTCATTTTTTAAGTGTCAATGGATTGAACCTGTCATCGATGGAATCAGAGTTCGAAATCTGATAACATCAACAATAGTTTTGATTCATCGACCAGTTAGCGAAGAGTTTCAAAAGCGTATGACATTGAGTTCGAGTCATCGAGTAGACCATCGATGCTATCGAGAGTATATGCTCGATGATATCGAACTCTGTCAAAAATATGACCATTTTATATCCGTTGGAACTTTTTACCTATATATAGAGGACTTGTCTTTTGTCGCTGTGAGAGAAAGTAGAGAGAGCTTTTGTGTGTTTCAACTTATATCTTATACCCAAAGCCCTTTCTCTCAAGGGAGTTCATCCTCCAATCCATCCTCATCATTGACATTCAATAGAGTGGATTGGGGAATGAATTTCTGCATTCAAGGATCCTCCAGTCACTACCTTAATGGCAAATCATTAAGCTGGGATGCCTTAAATGCATAAGATTGGAATCGCTCTATCTTCCTGATAGGAAAACATTTTGAGAGTAGGATTCTATCTTCATCTTAACCCAACCCGAAGCCAAGTATTGGTACATCATTTTGTGTTGCGGATCAAGGGAACAGAAGACTCTTCGTCAACAAGGAGGAGGAGATCTTCGGCATTGTGCTAATCGGGACTCATCTACTTATTTGTAAGTATCTAGAGTTCAAGAGGACACTTGTGATCATTCCTTTTTAGGATTGGGTCTTAAGTGGTTCTCACTATTTGAAGTCCTCAAAGAGGCCTCCACCGAGAGTGTACGTGGTGGGTCGTTGTGTGGACCCTTGCTCTGTGGAGAGCATAAACATCTGGTTAGGAATGAACCAGTAAAACTCTGGGTTTGAGGTGAACCATGTAAAACCTTGGGTTTGAGGTAAACCGTGTAAAACCTCGGGTTTGAGGTGAACCGTGTAGAAACCTCCAGTAGGGTCTTATGGAAGATCCTTGGCCAGTGTGCCTAAAAGTGGGTGTGTTATGTTGACCCTTGCTCGTGAGAGCATGAACAGTCAGCCTCAGTGTAGGTTGCAAAGGTTGAAGGTAAACTTAATTTAAAACCTTAGGTTTGAGATGAACCGCTGTGAAACCTCCTTAGTGAAATCCGGTACACTCAAGGGTTAAGTGCGGTTACCGGGAGTGGAGTAGACTTATCGTCAAACCATTATAAAAATGACTGTGTTTGAGATTGTTATTTTGATTGTGTGATTTGCTTTAATACTTCCATATCTGAATATCTGATCACTCCTCACACACCTACATAGTCATATCCATCATGAACTAAGTTGCATATTGTTTACTTCTCCAGCAGTTTGTGATTGGATCCTTTACCAAGCTTGGAAGCCAGTAGGTTACATTTGAGTAATCCTGAGAATTGCATGATCATAGGATTAGTGAAGTAGGATTTTTAAATAAATCATAAAAACTTTAAAAAGTCCTATTCACCCCCCTCTAGGACATATTGGCATATTCCTTCTTCAACTAGTGTGGTCTTCACCGCCTTTTCAGACTCCACCATGAGGTATGTACTTAATTTATGTCGTCCACCCCTATGGAACCCACCATGATGCATGTGTTGCACCCAAACTGTCCAACCATTTTTCTTAAAGATAAATTTAAGGCTTGAGACAAAAAAAACATAAGGCAGATGTATTTATCATGTTGTAACACCCCGAATTTTTGCCAACCTGGGATTAGACGTCCTCAGGCAATGGATCAATCCTAATATAGGTTTAACTTCTTAAACGCTCAATTAAAGCCTCAAATCTCTTTTCAAATCATTTTCTTCACAAATCCCACCCTTCACTACCTTGTGCTTTCAATTTCTCAAAGCACCTTCACCCTAGACACTATCTTAAACTAGCTAAGTAGTATAACTTGGATCACTTTAGATACAAACTGCAAAGGACTAAATACTACCTCAGACGGAAATCACTTAGGATTAAATCCTTTAGAAAATTGACAAAGTTAACTAAGTGCTAAACTAGATTAGCCATGAAATCCATTTGAATAGCTTTAAATACGATCTGCAAGACCCAAAACTTGTAGAATCATTTACGCTAGGTTACCCAAAAATCTAGGATCAAACTCATTACCCGGCTGCTCTCGAAAGCATCTCGAAACTCCGTATCTGATCTGGACCACACATCGGGAGTCCGAACAATATGAAGTTAAGAACTTAGGACCGCCTCGCTGGGCTTGACAACCATCTCGGAAATCAAATCCAGCCGATGTCCCACGGCTGTTCGCTTGAGACCGAAGCGAGAGTGTGTGAAAAACACTATTCCCTTTACAAAATAAATATCTGGAATAGTGATCTGGCACCATTCGCTTGCGCATCAGTATTAAGCAACCAGACCGTCAGAATCAGACTAAATTACACCCTCGGATTAAGAAAAATTTCAGGAACATTTACATGTGCTTGGAATTTCGGATCATGGCCCACTGACCGTTGAACTGAAAGTGGTCCGCCACATGCGATCTGGGAATCCGATCGAGTCAAAAACGTAATCCCACATAGATCCATGAGTAGAGAGCTTAAGTCTGACATTTGGCTCAAGGGGGGCCACCAGAAATACTCTTTTGAGCTGGAACATCGCCGAAATGCTTATAATAGCAGTAACCCTTGAACCTGAGTCTATTTTGGGAAGGTTTTAGGCTATAAAAGGACCTTAAACCCTCTCCCATTCCAGCCACACGAATTTGGATTTGAGAGAGAGAAAAGAGAGAGAAAGCGAGGGAGATGTGGGAGGAACTCCCTGCTGCTGTTCCTTGCCGCTATTCGGGCTCCACCGCCTGATTCTTATCGCTTTCCCAGCGATTCCGGCGTCGTTTCTAGGTAAGAAACCCTAACCCTAACCTATTTTAGGGTTGTATAGGTTGTAGATTATGAAATAGCTAACCTGTTTCGTTCTTTAGGCTGTCAAACTCCCGTATACGGAACCTTAGCAAACCTATCGACTCCTTTACGATTCTACGACACAAGGTGCGGACTTTAGGTGTATAGGTTATGGTTTTCAACGCTTTCAATGTCAGATAATGATAGATTCATGATCTGCATGCAATTGCACATGTACAAAATGTTTTCCGTTTTCTGTTTCGATTAGAATTGTAGAATTTGGAAATTCACGTACTCTAGGTATTCGTATAAAATACCGTATACGTATTTTTTTTGGAAATTTGTTTGATATGTTTATTTGACGTATGGATATATGACGTATGGATAAAATACTTATTTGGCGAAAGGATTCACCTAAATACATGTTTACTAATAAACACTATGTATGTAGAAATACGGTATTGTAAGAAGTACCGTATACGTGTATATTTTAGTGATGTGTTTGTCATGATTAATTGTCGTATAAATATATTATGTGCGTATAAAACATTTGCTTGGCGAAGGGAATCGCCGTAATACATATTTGCTTGTATACACTATGTATGTTGAAAATGCGTATTCTAGAAAATACTGTATATGTATAAATATTGGGAGATGAATTTATCATGATTATTTGCTATAGTAATATATTATACATGGATAAAATACTCACTTGGCTAAGGGATAGCCCTAATACATGTTTTGCTAACATACACCATGTATGTTGTAATAGTTTATTCTAAGTGTTTGTCAAAATGATTGAATGAGTACCGAATTCTCATTCGTACTCGCCATGACTAGTTGTCATGGATTCATGATTGTTGTATTGGCGATACCCCTTTGACGAAAGGATTTGCCCTAAATCACGCCACGGCCAATATACACCATATATGCTAAAATGTGTGGCCCAAGTGTTTGTGGAAATGACTGAATGAATATGGAACTTGGATTCTTGCTTGCCATGACTATCCGTCGTGGGTGTATGCGTGTTATGATTGGGGCAACTCCCTAGGGAAAGGATTTGGCCTAATGCCTATGTGATCGACATATGTCATGTATGTTGATGTATGTTTGTTTAAGTGTTTTTTTTGAAATGTCTGAATGAGTAGTAGTTAGCAAATTGTAATGTATAAGGGTGTTGAGATATGATTCTCAACCTCTTTTAACTATGCGTATGATCTCCTTGGATTGTTGTGTGATTAGGAATTGAACATGTATAAACTCATGCTTGTGTTGTGATTCATAACATGCTCAACTGCTTTATGATTATAACTATGTAATGCATATGTTTAAATTTATATTTATGTTGTATGATCCATCATGGGTGATGGGGGAGCGGACCAACGAGTGCGTGCAACAGCCCTGGCAGCCCTAAACGGATAATACCATACCTTGATTATATGAGTGGAATCTTGATCCATTACTGCTTTATCTATCTGTAAGTTATCATGTTTGGGGCTATGATTATAGTCCAGAAATCGGTACCAGAATTGAATTCGTGGCTGTGATTCATTTGCCACGTGAGATGTGTTCGACGAACCCGAGTCGTACTTCGGTTGGCGATAGTGGTTGGCCACGCGAAGTGCTTATGCACTTCATGTCGTTCAACTTGTTGTGCGCTAGAGCTAGCCGAGCTCGTCAAGTAACCCGATCTGTCTTATGTATGTTCACCATGTTTGGTCACTTCATCGCTGAACCTGGGTACCAAACTTATCAGTGAAATCCCTTTTAACCATGGTACCTCGATCCACTAAGACTCATGAGCCGGGCATAGTGGTATGGGATACCGTGGTCGAGCAGTCGGCCTACGCTGGGGCCACGTGCCTCCCCGTAGTGACCAGTGAGCAACCAGACTCGTGAGCCGATTATGGTGGTATGGGACACTATATTCGAGTCCGTCGATACTTACGGCGACAAATGAGCACGGTGAGACCTGTACTCGCATGACGGCGACGACGAGTCCTCTGTAGTATCTTCGAGTATACTCCAAGGTCTCGTGATTGGCGACGAGTCTTTCACAAAGAATCGGAGTATGAGTTGAGCCGAGTACGGTGAGACCAGTATTCGAGCCGACGGCTAGTGATTGAGCCGAGTACGGTGAGACTCCGTACTTGAGCCGACACATCAGAAATTGAGCCGCATACGGTGAGATCTCGTATCCGTGCCGACGGTGACGAGCCCTTTGTGATGCCTTCGCTACCCCTCTCAAACCTTAATATCGTATGAGATTAACTAGATCGACGACCCTAGAATGGATCATGTTTCTAATGATACAAGGGAGGTACCTTAGTTTCCCAATACTGCTGTTTGAAATGGGCTAATAATAACTCGGTAATCATGATCATCATCGCACCGCATGTGCTTAGTAGATGTGGCGCACTGAGGGAGTTAAGCATTCGCGAACGTAAGATGATGTCGCATGAGGGTGGTTTGGCAAGGGCATACAGCATCATGTCATTTCATTCTCGCACTTAATAAGAGTAGTTAGAATTGTTTGATTTGTACTGCTTTATCATTACTGCTTGATTGAATTGATAACATGTTAACCTATGCTTTACTGTTCCACTGAGTTGATCACTCACTCCCACGTTACGGGATGGTGTTGTACCCACCAACCAGATTTGTTGAATTTCAGATGATGGCGATGCTTATGAAGCAGAGCCGGACTACTTCTATGGTGATGAGGAGTTCTCCTATCATGTAACTCTCTGACGGGTCTCTGAAGACCTGGTACTGCATTGACGGGGCTATGGTACTTGGGATAGAAGATATTACACTTACACATTTGGTATATTTTAGAACTGTACTTGTAATTATTTAACCTAGTAATGTTATCACACTCTAGAGACTCATCACAGTTTATATATTTTATCTATCTATCATCGTCTTCCGCTTGCAATTTAACTGTCTTTGGAGTATGATATGTGTTTTGGCTTAATCTCACTCATGTTCAATGCACGAATACAGTCAACATTCAATCATCATTCATTTTGTTGCATAAGTGATGTTCTAGAACTTGGGAGTTGAGTTTATGCTCGACCCCCGATTTTCAGGGCGTTACACATGTGGCCCATGTGATTAGACCCATCTTGACGTATTTGTGGCCCGCTCTTGTGGCCCACCTTGATTTACATGTGGCCCATGTGATCAGGCCCCATCTTGATATAATTGTGGCTCGTTGTTAAGTCCTACCTTGATATATATGAGACACATGTTATGAGGCCCACTTGATGTATTAGAGGCCCATGAGTCGAAGCCCGATGGGATGTACATAAGGCCCATTACAATGTGTGATTTCACTATGGTTTATGTAATGATGTTCATGACAGGCCGTTCCTTGGGAGCCATGATGGTTTAATGTCCACATTGTAAGGATGATGTTGGTTTGATGTCCACATTTTAAGGATGATGTTGGTACGGCTGATTGCGTTCATGTACTTATCAGCATGAGTTCGCATTACCCTGACCTTACATTCTGAGCACGGTCGTATTGCACACACACTTACACTACGCCAAAATCGCTGATTTGCGACGGACTAAATCCGTCGTAAAACCAAATAAACGACGGACTTCATCCGTCGTGAGGTCCGTCGCTGTTTAGTGGGTCGTTTTTGGTTTTACGACGGATTTTATCCGTCGTTTAATATGCGACGGATAAGGTCCGTCGCCTAATGGCGACGGATAAAATCCGTCGTAAAAATAAAAAAACCGTCGGTGAAATTCCAAAAAATGGTCGTCCCTATAAACATTAGCGACGGATAAGATCCGTCGCTAATATTAGTAAGCGACGGACCTCAAATCCGTCGTAAAAATTTAAAAAAAAAACGTCGGTGAAATTCTAAAAATGTCGTCCCTAGAAACAGTAGCGACGGATAAGATCCGTCGCTAATTTTAGTAAGCGACGGACCTCAATCCGTCGTTATTTTCAATGTTCAGAGATTAGCGACGGATTTGGTCCGTCGCTAAAATATCTGCAAAAAAATATATATACACCAATAAATTATTATTAAAATTTTTTTAAATCTTGCACCTGATAGTCATTCAAAAAATAATTCACACTATTGTTTAATAAGGATCCTATTCACAAAATTGGAAACAACTCAATTCAATAAAAGAGGAAATGACCCAAGTGGCCCACGCAACAAAAATTCACTTCAACCCTCCTAACTAAACACTTCCCCCTACTAAACTAGCTAGGACCCATACAAAAGAAATTACCTGGAACTTCCAACTGTTGGCTATGCATTGTTTTGTATTGGCTACTTAGTATCTGCTCCTGTTCAACCTTCTTTTGAGCCCTTCCTACATATATTACAAGCAACCAAATTTAATCCAAGAAAAGACTAGTTTAGTCAACCCTTCATATATTTCAAATACCCCGCTCAAATCTATGGAAAGTGAATAGTTTAATCAACTGAAACCAGTTAACAAAATAAAATATTAGAATTCATCCTACCAATTAGATGTTAAGGTAAGAACATTTCAATTGGTATGTTTCTTTGGTAAGGCCTGTTACAACCGTCGATTAGAAAATCCTAGTGGGAAAAGAGAGCATTTTCAGATACAAATTTTGTCATCTTCCAGATGCACTGGATTGCCACATTCAGCAACAATATGCTAACATATGTACAAACTTCATAATACATAAATGCCAACAAAAGATTTAAAAAAAAAATTGAGAAAAATAAAGAACCATTACTAATAAAACTATTAAAGCTCTGTTTTCTTCAGGGTAGCTTTCCCCTATTGTCTTTTCTTTTTTCGTTTGATGTTTAGCTTTCCCCAATGTGACACATGATCATATTAGAATATCCAATCAGTGATATTCTTCAGAGCTGGTTCATCTATGGTTGGGCCCAACAGAGATATTCTAGATCACTGATGACAATGAGTATTTTCCTTCTTTTTTTTTTTGGTCGTAGGACCATATAACTTGGTCACGTCAACACACTAGCCAGGTGAGTGTTGTATGTTACACCAGCCAATCTGCTTACATAACTACTACTTGTGATATGTCATGTCAGTCACCTTCATTCCCTTGTTATGTCATTTTATTCCCACACATCTACTACTTTTAATATCTATATAAAGGAGTTAAGCCCTTTGTTGTATTCATTCTCTCTAAGTTAGCCTTTTATATTTCAAACTTAAGTTTTTCAAGATATCCAGAGCAAGTTGTAACCTAGCTCCTTTTCTTACATTGGTAGTTGCCTTTGGTGGTGGTGCAAATCAATATTCGCTCCTCATTCTAGGTATTCTTCTTCTGCTTTCTCATTTTCTTCTTTCCTCGTTTGCTTCTTTTTGATAATTTGTTTAGGGTCAGTTTAGGCAGTGGGATTAGAAGGGATTAGGTGGGATGAGATTTAAAAAAGATAATTATTACCCATGGCAGAGATTGTTCCCTATTGCCGTGGGATAAAATTAATGCTATGCTTTGTTGATAATACGAGGGTACATTGAATGGATATACCTACCATCATTTGAAATGACTGAATAACATGCATATGTTATATCCAAACCGTTCATTTGTTTTGTAACCTCATTTTATGGCATGTGCCTAAAAATGAGGTAGATCTAAAACTTATGTAGCTCCAAAGAAGTTTTCAACGGTAAGTATTCAATCCGTGTTGCTTTCTATGGTGGGGTTCACTTGAGCTTTAGATTTACCTAATTTTTTGGCCCATGCTCTAAAATAATCTCGATAAATGTGTGGATGGTGTGGATATAGCCCACACATCATGGTGGGACCTACACAACTTTCCAAACATTGAGTGAAATTGGCACGGACCCAATACAATTCCATTTAATGTAATTCCAAGCTTTTCCATTCTTCCCAAACATGAAGTGGAATTGGCACAAGACCAGATGAATCCCATCCCACCTAATCCCTTCTAATCCCACCGCCCAAACTGACCCTTAGCAACAATGGGTGCATGGCTAATGAACTTGTGGTGCATCCTACGAAGCTACCCAGAAATCCTGTTATTAGCCTTTGCATGTTTCTTCTTCATTTATAGCAAGAATAGTGTTATTCCTGTGAACTGGCCCCTGGTAGGAATGCTTCCTTCCTTTATTTTCAACGCCCATAGATTGCACGAGTGGGTCACTCAAGGTCTCCGGGAATGCGGGTCCACACCCTTGTAAGCCCCACTCCTTCCCTTACAGACGATGGTCCCTAACGGACACGGATTACGTACTAACTCTGCCTGTCCACATCCTGAAACAGGCTGGTTTATCAACACCGTCCGTCCATTTTGTCATGTCATCTAACCTGTTCATTAGGGAAACGGATTGGCTACTTCCCCTGCCACTAGCCCCGTGGCTGCGGCCCCCACCACGATGTATGTGTTTCATATATACACACTGTTCATTCATTTTTACAGATCATTTTAGGGATCTATACCAAAAATTAATGAGAAGGATATAAATTTCAGGTGGACCACACTACAGGAAAACAATAGTGATTGAATATCTACATTAAGGGCCCGTTTGGCCCGGTGGATTGGAAGGGAGTGAATGGTATTAGGGTGGATGGCGTGGATTTCTAGGTAATGATGGTGTTGTCAGCTGATTGTCTTGAGAACCATGGGATTGTCATCCTGTATTGATACATCCATCTGTTTGGCACGCCCGCCAATCCGGAGATTAAAGCTTCGATCCTTCCAATCCCTCGAACCAAACACGTCGCAGCTAATTTGAACGGATTAGGATGGATTGGATGGGATTTAAAGGTAATGATGGTGTTGTCGGTGGATTGTCTAAAGATCCATCGGTTGGATTAGATCACCTACACTGTTTGGCACGCTGGCCATTCCTGGGATTTACCATCCAATCCCTTCCACTACCATCTAATCCCTTCCAATCCAACCAGCCAAACGGGCTGTAAAATTAATCCTCCTAAGGCCCACTGTACTTCTTATTTGACATCTTGTTGATTAGGTCATACTGAGACTTAGAAGGGAAAAACAAATATCGGCTTGATCCAAAACTTTTATGGGCCCCAAAAAGTTTTTAATGGTAGACCCTCATTCAACACTTTCTTTCTTGTAATGTGGTCCACTTGAGAATGGTAAATATCTCATTTTTGGTCTCCGGGATTTAAACTACAACTAAAACTTATAGAAATCGTGACTTACTATAAACAGTAAAGTTACTATTTTACTATTTATGGACGGTTATGATTCCTACTAGTGTGCATGGTTTTTGGCCAAAAATAGTAAGTGTCCTATTTGCCTTCACCATGCTGTTCTCCTAATTATTCTAAACACTTTTAAAGTTGGGCACAACTCCTAAAGCCCAACAGATGAAGAGTTATATATAATCAAACTAAAACTAACTATGAATAGTAAAAATGAAATTAAAACAGGAATTCGACTGTCGATCTGATGGTATTTCAAAAATTCGGCGTGCTCAACCAACATAGCAAGGTTGGGTGGCTAAACTAGTTCGCCCTACCCCAAAATCATAATTAGTACGTCTAATAGCTTATTCCAGTTTGTGAGAAGCGTCCGTTTTAAGTTCTGATGATCCGGATCACCTTCGTCTCTGATCGGCCTTTTTCTGGTCCATCTTGGCCATGAAAGCTGTCCGTGACTCCGCTCTACATCATTGGACATGTGTTGCTTTATACTAATGGTGTTGATGTTGATGGCATGTGAGTCGATATCAATGTGACCCTTTGCCATTTCAGTTCCCAAGACCTTGGTAAAGAGGAAGGCGAATGTCTAGTTGGCAGCCAATCATAATTTCTTTTTGCCAATCTACCATTTAAAGCCAACCCCAAATTGATTAAAGAAAGGCTCAGATGATGATTGTATAACAGGAATTTGAAAATCGGGAATTGATCATGGGTTTATATATATATATATATATATATATATATATATATATATATATATATAATGAAAATGTTATTTTTTTATTTTTTCTTCTTTTCAACCAGTAGTTTTCATTTTTTTTTTTTTTTAAAGTTCTAAATCCTTAAAAAAACTGTAATTTGCAAATAAACTACATTCTGTTCGTGAAATAGAAGAGAAAGGAAAGAAGAGACATACCTTCTCTGAAATTTGTTGTTATCTCTGCATCTTTTTGTTTGGTTTGTTGTGGATTTCAGTTGTTCTAGATCCGACAGCTTCAATGGCGGATTTCAGTTGTTCTAGATCCGACATTGCCAGAACATTTCCCATTGATGCAAATGCAACGCAAATTAAGGCTTATGAGGTTCTCCTCAAGGCCCATGCGGCAATGATAGGTGCATTGAAGGCTGGGAATAAGGTCAGTGTTGTTTACCAAGTAGCAGTCTCGGTGGTAGAAGGGATGCTCCTGAATTTGCCTCTCATCTTACAAAGTCAACAGGAACGGGAATCGGTCTCGAGTTCCGTGAGTCGGTAATGAGTTTAAATGCCAGGAATGATCAGGTGTTGAAGCCTGGAATGGTTTTTAATGTATCTCTTAGGTTTCAGAACTTGCAATAAAAAACCAATAACCCAAAGACTAAGATGTTCTCGTTGTTGCTTGCAGACACCATTATTGTCAATGAAAAAGCTGTAGAAGTTGTGACTTCAATCAGCTCCAAGTTAGTTAAGGATGTTGCATACTCATTCAATGAGGAAGAGGAGGGAGGAGGAAGAAGAGCATCCAAAGGTCAAAGCTGAATCCAATGGAGCTGAGACATTCTTGTCGAAAGTGACTCTAAGGTCGGATAATGGGCGGTTCTGCAGCTGGAGATGGCCGTGGTTCTACAAAAGCTTCAAGCGATCTCATTGCCTACAAGAATGTCAATGATATCCCACAGTCGAGGGAATTAATGATACAGATCGACCAAAAGAATGAGGTTATCCTTTTGCCAATCCATGGCAAAGATGGTGCCATTTCACATTGCTACCATCAAGAGTGTTTCAAGCCACAGGATGGTAAAAATTGCTATAGGATGTGCCTTGGGAGTTTTAAATGATCGTCGAGTACCATTCAAACTAAAAGGGAAGTTTTATAGAATAGTCAGTAAGACCAACCACGCTTTAGGGAACAAATTGTTGGGCAAGGGGAAGGCCCAAAAAGACGTGGATGGAGGTAGTAAGAAAAGACCCGATGACCTATGGTCTAACTGGAGGTATGGCCCTTGATAGAGTAGAACGGTGGAATAGGATTCATGTATGCGACCCTAATTAATTAGGATATGGCTTACATGATGATAATGATGACGATTATTTCATATATAAATTGCAATATAATAATTTGCAATATATATATATATATATATATTACATATACTTAGTATATGTATTGGAATTTGGAGCAACCGACATTATCCCACCCCCATTGTACGATGTATTAGAGGAACTAGTGGTGAATGGATGTTTGGTTTATCCAAAAGGTATCCAGTTTGAAGCTGAAAGGCATAAAAAGTGTCTCTTCCAAGTTATTTTACTCGGTCTTCCACTCAAAACAAAATGTTTACTATTGATCCTAGTATTATCTACTACATACTAGTAACATACAACCAATATTGGGGCACCATACCATAAGCTACAAAATTTCATATCCCCCTAAACAAGGCATCCTCCATTGATAACATATATATATATATATATCATAAGTTTTTTATTTTCATTTACATTCACAAATACATTCATCATCCATCCAACTATTAACAACATTTACAAAAAAATAAATTATATCCAACCAACTCTTAATAATAATTTGCAACTTAACCTTCTAGGAACCGTCATGCACCCGAATGTCTTACGGCAGAGCGGGTTCTGAGGAGTTACAAGTTGACCTTGACGACAGCATATAAATGAAGCGATAAAGATACAAATGATTCAAGATTAATTATAGGTTTTGAGAACTTACATCCACCTTACTCTTATTGCCAAGTAGTCCTGATGAAAATGCATCCACACTACAAGAAAGGGAAAAAAATAAAAAATTTGTGGCTGCACCGATAAGGTCTTATATGGACCGGCTGCCTACGTACCCAATGTTGGAAGATTGGGATCAAGCCACTACGTAGTTCTTAATATTTAAATCAGAACATTTTACGCATAAGCAAAGAAAAAATGAAAACAAAACATAATAGAAATATGTGTACCTTCTGTCACGCATAAGAAGATGAACAGCTGAAACAAATCACTAGATTAGTCAATCAAAACTACTAAATAATTCAAGATAAAGATTTATGCTAGGACACTCCATGCACGATGTGGCTTGCTTATATGTTAGAAACATGTCATAACAATAAGCAACCAACCTATATAATCAGCTGAATTTTGTTTTTAGAAATAAATCTATGATTTAATTGAGAACCATCTTCTTCTTCTATTTTTGCAATTGTCGGATTACAACTGCTACATAACATTACAAGTTCCTTGGTTGAAAGCCAGAAGAAATATAAATTGTGAGAAATGGAGTTACTTAAATCTAGCAATTTCCTAGGTGGGTCCTCCAATTCCACATCCCACATCCAAAACCTGCATCGACAAACCAAATTAAGCAAAATCCATAAATTCTCAAAGAATCTTGATAATGTATTGACAAAATAAAAGGTAATAAAAAAGAAATCAGCTGAAGGCACAAAACCAAACCTATTCCTGTAGAGCCTGCATATGCGCCAAGTGCTTGGACATTTTTTTTGTGAGCCTAGAAAAGAGAGAAATTGCTTAGCATAATCAAGACAAGAAGAGGCAAAGATCAAATGAAAAGGCCATCTTAAAGTAAAGAAACATATGAAAAATGAATATATTAAACATAGAGAAATTGCTTAGCATAATCAAGACGAGAGGAGGCAAAGATCAAATGAAAAGGCCATCTTAAAGTAAAGAAGCATATGAAAAATGAATACAACAAACAGAGAGGAATTCATCGTCTTTGACAGACAAAAAAAGTTAAGCAAAACTCTCTGAGAAAGGTAACCTCATGAGGAGTGGCGATGTTTTTTGTTGGAAATACAACACTCATGATAAATGCCAACTTTCCTTTAGAAAGTCATTATTTGTAGTGACTACATTCTCCTAAAACATGGAGTCTTTTTTTTTAACCCTTAGTGGATGGCAGTTTTCAGGAAGACCACCACTCATCATGGGGATTTATAGAACCACCTGGTGTTGGCTGATTTATGCACTGATGTTGGCTGATTTTTCAGCTTGGAAATAGCTGAAAAATGCACCGATGTTGGTGGTTTATGCACTGATGTTGGCTGATTTTTCACTTGGAAATAGTTGAAAAAGGCACCCGATGTTGGTGGTTTATGCACTGATGTTGGCTTATTTTTCACTTGGAAACAACTGGAAAATGCACTGATGTTGGTGAATTTTCACTTGGAAATAGCTGATTTATGCACTTGATGTTGGTGATTTTTCACTTGAAAACAAATGAAAAATGCACCTGTGTTGGTGATTTTTCAGGTTTGAAAGCAACAGAAAAATGCACCCTGAAAGTGCTAATTTTTCACTTAAAAAAAGTTTGAAGGTTGAGCCCACAAAGTGATGAGTATGTCATATCCATGCTATCCATTTTGTAGCTGCTTGACTCATTTGTGCATAAGAAAAGAGAGAGAGAGAGAGAGAGAGAGAGAGAGAGAGAGAGAGAGAGACCTACAAAATTACCATGTGCCAAACACTCATGGAGTCTTACATGACTGTTTTATTTGCTGCCAGGTCTACAAATCTAGATTCATGGAGTCCAGAGCAGTTGAAGATGATGAGTTTCGGGGGAAACAACCGTGCACAGGTTTTCTTTAAGCAGCATGGATGGAGTGATGGAGGCAAAATTGAGGCAAAATATACTTCAAGAGCTACTGAGTTGTACAGGCAACTACTTTCAAAAGAAGTTGCTAAAAGCATTGCTGAAGAGCCCACAGCATAGATGCTTCCAGTTGAGAGAAGGTGATGGTAGAAAAATCATGCTTGCAATAGCAAGAAATGAGGTGTTCTCCCAAATACAAACAATTACCCAAGAATAAAATGAGAAAATACATAACTAAAGACAAGATCACAAAAGTAAAGTGACAATTACAAGTTTGCCTCTAAGGGAAATGTATAGAATTTGCGAGACATGTCTACTTAATTAAGATGAGCTCATTATTCTACCGAACATTTGGAGAAGTCATCTTTCCTCCCGACTTAATCAATTAGAGACCTGATTGGATATCATTATACATGCCATTAACAAATATATAGTTTTAACTCAAGATGATTGACTGGTTGTTAACATATCGTGTTACTAGATTACGTAGTAAGCACTTCATTACTCAAGCATAAGAACAAGTCCTTATGTGTTATCATATATTACCTTCTTTTGCCTCCTAAGATACTTGGTAAGTCGGTATTTACGTAAGTTACGACCACATACAAAACTATTAGGTATCAAATGGCATTGGGCCGATTCAATATTAAAGATCTAGGTAATTCATGAGAAGTTTGAATACATAAAGTAATCGAGTGTGATAGCAAATGAATGAATTGTTAAGATAACGATAATTCATGGAAAAAAAAAAAAAAAAAATACCCGTAGGTGGCTTTTTACATGATAGATTGTCAAACCCTAAACATTCATTACCTTCAATATACCCTTTGGAGTTTCCTCTGCATTTCATACCGACCTGTGTGAGATGAAAATTGCCTTGTGTGTGTGTGCATTACTTGAAGTTGTGCACTCGCAAATACCCTCAACAACGAGCAAGATGACAGTGGTTAAACCCTCATAAGAGGGATCATCAGTCACTGACCTTACTTGACAAAAAAGGAAAAAAGGAAATAGAAAAAATTATGCCAACTCAATTTTGATTCGAACTCGTCTTGAATTGGCTTGAGCTGTTGGCAAACCCGAGCCGAGCTACCTAGTTAGGCTCGAGGACCGAGCCAAGCCGAGTTCAAGCTGAGGTAAGCCAATGGTCGAGCTTAGTCGAGCTATGCCAAGCTCAACTCGTGTACACCTTTATATTTCAACCAAAAATTATCCAAAAATCAGGGATTATCACTGCTCCACGTATAATTTCCAAGTGATTGCCTATCAAGCATCATATTAACAAAATAATTATACTAAAATTTATTGATGGTTAACAGGGATATTAACAAGGGATCGATTAGATTATATTATCCATAGTTCATAATCAATATTAGCGGTCCACTGTTAATGTTAACATCAGTGTTCTACTTAAGCGTTAGATTTACCTCATTTTCATGTACATGACTTAAAATGATCTAATAAAAGGGATGTGCATCGTGGATAACAGATACATCAATGGTGGGACCACCCACAGAACTGGCCGTTCGTGGCTAGAGGCGGTTGGGGTAGGACGCAATCTGCGTCCGAGAGGCATACCGTTCCTCAGGTGGGCCCCACAGGTTACATTGCTTCTTCCAAATTCAATATAGTCCTCAGATTGACCAACAGTCCACACCAAACATTGCGTCATCTAAAGTACAGACTGGCCTAATTTTCTGAGTTAGGCGACTCTGCCTTTGAAACGTGTTCCATTCTTTCACACGTGGCTACGAGTAGGATTTTCTGTCTCCTTTTCAACTCTCCCAATGGCCCACTTGCTATAAACATGGTGCCTAATCTCTTTATAATCAGAAACTCCATGTGTACTTGCAACTTGCACACATGCTCCAAATCTGGACGGTTCAGGATAAGAAAACACAAACAACAGGATAAGAAAGCGAAGCTTGTATAGATGTACATGTCAAGATAGCACTTGTGTTTGGATACACCGAATTCATGCGGAAATGAAAAATGTTTTCAACTGTTTTCCACTAACAAGACAATTTGGTTTGTTTGGATACATGCATCATCTGATTCGTGTATTTATAACCATTTCCCATTCATCACATGAACACGCCAGATATTGCCTCTGCGCAATATGTATGATTGAGAGTTTATTTCATACTTGGTGTTGCGTGTGATGGTTGATATACGAGCATTAAGAAATCATACACGTGGCACATTAATTCAAACCAAACCATCCAATTGCAGAAGCACTATAGATAGGTCATATCTCCCAAATAAGATTGATTTAATGACCGAAAGCACTGATTTATAACCATTTGTTTGTTGAAATTGGATTGCTTGGGTATTTTCATCTCAATTGTCCATTAATCTCGTTAGACCCCACGATATCGGTAGTGTAATTTAGTTTTAGATACCCAGGGATCCAACCCATGGTTCATTGGTAGATAAGAGTGCCTATCAACACTGAGGTCATGGGTTCAAGTGTTTGTGTGTGTGTGTGTGTGTGTGTGTGTGTGTTTTTTAGGTGATGAAGACATCTGTTGTGCTTAAAAGTAGGGAGAGTATTGGAATTGAACGAAGGTGGGTAACTTAAAAGCAAAAGGCAGGCTGCTTTTAAAATTTAGGTGAAATTCAGGTGGAATGGCTATGTATTCCAGTTTCACCTAAATAAAATTCAGCTGGAATGATTCCACCTTCCTTTTAAAAATAAAAAATAAAAAAATACTACCATAGGCACATGTTTACAAATGTACCAAAGCAACAGAGACATGCGAATGAGAACTCATACCGAGAGTCATTGAGATGGGCTGCCATGGTTAGCCCTCCGCTGGATGTCTCCTTTTGAACATTGGGGACTGAGTTTTTAAAGCATCACCAAATGTCTCAGTGAGTTTGAATTCAAATACTACCTGGCCTGTCTGGCCATAGCAATCAAACAAATTGCAACTTGAAAATCTAAATGAGAAACATAAACATGAATAGTAAGATTTGTGGACCAAAAATAATAACAAATTACCAAGGATCATGGTATAGATAATGCATTGCAGCCTTGTAAGCTTCCTGGAATATGAACAATTTACAAGGATCCTCCCATTGATTCATACACAACATAATTAGCAAACAGGTGCCAGAATTTTGACCTTTAGGAAGTTTGCTACTTAGCTGGACAATCTAGATTGTAAACAACCTGCACATGAGTTGATCCAATATGTAAACAAGAACTGGTACTATTGAATAGTAGATAGATTTCACTGTGAATGCTATTGAATCCAGCATCACTATAAAAGGAAAGCAGTTCAAAATAAATTAGTAGATAGATCACTCTCTGTCAATTAGATCACTCTCTGTCATTGGATTTCAGGAAACCAATAAATTGCTCCAACCAGCTGACAAGACTCTGAAAACAATGGCAATAGAATTTGCAGTGTCAGGTAAGGTCAAATTGATAAGTTTTTCTTTTCCATCTGCAGAGTTGCTAAATCTTTTATGTACAACATTTGATTGATCAATATATCCAAGTCAACTATATAGCGAAATTTATACATTTATAATCTACAGGAGTAATCAGTTAATGAGTTGAGCACTTTACCAGGCGTGCATGGACATTCCCTCAACTAGAAAATGCACATTCCCTCAGCTAGAAAATATGAAGAGAAACATTAGAAAATCAAACAATTGCAATCATGAAGAAAGTTGTTGATGGTTCTTCCAAAACATATGCAGGAATTGCAAGGCCCAATGAAAGTAAGGAGCGAGGTTCTTCAAAATTTCAGTGTTTTTGGATATGATCAACTGTAACATGCTCCAAATAACATGCACTCCTTTTCTTCCTTTAATGCAAATAATGAACATTATCATTCTAGTAAGAAGTGGAGCAGTATGCTCTAGGAATGGCATTTACCAACTGAAAAAAGGTAATCCTGTGAGGCAGGAAGATAATCCTATTACAACAACAAAAACAAACAAAACAAAAACGAAAAAAAAAAAAAATCATGTTGAAGCAAAAGATTTGCTGAAAAGGAACCCATTCTTAGGTAAGCATACATTGTGGACTGACAGTCTAAACATGTATTGGAAAAGGAAAAGCTCTCTCATATCCACATGAGTATTCTTAATCATTAGATGTTCTAGTAAGAGTAGGAATCCCAAAGCAAATATTTTTCTCGTGGCCTGAGCCAAACTCAGCCTTAACCACAGCGAAATACAACCAACGAAGTGACATACAAAAATCAACCAAATGGTTAGCCATGCATATGAGCCAGGAGTATGTAGCATTGCAGAGCTCATAAAGGAGGAAACCAAAGAGCCTAATGCCATATTTATTTTCTTTCTCAAATAGAATACCCATGATTGATCATTGTGGAGGGTCGTGACAAGATGATTGTGGTAAACAAACTAATATCGGAACCCGCACATCCTGACAAGGAGGCCTCATTTTCTTGCTGAACTCATATTCCTTTTAAGTTGCACAAATCATGGTTTAATCTATATAGCATATATTATAACATTCTTTTAAATCAGCTTCAGAAATCTAAAAGTTTTTTCACCATAAGCAACAACAAAGGCCTTGTTTCACATGTCATTCACATCACCTTGATGCTTACCTACCATCTAACATGTTCATAAGGTGATTCTTACATGTACTTTTATATTGTAAGAAACTCTGTATATATAACCATGTACTTAATTCCCACATTTCACTACTGTAAGGCATATGTGATATGAATATATGATTATGGTAGGCTCCACCGAAAAAGACCTCCAAAATCATGTTGATCTCTATTAAAGAGTCTGTGGAGAGCCTGTTCTAGATAAGGCAGAACATCAATCTCTATTACAATGCAAACGAACAAACCTTTAACACTATTGATGCCCTAACCCAGGATTCAGGTTGAACCACTCATCAGGGTGGCCACGGTTATCAAAACAAATGTATAGCTTTGAAAACTTTAGCTGAAAGTATTCTAGTACATCCACCTGTTTCCAATATTGAGGCCCACATGCCGAGTGGAGTATTTTTATTTTTGGGAAAAGATGTACAAGTTCAGATTAACCTGATGGACAAGTTGGATCTTACACCTATTTGCCATGTTGGCACATGTGGTGTATAACCAATTAAGCACTTCAAATATATATCTATATGGAACAAAACATCGGACCATACCTGAAGTAGAGGAAATATGTCAGAAACAAACGAAATAAATTCCCTTGGCATAACTGCAACATTCCCTCAAATAGAGATGAGAAGTGTGAATAGAAGATCAACCAACAGAGAGTGGAAAGTAAAATTTAGGGTGAATAGGAAAACATACTTCAACATGCTACTGAGAACGATAACTCCAAAAAGATTGAGCCCTCCCAATCCTATAACCATTGCCTTCTCTGATGTTCCTGCTTTGCTGAAACATCAGAAACCACAATAATGAATCAACATTCGACAATTATTGTTATCAAAGCTTGGCATTACACATGATTGCATGTGCCAACCTAGCACTTGTGTTGGACATCCAAGCCAGGCATCATGCAGTTAGGTGATCTATCCCAAAGAAGAGGACAGTCAGCTCACAGTGGGGCACACCTGATGCACAGGTCAGATGTCATGCACATACACATCTGACCACAGATAGAGGTGAACATAAAGAGGTGTATGTGGACTTTGCCACATCACATGCTAACATCCCAGAGAAAAAAATCAAACAATGTATAAACCGAATGCATATATGTATGGTTTCGTAAATGTCCACAATAACATTGTTGATTGGAACAAAGAAGAAAATATACGCTAGGGAACCCCAGTGTTGAATACAACTTGTTACGTGAAAACATAGTAAAACGAAAAACTCACTCCAACCAATTACAGACCAAGTTGTATGCTAATAGCAGAAAACTGTAACATTTAGAAAGTATCTGGTCATGCTAACATAAGTCACTCAAGGACATACAATTTTAATCATTTGAGAGTTTTCCTACATGTTAAAGAAAAAATAATAGCATGCCAACCATTGAAAATAAAAAGTAATCACAGGCTAAGATGAGTTTGGTTGATAGCCTCAAGCTAGGATGACTGTATTTGCAAATGTAACTGAAGAAGTGAATATGAAGCGACTTATGTTCGCATGTGTTAGCCACGTCCACTATGAGCAGAGAGTACTGCTTAGAAGTTTTACACAGTATGCTGCACAAGAGCATTCCTCTTTGCACAGATTTTGAGACATCGAACAAGAACCAGCATCAACATTAATAATTGAAGAAGATAAAAATTCTCATTTCAGAAAGAGCTGAAAGATGAAGCATACCCTTCAACAGGTACCCTTTCCCAGTAACTTCATTGACAATATTTCCAATGTCTCAAGAACTTTTAAAAACAAAATGGATATGCGATTAAGGACAGGCATGACTAGTGACAAGAATTACTACAAACAGCACTCATGAAGCATTTGGAGCAAACAAATCATCTACAATACTTCTTTTACAAAATATACCTAGAAGGAGTTGGTTAAGTCCGCTATTTCCACCATTAAGATGAGCCAATACACCAAGAAGTGGTGCATTGTTATAAGTTGCAGGTTGTCTGTTCATAATTTTCCCTCTCATCGGCAAAGTTGTCATAGGCATCAGGTCCACCAACAATTGCACCCACAAGAAGATTTGGATTGCTGGCCTTCCTCGAATACCAGGTGTTGTAACCTTCTCTGCAACTCACGAATGAAGGATCAACCTTGACGGAAACAACGGAAGAACCGCGATGATGAACTTGTTGTGGGAAATTGCTTCCATATCCCACCATGTAGCTTGTAGTTCTCGGGTTGTCTCCGAGTATGTAGTCTACCTGAGATAGCATTCAATTGAACAGATCATTTTAAATGAGACATTTAAGATGAAAACTTACACCAGAAATTTCTGATATTTAATCCACTTTTATGTTATTTAGAAATGGTGGTGGACATGAACAGGAGAAAAAAAAAAAAAGCCCAACTGCAACAAAATGTCTGTAAAGATGTTATGATTTTGAAAGAAAATTAAAAATTTCTTGCATCCATATTAGCTTATAAAGACGCAAAATAAAAACTATATCACAATATGAACAGCAAGTTGTTCCACCTCTGCGATAGAGTAGTCCTCCGGGTGTTCTCTCAGCAAATTCCGGCTGCCTTTTCTGAGGCATGAACACATGAAGAACTCTACCTTTTGCTCGTATCTTTGGAAGACTGATGAGTACTGAGCCCCCTTCCCTTGCATTAGAAACTGCATTGCGAGGATGTGAAAAGAAAAAATAATCAACCATTTTGGATAGCCAGAAGCAATAACAGCTCATCTCAATTTCAAATTTCAATAGAGAATTGGACTGCATATTACACACATTTCATAGTATGAAAAAAAAAAATCGCCAAATGTGTAGTTTACCTTGGAGACGAGAACTTGGGCCCCAGCGTATTTAACATCCCAACCGAACTATATTGCTTTGTGGATCTCTCCAATCCTCCTAGCTATTATATTTTTCTGTTTGAAGTATTAAAATCCTCAAGATCCCTAAATCCCTAAAATCCTCAAGATCCCTAAAATTCTAAAATCCCCAAATCCCTAATTTGTAATATCAGAAAATCCCCGATTCGGGGTCTACATTCAAATCTATAAGCCCTAAAATCCCCAAATCCCTAAATGAGGGTCCACATCGAATCAGGAATCCACAAATTGTTAAATCCCTAAATCGGTATTGAGAGAGAGAGAGAGAGATACCTCGCCTCGTGAATGAGCTAGCCTTCAACCGAGCTTGAGAGAGAGAGAGAGAGAGAGAGAGAGAGAGAGAGACAGGGCGTGCGTGGGTAGGGCGTTCAACAACAGTAGTGGAGAGAGAGAGAGAGGAGGGAGAGGGTGCGAGAGAGAGAGAGAGAGAGAGAGAGAGAGAGAGAGAAAGAGAGAGGAGAGGGTGCGAGAGGGTCGGATTAGGGCGAGATAGACGGAGAGAGAGGAGAGGGGGCGAGAGAGACAGAGAGATGAGGGTGCGGGCGTCTCTGGACGGAAATCGGATTGCGTACTGAGTTACTCAGTACGCTTTTATCGTACTGAGTAAACTCTGTTGGGCCCACCGTCGATTCATGTGGTTTATCCACGCCGCCCATCCATTTTTCAATCTCATTTTAACGGTTGATCCAAAAATTGAAACATATTCAAAGCTCAAGTGGGCCATACCACAGGAAACAGTGGGAATAATGATTTCCACCGTTGAAACCTTCATAGGGCCCACAGTAACGTTTATTTGTCATCCAAACTGTTTATAAGATCAAAAGTACATGGATGAAGGGAAAAAACAAATATCAACTTGATCCAAAACGTCTGTCCACCCAAAGAAATTTTCAACGGTAGATGTTCAATTCACACTGCTCCCTGTGGTGTGGTCCACTTGAGCTTTGGATATGCTTTATTTTTGGTCCCTTTTATTAAAATTAAATTATAAAATGTATGTACGGAGTGGATTAAATAAATACATCATTTTGGGCCCCACATAGTTTACTCAGTACGCTTAGCGTACTAGTTACTCAGTACGCAATCCACTTCCCTCTGGACGCGGCTTAGATACTGACGTCATCAAGTTCTGTGGGCCCCACTATGATGTATGTGTTATATCTACACCATCCATCCATTTTTTAGATATCATTTTAGGGTATCTACCAAAGAACGAAGGAAAATAAAATTCTGTAGTGGATCCACCAAAGAAAAAAGTGGGGAGAGTGATTCCCACGGTTGAAACTATCCCAAGGCCCATCACAATGTTTATTTGAAATCCAACCTTTCCAAAAGTTAAAAAAGATATGAAATAAGGGAAAACACAAATATCAGCTTGATTTAAAACTTTTGTGGCCTTTAGAAGTTTTTAATGGTGGGTGTCATTTGTCCCACTTGCTTTTTACGGTCTTTGGGGTCCACTTTGGAGCTTTGGATTTAAGTCGTTCTTTGGATATTGCCCTAAAATGATCTCTCCAGAATGGATGGAAGGTGTGGATACAAAACATACATCATGGTGAGGCCCATGGAACTTGCTGACGTCACTTTAGTAGCTAGTCTCGCTACTCCCCTTGTCACCAGCCCCTTAGCTGGTTGGTGCTCTCTAGGCCCCACCATGATGTATGTATTTCATCCATTATGTTCATCCATTTTTAAATATCATTTTAGTGATTTATTCCAAAAATGAGAGGTATATAAATCTCAGGTGGACCACACCACATGAAAACAATAGTGATTGGATATTCATCATTAAAATCCTCCTATGGCCTCTTTGACCTGTTTATTTGACATCCAATCTGTTTATTAGGTCATACAAGCCTAAATGAAGGGAAAAACAAAAATCATCTCGATCCAAAACTTTTATGGCCCCCAAAATGTTTTTAATGGTTAACGCTCATTCAACACTGTTTCTTGTAATGTGGTCCATTTCAGATTGGGATATACCTCATTTTTTTTGTTTCATCTCATAAGATGATCTTTAAAAATAGATGGACGGCATGGATGAAATACATACATCATGTTGGGGCCCACAGAGCACCGACCACCAGTCATTGGCCGGTGTCAGGGGGAGTAGCCAATCCGTTCCCCTTATTTGTGGTGTAGTCCATTTAATCTCTGGATATGATTCATTTTTTGGATAATTCTCTAAAATAATCTCGAAAAATGGATGAACAGTGTGGGTTGATCCCAAATTTTCGGTAAATCCAAAACTCAAGTGGACCATGCCACACAAAACAATGTGGAATAATGATTTCCACCGTTGATACCTTCCTTGGGCCCATAGTAATGTTTATTTACCATCCAACCTGTTCATAATATCAAAAAGATATGAATGAAGAGAAAACACAAACATCAGCTTGATCCAAAACTTCTATGACCTCCAAGAAATTTTCAATGGTAGAGGTTCAGTCACACTATTTACTGTGGTGTGGTCCACTTGAGCTTTGGATATACTTCCATTTTGTTCTTTAGACCTCAAATCATCTGTTAACATGGATGAACGGATTGGATAAAATAAATAAATGATGGTGGACCTCACAGAGCTTACCAGTATGCTAAGGGTAATTAGTAACTCACATAAATGGAGTGAGAGACGTTTCCTTAAAACATTCATAATCATATATTGGAATTGCCTAAATGTGATTCACATATCCAACCCACTCATTATGTGTGTCCCACTTGGATGAGGGGTCAGACCAAGTTTCAGCCGCATCCAAAACTCATGTGGGCCCCACCAAGTGCTTTTATATTTTTTAGGATGTCTTCACATGGTTTTAGATGGTATGGCCCACCTGAGTTTCGTATATGGATGATTTTTGAGATATCTCATAACCTAAAGGGGACACATCAAATGCACGGTGTTGATGTTCGACACACATCATGATGGGGCCCACAAAACTTACTAACATTAATTCTTAGGTTCTTGCGAGGTCAATAAGTTGGGTCACAATTTTGACCGAATATTTGGCCTATATTATATATCTGGTCCATTCACTCTATTTTACTGATCAATACCCTCAATTTGACTAGTTACTCATCCCAATCAGGATACATTTTTTTTTTCACAGATAATTTCAATTTCCATTTAAAAATAACATTTTTTTCTTCAAAATGTATATTTTTTACGCTTAATTTTTCTTTGAAAACTTTTAACAAAATATCAATTTTATTATAAAATAGTTCAAAAAAAATACGAATTCTAAATTTTTATTTTCAAAATCTCAAAAATTTTCTTAAATTTTAATTTTTTTTCTCAAAAATTCCAAAATGCTGATTTTTCTTCTTCAAAAGCATCATTTTCTTTTCAACTTTTCAATTTCTTTTTAAAATGATATATATATATATATATATATATATATATATATATATATATATATATATATATATATATATATATATATATATATATATACATATATATTCAAAATCTATATCTCAATGTTTTTATAAATAACTTTTTCTTTTAATTTCAAAATTTTAACATTTTCAATTATTTTTAAAAATCAGAAATTTTTTCAACTTCTTTATTTTTCGTTTCAAAATGTTTGTTTTTTGTTAAAATATCGATTCTTTAGTACTGTTTAATTTTAAAATTTTCAATTCCTTCTGACTTCTTCATTTAAAAAAAAAAAAAATCATTTTTTTCGAACTTCTCAATTTTATTTTATTTTTCAAAATACAAACTCTCATTTTCTTTTTCAAAATATTTTCATTTTTCAACATCGTCAAAATTTTCACATTTTTACAAATCTTTTTAATTTTCTTTTTCAGGCCATTATTTTTTTCTAGAAATCAAATTCTTTTTTTTTCAAACTTATCAACTTTATTCAATATTTTTTTTCCACAAAATAGATTTTTATTAAATCACGATTTTTATTTTTTCAAAATCTCATTTTTTCTCAAGCATTGTTATATTTTTTTAACTTCTCAATATTTTTTTCTCATGTCATATTACAAATCATTTAAATATTAGATTTAAATTTAAAAAAAAAATTCCAAAAAACAATTTTTTTCACATTCAATCAATTCTTAAAAAATAATATTAGATACAAATATGTACAATTAAACCACTGAATTTGTATTGAAAAACAATTCTTAGACTAGAAAATAACATAATTTTCCACCATATTCTAAAATAACTGAAAAAAAATAAATGTTCAAGGCAAAATTCATTTTACGACGGACCATGATCCATCGCAAAAAGCAACTAAAAAACGTCGGGCTTTGCTATTTTGGGCGGGAAGTCGCGGCTGATTGTATGCCGACGCAAAATCAAAATTTGCGACGGATTAAGTCCGTCGCAGTTTTACGACGGACCAAAATCCGTCGTAAATCGGATTTTAGCGACGGATTTTGGTCCGTCGCAAAATTTCACGACGTTCGGACAACGGATTTTCGAGAACGGCGGGATTGGCGACGGACCTTTTCGGTTAGCGACGGATTAAATCCGTCGCGAAACCAAGCAATTTCTGCGACGGACAGTCCGTCGCAAAAATGCGTCGCAAATCGGCAGTTTTGACGTAGTGTTACACCACCCTCTAAGCTTTCTATAAGCTTATGCACGATTGATGCGTGCAGGTGACGCTAGGACGCAGCCGTAGCATAACAGCAGCAGGAGCGTGCGGTCGAGTTTTTTTTAGAGTTTTCGTTATTTGCATTATCTTGTATTTCCCTTCAGACGTTGTACTCAAAAGTTTTTTATCATAGTAGATCTTGTGATGGTGTTCTTGTGATTATTGCTCGTGGGTTATGCTTATGGTTATGCTCATTACGAATCAAATTGATATTAGAAATTCTCCTTGTAGGATCTCAGGATCAGAATCTGGTAAATGGGTGCCGAGAGTCGAGAATGGGGTTCTACGGAGGCTGTCGACGTTAGATTCGGCGATCGAGAATTTTGTGAGACCGATTTCCGAGTTCGAGGGGTGACAGAAGTTGGTATCAGAGCATAACTTGAGAATAACCGAGAACAACATCACATGAGTACGGACGATTAGGTTCCGAGTACACAACCTTCCGACATAAAGCAAACTACCCTAGTCCTATGAAAGCAGTAAATTCTAATCCTCAACTGTTAAAGCAAAGGAAATCTACTCAGTCATGCATCCAGGTTCTTCCTTCGGCAAGTATCTTGGTAAATTTCTCAGAAGGTTTCTCAACAAGATCATCCACAAGCCCTTTTTACAGTAGGCTTGGATGTCCTAGAGCATGAATGTCCAGAGAAATTGATGGACCTCAACATAAAGTTTCTTTTTAATCTTCTGAAGTATCCAAAGTATATACGATTCACTTGTGATAGAAAAAATTTTGAAATTAGTACACCATGATGAATTAGAAACTACAAGTAGATGAAATTCAGAAAAATTCGTAGTAGGTTGTGTAGTCTCAACACACGCCAAAGTTTCAATCTTCGATTGAATTCTCAGCTCCTCCTTTAATGGTAAACATTCAGGATCTGGGGGAGGTGGTACTTCAGAATAAGGGTTCTCTCGATCTGTGACAACTACCGAGGTAATGTCTTACAAGGCATCCACTATTTCTTGTATCATGGGATCGTTTGAATCTGCAAAGTGTGTCAAGTAATCATCGAAAGAGTCGAAACATTTAGTTGAAAGGAGTTCATTCATCCTATCGCGATCTATGATGATATGTCCAATAACTCCTTTATCTTCTTCGAGAGTAGATATGAGCATACTCTCTTATTTGTTCTCAAGGTGGGATGAAATCACCATTGAGTATATCTCGTCTTGACCTAAATAGGCATATTCCAAATCAAAGGGTAAAGGTTTTACGTCAAGCTTCAATACTTTGAGGTTAGACGGTAGAGGTACTGCATCTGTTTGGGGCAACTCTTCAAATTGTGGCCTCCATCGGTTAACTTTAAGTACCGACGCAGTATCAAACATGGCACCCATCTCCCTAATCATGTTATTATTAAAATCATGGGAGCGGCCCAGGCACATCTCTAGAGGGTCAGAGGATAAGGTCAGAGGCGCTTTATCTTCCACGAAAGATTTAATCATGTTAATGTCATGGAAGTCGTCATCATCCTCGAAGCCAGTATTGAAAAAGATATTTAACTCCAATGTCATATTCCCAAAAGACATACTCATGACTCCATTCTTGCAATTAATGATTGCATTTGAAGTGGTAAGGAATGGGCGACCAAGAATGATGGGAATCTGAGTGCTCATATTACTGATGGGTTCTATATCGAAGATGATAAAATCTACTGGATAGTAGAATCTGTCAACCTGGACCAACATATCCTCGATTACCCCTCTTAGCATACAAACTGAGCAATCGGCAAGTTGTAATATAGTTGGGGTAGGTTTTAATTCACCTAAACCTAATTGTTTGTACACCGAGTAGGGAATCAGATTTATGTTTACTCCTAAGTCAAGAAGTGTGTGCGCAATTCGATAGTTTCTGATTACACATGATATAGTTGGGCTACCGGGATCTTTGAATTTCTGCGGCACATTTTGTTTTAGGATGGCACTCACTTTCTCAGTCAAGAAGAATTTCTTTTGAATATTTTGCCATCTTTTGGTCGTACATAAGTCTTTCAAAAATTTGGCATATGAAGGTATTCTTTTTATGGTATCAAGTAGAGGAATATTGACCTTCACTTGTTTCAACACCTCTAGAATATCCTAAGAGTTAGAGAGAAGTTTTGGTGCAACCAACCATTGGGAAAATGGAGCTAATGGCTTGTCTTGAAGTTCCGGTTCTAATTCTTGTGGAGCAATGCTAGGTCTATCATTGTTATCCTCTTCTGGCTCCTTAGGCTTTTCAGCCCTAATCGGAATTGTTTTGTCAATGGTCTTCCCACTCCTAAGAGTGGTGATAGATTTAGCCTGCTCCATCTTATTTGAAGAGCTTGGATAACTTATCTCATATTGCGGTTTGGGATTGGGGAGAGGTTGAGCAGGAAGCATCCCCTTTCCCCCAATCATTATGTGTGACTCTATCCTTTGAATGGATGATGTAAGTGATCCTATTGCTGATCTAATATCTTGGTTGAATAGCTCTTGGTCTTGAATGTGTTTTAAAACTAGATCCTCTTAAGGTTTCCCTAGATTTAAAATTTGATTGAAGAAACCTTGAGGGGTAGCAGTTTGTTCATTCCTCCAACTAAAGTTTAGATGATTTCTTGGTCTTTTGTTGATGTCTATGGGGCCCACATATGGTGATTTTCCAGGAGATCCGAGACGTTCCTCTGATTAATGGGGTCGAGTTAGGCCATAAACCAAAATCCGTATTGGATCTGAGTCTTGGATGGGCCACAATGTTGATCAACATGGTGTCACCTTCTCCTTCTTCGTGAGCTTGTTCTTGTAACACAAGAACTTCAAGGTTTGGGTCAAAATCATCTCTTGGTCTCTCTGAATGGCTCGGATCATCTGTCCGGATGATCGTGGTGGGCCACCACTAGTCCCAGCGAACAATGTGTGCGAGAGAGGAGAGAGAGTTTCCCTCGGATTAGAACGTTAGGTTAGACTGACTTTGACCAGAATTTCGATCCAGTGCATCGCGAGTGCACGGGTATGTGCAATGTACGTGACACGCTGCAGGATCCACAATGATGTTCTCGATCCATCCACTCCATCCATTCATTTTATCTTGCCAATTCAAGGGCTAAGCCCAAAGTTGAGGTATTTCTAGGGATCAGGTGGGCCCCAGATTGATGATTTATGGACTGATCTGTTCCTTGAACCACTTATACAAGGATCCAATGGTTGAAATTCAACGTATACGGTTAATTTAGGATCCTCTGGCCAGATATATAGTTTTGAGGCAAACGGATAGTGAGAACCCTGTGATCTTGCATTCTAGACGAATTTCGGGCCTCTTTAACATGAAATACTCGATTTTCTCGAATATCGGGCATGTAAATTCTTTGATCTCAGTCCCCTAGAGTCCATCCCTTGCATTGGTACTTTTTAAGCATTAAATCCATACCTTTAGCATCCTTTTCAGTCCACGCTCGTAAATTCACCTTGCAACACAAACACGATTAAAATAGGGCATTAAACAGTTTCATGTTCGTAAAAGCGGGTAATAACTGGGGTCTAATATACAATATTCAACCATCAACAGGAGCTTTCAGGACACTCTAGGGACATCACTCGACTTCAACACTACTTTTCATCTGCAGACAGAAGGGCATACCGAATGAGTGAATCAGATCCTTAAAGATATGCTTCATGCTTACATCATCAAATTTAAAGGAAATTGGGATGATCATATACCATTAATCGAGTTTGCATATAATAATAGTTCCCATGGTAGCATCGGTATGGCGTCGTATGAAGCATTATATGGAAAACCATGTAGATTACCAAACTATTAGATTAAAGTTCGAGAAAGAAACATGCTTAGACTAGAGATTGTGCAGGAAACAACTGAGAAGATACAAATCATTAAGGATCACCAACGTACGACACAAAGTTGACAGAAGAGCTATGCAGATCATCGAAGAAAAGACTTAGAGTTCTTTATAGGTGATCACGTAATACTCAAGGTATCACCGATGAAGAGAGTCATGCGATTCGGGAAGAAAGGGAAGTTCACACCACGTTACATCGAGTCGTTTGAGACCCTACAGAGAGTAGGAGTCGTGGCCTAAAGATAACTCTACCCCATAGCTATCCAGCATTCACAACGTATTTCTTGTATCAATGTTATGTAAGTACGAGAGAGACGCATTGCACATTATTGAATGACAACTACTAGAAATTAGCGAAGACGTCATGTACGTATAATAACCAGTTCGTATCCTCGACAGAAGGGATCATGTACTTTGAACCAAAATCATACAACTCATAAAAGTGCAGTGGGGAAATCATGAAGAAGAAAAGGCATCATGGGAACACGAAGAGGAAATTTGAAAGAAATACCTTTATCTTTTCACACCATACGTACGTTAAATTTCAAGGACAAAATGTTCATTAAGGGGGGCAGAATGTAATAACCCAATTTTTTAATTCATGTACAACCATCCACCATACACTCATCGACGGTGCTTCGAGTGAACATGCAACAACAACAGGAAATGCACATCACCTCCCTAGACCGGAGATGGGAAACTGCTGACAGAGGATTGCCGGTAGAAGACCTCGTCTTAACATAACTTTTTGAGTCCAATATGTCCCTCACTGTCTAGGTCGAATTACTACTCAAGCTAGGACATCAGACGGAATAGCCGATGTCACGCCCCAAACCTGGAGATCGGACTCATAGGAATCCCGATCGCCGAATCCGGTGATGACAGCTTCGTAGTACCTCATTCTTGGCTCCTAGTGCCCATACACCAGATTTCGATCCTGGGATCCTAAAAGGAAGATTTTTCAACGTATATTTATCTCATAAGAAGCATAACCACAAGTTCACCCAAATCACAAAGGCAACATCATCATCACATATCTACTAATATAATAATTTGAATACAATGCTGAAAGGGAAATACATATATCGAAAATCAAAGCTCCAGAAGACCGCTGCATGCTCCAAGCTCAATACTACTGCAACCTAACATCACCTGCACGCATCTATCTTGCGTAAGCTTGTGGAAAGCTTAGAGGGTAGCATAAGTGTGTGCACAAGATAAGTGTCAAGTATTCAATGCAATGCTATAATCATACAATGTTAGAAATATTGACAAGGTCATGAATCATACAATAACAGAGTAAGCGGAAATACTAATAAGTCCATGAGTCATACAATATCAGAGTACTCAATATAGGTCAGTTATGCAAATGAGGAATCATAGAGAGACAAATATTAGATGTCGAGGGTACAATGTAATATGTAAATCCTACTAAGTCCGTATAGGCCATATAAGTGCAAAAACATAGCAACCTAAAATGCCATATACCTGCGGATGTAATGCAATATGCAATGTGAATGAAATGACCAAGCTGAAGTGTGAAGTCGAGATAATAGTACGCAGCATCGTAGGCTATGGGTTCCATCACAAGGGACATCTATCCAAACTAGTCCCATACCTTAATTTGGATATTCAGACTCAATGTAGTAGACTCCTGATCTCAGGTTAGTCGCGCGCCCCAACTTAAATCATGGCCATTGCAAAGGTACATGTAATAAATAGTTACGCACCACTAACCCGAGTGGATAGTGAATGAATAAATGAATGAGTGAATATGCAACTCTTGCTCAATAAGTCCACATATCAGTACTGTATATCTCTGAGATCATCACCGAGGTCATCATCAGGGTCTAGTGCACTCGACATACAATCGCCCCCCACTGACGGGCGACCATACAAGTGGAAGAGACCTCACTATCCGCCTGACAAGTAGTCAACCAATATCTACCCAGCACATTGATTGCGGACCCATTCACAAGCTGGTCAAACTCAGCCTAGCTATGCCCCCTACCCTCGGGCGGGTAAGGCCACACCCCCTCCCAACTGACCACGATACAGTAGGAGACTGGGCCTCCTGGTATTTGGCACTCAGGCACTCATGTATCCACTCGGTCTCGACGTTGGAGCGTCTTCTGGCCTCGGAGGTTTAGAAATTTTTACCCATGGCCATCTATGGCGGTCCGATGCTAATAACAGATTTTTGGTCTCCCATCTTGCCATCCACAATGTGCCTGTAGAGGCTACAACCCTGATATCGCTAGGGCGTACAGTAATCACAACACACAATGCAAGATGCATGAGTCATACAATCCAGTCATGCATCAATCCTGCGCATACCGTGCGCTCATGTGAGATAACGTTCGCCTATCAAGGAGTCTCATAACAACCTGCCCAATGACATATGTAATGGTCAACTACATTTCATAACAAACATGCAGATGATGCGTATGGGCATGTATATGATGCTATACAGTCACATATTCATAATCGGTATCAATAACCGGCATCGAAAATCGACCTCAACAATGTGGACATTTAACCAACATTGCCCCCAAGGAATTGCCCACATAGAGCCTAACATATAGTGGACCCAGGGTCTCACACAAGGGCCAAATATACAACACCATGGGCCTCACTCAAGAGCTTAATACACATCATAATGGGCCTAACATACATCACAATGGGCTCCATCGTCTGGCCCTCAAATGCATCACAATGGGCCTCATCACATAGGCCTCATATACATCACATTGGGCCTTAAACACGAGTTGAATACGCATCACAACGGGCCTCAAATAAGGGCTGCATATACATCACATTGGGCCTCAAACACGGCCGAATGCACATCACAATGGGCGTCAAATACGGGCCACATATGCATCACATTGGGCCTTGACAATCGACCTCGATATCCGACCACGACAATCAGAATCGGCCTCAACAATCGGAATCAGAATTGGCCTCGATAATCGGAATCGGAATCGGCCTCAACAATCGGCCTCGACAATTGGAATCGGAATCAGCCTCAATAATCGGCCTCGACAATCGGAATCGGCGTCGATAATTGGCCTCGATAATCAAAATCGGAATCGGCCTCGACAATTGGAATCAGCCTCGACAATCGGAATCGGTATCGACAATTGGAATCAGCCTCGATAATCGGAATCGAAATTGGCCTCAACAATTGGCCTGGACAATCGGAATCGATATCGACAATCGGAATTGGTCTCGATAATCGGAATCGGCCTCAACAATCAGCCTCGATGATCGGCCGAACAAGGCCTAAGGGAAGGTCACAATGTGAACATTAAACCATCATTGCCCATCAATGTGTCCATTTAACCAACATTGCTCCTAAAGAGTGGCACACATAGAGCCAAATGTATAGTGGGCCCATGGCCTCACACAAGAGCCTCACAAACAACATAATGGGCATCGCATGGGCCTAACATACATTAATGGGCCGCATCACATGGGCGTCATATACATTATATTGAGCCTCTTAAATACAACAAGTGGACCACACTACTTTGAGCCGCACCATCTACACCATTTATCTATATTTAAGGATCATTTTAGAGCATTACCAAGAAAATAAATCATATCGAAAGATTATCTAGACCATACCACTAATAATAGTGGAGATATTGATTTGCCAAGGCCCACCATAACATTTATTTTCCAATCTGTTCATAAGGTCATAGAGACTTGAATAAGGGGAAAAATAAATTCATTTTAATCTGGAACTTCTATGACCTCAAACAGTTTTAAGGGTGGACGTTCAATCTCCACTGATTTTTGTAGTGTGGTCCACCTGATAGACGGTGGGATATAACACACACATCATGTATGGGACCCACAAAACTTGCAGACGTCAGTATAACAGCTAGGTGGGGTCCCCACCATCCAGATGGACAGTTGGGATACAATACATATATCATGGTGGGGTCCACTGCAGAGATGGACGGTGTTGATCAAATCCACACATCATGTGGGGTCCATGCAAATGGATGGTGTGGATCAAACCCACACAACTTGCTGACGTCAGTACCACAGCTACTGCCCGTCCATCAGACGGACAGTCCAGATACAAAACAGATGGACGGTGTTGATGAAACACCTGGCTCACGGTGGTTTCCACGTGCGTTTGGGTCTCACAGCTACTGTGCAACATTAATAAAATACATATATTACGGTGTGGCCACATATGCACAGTGTGGATATAACATGTACCACACGATCAGACCCATTGATCTCAACGATCCTATTCAAAGAGGTGGATCCCACGTAGGGCCCACTAGACGTACTTTATGTGTGTGTCTGTGTGTGTGTATATATATTAACTGCTTTAACCAGTGTCCAGTAACCACGCCTGGACGGTTGGATGCACTCACATGTGTAGCATGGCCCACCGTCAAGTGGACAGTTTGGATATAACACATACCTTCGAGATCAGACCACACCCTGCTGACATCAATGGCAGCACCTTGCTGCACATCTGGTGGGACCTACAGATAGACGGTTTGGATCACCCATCGTCAAGGTGGGCTGGTGATCTGGTAATATGGATGGATGGTGCAGATACCATACATCATCAAGGTGGGCCTCACCGTCAACAAAATGGATAAGCTGCAACACATGCAGTGGGTCCCACATAACTTGTTGTGTTACTACAGCATCTATATAGCTGGTGTGAGGACATCAGCTAATCCGCCAGCATGGTGGGTCGCACGTATTTGGATCAAGCCGTTATCTAGGTTCTCCCTTCATCCAGGGTCTGCCCAAAAATGTGCAGTGGCAAAGTGGACCTCACGATCGGGCGATGTGGATTTAATCCATTCATCAAGATGGGTCGCGATAGGAAAAATAGAGAGAGAGAGAGAGAGTAGTGGAGGGACCCCGCCACTATGGGCCCCTCTTAGATCACAACACATACATCAAAGTGGGTCCCATCATAAGTGGGCCCTTAAATGGAAATCAACGGTGGATCACCCACCTCAAGATCCCTTCTTCCATCAACGCGTTCTATAGCTCCAAAGAATGTAATCTAATGGTTAAGATGAGGCTTGGAGGGTGGAGATGTGAGGTAGGAAGGTGGGCCACACCAAGCTCTCTCATGGAGGTTGGACGATTGCTTACTTGGGAGGAAATGAGAGAGATGAGAGATGTGAGCGATGGGTGAGTGAGTGATGGGAGGTGTAAGTGATGGGAGTGATGTGTACTTAATTGATATGATTGATGGGATTGATGTGATTAATTCTCTTGAGATTAGCAACGCGCTGTGTTTTCCTCGAACTGAACGTGGGCCCACATCTCCTAGCTCGAATATCGCCTCAGTATGCGAGACGCGGCTACGGCGCGGTGGCAACAATACAAGTTTAGGGTCGAGCCGACTTTGGAATACGGGATACGACTCAGGGTTGTAAGCAAATGCCGATAACAAATCACGAATCACCAGAATTCGACTGGGAGGACCGCAGAAGCCTATGGAATGGTGCTGGCTAGGATACGTGTCTCACAGCTCTCCCCTCCTAATAAAAATTTCATCTTCGAAATTTATAAAACAGAAAAGGGAAGAGGATATATCATCAAGTATATAAGTCAAGGCACAATCAATCTACAAAAGGATGAAGATAGCACTCTCTAATTTCAACCTCACCCTCCCAAGACGCATCATCAACACTGGCGACCCTACAAATTCTCGAATCTTGGATCGAAAATGATTGTAAATGGACTACTATGCAACCTCACAATTTCTACGGTAAAGAGTTATATCAGAAAATCTCTAAGTTATTCGAACTCGGGGATCTAACCATTCTAGGTTTTTAACAATCATAGAGTTCAGGGTAGCTATCAGCAGATATGTGATATGATCTTTAGGTATTCCTAAGTTATGTTATGATGCCATTTTCTATCATGTCCTAAACCCGGAGATCGGACTCATATGAATCCCGATCGCCGAATCCGGTGCCGACAGCCTCCATAGTACCCCATTCTCGACTCCCAGCACCCATACGTCAAATTCCGATCCTGGGATCTTACAAGGAGGATTTTCTAACGTATATTTATTTCGTAAGAAGCATAACTACAAGTTTACCCAAATCACAAAGGCAACATTATAATCACATATCCACTAATATAATCATTTCAATACAATGCTGAAAGGGAAATACATATATCAAAAATCAAAGCTCCAGAAGACTGCTACACGCTCCAAACTTAATATTGTGCAACCTAACATCACCTGCACGCATCTATCATGCGTAAGCTTATAGAAAGCTTAGAGGGTCATGTAAGTGTGTTCACAAGATAAGTGCCAAGTATTCAATGCAATGTCATAATCATACAATGTCAGAAATATTGACAAGATCATAAATCATATGATAACAGAGTAAGCGGAAATACTAACAAGTCTATGAGTCATACAATATCAGAGTACGCAATACAGATCAGCTATGCAAATGAGGAGTCATAGAGAGACAAATATCAGATGTCGATGGTACAATGTAATATGTAAATCCTACTAAGTCCGTATAGACCATATAAGTGCAGAAACATAGCAACCCAAAATTCCATATACCTATGGATGTAATGACCAAGCTGGAGTGTGAAGTTGGGATGATAGTACACAGTATCGCAGGCTATGGGGTCCATCACAAGAAACTTCTATCCAAACTAGTCTCATACCTGAATTTGGATAGTCAAACTCAATGTAGTAGACTCCTGATCTCAGGTTAGTCGCGCGCCCCAACCGAAATCGTGGCCATTGTGAAGGTATACGTAATAAATAGTTGTGCACCACTAACCGGAGTGGATAGTGAATGAATAAATGAATGAGTGAATATGCAACTCCTGCTTAATTAGTTTATATATCAGTACTGTACATCTCTGGGATCATCACCGGGGTCTAGTACATTCTACATGCAATCGCAGCCCACTAACGAGCGACCATGCAAGTGGAAGAGACCTCACTATCAGCATGGCCAGTAGTCAGCCAATATCTACCCAGCATGTCGATAGTGGACCCATTCATGAGCTGGTCAAATTCAGCCTAGTTATGCCCCCTACCCTCGGGCGGGTAAGGCCACACCCCTCTCAACCGACCACGACACAGTGGGAGATGCAGCCTCCTGGTATTCAGCACTCGGGCGCTCATGTATCCACTCGGTATCGATGTTGGGGTGTGTAAGACCCGTATCCTAACCCGTACCATTCCGTAGGCCTCTGCGGTCCTCCTGGTCGAATTCCGACGACCAGCGATCTGTTATCGGATTTTGGGCGCACGATCCTAAGTCATGTCTCGTGTATCAGAGTTGGCTCGACCCGAGACTTATACCCTTACGACCGCACCATAGCCGCATCTCGCGCACCGAGGCGATACCCATACCATGAGATGTGGGCCTGCGTTCAATTCGAGAAAAATACCGCATGTTATAATTCCGAGACAATCTTTACGAAATATCACATCAATCCATCAATCAATCAAAGTACAACTCATCACTCCATCCCATCCCCAAGTACAACCACCCTCCTCAAAAGTCAACACTCTCTCTTACACAAGTACACATCCATCACTCACTCACCCATCACACCCCATCACTCACCCATCCCTCTCTCTTACAACCTCTCTCTCTCTCTCTCTCTCTCTCTCTCTCTCTCTCTCTCTCTCTCTCTCTCTCTCTCTCTCATTTCCTCCCAAGCAATCCACGTCCAAGCAAGCTCCATGAGAGAGCTTTGTGTAGCCCACTTCCTATCTCCTATCCCCACCCTCCAAAACCAATATCAACCGTTGAAGTTTGTCCTTTAGAGCTCTAGGATGCTTTGGCGGAAGGAGGAGAAGATCAAAGGTGGGTGATCTTTATTTTACTTTTTTTATGATTTAAGGGCCTACATATAGTGGGACCCATCTTGATGTATGTGATTAAAAGCTATAGGAGCCCATAGTGGCAGGGTCTCTCTTATTTCCTCATCTCTCTCTCTCTCTCTCTCTCTCTCTCTCTCTCTCTCTCTCTCTCTCTCTCTCTCTCTCTCTCCTGTTGCAGCCCACCTGATGAACGTGTGGATCCATGCCGTCCACGTGTTTTGGGACCCACCTTACATGTGTCGTGTGCACAGCGTTCAGCAGTGCTGGACGTGATCGTGGAGCCCACCTTGATGGATTGGCTGTTGGGCCACACGTGTGGACCCACCTGGAAGTGGATTAGCTGGAGCACCTGGGATGACGTCAGTAATTCCATGGGCCACCACGCTGAATGTGTTTCATCCAACCGTCCGTGTGGGCCTGCCTTGATTTGATGCGTTGCACCTGCATCGTCCATTGGCTGGACGAGGGCCCCACAATGATGTATGTGTTGTAACTCCACAACGTCCAGCAGCTGCACGTGTATGTGCTGGAACTCCACAACGTCCAGCAGCTGCATGTATAGGCCTACAATGATGTATGTATTTTGTATCATCACCGTCCACCTGACTGGACGGTGGGACCCACGTACACGTGTGGGTCCAGCACCAACCAGCAAGGACGGTGGGACTCCACCACGGTGTATGTGTTTTATCAACACCGTCCATCCCTGATACATGGACTCACCTTGGGGCATGTATTGTATGATCCACACCTTCCATGGACGGTGGGTCACTTTACAGATAACATTTCATCAAGCCGCCCATTCATCTGGACGCTGGATGTTGAGTTTAAAATAATAATAATTTTAATATAATATTAGAATATTTATATTTATACTATATGTATATATGGTGGGCCCACGTGAGACCCACCTTCTTGCAACGGATTGGCTGGTGCATCCCACACCAGCTATGTATAGCTGCTGTATTTACGTCAGCTAGTGTGGGTCCCACCTGGGATATGTGTTATACCCCAACCGTGCATATATGGGGTTCCCTTCACGAGATATATATGTTTTATCCCTGTCGTTCAGATGGGCTGAACGGTGGGGCCCACCAGATATATGTATTGTATATCTATACCGTCCATCCGTTTTGGTCCCACAGTAACTGTTGTTGCCATTGACGTCAGCAAATTCCGTAGGACCACCTTCAATGTATGTGCTGCACGTCAGCACCGTCCATCTGAACGGTGCCATGTGAGTCCAACCATATGCAATTGTGATCCACATCGTCCATCTATCAAGTGGACGACATTGCATAAACAGTGGAAGATTAAACATCTACCATTGATACCCGTTTGGGTTCTCATAAGTTCAGGATCAATATGAAATTTGTTTTCCTCTAATTCAGGTATATGTGACCTTATGATCAGATCGGACGGAAAATAATATAATAGTGGGCCCGCAAAATTTAAACGGTGAAAATCATTACCTCCACTGTTATTTGTGGTATGGTCTAGATGATCTTCCAATCATCATCTTTGCCGCTATTTGGAGTGTGGTCCAGATGATCTTTTGATATGGTTCATTTTTTTTTGGGTAATGTTCTAAAATAATCTCTAAAAATAGATGTATGGTGTAGATAGTTCACCTTGAACGATGAGCCCACCTTGATGTAATTGTGGCTTGTGTTTGAGGCCAATATGATGTATACCCAGCCCATGTGATGGGGCCCACCTATTCAAGGCCCATTAGTGCACTAGACGTTTATGGGGGCCATGAGGTGCTGCCCATTGTCATGTATATTAGGCCTGTGTGAGAGACCCACTGTGATGTATTTGTAGCCCATTTGGTAAAGTCCATTATGATGTTTTTCCAGCCCATGTGATGTGGCCCACTTGATGTATGAGACCCCTGTGTGAGGCCGAGTATCAAGGCCGATTTCGATTTGTCGAGGCTGATTGTATAGGCCGATTCCGATTGTCGAGGCCGAGTATCGAAGCCAATTTTGATTGTCGAGGCCGATTGTATAGGCCGATTCCGATTGTCGATGCCGAGAATCGACGCCGATTGTATAGGTCAATTCCGTTTGTCGAGGCCGATTGTATAGGCCGATTCTAACTGTCGAGGCCGAGTATCAAGGCTGATTCCGATTGTCGGGGCTGAGTCCGATTGTCGAGGCCGATTGTATAGGCCGATTCCGATTGTCGAGGTCGATTGTATAGGCCGATTCCGATTGTCGAGGCCAAGTATCAAGGTCAATTCCGATTGTCGAGGCCGAGTATTGAGGCCGATTGTCAAGGCCTATTCTGATTGTCAAGGCCAAGTATCAAGGCCGATTCCGATTTGTCGAGGCTGATTCCAATTGTCGAGGCCAATTCTGATTGTTGAAGTCGATTGTATAAGCCGATTCCGATTGTCAAGGCCGAGTATCAAGGCTGATTTCGATTTGTCGAGGCCGATTGTATAGGTCGATTCCAATTGTTGAGGTCGATTATATAGGCCGATTCCGATTGTCGAGGCCGATTATATAGGCCGATTCCGATAGTCGAGGCTGAGTATTGTGGCCGATTTCGATTGTCGAGGCCAATTGTATAGGCCGATTCTAATTATCGAGGCCGAGTATCAAGGCCGATTTTGATTCGTCGAGGCCGATTGTATAGGCCGATTCTGATTGTCGAGGCCAAGTATCGAGGCCGATTTCGATTGTCGAGGCCGATTGTATAGGCCGATTCCAATTGTTGAGGCAGAATATCGAGACTGATTCCGAGTGTCGATTCTGATTGTTGAGGCCGATTTCAATTGTCGAGGCCGATTTTGATTGCCGAGGCCGATTGTCGAGACCTATATGATGTATATGCAACCCATAGTTGAGGCCCATTGTGATGTTTATTTGGCCTATGTGATATATATGCGGACCGTTTTTAGGCCCAAATGTGATGTATATGCGGCCCGTATTTGAGGCCCATTGTGATGTGTATTCAACTGGTGTTTAAGGCCTAATGTGATGAATATGAGGTGTATGTTGTCACGCCTTAAACTCGAAAATTGGATTCACAGGAATCCCGATTGCTGAACTAGTGCCAACAGCCTCCGCAATACCCCATTCTCGGCTCCTAGTGTCCATATGCCAGGTTCCGATACAGGGATCTTATAAGGAGGATTTTCTAATGTATATTTATCTTGTAAGAGGCATAACTACAAGTTTACCCAAGTCACAAAGGTAACATCATCATCACATATCCACTAATATAAACATTTGAATACAATGCTGAAAGGGAAATACATATGTTAAAATCAAAACTCCAGAAGTCAGCTACATGCTCTAAGCTCCACGCTACTGCAACCTAACATTACCTGCACGCATCTATCGTGCATAAGCTTATAGAAAGCTTAGAGGGTGATGAAAGTGTGTGCGCAAGATAAATGCCAAGCACACAAATACAACGTCATAATCATACAACGTCGAAAAATACAGGTAAGATCACGAATCATACGATATGAGAGTAAGTGGAAATACTAACAAGTCCATGAGTCAAATAATATCAGAGTACATAATATAGATCAGCTATACAAATGAGGAGTCATAAAGAATCAAATATCAGATGTCGTATCTAGACCATATAAATGCATAAACACAGTAACCCAAAATACTATATGTCGCGGATGTAATGCAATATGCGGTGCGAATGGAATGACCATGCTGGAGTGTGAAGTCAGCATGATAATACATAGTATCGCAGGCTATGGGGTCCATCACAAGGGACTTCTATCCAAACCAGTCTCATACCTAAATTTGGATAGTCAGACTTAATGTGGTAAACTCCTGATCTCAGGTTAGTCGCACGCCCCAACTGAAATCCTGGTCATTGCGAAGGCACACGTAACAAATAGTTACGTACCACCAGCTCGAGTGAATAGTGAATGAATGAACGAGTAAGTAACTCCTATCCAATAAGTCCACATATCAGTACTGTTCATCTCTGGGATCATTATCGGGGTCTGGTAACTCTACTCTAGCTTACCACCCCATCAAGCGCATAACTAGGTAAGTGGAAAAGACCTCACTATCCACCTAGCCAGTAGTCGGCCAATATCTACCCGGCACGTCCATATCGGACTCATTCACGAGCTGGTCAAACTCAGCCTAGCTATGCCTACTTCCTCGAGAGGGTAAGGCCACTCCCCCTCTCAACCGACCATGACACAATGGGAGACGCGACCTACTGGTATACGACCCTCATGCGCTCATATATATCCACTCGGTCTCGAAGTTGAAGCGTCCTCTGGTACCAAGAGGGTTTAGGGATTTTCACCCAGGGCCATCCATGGCAGCCCGATGCTAATAACATATTTTCAGTGTCCCATCTGGCCATCCACGATATACCTGTGGAGGTTACGGTCCTGATGTCGCTAGGTCGTATAGTAATCACAACATACAATGTCAGATGCATGAGTCATACAATCCAGTCATGTATCAATCCTGCGCATACCGTGCGCTCATGTGAGACAATCTCCACCTATCAGGGAGTCTCATAACAACCTGCCCAATAACATATGCAATGGTCAACCACATCTCATAACAAACATACAGATGATGCGTATGGGCATGTATCATGATGCTATGCTTTCACATACTCATAATCGGTATCAATAACCGTCATCGACAATCGGCCTCGACAATGTGGACATTTAACCAACATTGCCTCCAAGGAATGGCCCGCATAGAGTCTAACATATAGTGGACCCATAACGTCACACAAGGGCCTAATATACAATACCATGGTCCTCACTCAAGAGTTTAATATACATCACGATGGGCATCTCACATGGGCCTAATATACAACACAACGGGCTCCATCTCCTGACCCTCAAATGCACCACAATGAGCCTCATCACATAGGCCTCACATACATTACATAGGCCTCAAATGCATCAAGCCGAGGCCGAATGCTTGTCAGAATGGGCCTCAAATACGGGCCGCATATACATCACAATGGGCCTCGACAATCGGCCTCGACAATCGGAGTCGACCTCAACAATCAGAATCAACCTCGATAATCGGAATCGGCCTTAATAATAATCGGAATTGGCCTCGATAATCGGAATCGACCTCGATAGTTGGAATCAGCCTCGACAATCGGAATCAGCCTTGATAATAATTGGAATCGGCCTCGATAGTCAGAATCGGCCTCGATAATCGGTACCAATAATTGGCCTACAAGCATGATGGGGTCCATATATGAACAGTCAATCGAACCACAATATAAAGATTGGTCATTGGCCGTGGTTATATCAGACCCGGAAGCACGAAACCATCCGTCTATGGTGAATGGGGCCCACTGATTAGGGTTAACCCATGAGAGAATGATGAGGAAGGGCCTAATAAGGCCTAAGGGAAGGTCACAATGTGGGCGTCTAACCATCATTGCCCATCAATGTGGACTTTTAACCAACATTGCTCCCAAGGACACAAATGGTTAATTGTATAATGGGTCCAGGTCTCATACAAGGGTCTAATACATATCATCATAGGCCTCGCTTATGGGGTAGATAGGCATCACATTGGGCCTCACTCATGGGCCAATGTATATAACATCAGGCCGTATCAACGGGTCGAATCAAATGGGTTGAATCAAATTGGCCGGTACAAACAGGCCAAATCAATTAGGCCGAGTCAATAGGCCGAATCAAATGGGCCAAGTCAAGTGGGCCGATTTAAATGGGCCGAGTCATTGGGCCGAGTCAAATGGACCAATTTAAATGGGCCGGTACAAATGGGCTGAATCAATTGAGTCGAGTTAAGTGGGCTGATTTAAATGGGCCGGTACAAATGGGCTGAATCAAATGGGCCGGTCAACACAATTCATTTTATTGTTAAAGATTATATTAGAGCATTATTCAAAAAAAAAAAATTATATCCAAAGGATCATCTGGACCATGTCAGACCTAAGAGTGGTGTTAAGGGTTCCCATTGTTAAAATCCTAGTGGGCCCACCATAGCATTTATTTCCCATCCAGTCTATTCATAAGGCCACAAAGACCTGATCTTAAAGGAAAACAAATATCATATTGGTCCAAAATTTCTGTAACCAAAAGGGGTTGTGATGGTAGACGTTCAATCCCACGGTTTCTGCAGTGTGGTCCACATGATACTAGATCTGTCTTATTCTTAGTCTCAAGCCTTAAAAATATTCTTTTAAATTGGATTGGACGTTGCAAATACAGCACATGCAACATGGTGGGGCTGTGCATGGCATGGGAGATGGGTCCCAAATCCCACGTGTGGAGGATCCACACAAATCATCTAGCCAGATGGTTGATGGTTTGGATTCGATACATAGATCATGGGTGGGGTCCCACCCGTCCAGATTTACTAGATGGTGTGGATAAACTCCACACACATTACGCATGGCTCACCGTTCACTGCCGCATGTACAACAGCTGTACGTCAAGGGTCCCACTATCCTGAGGTGGGGATGGTGTGGATCATGCCACTTTAGCCACACAGCCCACGTCAATACAGCAGCTATTTAGCTGATGTATTGCACTGGCCATTCGGCCATCAACAAAGGTGGGTCCCACGTGGGTGTGGCCCACCAAAATATTATTGTTTAATATAATATATTATATAATATAATATTATACTATATATATTATATGCCTTACATGCATAACAGGTGGTAGCCCAGACCCACCATCCAGATGAATCTGGACGGTACAGATTTTGCATGCCCCAAACTAGGAAATCAGATTCACAGGAATCTCGATCGCCAAATCCAGTGCCAACAGCCTCCGTAATACCTCATTCTCGGCTCCCACCGTCCATATGCCAGGTTCCAATCTTGGGATCCTATAAGGAGGATTTTTTTTCAACGTATCTTTATCTCGTAAAAAACATAACCACAAGTTTACCCAAATCACAAAAGCAACATCATCATCACATATCCACTAATATAAACTTGGAATACAATGCTGAAAGGGAAATACATGTGTCAAAAATAAAATCAAATCTCCAAAAGACAGTTGCACGCTCCAAGCTCAACGTTGCTACGACCAATGTTACCTGCACGCATCTATCGTGCATAAGCTTATAGAAAGCTTAGAGGGTGGTGAAAGTGTATGCATAAGATAAGTGCCAAGCACACTAATACAACGTCATAGTTATACAATGTCAGAAATACTGGTAAGATCATGAATCATACGATATCAGAGTAAGCAGAAATGCTAACAAGTCCTTGAGTAAAACAATATCAAAGTACGCAATACAAGTCAGTTACGCAAATAAGGAGTTCAAGAGAGCCAAATATCAAATGTCGAGTGTACAATAAAGTATGTAAATCCTGCTAAGTCTGTCTAGGCCATAAAAGTGCAGAAACATAACAATCCCAAAATGCCATATGTGTGCGGATGTAATGCAATATGCGATGCAAATGAAATGACCAAGCTAGAGTGTGAAGTCGAGATGATAATATATAGAATCATAGGCTACGGGGTCCACCACAAGGGACTTTTATCCAAACCAGTCTCATACATAAATTTGGATAGTCAGACTCAATATGGTAAACTCCTGATCTCAGGTTAGTCACATGCCCCAACTAAAATCCTGGTCATTGCAAAGGTACACGTAACAAATAATTGTGCACCACCAGCCTGAGTGGATAGTGAATGAATGAGTATGCAACTCCTACTCAATAAGTCCATATATCAGTACGGTTCCTCTCTATGATCATCACCGGGGTCTATTACACTCTACGCCAGCTTGCCGCCCCTATCCGAGCTCATAACTGGGTAAGTGGAAGATACCTCACTATCTGCCTGCCAATATCGAGCTCGGCTGGCCAATAGCGGACCCATTCCTCAAGCTGGTCAAACTCAACCTAGACATTACTCCCTCACTCAGGCTGGTAAGGTCACGCCCCCTCCCAATCGACCACGACACAGTGGGAGACACGGCCTACTGGTATATGGCCCTCATGCGCTCATATATCTCATATATATCCACTCAGTTTCGACGTTGGGACGTCTCCTAGCCACGGAGGTTTAGGGATTTTCACCGAGGGACATCTATGGCGCCCGTATATGTCACGCCCCAAACCCGGAGATCGGACTCACAGGAATTTTGATCACCGAATCCGGTGCCGACAACCTCCGTAGTACCCCATTCTTGGCTCTCAGCACTCTTGCGCCAGATTCTGATCCTGGGATCCTACAAGGAGGATTTTTTTTTCCACGTACATTTATCTTGTAAGAAGCATAACCAAGTTTACCCAAATCACAAAGGCAACATCATCATCACATGTCCACTAATATAATCATTTGAGTACAATGCGGAAAGGAAAATACATAAATCGAAAATCAAGCTCCAGAAGACCGCTGCACGCTCTAAGCTCAACATTGCTGCAACCTAACATCACCTGCATACATCTATCATGCATAAGCTTATAGAAGCTTAGAGAGTGGTGTAAGTGTGTGCACAAGATAGGTGCTAAGTAAGCAATATAAGAGAAATCAGAGTAAGCGGAAATACTAACAAGCTCATAAATCATACGATATCAGAGTAATGCGAAAATATACTGATAGGCCCATAAATACCATTAACCTTATCCAGGCTATGCGATACAAAAATATAGTAAAAACAATATAATATACTGATGAACCAATGTAGATCAGCTATGCAATGCGGATACAGCAAGCCAAATATCAGATGCCGATGATGCAATGCAATATGCAAATCCTGATGAGTCCACAAATACCGTCAGTCGTATCTAGGCCATATAAATGCATAAACATAGTCACCCCAAATACCATATGTTGCGGATGTAATGCGATATGCGGTGCGAATGGAATGAACATGCTGGAGTGTGAAGTCAGGATGATAGTACGTGGTATCGCAGGCTATGGGGTCCATCACAAGGGACTTCTATCCAAACCAGTCTCATACCAAAATTTGGATAGTCGAACTCAATGTGGTAAACTCCTGATCTCAAGTTAGTCGCGCGCCCCAACCGAAATTCTGGCCATTGCGAAGGTACACGTACAATTTGTTGCGCACCACGAACCTGAGTGGATAGTGAATGAATGAATGAATGAGTATACAACTCCTGTCCAAAAGTCCACATATCAGTACAGTTCATCTTTGGGATCATCACTGGAGTCTATTACACTCTACGCTAGCTTGCCGCCCCTATCCGAACGCACAACTGGGTAAGTGGAAGAGACCTCACTATCCGCCTACCAATATCGGGCCTGGCTCGTCGATAGCGGACCCATTCCTCAAGTTGGTCAAACTTAACCTAGACATTGCCCCCTCACTCAGGCGGGTAAGGTCACACCCCCTCCAAACCGACCACGACACCATGGGAGAAGCGACCTACTGGTATACAGCCCTCATGCGCTCATATATATCCACTCGGTCTCGACGTTGGGGCTTCTCCTGGCCACGTAGGTTTAGGAATTTTCACCCAGGGACATCTATGGCGCCCGTATGCTAGAACTAAACATTTTTGATGTCCCATCTGGTCATCCACGATATGCCTGTAGAGGCTACGGCCCTGATGTCACTAGGGCGTACAGTAATCATAATGCAAGATGCATGAGTCATACGAACCAGCCATGCATCAATCTTGCGCATACCGTGCGCTCATGTGAGATAACCTCTGCCTATCAAGGAGTCTCATAACAACATGTTCAATGACATATGCAATAATCAACCACATCTCATAACAAGCATGCAGATGATGCATATGGGCATGTATCATGATATTATACTGTCACATACTCATAATTGGTATCGAATGATATACTCATAATCGGTATCGATAACCGGCACCAATAATCGACCTCGACAATCAGCCTCGACAATGTGGACATTTAACCAACATTGCCCCTAAGGAATGGCCCACATAGAGCCAAACATATAATGGGCCCACGGCCTCATACAAAGGCCTAATATTCAACACAGAAGACCTTACTCATAGGCCACATATATACAATAGGCGGGCCCTGCTCATGGGCCTCAAATACATGAAATGGGTCATGCATCATTGGCCTAATATATATCCCAATAGGCCTTGCCCATAGGCCACGAATACATCACAGTGGACCTTACCCATGGGCTATGAATACCTCACGATAAGCCTTGCCCATGGGCCTTAAATACTTCACAATGGGCCTCGATAAATCAGAATCGCCTCGATACTCGACCTCGACAATCAGAATCAGCAAATCAGTCACGTCAATCGGGATTGGCAATCGGTCACGATAATCGGGATTGGTCGATAATCAGAATCGACAAATCGGTCACGTTAAGCAGAATCGACAATTGATCACGATAATCAGGATCGGTCGATAATCAAAAATGGTAAATTGGTCACGTTAAGCAGAATCGACAATCGGTCACGATAATCGGGATTGGTCAATAATCAGAATCGGCAAATTGGTCACGTCAATCGGAGTCGGTAATCAGTTACAACAATTGGAATCGATCGATAGTCAGAATCGGCAAATCAGTCACCAATCGGAGTCGGTAATCGGTCACAACAATCGGAATCGATCGATAATCAAAATCGGCAAATCGGTCACCAATCGGAGTCGGTAATATGTCACGACAATCGAAATCGATCGATAATCAAAATCAGCAAATTGGTCACGTCAAGCGGAGTCGGTAATCGGTCATAACAATCGGAATCGATCGATAATTAAATCGGCAAATCGGTCACCAATCGAAGTCGATAATCGGTCACAACAATCAGAATCGATCGATAATCAGAATCGATAAATTAGTCACCAATCGGAGTCGGTAATTGGTCACGACAATTGGAATCGATCGATAATCAGAATCGGTAAATCGGTCACATCAATCGGAGTCGGTAATTGGTCACAACAATCGGAATAGATCGATAATCAGAATCGACAAATCGGTCACCAATCGGAGTCAGTAATCGGCCACAACAATCGAAATCAATCGATAATCAGAATCGGCAAATCGATCATCGATTAGAGTCGGTAATCAGTCATGACAATCGGAATCGATCGATAATCAAAATCGGCAAATCGGCCACGCTAATCGGAGCCGACAATCGAAGTCGGCCTCGATCGATAATCGGCAATCGGCCATGACAAATCAAAATCGGTAATTGACCTCGATCGATAATCGGTAAATCGATCACATCAATCGGGATCGACAATCGGTGATAATAGGTCTAACGAGGTTTAAGGGAAGTTCACAATGAGGACATTAAACCATCATCGCCCGTCAATGTGGTCATTAAACCATCGTTGCTCCCAAGACATGACCCACCATAATCATCATTACATACATCATGGAGTAATCACACATCGCAATGAGCCTCATATACATCACATTTGGCCCCATAAGAATGTCCCACATACGTCTCATTGGGCCTCACTCGTGGCTATTATATACCTCACACTGGGCCTCAACCCATGGGCTATCAAATACATCAAGTGGATCGCATCCATGGGCCGCACCAATGGGCTTCATATATATCAATTGGGCTGCATCAATGGGCTGCACTAATGGGCCTAATACATATCACAATGAGCCTTGCCCATAGGCCACGAATACATCACAACGGGCCTTGCCCTTGGGCCTCAGATTCAAGCAAGTGGGCCCCATCATATGGGCCTTGTATACATCACATCGGGCCTGGGCCCAATATACATCACAATGGGCCTCTCCATCTGGGCCGCAATTCCATCATAATGGGCCCTATCCCTTGGGCCTCAAATACATCACAATGGACCTCTCCATCTAGGCCTCACATACATCACACTGAGCCATACAACAGGTGGGCCCTCCACAACCAGCAGGTGGGTCTGCACCTCCTAAATGGGCCCACCAAATGAACAACATAGATGTACAACTCATACATCAAGGTGGACCCTACCATAACGTTTATTTTCCATCCAATCTATTCACAAGGTCACAAGACCTAGATAAGAGGAAAACAAATTGCATACTTATCCAAAACTTTCGTACTCCCAAAAGGAGTTTCAATGGTAGGCATTCAATCCCCACTAGCTTTTGTGGTGTGGTCCACCTGATCAATGGTTGGATTGCATGGTGTGGCCCACTGTGATGTGTTTAAGATCCAACCTATTCATAAGTTAACATAGAATAGATGAAGTGAAAACATAATATCAGTTTGATTTAAAACTAATGTGGCCCGTAGAAATTTTGAACGGTGGATGTCACTATCCCTGCTACTGCAAATGGTGGGGTCCACTTGAACTTTGAATCTAACTCATTCCTATGCCATAAAATGATCTCTTAAAATGGTTGGACGGTATAGATGAAGCACGTATAACATGCGGGGCCCACAGAACTTGCTGCTGGAAACAGTAGCTATATAACTGGTGTGGCAGATCAGCCAGTCAACGCCCATCGTCCATTTGGGTGCTCTGGATTACAAATGGATGGACGGCGCTGGAAGAACTCATACATCATGTGGGGCCTCGTGCAAATGAACGAACGGTGTGGATGCAAATATACATCACGGTGGACTCCACCCGTCCAACTGAGGAATGGACGGCGTGGATATAAACTTACATCAGTGGTGGGTCTCACGCACGTGGCCCACCTATAGTATATATATATATATATATATATATATATATATATATATATATATCATATCCTATAATATAATATATTATATTATAACAAAAGCCACCGTCCAGATAATCTCATGATCTGGACGGTGCATATATGAGGTATATATCTTGGTGGGTCCACACGTGTGGCCCACCTCATCATATATATTATTCATACACATGCATATATATTACATATACATTCCTTTTAAAATAATAATAATAATAATAATAAGATAGTCCAGTGTGCTGGACATTTTTCATGGTAAAATCCCACCATTTCGGATCGACGGTGAGGATAAATCTCATACCTCAAATAAGGTGCGGCCCACATTGCAACGGCCACTAGCCAATCCGTTATCAAATGGATCTCACGTGCGGAACCCACCAGCTCAAGAAGAGCCGATATTTGTGTTTTTCCATCCAACAGATCCTTTAGGTCGGTTCCACAGGGTGGATAGCGTGGATAAAATATATACTTCGTGATGGGCCACACACACGCACACCATCCATATAAGAGAGAAAGGAAGAGAGAGAGGGAGAGAGAGAGAGAGAAACGGTGAGCTAGAGGGACCCTGCCACTATGGGCCCCTCTCTACATTACATACATCAATGTGGGTCCCACAATAAGTGGGTACAAAATTTGAAATCAATGGTGGATCACCCACCTATGGCCTCCTTCTTTAGCTCCTTGGATTCCTTGGCTCCTAAGCTCCTTCTTTAAGGGAGTGAGATGAATTTTGAAGGGTTGGATGGTGAGATGAGGGGTTAGGAAAATGGTCCCTCTCTTGCATTCTTCTCTCCGTAGAGTTCTCTCATGGAAGCTTGGGATGGAATGAGATGGAGAGAGAGAGAGAGAGAGAGAGAGAGAGATGGGATGAAAATGGGTGGGTGGAACGGGTGTTGTGAGAAAAAGATATGGATGGTATGGGCTTGTTTGAATTTTGGTAAAAGAGTGATGGGTAGGGAGAGAGAGTTTGACTTATAGGAAAAGAGGGAGTGATCATTTGTACTTAGGATAGGGTGAGGTGGCATGGGGTATGGGTAGTGTACTTGACTTGATGGATGTGACATATAGTAGAGATTCCCTCAAAATTCGCAACGCACGGCGTTTCTTTGGAATGAACGCGGACCCATATCTTCAGGCTCGGGTATCGGATCGGTGCGCGAGTCACGACGTTGGAACCACGGTGACGACACAGTCGCTAGAGTACAAGTTTCGAGTCGAGTCGACTCTGATATGCAGGACTCAGCTTAGGATTGCATGCAATCATCGGATACGAGTCGAGGGTCGCCGGAATTCGACCGGAAGGACTGCGGAAGCCTACGGAATGGTACTGGCTAGGATACGAGTCTCACAGTATATTAGAACCAAACATTTTCGGAACCGACTTCGACAAACGGAATCGGCCTCGATAAATCAGAATCGGCCTTGACAAACAGAACCGGCCTCAACAATCGGTCTTGGCAATCAAAATCGGCCCTCGACAATCGAAATCGGCTTCAACAATTAGAATCGACACTCGAAATCGGTCTCGATACTCGGCCTCGACAATCGGAATTAGCCTATACAATCGTCCTCTACAAATTGAAATCGGCCTCGATACTCAGCCTCGATAATCGGAATCGGCCTATACAATTGGCCTCGACAAATCGGAATCGGCCTATACAATCGACCTCGATATTCGGCCTCGACAATCAAAATCGACCTATACAATCGGCCTCAACAAATCAGAATTGGCCTCGACAAATGGAATCGGTCCTTGATAATCAGAATTGGCCTAACCAAGGGCCTAAGGGAAGGTCACAATGTGGACATTTAAACATCATTGCCCATCAATGTAGACGTTCAACCAACATTACTCCCAAGCAGTAGCCCACATAGAGCTAAACATAAAGTGGGCCCATGGCTTCACACAAAGGCCTAATACACATCATGATGGGTTGCAACCCATGGGCCTCAAATATAACAAGTGGGCCACATCAATGGGTCGCACCAATGGGCCTCATATACACAACAGGTGGGCCGTACTCATGGGCCTCAAATACATAACATGTGGGCCCTATACATGGGTCTCATATGCATCAAATGGGCCACATATCTGGGCCTAATACATATCACAATGGGCCACATACAAGGGCTACATACATATCACTATGGGCCGCATCACATGGGCTGGAAATACATCTCGATGGGCCGCATCCATGGGCCTAAAATCTATCATAATGGGCCTCAACACATGGGCCATAAATTCATCACATCAAGCCTTGCCCCATGGTCCTCGAATACATCACAATGGGCCACAACCCATAGGCTTCAAATACACAATAGGCGGGCCCCATGTACACAATAGGCGGGCCCTACACATGGGCCTCAATACATCGCAAGTGGGCTTCGAATATACATCACATTGGGCCTCATGAATGGGCTGCAAATACATTAAGGTAGGCCTCATGGATGGGCCACAAATACATTAAGGTGAGCCTTACAGATAGGCCACAAGATACATCAAAGTGGGCCTAACAGATGGGAGCTTAGATTACATCTAAAATCATTTAAATAGTTGCAGGTGCACATGTGTATCACTGTACACATCATTCCATGGGACACATGGCCTACTAATGATGATCAGCACCATCCAAACATTGCCTAAGTAAATTTGCACCATCCAAACATGTCCAGCACCATCCAGCACTGTTTGGACGGTGTGGATGAAACAAATACATCATGGTGTGGTCCATACTGGCAAAACAGGTGGATGGCTTGCACAAACAACACATCATGGAGGGGCCCACACGAGTAGACGGTGTGGATGAAACAGATGAACGGTGTGTATAAGACCGTACATCAAGGTGCGTCCCACCATCGGACGGTTGGGATATAACACATACATCACAGTGCACCACACACCTGCATGGTCCAGATGGTCGGTGTGGGGCGGAACAAATACATCAAGGTGGGTCTCAGCCCCACACGTGCCACACGTGTGGGGTGACCCCTCATCCAAACAAATGGATGGCTAAAGGAAAACACATCCATCACGGTGCTTGCAAACACCGTCCAGATGAACGGTGTGTGTAAGACACATACATCTTGGTGGCCCTCACAGGCTGCTGACGTAATCCAGTGGTGGGACTCACCAACCTGACCAATGTATGGTGGATGAAACCGTACCTCATGGTGGAGGCCCACATACCTACTGACGAAATGCTGCATCAGCAGTAACTGCGTGCTGAGTGGGACCTACCGTCCTTGCTTGGACGGTGTGGGTACACCACATGTGTGAAGTGGGCTCACCTGGTGGGCCATCCCACGGATGGTCGACGTGGTTTAAACACATATATTACAGTGGGTTTCCACCTTCCAGAAGGATGGACGGTGTGGATATAAAACATATACATGAGGTGGGTCCACGTGGTGGCCCAGGGCCCCACAAACCAAGCTAATATTTGTGTTTTCCATCCAGCATCCAGGCAAGACGGATGGCCTGGATAGGATACAAGGGCCAGGTGGGTCCACACGTGTGGGACCCACCGGTTATATAATATATGTATATTATATTATATAATATTATTTATTATTATAATATATATATATATATATATACACACACACATATAGGGGGGTGGGGGGACCACGGCTGATGGCCATTGTGGGTAAAACACATACATCACGTCGGCCACATGGCCCAGTCAACGGTGTGGATTTCACATGGACAACATGGTGGGTCCCACACCACATATCATCACCATCATCAACAAAAGAAAAGTAGAGAGAGACGGATGGAGGAGGGCCCCCGCCACTATGGGCCCCTTAATACAATACATACATCATGATGGGTCCCACTATACATGGGCCCTCAAATCATCAAAATCTCACAATCAAATCATAAAATGCACCCACCTTTGATCTTCTTGGACTTCTTCTTCCATCAACGCATCCTAGAGCTCCGGGGGATGCATTTCAACTGTGGAGATGATCTTTGGATGGTGGGATTAGGTGGTAGGGAGGTGGGCCACACCTAGTTTTCTCCTCTCCCTTGAACGTTGGATTTTCATGGGAGTTTGCTTGAAATGAATGAATGAGAGAGAGATGAGAGAGGGTGAGAGAAGTGATGGGATAGAGGGATCGTGAGGTGATGGGAAAGTTAACTTTTGGGGTTGCTTTTGTACTTGGAAATGGAAAGAGTAATGGGTTGAATGATGGGTGTACTTTTGACAAGTGAGGTGATTGATGTGATGGATTCTCTTGGATTTTGCAACGCGCGGCGTTTTTTCTCGAACTAAACGTCGGCCCACACTCCTGACCTGTATATCGCATCGACGCGTCGAAATCGCGGTAATGACGCGGTCGCAAGGATACAAATCTCGGGTCAAGCCGACTTTATAATACGAGACACGACTCAAGGCTGCGCGCAAACACTGATAACAGATCACGAGTCGCTGGAATTCGACTGGGAGGATCGCGAAAGCTTATGGAACAGTACGGGCCAAGATACGGGCCTCACAGATTTTCATATTAAAGGTGGGTTCCACGTGGAAATGGCCCACCATAGCATATTTATATAATATAATATATTATATAATATCTATTATTATATATTATAATATTATATAATATCACATGTAAATGGACGGTGATGGATACACATGAATACATCAAGGTGGGTCCACATGGCAGCCCACTAAGGTTTGGATCAACTGATGTTTGTATTTTCCTTCATCCAAGTTTGAAAAGCAAGGTAGGCTCCACCAGTGGGTTGTAATGTGGTCCACTAAATGGACAGCATGGATATAATATATAAATCATCAGGTAGGCCATCAACAATGAAAGAGAGAAAATGAGAGAGAGAGAGAGAGAGAGAGAGAGAAAGAACGATGGATTGGAGGGACCCCGCCACTATGGGCCCCTCTTTGATCACAATACATAAATCAAAGTGGGTCCCATCATAAGTGGGCCCTTAAATGGAAATCAATGGTGGATCACCCACTTATCGGCCTTCTTCTTTAGCTCATTGGACTCCTATGCTCCTTGCCTTCCATTTTAATGGAAGTATGAGAATGAGTGGTCGAGATGAGAGATGAGAAGGTGGGCCACACTTAGTTTTGGGAGAGTGCTTAGACGTTGGAAGCTCTCATGGGATTTGGGAATTGCTTAGAGAATGAGAGGGAGAGAGGAATGATTGATTGATATGGGATGGGTGTCGTAAGGAAACGGGATGGAGAGGTATGAGTGTGTTTGAATTTTTGTAAAAGAGTGATGGGTAGGGGAGAGAGAGAGTTGACTTATGGAAAAAGGATGAATAGGTGTTGGTACTTGAGGTATGGTGTGTACTTGATTGATTGATTGATTGATTGATTGATGGGACATGTTATAGAGATTCCCTCAAAATTCGCAACGCGCGGCGTTTCTTTGGAATGAATGCAAGCCCACATCTCCTAGCCCGAGTATCGGTTCGGTGTGAGAGTCACCGCGTTGGAATCGCGGCAATGGTGCGGTCGCTAGGGTACAAGATTCAGCTCGAGCCGACTTTGATATGGAGGACTCGTCTTAGGATCGCGCGTAAACGTCGGATACGGGTCGAGGATTGCCGGAATTCGACCGAAATGACCGCGGAAGCCTACGGAATGGTACGAACTAGGATACAGGTCTTACATATGTGCGAGGCCCATTGTGATGCATTTGAGGGCTAGGCGATGGAGTCCATTGCGATGTATATTAAGCCCATGTGAGAGGCCCATCTTGATGTGTATTAATCTCTTGAATGAGGCCCATGGTGTTGTATATTAGGTCCTTGTGTGAAGTCATGAGTCCACTATATGTTAGGCTCTATGTGGGTCATTTCTTGGGAGCAATGTTGGTTAAATGTCCACATTGTCGAGGCCGATTGTTGATGTCGGTTATTGATACCAATTATGAGTATGTGACAGCATAACATCATGTTACATGCCCATACGCATCATCTATATGTTTATTGTGAGATGTGATTGACCATTGCATATGCTATAGTACAGATGGTTTATGGGACTCCCTGATAGGTGGAGTTATCCCACATGAGCGCACGGTATGCACAAGATTGATGCATGATTGGACTATATGAATCATGTATATTGCATTGTGTGATTGTGATTACTATACGCCTTAGCGATATCAGGGTTGTGACCTCCACAGGTATGTCGTGAATGACTAGATAGGACATCAAAAATGCTTGGTTCGAGCATCTAGGCACTTTAAATGTCCGTGGGTGAAAGTCCCTAAACCTCCGTGGCCAAGAGATGCCCCAACGTCTAGACCGAGTGGATATATGAGCGCCCGAGTGCAGAATACCAGTAGGTCATGTCTCCCACCATGTTGTGGTCGGTTGAGAGGGGGTGTGGCCTTATCCGCCTGAGTGAGGGGGCTATAAGCTACACTGAGTTTGACCAGCTCCCAAATGGGTCCGTTATCGACGAGCTAGGTAGGCATTGGTATACTACTGGCAGGCGGGTAGTGAGATCTTTTTCACACATTGGGCTACGCTGCCAACTGGGGCGGTAGCCAACTTGGAGTGTACTAGACCCCGGTGATGATTCCAAAGATGTACGGTGCTGATATGTGAACTTATTGAGCAGGAGTTGCATACTCATTCATTCATTCACTATTCACTCGGGCTGGTGGTGCGCAACTATTTGTTACGTGTACCATCGCAACGGCTAGGATTTCGTTTGGGGTGCGTGACTAACCTGAGATCAGGAGTTTACCACATTGAGTCTGACTATTCAAATTTAGGTATGGGACTGGTTTGGATAAAAGTCCCTTATGATGGACACCATAGCCTGCGATACTATATACTATCATCCCGAATTCGCTCTAGCTTGTTCATTTCATTCGTACTGCATATTACAGTGCATCCACAGCATTTAGCATTTTGGGTTGCCATGTTTTTGCATTGATATGGTCGTTCGCATTCAAGCCTTGCATTGCATAGCCTTGGTATGGCTGATGGCACTCGTGGACTTATCAGTATATTTTCATTTACTCTGATATCGTATGATTCATAATCTTGTCAGTATTTCCGCCTATTTCGATATTGTATGATTTGTGGCATTGCATTGCATACTCGGCACTTATGTTGCGCACACACTTTCACCACTCACTAAGTTTTCTATAAGCTTATGCATGGTAATGTGTGCAGGTAGCGTTAGGTCGCAGGGGAAGCGTGGAGCTTGGAGCATGCAGCGTCTTCTGGAGCTTTAATTTTCGATATATCTATTTCCCTTTCAGCATTGTATTCAAATGTTTATATTAGTGGATATGTGATGATGATGTTGCCTTTGTGATTTGGGTATACTTGTGGTTATGCTTCTTATGAGATAAATGTAGGTTAAAAAATTCTCCTTGTAGGATCCCAAGATCGGAGCCTGGCGTATGGGTGCTGGGAGTCGAGAATGGGGTACTACGGAGGCTATCGGCACCGGCTTTGGCAATCGAAAATTTTATGAGCCTGATTTTCGGGTTTGGGGTGTGACAGGGCTTCTCCTAGCCTCGAAGGTTTAGAGATTTTCACCTAGGGCCATCTATGGCAGCCCGATGCCAATAACAGATTTCTGGTGTCCCATATGGCCATCCACGATGTGTCTGTGAAGGCTACGGCCTTGATGTCGCTAAGGTGTACAATAATCACAATACACAATATAAGATGCATGAGTCATACAATCCAGTTATGCATCAATCCTGTGCATACCGTGCGCTCATGTGAGATAACCTCGGCCTATTAGGGAGTCTCATAACAACCTACCCAATGACATATGCAATGGTCAACCACATCTCATAACAAATATACAGATGATGCGTATGGGCATGTATCATGATGCTATGTAGTCACATACTCATAATCGGTATCAATAACCGGCATCGACAATCAACCTCGACAATGTGGACATTAAACCAACATTGCCCCCAAGGAATGGCCCACATAGATCCTAACATATAATGGACTCATGGCCTCACACAAGGGCCAAATATACAACACCATGGGCCTCACTCAAGAGCTTAATACACATCACAATGAGCCTTTCACATGGGCCAAACATATATCATAATGCGCTCCATCGCATGGCCTTCAAATGCATCACAATGGGCCTCATCACATAGGCCTCATATACATCACATTAGGCCTTAAACATAGGTTGAAAACAAATCACAACGGGCCTCAAATATGGGCTACATATACATCACATTGGGCCTCAAACACGAGTCGAATGTACATCACAATGGGCCTCAAATACGGGCCGCATATGCATTACATTGGGCCTCGACAATCGAAATCGGCCTCAACAATTGGAATCGGCATCGACAATTGGAATCGGAATCGGTCTCGATAATTGGAATTGGAATTGGCCTCAACAATCGGCCTCGATAATCTGAATTGGCCTCGATAATCGGCATCGACAATCAGAATCAAAATCAGCCTCAACAATCGGCCTCGACAGTCGGAATCGGCATTGATAATTGGCCTCGACAATCGGAATTGGCGTCGACAATCGGAATCGGCGTCGATAATTGGCCTCAATAATCGGAATCGGCCTCGACAATTGGAATCAGAATCAGCCTCAACAATCGGCCTCGACAATCGAAATCAGAATCGGCCTCAATAATCGGTCTCGACAATCGGAATCGGTATCGACAATCGGAATCGGAATCGGCCTCAACAATCGGCCTCGACAATCAAAATCAGCCTCGACAATCAGAATCGGTATCGACAATCAGAATCGGCCTTGATAATCGGAATCGGCCTCGATGATCGGTTGAATAAGACCGACGGGAAGGTCACAATGTGGACATTAAACCATCATTACCCATTAATGTGGCCATTTAACCAACATTGCTCCCAAGGAGTGGCCCACATGGAGCCAAATGTATAGTGGGCCCATGGCCTCACACAAGAGCCTCACATACAACATAATGGGCATCGCATGGGCCTCATATACATTAATGGGTCACATCACATGGGCCTCATATATATTATATTGAGCCTCTTAAATACAACAAGTGGGCCACACTACTTGGGCCGCACCATCTACACCATTCATCTATATTTAAGGATCATTTTAGAGCATTACCAAGAAAATAAATCATATCGAAAGATTATCTGGACCATACCACTAATAACAGTGGAGATAATGATTTTCATCATTTAAAATTTGCCAAGGCCCACCATAACATTTATTTTCCAATCTGTTCATAAGGTCACAAAGACATGAATAAGGGGAAAGACAAATTCATATTGATCAGGAACTTCTATGACCCCAAAAAGTTTCAAGGGTGGACGTTCAATCTCCACTAATTTTTGCAGTGTGGTCCACCTGATAGACGGTGGGATATAACATACACATCATGTATGGGACCCACAAAACTTGCAGACGTCAGCATAACAGCTAGGTGGGGTCCCCACCATCCAGATGGACGGTTGGGATAAAATACATATATCATGGTGGGGTCCACTGCAGAGATGGACGGTGTGGATCAAATCCACACAGCACATGGGGTCCATGCAAATGGATGGTGTGGATCAAACCCACACAACTTGCTGATGTCAGTACCATAGCTGTAAGGCCCGTATCCTAGATCGTAACATTTCGTAGGTTTCCGCGGTCTTCCCAGTCGAATTCTGGCAATCCTCGACCTGTATCTGATGTTTGTGCGCGATCCTAAGCCGAGTCCTGCATACCAAAGTTGGCTTGACCCGAAACATGTATCTTAGCGACCGCGCCGTTGCCGCGGTTCCAACGCCGCGACTCGCACACTGATCTGATGCCCAGGTCAGAAGATATGGGCTCGTGTTCAATCTGAAGAAACGCAGTGCATTGCAAATTCTGAGAGAATCTCTACAACCTATCCCATCAATCAATCAATCAATGTCAAGTACATGTCATACAACAAGTGCAAGCAACCTATCTCTCTCCCATTCCCAAAGTCAACTCTCTCTCTCTCTCTCTCCACTCATCCCTTTCTTACAACTCCATCACCCATCACCCATCATCCCATCCCTTTTCACCCATCACTTCCCTCTCTCTCTCTCTCATTCTCTCTCTTCACTCCCAAGCAATAAAAAAAATCTATCGTCCAACCCTTCCAAGAGCAACCCAAGTGTGGCCCACTTCTCTACCATCCAATCTCTCATCTCCACTATCAAAACTCCATCATCCACCATCAAAAGTTGAGCATAGGAGCTAAGGAGGCTAAGGGACTAAGAAGAAGGCCAACAGGTGGGTGTTCTAACCATCAAATTTGTTATTTGAAGGCCCACTTGTGGTGGGACCCATTTTAATATATACATTGTATGGAGGGGCCCATAGTGGCGGGGTCCCTCCGCTACCAGATCTCCCTCTCTCTCCTTCTTTATTCTTTCTCTCTCTTTTGATATGTGTGGCTCACCCTGATGCACCCCCACCATGAAGTATGTATTATATCTATGCCATCCTTATGGGGCCCACCTTGCTGGACCATTCAGCGGCAGGCCTGCTGGCCTGTCCAGATGAAGAGAAAACACAAGTATCAGTTTGATCCAATGGTGGGCCATGCTGTCATGGACCCACCTTGATGTATTTTCCACGCAGCCCATCCAGGCATGGCTGAGGTAGATACAAACCTTAGGTGGAGCACACCATGCTCTATCCAGCTTATGGGACCACCGTGACGTGTGTGTTATATCCTAGTGGTCTAGTCCACTAGACATGGACCCCACTTTGATGCATGTACCTGATCCACACCAACCATCAAATTTCCTAGCTCATTTTAGGCGTTGAGCCAAAAAATGAAGCTGATCCAAAACTCTGGTAGGCCACACTGTCTAGAACATTATTTTAGTAGTTAAAAATTATTAAGGCCCGCTATGATGTTTCTGTGCGTCAAAAAATACCTAATATTGGGTTTGTTAGACCTGTCACAAACACAGGGACCCAATTGGCGAGTAGATCTTCCTTATATGGGCCCCACCTATGAAAATCCACTAAATAAAAATAAAAATAAAATAAAAATAATAATACATCATCCGTCCAAAGAGCGTCCAGACTCTTTGGATGCTGGACTGTTTCTTTTGATATTTTATTATATATATACACACACACACACACACACACACACACACTGAGAGAGAGGGAAGTGGGATGGCCCACCTATGTGGGACCCATCCTGGTGTATGTATTGTATACCCACCCCATCCATATCTTTGATCCAGACCGTCCAGCGGTCTGGACATGGATGGATACACCGTGATGTATGGGTTGTATCCCCACTGTCCAAAGGCAGGGACGGTGGGGCCACTATCACGTGTGGGGCCCTACCGTGATGTATATTTCATATTTGCACCGTCCATTTGGACAATGACATGTGGGCCTTAATCATGGTGTAGGTTTGATATCCAAACCGTTCATCTGTTGAGCGTGTGGGAACCACCATCACCGTCCATCCATTTGGCAAGACTGTCTCAAGGCTTGAGACTAAAAATAAGACAGATCCAGTCATTAGATGGACCACACTACAGAAAACAGTGGATTGAACGTCCACCATTGAAAACCCCTTGGGTTACAGGGTTTTGGACCAATATGATATTTATTTTTCCTCTATATCCAGGTCTTTGTGACCTTATGCACACTAGATGGAAAATAAATACTATAGTGGGCCCATCGAAAATTTAACTATGGAAATCTTTATCACCACTATTATTTGTGGTATGGTCCAAATGATCCTTGGAATATGATTTTTAAATAATGCTCTATAATGATCTCTAACAATGGATGAAGGGTGTAGTTGGTACGGCCCATTGGTTTGGCCCATTTAATGTATTAGGGGCCCACTTGATGAAGCTAATTTAATGTATTTGGGGCCCACTTTATGAGGCCCGATTTGATGTATTTGGGGCCCATTGAATCGGTCCATTTGATTCGGCTCATTGACTCGGCTCATTTGTATCGGCCCATTTGATCAGCCCAATTAACTTGGCCCATTTGAGTCGACCCATTGACTCGGCTCATTTGTATTTGCCTATTTGATCGACCTAATTGACTCGGCCCATTTGATCGGCCCATTTGATTTGGCCCCTTTGTACTGTCCCATTTGATTTAATCCACTTTATTCGACCCGTTGATACGGCCCGATGTTATGTACATTGGCCCATGAGTAAGGCCCAATAAGTTACATTTGGAGCCCATGGATTGAGGCCCTTAAGATGCATTTGGGGCCCATTGAAATGTATTTGGAGTCCATGGGTAGAGGCTCTTTGTGACATGTGAGAGGCCCACTTGATGTACTTGAGGCCCATTGGTGCGGCCTATCTATGAGGCCCATCATGATGTATTTTTGGCCCATGTGCGGGGCCCACCTGTTTGTATTTTGGCCCATGTGACAGGGCCCACTTGCCTTGTATTTTGAGGCCCATGTGATAGGGCCCACCTGCCTTGTATTTAAGGCCCATATGATGGGGCCCACCTACTTGAATATAAGGCCCATGGGCAAGGCCCATTGTGATGTATTCGAGGCCCATGGGCAAGGCCCATTATGAAGTATTCAAGGCCCAGGTACGTGGCCCATTTGATGTATATGAGACCCATGTGTAGGGCCCGCAAGCTGTGTGTTTGAGGCCCATGTGCAAGGCCCACCTATCGTGTATATGAGACCCATTAATGCGGTCCACTTGATGTATATTGAGGCCCATGGGTCATATCCCCATTATGATGTATTTGAGGACCATGGGTCATGGCCCATGGTGATATATATTAGGCCTATGTATTTGGCCCATTGTGATGTATATTAGACCCTTATATGAGGCCGTGGGCCCACTATATGTTCGGCCCTATGTGGGCGACTCCTTGGGAGCAATGTTGGTTGAATGTCCATGTTAATGGGCAATGATGGTTAAATGTCCTCATTGTGACCTTCCCATAGGCCTTGTTAAGCCTTCTCATCGATGTCGGTTACTGATTCCGATCATCGAGGCCGATTATCGATCGATTCTGATTGTCGTGGCCGATTGCCGATTATCGTGGTCGATTGCAAATTGTCGATTATCGTGGCCAATTGCCGATTGCCGATTCTGATTGTCATGGCCGATTGCCGATTCTGATTATCGAGGCCCAATGTGATGTATATGCAGCCCGTATTTGAGGCCCGTTGTGAGGTGTATTCAGCCCGTGTTTAAGGCCTAATGTGATGTATATGAAGCCTATGTGATGAGGCCCATTGCGATACATTTGAGGGCCAGGCGATGGAGCCCATCATGATGTATGATAGGCCCATGTGAAAGGCCCATCATGATGTGTATTAAGCTCTTGAGTGAGGCCTGTGGTATTGTATATTTGACCCTTGTGTGAGGCCATGGGTCCACTATAGGTTAGGCTCTATGTGGGTCATTCCTTGGAGGCAATGTTGGTTCAATGTCCACATTGTCGAGGTCGATTGTCGATGCTGGATATTGATACCGATTATGAGTATGTGATAGCATAGCATCATGATACATGCCCATACGTATCTTCTTCATGTTTGTTATGAGATGTGGTTGACCATTGCATATGTCATTGGGCAGGTTGTTATGAGACTCCTTGATAGGCGGAGATTGTCTCGCACGAGCGTATAGTATGCGCAGGATTGATACATGAATGGATTGTATGATTCATGCATCTTACATTGTGTGTTGTAATTACTGCACACCCTAGCGACATCAGGGTCGTAGCCTCCACAGGCATGTCGTAGATGGCTAGATGAGACACCGAAAATGTTTCATTTGAGCATCTGGGCACTTTAGATGTCCGTGGGTGAAAGTCTCTAAACCTCCATGGTCAGGAGACGCCCCAACGACTAGACCGAGTGTATACATGAGCACCTGAGTGTCGAATACCAGTAGGCCGCATCTCTCACTGTGTCGTGGTCGGTTAGGAGGGAGTGTGGCCTTATCCGCCCGAGTGAGGGGGCTATAAGCTAGGCTGAGTTTGACCAGCTCCCAAATGGGTCCGCTATCGACTAGCTGGGTAGGCATTGGTATACTACTGATAGGCAGGTAGTGAGGTCTTTTCTATTTGCTAGGCTATACGGCCAGCTGGGGCAGTAGCTAGTTTGGAGTGTACTAGACCCTGGTGATAATCCCAGAGATATACGGTGCTGATATGTGGACTTATTGAGCAGGAGTTGCATACTCATTCACTCATTCACTATTCACTCGGGCTAATGATGCGCAACTATTTATTACGTATACCGTCGCAACGGCCAGGATTTCGATTGAGGCACGTGACTAACCTAAGATTAGGAGTTTACTACATTGAGTCTGACTATCCAAATTTATGTATGAGACTAGTTTGGATAGAAGTCTCTTGTGATGGACCACATAGCCTGTGATACTACGTACTATCATCTTGAATTCACTCCGGCTTGTTCATTTCATTCCCACTGCATATTGCATTGCATCCGCAGCATTTAGAATTTTTGGTTGCCATGTTTCTGCATTGATATGGCCGTTAGCATTCATACCTTGCATCGCATAGCATTAGTACGGCTGATAGCACTCATGGACTTATCAGTATATTTCCGCTTACTCTGATAACGTATGATTCATGATCTCATCAGTATTTCGGCTTACTCGGATATTGTATGGCTTGTGGACTTATCAGTATCTCCGTTTACTCTGATTTTACATTCTGAGCACGCATATTCTGCTCACACACTTTTACCACCCACTAAGCTTTCTATAAGCTTATGCACGATAGATGCGTGCAGGTGGTGTTAGGTTTCAGTAACGTGGAGCTTGGAGCATGCAGCGGACCTCTGGAGCTTTGATTTTTGATATATGTATTTTCTTTTTAGCATTGTACTTGAATGATTATATTAGTGGATATGTGGTGATGATGTTGTTCTTATGATTTGGGTATACTTGTGGTTATGCTTCTTATAAAACAAATTTATGCTGAAAATCCTCCTTATCGGATCCCAGGATCGGAATTTGGCATATGAGCGCTGGGAGCCGAGCATGGGGTACTATGGAGGCTTTCGGCACCGGATTCGGTGATCAGAAATTTTGTGAGCCCGATTTCTGAGTTTGGGGCATGACAACAGCTACTGCCCGTCCATCAAACGGACGGTCTAGATACAAAACAGATGGACAGTGTTGATGAAACACCTGCCTCATGGTGGTTTTCACATGTGCGTGGGTCTCACAGCTATTGTGCAACATTGATAAAATACATATATTACGGTGTGGCCACAGATGCACGGTGTGGATATAACACGTACCACACGATCAGACCCACTAATCTCAGCGATCATATTCAAAGAGGTGGGTCCCACGTAGGGCCTACCAGATGTACTTTGTGTGTGTGTGTATATATCATATCATATATATATATATATATATATTAACTGGTTTAACCAGTGTTCAGCAACAAGGCCTAGACAGCTGGATGCACCCGCATGTGTAGCATGGCCCACCATTAAGTGGATGGTTTGGATATAACACATACCTTCATGATCGGACCCACACCCTACTGACATCAATGGCAGCACCTTGTTGCACATCTGGTGGGACCCACAGATAGACAGTTTGGATCACCCATCATCAAGGTGGGCCAGTGATCTAGTAATATGGATGGACGGTGCAGATACCATACATCATCAAGGTGGGCCTCACCATCAGCAAAATGGACGGACAGGTAAGCTACAACACGTGTAGTGGGTCCCACATAACTTGCTGTGTTACTACAGTAGCTATATAGCTACTGTGAGGACACCAGCTAATCCGCCAGCATGGTCGGTCACACGTATTTGGATCAAGCCATTATCTAGGTTCTCCCTTTGTCCAGGGTTCGCCCAAAAACGTGCAGCGGTAAGGTGGACCTCACGATCGGGCGGTGTGGATTTAATCCATTCATCCAGATGGGCTACAATAGGAAAAATAGAGAGAGAGAGAGAGAGATCGGAGTAGGGGCCCCTCTTAAATCACAACACATACATCAAAGTGGGTCCCATCATAAGTGGGCCCTTAAATGGAAATCAGCGATAGATCACTGACCTCAAGATCCCTTCTTCCTTTCATCGACACGTTCTATAGCTCCAAAGAATGTGATCCAACGGTTGAGATGAGGCTTGGAGAGTGGAGATGTGAGGTAGGAAGGTGGGCCACACCAAGCTCTCTCATGGAGGTTGGACGATTGCTTGCTTGAGAGGAAATGAGAGAGATGAGAGAGATGAGAGATGTGAGTGATGGGAGTACTTGTGTAAGAGAGATAGTTGACTTTGGGGATGGGTAGTTGTACTTGGGGATGGATGTAAGTGATGGGAGTGATGTGTACTTGATTGAAATGATTGATGGGATTGATGTGATGCATTTTCTTAGGATTAGCAACGTGCGGCGTTTTCCTCGAATTGAAGGCAGGCCCACATCTCTTGGCCTGGGTATCGCCTCAACGTGCAAACGCGGCATCGGAACCGCGGCGACGGCGCAATCGTAAGGATATAAGTCTCGGGTTGAGCCAACTCTGGAATACGGGATACGACTCAGGGTTGCGCGTAAACGCCGATAACAAATCACGGGTCGCCGGAATTCGACCAGGAGGACTGCGGAAGCCTACGGAACGGTACGAGTTAAGATATGGGTCTCACAGCAAACCTGTTAAGACAATATGTCGTTGTCTTTTCTTAGTCCCACCAGGATATGCTTGGCATAGACTCGGAGGTTATGGTTCATCGACTAAATGTGTACTCCAACCACAAACCAATGAGGCATAAATGACGAGTGTTCGACCCTAAAAGGTAAGCGGCCATCAGCGAGGAAGTTGACAAACTCCTCGAGGCTAGGTTCATTAAAGAGATCTACTACCTCGATTGGTTGGCAAACATTGTGCTAGTGAAAAAGGCTAGCGAAAAATGTTGGGTTCATGTAGACTATACAGACCTGAATAAGGCATGTCCAAAAGAGACCTTCCCCTCCTAAGGATCGACCAGTTGGTAGACAACACTTTCGATTATACACTCTATAACTTCATGGATGGCTACTCGAGATATAATCAAATCGCCATGTACAAATATGACAAACAAAAAATGGCTTTCGTTACTGACCACTGACTAAACCACCCCTTATAAAGGAACAAGGTTATCTTTTCTACTGCCTTCGTGATTAAAAGCCCCCATGCTCGACTACCGTATTTATTAAGTAATCATATACGACCATCGGCACATAAAAATACAAAATTAAACAAAATATTCTTCTCATTTATGAAGAAGGATTTACATTATCACTCTAAGGAAAAAAAAAAAAAAAAAAGGCCTATCCTTAGAGAAGCTCATCGACCTCGGGGGCAACAACACCGGGGCCTTTGAGAGCATTGTCATCACAACACCCTAAGTCCAGGTTACGGTACTTTTACGGGACATCTTCTTAGTACTGCTGGAAGCCAACATTAAATATTTCCTCCTGCTTAGCCGTGTGCTCCTCAAAGGCCTTGAATGCCTTAATGGCGGTTGCTTCCCTCCTAGGAATCGAGGCCTCAATCTCTGCCAGCCTAACCTCCGCATCGACTGTCTGAACCCCCGCCTCAGCAAGACAGGACTCCACCTCAACCACATTGGCCACAATATCAGTCTTCTCCTGCTTCTCCATGACTAGCAAAGTAGGGCAGGTAGCCTTGTCCTCCCTGAAGACCCACAAGGCCTTGCGCAGTGCCTTAACCTCAGCAAGGGCCGTTGCTCAGGCCTCCACGACTGCTTCCAGCTCCTTAGCTTTGGTCTGCAGCTTGACCTTGGCAAACTCGAGCCTCCGGGTTGCTTCTTCCATGCGGCCCCTCAGGTTGGTCAAATAGTGGTGGGTGGTGAGAACCGTAGTGGCGCTTTGCGGATGATAGACAAACAAATATCAGTAAATACAAATGACCACGGACAATATATAAAAAGTGACAAACAATATCACATTGATCAGCATTGACACCATCGTGCCTAGCAGGAGTTCGGGATGTAGGGAGAGTATCGCGTTGACCTCCTCCTTGGACACGCGATTGCAACTCTAATGAGTTAGTACAACCATACATCATGGGAGAATCGTATGGACCGCCATTTCCGACATCTAGACAGCCGCAACCCCCTTAGGGGCCTAAGTCTCAGAAGTTCCCCCTGCTATAATCTCCACAACTAGGCCTACTAGAGTCCCCTCCACTCGCTCCCCTTCTGCACGAACGGGAGATGACTCTAGGTCTACAACCTCCCTCGGGGCATGCATGAGGAAGGGGAGCTCTGTGCAACACCATCAGGGGCAGCATCTTGGAGTGCCGTAGGAGTTGTCCCCATAGAAACTCCTACAACAGCGGTTGCCTCTGCCTGCTCGGCCAAGGGAAGAACCTCGGGGAGCAGGCCCTGTCTCCAACCTCCTTGTACCGATCTCCACAACCTGGATCCCAGACACCTACTGGGCTAAGTATGAGGGAGCAACCCTCTTAGCAGCAGCCTTCAGCCGCTCTATCTCTACTGTAGAGGGGAGTATCAACCTCTTACCCTGGGGACGATTTACCATCGCTGTAAGATAGAAAAATAGAAGGATATTAGTAAAATAAAATCTAACTACATCTACAAGCCTTACCGAAATCAAATATACTTGACGACCCTACCGATAAGCTGACCTGCTCCAAGATGGTGGGAGTGATCAACCTTCTCTAATCCTGCTGGGCTGCAAAACACTCCGGGGAAATCTTGACCTAGCGAAGGTGGGCGGCCAAGAGCTCTGGCCGAAGTTGAGGAAGAGCTGCAAAAAGAGTGGTCAAGTAAATTAAAAATTATAAAAGGAGGAATCAATAACAAACTACGAGTACAAAAGCCACAACTCGAGACCTAACCTGGGATGGCAAATTCGATGAAAACTCGAGCCCGCAACCTACCCAACTTTGCTGCAAGGGCCTCCCACTCTCCTATAGCGAAGAAACACCTATTCTTTCAAATCTTATTGAAGGAGGTGTTATTAGTAGTAATGGCCTAGCCCTTGCCTGACTAGGAGGAAACATAGTACCGAATATGAGAGCATGGGCTACTCTTGGCCTAGTACAAATATAAGCCTCGTCCACAGTGATCTCGGACTGGTCGAGCCGGTGCCACAAAATATAACACCCAAAGATAGCTCACCACATGTTAGGGTTAAGCTGTCATGGGGCGAGCCTCAGATGGTATAACATCTCTCTTACAGCGAGGGGAAAGGTAGTCATAAACCGCAGGAAAAGAAAATGGGATAAAGGGCTACCTCTCCCATGGGAGGACTACTCAGAAGTTCCCCAACTCAAGGTAGCCATAACCCCACCGAATCAACAATCTCGAACTCTGATCGACGGGCATGTAAATCCTCCAAGAGTAGCTGGGAACCAACGAAACTTACCGATGAGACCATTCCATGAGAAGACGAAGAAGCCACCTCTGCTTGGGGCGGAAGGGCCTCCTCATCACGAGGTGCCATCGCCAATGACAACTCCCTCAAGGACGCCGCTAACCTGGACTCTATGCTATCATGACCGGATTCCCCATGAAAAGCTCCTGTGATAGAAGCATCCCTCAAGAAATCTTCGGAAGACATGGCAGTAGAATGAAGATAGAAGCAGGAAAAGGAGACAAAGGAGGAATGCAGAAGAAATGTACTAGAAAAAGTCAAGTATTCGGATGATCCACACAGTGAACGGAGAAGGACCAGGACAAAGAAAGAAAGAAATAGGTTGGAACAGTTCAGACTCTACTGAAAATGATGAGTGAAAAGTGAGGGGAGAACCCTATTTATAAGCATCCCAGGGGCAAAGCCTTTAATGTTAGCACTACTCATAAGGCTATAAAGAGATACCTCGATGCACGATCTTTGTCATGTGGCGACAGGGGGTTTGCCCAAAAGGAGCATTTAAGAAACAAGGGCAGGTGTCCATTGGCGAGTCGTTTAGAAGGCGAAGCGGCGCTCGCCACACTATGCACAGCTCATCGTACGACAATATTATCACAGTATCTTCGTCGATTCTCACGACATGCATCATCCTTTTCGATTTCTGCCTTCACCGCTAGGCAATAAAATCGACAAAGATAGTTGGATTGAGCTGGCCACTCACAATTGAAAGTTCAAATTTCCCCACTCATACATCAGTTTAAATCCTCTTACTTTATAAGCTGATGAACATGAAACTCAAAAGTAGGGAGTAACTGTTATGGGAAAAATCAAACTGACCTGACGTATGAGACACATGGCAGAGAACCATCAGAGTATACTCCATGAACTACCAATGCACTTACTCCCAGGGAAGCTGAGATGAGCAAGGAAACCCAATGACCGAGCTGAACTATACAACCAAGCTCGGTAATAAGATTCATCGGCTGACCTCGACCACGAATATTGACCTCAACCACAGAAACCAACCTCTACCTCGGGTACCAAATTCGACCTAAGATATCGACCTCGAGCTTGAGATGGAAATATTCGGAGAGAATCTCGTGTCGTATATGAGCATGATTACCCAACGAGATGTTAACCAAAAATCGTGCCAATCGAGGTAAAATCGGAGATGTTCTCGAGAGTATATTGTTCACAACCCCATGTGTAGAGTCGCGATATAGTAATAATCTCAGCAAGACCGAGGTCAAATCCACAGGGAATGCACTACGTAAAAAAGTAGAAAAAAAAAAAAGATGAATTTTGAGACGATTGTGAACCGTCTTCAAAATACCTTGGTTTAAAGACGACTATAAACCATATCTAAAATTTTAGACGGTTCTTAACCATCTTTAATATGAAGTAAAATCATCTTATTAATGTTGAACATCTACAAATCATTTAAGACGGTTAGAATCCGTCGCTAACTGGGGAGAAAAGATGGCTATCGACCATCTGGAATAAAAGACAGTTCTTAGGTGTCTTATAGGCAATCATCTAAGACGGTCAAAGACCATATGCATTATAGACGGTCATTAGCTGTCTTATAAAAGTCATCTGAGACAGTCAAAGACCGTCTGCATTAAAGATGGTCATTAGCCGTCTTATAGTGGTCATCTGAGACGGTCAAAGACCATCTATATTAGATACGGTCATTAACTGTCTTATAGTAGTGGGTCTTAAACAGTATCACAGCCTTAAATGTTAACCTCAAACAAATACTAACTTTTATTGACCAATGGGAGTTGATGGTCCTACACTTAGTAACTTTTAGGTGCGGTGTTAATTAACACTAGAAGTGAGAGGATTGGGAGTGGCTCGAAGACAAACGTCAATTTTGTGTGCTGATGCATGCTTTATATGATAAGCAGGGGCCTATTGATTGGTCATCCAGACGGTTGATCTGATGGGCCGACAAGGTGGATGACTAATAAATCACCTAGGTTAAAAGATCCTAACCATTTACTGAATGGAAACGGATTAGCTGCTCCCTTTGCCATTAGCCAATGGTTGGTGGTCGGTGCTCTATGGGCCCCACCATGATGTATGTGTTTCATCCATGCCGTCCATCTATTTTTCTAGATACTTTTATGGTATGAGCCCAAAAATGGTATATACCAATATCAAGTGGACCACATTACAAGAAACGGTGTTGAACGATCGTCGACCATTAAAAACTTTTTGGGGGAATAGAAGTTTTGTATCAAGCTAATCTTTGTTTTTTCCCTTCATCTAGGTCTGTATGACCTAATCAAGAGATTGGATCTCAAATAAATAATACTTCAACACATCGACCATTAAAAACTTTTTGGAGGCATAGAAGTTTTGTATTAAGCTGATCTTTGTTTTTTCCCTTCATCTAGGTCTGTATGACCTGATCAACAGATTGGATGTCAAATAAATAATACAGTGTGCCTTAGGAGGATTTTAATGGTGGATATCCAATCACTATTGTTTTCCTATGGTGTGGTTCACCTTAGATTTATATTAGTCTCATTTTTGGCATTAAACCCTAAAATGATTTAAAAAATTGGATGATCGGCATGGATAAAAGACATACTTCATAGTGTGGCCCACATGATTAGTGGTGGGGGAGTAGCCAATCCTTTTCCCCTCGTGTGTGGTACAGCAGGGATGCGGATTATCTACTGACAGGTTGAGTAGCGAGACTCTCCCTACTGAAGTGACGCCACCAAGTTCTGTGGGCCACCGTGATGTTTGTTTTGTATCCACACCAACCAACATTTGGAGAGATCAATAGCGAGTCTCGCTACTCAACCTGTCGGTATCCAATTTGTGTCCGTACGGCGGCTAATCCAGACACGTGGCTTGCCCAATAACGCTGCCACCAGGCAGATGGCTACTGGTGGGTGCCATGTGAACCTACCATGATGTATGTGTTTCATCCACGCTGTCCATCTATTTTGATAGATAATTTTAGGGCTTGATCCCAAAATTGAGGTAAATCTGAATCTCAAGTGATCCATACCATGGAAAAACTATTTTGATTGAAAGTCCATCATTAAAAACCTCTTAGGGCCCACTATAATGGTTATTTGACATCTAACCTATTGATTAGATCATGCACACTTCGATGAAGGGAAAAAATATATATCAGCTTGATCCAAAACTTTTGTGGCCGCAAGAAGTTTTTAGTGGTAAGCGTTCAATCAACACTATGAGGTCCGCTTGAGATTTGGATAAACCTCATTTTTACGTTAATACCATAAAATGATACGAAAGAATGGGTGGACGGCATAGATGAAACACACACATTATATCATGGTCAGGATCACACAGCACCAACCACTAGCCATTGGCTAGAGGGTTAGCAGCCGATCCGTTTCCGGATTTCCTACCAAAGCATACCGCATATGAAGTTCCTATGCTAGAACCTAGGTGGGTCCACCGTGATGTTTGTGAGAAATCCACCCTATCCATCCATTTTTTGAGATCATGTTAGTACATGAGGCAAATAATGAGTTGGATCCAATACTCGAGTGCGTTGAAAACGTGAGGATTGAATGTCCACAGTTTAAATATTCGTTGGGCCACAGAAGTTTCGAATCAAGATAATATTTATAGTTTTAGTTCATCTCGTTGGGAATGATGTTATGAACGGTGCGGATGGCATGTAAACATTATTGTCGCCCCAGGGAGGTTTCAACGGCAGAAATTTCCCTACTAACCTTTTCCCTTAGTGTGGCCCACTTGAGTCTTGGATACTTTTTATTTTTGGTCCCAAGTCCCAAGATTAGCTCAAAAAATGAATGGAAGGGGAAGATTTCACCCAAATATAATGATGATCCCACCTAGGTTTGAACTTCATGCGAAAGGCTTACACGGGAAATCCGCTTCCAGCTAATCCGCTCCCCCTTTTTATGCGGCGGAATTGGAAAGTACTCGATTAACCGGCGGTATCCAACTAGTAGTGGCACCTATCTTTGAGTAGCTACTATGATGAATGGGTCTTATCCACACCATCCATCCATTTTTTCGTATAATTTTAGGGTACAAGACAAAAAATGAGGCAAATCCAAGGATCAAGTGGACCGCACCATAGGAAGCAGCGGTGATAATGATTCTCACCGTTGAAACTTTTGTAGGGCCCATCGTCATGTTTATTTTCCATCCAAAAGTATTTATAAAGTTACGTAGACCTGTACGAAGAGAAAACACAAATATTAGCTCCATCCAAAACTTCTGTAGGCCCCAAGAAGTTTTCAATGGTAAGAATTTAATCCTGATTGTGTAGTCCACTTGAGGCTTGGATCCATCTCATTTTTAGGTTTATATCCTAAAATGATACGAAAAAATGGATTGACGGTGTAGATATGATCCATACATCCGGGTGGCCACTCAAAACTCATGTGCGTGCCTAGCCGGAGACGGGGTGCCGAAGTCTCCCGCCTCTCAAAAATCAAAAGTCATGCACATTCCCTCTCTCAATTGCCCTTTTTCCCTCTGTAGCTCCATCAAAACCGATTTGTGTGAGAGAGAGGTGGAGTCTTCGCCACGAGATACGAGCTATCAATAGGTATATCCAACTCTCCAGGTGAGTACCTTTCCATTGTTCTCTTTTGAAATTTAGTTTTATCCTTTAGACATGATCATGATGATGTAAAGGGACCCACTGATGGATGTCCCAGATGATGTCCTTGATGATCCAACCATCCATCCATAGGGTAAATCCACCTTGATGCTTGCAGTGTATATTCATGTTGTCCATCCAGTTTGACAACATCATTTTGTGATTTGGGACCTGTTGGTGTAGCTTATCATGATGCACATGTTTTGTCCAAGCCACCATTTCTGTGGGGGCCACAAATAACTTTGATGATGGCCCCAAAGTAGACATAACGTCAGGTATACCATTCTGAAAATAATCCAACATGGACATACCTAACCATGTTGGATTGTTTTGAGATTATTTTGGAGACTGAAATTTTAAGAAAAAACCAATGTTAGGTTGTACATTTTTACCTAATTTCTTTTGCAATGTGTGCAAGGATTAAACATGGTGTTGTACCTAAAGTTGTGCTTGGTTGAAGGGAAAATATATATCATGAAATTTCATTATATTTCATGATTAATCAATCTAATTTTTGCAAAATACAATGAAATTTCATGATATTAGATGTGACCAAACGTACCCTAAACAAGAACCGAAATCACAAGTCTACCAAATTGGATAATTTTCACTCTATTCTTTCAATTAGGTTTTTGATTAATGATTGGGTGAGATGTTCTAATAAAATAATAGAATGTGGGCTACCCCACTTTCACTTGGTAGGGTGTCATCTGCAGGGCTGTTCATTTCTGTGGACACGACATGTGATATTACCTTAGATCTAAAGAGCCTTAACAAATTGTTTTGATTAGATTGGTGCAATGTGAAATCTGATTGCATTTTTCTTCGTCATATAGGTTGTGGCTATCAGAGATATAATATCATCTCCTCATAGGGAAACATTTAATGATGTGTACATTTCGTACGAGCTCATGGACATTGATCTTCACCAAATTATTTGTTCCAATCAAGCTTTATCAGAGGAGCATTATCAGGTTATATTTAAGATTTTCATAGTAAATAGATTAAGAACCAATGATAATTGTAAGTAGACTTACAAAAATTATAAATAGAATTGAGCAAGGCTAGCTTAGATGATGATGATAAATCTCTAGAATCATGAGAAAAGTTTTTGATTTTCAGGTTTCGTTAGGGAAATATTGGTATTGCTCCTATGACTTTCAGTCTGTGACAAAAATCTGAACATGCATATCTGGCCTTGTTAATGCATCTTTATTGGCATTAAACAAAGGTGAGTTGACTCACCATGTTGAGAAGCTTGTATATGCATTTTATTCTTGCACCAAATGCAGCATTATAAATAGCAGATCATTTTGTGGAATGTTGTTAAGTAGCCAACTTTGTTGGATAACCCTGCTTGTATAACACATCTCCTTGTACATGTACATTAAGTGTATTTGCATTTGACTGTTGCTTTCCTTGCATGACCTGCTGCAAGGCTACCTTGCTAAGGTAGCTCTACTTTTGTATGATGCATGAGTTGGGAACATGTATTTCATTTGATTAGTTGTTTATTATAATTTTCTTTACTTTTTAGCTAAGGTGTATTTTCTGAATTACTATTCCAGCTCTTCCGTTGAAATTGATGAACTTATCTGGATTGGATCAGTGGACTATGAATGAATCAATGGTGTGTAACTCTACTTATCATTATTTACATTCAAGTGTTAGGTGAACATGAAGCATTCATTTTGGTGTCTTCACTGATTTTTTTTCTTCTGGCATAGTTTTTGGCCGAGGCGAAAGAAAGTATGTTGTGCACATTGATAATAGTGCTAATTTTGATAAATGGTTTGCTCTCATTTAAAAAAAAAAAAAAAATGGAAGCAAATAAAGTTTCTTTTTGAGCTTAGCTATTATACTTATTATGATTTATATCTATGTTTTGTTGGTTGAATAATTTTTTTGCTATTAATGGAAGAAACATGAAAAGAAAATTTATGTTGTTTTTTTCAATGCAAGAAAATTTTCGACGATGATGACAAATCTCTATAATCATGAGAAAAGTTTTTGATTTTCAGATTTCGGTGGGGAAATATTGGATTTGCTCCTATGACTTTCATGGTGAAAATCTAAACATGCATATTTGGCCTTATTAATGCATCTTTATTAGCATTAAACAAAGGTGAGTTGACTTGCACCAGGTTGAGAAGCTTGTATATGCATTTTATTCCTGCACTAAATGCATCATTATAAATAGGAGATTATTTTGTGGAAGGTTGTTAAGCAACCAGCTTTGTTGGAGAACCTTACTTGTACCAAAGGCGTTGTATAATGATCTTGATACATGAGGTTGGAAATAAGACAGATGTGGCTAGTGATTTAGAGATCTATAATGGATTGTGGAAGCTATTATGGATTTGACTTTTGGCTAGGGAAATGCTAAAAGTTGATTTGGCTAAACACTTGCCAGTAAAAATAGTTTGCCAATATCGTGGAAATAAATTTAAAAACTTTATAAATGCTTCGTGGTTGCAAATTCACGTAGACCATAGAACACATGAATTTAATGGCCTTTTATTTTATGCTACTAGATTTTATAATGTCATTATACTATAAGTTTGTAGACCGTGAAAGCCATCTCATTAAATGAATACTGTTGTTTCTATTTTTTTTTTTTTTCAAATGCACTTTTAATTCATTGATTAGTTTTAATAAGATTGTACATATTCTGTTGCAAAGTAAAAGAAAAGGGCTTGATTAGTTTTTGAGCTCTTCTAAGCTTCTTTATCATCCATTTATAGCAGTGCAAACATTTGTTAAACTATCACTCTAATCCGAACTTTGTGTGCAATTTGATCAAGTGTGTTAATGGTTCAATCTGATCAAGTGCATTAATATATAATACTATAGTTAACATCTAATACTATCTTTGCAGGATAACATTGCTGTATTTATGGACCCTAATGTTGCGATTCTTGTTCTCATCATCATTGGACTCTTATGCATGGGAATCAAGGAGGTATCCCTTTAACACATGCCCTTTTTACAAAGCTTTAATTTTTGTTGTTGTTTCTAGTAACTTGAATTGGAACATTTTTCTGTATTATTTTCTTGTTCACTTCTATTATTTGCTTGCAATCAGTTTTATTTTAAAAAGGTGTGCTCACTTTTTCGAGAAAAAAAAAAAGAAGCAAATAAAGTTTCTAATTAAGCTTAACAATTCTTCTTAATTCTGAATTATAACCATGTTTTGTTGGTTAAATATTTTTTTATTAGATGAAAGAAACACAAAAAAGAAAATTGTTGCTGATTTTTTTATTATTTTAATGCAGGAAATTTTCCGACGGCTTTAAGCCATCTATATTTTTTTAAAATATTGAAATTATAGACAGTCAATAACCGTTTCTAAATGTACAGACCATCAGTTTTTTAGATGGCTAATAACCGTCTAAAATCAGAGACGGTCCATAACCGTCATTTTTTAAGGACAGTCCATAACCATCCATTAACTAAGAGGTTTAGCCAATCATAGACATGATTGGACCAAAGTCTCTTAAGAAAAACATGAAAACAACTAAGAAAGAAGAAGAAAAACTCTTGGCGACGGCTTCTCCATTCTTTTTACTCCACTTCTTAAACCCTACAAGATGCCTATGAACATCGTAGAGAGTCCTGTTTATAGTTGTAAAACTCTAACTTTCGCACCTAGTTGGAAAACTCTAGAAACCGCCTCAAATTTACGCAGTTTACAAAAATAGACTTTACTCTGCTCAGTTTCCCAAAATAGACTTCACTCCGCGCAATTTCACAAAATGATCTAGAGTCAAAATATATTTTTTTAGGACGATTTAAGGATTCCTTTTCTTCACTTCAAATTTTTAATTCTCTTCATTCCTCACTTGGTTTTATTGGATCTTTGGCATGTGAATTCTTCAATCTTGGTCTCCTAAGATCCATCCCTTGCCTTAGTGATTCTTGAGCATCAAATCCATGCTTTTAGCACCCTTTTTAATATAAGCTCTTAAATTTACCTTGCAACATAAACATGAGTAAAATATAACATTAATCATTATCATGTTCATAAAACCAAGATATAAATGGGGGATAATATGCAATATTTGACCTTCAACACATATTCTAACTCCAATATGAGCTCCTCTAGCGTATGTAGTAAATCTACTCAAATACAGAAGTTGCCTAGAAAACCTATAAATACATCACCCCACCTTAGGAGAGATGTACACATAAAAATTCCAACTCCAGTGACACGCACTTGAGGTTCATTTACTTGATTTATGCATCGGAGGATCCTCGCCACAACCAGCACCACTAGTGTCCCTTGTTTTTCTATTGAAGTGCAGGCAACCATCATCTTAGAAGAGGTGTTACAAGATCAACCCAATTCAAACGATAGTAGTACATGCAAATGGAATCATACCTGAGCCACTCTTGGTTTCACAAAGTCTCAGTGGATATATTGAAATAGCGGTGAAGACCGCTTTAGTTGAAGTAAGAATATACCAATATGTCCTAGAGGGGGGTGAATAGGACTTTTAAAGTTTTTATGGTTTATTTAAAATCCTATTACACTAATCCTAATCAGCAAGCACACATTAGGATTACTCGAAAAGAACTCTACTGGCTTCCAAGCCCGGTAGATGATCCAATCACAAACTATTTAATACCACTTTTAGCGACGAACATTTTCGTCGCTAAAAGTCAAATTTTCGTAGCTAAAAACTTTTAGCAACGAAAAGTTTCGTCGCTAAATTCGTCGCTAAAAGACAGACGTCAAAGGGTTTTATCAGCGAAAAATCTGAATCGCCGCTGAATGTAAGCTTTTTAGCGACGAACATTTTCGTCGCCAAAAATAATTTCGAAGACTTTTAATAGCGAAAATTTTCGTCGCCAAAAATATTTTCGAAGACTTTTAGTAGCGAAAATTTTCGCTGCCAAAACAATTTCTAAGACGTTTAGCAGCGAAACTTTTCGCCATAAAATTTTCAACGTTTAGCAAGAAAAAATTCCAAGACTTTTTTTAGCAGCGAAACTTTTCGCCGCCAAAAAAATTTCCAAAACTTTTCCATGACTTTTAGCAGCTAACATTTTCGTCGCTAAAAAATATTTCCAAGACTTTTAGCAGCGAATATTTTCGCTGCAAAAAAATTTCCGAACTTTTAACAGTGAAAAACTTCGCTGCAAAAAAAAAAATTTCAAGACTTTTAGCAGCAAAACTTTTCGCTGCCAAAAAAACTTCCAAGACTTTTTAGCGGCAAATAAAAGTTTATTTCACAAGAAAAAACTTCTAAGACTTTTAGCAAATAAAAGTTTCAAAGTTTCAACTTTCAAGACTTTTTAGCAGCGAAAATTTTCGCTGCTAAAAGTAAATTACAAAACTAACTTTTAGCTACGAAAATTTTCGTCGCTAAAAGTCTCTTTTATATATATATATATACAGCTCAAAATTCCGCACAAAATTCCTGATATACACCTGTTAACAATATATTTCATCATATTCATCCTGATATACACTTGTTATACAATATATTTCATCACATTCACATCCATCTAAACCCGAACATAAACTACATTCATCCAAAAACAAACAATCTTATCCGCATCACATTCATTCACGTATAAATACATATAAGCTTAACATATAAACAAAAATACCCTAAACCTAAACCTATAACCTATAACCTAAACGTAAAACGTAAAACGTAAAACCCAAACCTTAACCTTAACTTATAACCTATAAGTTTAGGTTTAGGAAATGGGGTTCGGATTCGAGATCAGGTTTAAGTGTGGTTAGGGAGTTGAGATTAGGATTAGGTGTAGGTTTAGGGATTTGAGAATATGTTAAGGTTTAGGTTTAGGAAATCGGACTCGGGTTATAGGTTTAGGTTAGGTTATAGGTTAAGGTTTAGGAAATTGAGTTTAGATTATAAGTTTAGGTTATAGGTTTTGGGATTTGAGAATAGGTTTAGGTTAAGGTTATAAGTTTAGGAAATCGGGTTCGGGTTCGAGATCGGGTTTGGGTTTGGGTTTAGGAAATCGGGTTCGGGTTCGAGATCGGGTTTGGGTTTGGGTTTAGGAAATCGGGTTGGGTTTTTTGGGTTTGGGTTTTCAAGTTTAGGTTTAAGTTTAGGTTAGGGAGTTGAGATTAGGATTAGGTGTAGGTTTAGGTTTATGGATTTGAGAATATGTTAAGGTTTAGGTTTAGGAAATCGGGTTCGGGTTATAGGTTTAGGTTTAGGTTAGGTTATAGGTTAAGGTTTAGGAATTTGAGTTTAGGTAATAGGTTTAGGTTATAAGTTAAGGTTATAGGTTAAGGTTTAGGTTTAGATTATAGGTTTTGGGATTTGAGAATAGGTTTAGGTTATAAGTTTAGGTTTAGGAAATCTTGTTCGGGTTCGAGATCGGGTTTAGGTTTAGGTTTTCAAGTTTAGGTTTATGTTTAGGTTAGGGAGTTGAGATTAGGATTAGGTGTAGGTTTAGGTTTAGGGATTTGAGAATACGTTAAGGTTTATGTTTAGGAAATCGGGTTCGGGTTATAGGTTTAGGTTTAGGTTAGGTTATAGGTTAAGGTTTAGGAAATTGAGTTTAGGTTATAGGTTTAGGTTATAAGTTAAGGTTATAGCTTAAGGTTTAGGTTATAGGTTAAGTTTTAGGTTTAAGTTTAGGTTAAGGTTATAGATTTAGGTTTATGTTATAGGTTTTGGGATTTGAGAATAGGTTTAGGTTAAGGTTATAAGTTTAGGTTTAGGAAATCGGGTTCGGGTTCGGGATCGGATTTAGGTTTGGGTTTTCAAGTTTAGGTTTAGGTTTAAGTTAGGGAGTTGAGATTAGGATTAGGTGTAGGTTTAGGTTTAGGGATTTGAGAATACGTTAAGGTTTAGGTTTAGGAAATCGGGTTCGGGTTATAGGTTTAGGTTTAGGTTAGGATATAGGTTAAGGTTTAGGAAATTGAGTTTAGGTTATGGGTTATATGTTTAGGTTTAGGTTTAGGTTTAGATTATAGGTTTTGGGATTTGAGAATAGGTTTAAGTTATAAGTATAGGTTTAGGTTATATGTTATAGGTTTAGGGTATGGTTTAGGTTAAGGGTGTGGTCCCTGCAAATACAAATATAAACACGGCCTGTTCAAATGGCCAGGCCCCTCCAATGTTGTCCATAGAAAATGGACAACTTCATCATGGTCATAACAGCGGTTCCCACCTTCCAGGAACTCCCGCTCATCCGGATAGCTCCGACGCACATCCGGGTCTGCTCCATTAATTTCAAGCAAATACATAAACACGGCCTGTCCAAATGGTTAGGCCCCTCCAATGTTGTCCATAGGAAATGGACTACTTCATCATGGTCATAACAGCGATTCCCACCTTCCAGGGACCCTCGCTCATCCGGATAGCTCTGACGCACATCCGGGTCTGCTCCATTCATTTCGAGCAAATACAGATATAAACACGGCCTAATTAAATCCAAGATGAACAAAACATTGGAAAGCCATTTCCAAAAAAAAAGGAAAGAAAGTCAAAGAAATAAATAATGGAAACTATACATAGAGTGGAAAATTGAACTTACCTGACACGCATGCCTTCTTCAATATTTGTTGGTGAAACTTTATCGCCCAAACCAACAACAAATCATGGGTACGAAAAGAATTAGGTCCATCAAAATGTGCCAAGATTCTTAAGTTATACCAACCTGAAATAACAAAACATCGCATAGAAAATATACCTTGGCAATTTGCTTAACATTTAGTACATACTTTGCTTCCTCAGAATTCTGGTTTATTATTTTTGTGCATCTTGCAACCTGCTCAAAACATAAATAAACACCACTTGTAATTACAAAAGCTTTGTGCTTGTTGGAGATAAACATTAACCATGTTGGAGACTGCGCTGCTTTGTACTTGTTGTTATTGGAACCGGTTCCAGACCATCATTTAGTTGTGTTTGGCATGGATGGGCTATGTTGGACAAGCTTAGACCCTGTTTGATAGATGCCTAAAAATGAATTCATCTCATTTTACTTAGCAGTAATTATGTATTAGAGATCTTAATCTCTGACACATAATTTCTGTTAGCAACATATAAACAACATATCCGGTCCGTTTTGCACATTTAAGCTCTTTCCTTCCTCATGTGAAAAATCATGTTTATTAACACTCAATTCCACTCCCATGCTATTCTTAGCTTCATGTGCCTCCACAACATAATGAGCATCTCCATATCATTGCACATAATGTGCTTCAATTTTTTAGGGCGACTTCACAACCCAAGGGCAATGTTGAATCCTATTTCAGTTGTGGAAACATTCTTTACATCTAAATCAATCCATATCGTTCCTCTTATCTTCATTCACACATGAGATATCCTGTGTAACTGGTGGCAAAACCCTTACGGGGCTGACATCTTCTAGGCATGTGTCTTTATCATCGTCAACACTGTCATCAGAAGCATAATCCTGTATGAGTTTGAATGGACTCCCATCTTTAATAATTACCCTTGGAATATGGAGCCCTTGCAAAGGTATAGAAATATGACATGTGACCATGCATTTCAAAGAGAAAGTACTTACATAAAATTTAAGAGTAACAGCTGAGATATGGTGCCTCTCGTATACCAACAACCAATTTCACCAAGAGATTAATGATATAGTTCTAGAAAAAGGCACTAAGTTACCTGAAAAATGTTGAGAAAAAGAGATGAGCCCTTGAGATGAAATTAAGCAAGATCTCACTATTGAATTAGGTCTTTTATTTCTTTCTACATCTGCACAACAAAAGGTCAAGTCATCTATGTTTTTAGGTCAGAAACTTTGGCTCTCTAAACGCCTAATAATTTTGAATCCAAAAATCAACAATTAGATTTGGGTTCTCAATTTCTGCAGTTGAGGCCCTAGGAATTTAAAAACCTAAAATGAAAGTTACCGTTTTCTAGCATTGGAGAGCCAAATTCGAAGAAACAAAACAACCAAATGCCATTTCAGAGTCTTCCAGAAAGAAAAGTAGAAAAAAAAAAAAAAAAAAAAAAGGAAAAGAAAAGAAAAACCTATTTGAGTTCTTTGAAACCCATACTATAAAGCTTGAGTTGTGTTTCAAGATCATGGCTCCCACTCGAATCACCTCTACTACTGCCATCGGGTTGTTTATCAATCAACCACCTCCTTTTCTTGGTCATCACTTCTTCAAGAGTTCAACTTATCAAATATCAAAATACTATCAAACAGATCCCAAACCAATTTCCAAATAAATGCAACTTTAATTCAATGAAATCATCAATGAAAATAGAGAATTCTGCATGAAAAAACAGTTTTAAAAAAATGAATCTTTTTCTATGGCACGCTTTCTTTGCACCAAGGCCACATCTCTTCTGGTAAGCTTTCACGTCAAATTAATGTGTATGATAACCATCAGTAATTTTTCAAAGAATGATCCAGAATAACAAAGAAAGAACCAACATACAGAGGTGAAAAAGCTGACAGTATTCATTACAGCTGACACTATCCATGTATTTTGTGAATTTTAGTCCATGTAAGATGAACAAACATCCCTTGTAATAGGATGAGCCAAAAGAGCTCAAAACTACTCTACACATGATAGGAAAAGTGATAACAGGCGGGAAAAAGTTTCAGACCTTGAAGAAGGCTCCTTAGTTGACTCTTCGATCACCTAAGATGACTCTGACAAAGGTGTAGAGCTCTTGTCAGTATTTGGGCCATTTGTGAAGATTGCATTAAGCCCAAAACTAGCATCAAAGCTCCTGAAACTCAATCCACTTCTCTCAGCTTCAGGGACATGAAGATGGTTTGGAATGATGACGTGTTTGTCTGAGAAATGCAACCACTCTAGCTTCTTTTCCAACTTCACTGTTACCTCTTGAGTCTGCAGCACTAGATGCGGATAGTGACTGAGAACTGACTTCTTAGTAGCCTTGATGCATAAATCAATCAAGAAAAACTCAATGACCCAAACTTGAATCAGCCGTATTTTCAAAGCACAATTTGACATGCCCGTGCAGCAAATGTTCATAAAAAGATCAACCATTGAAACCTTAGAAATGAGTTGTATATTCACATTTTGAACTTTATCTTGGCACATACAACTGTACAAGTAAAATAAATTCAGATCAGTGCAACCGTTTTTAGTGTACTATGAAGTCAGATTCTAAGATTATTTTTTTTTGAATGGTAGTTAGTAGCTACTAAGAAGTCAAAGAGTGAAGTTTTGTATGAAAGATATATATATATATATATATATATATATATATATATATATATATATATATATATATATATATATATATATATATATATATATATATATATATAAAACAAAAACAACAATAAAAACAAAAACAAAAACGAACAGATAGAAATTAGAAAGAAAAAGAAAAAATCAGATCTTGGAAATTAAGATTCTCTCCCCAACATGTTTGTTATCCCAACCAAAGGGATTGTCAGTCTCATCAGCTCCAAGTGTCTGACCATTCGCTTGAATGTAGTTCAGATTAGCTGGGTTTTTGGTGGCTTTGTGCAGCTAAGCAGCTCCCCACAACAAATCATCCTTCATATAAAGACAATGAAAAATCAGAGCTTTTTAAAATACAAAATGTATATAAAAGAGAAGTTAAACATAAAAAAAGAAGGAAAAACAAACCTGATAGCAAGATTAACGAGTTTCATAGCATACCATATGTGCGATTAATCTATTCTGATGCACATATGATATGTCATTGAGGCTCATTCGCATTAATCTGACGGTTGAATTGGTCATAAAATATCAATTAATGATATAACTCAGTATGCATGGTATTCTTACCTCACCCTCCCACATATAAATAGATTCGATACCTGAAAGTTGCAAAATGCAAATATAGTCTATTAGTTCTAATTCTAGAGCTTATCTGCAAGTTGCATGCAAGTGATAATGGAGAGATCTATGAGCCTAGATGCAATATCCTTATACCTGCAGCCATCAATGGCAATTGTACACACATTAGTACTAAGATTTAGTGACTAAAATCATCCACTCAAAGAGTCATCATCCAAGATCATATCCAAGGCATAATCATAATAGGGAACCTGTCCTTACAGTCCACATAAATTGAAGTCGTCTCGCATATAATCCTCATCGACTTCACAAAGGAGCTCATTTCCTCTCTAGCCACAAAACCAAGAGTTCCCTTTAAAAATGGAGCTCAAAAAATCGACACACTTTAAAATTCAAATTAAGAAATTTTTGCTACTTCAAAAGTTCAATTCCACGCCATTACCTATTGAAAAATGTAGCAGATTAATGAGAATTATATTTTTATTTTACTCCGGAAAAAAATCTCTACATGCTTTCAATATTAAATTAAGTGGTATCTGCTACAGCCAAAGTCAAATTCTGCACAAGTGCCAGTTGAAAATTGAGCAGATTAATGAAAATTTTATTATGATTTTTCACAAATAAATAAATGATCCAATATTCCACCCTAACAATTCTCCATTAATTTTTATCTTGTAAAAAAGTTGCACTAATATATCACAAAAACTAAAATAATGGGGTAGATTCATAAAACAGGTGGGTGTAGATATCATAGCACCAGTTTCTACTTTTCGGTACATAACACTAGAAAAGTCAGTACCATTAAATCATGAAACTGGAAATAATATGGTGGAATTATGAAATGGGTGGATGTACATATCAACATCATGATAGAAGATATACATGGCGTTGATTGATTCTAGGAATGACATGAACTATATAAAATAATACTTTATAAGATTTCCCAACAAAGACTAATTGTACTACTGCACCTGAAATTGGAAAGAAAAGGATGGATTTATAAAAAAAAGGGTGGGTGTAGATATCAACACCTATCGACATGATGATATGAGAAGTATATGGTGGATTGATTATAAAATGACATAAATATAAAAATTAATAAGAAGATAGCACTTTTCAAATAGCACTAGTTTCTACTTTTGGTAAGTAAACATTAGAAGAGTTGTACTACTGTATCACAACAACTGGAGAGATGGGTTGGATTTATAAAATATGTGGGTGCAGATTTCAATGTCCAATCCGATTGATTATAGAATAACATGAACTGTTTAATATGAGAATTTAAAAAAGAGAAAAGAAAAAAAAAAACAAATTCAGCAAGATGCAGATGCAAATTCATAGATAATATCAGATATTATATTATATAATTTTTTATTAAATTCAAAGATCAAACAAACAAAAGATAAAATATAAACTATTAAAAAAAATCCATCAAAAAAAAAAAAGCAAAGAGAAGGTTCTTACAGTTCTAGCAAAAAAGCACCACCACCCAAATTTCAAAAATCCAAAAAACAAAAACTCCGCCGTCCTTTAGTGTCTCTAACGCCCGCTTCTCCTGCTCTTCTTCTTCCTGATCATTGCCATTGTCTCCCACAATCACCGCTCGCCTTCTCCGTGGCCTCTCAGCACGGCTCTTCAATGGGAAAATGCTGGAAAATGCTAAGTCTTTGAAAATGGGATGATTGAGAGAGAGGGAGAGAGGGAGAGAGAGGGAGGGAGAGGGTTTTGGGCGTAATGGGCAGAGAGAGAGAGAGAGAGAGAGAGAGAGAGGAAGAGATTTGGGCGCGCAGCTCCCTTTTCAGCGCGCGCCTAATTTTTTGGGCGTGGATTGGGTAACTACGTGGGGCCCACCATGATGTACATGGTTTATCCCTTCCGTCCATTCATTTTTATAAAAACATCTAGTGAATGATCCCAAAATTGAGGTATATTGAAGGCCCAAGTGGACCACACCATACGAATTACGTGTGATTTAATCTCCATTGTTTCTTACCATGTGGTCCACTTGAGCCTTCGATATACCTCATTTTATGGGATGACACCCTAAAATTATATTTCAAAACAGATGTACGGATTAGATAGAACACTTAGATTGTGGTGGGCCTGAAAAAGTCTTTATTAAAGTAAACTCTATGGGGTCCACCGTTATTTATTTATTTTATCCACTCCATTCATCCATGTTAACAGATAATTTGAGATCTAGAGAACAAAAAGGAAACATATCCAAAGCTCAAGTGAACCACACCATAAGAAATAGTGTGATTGAACCTCTACTATTTAAAATTTCTTGGAGGCCATAGAAGTTTTTGGACAATTTAATCAGTCTAAATTTCAGGATTGTATCTACTAATCATATATCCTAACATCATTAGTTTTCAGGATTTCCTTTCATTTTTATTATTTTCACCATATATATCTGTCTTTGTGTGTGTATGTAATAAGACACCATATATTTTAGAAAATTCAGTGTTCAACACCGTTGACACTAAATGGAGGTGCACATGTGGGAGGATTATAAGGGATTTGGTTTTTGGGGGCCGGTGACAGACGGAAAGTGCTTTGATTTGTGGGGCCCACCGTGATGTATGTTACTGATCCACTCCATCCATTCATTTTAACGGATCATTTTAAGGGTTAATCCAAAAAAGGAGTCATATCGAAGCAGTGAGCAGAGTGGAAACCACCGTTCATCCATTTTGAGATATCATTTTAATTCATGAGCCGTCCATCCATTTTGAGATATCATTTTAAGTCATGAGCCAAAGAATGAGAGAGATAAAAATCTGTAGTGGAGACCACAACAGAAAACAGCGGGGAGAGTAATTCCCACCGTTGAAACTATCCTAATGCCTATCGTAATGTTTATTTGAAATCTCCACAGTGGGGAGAGTTGTGTGGGCCCCACCATGATGCGTGTCAAACATCTACCCCATCAGTCAGATGCATCATTCCATGTTGAGCCTAGGGATTAAAAATCAAGTCAATCTGTGAATTGTGTGGGCCACACCACATACAAAAGTTGAGAGGAGTTACCCTTCATTAAAACATTCATAATTATTTTTTAAATGGTCCAACTAGTTGTGTATTAAATGGTAAGAATATCTTTTTTATCCACATGTAATGTTCACTTATCGGAGTTTATGTGACACTTAAGAAATAAATCATTGTAAAACTCATTCCAAAACCGAATTAGTTATTATTATTTTTTTTTTTTGTCTGTTCTCGATGAATTTTCAAATGATCAAGTGACCCAATTTGTGTGAGCCATTGCATTCTTGAGTTTTCTAGTTTAGAGGTCAAACCTTTGGATTTCCCTGCTTACCGCATGGTCATAATACAGTATGCTTACATAAATTCCGTTCGTTAAGACTGCAATTCCGTTCGGTAAGACTACAATTCTGTTCTTTACGACAGACGTTCCGTTCGATGCGACAAAAACCAATTTCTGTAAGCTTGTGCGATAAGAATGTTTCAGGTGTCTCTACCCTGGACCTATCAGTATCATTTAGACTATAACACCTGCTATAAGAGGTTCTCGGTAACACGCATCCGAATACATACACCAAGATAACGACATTGAATAGAGCCCGGTGATTAGTGTTCGGTGCTCTATGGCCCCACCATGATGTATGTATTTCATCCATTTTTACAGATCATTTTAGGGCCTGATCCAAAAAAAAATAAAATGATAGGGATATAAATCTAAAGTGGACCACATGGTAGGAAAACAATATTGATTAGATATCCACCATTAAAATCCTCCTAAGGCCCACTGTATTATTTATTTGACATCCAATCTATTGATTAGATCATATAGGCCCTGATGAAGGGCAAAAACAAAGATCAACTTGATCCAAATTTCATATTGATCCAAAACTTCTGTGGCCTTAAAAGGTTTTCAATGGTAGACGTTCAATCCCCCACTGCTTTTTTGTAGTGTGGTCCACTTGATAATTAGATTTGTCTTATTTTTCGTCTCAAGCCTTAATATGAGCTCGACAAATGGATGGATGGTTTGGATATAAGGCATATATCATGATCAGACCCTCAGAACTTGCTAATGTCAATACAGCAACTAGATAGCTGGTGTGAGGTACATCGGCCAATCCGCTCGCCACGAGCCTAGTTGTTATGGAAGCGGATTACGTCCTACCCCACCTGATTCATTTAGATATGGCTATGTGGGGCCCATATTGATCTAAGATTTTTATCCACATCGTCCATCCATATTTACAGATAATGTTAGGGCTTGAACCCAAAAATTAGTTGGAACTAATGCGTAAGTCGACCACAAAGTGGGGATCGAACACTCACCATTAAAAACTTGTTGGGACCTGTAGAAGTTTCCGATCAAGTTGATATTTGTGTTTTCACTTCATCCAGATCTACATGACCTTATGAATAGGTTGGATGGTAAAAAAAACATCATGGTGGCCCTTCCAAAGGTTTCAACTGTGTGCATCATTATCACTGATGCTTCCTTTGGTGTGGCTTACTAGAGCCGTGGACCTGCCTCAATTTTTGCATACTACTGTATATTGATGTAATAAAATGGATTAACAGTGTGGATAAAGTCATTACATGATGGTGGGCCCCGCAGAGCCCTGACAGACCGATCTTGGTCTAGGCGGGGGTAGGACGCAGGCCACTTCCATCCTATGTAGCTAACGGATATGGATTAGCTACTCCTCCGCCACCAGCTCCATGCCTGGTGGTCAGTTCTCTGAGGGCCCCACCATCATGTTTATATTTCATCCATTCCCTTCATCCATTTTTACCTATCATTTTATGACTTGATCCCAAACATGAGATGGATATAAATCTCACGTGGACAATAACACATGAAAACAATAGTGATTGGATATCCACCATTAAAATCCTCCTAAGGCCCATTAGACTGTTTATTTGACATCCAATCTGTTGATTAGGTCATACAGGCCAGATGAATAGAAAAAACAAAGACCAGCTTGATCCAAAACTTTTATGGCCCCTAAAATATTTTAAATGGTCAACCCTCATTCAACACTGTTTCCTATAATGTGGTCCACTTGATATTTGGATATACCTCATTTTTTTTTACTCATATTGTAAAATGATTTATAAAAATATGTGGACGGAATGGATGAAACAAATACATCATGGTGGGGCCTACAAACCATCGACCTACACCAATGGCTCGTGTCAGGGAGAGTAGTCAATCCGTTTCCCTAGCTAACGCGTCCCTCCATCTCTCCCCAAAATCTGAAAATCCCCAAATCGCGCGGCCTTTCTACCCCCATAATTCGAAAAACCCCAAAGTCGCACGCCCTCTCTACCCCCCAAAATCCACACCTCTCTGTCTCTCTTTCTCATCGACTCTAATGGCTTCTTCGACTACCGGTCTTGCGGCCATCTCTTACAGCACTGCGCTAACCACAACCTCTTCTTCCAGGGAAAGCAGATCCATGCCCGGCTCATCCTCCTCTCGGTCATCCCCGACAACTTCCTCGCCTCAAAGCTCGTTTCCATGTACTCTAAATCCGGCCAAATCCATCACGCCCGCAAGGTGTTCGATGAAATTCCCCACAGAAATATCTTCTCTTTCAACACCATGCTCATTGCCTGTTCTTCACATGACCAGCACTCCGAAGCCCTTAGGCTCTTCTCGTCCTTGGCATCATTCAAACCCGCCCCATCACCCCATCAAAGATTCCATTGCCCACCTTCCTCGGATGGTAAGAAAACGACCTCGACAATAAGTCTTCCTTGTTCTTTTCTTTCTTTTTTTTTTTTCTCTATTATTTTTACTTACTTTGATGCTGAATATATGGATGAAACATGTTGGGTATGATTCCATGTTGAGAATTGTGTAAGTGTACTTGAGCAAGTAGGATTCTTATCCTACTAGTGGGGCGTACGTGCCATCTGGCACGTGAGTTAGATCTGGCTGTTCATCGGGTGGGTCTGACTGTGTGATTGAACTGGCTGAGAAATAAGGCCCCGCCTTTCAGGTTGGTTGAGCTGATGTGTTGAATGTGGACTACTAATCAATCTTTCTTCGCGTGTCCATGAGTATGCGGCTCACCTGATGGGCTGATCATCCTGTTTTTGGCCTTTGTAGATTCACCACAGAGTTGCCTGATGAACAGGTAGTATTGAATGCATGTCCATGCCCGTGGATTGGATTGATGGATTCAAATCTCACTCACGCAAGTAGCCTTAGCTGGGTTCTTTGAAATTATTGCTATTGGCCATTTTCTGATATTTTTCTATTCTCCTATTCTATCCACAACATGGCTAATGTCCACTGTTCTGATTTTTCTATGTTCCTATTCTATCCACAAGCTGAAGATTCAGTATTGCTATTGGCCATGTTCTGATATTTTTCTATTCTCCTTTCTCTATCCATCATTCATACCTCAATACTATATTCCTATTCATCCATTCACAACATTTTTCTAATCCTTATTTCTTTATTCCCATTTGAAATAAACAAATATGGATTCTTTGAGTCCTTTGTTTCTCCTTGTGGGGCCCTTGGTTCAAGTGATCCAGATCATTGACCTGATGTGTCCCAAACGCAAATCCACCGCACCCCAAAAGTATCCTTGATAGGAATATGGTAGCCATCCAATTGTTAACCTCTTTTCAGTTGAATCTGGACCATAAATTTGGAGACCACCAATCAAAGGTTATGATTTTCATTGGATCAACTGTCTGGATCATAGAACGTGGGCTGTAGCTATTCAAACGGAAGACCCTTTGGTCAAGGAATTGAAATTTGAAACACAGACATTGATTGATGTTTTTCATCGCTAATTTTCGGGAATTAATCATAAACATCGATAATTTTCAGGAATTAATCATAAGCAATTGTTTGCGACAATTCGAGCACATCTCACCAAATGTTCAGGAACAGATTGTTTTTCTGTTCCCCCACTAATTATGTGCTCATTATTGATTTTCATAATATTCAAATCCCAACTCCAAATGGTATTTTAAAAGGTTAGCTTTGAAAATACGTTAATGGTTCTTTAATCACCGTTAGTTAGGTAGATACCTATACTATTTCATGGGCTTAGCTGTCCCTTTCTATCTAAATTTCTGATTTTTATGGACCGTTTGGGAATACTACAAATCAAATCATGATTTGCAGGGCTTCCGCATCCGATATTGGGTAAGGAGATTCACGCTCATTAGTATAGCAGTTAATAAATCCATTGTGTATATCCATTGAAACCTTGTTTCCTTCTTTAATAACGGAAAATAGTGGGAAAGCCTTTTCCTGTTCAAAAGCGTCCCTTTTTATGGAGAAAATAATGTTGTGTGATACTGTTTCTCTTGGGCTTTTAAAGATGGAATGGCTCTGTTCCTAAATTACGAGTTAGCAGAGAGAGAGAGAGAGAGAGAGAGAGAGAGAGAGAGAGAGAGAGAGAGAGAGAGAGAGAGAGAGAGAGAGAGAGAGAGAGAGAGAGAGAGGGGTACAGACTCATGGGTTTTTTCTCAATTCATTCATTTTTTTTGGGTTTTTTTATTTGTGAGTAGATCAGAGAGGGAAAGATCATGGAAACGGACGGTTTACATTTTTAAGTGAACTGCAGTTATGTAAGTGATGTATCTTTCCACAAAATACACTGGTTCTCAATTCTCACAGATGGGCCCATGGTTCTCTAATCCAGACCATTTATCTGTTATGTCCTGTTATAGATGGACCATGACTTAAAAATATTCTCGACCCGATAATCTTAAACTATTGAATTGTGGCCTATAGTTCGATGGATTAAAAAAAGAAATACAATAATGGTCCACGGTCAACTGAAAACTGTCCTAATATTGAAAGCCATCATTCAATATGGAAGGATTTTGGGTCATTTGCGATCTACGGTGGGCCTCATTAAAGTATATTTTTTTTATTTGTAATGAGAATGCCTCAAATCCAACTACTTGGACCACTAGTTATGGTCCACGCAGTGGATAGCTTTCAACCTATTGATCGAATCAACATCATTCCTTCCAATAGGTTGGCCCCACAATAAGGATCACTAATGAAAAATCAGCCCCATCTAATCATCTAGTTAGCTGGACCATAGGATTATAGAAAATAGTTTTAACAATTGTTAAATAGTAAAATATAAGTGAGGTCTAGTAAATGAGTAAATTTGACTAATTTTTACATGAAGAAATTGTCGTGGTGATTCCAACCTTTTAGATGGGTTGGATGTTGCCGGCATATGAAAGGTTGGAAGGTATTTTTTAGATGGATTGTAATTTGTGGTCCAACTACTTGGATGTGCAACCCCTCTTTTTCTTTGGAAATTTATGAACCTTTGAGATGTGGTCTCTAGCCATTGATTTTTCAAGGGACCCACATTAATGCACATACAAAATCCATTGCAACCATTAGATATGTAATCCCACTATTGGCTCAAGATAAGGAAAAAAAAAAGAAAAAAGGCTAGCCTGTGATTTAAAGTGGACCACTACATAGGAAATAGTTGGGAAAGCAATGTCCAACCTTGATTGAAATTCACTCTAACCACTAGATTTCAAACCAAAATTTAGATCTAGGGCACAAAAATCATACTCATTTGTGATTTAGGTGGCCTATGCACAAAATCGAGTTTAGATTCTTTGACCGATTTCCCTGCATTGCATTGCTCATGTAGCATGGATACCACGGGCCCCATATGTGGAGATGATCTGAACTACCCATCTGCTTGGTGCTGTTGGGGATGGGGCATGGTACAAAAATCATATATCTTCTTCTTTTCTTTTTGATTGGACAACCTATAAATATCACATGCAATGCAATGCTTTTCATGGGAAAAAACGGTGGAAGATTTTGATTAATTAAATGGTTCTTGTTAGGAGTCTGGCATAGTAAAATAAGAATCATTACATGTAAGCGATTATTGTAACAAGAAGAGAGCCCTGAGAAGAGGTTTGCTAATTTCACATGTTTGCATAGCCTTGGCCCCTCTACACTCCTTCACATGTGCCAATCTGGCATGTCTTGAACATCCTATCTATTGATAAGGTGAGTCATGACATGTAGATGCCCTGGCCAAATGATAAGATGGTGACTGCTGGTCACTCTGTATGAGACAAATGGATGGCTGCTTGTTCACTGTTTTTTTTTTTTTTTTTTTTTTTTTCCGTCATTGTGTGAAGATTGGTCATTTTATTTCATTTTTTGCACGCCGATTAGCTATCTTGCTTCGGATGTTTTTGTTTTCGTTTCATTTAGCCGCTTCGAACTTATTGAGTGCTTTGTTTTCATGGAATCCCATCCAATACATGGAACTGCTTCATTCCTCCGATGGATTTCGATGTTCAAGTGGGAAGCAAATCTTTTGCATGACAGATTATCGATTTTCATTTTTACACCGACCATATGGCATCATATGCTTGGACTATCTATCCTTGTTTTAGCTGTTGTATGTGTCCTGTGTAGTGTATTTTGAAATAGCCTTCTTTTCATTTGAAAGAAAAAAAGCCTCGAGAGAAATTGTCTTGAAATCTTCTTCTGTGGAGTTGAGACTAGTTCATCCTGATAGGACAAGGCTACTCCTAAAGTTGTGATGTGATATATGGTATGAGAATCCACACGTGTCTCAATCATGCCCATCAACATGGAAGGTGTGCTTTGACTTGCATGCATGTATGAGATCCAAACTGCTTCATCGTCACCCACAAGACATATACCGCGCTAAATAGCTGATCTAATCATCAGGTGGACCAACATGCATGTTTTGAATTTAGACCGTTGGTAACTGTTATTTTCATTTTGTGGATAGTGTGGACCACTACTGTTTAGAACGGTCTTAATTTTTTGACTAGGCTAACTAACTGACGTGGCGCACCTGATGATTAGGTTGGCCTGACTGTTTGGCATGGGCATTTAGATCTTAAGCATGGAGCAAAAACACATGCTGCCTAAGCGCATGTAACCAAATAGGTGCATGCGAGGATCCGAGTCCACACCTTTGCTTAGCAAAATGTGTGGTATTATTATTGGTCATGTTCTTGTGCTTTCCTTTCACTGTTTTGATCTTAAAGTCAACACTTTATTCTGCTATTATCTTTTCTTGAAAGATAACTTGATTATTTGGATCAGCTTGATTTTTTTTTTTTTTTTTTAATCATGTCTTAAAATGAGCTTGAAAAGATTATGTACGGCATGGATATAGAATACATACATCAATGTAATCCCACTGCCTACTTGACACCCAAGCTATGCGTTCTATTGTATTCCTTCTAAATTAACAGTGAGTCAGAAATTATGATGTTCTCTACATGGTTTTCAGCTTTGGAAGTGATATTCCAAGATCAATGCAATCGATGAATTTCTTTAAAACATTTGCAAAAGCTTCAACTTCAACAAAACACAGGGAGGACTCGTAGCTGCAAATTCTCCAAGATGGAAGAGGATACTTCTTCGAATCTTCTCTGAGCGAAAAAGGGCGTCAAGGTGAGTTGTGTCATTTTCTGTTTATTTTACATTGTTAGGCATTGACCGATATTCACATAGGTCTTTTCTTTTACATTGCTAGGCTTTTATTGCAGGTCAGTGCATACTCATCCTTTGCAAGGATGGTGGGAGTTGGAATTGGTTTGGAGCAACAAAGAAGGAGAATGGACCCCATGACTAATGAACCGTAGTTCACAAACTACACTTGAAATTTCATTGGCACAGTTGATTACATATTTTACACAGGTAAATTTCCTTATTGCAAGATGACTTTGCCTAAGCTTTCTTTCCCACCATCCTTGCAAAGGATGAGTATACACAGCTATGCTTATCATGCTAGACCACATTTTCTGCAAAAATGTCACACATGTAGAACACCCTGGCTGAGAAAACAGTGGCTTACTCACCTCTATTAAATCAGGTTGAGCCACTGATCGGGTGAGAATCAAAATTAATGGAGCAGACCCGGATGTGCGTCGGAGCTATCCGGAAGAGCGGGGTCCCTGGAAGGTGGGAACTGCCATTATAACCATGATGAAGTCAAGTTCATTTCTTATGGACAACATTGGAAGGGCTGCCATTTGGACAGCCGTATTTATGTATTTGCTCGAAATTAATGGAGCGGACCGGATGTGCGTCGAGCTATCCGGAAGAGCTGGGTCCCTGGAAGGTGGGAACCGTTATGACCACCATGATGAAGTCAGTCCATTTCCTATGGACAAGATTGGAAGGGCTCGGCCATTTGGACAGCCGTATTTATGTCTGTATTTGCAGTACCACACCCTTAACCTAAACCTATAACCCAACCTAAACCTATACTTATAACCTAATCCTATTCTCAAATCCCTAAACCTAAACCTAATCTGGAAAACCCAAACCTAAACCCGATCCCGAACCCGAACCCAGTTTCCTAAACCTAAACCTTAACCTATTCTCAATTCCCAAAGCTATAACCTATAACCTAAACCTAAACCTAACCTAAACCTATAACCTTAACCTAAACCCAAAACCTAAACCTTAACCTAAACCAAAGCCTATAACCTTAACCTAAACCAAAACCTGTAACCTAAACCTTAACCTAAACTTATAACTCCGAACCTAAACCTAAAACCGTAACCTAAACCTATAACTTATAACCTAAACCTATAAACTAAAACCAAAACTTAAACCTATAACCTAAACCAAAACCTATAACCTCAACCTAAACAAAAACCTATAACCTAAACCTTAACCTATAACCTATAACCTAAACTTATAACCTTAACCTAAACCTAAAACCAAAACCTAAACCTATAACCTAAACCTAAACATTAACCTATTCTCAAATCCCTAAACCTACACCTACACCTAATCCCAATCTCAACTCCCTAACCTAAACTTAAACGTAAACATGAAAACCCAAGCCTAAACCAGATTCCGAACCTGAACCCGATTCCCTAAACCTAAACCTTAACCAATTCTCAATTCCCTAAACCTATAGCTTATAACCTAAACCTAAACCTTAACCTAAACCTAAACCTAAACCTTAACCTAAACCTATAACCTTAACCTAAACCAAAACCTAGTACCTATAACCTAAACTTATAACCTATAACCTAACAGTAACCTAAACCTAAAAGCTAAACCTTAACCTATAACCTAAAACCTAAACCTAAACCTAAACCTAAAACCTAAATGTATTCTCAAATCCCTAAACCTAAACCTACACCTAATCCTAATCTCAACTCCCTAACCTAAACCTAAACCTAAACTTGAAAACCCAAGCCTAAACTCGATCCCGAACCCGAACCCTAACCCGATTCCCTAAACCTAAACCTAAACCAATTCTCAATTCCCTAAACCTATACCTTATAACCTAAACCTAAACTCGAACCTAAAACTAAACCTAAACCCCTAAACCTAAACCCAAACCAATTCTCAATTACCTAAACCTATACCTTATAACCTAAACCTAAACCTAAACCTAAAACTAAAACTAAACCTAAACCTTAACCTAAACCTATAACCTTAACCTAAACCTAAACCTATGACCTAAAACCTTAACTTATTACCTATAACCTAAACTTATAATCTATTACCTACCATTCACCTAAACTTAAATCCTAAACCTTAACCTATAACCTAAGATCTAAACCTAAACCTAAAACCTAAATGTATTCTCAAATCCCTAAACCTAAACCTACACCTAATCCTAATCTCAACTCCCTAACCTAAACCTAAACCTAAACTTGAAAACCCAAGCCTAAACCCGATCCCGAACCCGAACCCGAACCCGATTCCCTAAACCTAAACCTAAACCAATTCTCAATTCCTAAACCTATACCTTATAACCTAAACCTAAACTCGAACCTAAAACTAAACCCGATTCCCTAAACCTAAACCCAAACCAATTCTCAATTACCTAAACCTATACCTTATAACCTAAACCTAAACCTGAACCTAAAACTAAACCTAAACCTTAACCTAAACCTAAAACCTTAACCTAAACCTAAAACCTTAACCTATTACCTATAACCTAAACTTATAACCTATTACCTACCATTCACCTAAACCTAAATTCTAAACCTTAACCTATAACATAAGATCTAAACCTAAACCTAGAACCTAAATGTATTTTCAAATCCCTAAACCTAAACCTACACCTAATCCTAATCTCGACTCTCTAACCTAAACCTAAGCTTAACCTTGAAAACCCAGACCTAAACCCGATCCCGAACCCAAACCCGATTCCCAAAACCTAAACCGAAACCAATTCTCAATTCCCTAAACCTATACCTTATAACCTAAACCTAAACTCCGAACCTAAAACTAAACCCGATTCCCTAAAACCTAAACCCAAACCAATTCTCAATTACCTAAACCTATACCTTATAACCTAAACCTAAACTCGAACCTAAAACTAAACCTAACCTAAACCTTAACCTTAACCTAAACCAAAACCTATGACCTAAAACCTTAACCTATTACCTATAACCGAAACTTATAACCTATTACCTACCATTCACCTAAACCTAAATTCTAAACCTTAACCTATAACCTAAGATCTAAACCTAAACCTAAAACCTAAATGTATTTTCAAATCCCTAAACCTAAACCTACACCTAATCCTAATCTTGACTCTCTAACCTAAACCTAAGCTTAACCTTGAAAACCCAGACCTAAACCCGATCCCGAACCCAAACCCGATTCCCAAAACCTAAACCCAAACCAATTCTCAATTCCCTAAACCTATACCTTATAACCTAAACCTAAACCTGAACCTAAACCTTAACCTAAACCTATAACCTATGACCTAAAACCTTAACCTAAACCAAAACCTATTACCTATAACCTAAACTTATAACCAATTACCTACCATTCACCTAAACCTAAATCCTAAACCTTAACCTATAACCTAAGACCTAAACCTAAACCTAAAACCTAAATGTATTATCAAATCCCTAAACCTAAACCTACACCTAATCCTAATCTCAACTCCCTAACCTAAACCTAAGCTTAAACTTGAAAACCCAAACCTAAACCCGATCCCGAACTTCCCTAAACCCAAACCCAAACCAATTCTTAATTCCTTAAACCTATACCTTATAACCTAAACTAAACCTAAACCTAAAACTAAACCTAAACCTTAACCTAAACCTATAACCTTAACCTAAACCAAAACCTATGACTTAAAACCTTAACGTATTACCTATAACCTAAACTTATAACCTATTACCTAACATTAACCTAAATCTAAAACCTAAACCTTAACCTAAACTTCAAAACCCAATCGCGAACCCGATTTCCTAAACCTAAACCTTAACCTATTCTCAAATACTTAAACCTAAACCTACACCAAATCCCAATCTCAACTCCCTAACCTAAACCTAAACCTAAACATGAAAACCCAAGCCTAGACCCGATCCCAAACCCAAACTCGATTTCCTAAACTTAAACCTTAACCTATTCTCAATTCCCGAAGCTATAACCTATAACCTAAACCTAAACCTAACCTAAACCTATAACCTTAACATAAACCCAAAACCTAAACCTTAACCTAAACCAAAACCTATAACCTTAACCTAAACCAAAACCTCAGTAACCTAAACCTTAACCTAAACTTATAACCTTAACCTAAACCTATAACCCAAACCTATAAACTAAAACCTAAACCTATACCTATAACCTAAACCAAAACCTATAACCTTAACCTAAACAAAAACCTATAACCTAAACCTTAACCTATAACCTATGACCTAAACTTATAACCTTAACCTAAACCTAAAACCAAAACCTAAACCTATAAGCTAAAACCTAAACCTAAACCTAAACCTTAACCATTTCTCAATCCTTAAACCTAAACCTACACCAAATCCTATTCTCAACTCCCTAACCTAAACCTAAACATTAACTTGAAAACCCAAACCTAAACCCGATCTCGAACCCGAACCCAGTTTCCTAAACATAAACCTTAACCTATTCTCAATTCCCAAAGCTATCACTTATAACTTAAACCTAAACCGAACCCGAACCCAAACCTATAACCTTAACCTATAACCTAAACCTATAACCTTAACCTAAACCTAAAACCAAAACCAATATTTATAAGCTAAAACCTAAACCTAAACCTAAAACCTAATGGTATTCTCAAATCCCTAAACCTAAACCTAATCCCAATCCCAATCTCAAGTCTCCAACCTAAACCTAAACCTAAACTTCTAAACCCGATCCCGAACCCGAACCCGAACCCGATTTCCTAAACATAAACCTTAACCTATTCTCAAATCCCTAAACCTAAACCTACACCTAATCCCAATCTCAACTCCCTAACCTAAAGCTAAACCTAAACATGATGAAAACCCGATTTCCTAAACCTAAACCTAAACCTAAACCTATTCTCAAATCCCTAAACCTAAACCTATAAACTAAAACCTAAACTTAAACCTAAACCTAAAACCTAAACCAAAACCTATAACCTTAACCTAAACCAAAACCTATAACCTATTACCTATAACCTAAACTTATAACCTTAACCTAAACCTAAAACCAAAACATATAAGCTTAACCTAAACCAAAACCTATAACCTAAACCAAAACACAGTAACCTAAACCTTAACCTAAACTTATAACTTTAACCTAAACCTAAAACCAAAACCTAAACCTATAACCTAAACCTATAAATTAAAACCTAAACCTTAACCTATTCTCAAATCCCGAAGCTATAACCTATAACCTAAACCTAAACCTAACCTAAGCCTATAACCTTAACCTATAACCTTAACATAAACCCAAAACCTAAACATTAACCTAAACCAAAACCTATAACCTTAACCTAAACCAAAACCTGTAACCTAAACCTTAACCTAAACTTATACCCTTAACCTAAACCTAAAACCAAAACCTAAACCTATAACCTAAACCTATAAACTAAAACCTAAACCTAAACAAAAACTTATAACCTTAACCTAAACAAAAACCTATAACCTAAACCTTAACCTATAACCTAAACTTATAACCTTAACCTAAACCTAGAACCAAAACCTAAATCTATAAGCTAAAACCTAAACCTAAACCTATACCTAAACCTTAACCTATTCTCAAATCCCTAAACCTAAACCTACACCTTATCCCAATCTCAACTCACTAACCTAAACCTAAATCTAAACTTGAAAACCCAAGCCTAAACCCGATCCCGAACCCAAACCCGATTTCCTAAACCTAAACCTAAACCTTAACCTATTCTCAATTCCCAAAGCTATAACCTAAACCTAAACCTAACCTAAACCTATAACCTAAACCTATAACCTTAACATAAACCCAAAACCTAAACCTTAACCTAAACCAAAGCCTATAACCTTAACCTAAACCAAAACACGTAACCAAAACCTTAACCTAAAACCAAAACCTAAACCTATAAACTAAAACCTAAACCTAAACTCAGTAACCTAAACCAAAACCTATAACCTTAACCTAAACTAAAACCTATAACCTAAACCTTAACCTATAACTTATAACCTATAACCTAAACTTATAACCTTAACCTAAACCTAAAACCAAAACCTAAAACCTAAACCTAAACCTAAAGCTAAAACCTAAACCTTAACCTATTCTCAAATCCCTAAACCTAAACCTACACCCGATCCCAATATCAACTCCCTAACCTAACCTATACCTATACCTAAACCTTAACCTATTCTCAAATTCCTAAACCTAAACTTACACCTGATCCCAATATCAACTCCCTAACCTAAACCTAAACTTAAACTTGAAAACCCAAGCCTAAACCCGATCTCGAACCCGAACCCGATTTCCTAAACCTAAACCTAAACCTTAACCTATTCTCAAATCCCTAAACTTATACCTACACCAAATCCCAATCTCAATTCCCTAACTTAAACCTAAACCTAAACATGAAAACCTAAGCCTAAACCCGATCCCGAACCCGAACCCGATTTCCTAAACCTATACCTAAACCTTAACCTATTCTCAAATCCCTAAACCTAAACCTACACCAAATCCCAATCTCAACTCCCTAAACTAAACCTAAACCTAAACATGAAAAGCCAAGCCTAAACCCGTTCCCGAACCCGAACCCGATTTCCTTAACCTAAACCTTAACCTATTTTCAATTCCCAAAGCTGTAACCTATAACCTATAACCTAAACCTAACCTAAACCTATAACCTTAACCTATAACCTTAACATAAACCCAAAACCTAAACCTTAACCTAAACCAAAGCCTATAACCTTAACCTAAACCAAAACCTGTAACCTAAACCTTAACCTAAACCTATGACCTATAACCTAAACCTATAAACTAAAACCTAAACCTAAACCTAAACCTAAACCAAAACTATAACCTCAACCTAAACAAAACCTATAACCTATACCTTAACCTATAATCTAAACTTATAATCTTAACCTAAACCTAAACCTAAACCTATACCTAAACATTAACTTATTCTCAAATCCCTAAACCTAAACCTACACCTAATCCCAATCTCAACTCCCTAACCTAAACCTAAACATGAAAACCCAAGTCTAAACCAGATCCCGAACCCGAACCTGATTACCTAAACCTAAACCTTAACCAATTCTCAATTCCCTAAACCTATAGCTTATAACCTAAACCTAAACCTTAACCTAAAACTAAACCTAAACCTTAACATAAACCTATAACCTTAACCTAAATCAAAACCTAAACTTATAACCTAAAACCTAAAACCTAAACCTAAACCTAAACCTAAAACCTAAATGTATTCTCAAATCCCTAAACCTAAACCTACACCTACACCTAATCCTAATCTCAACTCCCTAACCTTAACCTAAACTTAAACTTGAAAACCCAAACCTAAACCCGATCCCGAATCCAAACCCGATTTCCTAAACCCTAAACCCTAAACCTATTCTCAAATCCCAAAACCTATACTTATAACCTGAACCTGAACCTAAACCTAAACCTAAACCTGGAGGAGCTGGCAAGGCAGAGGGAGGAGCAGGAGAGGAGGATAGAGGATCAGCTGGCGAGGCAGAGGAGGATGGAGGAGTTGGTGAGGCAGAGGGAGGAGCAGGAGAGGAGGATGGCGGAGATGCAGGTGGAGCATGAGCGACGGATGACGGAGATGTTTCAGGCTTTCACTGCACGCTTACCCACCGATGCCCCACCACCTCCGTCTTCATCTTTGTGATTTTTTGTTTATTTGTTTATGATGTTAAGTTTATATGTATTTATGCGTGAATGAATGTGATGCAAATAAGATTGTTTGTGTTTGGATGAATGTAGTTTATGTAGTTTGGGTTTAGATGGATGTGAATGTGAATATGATGAAATGTGTATATCAGGATGAATATGATGGAATATATTGTTAACAGGTGTATATCAGGAATTTTTACGAATTTTGAGTACGAATGTTTTTTCTTAAAAAGAAACTTTTGGCAACGAAAATTTTCGTTGCTAAAAGATACATCAGTTTACTTTTAGCAGCGAAAATTTTCGCTGCTAAAAGTCTTGTATAGTATTTTTTAATGACGAACATTTTCGCCGCTAAAACTTTATTTAGTTTGGGTTTAGATGGATGTGAATGTGAATATGATGGAATATACTATTAACAAATGTATATCAGGAATTTTGTATGGATTTTGAGCTCGAATATTTTTTTTTTAAAAGGAAACTTTTTGCGACGAAAGTTTTCGTTGCTAAAAGATACGTAAGTTTATTTTTAGCAGCGAAAATTTTCGCTGCTAAAAGTCTTGTATAGTATTTTTTAGCAACGAATATTTTCGTTACTAAAACTTTATGTAGTTTGAGTTTAGATGGATGTGAATGTGAATGTGAATATGATGGAATATACTATTAACATATGTATATCAGGAATTTTGTATGGATTTTGAGCTGGAATATTTTTTTTTTAAAAGAAACTTTTGGCGACGAATATTTTCGTTGCTAAAAGATAGGTCAGTTTATTTTTAGCAGCGAAAATTTTGGCTGCTAAAAGTCCTGTATAGTATTTTTTAGCGACGAACATTTTTGCCGCTAAAACTTTATGTAGTTTGGCTTTAGATGGATGTGAATGTGAATATGGTGAAATATATTGTTAACCGATGTATATCAGGAATTTTGTATGGATTTTGAACTGGATTTTTTTTTTTTTAAAGAAACTTTTGGCGACGAAAATTTTCCTTGTTAAAAGATATGTTAGTTTATTTTTAACAGCGAAAATTTTCGCTGCTAAAAGTCTTGTATGGTATTTTTTAGCGACGAACATTTTCGCCGCTAAAACTTTATGTAGTTTGGATTTAAATGGATGTGAATGTGAATATGATGGAATATATTGTTAACCGATGTATATTAGGAATTTCGTACGGATTTTGAACTAGATATTTTTTTTAAAAGAAACTTTTGGTGACGAAAATTTTCGCTGCTAAAAACAGACATATTTTGAAAATTTTTAGTCGCGAAAAGTTTCGCTGCTAATAGTTTTGAATAGTGTTTTTTAGCGACGAAACTTTTCGCCGCTACAAGTTTATGTAGTGAATATGATGAAATGTTTATATCAGGATGAATATGATGAAATATAATGTTAATAGGTGTATATCAGAAATTTTGTACGAATTTTGAACTGGAATATTTTTTACTAAAAAAAGAAACCTTCGGCGACGAAAATTTTCGTCGCTAAAAGATATGTTAGTTTATTTTTAGCAGCGAAAATTTTCGCTATTAGAAGTCATTTAAAGTACAAGACTTTTAGCAGCGAAAATTTTCGCCGCTAAAAGTCTTGTACAGTAGAAGACTTATAGCAGCGAAAATTTTCGCCGTAAAAGTTGGAGAAAATGTTCCGAGTCTTTAGCGACGAAATTTTTCGTCGCTAAAGGTCTCATTCAGTATTGTTAGCTGCGAAAATTTTCGCAACTAAAAGAAATTTATCCCGTCGAGGCAAAAGATGTTTGGAGTATTTAGCGACGAAAATTTTCGTTGCTAAAAGTCTAATGCACTATTTTTAGCTACGAAAATTTTCGTCGCTAAAAGTTCCGTCGCTAAAAGCTCACTTTTAGCGACGAAAATTTATTTCGTCGCTACAAGTGACTTTTGGCGACGAAAATTTGTTTCGTCGCTAAAAGTTTCGTCGCTAAAAACCCTCTTTTTTGTAGTGGTCTACTCCACTCCCGCAGACGCACTTAACCCTTGAGTGTGCCGGATTTCACTAAAGAGGTTTCACAAAGAAGGGTCCACATAATGCACCCACCACATACACTCCCGCCGGATGCCTCCTACGAGGGATTGAATGGATGAGAAACACCTAAGACCTAATCCTAAAAAGTAATGATCACAAGTGTCCTCTGGACTCTAGATATTTATAAATAAGTGGATGAGTCCCATCAAGCATGTTGACGAATATCTCCTCCTTTGTTGATGAAGAGTCTTCAGTCTCCTTGATCCACAACTCAAAAGATGTACCAATGTATGACGACGGGTTGGGTCAAGGTATGATGAAATTCTACTCTCAAAAGATTTTCCTATAAGAAAGATAGAGGGATTTCAATCATCTATGCATTCAAGGTATCCCAGCTTCATGATTTGCCATTAAGGTAGTAGCTGGAGGATCCTTGAATACAGAAGTTCATTCCCTAATCCACTCTATTGAATATCAATGGTGAGGGTGGATTGGAGGATGAACTTCCTTGAGAGAAAGGGCTTTGGGTATAAGATCTAAGGTTAAACACACAAAAGCTCTCTGTACTTTCTCTCACAGCAACACAAGACAAGTACTCTTTATATAGGCAAAAGGTTCCAACGGATATAAAACGGTCACATTTATGATAGAGTTCGATATCATCGAGCAAGTTCGATAACATCGAGCATATACTCTCGATAGCATTGATGGTCTGCTCGATGACTCGAACTCAATGTCATACGCTTTTGAAACCTTTTACCAACTGGTCGATGAATCGAAACGATTATCGATGTCATCGGATTTCAAACTCCAATTCCATCGATGAGAGGTTCGATTCATCGACACTTGAAAAATGAGAGAGACTTGACTTGAAATATTTCAGGTTTTCATGAGTGATCGAGGGACCTTTGAGATCATTGGAATTTGAATGTCGATGATATCGATGCTGTGTCGATGCATCGATAAATCAAAATAATTTTTCATAAAGCTTGCTGGAAAGTTTATGTTCATGTTCAATGCAATCGATACGGCATCGATATTTAAATATCGATTCTATCGAGTGACCCCCGATCATAGATAAATCACCCTAAAATATTTTGCTGGAGAACTTGGCGCCCAAGACCGATATCATCGAAGGCCTTCTGATATCATCGAGATTTGAATTTCGATGGTATCAAGGAGGCTTCGATATATCGATGCTTATATGATATTCATAAGAAAAACAGGGGCACCAAAAATCTGTCTGTCGATATAATCGAGTCAACTTTGATAGACTCGAGATTTGAATATCGATGATATCGATAGGTGTATCGATACATCGATAATTCCGTCCAGACGTGTATAAGGTTGCTGGACATATTTGGTCCTCTTTTCGATAGTATCGATGGAGCATGGAGGACTTGACAGCGCAGGTCGATCATATCGAGATGTGTATCGGTAAGATTGACAAGGCAAAAAAACTTAGAGAATTTTCCTATTTTGAAAACGTTTTCTTACCCTAAAAACGCTATGATATTCTAACATTTTTTAAGGTTTTAGTATACCTGGTGATTTGGAATAAGGGACGTGAGGCTCAAATTTACCTGTGGCGAGCTTGCACACATCCGGTTGAGGCAAACGCTTGAATTGATCTTTCTATCAGGCTTTGTAGTCTAACTGACTCAACACTCAAGCTAATTGACAAACCAGGGCACTTTCAATCTCCCCCTTTGTTAATTACATGACAAAATCCCAAAACACCCTAGACTACTATACAAACACATCCTAAATTGTGTGTACATGCATTTTACACAATTTTATAATTTCTATTAAACCCATGTACACAACCCAGTATCTGCTTCCCCTAACTGTAAACACCCCCTCGCTTGATGCAGCTACTCCCCCTAACACCTGCAATATCATCCAAGCAGATATACAATTTTCCGTTCGGAGTGTTTGAACTATTCTCCCCATTTTTGTCAGTCTTTGACAAAGATATAGCAGTCGATATTGACTGAAGAGATAAGTATTTAGGAGAACCATCATTCAGAAGAATATGCATATAATAGATAGATGTATAATGGTCAATCAGTTGCTGAATCAGACATGATTTGCAATGAATATATATGCATGACAGATCATATATATGCAGTGATATAGCAGTTAGAATATTCATTACAAGCATCACATGCATTCCACATCAAACAAACCAAGGGATCTTAAATCATAATCATGGCAGTAAAAATATGAATTATACTCAGCCATATGCAGATATTATCCAACTATCCAAAACATGTACTGCCACAGACAACAGTAGATTAACAGTGTATTCTAACAGAACCACGCCCAAAAATTGGAAAGAGCCACCAGTTATCATCGTGCATTCACAAATTTCTTCAATTTCATTGATGTTGAATATCTTGATCTATAACTTTTGACGTTATTGACACTGTTCAGATACCATCGAGAATGTCACGACCTGTGTTGCTCATGTATACTAAGATTTAGTGAGTGCAGACTCCAATAGATTTTTGAAGGTCACTAGACCTATTTGCATCAAGAGGTTTGGTGAGGATATTTGCAAGTTGCTTTTCTGTGGAAACATAATCCAATGCAATAATCTTGTCTTCAACAAGTTCTCGGATAAAATGATGACGGATGTCAATGTGCTTAGTCCAAGAATGTTGAACAGGATTCTTTGAAATGTTGATTGCGCTTGTGTTATCACAAAAAAGACTCATCGTGGGTTGTTCAATCCCATAGTCCAACAACATCTGTTTCATCCAAAGGAGTTGTGCACAAAGAACTTCCAAAAATGTATTCAAATTTCTCGGCAGAGATAATGATATTGAATTTTGCTTCTTGCTTTGCCAGGAGACTAGACAGTTTCCAACATAGAAACATCCTCCGCTGGATAATTTTCGATCATCCAAATTTCTTGCTCAGTCGGCATCAGAGTACCTAGCGATGATGGTAGATGTTTTAAATGGATACCACAGTTCGTAAGAGGTAGTTCCTGCTATATATTTAATGATCCTCTTAACGGCCATTAGGTGAGATTCTTTAGGATCTGCCTGATATCGAGCACATACCCCCACACTAAAAGATATGTCAGGGCGACTAGCTATGAGATATAGTAGACTACCTATCATACTCCGGTAGAGATGTTGATCCACACTCTTGCCATTTCTATCCTTGAAAAGTTTGAGTGTGGTGCTCATGGGAGTGTAATAAGAACGACCGCATTCAAGACCAAATCTTTTCACCAAATCGTTTGTATACTTGGTTTGACAGGACCTGTAATCCTAGGAAGAAGTTTAGTTCACCAACCATACTCATTTCAAATTCTGATTTCATGAGGTCAGCAAATTTGTATACGACATCTTCACATGTTGAACTAAAGACTATATCATCCACATAAATTTGTGCAATAAGCAGTGAGTCTTTTGTTCTTTGGGTAAACACAGTCTTATCAACACTCCCTCTGCTGAATTTATGGTCTAAAAGAAATTTTGTCAACCGTTCATACCAAGCACGTGGTGCTTGTTTGAAACCATAGAGGGCTTTGTTCAGACTATATACGTAGTGAGGACACTTGGGATCTGAAAATCTCTTTGGTTGTTCTACATAAACTTCTTCAACGAGATCTCCATTAAGAAAAGCACTCTTAACATCCATTTGAAATAATTTAAATTTTAATGCACATGCAATGGACAAAAGAATTCTGATAGACTCCACGCGAGCTACTGGGGCAAATGTTTCATCAAAATCAATGCCTTTTATCTGCGAGTACCCTTGAGCTACAAGCCTTGCTTTGTTCCTGATCACATTTCCTAATTCATCAGATTTATTCTTAAAGACCCATTTTGTTCTAATAATGTTCGTATCGAGTGGTCTGGGAACCAACTGTCATACCTCATTTCTTTGAAATTGTTAAAGTTCTTCTTGCATAGCATTTATCCAATGTTCATCTTGAAGAGCTTCCATAATATTCTTGGGTTCAATCTTTGAGGTAAAGCAGAAATGGCTATAAATATTTTCTATCTGTCGTCGAGTTCTTACACCATCATTAAGATCTCCAATAATTTGTTCTCGAGGGTGATCCTTTATGATGGGAATGTCAGATGATGGTTGAGGTTCACTGGGTGATGAAGTTTTGTTATCAGATTTTTCTAGTGTGCATGAATCTACATCATCTTCTAATTCATTCACAGGTGTATCTTCTTCATGAGGTTGATCATCGATTATCACATTGACTGACTCTTGAATAGTGAGGGTTCTTAAATTATATACTCTATACGTACGACTATTCATGGCATACCCCAGAAAGATACCATCATCACTTTTAGACTCAAATTTTTCTAGGTGATCTCTGTCTCTCAAGATATAACATTTGCTACCAAAGACTCGAAAATATTTCACACTAGGCAGTTTCCCATACCATAGTTCGTATGAAGTTTTATTCAAACCCGCTGTAAGATATACTCTATTTATTATGTAGCAGGCACTATTGACAGTTTCTGCCCAAAAACTTTTTGCCATATCTTTCCCATTTAGCATAACCGACCCCGTTTCCTGCAATACTCGATTTTTCCTTTCAACGACTCCATTTTACTGAGGGGTTTTTGGAGCTGAGAATTCATGACGAATTCCTTTCTCATTGCAATATTTTTCAAATCCATTATTTTCAAATTCTCCACCATGATCACTGCTGATGCGATTGATGTTGTACCCTTTTTCATTTTGGAGTCGCTTTGCCAGGATCACAAATTCCTCAAAAGCATCTGATTTTTCTCGAAGGAATGCGACCCAAGTAAATCTGGTGTAGTCATCTACCACCACTAGGAAGTATCTTTTCTTGCCATGGCTTTTCACTTTAGTTGATCCAACTAGATCCATATATAGCAGATCTAAAGGTTTTATTGTTGCTATAGCGGTTGTCTTTTTGTGTCCGACTTTTATCTGTTTTCCTTTTAGACATTCTCCACAGACAACTTTTTCTTCTTTTCTAATCTTGGGAAGTCTTCTAACCAAATTTTTTGAACTGAGCTTTGCTAAATTTCGGTACTGAACATGTCCCAACCTTTGGTGTCATAGTCTAGATTCATTATTTACGGCCATATTGCACTTGGTGGATAACACTCTTACTTGTACTTTCTATGACATAACAGTTATCATTAGTACGTAAACCTTTTATGTGAGATTTTCCTATATAATCTAAAATTCTACACATATCCTTTGAGAAAGTGACAAGATATTCTTTGTCACAGATTTGGGAGATACCAAGGAGATTATGTTTCAGACCTTCTACACAGAGGACATGCTTGATCTTTGGAAGGCCTGATACAGCTATTGTTCCTTGTCCAACAATTTTGGCTGAGCTACCATCTCCAAATATGATTGATCCTCTATCAACGTTCAAGTACTCACAAAAGTGAGTTTGATCACCAGTCATGTGTCTGGAGCATCCACTATCACGGTACCACTTTGAACTATTTCATACTTTCAGAGCAGTATGAATTATGAGACAATTATTCTGGTTTGTCACACCCTCTTGAACATTTTTGAACATGATTTCAACTTCAGTCAAGATCATTCTCTAGGCGGTGAAGCCCTTAAAGAGAGACTCACTCTGATACCAATTGAAATAGCAGTGAAGACCGCTTTAGTTGAAGTAAGAATATGCCAATATGTCCTAGAGGGGGTGAATAGGACTTTTAAAGTTTTTATGGTTTATTTAAAATCCTATTACACTAATCCTAATTAGCAAGCACACATTAGGATTACTCAAAAAGAACTTTACTGGCTTCCAAGCCTGGTAGAGGATCCAATCATAAACTATTTAAAAAGTGAACAATATGCAAACTAGTTTATGATGGATATGACTGTGTATGTGTGTGAGATGTGATCTCAGATATTCAAATATGGAAGTATAAAAATAAATCACACATTCAGAAAAATAGCAATCTCAAACACAGTTATTTTTATAGTGGTTCGACGATCAGTCTACTCCACTCCCAGCAGACGCACTCGACCCTTGAGTGTGCTGGATTTCACTAAGGAGGTTTCACAGTGGTTTACCTCAACCTAAGGTTTTAAATCATGTTCACCTTCAACCTTTACAACCTACACTAAGGCTGACTGTTTATGCTCTCACAAGCAAGGGTCAACACAATGCACCCACTTTTAGGCACACTAGCCAAGGATCTTCCATAAGACCCTACCGGAGGTTTTATGCGGTTTACCCCAAACCCGAGGTTTCACACGTTTCACCTCAAACTTAAGGTTTTGACTGGTTTACCTTCAACCAGATGTTTATACTCTCCACAAAACAAGGGTCCAAACAACGCACCCACCACGTACACTCCCGTCGGAGACCTCCTACGAGGGCTTGAATGGGTGAGAAACACCTAAAACCAATCCTAAAAAGGAATTATCACAAGTGTCCTCTGGACTCTAGATACTTACAGATAAGTGGATGAGTCTCATTAAGCACGTTGACGAAGATTTCCTCCTTTGTTGATGAAGAGTCTTCGGTCTCCTTGATCCGCAACTCAAAAGATGTACCAATGCATGACGATGGGTTGGGTCAAGGTTATGATGAAATTCTACTCTCAAAAGATTTTCCTATAAGAAAGATAGAGCGATTTCAATCATTTATGCATTCAAGGCATCCTAGCTTCATGATTTGCCATTAAGGTAGTAGTTGGAGGATCCTTGAATGTGGAAGTTCATTCTCCAATCCACTCTATTGAATATCAATGGTGAGGGTGGATTGAAGGATGAACTTCCTTGAGAGAAAGGACTTTGGGTATAAGATCTAAGGTTAAACACACAAAAGCTCTCTCTACTTTCTCTCACAACAACACAAGACAAGTCCTTTTTATATAGGCAAAAGGTTCCAACGGATATAAAACGGTTACATTTATGACAGAGTTCGATATCATCGAGTAGGTTCGATAACATCGAGCGTATACTCTTGATAGCATCAATAGTCTGCTCGATGACTCGAACTCAATGTCATACGCTTTTGAAACCTTTTGCCAGCTGGTCGATGAATCGAAACGATTGTCGATGTCATCGAATTTCGAACTCCGATTCCATCGATGAGAGGTTCGATTCATCGACAGTTGAAAAATGAGAGAGACTTGACTTGAAATATTTCAGGTTTTCATGAGTGATCGAGGGACCTTCGAGATCATCGGAATTTGAATGTCAATAATATCGATAGATGTGTCGATGCATCGATAAATCAAAATGATTTTTCATAAAGCTTGTTGGACAGTTTATGTCCATGTTCAATACAATCGATACGGTGTTGATATCATCGATATTTGAATATCGATTCTATCAAGTGACTCCCGATCATAGATAAATCACCCTGAAATATTTTGCTGGAGAACTTGGCGCCCAAGACCAATATTATCGAAGGCCTTCTAATATTATCGAGGTTTGAATTTCGATGGTATCGAGGAGGCTTCGATATATCGATGTTTATATGATATTCTTAAGAAAAATAGGGGCGCCGAAAATCTGTTTGTCGATATAATCGAGTCAACTTCGATAGACTCGAGACTTGAATATCGATGATATCGATAGGTGTATCGATACATCGATAATTCCGTCGAGATGTGTATAAGGTTAATGGACATATTTGGTCCTCTTTTTGATGGTATCGATGGACCATCGAGGAGTTAATAGCGCAGGTCGATCATATTGAAATGTGTATCGATAAAATTGACAAGGCAAGAAAACTTAGAAAATTTTCTTATTTTGAAAACGTTTTCTTACCCTAAAAGCCCTATGATATTCAAATATTTTTTAAGGGTTTTAGTATACCCGGTGATTTGGGACAAGGGATGTGAGGCTCAGATTTACCTGTGGCGAGCTTACACACATCCGGTTGAGGCAGACGCTTGAATTGATCTTCCTATCAGACTCTGTAGTTTAACTGACTCAACACTCACGCTAATTGACAAGCCAGAGTACTTTCATATATTACTTATGTCAAGTACAATAGTAATAATGATATATTGTTGATATCCTTGTGTCGGTAGTATAATCTTTACAGGTAAGAACATTATTGTGATTGATGGGTTTAGAAAAGCAATTATCAATAAATTTGATATGATAAACATGTGGCTCATTGTATATTATCTCATTATCAGAGTAAATCAGGTAAATGATTGAATTTTCATATGTCAAAAAAAAAAGAAGAAGAAGAAGAAGAAGAAGAAGAAGAAAAGAAAGAAAGAAAAGTATCCTCGTAAAACTCTAAAAATTTTAGAGACGGAGACTTCTAAGACAATGCATATCGGTGAAAATTGATTTCAAATTGAGCAAGTTGATCGTAAGTCTGTGATGCTTGAACACTGTAAGGCTAGATATCATGTAGTATCGGAGTCAAATTCACTTTCAAGCAAGAAAAGAATTTGCACTACTTAAAATACCACTCAATCATTTTTTTAAAAAAATAATAATAATAATTCCGTGCTAATAACCTGGACCTTTTGAGTTTATTGAAAATGATCGAGCACGTGACACAAGTGATGGAAAGAGTATCTTGAAGTAGTGTATTTACATGGCCATCCATATAGTAAGACATGGTTGCACTTTCAACCGCCAAAGCCAAATACATTATAATGATTATTTGGTTAAGAAGAATGATTGACAAGATACATCATCCTCAAGTTAGTCACACGAAAATCAAATAACAGAATCTGATGTTTCATGGACGAAGTAAGCGTATCGTTATTTGTTACTAATACACTCAGAACTCTCAAAGATCGAAGACATCAAGTACGAGCATTGCAAGTCTAATGATAAGTTAACATATTTCCATAAAGTAATTGAAGTCCGATGCAAAAGTCTAACTTAAAAGATTAAAAGATGATGTTACGAAACATCTGTGAATTGAACTTTTTCGAAGTCTACGCCATATACGGCCCCATAGTATACATGGACAGAGTATGGCTGTCTTCTGGTCTTCTGCTTCAAGACATTGGAGTAATAGTTTAATTGGATAAGAAGTATATATTGGATGGATGCCATATACTTTTATTATAGATGAAGACGTTAGCTTTAATTTTAGAGAGCTTAATTCAATCTTGCAATTCACCATCTGATCTATTTGTAATTTGCCTAAAAGTGGGCCACTAACTTCAAGCTGAGGTCCAAGGACCATCGTTCAAGGATACGGATTGGCTACTCCCCTGCCACCAACCCGGTGGTTGATGGTCGGTGCTTTGTGGACTTAACCATGATGTATGTGTTTCATCCATTCCGTTCATCCATTTTTACGGGCTTGATTCTAAAAATGAGAGGGATATAAATCTCCGGTGGCCCACACCACAGGAAAATAATAATGATGGGATATCCACCATTAAAATCCTCCTAAAGCCTACCGTAATGTTTATTTGACATCCAATCTGTTGATTAGGTAACATCCAATATGTCATGCAGACCTAGATGAGGGGAAAAAACAAAGATCAGCTTGATCCACAAGCCTCCCAAAAAGTTTTTAATGGTCGGAGGTTCATTCAACACTGTTTCGGTCAACTTGAGATCGGGATATACCTCATATTTGGTTTCTTATTATAAAATGATCTAAAAAAAATAGATGAACGGCATGGATGAAACACATACATCATCGTGGGGCCACGGATAGCCGACCACCAGCCATTGGCTGGTGGCAGGAGGAGTAGCCAATCCGTTTCCGTCGTTCAAGTGGACCATGTCTGTGTAGATTGAACGACGTTATCACCATGCATGCTCCGTATGCCAATTGACTGATGAACATTGCACAGATATTGGACACGTGCTTTGACTAAACATAATTTAAAATAATTAAAAAGGGAGACAGATGCGTTGAAGTGATCAACAAATCCCCAATCAGTACTTAAACAGATGATTAGCATCCTTTCATTGAAAGGGACTTTTTTGGTTTATTTATTTATAAAAGCTACCTACTTATCTCTGTCTCATCACACATCAACAATAAATAATCAAAGGATAAAAAATGTGAATTCTCATCGTCACCGTCCAATTCACCGCCCTTACTTCCATTTACCGATGAGATGATTAAAACTCTCCATGCCTAAAGTTTTTTTTATTAACCGTCCATCGAATGGTATGATCGCTTATCTGGGGTGTTATGATTGTTGTCTACATTATTTTTGGGCCAATGATCAATCTAGGATCGGACCAACGATATAGGCGGCTTGAATGGTATACATGTAAGTCACGTGTTCGGTGCATGTGGAAGTAGCAGCCCAGCGAGTTCAGAACACCATCAAGCATTGCATGTGTTTGATAAAATGTCTAACCAGGAAAAAGAGAGAATCTTCATTTGCATTACATGGGGCTTGTTAAACTTGGAAAATTCAAGAGCAAACATCAAGCAGAAGCATATATAGAGAGAGAGAGAGAGAGAGAGAGAGAGAGAGAGCTGTCATTAAAGTGGGATCGAGTGCTGTTCTTCTTAAGAAGAAGCCATTTTGCTCTGGCTTAGCCACTGAAGAGCTATCTCTGACTTGGTCGCCGCGAACGTAGGACTGCTGCTACTGCTACTGTCCGAAAGCGAAGCGAGGGTTTTTTGGAGGACTCCAGTTGGAGATGAATCTGGCCTCGGTGGTCTTTCATGAGGGCTTGCTGCCTCGCCCCAACCGTCACTCATCAGATTTAGCCCGCCGCAGGAGCTCCTGCTGCTGCTGCAGCCATGGGGAGAAGAAGCTGCTGCTGTGCTTGACTGCAAGACCTCACCCAATGGCCCACCGAGCGATGGTGGCGATAGCCAAGGAACAGAGTTCATCCAGCTGAGTGGCTGGGACTTTACACAACCATGATCACGTTCCGACTCGCTGATGCTGAGGCCCATCTGGATTTGATCCATGTCTTCCGCAGCGGTTCCGTTGCCACCGGACATTGACAATGTAAGAGAAGAAATCGAGAGCTTTCCACCGGAAGAAACTGGAGATTTTTCATTGTCGTTGTTGCTGAGGTCTTCACCCTCTGAGACTGACCAAGCATCGATGAACCGCCTTGGAGGTTGCTTTCGGTCCGGACCTGTATCAGCCATTGACGAAAGATCGGTGTTGAGATAGAGACAGCGCTGATCATTTTGCTGCACCTCCGATCCACCACCACTGAAATCAGTGAAATTCAAGTTCAGATGGTCATCAAAGGGCTGCAAAACAGCGCTGTTGGTGCTACCATTGCAATCTGTCCTCATTCCCACCTTTGTATGCATCCATTGCTGGTCGGAATCCATTTCATCTAAGAACCTGAGAGAGGAAAACTAAAAACTCAGATGACAAATGATCCTAGAAAGCAGAAAAAGATGGGTTTTTTTAACAGAGATGAGAGATGAGTGGAAATCCCCACCTGGGTACTTTATCTGCTGCAGCAGTAGAAACCATGGTCTGGAAAGGGAGCTTGATTTCAGGTTTAACAAAGAACCCAGATGGTTGATGATAAGCTTTAGTTCCGAGGTGAGACGATGCTACTGGTGTCGTCGTCGTTGATGTAGTCAGATTAGAAGAGAGATGTGTTGCAGCAGTCGCTGCTGTATTCGCAGTAGCCGCAGCAACGGAGGGGCGAGTATTGTTCTGGGTTTGTACTTCCACAGGCTTTCTTGAACGAGGGCGGCCTCTGTGCATGTGACGCTCGCAGTACTTCTGGTCTGGCGCAACGTCTCTCGAGCACCGCCATTTCTTCCCATCGGTCCTTCGGCATCTGCCCGGCTCCGGATCCGTGCTGTTCGAGAACCGTAGATTGAAACAAGAACCCTTTCCGACCACTAATCATTAAAAAAGAAAAAAAAAACAAAAAACAAAACAAAACAAAACATAAAAAACCCATCTCAATCATCTCATTAAAAAACATCTCTACTTTTTTTTTTTTTGGGGTATACAGAGAGAAGAGGAGACTATTACAGCTTGGGTGGGTAGCAGCATCAGAGAAGCTGGTTCTGCAGTTAATGGGGAAGAGAAGGTCAGGAGGAACAGGCACCGAAGCCATCATGTACTTGTAGATCAAAGCCTGCCGCTCCAGCTCCTGCCACTGCGCCCATGTAAAAGGAAATCGCAGAGATGTAGCCATCCCTCCTACACCTGCATTTTTATTTTTATTTTTCACATTACTCTCTTTTCTTGCCTATGAGCATTTGATACTCCTGCTGCTGCCGGGGAGAGAGAGAGAGAAAACGCAACTAGAAAAAAAAAAAAAAAAAAAGAAAGACAGAAAGAAAGAAAGATAAAGATAACCCAAGCATCTCTCTAATATTTACTATCACTACCTGGGGATTGCAAGGAAAAAGGCTGCAGACTCCTTGCCCCTCCTGCAGCAGCAGCTGCACTCCCACCAACATCGTATAAATCGCTAAACCTGGCATCGCTGCCGTTATAAAAAGTGGGTCCGTTGCCGTTGGACGGGAATGGGTGTGTGAGCCGAAACGGGAACGTTTCGGTACGTGCCAGCTTCTGTGGTACCATAAGACCCAAACCCAGAACACCTTCTTCTCCTTCTCTCCCTCTCATACTACCACCAGCAACAGCAGCAGCTGCTGTTCCTGTCATATCCATCATCAGCTGTCGAAGCAAAGACTACTTTTTCTTTACACTTTTCCGAAACAAGAGAAGTGAAAAACACAAGGAGAGAGATATAAAAGCTGCAGCAGGAAAGGCCCAGATGACTGATCTCTTTCACTCAACGGCTGTAGGTGATGCTGCTGCTTCCGTGCCGCCATTCCCGCCCATGGCTTGTTGTTGAGGCCGCACCTGCTTCCCATGCTTCCAACATTCGCACCATTGCGGACAAATTAGTAAAGCTACTCCTCCACTGTCATAATTGCCGCATCTATCGTTTTCTGCATGCACCTAAACCGTACCAAAACAAAAACAAAATTAAAAAAAAAAACCTCCCTTCTCTCTCTCTCCCCACGCTCCGTCCTCATTTCTTCTTATTTTCTTTAATAAAACTAACACCCTCTCACCACCACCTAACAAAAGCTAATGACTCTCTCTCTCTCTCTCCACATGCATTCGGTTTTTGTGATTGACCTGGCCGTTTACACGGCCTCACTTTCCGTCCTGCGAGTCTAAACGATGTTACTCTTAACTTTTTTATTCTCGCCTTGGGAGGCCCACCCAGCTCAACGAGGCTGAATAAAAAGTTAAGCTTGACGTGATGGACTAACCAATTGTCTCCCTAAGCGCTTACTTTGCACGTGCTTATGGCTACACGTGTTTAATATTAGACAGTTGGCCATTCGTTTTCGAGTCGTTTTTTCTACATGGTGATCGCATAGATCTGGGTTTAAGGACCTCTTTGGCCATATAGGTTGGATGGGATTGGATGGTATTAGAGTGAATTGCACGAATTTTAAGATAACGGTAGCTGCATCAGTGGTGCAAAATCTATGGGATTGTTATATCCCCAATCGTTATATCCGATCGGTTTGGCATGCCGGCTAATCCTGGGATTAAACTTTTCAATCCCTTTCAATCCCTCGAACCCAACATTGCCCAAGTAATTTTAAAGGGATTAGGGTGGATTGGATGGGATGTAAAGGTAATGATGGTGATGTCAGTGGATTGTCTTAAGATCTATGGGATTGCTACATCTAGGATCAGGATTCCGTGTTCGTTTTGCACACCTGGCCAATGTTGGGATCTATCTTCTAATCCCTTCCAATCCCATCCAATCTGCTCAGTTAAATAGGCCTTAAGGGCGTGTTTGGGCGGGGGGATTAGAAGGGATTAAGTGGGATGAGATTCAAAAAACATAATTATTACTCATGGGAGGGATTGTCCCCTGTTGCCATGGGATAAGATTAATGACATGCTTTGTTGGTAATACGGTGGTACATTAAATAGATATACCCACCATCATTTGAAATTACTGATAATAACATACGTGTTATATCTAAACTGTTCATTTGTTTTGTAACCTCATTTTATGGCATGGGCCTAAAAATGAGGTAGATCTAAAACTTATGTGGCCCCAAAGAAGTTTTCAACGGTAAGTATTCAATCCTCATTGCTTTCTATGGTGGGGTCCACTCGAGCTTTAGATTAACTAGATTTTTTGGCCCATGCTCTAAAATAATCTTGAAAAATGGGTGGACGGTGTAGATATAGCCTACACATCATGGTGGGACCTATACAACTTGCTAACATTGAGTAAAATTGGCACGGGTGATGGGTTTTTTTTTGACCCGTCGTGCACAAATCCTTTCGCAACTGGGATGCGCAACTCCTTTCGCAACTAAGATACGCAAAGTCCTTTCGCAACTAGGATACGCAAAGTCCTTTGCGCATCTTTCTAAAACTATAAAAAAGGGTCCCTAGAGTTTTTATAGGGTATGTTATATTGATGAGAAAAATACAAGAGGGCTATCAAAGGTGAGAGAGAGAGAGAGAAAGAGAGAGAGGAAGCTTATAGAAGGGAGGTTCTGCTCGTGGAGGTTTTTCTACTTTGCAATTTATATCTCAGCGCTTCTATGTCCTCATAATCAGTTAGATCTCTTCGTTTTCTCTATTTCTCTTATTGTTTATCCACTCCTGCATGAGTGAAGAAGGTTGTAAACGTTCTACTTCATAGTGGATTGTTGATCTGGATGAGGTCCCGTGGTTTTTTCCTCTTTGAGGGTTTTTCACGTAAAATTCTCTTGTGTGGTGTGTGATTGATGCTTTGATTATTTTCATTGCTTTATTATCCATAATTCTGGTTTGTTCTGGAGGGCTAGATCTTAAGGTTTTGTGCAAGGCCCCCAACAAAGTGGTATCAGAGCTAAGTTCATTGAATGGGTAGTATCGGTTTTGAATTATGGAAGGTGGCTCAAGGATGATCAGCCTCAATGGTACTAATTGGACCATATGGAAGGCTAAGATGGAGGACTTGCTTTATTGCAAGGACCTATATTCTCCAATCTCAGGTATATCAGCAAAATCCAAGGATATGACTGATGATGATTGGAAGAAGATGGACTGAAAGACAGTGGGGTTTATTAGACAATGGTTGGATGATTCTGTGTTCCACCATGTGTCTACGGAAACCTCAGCCGCAAGCCTATGGCTAAAATTACAAGAGTTGTATGAGAGGAAGACAACCGGTAATAAGATATTTTTGATAAGGTGACTTGTGAATCTCAAGTTCAAGGATGGTGGTTCTGTGGCCGAGCATATGAATGAGGTCAGCAATATAGTGAACCAACTCACCTCTATGAAGATGGTCCTGGATGATGAATTGCAAGCTTTACTATTGCTTAGTTCATTGCCTGACAGTTGAGAGACATTGGTGGTGTCTCTAAGTAACTCCGCGTCAGACGGAAGATATCCATGGAACAGGTAACTAGTTGTCTCTTCAATGAGGAGACAAGGAGGAAGTCTCAGGGGTCTACTCAGCAAGAGACTCTTGTGATGCAAGAACGGGAGAGGAAAAAAGGGAAGGGTGGGAAGGCCCGAGATAAATCAAGAGGCAAGTCGAGTAACAGAAAAGAGGTTGAATGCTGGAATTGTGGCAAGAAGGGCCACTACAAGCATGAATGTCGTGGTAAGAAAAACGACAAGAAAGGAATATGGAAGGAAGATTAATCTGATTTCACTGCGGTCGCTTCAGTTGTCGACATGGTAGTTATTCTTTCTACAGATCACGATGTATGTCTCACGGCTACGAGTCAGGGCACCGACTGGGTGATAAACTCGGGAGCTTCTTTTCATGCGACTCCACACAGGGACTCATTCACAAGCTATAAGTCAGGTGACTATGGGACTGTGAAGATGGAAAATTCTGGCGTATCAAAAATCGTGGGAGTTGGTGATATTTGTGTGAAGATCGATGTGGGCTGCACATTGGTTCTCAGGGATGTGAGGCATATCCCAGACCTTCACCTCAACTTGATGTTGAAGGGAAGGTTGGATGATGATGGCTATGAAAGCCGGTTTGCTGGTGGGCAATGGAAGCTCATCAAAGGTTCATTGATCGTGGCCAGAGGAAAGAAGTGTTGCACCCTGTACAAGGCAAGTGTCAGTATGTGCAAGGGTGGGTTGAACGCAGCGGAAGATTCAGCTATTGACATGTGGCACAGGGGTCTAGGCCACACGAGTGAAAAAGGGCTTCAGCTACTAGCGAGGAAGCACTTCTTCCAGACGTGATAGGTATACCTCTCAAAACCTGTCTTGATTGTTTATCAGGGAAACAACATAGAGTTTCATTTATTAAAACTGTTTCTCATGTTAATAAAGAGCATGCATTAGATTTGGTTTATTCTGATGTTTGTGGTCCTATGAGGACAAAAACCTTGGGTGGGGCATTGTATTTTGTTACTTTTATAGATGATGCATCTAGGAGGGTTTGGGTTTATGCTTTGAAATCCAAGAACGAGGTCTTTGGTGTGTTTAAATTGTTTCATGCTATGGTCGAGAGAGAGACAGGTAGATCATTGAAGTGCATCCGCACTGACAATGGTAGTGAATACATTAGCGACTTTCATGAGTACTGCAAGTCCCTGGGTATACGACATGAACAGATGGTTCTCAAGACCCCCCAACATAATGGTGTAGCTGAGCGAATGAATCGCACAATTGTTGAGAGAATCAGATGCATGTTATCTCATGCGAAATTGCCTAAGACATTCTGGGGAGAAGCAATGCACACGGCGGTGTATTTGATAAACATGTCTCCATCAGCCCCATTGAATGGAGAAGTACCTGAGAAGGTGTGGACTGGACATGATCCATCATACAGTCATCTCAGGGTGTTTGGATGCAGGGCATCCGTTCACGTACCAAAGGATGAAAGGTCCAAGCTCGATATGAAGATCAGGCAGTGTGTGTTCTTAGGGTACAGTGATGAAAAGTTCGGTTATAAATTGTGGAATCCGACCGAGAGGAAGCTCGTCAGGAGCAGAGATGTGGTTTTCTTTGAAGATCAGTGTATAGAAGACATTGGTAAGCCAGAGAAGAACCAGCCTAGTTCAGGTGAGCTAGAGGACATGGATCCGGTTACTCCTCCCATGGTGCCTGATGACGGGGGAGTACAGCAAGGTGCAGAAGATGAGAGAGTTCCTTCAGAAGATGGACCAGGGGAGCAGCCCCCACTTGATCCACCTATTGAGCCACAGGTGAGGAGGTCATCGGACGAGCACGTAGTCCAAGAGGTACTCGCCACATGAGTACATTATGCTAATCGATGGGAGAGAGCCGGAAGATTATTCTGAGGCCCTAGCCGACGAGCATAAGGGGGAGTGGTTGAAAGCTATGCAAGAGGAGATGGAATCCTTGCATAAGAACCACACCTGTGATATGGTGAAATTACCTAAGGGCAAGAAAGCTTTGAGTAACAAGTGGGTGTTCAGAAAGAAGATTGAGCAGAAGAATTCACAGACGAGGTTCAAGGCCAGACTTGTGGTGAAAGGTTTTTGTCAGAGGAAAGGCATAGACTTCGAGGAGGTATTCTCACCAGTGGTGAAGATGACATCCATACGGGTGTTGCTTGGGTTGGCGGCTAGCATGGATCTGGAGATAGAGCAGTTAGATGTTAAAACTGCCTTTTTCTATAGTGACCTGGAAGAAGAGATCTACATGCACCAACCAGAGGGGTTCGAAGTCAAGGGCAAGGAGCATACGGTGTGTAGGCTGAGGAAGAGCTTGTATGGGTTGAAACAGGCTCCACGGCAATGGTACAAGAAGTTCGACTCGTTTATGTTGAAACATGGGTATTACAGAACGGAGTCGGACCACTGTGTATTCACGCGCAAGTTCTCAGATGGTGATTTCTTAGTTCTGCTATTATACGTTGATGACATGCTCATCATGGGAAAAGACATCAAGAAGATCGACAGGCTGAAACAGGAGTTAGGAAAGTCTTTTGCGATGAAAGACTTAGGCCCAGCTAGACAGATCCTAGGAATGGAGATAACCCGTGACAGAAGCAGCAGGAAGCGCTGTCACAAGAGCGGTATATTGAGAAAGTCCTAGAGCGGTTCAATATGAATGCAGGGAAACCGGTCAGTACTCCACTAGATAGTCACTTCAGATTGAGCAACAGGCAGTGTCCCAAGACGAAGGCAGAAGTGGAAGAGATACAGAAGATACCCTACGCGTCAGCGGTAGGAAGTTTGATGTATGTTATGGTGTGTACACGCCCAGACATAGCATATGCGGTTGGTGTTGTCAGCCGGTATCTTGCCAATCCTTGCAAAGAGCATTGAGCAACGGTGAAATGGATACTACGATATCTAAGAGGCTCATCCAGGTTGAGCCTATGCTATGGTGACGGTAAACCTATGTTAGAGGGCTACACAGATGCAGATATGGCAGGTGACATAGACTTCAGGAAGTCTACATCGGAGTTCATGTTCACGTTTGCAGGGGGAGCGGTTTCTTGGCAGAGCAAACTACAGAAGGTCGTAGCATTGTCAACTACAGAGGCCGAGTACATTATAGTCACAGAGGCATGTAAAGAGATACTTTGGATGAAGAGGTTCCTATAAGAACTTAGCCTAAAGCAGGAGGAGCACGTGGTCTATTGCGATAGTCAGAGTGCTATACACTTGAGTAAGAATTCAAGTCAGCATTCCAAGTCAAAACACATAGAGATTCGGTATCACTGGATCAGGGATACTTTGGAACAAAAGGTGTTACAGCTTGAGAAGGTCCACACGGACGATAATGGGTCAGATATGATGACCAAGGCGTTGCTCAAGGGTAAGTTTGAAGTTTGTAAAAATCTAGCTGGCTTAAAAAAGGTGAATCCCTCCTGGGTCAAAAAGGGAGAGATTTGATGGATTTTTTTTGACCCGTCGTGCGCAAGTCCTTTCGCAACTGGGATGTGTAAGTCCTTTCGCAACTAGGATACGCAAAGTCCTTTCGCAACTGGGATGCGCAAGTCCCTTCGCAACTAGGATGCGCAAAGGAGTTTCCTAAAACTATAAAAAAGGGTCCCTAGAGTTTTTCTAGGGTATATTGTATTGATGAGAAAAATACAAGAGGGCTATCAAAGGTGTGAGAGAGGGAGAAAGAGAGAGAAAAAACTTATAGAAGGGAGGTTCTGCTCGTGGAGGTTTTTCTACTTTGCAATTTATATCTCAGCGCTTCTATGTCCTCATAATCGGTTAGATCTCTTCGTTTTCTCTATTTCTCTTATTGTTTATCCACTCCTGCGTGAGTGAAGAAGGTTGTAAACATTCTACTTCATAGTGGATTGTTGATCTGGACGAGGTCCCGTGGTTTTTTCCTCTTTGAGGGTTTTCCACGTAAAATTCTCTTGTGTGGTGTGTGATTGATGCTTTGATTATTTTCATTGCTTTATTATCCATAATTCTGATTTGTTCTGGAGGGCTAGATCCTAAGGTTTTGTGCAAGGCCCCCAACAACGGGACCCAATGCAATTCTATTGAATCTAATTCCAAGCTTTTCCAATCTTCCCAAACATGAAGTGGAATTGGCACAGGACCAGATGAATCCTATGTCACCTAATCCCTTCTAATCCCACTACTCAAAGGGCGTGTTTGGGCAGTGAGATTAGAAGGGATTAGGTGGGATGGGATTCAAAAAACATAATTATTATCCATGGCAGGGATTGTCCCCTGTTGCCATGGGATAAGATTAATGTCATGCTTTGTTGCGGTGGTACATTGAATGGATATACTAACCATCATTTGAAATTATTGAGAATAACACACGTGTTATATCTAAACTGTTCATTTGTTTTGTGACCTCATTTTAAGGCATGCACGTAAAAATGAGGTAGATCCAAAACTTATGTTCTCCAAAGAAGTTTTCAACAGTAAGTATTCAATCCCCGTTGCTTTCTATGCTGGGGTCTGCTTGAGCTTTACATTTACCTGATTTTTTGGCCATGCTCTAACATAATCTCGAAAAATGGGTGGATGATGTGGATATAGCCCACACACCATGGTGGGACCTACACAACTTGCTAACATTGAGTGAAATTGACAGGGAGCAATGCAATTCCATCTAATCTAGTTCCAAGCTTTTCCATTCTTCCCAAACATGGAGTGGAATTGGCGTAGGACCAGATGAATCCCATCCCACCTAATCCCTTCTAATCCAACTGCCCAAACATGCCCTAAACAATGCATCTACGTACTGGCGAGCCGTTAGGGTTGGGAGACGGAGTGAAATAAATCGAGACTCTGGTAGAGTGTGATGGATAATACACGGGCAGTTGGACCAACAAATATTCTTCTTCGATTAAGATTGCCGAACTCCTAATGGACGGTTATAAATGAAAAAATATATATATATCAATGATCACGTTCCTAAAAATAAGTGTCCATGTATCAGAAGTTAGGACTGTTCAACCAATCTGATTCTTGGACCAATGAGTTCCTCAATTTAGCCAGTTTAGTTTGATTTAGTTTTTGCTACATTTGCCATTTCTAAGGGATTGCGTATCAAGTGTCATACAGAGCACGAGTAACAAGTAACTCGGCCGTGAGGGGAGGGAACAGGATGAGGTGCGGCCCTTAACGGGGGCCAATCAATGTATATTGTATATCCACGCCGTCCATCATTTTTAACGGATCACTTTAGATTAGGAGACCAAAATTGATACAGATCTAAGTCTCAGGTGGACCATACGGCAGGAAACAGTAGAGATAGACCATTAAAAACTTTTTGTGGGCCACAAAAGTTTTGGATCATGCTGATATTTGTTTTTCCATTCATACAGATTTTTGTGAGCTTATCAACTGGTTGGATGGAAAATAAATATTAAGGAAACATTACTATGGCCCCTGGGATTTTTTTAATGGTGTAACGTTCAATTACCACTTTTTATTCAAGTATGGTCCACCTGAGACTAAGATCTGCTCCTTTTTTTTTTTTTGTCTCATCTCTCATAAAGTGATCGTGGAAAACTGCTGGACGGTGTGGATATACAATATATACATCATGGTGGGCCCTACGGTAAGGGCCGCACCGCCTTGGGTGAGGCCGGCGCCGCACCCAATCCGTTCCGTCACGAGGTCGACGTCAAACTAATAGGATGTTGATGTTAGACATAATGAGTTTTAAAAGCCTAAGATGGTTCTTAGGATTTGGATAAGACCCATGTTTTGTAAAGGTCGGTCAGCCGTTATGGTTTTAGCTTTTGTTGATTATATAATTATATATATTTTTAATGATAAAGGCAGCGATCACAAAAAGGATGGGGTGTTGCTTCATACTCTGGCGGTGAATGACGCTTGATACGCAGGCACTTGAAAACGGTACAACTGGCATTTACTAACTCAAGTTAAACCTTCCATTTGATGGAAGCAACGGTTTCCAGATTGCAGTCCAAATATCAGATGACACTTTCTCCTAAAATAAAACTACTTGATGTTTTCGTTTTTAGCCGTTGAATGAGTGTCCAGCAATTTGAATGTTGGATAATCAAATAAACTTAACCGTTTGGTTTAAAATATACATCAAAACTGGTATAGAGGTAATTTTTAATTATGATATACAATTATATAAATGCCTGCGTATCATCCATAAAAGTCCGCCAGAGTATCAAAGCTATTTTCGAAAGAGATAGAGTCGTGACTAATAGGGTATAATAATCTGCTGGAGCTTTTGGGTTAATTAGTTCACATCTATAACTACCATGGACCCATCAGGTTCCAGCGGGTAACGGATGAGACGTGGATGTGGGGCCTTTGCTTTGTTCTACCTTGAGATAAACAACATAGTCCGCCGTACTACAAGTTTTTAGGAAGGAGAGCTGAAAAATCACCCTACTAATCTTAATTACAAGAGTAGAGTAGATTACCCATAGGTGCAGGGATTAAACCATTTCCCAAGAAAAAAGAGTGACGTGAGGCAGTGGGTGCGCATTGATGAGGCCTGCTTTGGGCAGCAGGCAGCCAGCTGTCGTCAAGGGCCGTCGCGATCAGACCTTGAAACCCGGTTCATGGAACCGTGACTTGTACTCCACTTCTCTCTCCGGCTAATCTCGCCGCTCCCTACCAAGTACGTAGTCTATCCCATCCGTTCCCCTTCCAACTCCGATTCTATCTTTTACCCTGTGGGCCCCATCTACCCCATTCATATCTCTATCGACATTTGTCTGTGCGTTTCTCATCCTTCTTTTAAAATTTGGCAACTCATCCCAACGTCGTCCATCACCGATTGATCATGGACGATATATCAGATCTTAAACATGAACCGTTAACTGTTTTTGGGATGGAAATCGTGATACACAGAAGCTCTACGGGCCTACCATGCTCATGTGATATCTCTCTGTTTGTTAGGGGATAAACATTTTAATACTGTACATACAAAATAAAACTACGTATTATTAAAACTCGTAAGATCGCGAGGTGTGGCCCACCTGGGTTTTGGAACGGCATGATGGATGATGTAGAGTGGTCAGTTAAGGGCCTGTTTGGCCAGGCAGATCCCACGGTATTAGGAGGGATAGGATCGACAATATCGACGTGCCAAACAGACCAAGTGAACTTGTCATGGGATATGAACAATCTCATGGATCTTAAGACGATCCAATGACATCACCATCATTACCTTAAAATTGATCGTATCCCTTGGTTGGGTGGATTGGAAGGTAAAATCCGGGGATATGCAGGGTGTGCCAAACAGACCCAGTGAACTTTGTTCCGTGATATAAGCAATCCCATGTATCTTAAGACAATCCACAAACACTACCATCATTACTTTAAAATTGACCACATCCCTCCTAATACCATGGGATCTGCCCGGCCAAACAGGCCCTAACGGTTTATCTCACCGCCGCTGAGGGTGGGCCTGACAGCCTACTCAGCGTCCGTTTATTTATCTGCAACGCGTAAGGAGAGTCACCACCATTTAATAGACTACGGCGGAACGCACGTAATAAAGGTTGCTAATTCGGGACCACAACGCGCCATTTAACCCGCCGTCTGACATTTCATCTGGCCCCATCACCTTCAACCTCGATACTCTCGCGCCTTCTGTCCGTCGAGCATGACGATTGCGAAAAGAAACAATTGTCCCGAGAGTGGATCCGATGCATGCTCGCGCACTGCATTGAGACCGTCCATCGCATCGTTGGCATAAAAAGGGTGGCCCACAGTCAAAGGCAACTATTGAAAGGGCGGGGATTAGCTACTGACACGTTGAGTAGCAACACTAGCCACTGAAGTGACGTCAGCAAATTTCATTAGCCCCACCGTGATATATGTTTTGGATCCGCACCTTGCAACCATTCGGAGATATCATTTTAGGGCAATATTCAAAATAACGAGTTAAATCAGAAGCTCCAGTTGACCCAGTATAGAAAGGAGCGGGACAGTAACACCTTATTAAAAACTTCTAATGGCTAAAGAAGTTTTAAGTTGATATTTGTGTTTTCATTTATTTCATCTGTTTTTAACTTTTTAACAAGTTAGATTTCAATTAAACATTACGATAAGCCTGAGGATAGTTTTAATGGTGGGATTCGCTCTCCCTACTATTTTCTTTGGTGGGTCCACTACTGATTTTTATTCGGTTCATACCTAAAATGATATCTAAAAAGGGATGATATGCCTTAGGATAGTTTCAATGGTGAGAATTACTCTCCCCACTGTTTTCTTCCGTAGGTCCACCATTGATTTTTATTCGGTTAAATAGACCGACAGATATAACTCATACATTATAGTGGGTCTACAGGACTCGGTGACGCCACAGATATCCGACTTGCTACTCAACTTGTCAGTATCTACGTCCGTATGACAGGGTGGGTAGCGAAGGACGCGGATTGCGTCCTACCCCCGGAGGGTAATCCGTCTGAGCAGGGCTATGTGAAGCCCACCATGAAGTAACTGTTATATCCCGCCGTCCAATCATTTTTTCAAAAAATTTTAACATGTGATATAAAAAATGAGGCTGGTCTAAGGCTTGAGTAGACCACACCAAAGGAATCTGTACTGATATGACACCCACCGTTGAAACCTTTCTAAAGGCCCACCTAATGTTTTTTTAACCATAAAACTTATTCATAAGGTCACGTAGACATGGATGAAGTGAAAACACAAATATCAGTTTGATCCGAAACTTCTGTGGCTCTTGAGAAGCTTTTAATGGTGGACGTTAAATCCCCACTTTGTGGTCGACTCAAGCCTTGGACCTGCCTCATTCTAAATTTTTCTGAAAAAATAGTTGGACGGCAGAATGAAACAGTTACATCACGGTAGGCTCCACAGATACCTGCCCGGACGGATTACCGTCCGGGCGGAGGTAGGACGCAATCCGCGTCCGGTAGTGGGACTCTCTATGGAAGTGATGTCACCAAGTACCCTGTGAGCTCACCATGATGTATGTTTTATATCCGTGCTGTCCAAACATTTATCAGAGAAATCATATTTAGACATGAGAAAAAGAATAAGTAAGATCCAAAGTTCGACTGGACCACCGCAGAAAATAGTGGGGAGAATGACCCCACCATTAAAAGCTTATGAGGGGCCTGAAAGTTTTCCATCAAGATATTTTGTCCCTTATTTCGTGTGTCATTCGTGTGTTCTTTGACACATTAATTAAAATAAAATCAAGGTAGACCCGAGGAAGGTTTCAACGGTGAGTGTCACTCTCCCCACTGTTTTCTGTGGTGGGTCCACTTTATCTTTAAATCATCCCATTCTTTCAATCATGCCTAAAATAATCTTTCCAAATGGATGGACGGTGCAGATATAAAGCATACATCAGAATGGGCACACATAACTTGGTGACGTCACTTCTGTTGGGAGTCTCCCTACTCAACCTGTGATTAGCTAATCCGCATCCATTGAAATGTGAGGTGCGCCAAAAAGAAGGAACAAGATTAATCGCACGTGGATCGAGATCAGTCGACTACAACCACTTTTGGCCCGCCCAAAGTTAGAGTCCTAACAGGATGGACGTTGACGATCTGTGCACGTGGAAGCAGATAGAGCGGATAGATGATGCCCGTCCATGTTAGACAGACAGAAAACGACATGAGAAAGGAGCTATCTGTTACCAGGTAGTAACTCTAGTTAAGAGATATGGTAAGATAGTAACTGGGGGAGTTCCCAGGACCGGAGCTCCTCGTTTTTAACCCAAGGGCTTGGGGTACAGAGGAGATTCGGCACGCGACATTAGTCAATGGACGATAGAGAGAGAGGCGTGTCTCCGAGTCAGACAACAAAGGAATAACAACAGCTTTGATCCGAACGCTCTACCACCGCCAAGGAAACAGCTCCCCATAACAATTATATCATACTCGACCGAGTATATATTATTCATTGTTTGCTCGACACGACAGTGCCTCCAAAAGTGTCCTTGGGTCAATTTTGACCGTTCAAATGGTGCCAGGTGAATCCACCGTTAAATAACTAATACAGCCATGGTCCAATTTCACTTCGAAAAACCCAAATATTGACGGCAGTTATTTGATACTCTGGCTGACTAGGAAGCTTGATACACGGTTACTTGGAAATGGTATATGTGGAATATATATTAATTTAAATTAAACCGAGTTTACTATAGAATCCACTGGTGCTAAGATGCAGTATAGAAATCAGATTCCCTAAATGCTGATTTCCTGACATTTATTTTATGAAATAAAATCGATGAATACTTTTCAGTTTTAACCGTTCAATGAATGTCCAAGTGAATGTCCAGAAATAGACTAGTCAGATGACCCAAAAATAAAAAGAAAAAGTAATGGGTCTATGGTACATTTAATAGTGGTACCCCTGAGGTTGGACAGTCTAGCTTGAATTACTTGTGTGCTACGTTTCCAATTCCTCGATAATTTGTACGTACCATCATGTAATCTTATCACACTCTTCCAAAGTATCAAATGTGTATTTCTCTTTCACACTTTGTATATGGATATGGCCTACAACTATGAAATCTCCTCATCGACTTTCCGGTTTGCATAATCATAGCTTCTTCTTTTTTATGTTTTTTTAAGTTAAAAACGTGTACTCTTTTATTTTGTTGCAAAATAAATAAATAAATAAATAAAAAATACCTGCATGCAAGCAAAGCAAAATCATGAAAGAAAACGAGTTTAACAAAATTTAAAAGGTAAAGGGAAAAATAAAATACCATGTGGTAATGATTTATTTGGTTCAACAATATACTTGCATTTACAAGGAAGCAATACAAAGTTTTCTTCTTCATTAAAATAAGATAAATTAAAAATACAAGACTCTAGACTTACCTCTACTATTTTTCTGTTGTACAATTGCTCTCTCGCGTGAGAACACTTAAAAAATAAAATACCCTACCTGTGCTTCTCCTTATCTTCTCCTTATCTAGATAACACTACAAGAGAGCTTTGTTAAAAACCTAGGAAGACTGGTCTTCACCTTACCTACATATGGACATTCATATGCAAGAGGAAATAAGGCATATTTGTATCCTATGCAAGAGGGAGTGGAGACAAATCCATCTCTTGGTAAGAGATGTAATACTCATCTTCTACAATATTCTTCCACTTAAAGATTAGCTTTTCAATCATGTGAAAAACACTTTCAATAATAGCTACCTAAACGTTACCAAACAATAGGTAATAACAATCTCAAAAGAGGGTTTATAATAAATAAATTTCCTATTTACAATAAGCTTCATCAACATATCCATTATATTATTGTCGGTATACATTTTTTCAATGAGATATGTCCATTTTCCACCACATCATAGACCGAGAGATACTGAACATTAATGTACTTGGTTCAAGCATGAAATACTGGATTCTTATCCAAGTATAATGCACTCTGCTTGAATTTTAATTCTTCTACTAACTTTTTAAAAGAAATACATTTCTTTCATACTTGTGTAGTTGATATCTACTCTATTTTCTAATTACGCAAGGCAACCACTGACTGCAATCTCAACATTCAAGTAACAATATCATCGACCAAAGAGAAAACATAATATGTGGTAGATCTTCTTTTATAATGATCTCATGCATAATCTGCATACATAAACTTAACTAACTCTAAAATTCGATCACTATGACAAATAAGCGCCTTAGATGTACCCTTTGAGTAATGAATTACTGATTTTTATAGTGATCCAATGATCTCTAACTGGGTTTGTCATGTATTTATTAACTACTCTCGTTGATTGTATAATTTTTGGTCTGGTACTCTGTAACACCCCATACCTGTCAGTACTTAGGTGTTGCCATTTAAATTAAATTTGGCACAAACACATGTGGAAACACACGTAACTTACCTTACGTATCATCATCCAGCGGTTCATAATTTGTCCATCGTAACCATTTGAGTTGGACTATGACGACAATGGACCGTTAAAAGTTGAGTTCAATCCGCCCTAAACTCCTAATGACTTTTCAACCATCTGAATTTGGGCTAGGACAACCCACAACATATCTGTAAGATCTAAAGTCAATCCATTTTGAATTAACCCTTGATTTCTCGTAGTAAGGTTGCGCCACGAACAATCATCTGACCTGCAACCTAAGACGACAGTTGAGGTTTGCAGTATCATACCTATACACTTCAAATTCATCTGATCACAAGCCTAAACCAAACCTTGATTTTTTATATTAAGCTAATGTGTATGACCTTTTGACCCACCTTTTGACCCAACTATAGATTAGACAATTCATTTAATCGACTACAAGATCAATCCATATGGAGTAATCTTCATCGTAACCATAAGATAAGACCATTCATGCAATCGACCTCAAGACCAACATATAAATTCTACCATGAATCAATCTAACCATCAAGGACACTTTTTATCAATCGATTGACCATCCATTGGTATGTGATATAAACCATTGCGTCACAGTGGCACCAATACTAAAGGACCTAATTGTGGGGAGTCTGATCACACTAAGGATTGCATGATGATCCATTTGAAGAATTAAACCATGCTTCGAGGCCCAAGTTAACAAATCCACCGCAATTAGTCCACATCGTAGATCGTCTATATACAAATCCAACTGGTGGGTTTCAATCAAATAGTTGTAGAGACCTTTAGGACCAAGTTTGGATATACACCAACCTTCAGGTTAATGACAATAAACAATTAACACTAAAATCTAGTGGTGTGGCCCACCTAAGGTTCGGATTTATCTCATCTTTAGTCCAGGCTCCCCATACTAGAGGACAGTTGATGGATGACGTAGATTGCCCCATACAGAGGTGTGGACCCCACCTTTTTCATTAAGTGCACCCACACAGCATTGAGCCAAGATGCCCTATAATGTCTCGGAAAAATCCATACAAGGACCCGACTACCACCTCAGGCAAAAATCATTAAGGACCGAATTCTTTAGAATTTAGGCGAATTTAATTAAGTGCTAAATTGATTTAATCAGTGGATTAGCTTGAACCACTATCTATACGGATGACAAGATCCAAAATCATTAGAATCCCTAACTCAACATTACCTAAAAACCTAGGAGCAATCTCAAAACCCAGTTGCTCTCGGGAGCACATTGAAACTCCGTATCGGACCTGGACCGCGAGTCGAAAGTCCGATGACCGCGAAACTATAATGTTATGACCACCTTATTGGGCTTGACAACCATCGTGGGAATCAAGCCCGAATAGTATCTAAAAATGCACAACTAGAGCCCTGAGTAAAGTGTGTGAGAAACACAAATATCTTTATAAAATGAACTCAAACTTAAGTGAATTGAACCATTCGCTTGCAGGTGAAATTGAAGACTTCAGACCGTCAGATTCTGACCCAACTACACCCATGGATCAGGAAAATTTTCCTGCACCTATTGGTATACTTGTGGCCCTGATCGAGTAACAACGACGACCATTGATCTGATACAGGTCCTTCACGGCCGATCAATTTGTTAGATCGTACCATAAACACAGTCCTAACATATATCCATTGTCAGGGAACTTGCTCCATGACTTAGGCGAGAAATGGACCTTCTTAAGGGCCCCATTTGTAAAAAACAGGCACCCTTTGGCTATACCTTAAGTATACCATGGCCCTGGGGCCATTGACATTACTTTTGGGCCTATTTAAAGACCTTAAACCACCCCTCTCTCATTCCATACGAATTTTTCTAATCCTAGGAGAGAGAAGAGAGAAAAGAGGAGAAAAGAGTGAGGAGCAGAGAGAGAAAGATCAATAGATCGTTGCTGGGATTCACTCCCATTGCACCACGTACCGAATCGCCACCCCACCATTGATTCTAACTTCGATTTGGGTAAGAAATCCTAACCCTAATCTTGTCTTAAGGATTCAAATAGAGTAAATGACGACATAGCTAACCTATTTCGTGATTTACATACCTGTTACGCTGTATTTGGGAACGTTGGATATGAACCGAGTTCATAATGAGTATACGTTCGAAAGGTGTAGACTATAAACATTTAGGTTATGGTTTTCAAGGCTTTCAATATTAGTTAATGATTTATCACTGACTTGATTGCTGCCATATGCACTTAGATACGACGCTTTCCATATATCTCACATGTATGAATTATGTTGAATATACAATGCATTCCATGTGTTTGTTGAAATGTTTAAATGAAATTACTATTATGATTTGTGCTTGCCATGACTATTAATCTAGGTTAGATATTTGTTATATGTATGACGACTCCTTTGTGAAAGGATTTGCTATAATACATGCTATAACTACGTTGTTCATGTATGTAATAATGTGTAGGCTAAGTGTTTGATAAAATGTCTGAATGAGTAATGGCTTGATGAATTGTATTTATTAATGGTGTTGGTATAGGATTCTCAACTACCTTATCTATATGTGAAAATTCCTGCATGTAACCTTAATTCCAAATACGTGATTTATGTATAAAATGCATATGTATAATGTCATGCTCTATATGTTTGATAAAATGTTCAAATGAGATTCGTATTTGAATTGTTTGTTAAATGCTGTTATGATTATCACATATGACTACCTATTGCATTGGAGTGTTATTGGGACTACTACGTAGTCCAGGCAATCGGTAACGGTTTCCGATTGAGTGGCCGAACTAGTTTCACCACATTAGATATGTTTGATGAACCCGAACCGTACGATGATTGTTGACAGTGGTTAGGCCACGCGGAGTGCTTACGCCCTCTATATTGATCAATTCAGCATGAGCTCGTATCAATCGAACTTGTCAAATAACCCAAATGGCCCAATGTGTGTTTACCATGTATGGACGCTACTGTTTGAATCTAATGTACCACTTACCAATCGTTTCAACCATGGTACCACGATCTGCTAAGACTCATGAGCTGGGCATGGTGATGTATGGGACACCGTGGTCGAGTTGTCGGCCTACGCTGAGGTAATGAGCCTCCCCGTAGTGACTAGTGAGCAACCCAAACTTGTGAGCCGAATATGGTGGTGTATGGGACACTGTATTCGAGTTGTCGGCCTACGTTTAGGTGACGAGCCTCCCGTAGTGTAACACCCCGTACTTTCCAGTACTCGGGTGTTACCGTATAACCAAGGTTTAGGATAAATACAAACTTAGCTTAGTGAACATTCACGAGTATCCTAGTTTAAATCTGACCGTCGAGGGTGATCCCTATCCACATATCAAACCACCCAGTAGTCAAATAATGTATATACTAAGTGTATTATTTTATCTATTCATCACATTATAAATTTTACACAAACATGGATTAAAAAGGTTATGGACCTATTTTGATAATTTTTACACAAAATAAATAATATATGAAAATGTATCGTAATGGAGTGACATGTATGTAATTAATGTACATGAAATATTGTGAGTATAATATTATAAGAAATAATAATTTCACAATATCATAGATATTAATGTAATATTAAGATATCGTTTTATAAATATGTATATAAGAAATTATCAGATACTTTAATAAAAATTGTACACTATTTAACAATGTGATTCTAAATAAGATATTGTACAAATTTTCAATTCATACATATGTAGAATATGATGTTGTGTATTACAAATTAGGTATACTGATGAATGTGTGAACAACAACACGTAAATTAGTAATATGCTAATATTAAAATTATATTTATATATACACATATGTATAAAAGTTTAAATATTGTACTTATAAGTAGTATACAAATAATAAAAATTATATTAATATTAGTCTCTGGTTAGTCAATCATTACAAGAGACATACAAACAGCCAATAGGACCCCTTTTAACCGTTGACGCTAAATCCCGAGATGATCCGACCATTAGGTTAACAGAAAACCCACTAAAATGACCCAAATCAAGTGGTGGGCCCCAGCCAGGCATTTCATCAGCCCGATCTTTGATTCTAGGCCCTTCTTAGGTCCTCCAAGTGGGACGAACGGTATGGATTTATTGCAAACATCACGGTGGGCCCCACTCAAGCTGCAAGTACACCTAGTGCACCCGCACCCGATGTGCACTGGACATGCCAGGCCGATCAACCATGAGCTGACCCGTGCCTAGCTGAATAAGGGATTTTCTCTTTCCCACAGCTCCCGCCTACGGGCGTTTTTGAAAAAAACGGAGGGCGTCTGTTTGATGCAAATCTGGCCCATCATTGGTCACCGTCCCAATGATCCGAACCGTCCATCTAGTGCGGACGTGATCCCTGACCGAAGCCCTACAAGTTTTGTGCGTATCTGCCCATGTGTTGGTGCACAAACTCGGGCGAAAGGAGAGTCGTGTGCGGTTGAAAATTTCCGAAAATGGAAACTCTCCTGCTGTTGCCAGACTGGCAATCTGGGCATGTTGTTCTCTTTCATTTATAGCCGCTGGATGCAAAACATCCCAGCCATCCGTTGGTTTAGGGTTCTCTTTATACCAGGGAAGCAGGAAACGGCCGGTTTCGACCCCGCCCACTGTTTTTCTTTTAGGCGGTTTCGGACAGATTCAATCCCCACCGTCGGCTTTCATCCAACGGTTCTGGGAGAAAGGGTAAGCAATAAGAAGACCCTCAGCTCACGCAGTAACAACGAGATCCTCTCCCATTCTTGCTGTGACGAGGAAAACGACCGTTTTCTTCTCCATGCGAACCCACCACCTAAACGTCCATGGAGCTTCATTTTTCCCTTTCTTCAAGCTCCCTGGGACATGTTAGAGCACCCCTGAAACATTGTTTTGGAGAAATATCAACTGAGCTCAAATCTGCCATTAATGGCGGATCACCTTCTTCGTTTGGAGCCGAGCCCAGTTCGGTCTGGTTCTGGCCAAAGAACCCTATTTTCGCATGGGTCGGTCCACTCCAGACCTCACATAAGGCCAGGAAGAAAAAGGAAGGAAAGAAAAGAAAGAGGGACAAAGGAAGAGGAAGTGAGGAGGTGCGGCTATTGCACCGCACCAACTCGCTGTGTGACTCGGTTGGGCTGACCAGGCCTCCATCTGAGCCCAGAACTCTGAGGGTTCCAGACAGAAAATGAGAGAAGAAAGGAGAAGAAATCAGAGGAGAAAAGAGGGCTTTTGGTGCCGTTGCCGCACCCAGCCGCTGCTCACGTTGCAGCATCCCACCCCCCACTCGAGTCAGCCGAGTCTTGGCTTGAGCTGGTTCTTGCTGGGCCGGACACGACGTCGTTGCCGAATGTTTCACCGACGGGAGAAAGAAAGAGAAGAGAAGAAGAAAGAGAAAGAGGGAGAGATGGAAGAAGGAGAGAAATGGAGAGAGAGTTCGGGGCCGAGTTAACTCGTTGCCAGGTATGGCTGCCGAGTTTGGCTCGAGTTGGGCCTAGTTCAGGCCATGTTGTGCTTCCAGCAACCTCGCTGGACATATGGGCCTGTGTAGGGGCAGAAGTAGAGGAGAGAAGAAGATGAAAGAGAGGAAGAAAGGAAAGGAGGGTGGAAGTGGTGTCCCGAGTCGCTACTGAGTCGACTCGGCTGGGACCCACCGAGTCGAGCTGGGCTTGGGTTCAGTCCAGATATGGCTGGTCATTCCAGCAGAAAGAAAGACGAAAAGGAAGTATGAGTGGACGAGAGGAGGAGAAGAAGAAGGGAGATGGGTGCTTAGCCGAGTCAACTTGACTCAAACCGAGCCTACAAAGTGAGTCCGTGTTTTCCTTCCAGTTTTGAAATTCTTCCAATTTAAAATCTATCATTTTTACCATTTCTATTAATATTAGGATATTAGAAATGAATAAATTGTCATTGATAATATCATTTTAGGATTTTAAGTTAGATATGGTTAACCATTAATAATTTTCTATACTTATATTAATTAATATATGTAAATTATTACCATTATTAAAATATTAGTATTTTATTCGTCATTCTTAAGATATTATTATTGATGTTAGGGCATACTGTTTAGGTTGATTACAATGATTATCAGGGTCACATTAACTAATATCAAGTACATTGTTAATGTTAATAATTGTTTTAAAATTTTTAAGTACCATTATTCATCGTGGGCGTTATTAGATAAATCGATATAATACTAGCCATTGTAATATTCCTAAAATTAATGGTTAATTCATTTTATAAATTTCATTCATCCATGATAAATTTCATTCATCCATGATTCCCATTAGCCATATCGTTAATGGCCACACAAATTAGGGTCCAAATCTCATAATCAAAATCCCAGAATCTAAGCGTCAAACTAAACTTTAAAATAAAACCCTAACCCTACATCAAGAACCCTAAAGATAAATAACTAGAATCCTAGGCTAGTATCAAACCTAGGCAGTGCGTACGACTTCGATCTAACTGTACAAGCTCATGTTTGTGGTAGGACCCGATTCTAAGGGCGCAGACACTTAGCGGCGTTAGGAGGAGATTTAGTTCATCAGGTGATGATTCTTCCCCTTGAGCTTTCCATCTTCTCATTAGCTTAAGTTATAGTTTTTATTTAAATTCGTAATTGCTATCTCCCTTTATAATCACATGTGTTAGCTGGTGGAAATTGAATTGCTGTCTTACATGCTTTATGATTATCCTGTATAATTGTTCATGCTTGTGGATTATTTGTGAATTGCTTACGGAACTTAAACTGGTTCATTAGTGAGAAATTCTCACATATGAATGTACACCCATACTTAGGATGTAACTTGACTAGTTGTGATCATAATGGACCTTCGACTTGGTGGTTATTGAGTGGTGGTCTAGATGGATCATTGATGCGGGCCTACCATCCAGGGTTGTTGTGCCCAATGATTTTTAAAGATGGTCTTTATCGTATGGTTTTGATATTCGCCCTATGTGGCATATTTTGATACTCGCCCTACGTAGTTTTATTTGATGTCTTCCCTACATGGGTTTGATGTTTTATACTGTGCAACCATGCGATGGTAAGCCCCATATATTGTAATATGATTGGCCACTAGTCGACAGGGTTCCATTAAACATCCTAAGGTGGTAGCCTCATGAGCCGGGGATGGTGGTATGGGACCTATGCACGAGCCGCTTTGTCGGCCTCTGTTGGCCATGTGCTCCCCGTAGTGACCTTTGAGCTTATTTAAAATGGCTGGTTGTAATTGGATTAATAACGAATTGGCTAATCATGCATACATCGCACAGACCAGCATCTATTGCTATCGTACGTGATGTACGTATTGTTCCGACTGGATGATGTTTCCCAGGTTCGATGATTGCATGGGCGGCGGCCCTGTCCGCACGGATGAGTACTCCCGGGGCGTGAATGCATTGCATGGGTGGCGGCCCTGTCCGCACGGATGAGCATCCTCGGGGCGTGAACGCATTCCATACATCCATGCATATAATAAGATCTGCATCATGTACTGTTTTGTATGCTTTATTTCATAATTATGCTTACCTAATGCGGCGGTGTGTAATCTTGAGGGGAGTTCACACTGAGTTGGCCACTCATCCATCAAATATATAACCGTACAGGTAGCACAGGTGGCTTAAGTGACTTTCAGGTTCAGGCCGATGTGGAGCCAAGTACAAGTGCCAGGGTTCCATGGTCGTATCTACCTCGAGGAGCTGCGCGATCTTGCGGCTTATGTTTACATTCTTATGTTATTTTTCATGTACTAAATCATGTGGATTCTTGTATTTGTTATATCGAGACATTGGTTTGTATAAGTCATTATGGACACTCTTTTGTATATTCTAAATGATAATGGAACTTTTCTTTATGCTTACTTGTCCATTCTACGCTCATCTGCTTACTCTGATAAAAGTGAATAAAGTAAAAATATATCTATTTGACCATCCTTTAAGGTTTTACACTCGGGTTTTTGGGAAACGGGTCGTGTACTCGGGTCTTGAAGATTTGGGGTGTTACACGTAGTGACCTCGAGTATAATCAATTGAACTTACCTGTCCACTACTTGCCTTAGGGGTGATGCCCTACAACTTGCCTATCGTATGTGATTAACTAAGACTGACGACCCTAGATGGATCTCTGTTTGGGTTAATGATATAAAAGGAGGTACCTTAGCTTCCCGAATCTGCTATATGAATAAGCTTAATAAATTATTTGGCTAACACGACCATGCATTACATTACATGTGCTTTGGTGAGGAAGTGCACTTTTAGGGAGTTTGCCATGCGCGATCGTGAGATGAAGTCGCTAAGGGAGTGCAGGAGAGGGCATGCATCACTATCTCCCACTCTGGGAAGTTGTTTTAAAACACCAACTAGACTCTAATTTAGGTGCAAGTTACGCCGAGACTTTCGTGATGGAGCCAGATTTGATTGACGAGGAGTTCTCCTACGTGCAGCTCTCAGGCGGGTCTATGTAGACCTCGCGTTGCTTCGATGGGATTACAGGGATATTGGATTAGTTGGACATTTACACTTTGTATTTTGTAAATTTTACAATTATACATGTATATATTCAGCTTGGTGACATACTCATACTCTGGGGATTGAAAAACACTTACGTACTTTTTATAAGTATCTTAGTCTTTCGCTTGCTTAATTGAATTATTTCTGGAGTATGATATGTTGTTTTAGTGTAATCTCATTCATGTTTAATGCTTTAATATGGTCAACATTTAAACATCATTATCTATGTTACATAAGTGATGCGACGGATCTCGAGAGTTGAGCTTTGCTCGACCCTCGAAATTTGGGGCATTACAAGTTGGTATCAGAGCATGATTTGGATTAAACTGGACCTGAGTTATGGTAACACAATGCTCTTTGACGCACTTTGACTTAGGTGGGGGCGAAAAATGTAGAAATGATCGTAGGATCCCAAGTTTCACCGACGGGCAAAATTGATTGTTGAAATATACCCCATATGCGTTTGAGATCTCATGAAATGATCTCAAATCTTTCTAAGGTCATCAATTGACGAGTTTAAGCTATTAGTTGGCGAATCCCAAACCTAAAACACACCAAAATGCATAAATATGTGCGAGATAGAACCCGAAACCACCTTAAACGGACACGGGGGCCCATACCATACAAAACAGTGGGACCTAGGGGGTCCCCCACGCCATTCTGACACCACGGGAGGGGGAGGCCACCACCCCCAGGCGGAGGCGCCACCACCTGTCGAGGGGACCGCGACGACACCGCGCTGACGACGACGCGCCGTGCCCACCTCCAGCGGGCCGCGGTGGGCCAGCAGATCTGGCGGCTCACTGCCCTAACCCACTTGTGCGAGGCCTTGCACTTATGTGGGACCACCCTATTTGGGTCCCCTTTGCCTCCCTTTGTCCATTCCACCCCCATTCCAAGCTTCCAAACCCTCTAAAATCTCGTTTTTCCTCTCAAATCCTCACTCTATATTCAAATCTCCTTCTTCTTCATTACACACCCATCCTCCACCATTTTCCTCAAAACCCATCACCTACCACCTCATATCCCCCTTATTTCCTTCATTTGAGTGCACAAATCGATCTTTATGTCTCATAAAACCCAAAACCCACCAACCTCTCATCCTTCAAGTTTTCTTAACCCCATGGCTCTTTTCGAGCTAGTGGCTACCATCTTTTCCCTTTCCACACTCTTTTCCCTTATGGGAAAGAAGAGAGCATCTGTGGATGAAGCCGGGCCTAGCCGCCCAACCCATTCGAGGAAGAAGATGGGCGCTGAAGCAAGCACGAGCGCTGAGAGAGAAAGAAGACCAAAATGGGATCTTGACTCGCGGATCCCTATCGAGAGATCATTACCGATGGAGGTTGAATTAGGTAGGTTCCATAACCGAAGAGTTGTATTTGAGGCTCATGTGGATGAAAGGTTTTCGAGTTATACCCAGTGATGGACATGCTCCTGGAAAATGGGTGGGGTCCCATATTTGAGGGAAATACCCATGCGAGTGAAGGTACAGTGCGTGCCTTCTATGCTCTTATACGGGACCCACTACCGGAGCCACTACAGTTTACTATCCCTTTGAGAAGAGAGCAAGCCATAGTCGATGTTGACATGATAGCTCGTGTCATGGGTATGGAGCGTGGACTTGTACATGCTAGTGAGGCAAACCTTGCCAGTGAATGAGAAAGAAATTGCCGCACCCATTTCCTCTACGGCTGGCTTGAGCAGTAGAGGTGAGGAAATAGCCTTGCATCGACCAAATTTATAGACGATTTCTTCCTGCTCCACCACATATTCGCATATAATGTATACCCCATGTGGAGTAACCGCACGGAATGTACTTAGCTTATGGTGGATTTCTTATACAGAGCTGCTCAGGGAGACAAGCTATGTCGGCCTACATATGTACTGTCTCAGATTGTGGGTACTGCACGGTCTATACGGGGAGATGCCTCCCTTCCCTTCAGTCGACTTATTTGTAAAATTGCCCGCTACTTCAGCTTCAGACTCCATATGGATGACGTTGCCCTGATCCATATCATCAGTGATAATACGCTCAATAATATGGGCATAGGCCCCAGGCAGCGACAAGCCCGTCTTGATGAATATGGAGATGAGATAGAAGAAGAAAGTGAAGAGGGAGATGGAAGTGATGATGAAGAAGGAAGTGGCGGAGAGGAAGAAAGTGAAGGTGAGGAAGGTAGCGAAGAAGGAAGCGGTGAGGAAGAAGGGACTGATGAAGAAGAGGGATCCTGAGATTCTGATACGGGCCCTCCTCCTGCCACACATGAGCATCGCCGTGATCGGGCCACCTTGGAAGCCCACATGGCTCAGATTGAGGAGAGCCAGGCCGCCCTGAGACAAGAGGTCAAAGAGACCCAGGTCGAAGTAAAAAAAAAAGCTTGAAGAAAGTTAGGCTTACCTGAAGAAGAAATGCAAGAAGATGTCTCGCACACTGAAGGCCCTCCTGTACTGTATGTAGGATAAGGGTGCTCCTCCACCATCACCAGAGTCGGACGACTAGTCGTAGGGTGTAATCATCTTTGGGTTTTCCTTATTTCTTGTTTCCTTTGTAATAGCCTTGGTAGGCTTAGTTGGTTGTTGGTGTGTTTAGTGTTTAAAGCTTTCATTAGATTAGCTCACATGTATCTTCTATCATGATCCATGTAAGACTACATCTCATGTACTGTGACAATTTTGGTTAAATGAAATGCATGAAGCTTCTTTTGATTTGGAATGTGTAGAATGCTTGAAAAATTGAGTGTTGTTATTCAAAAACTTACACATGTTGCACCTTATGTTATATATAGGGAATGCCTCCGAAAACCACTCGGAATATGACACGTCTTGCACTTGGCGGATCGATTGATGGGGCACCTCCCCTAAACGATAGGCAGACAGACCCCAGTTTGGGCCCAAATTTTGAGACTATCCCGGATCCTCAGCTGGCCATTGGCCCCCACAAACAGGCCAACACCTTTTGCACCACCAGTTCCAGAATAGAACCATGCATCATCATCGACGCCACATGTACCTTAGTCGGCTCCTCCTCCTGATAGGTTGGAGTAGATGATATTTTTGATATAGCAGCAACAATAGTTTTTGGCCACTATTGCGGGGGCCATTGCCCAGAACATGAATATGGTCCCGCTTGCACCACCTATGCATCCTGCTGGAAACATGAATACCAGCGGTCTGTTTGAACGCTTCCAGCGCTTCTGACCTCCCACCTTTGCGGGCACCCACAGGCCCGAGGAAGCCAAATACTGGCTAGATCGCATCTCTAAGATGCTGAAGCCGCTACACTGCACTGAGGCAGAGCAGGTCGAGCTGGTCACATATATGTTCAAGAAGGAGGCTGGTCTATGGTGGGATAACGTCCTACGAACAATTTCTGCAGGACACATGTGGACATGGGTGACATTTGAGACTCGTTTCCATGGGAAGTACTTCCCCCTCACATACCATAATGAAAAGGAGGGTGAGTTCCTTCACCTCTAACAAAAGGGAATGACTGTGTCAGAATATGAGAACAAATTTAAGGAGCTAGCTAGATGCGTTCCTTTGATCCCAGCAAATGAGCCGATGAAGATGTGGCATTTCTCAAATGGTCTATGGTCCGATATCCGCACGAAGATGTGTTGCGCTAGCATTCCCAACTATGTTGAGCTAGTGAACATGTCCCTGCGAGCTGAGCAAGATGGGGACAGACTATCCCATACACATATGCCCATGGGTCCGAGGCCTCGACTTGACTTGCTGAACCCACCATTCCTCGGTAAGAGGCCGCGTGTGGATTCGCCTCCTAGGCTTATAGCTCCACCGACACAGCCTAGGCAATCAAATATGTGGTGCACCTACTATAAGAGGATGGGCCATTCAGATACGTATTGTTTTACTAAGATGAGGGACAATGGCTTCACGCCCCCTCAGAAGATCAACCGCCAGCTTCTTCAAGCTATCTCGGCTCCACCTCTACGATCAGCGCCGCCAGCACAACCTTTTTATAGGCCGAATGTACCTCGCAATAGGCCACCTCAACGACCTATTGCAGTGTAACCGAATCGTCTTCAACAAGCTCATGTGCACTCACTTGCAGTTGAGGCATCCAAGACAGCAACCGCAGCACCATTGGCTTTCGAAATCACAGCACATATCAAAGGTACACCAGTCTTCTTATTGGTGGACACCGGGTTCACTATATCGATAATATCATGTGCAGCAGTCAAGCAACTAGTATTGGAAACTATTCTTGTGGTTAGGATGAGATCCTTACCGCCACTGGGACCTTCTCAGACACTACCAAGATTTATAAGGATTGCTTGATAGACTTAGGAAGCAGAACAGTACTCATTGACCTGATTGTTGCTCCGCTATGTCATTACGATGTCATCCTTGGTATGGATTGGCTCACTGAGATGAAGGTAGAGATTGATTGTAATACTAAATTGGTGACAGCCCATGGACCTATGGCACGACCTTTACATTCCCAGTTCAGGTCAGTTGGTACTACCGCCTTACTTGTTATGCTACCTTGCTAGAGAATGTTGATGGTCTGACACTTGGGAACACCCCTGTAGTCCAAGACTTCATGGACGTATTCAGAATGATACCTAGACTGCCTCCTCGGCGTGAGATCGACTTTACTATCAACTTTGTGCCTGGTGTGACACCCATTTCTCTACCGACATATCACATGCCTCCATGTGAAATGGAGGAGTTAAGGACATAGATTGATGATTTGTTGGATTCAGGCTTCATATGACCGAGTGTATCCCTTTGGGGAGCACCCGTGTTGTTTATGAAAAAAAGGATGGATTGCTGCGATTGTGTATTGATTATCGCAGGTTGAACCAAGTAACAGTGAAGAACAAGTATCCTTTTCCCAGGATAGATGTTTGTTCGACCAGTTGAAAGGGCACAATATTTTTTAAAGATCGACTTGCAGTCTGGATATCACCAGTTGCACGTCAAGGATGAAGACGTGCAGAAAACGACATTCAGAACTAGTTTTAGGCACTATGAGTTTCTTGTGATGTCGTTCGGACTTACGAATGCACCGGCTATATTTATGGACCTCATGAACCAGGTGTTTCGGCCGTATCTGTACTGGTTCGTCATCATATTTATAGATGACATTTTGATATACTCTAAGAGCCGAAAGGATCACGAAGAGTACCTACGAGCAGTTTTCGATACTCTCAGGAAGAACCAGTTATTTGCTCAGTATAAGAAATGCGACTTTTGGAAAGAAGAAGTCAAGTTCCTGGGACATGTGGTGTCTAAGGAAGGCATTGCTGTAGACCTTCCTAAGGTGATGGCAGTTTAGGACTGGGAGCAGCCCAGTTCGGTTACTGAAGTGAGGAGTTTCCTTGGCCTTTGTTGAGACTTAAATATTGCATAACTTTTCCATTTATATCTTGGTTTTATGAACATTAATCCGCTTAATATTCTATTTTATTCATGTATGTGTTGCAAGGTGAATTTAAGTGTTTGGATTGAAAAATGGTGTTAAAAGCATGATTTTGATGCTCAAGAATTACCAAGGTAAGAGATGGATCTTAGGAGACCAAGATTAAAGAATTCAGATGCCAAAGATCCAAGAAAATCAAATGAGGAATGAAGAGAATCGAAGATTCAAAGTGAAGAATCTTGAAATCGTCCTGAAAAAGTGTATTCTGAAGCTGTGAGGTCTATTTTGAAAAACTGCGAAGCAGGAAGTCTATTTTAAACGAACTATGTAGCGAGAAGTCTATTTTGAAAAAATACATATATTTGAGGCGATTTCTAGGGTTTTTCAATTTTGTACGAAAATTGGAGTTCCCTACTTATAAATAGGGCTTCCTAGGGCATTCCTAAAGATCATTCAAAACATTCAAGAGCAAAGTTTAGGGTTTTTAAAAAGTTTTCAATTTTATTTAACTTTTATAAATTATTTTTTTTTCTTTTAGATTTTTTCTATTTGCATTTTTTCTTTCTTGTTTATTTCTTTCTCCATTCTAGTTATGTTTTTCTAAGTTCCCTCTAGCCCAAGCTAGAAGGGAAGCACATGGGTTTAATATTTCTTTAAGTTATGATGATTGATTGTTTTAATGATGAGAAGAATGGTGTATGCATGTTATCTATTATTTAAGTTTTATTTTTTATCCTCTTCTAAGATCCATATGTTTCCATCATATGAGATCCATATTGATGGATCGACTTACCCTAAATCAATCAGATTTCCTAGATAGGAGAGGTTCTCAACCTGTTATATTTCTTTGATATTCATTATCTTATAGATATTGAATACTTAAAATCACTGGCGCTTGAGAATATATGTCAATGGTGCAAATCCATTATTTTCTAATATTCTATATCATTTATTAAAATATTTAAACTATTTTATTTTCTAATTAGTCTGACCATAGTGCTCAGATCCTAGTTGCGTTATCCAAGTCATCATGATTTTGGAACATTAACCTATGTGTGAAACTTTGAAGCTTGGGTGTTATTTTAATTCAGTTGAATTACATCCATTCAAAAATTCCAAAATCAAATCATCAGTTTTAGTTTTTATTACCTAGTTTATTTTGCATTTGATTTTTTTCCTTCTCGCAATTCATCTCCCTGTAGGATTGACCCTGTATTCACAGGATATTACTTAAGAACCTCTGCACTTGGAGGCAAGCAATCAGCCTTGCAAGTTACTATTGTAGATTCATTAGAGACTTTTCCAACATAGACAGACCCTTATCTCAGCTCACTTGAAAGGATCTTAAGTTTGCCTAGAACGAGAAAGCAGAAGGGGCCTTTCAGGCACTGAAGGATAAGTTGACGTTTGCCCCTGCACTAGTATTATCAGAGCAAGGGATTAGATATATGATATACATCGACGTGTCTCGTGTTGGTTTGGGTTGTGTCCTTATGCAGAAGGACAGAGTAATTGCCTATGTATCGCGACAGTTGAGAAAACATGAAGAAAACTATCCTACGCATGACTCAGAATTGGCAGCAATTATCTTCACATTAAAGCTCTGGAGACATTACCTCTACAGAGAGGAGTTCGAGCTCTTTTGTGACACAAGAGCCTTAAGTACATATTCATGTAGAGAGACCTGAATATGAGGCAGCGAAGTTGGATGAAAACCTTGAAATACTTCAAGTTTGAGATTTCCTACCACCCTGGCAAGGCCAACCTTATGGCAGATGCGTTGAGCCGCAATAAGACAATAGAATTTACCGCTCCGCTAATGATAGAAGAATAGAACATGGAAGAATTTGTACGAGACTTCGAACAGAAGCTTACAGTAGAGGAGCTGTTCGAGAGCGTCGCACATATTCGTGTACAACCACTTATTGATGACCAAATCATTGTGGCTCAGAGAGAAGATGAATGGTTGGTGAAGATAAGAAAACGAGCTAGTGACGATAAAGACTCTGAATGGAGAGTTGGTTTGGATGGGGCCGTACATTATCATGGCTGCTTATGCGTCCCGAACCTCCCTGATTTGAGAAAGGAAGTTCTAGAAGCCGCTCACAATTTAAGGATGGCAATGCATCCTGGCAGTACGAAGATGTATCAAGATATGAAACGTTCGTACTAGTGGGACAACATGAGGGCCCACATAGTAGACTTTGTGTCCTGTTGCCTTACGTGCCAGCAAGTCAAGGCCGAGCATCGCCGACCTCCTGGTTTACTTAAACCCATGCCCATAGTTGAATGGAAATGAGATTTCATCTCTATGGATTTCATTTCAGGGTTACCAAAGACAGGAAAGGGACATGACTCCATTTGGGTGATTGTGGACCGATTGATGAAATCGACTCACTTTCTCCTTATCAAAACTTCAAACTTAGTGGATGATTTGGCCAAGCTGTACATCAAGGAGATAGTACGTCTACATGGAGTACCTATGGAGATTGTGTCAGATCGAGACACGTGATTCATGTCTATCTTTTAAACTCAAATCCAAGAAGCATAACTGAAGTTCAGAATTGCGTTCCACCCACAGACGGAAGGGAAAACGGAACGAGTAAATCAGGTGTTAGAAGATATGTTGTGGGCATGTGTGCTCGATTTCAAGGACAGTTGAGATGACTGTCTTCCCTATACTGAGTTCACTTATAACAACAGCTTCCAAATGAGCATTGGCATGGCTCCCTACAAAGCATTATATGGGCATCCATGTCGAGCACCGCATTGTTAGGCAGAGGTTGGTGAGAAGAGTTTGACTAGCCCAGATTTAGTACAGGTAACCACACAGAAGATCGACATTATCAGGCGTCAACTTCTTGTAGCACAGAGCAGACAGAAGAGTTACGCTAATACAAGATGATGACAGCTGGAATTTGAGGTTGGGGACCATGTGTTTTTTAAAGTTTTTCCCATAAAGGGAGTCCTCTAGTTTGGAAAGAAAGGGAAACTCATGCCGAGATTCATTGGCCCGTTTCAGATTTTAGACTGAGTGGGTGTGGTAGCATACCACCTTGCTTTGCCCACACCATTCGCAGGCGTGCACAACGTATTTCATGTATCGATGTTGAAGAAATACGTTCCTGATCCTACTCACATTATCAAGTGGGAACAGGTACAATTGAGTGAAGATGCTACCTATGTACTGTGACTAACCCGTATTCTCGATAGGAAGGAACAAGTGCTACGTAGTAAAGTTATCCCGCTCGTGAAGGTACTATGGACACAGCACACTGAGGAAGAGGCTACTTAGGAAACAGAAGCCGAGGTCCTCAAGAACTACCCTCAAATTCTTGAGGAGTATGAAAGGTACTAATTTCGAGGACGAAATTTTTCTTTAAGGGGGGTAGATTGTAACGTCTCGAAAAAATCAGTACAAAGACCTGAGTACCACCTTAGGCAGAAATCACTAAGGACCGAATTCTTTAGAATTTAGGCAAAGTTTAATTAAGTACTAGACTGATTTAATCAGTGGATTAGCTTGAACCACTATCTATAAGGATGGCACGACCCAAAACTATTAGAACCCTAACTCAACATTACCTAAAAACCTAGGAGCAATCTCGAAACCCAGTTGCTCTCGGGAGCACATTGAAACTCCGTATCGGACCTGGACCGCGCTGAAATAGCAGTGAAGACCGCTTGAGTAGAAGTTGGAATATGCCAATATATCCTAGAGGGGGGTGAATAGGACTTTTTAAAGATTTATAAGTTATTTAAAAATCCTATCACACTAATCCTATCATGTATACAATTTTTCAGGATTACTCAAATGTAACTCTACTGGCTTCCAAGCCAAGAAAAGGATCCAATCACAAACTAATCAAGATATAACAATATGCAACATAGTGTAACACCCCATACCTTTGATACTCTGGTGTTACCTTTTAAAACTCATGACTATTAAAACTCAACCTAATGACTTAACTTAACACAGGACGAGACCTCCCAAGCAGCGTTGAAACAATCTGCCACGACTCTGAAGGCTCAGCTAACACTCCACCCCAATCAAAAAGGTAAGCATGGTCGAATGACTTAAGCCAGATCAATTTCTAAAACCACAGTTGTTAGCAGTACTCTAGAAAGTCAATCCATGGTAGACAGAGGGCAACCAAGGAAGCCTCTCTGTGTCCCAACATGTATTCAACTGTTGAAAATAAATACTGAACCTGTTTGACCGACAGACCGCATCATACGAGCCAAATATGCCCCAAAAGGAATATATTGGCCCACCTGAGCCTCACAATACACCCCAAACTGAACCACGACCCCTATACAGGGACCTCGAAGTGAATGATCGAAGAAGATCTGGCGAAACATCGTAAGGTGGCCCCACACTCGATGCATGAGCACAAGTGTACAACGATACACGAATTGCACTGAACAAGTTGGTGTGGTCAAACTGTGGTTGACTGAACCAATTACAAAGAAATGAAATATCCTCCTGCCAATTTTCAAAGATTGGAAATAGTGGGATTTCAAGCCCCTAGTTGAGCCCACCAGAACACTATTCGGGTAATCCGGACCATTCATTTTGTCGGCGGGGCCCACTTTAACAAAACAGTATAAGCTTGGGCCCCCCGAAAGCAAACAAAGGAGATCATTATCAGCCGTCTGTTCCCCTTATCCTGGACAGCTGGATTTGAGGAACCCAATCGGACCGCTGCGCATAGTGGGAGGGCTGCTTCGGTTTACCTGAAGGATGGTAGCCATGCACACGCCATCTTAGGGTGTCTCCTCCCTCGAACCAAAAATGGTTAAGCAGGTAGGAATTACGCGCCGAAATTTTCACCCCAGGGAAACGGGACCTGAAATCGACGGCAGATTTGCAGAGCAAATCTCAGCCGTTGAACCTCCACTTCCTTGCCTATAAATAGGGAGCTCAACCCCTCAGACTTCACGCTGAAAGGGGATTGAGAGGGAAAAGAGTCAGAGAGAGAAGGAAGAGAGAACAGATAGGGCCATTTTTGGTGGGCTTGGAGCGTACTGCCTCCACTCAGTCCGTGAAGAACGAACTGAGCCGGGTTAGTGTGAGTCCACAGCAACACCGCCTGTGTGGGAGATAAAAGAGAAAGGAAAGAGAGAGAAAAGAAAGGAAGAAAGAAGAGAGGTGGGTGTGTAACAACCTAAGTTCGGGTCAAACCCGACTAAGACAGGTAAAACTCTCTTATTTTGAAGCTCTAGAATAAACATAAACTAAGCTCCACCATGCCCCACCCACACCTCGAATAAACCACTGAACGAGACCCGGATCATAGCTGAAAATAACCACTAACAGGGCCATTCACAGAACCCACAAACAGGCCCTATTTGATGAAGGAGATGGCCTGCATCCAAGCACTGTTTCAGGGCCAAATCCGGCCTGAGTATGGCCCCGTCTTGGGGCCTAGCACTGACGTATAAATGGCCCACATGGCAGCTGAAACTGGGTCCTGGGTTAGCCTGCAAACGGGCTCTGTTGAGCTGCTGCACGCCTCAGAAATCAGCTCGAAAATGGTCTCTAGAGGAGGAGGAAACGACCCTGTTTCGGGCCATTTTTGGACGCTGAAGGTGGTAACCACCATGCCCCTGAACTGAGCACCGGTAAGAGTCTAAAAACGGCCAGAGACGGGCCAGGTTGTGCTGAAGAGCAAGGCTGGAAATGGCCTCCAAATCAGCATGCAGCAGAGGCGTGCTGTGCTCAGAGGAGCTGCCTTTGGGCCTCACCAAAGTGTAGCTGGGCCTTGCCAAGTGCAGGTGGGCCCCACCAAAGATTGGGGGGGCTATGTTGGTTTGGGCCCTGCTTAAGTACAGGTGGGCTGTACCCTGCATCAGTGGGTGGACCCCACCTGAAACCAGCGGTAGGTCACAAAAGTGGACTCCACCTCGATGATGGGGTGTGTCTGGGCCGTCCATCAAGGGTCAGGCCTGGACGTAGGCTCCTGCGCTCTTTCAAGACAAAGAGAAATATATATATATATATATATTAATATATGCTAAATGCATTGTACGTGCATGAGGATTTCACCTCTGACACATGAATAACATGGTGTATGTGGGCTGCATCCGGGCCATCCATCCATGTCAGGTCGCAGCTTGGTGGGCCGCATCATCAGATGAGCACAGTTGGCCACTTAGACGGTTGGCACCAGTCCGTCCACCAAGGGACGATCCCAGAACGTCCAATACAGGACGTGTGGCTGCTCACGTTAACAAAAATTATTGTTGCTGGCAGAAGACGTGTTGAGGCTGTATACATGTGAAGTGCCATACACATGAAGTAGGTCCCACATGTGTGGACCCACCTCTGATTACACACACGTAGTGTAGATGTGCCATATCCAAACCGTCCATCTGTTTCTTTTGGACAGTGGATTTCACTGAGTAACTTACATCAGCAAGATGGGGTACCAACCTAAGGTATATACTATCTCTCAACTGTCCAGACTGTGGGCCCCATTTGTCATGGGTGTGTGGTGCATCCACACCATCCAAGAGACTGTATCATATCCCTGGTTGGCCACATCCATGAGGCATATGTGGTATCTCAACTGTCCATCTATTTTAAAGGCACATGGACCACCTCATCTGTGGTATGATTGGCTGGGGGACTCCCTAGTAAGTATAATGTATATATAGTAATATATATTATGTGGGCCCCACATCCATGGGGAAACCACGTAGTATGATACCAAATGCATATGAGATGCATGTATGTAATGCATGAAAAGCATATGAGATGTATGATACCAAATGCATATGAGATGCATGTATGTAATGCATGTAGTGATTAGATATGTAATGCATGTAACATCAGATGCATGTGACGCATATAATGCTAGAATGTATACCAGATGTATGTAGTATATGATATTCTAATATATGTAGTGCATGTATATGATAATTATATAGGCACATGTGGTGGGCCCCATGAAGGACCCATGTTGATATGATATTCACATGTGTGTATGCGGTATATGGGGTGGCCCACTTACGTGGGGCCCACCCTAGTGAATGTATTAAACATCCACTCCATCCATCTATGGGCATTCCCAAGCCGTCCATCAGGGGACATCAGTCCCTGGACGTTTGTCTTACAACATATATAGGAGCTTGTGTAATGCATGGAGGTAAAGAAATTAAATAATACAAAGTAATGCATATGCGCATACCTAAAACCCCTGAGACCTACTGAGATATGTGTTCCATCTCAGCCGTCTGTCCATCTGAGGAGTCTAACGGTGGGCCACGTATATGGACCTCACCCCGATATGTATAATCCATCTGAACCACTCTTGGGATGCGCCCCCTACTGGTCATGGATGGCCAAAGTGCCAGAATACCTTCTGATCACTTAAAAACTTTGGTGGGCCATGTGTGTGGGCTCCACCCTGATGATCATAACCCACCTCATGATGCATTGCACCATCAATGGGATTTCACTAAGATACATCTGTTAATCCAAGCCGTGGAAAAACCTGACAACGTAAGCTGTAATTTTTAGGGAATTCCCTGAGTAACCCCAGACCACTAGGAGACTCGGACAAAGTTCGTGGGCACTACCATACAGGTGATGACTTTCCCCTTGGGCTTTCCATTTCTAAATTAGTTAAACATAGTTACACTAGATTACCACTATTGCGATACTTATTTCCACCACATGATGGGCTCACATGTTAGCCAACCCATGAAAAATGATTACTATTCGTTTGTCTTGTTGATACATTCTTGAAAATCATTATTTAAAATTATGATGTCTCCCTTCATTCGAAGTTATAAATGTTACCTTGATTGCCTCTACACAAAATCTCATAATGCTATACATGGAGGATTCCATGATTGTATGCAAGCCACACTTGGGATGTACTTAGACAAAATGTGTGTGACATAGGGACCTTGAACCGATATCATTTTGATCAAGGCACCCTATTAGATCATCCCAAGGTGGAGGACCTTATGAGCCGGGGATAGTGGTAATGGGACACTATGCCCGAGCTGTCGGCCTACGCTGGGCCATGTGCTCCCCGTAGTGACCGTGAGTATAATTAAATTGGCTGGTTGCAATTGGAGTAATAACGGGTTGGCTAATCATGCATTCATAGCACAGACCAGCATCTATTGCTATCATACAGGGCATATGGATTCGCCCGACTGGATGTTTTGCCCAGGGCACAAACCATCTTCCATTGCCCTCGTACGTATTTGCCTAACTAGATGTTTTACCCAAGGCACAGACCATCTGGATGTTTTACCCGGGTCGACGATTGCATGGGTGACGACCCCAATGTCCGTCTGGATGTTTTACCTGGGACATAGGCCGTTTGGATGTTTTACCCGGGCCGACGATTGCATTCACGCATCCATACATCTAATAAGACTGCATATTGTTTATTTTGGATTACTGTTTGTTCTCCTTTTAACTATGATTGCTAAGGCGGAGGTGTGTAATCTTGAGAAAAATTCACACTGAGCTGGCCACTGATCCATCAACTATCCAACTATACAGAACATGCCGGGACAGAGGTAGAGGACATCGGTGCTAACCTTGATGATGCCACCGTGGAGCAAGGAGAGGAATATTACGAGGATGAGCCGCATCAGGACCCAGCGGCATATTTTGGTGTTAATCAGTAATTCGATAGTGGTTTAATATTTTGGACTTTTGGAATTTTGTAACTAAGACCCCCAGCTGAGCGGGTCAAATATTTGGGCTCTCATGAATACACATGCTTCTTTGGGCTATCGCACTCTGAATTTACATTCCGCTGTTTCTCTGATTCATTAACTCCCAAATTTCTGAAAACGAGTCCCGTACTCAGGTTTTAGAAATTGGGGCGTTACAAGTTGGTATCAGAGCGGAGTCTGAGATAGCCTAGCTGTGGGATTTAAGTATACAAGAATCCTTAAGTAAATAACCTAGGACGAACATAAAGATTCCCCTTAGAAAGTAGATAGGGTGAACAAATGTAAGAAACAAAACACATAGGACCCCTTGAGAAACATCAAGAATTTAAAAACAGAAATCCTAGCCTCCCCTCAGAAAATTCAACCAGGGATATCCCTCTGGCGAGTAATGAGATAACTGACCTAACACTACTTCGTGGAAGGCTAAAGACATTCCCCAAACAACTGAACCACGAATTTTAACGTCTCAGGAAATCATGCCGCTGGTGCTACAATCACATCGCACTGATACGGTCGATATCCACCCTATCCCCTCAAGAGAGCACCAAAGAGAGAGCAGTCCGGAGTATACCCCAGGCCTTCTACCGGGCATCGCAAATGCAAACAACGTGTTAGAAATGGTGGGAGATTCTCCTTCCCCACAAGACTTCACCACCGGGCTGCCATCACAATTCTTAGCATAAGGGACGCCGACCGTAGGAGCATCCGCAAGGGATCAGACTGGGGCTATAGCCTTCGCAGCCGTTGAGAAAATGGCTGCAGCTATGCAGCAACAATAAGACGTATTCATGCGCCAACAACAGGATATGCATAATTTCATGATGGAATCCCTGGGAAACAGAGATCGCGGGGAGGCATCCCGAGAAAGGTACAGTCGAGGAGCGGACATCTTCGAAAGGTTCGTGAAGCTCCGCCCGCCAATGTTTGAAGGAGCACAGTATCCTGTGCAAGCGGAACGATGGTTAACAAGAATTTCTAAGATTATGCGGCCCCTGGAGTGCACCGATTCACAAATGGTGAACCTGACCACGTACCTGTTGGAAGGTGAGGCGGAGAACTGGTGGCAGGGCTTGCAACGAAGCGTTCCACCCACATATGCATGGACGTGGGCTGGGTTTAAGATGAAGTTTCTTGAAAAATATTTCCCCCGGTCATGTAGGAATGAAAAGATAACTCAGTTTCTGAGACTGGAGCAGGGCAGTCTGACCGTCGCCCAATATGAGGCCTGGTTCGATGAGCTTTCTCGATTTGTACCGAAAGCTCTGGAAGACGCTGAGTACAAATTACAGAAATTCAAGGAGGGGCTCAGGCAGGGAATCCAGTCGCGATTGTGTGCTTGGGACTTCGAAGACTTCCCCGAGCTAGTGGACAAGGCGATGAGAGTCGAGAAGGATTTTGAACGCGCCCTGAGGAACTGCCCCTCAGCTAGGGAAGTCCCAGTCAGGCCCAAACAGCCGCCTTCTGCCCCCTCTGTATCAGAGAGAAGAATCAGAGCCGTACCTGCAGGTGCACCACCCAAGCCTCCAATGAGAAACTGCGGTTATTGTGCTAAGACAAACCATGATACCCAGAACTGTTTTCAGAGAATGCGAGATCAGGGTATTCCACTCCGAGCAAACCGACCCCAGCCAGGACCAGTAGCTGTCAGGCCAGCACCGAGGCCACAAAAGCAGAGATCGGGACCTCCAGTCCACCAGAGGGCCCCTGCTCGTGTATTTGCTGTAGCTGCTGCAGACACCGAGGATGACCTCCATCAGACCATTCATGGTACCGCCCACATCCACGGTACCCCTGTCTTTCTCTTATTTGATTCCGGTGCAACCTTATCTTTCATGGACTCTACTATTGCAAATAGACTAGGGCTGAACATAACTCGCGTACATGGCCCCCTAGTCGTAGCATCCCCGATGGGTAAATTCCTTGAAACAGACAAAATATGTAAAGATTGTCCCCTGACTCTCGCACACCATGAAGTGGTTGCGGATCTAATCCTCATGCCTATGAAACAATTCGATATCATCCTCGGGATGGATTGGCTTTCTCGAGTTCGGGCAGTGATGGACTGCCACAACAGAACGGTCACCATAACCGTCCCTGAACAGGCCTCCTTCACTGTAAAAGGAAAAAGCAAGCAAGGTACGTTGGAAAGCTTATAAGCCCTGGAAGAATCAGAATCAATCGAGTCAGCTGTGAGCCAAATCCCAATAGTGCAGGAATTTCTTGAGGTATTTCAAGAGATACTAGGACTACCCCCAAGGCGAGCAGTAGACTTCTGCATCGACCTTAAACCAGGAACTGCCCCTGTATCGTTACCCTGTTTCGAATGCCTCCTTGTGAGATGGAAGAGCTCAGTAAGCAGATTCCCCCTGTCTGGACGCTATCCCTTTGTCTTTTCCCATATAGACAAAACAGGAGTTTGAACGACTTGGGAAACACGACAAATACTTGACAAAATCAAAAATACCTGAAGGAGAAATTGACTTCTTGTAGTATAGAAAGGTATTACCCAATTTGTGGAGGGATTTCAGTTAGTCCGTCATGGCTCCTAGTAATTTGGTCAAGTGTATCGAGCACAGAAGACGACCGATAGACCCCAAGAAAAATAATCCTTTTTTTGCTCCGCAGACTTTTATCGGGCGCCATGATCGATCGTTGTTTCGATAATATCGAGAGATTGCTTATCGATACCATCGAGTCTGTCTTCGATATCAATTTTTGGTCACCTGTCAATCCGTATTCTAAGGAGTCATCGATAATATCGACCCTTTACTGATTACTTGAGAATGTCATATCGATACTCATATCGACGATGAAGATTTTCAATTTTCAGCATTCAAACAATCCGCCAAGTATACTTTTAGAATTTCTATAAATCAATAGTATACCTTTCAAAAATTATGTACAATTTTTGTACACACCAAAATTATAAACATATGTATGTTTATATACAAAAATTTGAGGTCAAGAACCTCAGATGTATCATTTAAGGCTCAGCAAAATTTGCATCATTTCAGCAAATATCCAGGTCTAGATGCATGACTTGAACTTGTCCTTCTATGCTTGGAATTTCAGGGTATGTGAAGATTAGTCATAAGACAATTTTATTTTTCTTTTTCTACCCATTTTGAAATAAACTTCTTTCTCTTGTCTTGCATCTTAGGTGGTGATAGATGAGTGTTTCTCCTAGATGGACTCTTGACATTCTGTGTTTCCCTGATTGGTTTGAATTTTCCTTATGTGAAGTCCGTCAAGATGTTAGGCATTCAACCTCATAATGACCCGTATCACCACATAAATGACATACCGGAGAGATTCTTACATTGCTTCCTGAAGCAGCCAATGATTTAGTTGTTGGTGCTGCATTTCCTGTTTTCTTCTTAGTTTTCTCATATCCTAGGCCACTCTTGTCCTTTTTGGGCCTTCCCATCCCTAACATCCTTTCAAGCTTTTCACCACTCTGAGCAAATTTATAGTTTATTTCAGCAAATTTTCTAGATTTCTCTAAGTCATAGTGGAGTGCGTGATTCTCATCCTTGAGATGCCTATTTTCATCTTTATTATCAAATGAATATGATTCCGTGGCTGGCAATTCTAACGCAGATTTAGTTTCAGTGGGAATGATTGAAGTAGTGATGACCATGAGAATTTTCAAGGATTTCTGATCACCATCGCTCTCTGAGTCACTGGATTCTGAGTTTGACTCTTCTGTATCATCCCATGTGGCGACCATTGCTTTCCCCTTGGTTTTTCTATTTGGGCATTCGGTAGATAGGTGTTCATACCCTTGACAAGCGTAGCATTGTGGTTCTTTGGTCTTTTTAGCAAATTTGCCTACAAAGGGTTTGTTATCCACCTTTCTTCCTTTAGAGGGACGACCGCGATTCTTTTAAAAGAATCTTCTGAATCTTTGTGCTAGCAAAGCCACTTCCTCATCTTCATCTTTCTTTTCACTCTTACTATCCTCATGTATTGTTTTCTTTGAAGTTTTTAGGACAGTGTTTTGAATTTTTGGGGTTGAGTGAAGTGTAGTTCAAAAGTTTGTAGGGAACCTACCGGTTCTTCTACTTTCATTTCATCAATGTTCCTACACTCCTCAATTGTTGTTACTTTGGGATTAAACCGTTCCGGTAGGGATCTTAGAATTTTCTACAAATTTTTGGTATCGGAACTTTCTCTCCCAATCCACCCATGGAGTTGCAGATGATATTTTGCTTTATGAAGAACTCCATAAATGTCTCATGCTCTTCCATTATGAGACTTTCGAACTGTGAGGTCAATAGTTGTAACGACCTGAAAATTTCCGTACATTGGGTCGAGTACCACCTCGACCAGAAATCACGTAGGATTAAATCCTTTAGAAATTTAACAAAGTTAACTAAGTACTAAACTCAATTAGCTATGAAATCCGTTAGGATCGCTTTAAATACGATCTGCAAGACCCAAAAGTTGCAGAATCATTGACGCTAGGTTATCCTAAAGTTTAGAACCAAACTCATTTCCCGTCTGCTCTCGGGAATGAAACGAAACTTCGTATTAGGTCTAGATCGCACATCGGGAGTCCGATTAACCCGAAGCTAAGGAACTAGGACAGCCCCACTGGACTTAACAATCATCTCAAAATCAGCTGTATCCGATGTTCCACGGCCATTCGTTTCGAATCGGAGCGAGGTAGTGTGAAAAACACTATTCATATGCCAAAATAAATATCTGGAATAGTGATCTGGCATCGTTCGTTGACGCGTCAGTATTAAGCAACCTGACCGTCAGAATCAAACCAAATTACACCCTCGGATTAAGAAAAATTTCAGGAACATTTACATGTACTTGGAATTTCTGATCATGGCCCACTGACCGTCGAACTGAAAGTGGTCCGCCACGTGCGATCTGGGTATCCGAACGAGTCATAAACGTAATCCCATGTGGATCCATCGACGGTGAGCTTAAGTCTGACGTTTGGTTCAAGGAGGGCTACCAGAACTTCCCTTTTGAGCTGGAAAAGCGGCGAAAATCCTATATTAGCAGTACCCCATGAACCTAAGTCTAAATTCGTAATGTTTGAGGCTATAAAAGGGGCTTAGAACAGCCCCTCTCACAGCCATACGAATTTTGGAGGAAACCCTAGAGGAAGAGAGAGAAAAGAGAGAGAAAGGCTTGGAGATTGTTGCCGATTTCCCTCCTCCTGCTTTGGCTTGTTGCACGGCCTACACCGCCTTATTCTAGGCGTTTTTCCGGCGTATTCCGCCTCATTTGAAGGTAAGAAAACCTAACCATAGGTCTGATTTGAGGTGGGATCGATGTAGGATGTGTACCGACTAACCGATTCCGCTCTTTATGCTAGAAATCGCCCGTAGACGGAAGTTCCATTACCCTTGCTGATTCGTTCCGTTTCCAAAGGCAAAGGTGAGGACTTTAAGCGTATAAGTTACGGTTTTCAACGCTTTCAATGTCAGATAATGGTAGATTCATGATCTGCTTGCAATTGCACATGTACAAAGTGCTTTCCGTTTCCTGTTTTGATTAACGGTGTGAAATATGGAATTTCACATATTCTAGGTATACGTAGAAATACCGTATACGTATTTTTTTTGGATAAATGCTTGACATGTTTATTTAATGTATAATTATATAACATATGAATAAAATACTAGTTTGGCGAAAGGAATCGCCAAAATATATGTTTACTTGTAAATGCGCCGTATGTTGAAATTACGTATTGTAGAAATACCGTATACGTATTTCTTTTGGAATAATGTTTGACATATGTATTTAATGTATGATTATACAATACATGATTAAAATACTAGCTTGGCGAAAGGAATCGCCGAAATCTATGTTCCTTTGTAAACACTATGTATGTCGAAATTGGGTATACGTGGAAGTACCCTATACATATAAAATTTGCTGATGTGATTGCTATGTTTAATTGCTGTATGAATACGATGTATATGTATAAAATACTAGTTTGGTAAAGGGACAACCCTAGTACACACTTCCCTAGCATACGTCATGTATGTTGAAATATTGCATTCCAAGTGTTGGTGAATTCACTTGTGAGTGTAAGTGCTTAAGTGTTAGAATCCTAGGTGGGTGCTGAGATGGGATTCTCGGCTACCTTAGAGTCACATATGACACTCTCCATGTGGTTGTTCACTCTAACCACTCGCCTACGAAATTTAAGTAATTGTATCCCTATTTACATAATGCTTTATAACATGCTTTTGAACATGCTTTGTGACTTGTCTATTAACATGCTTTATGTTATGCTTTATAATATGCTTGCTAGTGTTCTTGAATTACCATGTTATCATGCCGTATTTCACATGCTATGGTTAGGATTTGACTGAGCTTGGGACTATGTTCATAGTCCAGGCATCCGGTATCAGACTTGAAGATGTGGTTGGGATTCGTTCCGCCACGCATGATGTGTTGGTGAACCCGTGTCGTACTTCGGTTGGCGATAGTGGTTGGCCACACGAGGTGCTTCTGCGCCTCATATCGCCCAACTTGTTGTGCGCTCGAGCCAGCCAAACACGTCAAGTAAACCGTGTGCCTTATGTATGTTCACCATGTTTGGTCGCTAATGCTTGAACCTAGGGTACCAAACTTACCAGTGATAATCTCGTTAACCATGGTACCTCGATCCGCTAAGACTCATGAGCCGGGCATGGTGGTATGGGACACGTGGTCGAGCCGTCGGCCTCGCTGGGGCTACGTGCCTCCCCGTAGTGACCAAAGTGAGCAACTCAACTCGTGAGCCGATTATGGTGGTATGGGACACTATATTCGCGCCTGTCGGCCTACATTGATAAGGTGATGGGGAGTGGTGCAACCTTTGTGCGTAATGTACCACAGCGACCCTCTGTAGTGACCGCGAGCATATTCGAAGTTGCGGCGTGCCTTAGGGTTCGCCGCGATATATAGAGTATGAACTAGGCCTGTTTCGTATAGTTGTATCGTGATGAATCGTTTAAGGGGTGATGGGGGAGTGGTGCAACCTTTGTGCGTAACGACCACAGCGACCTCTGCGCGGTGACCTAGAAAACACACCATCGTCTGATATTAACTAGGACTGACGACCCTAGATTGGATCATGTTTGGATATGATACAAGGGAGGTACCTTAGTTTCCCAATCCTGCTGTTTGAAACGAACTAATTAAAAACTCGGTAATCATACTCATCATGCATCGCATGTGCCTGGAAGATGTGGAGCACTGTGGGATGTAAGCATGCGCGAACGTGAGATGGTGTCGCTTGAGGGAGTATGTCGGAGAGGGCATCCATCATACCTGCATTTATACTTGCATTAATCAGAGTAACTAGGAGTGTTTGATTTACTGCTTTATCATTACTGCTTGACTGTGTTGATAGCATGATAACTTATGTCTTATCGTTCCACTGAGTTAGCTACTCACTCCCACGTTACGGGACGGTGTTGCGCACACCAACCAGACTCTGTCTCAGGTTTAGGCGATCCGACTATTCTGGAGGCGGAGCCCGATTATGACGAGGACCAGGAGGAGTTCTCGTATATGCAGTTCGCTGGCGGCTTCGACTAGGCTGCCGGGACTGATGGGATTTACAGGGATTGTACCTAGTTCATTTTGACATTTTGTTTATATAAACAGACATGTATATTGTGACTCAGAAGGATTCATACTCTGGATAATGAATCGTTTATTTTGTTTCTTTACATACATATATATACAGTTCAGTCTTCCGCTTGCTTTTATTCAACTGATCTGGAGTATGAATTACTACTTTGGTATAATCTCATTCATGTTTACTGCTCTAACACAGACAACATTCAAATATCAATAAACATGTTGCATAAGTGATGCGTTGGAACTCGGGAGTTGAGTTACACTCGACCCCCGATTTTCAAGGCATTACAAGTTGGTATCAAAGCATGATTTTGATTAAACCGGACCTGAGTTATGTCCCCACTACGTACGCTGACGTGTCATAACTTAGGAGGGTGCGCAAAAATATAGCAATAGTCTTAGGGTCTCCCGATTTCGCCGTTCGGCGAAGTTCGCTACACACGGACAGTTTGATCGAGTGCGTACTCGATCCCGACCACATTTATGGATCCCAAGTTACTTCTAGACCGTCTATTGACGTGTCCAGGTCACAATCCACCAAAAGTTAGTCGTTAAAAATCAGGAAAAATCAGATTTGATCAGAAATTAACCGGAACTGACCGTTCTGGAACTGAAATGAGTCCGTGGGCCCCCATGATTAATCCAACAACGTTTTGGACCAAGCCAGGGTGCATTGGCACCCTGGGAGTGTGGCGAACAGGGCCAGACCGCGGCGGCGCGGTTCCGCCAAGCCGACAGCAAGCGCGCGCTGCAGCACGTGGCACGCCGGCGGCGGCCGCGGTCCTGGCGTCTTCCGGTGGAATTTCGAACGTGGGGTCGGTCGGCGACCCCCTCTACCCCATGGCACGTGCCAAATGGTCACATTTGGTTAGGATTTAAGGGGCTGGAGCTCCCTTTTCTCTCATTTCCCCTCTTTTCAAGCACCCTCACCTCCATTTTCGATTTTGCTGAAAACCCATCCCTCCAAACCTTCAATCCATCCATTTCCTTCCATATCTCACACACCCCTACCTCCCACAACAGCCCTAGCCTCTCCCTTTCCCCATTTTCACAAGTTGGAGCTCTCATAACCCTCCTTGGAGCTCAAAATCGGGTAATCTACTAACCCATTCCATTTTCTTCTTGTTTCTTCTTCATTTCCTGCCTCTAGAGCTTCTTCTACACCTGTTGGATTGTTGATTGTGGAAGATAAAAGAGGTCAGCCCCTTGTTTCCCCATTTTGGAAATTTTCCATGGCCCTCCTTGGTGTGGTGGCTACCATTTTCTCCATTTCCTCCATCCTATCTTTCATGGGAAAGAGAAAAACCGCGGCCGATGACGCCGGCCCAAGTAGGCCAGCCCAAACCCGAAGAAGATCCGATGTTGGGGCCGGCACAAGCACCGTGCGGGAGTTTAGGTCGAAGCGAGACCCGGATCCTGACCACCCCGCCGAAATGCTTATCCGATAGGCATGGAATATGGGCGCTTCGCGGGCCGTAAGGTTGTGTTTGAAGCTCATGTGGATGAAAGGATGTTCGGGCTACACCCGATGATGGACCACTTGGTGGATATCGGGTGGAATTATATTTTTGAAGGCGAGTCTCCCGCATGTGAGAACACGGTCCGCGCTTTCTACGCTCACATCGTGGACTCATCAGTAGAGCCTCTTCAGTTTACTGTCTCTGTGAGGGGCATAAGGCGCACAATCACTGTGGACGAAGTGGCTCGAATCACGAAGATCCCGCTTGGTCAAGTACAGCCTAGTGATGACTTCTCTAGAACTGCGCGGGAAAGGGATCGCCGCACGCGATTTCTCTGTGGTCGCCGGGTTACTTGGAAGCGAGGAAATTGTATTGCGGCGACAAAGATGTCTGAAGACTTCCATTTGCTCCATCACATCTTCACATACAATGTATACCCACGGTGGGGTAACCGCACGGAATGTACTAGGGTGATGGTGGACTTTCTGTACAAGATGGGACGCTGGGACAACATATGCCTGCCCACATTCATCCTATCCCAGATAGTTAATGTTGTTCGTTCTACCAGGAACGATCTTTCGCTCCCATTTGGCCGACTGGTCTGCAGGATGGCTCGTGATGTAGGCTACAGATTGAATATGGAGGATCTTGCACCAGTCCGAGTCATAAGTGAAGCAACACTCAGGAATATGAAGATCGGCCCCCAACAGCGGCAAGCCCGACTCGACGAGTCTGGAGATGAGTCGGATAGCGCCGGTGAGGAGAGTGTTGACCTCCAGGCTGAGAGCGATGAGGAGCGCAGTGATGACATACAAGAAGAAGAACCTGAGGCTCAGGACACTGAGGAGAGTTCACCCCCTGCGGCTCAGGAGCAGGGTGTGGATCGAGATGTATTTGATGCGCGATTGGGCCGTCTTGAGGAGAGGCAAGCCGCCCTGCAGCAAGAGGTTGGACAAGTTCGGGCTGAGATTGGTCAAGTTCGAACCAAACTTGAAGAGAATGAAGCCTACATGAAGAAGAATTTCAAGAAGATGTCCTGTACGTTGAAGGCCATCCTGTGCTATGCGCAGGATAAGAATGCTCCTCCTCCACCGCCTACTTCGGATGCTTAGTCATCCATGTTGTTGTATGTTGTGTTTGCTTTGGTTACCGCGATAGGCGGTTTGTGTTTTCGTTCAGATGTTGTATTAGGTAGTAGCATGTTTAGGGTTTGATGTAGTAGATGTATTGGCTATCATGTGTTTTCCGTCATGGTTCATGTAAACTCTGTAATCCATGTATTATGACTAATTTTGGGTAAATGAAAGGCATGTAGCCCCTTTTGTTTTGATTATGTGTGGAATGCTTAAAGTGCTTTATGATGTGTGTTATGCTGTATCTCACCAATGCTGTACCCTGTCTTGTATAGGGCATGCCGCGACAGTATACGCGGAGCACCGCACATCTCCGTCTGACTGGCTCTATGGACCAGACTCCTTCTGGTAGTAGTGGTCCTGCGGACCGTGGGTTAGGTTCTGACCAGCCCCCTGTTGGTCCTGCTGGTGGGTTGCCACCATACACGCCCCCGGTCCGTGAGCAGTTTCGGCCGTCATCTTCGTGCGGCAAGATGACTCCCAGGCTGCTCCGCCGACTGATAGATTTGAGCAGCTGATGGTGATGATGCATCGGCGGCGGATCAAGAAGAAGAGCCGGACCTGGCAGCTTATGGCCACTATCGCTGAGGCCTTGTCACATGGTGGTAGTGCGACTCCGCCTACGACTTCTGCTTGTCCTGCCGGGCACCCGGAGCCTCCTGCTCAGAGTGAGGATGTGCCTCTGCCCCCACCCGTGGTGCCTCCTATGGGAGATGTCAGTACACGCGGTCTTCTCGAGCGATTTCAGCGCTTGAGGCCTCCTTCATTTATGGGCACTCATAGGCCCGAGGAGGCAGAGTTTTGGCTTGACCGCATCTCTAAGATGCTTCGGATGCTGCATTGCTCAGAGGCAGAGCAGGTAGAGCTGGCCGCCTTCATGTTTGAGAGGGAGGCTAGTTTATGGTGGGACAGTGTGTTGCGGTCTGTCGCAGCAGACTACGTATGGACCTGGGAGGCTTTTGAGTTCCGGTTCCATGAGAAATACTACCCGCCGACTTACCGACATGAGCGGGAGGATGAGTTTCTGCGCCTCAGGCAGGGAGGCATGACTATTACAGAGTACGAGCACCGCTTCACAGAGTTGGGCCGCTTTGTCCCGACTATACTAGTGGACGAGCAGATGCGGATGCGTCGATTTTCTTTGGGCTTGCGACCGGAGATACGGTCGAAGATATGCTGCCTCACTATACCTACATATGCAGCACTGGTTCACATGTCTATGACGGCAGAGCAGGATGTGGACCGGTTGGCCCGATCACGTGGCGCTATGGTTGCGAGGCCACGACAGGAGATGCAGAGCAGGCCTATCCTAGGCAAGAGGCCTCGTGTTGACTCGCCTCCTAGGATCGCAGCGCCAGGGGCTCAGGTGAGGCGCCCTGTTGTGACCTGCACGTATTGCGGGAAACAGGGTCATCTTATCGGGAGTTGTTTCGCGCGGATGAAGGACAGTGGTTTCTCTCCGCCACAGATGTTGGGCCGTTCTCGCCCACAGGCCATATCAGCTCCACCGCTACAGACGGCTCCTGCACATCCTTCCTTCCGACCTCCTGTGCCGCGCTTCAGGCCGCCACAGCGACCCTTGGCTCCTCAGCCGAACCGCCAGCAGCAGGCTCGCGTTCATACTCTTGTGGCTGAGGCACCTGAGACGTCGGTTTCAGCTCCGACGGCTTTCGAGGGTACGACTTTTATTCACGACACTCCCGTCTCTTTATTGGTGGACACTGGGTCCACTACCTCTATTATTTCTTGTGGGGCGGTGAAACGCCTATCTTTGCATACGATTCCCACTAAGGGAATGAGACTCACTACGGCTACCGGGACCTGTTCGGATGTCACACGATTATGCGAGGGTTGCTCGGTAGTTTTGGGTAGCAGCACAGTGCTCGTCGACCTCATTGTTGCTCCACTATGGCACTACGACGTTATCCTTGGTATGGATTGGCTCACCAGGATGAGGGCGGAGGTAGATTGCGATACTCGGATCGTGACGGCCTATGGACCTGACGGTGCAGCTTTCACGTTCCCGGTGCAGGTCAGTTGGCCCTGTCGAGTTGATTGTTATGCTGCCTTGCTTGTGCCGATTGATGGTCCGACAGTAGATAGTACGCCGGTGGTTCGAGACTTTGCAGGCGTGTTTGAGACTATCCCTGGTTTACCTCCTCGGCGTGAGATTGATTTCACGATTGACCTTACGCCTGGTGCGACGCCCATCTCGTTGCCGACCTATCGTATGCCTCCATGTGAGATGGAGGAGCTGCGGAGACAGATTGACGGACTTGTAGAGAAAGGTTTTATTCGGCCTAGTGTGTCTCCTTGGGGAGCACCTGTGTTGTTCGTGAAGAAGAAGGACGGGTCCCTACGGTTGTGTATTGATTACCGTAGGTTGAACCAGGTCACGGTGAAGAACAAGTATCCTTTGCCCAGGATTGATGATCTGTTCGATCAGTTGAGGGGGGCGAAGTATTTCTCGAAGATTGACCTTCAGTCAGGGTACCACCAGCTGCGCGTGAGAGAGGAGGACGTGCAGAAGACAGCCTTCAGGACGTGCTTTGGGCACTACGAGTTCTTAGTGATGTCGTTCGGTCTGACGAACGCACCCGCCGTGTTCATGGATCTGATGAACCGGGTATTTCGGCCCTTCCTTTACCGATTCGTCATCGTTTTTATCGATGACATCTTGATATACTCCACGAGTCGGGAGGAGCACGAGGAGCACTTGCGAGCGGTATTGGATACACTGAAGAAGAACCAGTTGTTTGCGCAATACAAGAAGTGCGACTTCTGGCAGGAGGAAGTCAAGTTCCTGGGACATGTAGTGTCCAAGGATGGGATAGCAGTGGACCTTGCTAAGGTAGCTGCGGTTCAGGATTGGCAGCAGCCTGAATCGGTTACTGAGGTGAGGAGTTTCCTTGGCTGGTGGGTACTACGACGTTTCATTCGGGATTTCTCGAAGATCGCTGTGCCCTTGTCTCGGTGACTCGGAAGGACCGAAGTTCGCCTGGAATGAGAAGGCGGAGGCGGCTTTTAAGGAGGCGAAGGACAAGTTGACGTCCGCCCAGTGCTAGTATTGCCGAGCAAGGGGTGAAATACACGGTGTATACTTGACGCGTCTCGCGTTGGTTTGGGTTGTGTGTTGATGCGAAAGATAGGGTGATATCGTATGCCTCGAGACAATTAAGGAAGCACGAGGAGAATTACCCTACACATGACTCGAGTTGGCGGTATCATCTTTGCATTGAAGCTCGGAGACATTACCTCTATGGTGAGGAGTTCGAGCTTTTCTGCGACCACAAGAGCCTTAAATACATATTCACACAAATGCGGGATTTGAATATGAGACAGTAGCCGATGGATGGAGACCTTGAAGGACTTCAAGTTCGAGGTTTCCTACCATCCCGGCAAGGCGAACCTTGTGGCGGACGCGTTGAGCCGCAAGAAGGCGATAGCATTTGCGGCACGTGATGATAGCCGAGTGGGACATGGTGGAGTTTGTGCGGGACTTCGAGCGGAGACTCACCGTCGAGGAGCCATTTGAGTGTATTGCGCACGTTCGGGTGCGACCACTTATTGACGAGGGATTGTTGAGGCCCGGGGGGCGATATACGGTCTCGAGCTTCGAGAGCGGCTAGCGACGCCGTGGACTCCGAGTGGAGAGTTGGATCTGATGGGGGTTTACGATTTCGTGGCCGCCTATGTATTCCAGATGTGCCTGACTTGAGACGCGAGCTTCTCGAGTCGGCCCATAACTCGAAGTTTGCGATGCATCCTGGTAGCAGCACGAAGATGTACCAGGGATATGAGACGGACGTATTGGTGGGATAACATGAAGGCTCACATTGCGAGTATGTGTCTCGATGTCGACGTGCCAGCGGGTCAAGGCGGAACATCGCCGACCTCTGGGCCGCTTCACCCATGCCTATAGCGGAGTGGAAGTGGGACTTCATCTCCATGGACTTCATATCAGGGTTGCCGAAGACGAGGAAGGGGCACGATTCCATTTGGGTGATTGTGGACCGGTTGACCAAATCGGCCCATTTCCTCCCTATCAGAGTTACGAATTCCGCAGACGAGCTGGCTAGATTGTACATCAGAGAGATCGTCCGTCTGCACGGGGTTCCTTTAGAGATCGTGTCGGACAGAGACACGCGGTTCACATCTATCTTCTGGACTCGTATCCAGGAGGCGATGGGTGTGAAGTTGAAGTTCGATACTGGCGTTCCATCCTCGACCGATGGGCGGACGAGCGCGGGTGAATCGGTGCGGAGGATATGTTGCGAGCATGTGTGTTAGACTTCAAGGACAGTTGGGATGACTGTCTTCCGTACGCAGAGTTCACCTACAACAACAGCTTCCAGGCGACTATTGGCATGGCGCCATATGAGGCTTTATATGGTCGACCTTGTAGGGCACCGCACTGTTGGGCAGAGGTTGGAGAGCGTAGCCTGATTGGCCCAGAGTTGGTTCAGGCGACTACAGAGAAGGTAGACATTATCAGGCGTCGATTACTCACAGCGTAGAGCAGGCAGAAGAGTTACGCCGATACAAGGCGGCGACCGCTGGAGTTCGAGGCCGGTGATCATGTGTTCCTGCGGGTTTCCCCTATGAAGGGAGTCCTTCGGTTTGGGAAGAAGGGGAAGCTCACACCGAGGTTTATCGGTCCATTTCAGATACTGGATCGAGTGGGTGATGTGGCGTATCGTCTCGCTTTGCCTACACCACTTGCTTCCGTACACAACGTATTTCATGTATGTATGCTGAAGAAGTACGTTCCTGATCCTTCGCATATCATCAGATGAGAGCAGGTACAGTTGAGCGAGGATGCTACATATGAGTTGCGCCCGACGCGCATCCTTGACAGGAAGGAGCAGGTACTGCGTAGCAAGGTCATCCCGCTTGTGAAGGTGCTTTGGACACATCATTCCGAGGAGGAAGCTACCTGGGAGACTGAGGCCGAGGTCAGGAAGAACTACCCTCAGATTCTCGAGGAGTACGAAAAGGTATAAATTTCGGGGACGAAATTTTTTGTTTAAGGGGGGTAGATTGTAACGACCTGAAAATTTCCGTACATTGGGTCGAGTACCACCTCGACCAGAAATCACGTAGGATTAAATCCTTTAGAAATTTAACAAAGTTAACTAAGTACTAAACTCAATTAGCTATGAAATCCGTTAGGATCGCTTTAAATACGATCTGCAAGACCCAAAAGTTGCAGAATCATTGACGCTAGGTTATCCTAAAGTTTAGAACCAAACTCATTTCCCGTCTGCTCTCGGGAATGAAACGAAACTTCGTATTAGGTCTAGATCGCACATCGGGAGTCCGATTAACCCGAAGCTAAGGAACTAGGACCGCCCCACTGGACTTAACAATCATCTCAAAAATCAGCTGTATCCGATGTTCCACGGCCATTCGTTTCGAATCGAAGCGAGGTAGTGTGAAAAATACTATTCATATGCCAAAATAAATATCTGGAATAGTGATCTGGCATCGTTCGTTGACGCGTCAGTATTAAGCAACCTGACCGTCAGAATCAGACCAAATTACACCCTCGGATTAAGAAAAATTTCAGGAACATTTACATGTACTTGAAATTTCTAATCATGGCCCACTGACCGTCGAACTGAAAGTGGTCCGCCACGTGCGATCTGGGTATCCGAACGAGTCAAAAACGTAATCCCACGTGGATCCATCGACGGTGAGCTTAAGTCTGACGTTTGGTTCAAGGAGGGCTACCAGAACTTCCCTTTTGAGCTGGAAAAGCGGCGAAAATCCTATATTTGCAGTACCCCATGAACCTAAGTCTAAATTCGTAATGTTTGAGGCTATAAAAGGGGCTTAGAACAGCCCCTCTCACAGCCATATGAATTTTGGAGGAAACCCTAGAGGAAGAGAGAGAAAAGAGAGAGAAAGGCTTGGAGATTGTTGCCGATTTCCCTCCTCCTGCTTTGGCTTGTTGCACGGCCTACACCACCTTATTCTAGGCGTTTTCCCGGCGTATTCCGCCTCATTTGAAGGTAAGAAAACCTAACCCTAGGTCTGATTTGAGGTGGGATCGATGTAGGATGTGTACCGACTAACCAATTCCGCTCTTTAGGCTAGAAATCGCCCGTAGACGGAAGTTCCATTACCCTTGCTGATTCGTTCCGTTTCCAAAGGCAAAGGTGAGGACTTTAAGCGTATAAGTTACGGTTTTCAACGCTTTCAATGTCAGATAATGGTAGATTCATGATCTGCTTGCAATTGCACATGTACAAAGTGCTTTCCGTTTCCTGTTTTGATTAACGGTGTGAAATATGGAATTTCACATATTCTAGGTATACGTAGAAATACCGTATACGTATTTTTTTGGATAAATGCTTGACATGTTTATTTAATGTATAATTATATAACATATGAATAAAATACTAGTTTGGCGAAAGGAATCGCCAAAATATATGTTTACTTGTAAATGCGCCGTATGTTGAAATTACGTATTGTAGAAATACCGTATACGTATTTCTTTTGGAATAATGTTTGACATATGTATTTAATGTATGATTATACAATACATGATTAAAATACTAGCTTGGCGAAAGGAATCGCCGAAATCTATGTTCCTTTGTAAACACTATGTATGTCGAAATTGGGTATACGTGGAAGTACCCTATACGTATAAAATTTGCTGATGTGATTGCTATGTTTAATTGCTGTATGAATACGATGTATATGTATAAAATACTAGTTTGGTAAAGGGACAACCCTAGTACACACTTCCCTAGCATACGTCATGTATGTTGAAATATTGCATTCCAAGTGTTGGTGAATTCACTTGTGAGTGTAAGTGCTTAAGTGTTAGAATCCTAGGTGGGTGCTGAGATGGGATTCTCGGCTACCTTAGAGTCACATATGACACTCTCCATGTGGTTGTTCACTCTAACCACTCGCCTACGAAATTTAAGTAATTGTATCCCTATTTACATAATGCTTTATAACATGCTTTTGAACATGCTTTGTGACTTGTCTATTAACATGCTTTATGTTATGCTTTATAATATGCTTGCTAGTGTTCTTGAATTACCATGTTATCATGCCGTATTTCACATGCTATGGTTAGGATTTGACTGAGCTTGGGACTATGTTCATAGTCCAGGCATCCGGTATCAGACTTGAAGATGTGGTTGGGATTCGTTCCGCCACGCATGATGTGTTGGTGAACCCGTGTCGTACTTCGGTTGGCGATAATGGTTGGCCACACGAGGTGTTTCTGCGCCTCATATCGCCCAACTTGTTGTGCGCTCGAGCCAGCCGAACACGTCAAGTAAACCGTGTGCCTTATGTATGTTCACCATGTTTGGTCGCTAATGCTTGAACCTAGGGTACCAAACTTACCAGTGATAATCCCGTTAACCATGGTACCTCGATCCGCTAAGACTCATGAGCCGGGCATGGTGGTATGGGACACCGTGGTCGAGTCGGCCTCTGGCCCACGCTGGGCTACGTGCCTCCCGTAGTGACCAAAGGAGCAACTCAACTCGTGAGCCGATTATGGTGGTATGGGACACTATATTCGCGCTGTCGGCCTACATTGATAAGGTGATGGGGGAGTGGTGCAACCTTTGTGCGTAACAGCCCTGATAGCCCTCTGTAGTGACCGCGAGCATATTCTGAAGTTGCAGCGTGCCTTAGGGTTCGCCGCGATATATAGAGTATGAACTAGGCCTGTTTCTGTATAGTTGTATCGTGATGAATCGTTTAAGGGGTGATGGGGGAGTGGTGCAACCTTTGTGCGTAATGACCACAGCGGCAAACCTCTGCAGATGACCTAGAAAACACACCATCGTCGATATTAACTAGGACCGACGACCCTAGATTGGATCATGTTTGGATATGATACAAGGGAGGTACCTTAGTTTCCCAATCCTCATTGTTTGAAACGAACTAATTAAAAACTCGGTAATCATACTCATCATGCATCGCATGTGCCTGGAAGATGTGGAGCACTGTGGGATGTAAGCATGCGCGAACGTGAGATGGTGTCGCTTGAGGGAGTATGTCGGAGAGGGCATCCATCATACCTGCATTCATACTTGCATTAATCAGAGTAACTAGGAGTGTTTGATTTACTGCTTTATCATTACTGCTTGACTGTGTTGATAGCATGATAACTTATGTCTTATCGTTCCACTGAGTTAGCTACTCACTCCCACGTTACGGGACGGTGTTGCGCACACCAACCAGACTGTCTCAAGTTTAGGCGATCCGACTATTTTGGAGGCGGAGCCCGATTATGACGAGGACCAGGAGGAGTTCTCGTATATGCAGTTCGCTGGCGGCTTCGACTAGGCTGCCGGGACTGATGGGATTTACAGGGATTGTACCTAGTTCATTTTGACATTTTGTTTATATAAACAGACATGTATATTGTGACTCAGAAGGATTCATACTCTGGATAATGAATCGTTTATTTTGTTTCTTTACATACATATATATACAGTTCAGTCTTCCGCTTGCTTTTATTCAACTGATCTGGAGTATGAATTACTGCTTTGGTATAATCTCATTCATGTTTACTGCTCTAACACAGACAACATTCAAATATCATTAAACATGTTGCATAAGTGATGCGTTGGAACTCGGGAGTTGAGTTACACTCGACCCCCGATTTTCAGGGCGTTACAATAGTTGAAGTTTGGACCTCTTCACAGACTTGTGCCTTCATGGGTTATTTCCAGTAGATCCCATGCTTCTTTTGATGTCCCAAACATGCTTATTTAATTAAAAATATCTTGGGACACGACACAGTAGATGGCGTTCATAACTTTAGCTTCAGAAGTTTGTTTATCTTTATCAGACGCCGTCCACATCTCTTTGAATTTAGGTTTTGTGATAGTTGTGCCACTATCTACTACAACTTGATCTGTTGGTGGCACATATCCTTTTTCAACTATCTCCCAAACATCGTGATCCAAAGATCTTAGAAAGTAGTGCATTCGAGCCTTCCAGTATGCATAATTTGAGCCGTCAAATACTTGAGGCCTGGTAACTGATGAGCCCTCTGGTCATATTCCCAACTTCAGTCAAGATCACTCTCTAGGCGGTGAAGCCCTTAAAGAGAGACCTGTACTGATACCAATTGAAATAGTGGTGAAGACCGCTTGAGTAGAAGTTGGAATATGCCAATGTGTCCTAGAGGGGTGTGAATAGGACTTTTTAAAGATTTATGAGTTATTTAAAAATTCTATCACACTAATCCTATCATGTATGCAATTTTTTAGGATTACTCAAATGTAACTCTACTGGCTTCCAAGCCAAGTAGAGGATCCAATCACAAACTAATCAAGATATAGCAATATGCAACTTAGTCTATGTTGGATGTGACTGTGTGTGTGTGAGATGTGATCAGATATATGAATATGAATGCATTGACATGAATCACACAGAGAAAAGCAATCACAAACACAATCATTTTATAGTGGTTCAACGATAAGTCTACTCCACTTCCGGCTGTCACACTCAACCCTTGAGTATACCGGAATTCACTAAGAAGGTTTCCTAGGGTTCACCTCAAACCTAGGGTTTTAAATCAAGTTCACCTTCAACCTTTACATGGAGGTTTCTACTCGGTTCACCTCTAAACCTGGAGTTTCACTGGTTCACTCCTAACCAGATGTTTATGCTCTCCATAGAGCAATGGTCCACACAATGCACCCAGAGGTTTCTACTCGGTTCACCTCTAACCCTGGAGTTTCACTGGTTCACTCTTAACCAGATGTTTATACTCTCCACAGAGCAAGGGTCCACACAATGCACCCACAACGTACACTCCCGCCGGAGGCCTCCTTGAGGACTTCAAAGGGTGAGAACCACTTAAGACCCAATCTTAGAAAGGAATGATCGCAAGTGTCCTCCTAGACTCTAAATACTTACAGATAAGTTGATGAGTCCCGTTAAGCACAATGCCGAAGATCTCCTCCTCCTTGTTGATGAAGAGTCTTCTGCTCCCTTGATCCGCAACACGAAAGATATACCAAGACTAGGCTTAGGGTTGGGTCAAAGGGAAGATGGAATCCTACTGTCTAAAGGTTTTCCTATAAGGAAGGTAGAGTAGTTTCAATCTTATGCATTCAAGGCATCCTAGCGTAATGATGAGAAAATGACCACTGTAGACAAAACCTTTTATCCAGCAGTTTTTATGAAGGAATACAAACTTTAGTTACCAACTTAGACTAGCACGTGCAGATAACGACTTTGAGGACGAAACTACCCCTCCTTTTCACTACGAAGACGAGCGCTGACGGGAACGGATTGGTACTCCCCCTGACACCAGCCCTGTGGCTGGTGGTCGGTGCTCTGTGGGCCCCACCATGATGTATGTGTTTCATCCATTCCATTCATCCATTTTTACAAATCATTTTAGGGCTTGATACAAAAAATTATAAGGATATAAATCTTAGGTGGACCACACCATAGGACAACAATAATGAATGGATATTCACAATTATAATCCTCCTAAGGCCCACTGTACTGTTTATTCGACATCCAATCTATTTATTTAGTCATAAATACCCAGATGAAGGGAAAAAATAAATATCAGCTTGATCTAAAACTTTTATGGCCCCAAAATGTTTTTAATGGTCAAAATTCATTTAACATTGTTTCCTGTAATGTGGTCCACTTGAGATTGAGATATACTTCATTTTTTTTTATAATATCATAAAAAGATTTGTAAAAATAGATGGACGGCATGGATGACACACATACATCATGGTGGCCCCACAGAGCACCGACCACCAGCCAATGGCTGGTGTCAGGGGGGTAGCCAATCCTTTCCCAGCGCTACGCTCCTCCAACTGAGAGTTGTACGAACGACTTAAAAGAGATCAAAGTTACATGCCCAACAGCTATATATTTATTATATCCACAACGTTCATCCATATTTCGAGATCATTTCGGAGCATTATCCAAAAAAAAAAAAAATCATTTCCAAAGATCAACTGGACCACACCACAAAGAGCAGCGGGGAAATTGATTTTCACCGTTAAAAATTTTGTAGGGCCCACCATAACATTTATTTTCCATCCAATCTATTCATAAGTTCACAAAGGCCTGGATGAAGAGGAAAAACAAATTTTGTAATGATCCAAAACTTCTGTAACCCTTAAAAGGGTTTCAATGGTAGACGTTCAATTCCCCATTGCCTTTTACAGTGTGGTCCACTTAATAGTTAAATCTATCTTATTTTTCGTCTCAAGCCTTAATATGAGCTTGCCAAATAGATGGACGATTTGGATATAACACAGACCTCATGGCGGGGCCCACAGAAGCAATGTAAATTAAAAAAATAAAAAATAAAATAAGAGCCGGCGATGAATCGTGGATTCCGCGATTCCACCGCAACTCGCTGTTAGGATGCGGGGATGGATCGCGAAATCTGCGATTAATCCCTGATTCAAACAAAAGGCTATGGCTACGGATTATAACCGTAGCTATAGCCATATCCTGTGTACTTTTCTTTTTAAATTTATTTATTTATATTTTTTTTACATTTAGAATTTTATTCTACCTACATTTTCTCTAACACATATTTATATATATATATATATATATATATAAGCATATAAAAAAATTCTCTTCTTTTTTCATTTCTTTCTTTATTCATATAACAAAAATATCTTCTAAACCAAAATTAGTTACTTGACATACCATACATGATTTTAGGGCTGAAAGTTGGGCGGGTTCAACCCGACCAACCTGTGACCCACCCGACATTGGGTTGGGCTTGGGAAAGATGTATCAGGTTTGGTCATAAGGTTGGGCCATACAAACACCAACCCAATAAAACTTGGAAACGGAATCACCAGGATTGACCGTCAAATGCATGGAAATGACCGTGAAGTGAAGGGAATTGACTGTGAAGTGCATCAAAATGACCGTGAATCTAAATGGAATCATCGAAATTGATCGTGACATGCATGGAAATGACCATGAAGTTAAGCAAATTAACCGTGAAATGCGTGAAAATGACCGTGAAGTGAAGGGAATTGACCGTAAAGTGCATCGAAATGACCGTGAATCTAAACAGAATCGCTGGAAATGACCGTGAAATGCATGGAAATGACCGTGAAATGAAGTGAATTGACCATGAAATGCATGGATATGACTGTGAAGTGAAGGGAATTGACCGCGAGTGCATGGAAATGACCATGAATCTAAACGGAATTGCCGGAATTGAACGTGAAATGCATGAAAATGACCGTGAAGTGAAGTGAATTGAACGTGAAATGCGTGGAAATGACCGTGAAGTGAAGGAAATTGACCGTGAAGTACATCGACATGACCGTGAATCTAAACGGAATCATTAAAAATGACCGTGAATCTAAACGGAATCACTAGAAATGTTCCTTGGTTGGATCCCACTTCTCTGAGCTTCCTCTTCTCTTCTCCTTATTTCCTCTTTTGAAATGCCCTAGGAAAAAATAGAAAATTCTTGCAAGGTAGAGAGGTTGAGAAAATGGGGTTATATATAACTCCAGTTTTGATGTAAATGGCCCTAGTGACAGTTGTACTCCCATACTAACCCTATATGGGTCATTTTTTGTCAGTAAGGTCACGAGAAATGCATGGAATCATTGGGATTGACCGTGAAGTCAAGGGAAATGACCGAGAAATGCATGGAAAACGTACCTAAATAAGACTTTAATTTCACTACTAAACTATGGAGGTGTCCCAAAAGAATACTTTGTGGGTCTTCTGAGGAATGCTTTGAATGATGCTCGAAATGCTCGTTCCAATAAGCACATTGCATAGACAGAGGTATCTTTTCAACTTTAGTCTTATTAGATGTGTTTTACACTTTTGGAGATAGATGAAGACAATGCCTGACCAAATTCTGCAACCAACAACAATACCTGGCCTTGACAGTGATTTATGTAGACAGAAACCTTCCACTGTATTGATTTTTTGAAGTATGCATGGTGATTTATGTCAAATGACATGTTTTCATCTTTTTCCAATAAACCAATTGCAACTGGAGAACTTTTAGCATGGAGGAATTTCAGAAAGTAGAAATTGAGGGGGACATGAACTAGAAATTAAGTGAGGGTTTAAAGGGTTATATATACCCTGCAGCTTAGTTCAATTGGCCCCAGGTGCCACTTATTAGCTGAAATGGCCCTTTGGGCCTACATATGGAAAATCGGGCTGCAACCTATGAATTGAGCTAGGAATTGAGCAAGGGAACCTACAAATTAAGCGAGGCAACCTATGAATTGAGCGAGGGAACCTAGGGATTGAGCGAGGCAAGCTAGGAATTAAGCGAGGGAAGCTAGGAATTGAGCGAGGGAAGCTAGAAATTGAGCGAGGAAACATAGGAATTGAGCATGGGAACCTAGGAATTGAGCGAGGGAACCTATGAATTTAGCGAGGGAAGCTAAAAATTGAGCGAGGGAACTTAGGAAATGAGTGAGGGAACCTAGGGATTGAGCGAGGGAACCTACAAATTAAGCGAGGCAACCTACGAATTGAGCGAGGGAAGCTAGGAATTGAGCGAGGGAACCTAGGGATTGAGCGAAACAAGCTAGGAATTGAGCGAGGGAAGCTAGGAATTGAGCAAGGGAACCTACAAATTCAGCGAGGGAAGCTAGGAATTGAGCGAGGCAACCTACGAATTTAGCGAGGGAAGCTAGAAATTAAATGAGGGAACCTAGGAAATGAGCGAGGGAACCTAGGGATTAAGTGAGGCAAGCTAGGAATTGAGCAAGGGAACCTATGAATTGAGCGAGGCAACCTATGAATTTAGCGAGGGAAGCTAGAAATTGAGTGAGCGAACCTAGAAAATGAGCGAGAGAACCTAGGGATTGAGTGAGGAAAGTTAGGAATTGAGCGAGGGAAGCTAGAAATTCAGTGAGGCAACCAAAAAATTGAGCTAGAGAACCTAGGAATTGACCTAAAATTCAGCGAGGCAAGCTAGGAATTGAGCGAGGCAACCTACGAATTGAGCGAGGGAACTTAGGAAATGAGCGAGTGAACCTAGGAAATGAGCGAGGGAACAGAGGGATTGAGCGAGGCAAGCTAGGAATTGAGTGAGGGAACCTACAAATTCAGCGAGGGAAACTAGGAATTGAGCGAGGGAACCTACGAATTAAGCGAGGCAACCTATGAATTTAGCAAGGGAAGCTAGAAATTGAGCGAGGGAACCTAGGAAATGAGCGAGGGAACCTAGGGATTGAGCGAGGCAAGCGAGGAATTGAACGAGGGAACTTACAAATTAAGCGAGGCAACCTACGAATTGAGCGAGGGAAGTTAGGAATTGAGCGAGGGAACCTACAAATTCAGCGAGGGAAGCTAGGAATTGAGCGAGGGAACCTAGGGATTGAGTGAAGCAAGCTGGGAATTGAGCGAGGGAACCTACAATCTCAAGCTGACAACCTCCTTTTCTTTCTTTTCAACAGCTTGGTGGAATGAATTTCTTACTTGCAGTTACAGTTAAATACTCACCTTCCATTCCCCTGATTTCTGGAGTTCCCTTGCTCAATTCCTAGCTTGCCTCGCTCAATCCCTAGGTTCCCTCGCTCAATTCCTAGCTTCCCTCGCTGAATTTGTATGAGGTTTACAGTAATCTTGGAGTGACAACAAATTTCCATGTCTATGCATTTCAGTCTGAGTTCCTTCTCTAATCACGATGGCCTTGGGAGGGTTGATCCGAGGGATGGGTTGACTACAAAAGGGTTGATTAAAACTATATTGGGTTATCTTGCTAGTTCTGAAATTATTATGCCAGCCAGCAAGATAACCCAATATAGTTTTAATCGGCCCTTTTGCAATCAACCCATCCCTTGGATTAACCCTCTTAAGGGTATCGTGATTAGAGAAAGAACTCGTACTGAAATGCACATACTTGGAAATTTACCGCATATTTGCTGGAAGTACATGGGTGGATGTTTAGCATACTATGTAATTTTGGTGGATGATGAAATGAACTTTGTACTTTGTCATCTTTGTATTTCTAGTTGTCCTGCTCAATTTCTAGTTTGGCCCACTCAATATCTAGTTTTGCTCGATCAATTTCTAGTTTGCAAAGCTCAATTTCCAGTTTCGCCCGCACAGTTTTTAGTTTATAAAGCTCAATTTCCAGTTTGGCCCGTTCAATTTCCAGTTCTTCCCGCTCAATTTTCAGTTTCGCCCGCTTAATTTCCAGTTTGCAAAGCTTGATTTTCAGTTAATTTTCGGTTTGGCCCACTCAATTTCCAGTTTGGCCCCCTAAATGTCTAGTTTGCAAAGCTCAATTTCCGGTTTGTCCCCCCCAATTTCCAGTTTGGTCCGCTCAATTCCCAGTTTGTCCCGCTCAATTTCCAGTTTGGCTCGCTTAATTTCTAGTTTGTCCCACTCAATTCCCAGTTTGTCCGCTCTGGCCCGCTCAATTTCCAGTTTGGCCCACTCAATTTCTAGTTTATCCTGCTTAATTTCCAGTTTGGTCCGCTCAATTCCCTGTTTGGCCCGCTCAATTTCCAGTTTGGCCCGCTCAATTCCAGTTTGTCCCGCTCAATTTTCATGTTGTCCCGCTTAATTTCTAGTTTGTCCCACTCAATTCCCAGTTTGTCCGCTCTGGCCCGCTCAATTTACAGTTGGCCCGCTCAATTTCCAGTTTGTCCCGCTCAATTTCCAGTTTGGCCCGCTTAATTTTCAGTTTGGCCCGCTCAATTTCCAGTTTGTCCCGCTCAATTTCCAGTTTGGCCAGCTCAATTTCCAGTTTGTCCCGCTCAATTTCCAGTTTGGCTCGCTCAATTTCCAGTTTGTCCCGCTCAATTCCCAGTTTGTCCACTCTAGCCTGCTCAATTTCCAGTTTGGCCCGCTCAATTTCCAGTTTGTCCCGTTCAATTTCCAATTTGGTCCGCTCAATTCCTAGTTTATCCTGCTCAATTTCCAGTTGGCCCGCTCAATTTTCATGTTGTCTCGCTCAATTTTCGGTCAATTTGCTTCACTTCCAGATGGACGGTTTAGATCTATCTTATTTCCATGCATTTCACGGTCATTCCCGACGATTCCGTGTTGATTCACGGTCATTTCCATGCATTTCATGGTCAACTCCCTTCACTTCACGGTCATTTCCATGCATTTCATGGTCAATTCGCTCCACTTCACTGTCATTTCCATGCATTTCACGGTCAATCCCAGTGATTCCCTTCACTTCATGGTCAGTTCCATGCATTTCATGGTCAATTTCCTTCACTTTACGGTCAATTCCCTTCACTTCATGGTCATTTCCATGCATTTCACGTTCAATTCCGGTGATTCCGTTTCATTTCACCGTCAATTCCCTTCACTTCACGATCATTTCCATTCATTTTTTTTAAAACAAACAAGCCAAAATACATCTTGCCCAGAATTTCCTTGAGGGGAGGCATTGGAATTTCCTTTACCTTCAACACAAATAATCTGCACTCAATTATAATTAATTTATAAGGAACTTATATATTAATCGGGTTCGTGTTGGGTCAGGCAACCCGAGCCCAACCCAAGTTTTATCGGGTTGGTGTTTGTATGGCCCAACCCCAAGACCAAACTCAATACATCCTGCCCAAGCCCAACCCAATGTCGGGTCGGTCACAGGTTTGTCGGGTTGAGCCCACCAAACTTTTAGCCCTAAAATCATATATGGTACGTCAAGTAACTAATTTTGGTTTAGAAGATATTCTTATTATATCAATAAAGAAAGAAATGAAAAAAAGAGATATTTTTTTTTATATGCTTATATACACATATTTATATGAATATGTGTTAGAGAAAAATGTAGGTAGAATAAAATTCTTCATGTAAAAAAAAAAATAAGGATACAGATACAGTTATAGCTACGGTTATAATCCGTAGCCATAGATCGGGGGGTGGAATCGCGGAATCCGCGATTGATCCCCGATTGGGACAGCGACTTGCGGTGGAATCGCGGGAGCTACGATGGATCGCCGAGCTATGGCTATGGCTACGGTTATAATCCGTAGCCATAGAAAGCCGTAGCCATAGGTTCTTTCCTCCATTTTTTTTCTATTGTAATCCCCACAGCATTTTGTGGGTCCTATCATGAGGTCTGTGTTATATCTAAACCGTCCATCTATTTGACGAGCTCATATTAAGGCTTGAGACGAAAAATAAGATAGATCTAACTATCAAGTAGGCCACACTGTAAAAGGCAATTGGGAATTGAACGTCTACCATTGAAACCCTTTTAGAGGTTATAGAAGATTTGGATCATTATGAAAGTTATTTTTCTTCTACATCCAGGTCTTTGTGACCCTATGAATGAACTTAGACGGGGAGGATTTCTCACAAACATCACGTGGGCCCCCAAAAAGTTTTTAATGGTCGACGCTCATTCAACACTGTTTCCAGTTTGTCCCACTCAATTTCCAGTTTGGAATAATGAATTTCCAGTTTCGCCTGCTCAATTTCTAGTTTGCATAGCTCAATTTCCAGTTTGTCCCGCTCAATTTCCAGTTCATGTCCCCCTCAATTTCTACTTTCAGAAATTCCTCGGTTCTACAAGTTCTCCAAATGCAAATAACTGAAAAAACATGAAAACATGTCATTTGACATAAATCACTATGCATGCTTCAAAAAATCAGTTCAGTGCAAGGCTTGTCGATGGGATTAAAGGGCAGAAAATGTACTTTTGTGAGATTCTCTAGTGCCTGCAGGAAAAACAGTTGCTTATAGTTTTTCTCTGAGTTATTGAATGACTGGAATTGTAATAAGATTAGTAGTGAAATTAAAGTCTTATTTAGGTACGTTTTCCATGCATTTCTTGGCCATTTCCCTTCCCTTCACGGTCAATCCCGACGATTCCATGCATTTCTAGTGACCTTACTGACCAAAAATGACCCATATAGGGTTAGTATGGGAGTATAAGTGCCACTAGGGCCATTTACATCAAAACTGGAGTTATATATGACCCCATTTTCTCACACCTCTCTACGTTGCACAAATTTTCTATGTTTTCCTAGGGCATTTCAAAAGGGGAAATAAGGAGAAGAGAAGAGGAAGCTCGGAGAAGTGGGATCCAACCAAGGAACATTGATCTCCTTTTCCTTGCGAAGACTTCGTGCCGCGACCGGGACTCCTTTCGGGTTTCCTAGAACCACAAACAGGTGAGATCCGACCCTCAACCCAATAACCTAGACTATTGAAGCCCTTTTTTTCACAATTGCTAATAGAAGACGTCTATTGTACAGATCCTTACGCCCTGCGTCGAACTCCTACTTCAAACTATTTAAAACATAGTACCTTCAATGACAAGGCTACCACAAAATGGATATTATGATAAGAAATATGAAAATGAAGACAATTGCTGGGTTGGGGCCCCATTGTAAAACACAGTACCCAAGTTATTTTATTTGCTGAATCCAATCCATCAGGGTTGGGGGGCCCATTGACTGGTTGATCTACAATGGGGCTCAAGTGGCTGATAGGATATCATGATCTGTACCATCCACTTGATGTGCCTGAGAATGGACGGACAATTGGATAAGTAAGCATCACATGGATTCAGTTTTATCCTTCTTCCATCAAATCTATGCTTATAAACAATTTGAAGATGTTAACTGTACAATTGTCCATTTGCACTGACTTTCTATATTGGCCCTTAACAATTGAGCCCTCATAATGGACAGTTCAAATTATTTGACATTGCAGCCATGTGGTTCCATCCCTAATGGCCAAGCAACATACTCCCAATTGCAGCTGAAACGCATCTTTCTTTCTTCTTCTTCTTTTTTTTTTTTTTTTTTTTTTTTTTTTTCATTTTTTCGTTGACTCACTGTGAAGATGAAGTTATAACCATGTCTAAGAACATCAGCAAGGAAGATAGTTCTCCTCCACATCATTTTAATAAAATCACCCGACATGTATAATTTCTCTCTAGTGAAATCTACATCGTCCGTAACAAGTTTGTAGCAATGCAAGTGTAGGAGATTGCACCGATCAAAGGATGTCTAGTCGACAGCATCGAGGAGGAGGTGACCAAGCAAGAACTCGGTATTTTTGCCTAACCGAAAGATTTCAAAGAAAATATTTAGCATGCCCTTCTCTTAGCGTATGCTCTGTTTATGACAATAATTAGTAGAGTCCTGTTGGCCATAAAAGCCCCCTCTAGAGTTGTTTCCAGTTCATCTTTTGAGATAATTGTTGTCTGAAAATCCATGAAAGAATAATTTCGATGTGTAAATTGGATAAAAATAATTGAGATTTTGCGGGCACCGCCGTGGTCACCAATTGAGAGGGACAAACTGGAAATTGAGTGGGCCAAATTAGAAATTGAGTGGGACTAACTAGAAATTGAGCGGGCCAAACTGAAATTTGAGCGGGCCAAATTGGAAATTGAGCGGGACAAACTGGAAATTGAGCGGGCAAAACTGGAAATTGAGCGGGACAAACTGGAAAATGAGCGGGACAACTTGGAAAATAAGTGGGCCAAACTGGAAATCGAGCAGGTAAACATGGAAATGAGCGGGACAAACTGAAAATTGAGCGGGACAAACTGGAAATTGAGCGGGACTAACTAGAAATTGAGCGGGCTAAACTGAAAATTGAGCGGGACAAATTGTAAAATGAGCGGGCCAAACTGGAAAATGAGCGGGACAACATGGAAATTGAGTGGGCCAAACTGGAAATTGAGCGGGACAAATTCCATATTTCAGCGGGCCAAACTGGAAATTGAGCGTGTAAACTTGGAAATGAGTCGGACAAACTGAAAATTGAGCGGGACAAACTGGAAATTGAGCGGGACTAACTAGAAATTGAGCGGGACAAACTGAAAATTGAGCGGGCCAAATTAGAAATTGAGCTGGCCAAACTGAAAATTGAGCTGGACAAACTGCAAAATGAGCAGGCCAAACTGGAAAATGAGCGGGACAAATTGGAAATTGAGCAGGAAAAATTAGAAATTGAGCGAGATAAACTGGAAATGAAGCGGGCCAAACTGGAAATTGAGTGGCAAACATGGAAATGAGCGGGACAAACTAGAATTTCAGTGGGTCAAACTAGAAATTGAGCGCGCAAACATGGAAATGAGCGGGACAAACTGGAAATTGAGCGGGCCAAACTGGAAATTGAGTGAGACATCCACCTCCAGAGCCATGAACAGACCTGAACAAGGAGAGAAGGGCTAGCTTTGCCAACTTTAACTGCTCTTGGGAGTAGTTAATAAACTCTAAAAGCTTGAAAATCCATTGTCCTTACACAAATGTGCAAGTCCTGAAACATGGCAAATATCAAACTGGTCATAACATTTTTTTAGGTACGTTAGAATTGTGTTTTGACATAATGAATACCCTGGGAAATAAGTCACTTTCAAAATACCCACCAATATAGCTTCTCCAATTTTACCAATTATAAAGGTAAGTCTTTAGAATTTTAAGAAACAAAACTATGTGAGATTACTTCAGGATCATTTGAATTGGGGGCATTTAGATGCATTGGATTTTTCAATTACTAGGCATTGCAATGCCTAGATGGTGTAACTGCTGGCAATTTAACATAAAACAATCAAAAGCTGAAAAGTTGCAAACATAACATAAAAAATGGCTCTTCGATATAAACACATAAAACTTGTAGTAGAAGACATAGAACATTGTGGGGATGTTCTATGCACAATGAAGCCAAAATGTGAACTATTTAGACCACCTAAGGTGGATCCCACATTTATAGGGCCAAGCAAATGTCAATTAAACATTTTATATTTTCTCTTACATTCCCACAAGAAGTAGAACCATAGGAAAATTAAATGTAAGACCCGTATCCTAGTTCGTACTGTTCCGATGAATCCTGCGATCATTTCCGTCGAAGTCCGGCAATCCGCGACTGATAATCGACATTACGATCGATCGTAAGTCGTATCCTTTAGATTCGAGTCAGTTTAATCCGAGACCTGTATCATTGCGACCGCACCGTCACCGCGGTTCCAACGCCGTGACTCACGCACCGATCCGATACCCTGACCAGAAGATGTGAGTCGGTGTTTATTTTGAAGAAACGCCGCGCTTTCTTGATTCCAAGAGAATCTTTACACAATGTCAAATCAATCCCATCAATCAATCAATCACATCAATCAATCAATCACTTCAATGTCAAGTACAAGCAACCCATGCTTTCTCTCTCCAAAGTCAACTCTTTCTTACCCTCTCTCTTACACCACCATACATGTCAAGTACACATCACACATCACTCACCCTTTCACCTCACATCTCTCATCCCTCTCTCCTTACAACTCTCTCTCTCTCCCTCTTTTCTCACACCATTTCCAAGCAAGAGAGAGAGCCCACACGTCCATGGTTTCCATGAGAGAAGAGTGGTTTTTGTGGCCCACCTTTCCTATTCCAAACCCATCATCCTAGCCATCCATTTCCCATCTCCACCATCAAAGAGGAGCACAAGGAGGGTGGCGTTCCAACGGACCGAAGAGATCAACCGGTGGGTGCTTTATAGGATAGGTTTTTCCATGTTTTTATGATGGGCCAAGTGGGGCCTACCGATCAATGGTGTGGATCTCACTTAGGACCCTATGTGTGGCCGATGGCCCACCTTGATTCTCATGATCATTCCATGATGGGGCCATTCTCCATGGACCCCATCATGATGTTTATATTTCCTTGCATAAAGAGGTCACATAGACCGTTCATTTTGGGTGGAGAGGGATCTCCACCGTTGATCTTTTATTTGGAGGGCCCATATGCAATGGGACCCATTAATGTATGATTGGATGTTTGAAACGGAGGGCCCATAATGTCGGGGTCCCTCCATCACGCGTGTCCCACTGTCTTTCTATTTTACTATTTTGTATGATATTATGGCCTTATGGCCCACTTGGATGGACCCCACCACAAGGTATAACTTTTATCCAAGCCATCTATAAGTGGGGTCCACTTTATATGTGTGTACCCACACCATCAAATCATTTGGTGGCCCACCTGAGTGGGGCCCACCTTGAATGCATGTGTTATACCCAACTGTCCAGCATCCCTGGGACGCTGGACGTAAACTGCAATGGGAAAACACAAATATTTGCTTGGTTTACCAAGCTTTGGAGTGGGTGCTCATGTAGGCCCCACCTTGATGATTGGATTTAATCCAAGCCGTCCATCCCCTTTCCTACCTCATTTTAGGCGTTGAGCCAAGAGATGAGGTTAATCTGACCCTCAGGCAGGCCATAACATAGCAAACGATGATTTTCACCATTTAGAACTTCCTTGACATTTCTGTACACCGAAAAATGCCCGATATTGGGATTGATGGATTGGCTATGGACCATGGAATCCAATGGCAAGGTCAGATTCAGCTGATGCGGGCCCCACGTACAAAAATCCTCAAGAAATCAAAATTCTCAAAGGAAAGAAAAAGGATAAGCAACAACTGTTTCTGCTGCTGCCGACATGACACCGCCAGAGGGTCGACGCACCACGTCAGCGTGAAATGGACAGGGTCCCACGGCTCCATCCGTGGGCCCCACCATGATGTATATTTTGTAACCACACCGCTCATTTGGTGGGCCACTATCTGACGTGGGCCCCCTCCAAAAATCAGGCCAATCCAGCGCTCGGGCGGCCCACATCATAGGAAACTGTGGAAATGAACGTTTACCATTGAAACCCTTTTTGGGACAGCAAAAGTTTTAGATCAAGCTGGAAATTGTTTTTCCCCTTCATCCAGGTCCTTGTGACCTTATGAACGGATTGGATGGAAGATAAATGCTATGGTGGGCCCCACATGGGACCCACAGTGTTGTATGTGTTGCATGCCCACCGTCAAGACGGATGGTGGGGCCTACTTGATGTATGTGTTCGTCCGCACCGTCCTCCCTGGACGGTGGGACCCCCCCTCCCTGCTGCACGTGTGTATACAGGTGTGTGCATGCATGTGAGTGTACACGTGTGTGCATGCGTGTGTGTGTGTGTGCACGTGTGTATGCGTGTGGGTGTGTGTGCACGTGTGTGTGTGAGTGTGTGTGGATATACATATATATAATATTATATTATATATAATATTGTATATATTTACTGTATATTAATTATATATTATATTATATATAATATATATATGATGGGGGGCCTCTATGGGCCCCACCATGATGCATGTGTTGCATCTAAGTCGTTCAACCATTTGGCCGTTGTTGAGGCCCACTTGGATGTGTATTTATGGCCGTTGTTGAGGCCCACTTGATGAGTACTTGTGGCCGTTGTTGAGGCCCACCTTGATGTGTATTTATGGCCGTTGTTGAGGCCCACCTGGATGTGTACTTGTGGCCGTTGTTGAGGCCCACCTTGATGTATATATGGCCCATGTGTTTAGGCCCATTTAATGTATTTGTGGCCCATGTTATGAGGCCCTTTGTGATATTTTCAAGGCCCATGGGATATGGCCCATTGTAATGTACATAAGGCCCATTGGTGTGACCCATTTGATATGCATATGGCCCATGTGGTGAGGCCCACGTTGATGTACTTGTGACTATCCGTTGAGGCCCACCTTGGTATGTACATATGGCCCATGCGATGTGGCCCACTTGTCATATTTATGGCCCGTTGTTTAGGCCCACCTTGATATACATGAGGCCTATGTTGTGAGGCCCATTTGATGTATTAGAGGCCCATGGGTCGAGGCCCAATAGGGTATACATAAGGCCCATTGAATGTGATTCCACTGTGTTTTATGTATTGACCTATATGGCGGGCTATGCCTTGGGAGCAATGTTGGTTTGACGTCCACATTGTAAGTATAATGTTGGTTAAATGTCCGCATTACGACTCTCCCTAAGGCCATTGGTTGGCCCATACTTGTTGTGTGTAGGCCGTCTAGGCTCATCTGAGTTGTAAGGATAGTTCATCACCTTATAACATGCTTAGTGTAGCTCCATGTAGTGTAGCTCCATGATTCATACCCATACGCATCATATGTATGCTTGATATGAGGAATGTTTGGTTGTAACATGAGCCGTTAGGCTGAGACATTTACGAGACTCCATATGAGATGGAGTGCCCGACATGAGCGCATGGTACGCCCGAGATTGCTGCATGTTTATACGGTGTGATTCATGCATCTCGCATACATGTTACTTGATCATTGTACGCCCTAGCGACATCAGGGCCGTGGCCTCCACAGGCATATCGTGGATGGCCAGACGGGACACCGAAAATGTTTGGTTCTAGCAACGGCGCCATAGATGTCCCTGGGTGAAATTCCCTGAACCTCCATGGCCAGGAGATGACTCCAACGTCGAGACCGAGTGGATATATGAGCGTACGAGGGCCGAATACCAGGAGGTCGCGTCTCCCACTGTGTCGTGGTCGGTCGGGAAGGGGTGTGACCTTACCCGCCTGAGTGAGGGGGCAATATCTAGGTTGAGTTTGACCAGCTTGAGGAATGGGTCCGCTATCGACGAGCCGGGCACGATATTGGCAGGCGGATAGTGAGGTCTCTTCCATTTACCCAGTTATGCGCTCGGATAGGGGCGACAAGCTGGCGTAGAGTGTAATAGACCCCGATGATGATCCCAGAGAGGAATCGTACTGATACGTGGACTTATTGAGCAGGAAATTTCACTATCCACTTAGGCTGGTGGTGCGTAACTATTTGTTACGTATACCATCGCATGGCCAGGATTTCGGTTGGGCGCGCGACTAACCTGAGATCAGGAGTTTACCACATTGTGTCTGACTATCCAAATTTTAGGTATGGGACTGGTTTGGATAGAAGTCCCTTGTGATGGACCCCATAGCCTGTGATACTTCGTACTATCATCCCGACTTCATGTTCCTGCATGGTCATTTCATTCGCACCGCATATTACATTGCATCCGCAGTACTTAGCATTTTAGGTTAATATGTTTTTGCACTTATATGACCTAGATGGGGTTGATGGTATTCGTGGCTCGTCAGGATTTGTATATTGCATTACATTCTCAGCATCTGTTATTGTCTTATTATGTTTTGCATCACATTGCCTTGGTATGGCTGATAACATTCAAGGACTTACCAGTATACTTCCGCTTACTCTGATGTCATATGATTCATGATCTTATTAGTATTTCTATTTATCCCAATGATGTATGAATTATGTGCTTTATTGATACTTAGCACTTACCTTACACACACTTCCACCACCCTCTAAGCTTTTGTAAGCTTATGCACGATAGATGCGTGCAGGTGGCGTTAGATTGCAGCAGCGTTAGCTTGGAGCATGCAGCTGACCTCTGGAGCTTTTGGAGTTTTGATTTCGATATATGTATTTTCCTTTCAGTAGTGTATTCAAACGATTATATTAGTGGATATGTGATGATGATGTTGCCTTTATGATTTGGGTATACTTGTGGTTATGCTTCATTACAAAATAAAAATTATACTGAAAATCCTCCTTGTAGGATCCCAGGATCGGAATCTGGCGTATGGGTGCTGGGAGCCGAGAATGGGGTACTACAGAGGCTGTCAGCGCCGGATTCGGCGATTGGGAATTTTGTGAGCCTGGTTTCCGAGTTTGGGGCGTGACATTAAACCTTTGAGAATAAATATAGCTAAGATCTGCTAGTCTTTTTTAACAAATATGAAAGAACCAATGAAAATTCTATGACTCCATTATAGTTGGGCACGCCCACGCTGATCCGTGTTTAATTCTTTGGGAAACACATCTTTAGCTATCGTTATAATCTGTAGCTATAGTCTAGTTCGGTGAGGCCCCGCCAGATGGGCGTGGCCCCGCCGAACAGACAACAAGTGGCGGGGGCCCGCCAGTTCAACGAGCCCATGCCGATCCGGGTTTGGTTATTGGGTGAGGACTCAATAGCTACGAATCAGCTACATGGCTATGATTATAATCGGTAGCTAAAGGTCTGACTATAGCATAAAACATTACCATGCTTCTTTCAACGTCTACCATTCAATCCCTTTTAGAGGTCACAGAAGTTTTGGATCGTTATGAAATTTGTTTTTCCTATTCACCCAGGTCTTTGTGACCTTATGAATAGATTGAATGGAAAATAAATGCATTTTAATTACCCTCTAAGGGCCCGTTTGGCCAGTCGTATAGCTTGAGATAAAGGTGACTGGAATTGTACAAGTTGTAATAAATGCATGTATAAGGTATTGTCCTTGAATTGAGTGCATCACATATTTTCGAACACCAAGTTTGGAATGTATACATTAAAAAGTAAATCCTAAGATTTACTTTTAAATTGCATTTGGATTGAACATGGATGAAGTAACCATTCATCGTCTGTTGGATAGGCTCATTTTCCAAAGCCAACAAAGTTAATTTTAATTGAGTGGGCCAAACTGGAAATTGAGCGGGCCAAACTGGAAATTGAGAAGGACAAACTGGAAATTGAGCTTTGCAAACTGGAAATTGAACGGGACGAACTGAAAATTGAGCGGGTAAACATGGAAATGAGAGGGACAAACTAGAATTTCAGCGGGCCAAAATGGAAATTGAGTGGAACAAATTGGAAATTGAGTGGGACAAACTGGAAATTGAGCGGGCCAAACTAGAGATTGAGCAGACCAAACTGGAATTTGAGCGGGCCAAACTGGAAATTGTAGAAGATGCAACTTGCTCATTGTCAAATTGCCCTGGGTATACTTCTAAATTCAAATCAGCCATTTGAAACCAGTGAGGTACTAACAGCAACTAGGTTACAGTGCTGAGTTGTAGTCAATGAGTGGTAGTGCAGTAATGTGATTGTTCTGGTATGCTTCCCATATCCACCGATTCATCCTTTTTCTTGTTACACTTTTCTTTTTTCTTATATAGGTACAGATTCTACCAAAGAAAACAGCTGCTGTACAGGCCATTTATATCTCAAATTATCATGCCTTAATCTTTTGTAACTTTTCCTTGGTTCTGTCACATGGTTTATTGGAATGTTCTTTTGCCATTTTTCCACATATATTGGCTTCACTTAGTTGACTTTTTTAACAAAATATACATTTTCTTTTGTATTTCTTTTCTTTTCTGCTCAATTTTTCTGTTTTTTAACATTACTCTTAATTTCCTTTGTTCCATTGTCATCTTTGTATCATCGTGTAATTGTCCAGCCTAAGTTTTATGCTCAGGTGCTCCTGGCAACTTGGTTTTACACAGTTCATTTTGAACAGGGCTCCTTATACTTGTGTCGAAGACTCAGACTATCATATCAGTGCCAATATATTACAACATAAGAAATTAAGTGAGGCAGCAAAAGAAATTCAGTACGACAAACTGAAAATGAGCGAGGCAACTTAGAAATTGAGCAAGACAACCAAAAGATTATTGCATGAGAGGAAATATATTACAGCATATATCATATAAAACACTAAATAAATTACAAAGTATGCTACACATCAGGTATGGGAAACTTGCACGTCTGGCGATTATGCCCGGTTTGTTTGCATCGACCACACTTTAATGTTTTTGATTCTTCTCCATACGAGGGAATTCTTAACTTTTTAGGTCTTCCAGATGGCCTCTTCTGTCTCAGCGGTTTAATTTTCGCACAATACTCCTTGAAGCCATCTGTAATCTCCCATTCGCTACGTCACGTACTGGGTACACCGATTCCTTATATGTGCTCACATAGTTTTGCGCTGTGTAGAATGGGGAGCAGTACGAGTAATGAGGAAGATTGTAGTTTATACATGCAGACAAGACATGCATACAAGGGTACCCCTTCATGTCAAACTCACGACATGTACATGAAAGCGAGCTAAGCTTGACTGTATCATTATAATGTCCCACAATGTAGTACTCATCTCGAGAAATCGGATGACAACGAACATCTCGCGCCTTCTGTATAAGATCTTTCAACTGTATCTTACATCTTACGGCCTCTATTAATTTAGTGATAGGGTATTCTCGTGCTTCTTTGAAGAGGGCGTTAACACACTCGGATATGTTTGTGGTGACCAAGTTGAATCTTTTACCTGGAAAGTGCGAAGATGCCCATCTTTCATAGCCAATTTCTGTCAGCCATGCATGTACTGGGGGGTTGGCCATTTCAATATCATGCATTAATTTTTCAAATTCAGCCCTCCTGCAAGTCTTAACTGCCCGCCAATAGTATATCTCCAGCGACTTGTCTTTAAAGGTGTCCACCAAGTTTCTATAAATATGGTACGCATAGTACTCATGAATTGTATGTGGGAATACTCGCTCAATTCATAGGTCCCCTCGCTCAATTCCTAAGTTCTCTCGCTCAATTCGTAAGTTGCCTCACTCAATCCCTAAGTTCCCTCGTTCATTTCCTAGGTTCATTCGCTCAATTCCTAGCTTCTCTCGCTTAATTCCTAGCTTCCCTCGCTGAATTTATAGTTTCCTCGCTCAATTTCTAGCTTCCCTCGCTCAATTTGTAGGTTGCCTCACTTAATTTGTAGGTTCCCTCGCTTAATCCCTAGGTTCCCTCACTCAATCCCTAGGTTCCCGAGCTTAATTCCTAGCTTCCCTCGCTGAATTTGTAAGTTCCTTCGCTCAATTCCTAGCTTCCCTCCCTCAATTCCTAGCTTGCCTCGCTCAATTCCTAGGTTCCCTCGCTCATTTCCTAGGTTCGCTCGCTCAATTTCTAGCTTCCCTCGCTCAATTCCTAGCTTCCCTCGCTCAATTTGTAGGTTCCCTCACTCAATTCCTAGCTTGCCTCACTCAATCCCTAGGTTCCCTCGCTCATTTCCTAGGTTCGCTCGCTCAATTCCTAGCTTCCCTCGCTCAATTCCTAGCTTGCCTCGCTCAATCCCTAGGTTCCCTTGCTCAATTTCTATCTTGCTTCGCTCAATCCCTAGGTTCCCTCGCTCAAATCCTATGTTCCCTCGGTCATTTCCAAGGTTCCCTCGCTCAATTCGTAGGTTGCCTCGCTTAATTTGTAGGTTCCCTCTCTCAATTCCTAGCTTGCCTCGCTCAATCCCTAGGTTCCCTCGCTTAAATCCTTTGTTCCCTCAGTCATTTCCTAGGTTCCCTCGCTCAATTCGTAGGTTGTCTCACTTAATTTATAGGTTCCCTCGCTCAATTCGTAGGTTGCCTCGCTTAATTTGTAGGTTCCCTTGCTCAATTCGTAGGTTGCAGCCCGATTTGCCATATGTGGACCCAAAGGGCCATTTCAGCTAATAAGTGGCACCTGGGGCCAATTGAACTAAGCTGCAGGGTATATTTCAGCTAATAAGTGGCACCTGGGACACCTCCATAGTTTAGTAGTGAAATTAAAGTCTTATTTAGGTACGTTTTCCATGCATTTCTCGGTCATTTCCCTTCACTTCATGGTCAATCCCGGCGATTCCATGCATTTCTCGCGACCTTACTGACAAAAAATGACCCATATAGGGTTAGTATGGGAGTACAAGTGTCACTAGGGCCATTTACATCAAAACTGGAGTTATATATAACCCCATTTTCTCACACCTCTCTAACTTGCACGAATTTTCTATTTTTTCCTAGGGCATTTCAAAAGGGGAAATAAGGAGAAGAGAAGAGGAAGCTCGGAGAAGTGGGATCCAACCAAGGAACATTTCTAGTGATTTCGTTTAGATTCATGGTCATTTCGATGCACTTCATGGTCAATTCTCTTCACTTCACGGTCATTCCATGCATTTCACGTTCAGTTTGCTTCACTTCACAGTCATTTTCATGCATTTCACGATCAATTCCGACAATTCCGTTTAGATTCACGGTCATTTCCATTCACTTCACGGTCAATTCCCTTCACTTCACGGTCATATCCATGCATTTCATGATCAATTCACTTCATTTCATGGTCATTTCTATGCATTTCACGGTCATTTCCAGTGATTCCGTTTAGATTCACGGTCATTTCAATGCACTTCACGGTCAATTTACTTCACTTCACGGTTATTTCCACGCATTTCACGGTCAATTTGCTTAACTTCATGGTCATTTCCATGCATTTCACGGTCAATTCCAACGATTCCGTTTAGATTCACTGTCATTTCGATGCACTTCACAGTCAATTCCCTTCACTTCACGGTCATTTCCATGCATTTGACGATCAATCCCGGCGATTCCGTTTCCAAGTTTTATTGGGTTAATGTTTGTATAGCCCAACCCCAAGACCAAACCTGATACATCCTGCCCAAGCCCAACCCAATGTCGAGTGGGTCACAAGTTGGTCGGGTTGAACCCGCCCAACTTTCAGCCCTAAAATCATATATGCTACGTCGAGTAACTAATTTTGGTTTAGAAGATATTCTTGTTATATGAATAAAGAAAGAAATGAAAAAATGAGAGATTTTTTTTATATGCTTATATATACATATTTATATAAATGTGTTAGAGAAAAATATAGGTAGAATAAAATTCTAAATGTAAAAAAAAATAAATAAAAAAAATAAAAAAAATTTAAAAAGAGAAGTACACTCGATATGGCTATAGCTACGGTTATAATCCGTAGCCATAGCATTTTGTTTGAATCAGGGATCAATCGCGGATTCCGCGATCCATCCTACAGGGAGCTGCGGTGGAATCGCGGGATCCACGATTAATCGCGGATTTTTTTTATTTTAATTTTCTTCTTTGAAATTTTTGGTTCTTCTATGGGCCCCACCATGAGGTCTGTGTTATATCCAAACCGTCCATCTATTTGGCGAGCTCATATTAAGGCTTGAACCGAAAAATAAGACAGATTTAACTATCAAGTGGACCACACTGTAAAAGGCAGTGGGAAATTGAACGTCTACCATTGAAACCCTTTTAGGGGTTATAAAATTTTTGGATCATTATGAATTTTTTTTTCCTCTTCATCCCGGCCTTTGTGACCTTATGAATAGATTGGATGGAAAAAAAATGTTATGGTGGGCCCTACAAAATTTTTAACAGTGAAAATCAATTTCCCCGCTGCTCTGTGGTGTGGTCCAGTTGATCTTTGGATATGATTTTTTTTTTTTTGATAATGCTCCGAAATGATCTCGAAATATGGATGAACGTTGTGGATATAATAAATATATAGATGTGGGGCCATGTAACTTTGATCTCTTTTAAGCCGTTCGTCTGAACTCTCGGTTGGAGGAGCGTCAGTGCTCGTCTTCGCAGTGAAAAGGAGGGATAGTTTCGTCCTCAAAGTCGCTGTCCGCACGTGCTAGTCTAAGTTGGTAACTAAAGTTTGTATTCCTTCATAAAAACCACTGGATAAAAGGTTTTGTCTACAGTGGTCATTTTCTTCGTAATGATTTGCCATTAAGGTAGTAGCTGGAGGATCCTTGAACGCAGAAGTTCATTCCCCAATCCACTCTATTGAATATCAATGGTGAGGGTGGATTGGAGGATGAACTCCCTTGAGAGAAAGGGCTTTAGGTATAGGATATAAGTTGAAACACTCAAAAGCTCTCTCTGCTTTCTCTCATAGCAACAAAAGATAAGTCCTCTATAAATAGGCAAAAAGTTCCAACGGATATAAAACAGTCACATTTATGATAAAGTTCGATATCATCGAGCAGGTTCGATATCATCGAGCGTATACTCTCGATAGCATCGATGGTCTGCTCGATGACTCGGACTCGATGTCATACGCTTTTGAAACTCTTTGCCAATTGGTTGATGAATCAAAGCTATTGTCGATGTCATCAGATTTCGAACTCCGATTTCATCGATGACAGGTTCGATCCATTGACACATGAAAAATGAGAGAGACTTGACTTTGATATATTTCAGGTTTTAATGAATGATCGGGGGAACCGTCAAGGTCATTGGAATTTGAATATCGATGACATCGATAAATCCAGCTGATTTATCTTTGAACTTACTGGACAAATTATGGCTTTGTTTGATGCAATCGATCTGGTGTCGATATCATCAATATTTGAATATCGATTAAATCGAAGGGCCCCCGATCATAGTTAAAAATAACCTGAAATAACTGCAGTAAGAAATGCGCGCCCATAGTCGATATCATCGATGGACCTCTGATCTTATCGATATTTGATTTCAAATCATATCGGACGGTCATCGATATATCGAAGGAATTTGAGATTTTCATTAAAAAACATGGGCGCCGGAAATCAGCCTGTCGATCTTATCGAGCCACTCTCGATGGTCTCGAGTTTTGAATATCGATGATATCGATATGTGTATCGATACATTGATAGTTCGTCCAGATAAGTTGTGAAGTTGCTGGACATATTTAGTGCTTTTATCGATGATATCGATATGTGTATCGATATATCGATAAATCCGTCCAGATGAATATTTAGTTGCTAGACATTTTGGTCCTCTTATCGATAATATCGTTAAGGTATCGAGGACATCGATAGTGCAGATCGATCATATCGAGAGTGCTTCGATAAAATCGACAGGGTGAGAAAAACTTAGAGATTTTCCTATTTTGTAAAAAGTTTTCTCACCTTAAAAACCCTAAGATGTCGATCTTATTTTAAGGGTTTTAATCACCTGTTGTTTTGGGACACGGGATGTGAGGCTATGATTTACCTATTGCAAGCTTCCACAAATCCGGTTGAGGCAGACGCTTGAAATAATCTTCCTATCGAGTTCTGCAGCCAGTCTGACTCACCATACACGTAACTTGACAAATAAGGACACTAGCATACCCTAAGTATACCATGGCCCTGGGGCCATTGACATTACTTTTGAGCCTATTTAAAGACCTTAAACCACCCCTCTCTCATTCCATATGCATTTCTCTAACCCTAGGAGAGAGAAGAGAGAAAAGAGGAGAAAAGAGTGAGGAGTAGAGAGAGAGATCAGTAGATCGTTGCTGGGATTCACTCCCACTACACCACGTACCAAATCGCCACCCCACCATCGCTGCACCATCAATTCTAACTTCGATTTGGGTAAGAAATCCTAACCCTAATTTTGTCTTAGGGATTTAAATAGAGTAAACGACGAAATAGCTAACCTATTTCATGATTTAAGTACCCGTTATGCTGTATTTGGGAACGTTGGATATGAACTGAGTTCGTAACAAGTATACCGATGAAAGGTGCGGACTATAAACATTTAGGTTATGGTTTTTAAGGCTTTTAATGTCAGTTAATGATTTATGACTGACTTGATTGCTGCCATATGCACTTAGATACGACACTTTCCATATATCTCACATGTATGAATTATATTGAATATACAATACATTCCATGTATTTGTTGAAATGTTTAAATGAAATTACTATTATGATTTGTGCTTGCCATGACTATTAATCTCGGTTACGTGTTTGTTATATATATGACGACTCCTTTGTGAAAGGATTTGCTATAATACATGCTATAACTACGTTAGTTCATATATGTAATAATGTGTAGGCTAAGTGTTTGATAAAATGTCTGAATGAGTAATGACTTGATGAATTGTATTTATTAATGGTGTTGGGATAGGATTCTCAACTACCTTATCTATATGTGAAAATTCCTGCATGTAACCTTAATTCCAAATATGTGATTTATGTATAAAATGCATGTATATGTTTGATAAAATGTTCAAATGAGATTCGTGTTCGAATTGTTTGTTAAACACTGTTATGATTATCACATGTGACTACCTATTGCATTGGAGTGTTATTGGGACTACTACGTAGTCCAGGCAATCAGTAACAGTTTCCGATTGAGTGGCCAAACTAGTTTCGCCACATTAGATATGTTTGATGAACCCAAGCCGTATGATGATTGTCGACAGTGGTTAGGCCACACGGAGTGCTTACGCGCTCTATGTCGATCAATTCAACGTGCGCTCATATTAATCGAACTTGTTAAATAACTCGATTGGCCTAATGTGTGTTTACCATGTATGGACGCTACTGTTTGAATCTAAGGTACCACTTACCAATGTAACAGCCTGTTTCAACCATGGTACCACGATCTGCTAAGATTCATGAGTTGGGCATGGTGGTGTATAGGACATCGTGGTCGAGTTGTCGGCCTACGCTGGGGTAACGAGCCTCCCCGTAGTGACTAGTGAGCAACCCAAACTCGTGAACTGAATATGATGGTGTATGGGACACTGTATTCGAGCTGTCGGCCTATGTTCAGGCGGCGAGCCTCCCGTAGTGACCTTGAGTATAATCAATTGAACTTACCTGTCTACTACTTGCCTTAGGGGTGATGCCCTATAACTTGCCTATCATATGTGATTAACTAGGACTGACGACCCTAGATGAATCTCTGTTTAGGTTAATGATATAAAGGAAGGTACCTTAGCTTCCTGAATCTGCTGTATGAATAAGCTTAATAAATTATTTGGCTAACACGACCATGCACCGCATTGCATGTTCTTTGGTGAGGAGGCATACTTTTAGGGAGTTTGCCATGCGCGATCGTGAGATGAAGTCGCTGAGGGAGTGCAAGAGAGAGCATGCATCATTACAACATATCATTCCTACATTAATAAGAGTACTTATGATATGATTGTTGTGCTACTTTATCATTACTGCTTGACTGAATTGATAACATGTTAACCTTTGCCTTATAGTACCATTGAGTTGATCACTCACTCCTACTCTGGGACGGTATTTTAAAACACCAACCAGACTCTGATTTAGGTGCAGGTTACGCCGAAGCTTTCGTGATGGAGCCAGATTTCATTGACGAGGAGGAGTTCTCTTACGTGCAGCTCTCAGGCGGGTCTATGTAGACCTTGCGCTGCTTCGATGGGATTACAGGGATATTGTATTAGTTGGACATTTACACTTTGTATTTTATAAATTTTGAAACTATACATGTATATATTCAGTCTGGTGACATATTCATACTCTGGGGATTGAAAAATACTTACGTACTTTGTATATATATCTTAGTCTTTCGCTTACTTAATTTAATTATCTCTGGAGTATGATATGTTGTTTTAGTGTAATCCCATTCATGTTTAATGCTCTAATATGGTCAACATTTAAATATCATTATCTATGTTGCATAAGTGATGTGACGGATCTCGGGAGTTGAGCTTTGCTCGACCCTCAAAATTCGGGGCGTTACATGCCCAATCAAACAGAGTTTGACCGAGACTGCCAGAAGCAGAAGGGCTCTCTCCTTCTTTCTCGCCAGTGACAATTCAAATGGACAAGCATCCGTTCGATCATCAGAGAGCCCATCATATATGGTCACATGCATGATCTGAGCCATCCATCGTGACCCGCGAGGGGGGGGGTCTGACCAAACCCTAGCCTCTTTTACGTGATGGCACACGATCGCTGGCGTAAATCACTTGTATGCAGCCATTTTTCCAAAAATGGAAAGCTCCGTTTCTTCTTCTGTTTCCCAAGCTGGCGATCCGAGTGAGGAGAAGCCCTTCAATCTCAGCTCTCCATTTGGACAAATCTTGGCCTTTCTTTTATCGACGAAAACAACCTTCCTTCCCCTGCCCGTCGAAATGTGAGAGAGGCTTTGCCACTTTGGGAAATGAATATCTTGGATGTCCGCGGGCTCTTATGAGCCTCACTAACAGATCAAGGACATTCGTTCTAGGGCGACATTGCCATATTCCATGGAGAAAAAGGGAGCCTGGTGAGAATTGGCGACGACTAAAAATCTCTTGGCCAGACCACTTGTGTGAAGATGAGGGGCCAGGTGGTGGACCCCATGATAGTCAGTGGGCCCATCCAGTCTATCTAGATGGCTCGGATTACCATCTTAGGCCATTAATGGAAACTCGCCATGAGCAGCGCCTTTATCTTCCTCGTTTAGCCGGGGAACCCACCATGATGATGTGGGCCCCATTTTTCGATCACGAATGCTCATCTGGTGGGCCATGATGATGGAAATCCATCCCACACGTTGGATTGTTCCCATGCAAGCAAAAACCGATCAATGCAGCCCCCATCTTAGTTATTTACGATAAATGATATCAATTGTTAGGAGCCAACATTAAGCATATAAAAGGGGTGCGTTCGTTTCAGAATTACCATCGAGATTCCAGGGAGAGAGAGAGAGAGAGAGAGAGAGAGAGAGAGAGAGTGCGAGTGCGGGTTCTGAACTCGGTGCTGCACTACATCAAGTCGATCTAGTCGGCCCGAATCTGGCTGAGTTAGGCGAGCCAGAGACACTTTAGAAGAAGAAGAAGAAGAAGAAGAAGAAGAAGAAGAAGAGAAAGAGAGAGAGAAGCCAGGGTGTGTTGTCGTAGCTGTGCGAGGTGTTGAGTCGACTCAGTAGGTGCTAGAGTTCACTTAGGAGTCCAGCGACACCTTAGGACGCATCTCTGGCACGCCAGCCAGGTAAGGACATGAATTAGAGGGGATGGGGTCGTCTAGTTCCACACTAGACCGTGACTGCCGAGTCAGGCCCTCACTCACCTACGATTGCTGAGTTGGGCTAGGTTAACTTGCTCATGTGGGAGCTAGTTTGGGATCACCGAGTCCCTAATCAGGTTCTGACCAATCTAGGTTAACTCCACCAGAAACCATAGGTCGCTCAGACTAATCTAAACTCAAACCTGCTGAGTCAGATGAAGAGCAACTCGATTTAGGTCAACTTGGTGGGCCATGGCCAGATATTCGACCAAGATCTGCGGCCCATTCACCCCTCCCTAGAAATCAAAATCCCAGCAGCCTTATGATGATGGTGATGAACCTATAGGTTGGGTTAGATTTCCCTTCTTATCACTCACATGGTGCAACTCAATGACTCACTGAGTCCCTATCTATTTCAGGTTTAAAGTTGTCAGTGGGACAACAACATGCTTCTTTTGGGTTAGCTTAAGTTTGGGGGTAAGGCTGTACTTACGAAGCCTCCCTTAGACTAGTTTGGATTAAGCTACTCCGCCCAAAGAAAGAAGGTAAATCACCTCCCCACTCTTGATGAGAATTCCAGACTCGTGTAACTTCAATTGAATGATAATGCTAGGACCCAAACTAAAAATCTAACTCTATAAATGCACGATTTAGGGTTGGAGATGATCGTAAGGAGTGTGTGCATCTTGTGGCAACACTAGTAAACAAATCAAGCCAAGAGGTGATACCTTTTTCCCTTGAGCTTTTGTAAGACCCGTATCCTAGCCCGTACTATTCTGTAGGTTTCCGCGGTCCTCCCGATCGAATTCCGGTGACCCGCGATCTGTTATCGGCATTTGCCCGCAACCCTGAGTCGTATCCCATATTTTAGAGTCAGCTCGACCCGAGACTTGTATTCTTGCAACCGCGTCGTCGCCGTGGTTCTGATGCCGTATCTTTCGCGCCAAGGCGATCCCCAGGCCAGGAGATGAGGGCCCGCGTTTAGTTCGAGGAAAACGCCGCGTGTTGCGAATTACGAAAGAATCTCTATGATATGTCAAATCAATCAAGTACATGTCTCATCACCCAAAAGCAACCCAAAGTTAACTCTCTCTCCCTCTCCACCCATCCCTTTTCAAGTACACCCATCACTCACCCCATCCATCTCTCTCTCTTACACCTCTCTCTCTCTCTCATCTCTCTCTCATTACTCCTAAGCAACCCCATGAGAACTCCCAACGTCCAAGCTTTCCTCCATTTTCCACCCACCTTGAAGCTTCATACCCCATCATCCAACCTCTAAAATCCGATCTTAACCATTGATTCTTTCTCCTTGGAGCTAGATCACCCTATTGTGGAAGAAAGAGGAGTGGTTTTGAAGGTGGGTGTTCATTATCTCGGTTTTGATTTGGGGCCACTTGTAATGGGTCCCACTCGATGTATGTTACATTTTGAGGGACCCATAGTGGCGGGGTCCCTCCCATCTCCACGATTCTTTCTCCCTCTCTCTTTCTCTCTCTCTCTCTCTCTCTCTCTCTTTCATTTTTTTTTCTTATACAGTGATGATAAGTATGTGGCCCATCTAATGTGTTCAGCCACCATCCAGACCGTCCAGATTTATTTTTTGGACGTCCGATTGGTGGGGCCCACCTTGTTGTCCATTGGACTAACCCGGACCGAATGGAGACGCATATATCAGCTTGATCCCGGCGTGTGGCCCACTGGAGCTGGGACCATCGTGATTTATGGGTTTTACCTGCACCGTCAGTACAGTGGGACCCCCACCATGTTGAATGTATTTCATCCACACTGTCCATCCAGGCGGTGGGTCCCAGCAGCCGCAGCTGCTGTATGACTTCAGCAGAACTGTGGGCCATTGTGGTGTATCTGTATCTGCACCATCCATTGTTGGACGGTGCTGTGTAGGGGCCACCGTGATGTGTAGTACTCAAACCATCTGTCCATCCGCTATGATATATATATATATATATATATATATGGGAAAAGGTACAATGCGCTCAAGCTGATTTTAATGCCCCATGAGGTCGAGCTGTGTGGGCCCCACCGTGATGCGTTTCAAAAATCTACCCCATCAGTCAGATGAACCATTCCATCGTGGGCCTAGGTCTCAAAAATCAAGTCAATCCGTGACTTGTGTGGGCCACACCACATATAGAAGTGGGAAGGGGCAGTGCACCATTAAAACATTCATAACCATTTTTGTGTGTCCCACTTGAATGAGGGTTCAGACCGCGCATGCAAAACTCATACCACATACAGAAGTGGGTGCGTCTGATCATGAGTGCCCACCGAGATGTGGTTTTCAAATCCAGCCCATCCATTATGTGTGTCCCACTTAAATGAGGGTTCAGACCAAGTTTCAGGCGCATGCAAAACTCAGGTGGGCCCCACCAAGTACTTTTATATATTTTAACGGTGTCTTCATATAATTTTAGATGGTATGGCCCACCTGAGTTCCGTATACGGCTGATTTTTGGGATATCCCATAATTTAAAGGGTACCCATCAAATACACGGTGTTGATGGTCAAAACACATCATGGTGGGGCCCACACAGCTCGACCTCACGGGAGCTTATCGTCAGCTCGAGCGCATTGTACCTTTTCCCTAGCTGCCCATATATATATATACATGTGTGTGTGTGTGTGATGGGCCCCACGTGGGACCCACCTGTTTGGAGCGGATTTGCTGGAGTACCTCCACTAGCTGTTTAAATATGGAATCCTCATCAGCGCTGGGTGCGTCTGATCATGAGGGATACGTTATATCCTAGCCGCCCATCCGTATGGGGACCCCACCTATCTGCTGTGCGGACGACAGCTGGGTCTGATAAGAGGTATGTGATTTATACCAACCGTCCATTTGAGGACGTGGACCAGCCGTGATGTATGTACTATATCTACACCGTTCACTTGGACAAGGTACATGCAACATCGTGGTCCATAGAGCACCATGGAGTAGTGATGTGGGCCATGCCTTTTGTGGGTGACAGATTGCATGCATGCATGTCACGTTGAATGACTTGAATGCATGACATGTGTGTATGTACATGTGGGATCCATGACTGGTTAGTACCTGTAATAGTTGTATGCATGCATACATGTATGATGAGTATGTGATAAGGTGCATGACACCACGTTATGTGTTATACAGGCATAGATGCAAGTAATACATGCATAAGTGATGGGTAATATTGAATGCATATGTGACATATATGGGATGGACACCTGATCCGCGCGGACCTAAACTATGGTAGGAAGGCGTGTCCTAGGCTTGAGGTCGAGTAAGCACTCTCTGGTAATATTATTTGAATGCATGCTTGCACAAGATCTTATCCGTACATGTGAGTGTATTGCATGCACCTTCATGGCTTTGAGGCCCATCCATGAGGCCCATCATGATGTATATTTAAGGCCCATGTGCAAGGCCCACTTGTGATATATATAGGCCCGTGGCCCCACCTATTGTGTATTTGAAGCCGATGGGTTGTGGCCCATTGTGATGTATTCGAGGCCCATGGGTAAGGCCTGATATGATGTGTTTATAGCCCATATGATAAGGCCCATTGAGATGTATTTTTGGCTCATGTCTTGTGGCTCATTTGATGCTCGTTGGTGTAACCCATTGATACGGCCCATGGTGATTGTATGAGACCTTTGTGTGAGACCATGGGCCCACTTTAGGTTTGACTCTATGTGGCCCACTCCTTGGAAACAATGATGGTTAAATGTCCATATTGATGGGCAATGATGGTTTAATGTCCACATTGTGACATCCCCTTAGGCCTTGTTCGGCCCATTTTCATTGAGGCCGATTCCGATTGTCGAGGCCGAGTATCGAGGCTGATTCCAATTTGTCGAGGCTGATTGTATAGACCGATTCCGCTTGTTGAGGCCAATTGTATAGGCCGATCCTGATTGTCGAGGCCGAGTATCGAGGCCGATTCTAATTTGTCGAGACCGATTGTGTAGGCCGATCTCGATTGTCGAGCCTGAGTATCGAGGCCGATTCCGATTGTCGAGCCTGAGTATCGAGGCCGATTCCAATTTGTCAAGGCCGATTGTATAGGCCGATTCCGATTGTTATCGAGGTCGATTCCGATTTGTCGAGGCCGATTGTAAAGGCCGATTCCGATTTGTCGAGGTCGATTGTATAAGCCGATTCCAATTGTCGAGGCCGATTTTGATTTGTCGAGGCGGTTTGTATAGGCCGATCCCGATTGTCGAGGCTGAGTATCGAGGCTGATTCCGATTTGTAGAGGTCAATTGTATAGGCCGATTCCGATTGTCGAGGCTGAGTATCGAGGCCAATCCCGATTTGTCGAGGCTGATCGTATAGGCCGATTCTGATTGTTGAGGCTGAGTATCAAGGCCGATTCCGATTTGTCGAGGCCGATTATATAGGCCGATCCCGATTATCGAGGCCGAGTATCGAGACCGATTCCAATTTGTGGAGGCCGATTGTATAGGCCGATCTCGATTGTCGAGGCCGAGTGTCGAGGCCGAGTATCGAGACCGATTCCGATTTGTCGAGGCCGATGGTATGGACCGATTCTGATTGTCAAGGCCGAGTCTGATTTGTCGATGTCGATTGTATAAGCTGATTCCGATTGTCGAGGCCAAGTATCGAGGCTGATTCCGAGTGTCGATTCCGATTGTCGAGACCGATTTCAATTGTCGAGGCCGATTTCGATTGCCAAGGCCGATTGTCGAGACCTATGTGATATATATGCGACTTGTAGTTGAGGCCCATTGTGATGTGTATTCAGTCTGTGTGATGTATATGCTGCCCGTATTTGAGGCACATTGTGATGTATGTTAGGCCCATATGAAAGGCCCATCATGATGTGTATTAAGCTCTTGAGTGAGGCCCATGGTATTATATTTTTGGCCCTTGTATGAGGCCACGGGTCCACTGTATGTTAGGCTCTATATGGGTCATTCCTTGGGGGCATTGTTGGTTAAATGTCCACATTGTTGAGGTCGATTGTCTATGACGGTTATTGATACCGATTATAAATATGTGACAACATAACATCATGATACATGCCCATACACATCATCTGCATGTTTGTTATGAGATCTGATTGACCATTGCATATGCCATAGTACCGGTTATTATGAGACTCCCTGATAGGCGGAGATTGTTTCACATGAGCGCACGGTATGCTCAGGATTGATGTATGATTGGATTGTATGACTCATGCATCTTGCATTGTGTGCTATGATTACTGTATGCCCTAGCGACATCAGCGCCATAGCCTCCACAGGCATATCATGGATGACCAGATAGGACACCGAAAAATTATTCTAGCAACGGTCTGCCATAGATGGCCCTGGATAAAAATTCCTAAACTCTCTTGGTACCAGAGGACGCCCCAATGTCGAGACCGAGTGGATATATATGAGCGCATGAGGGCAGTATTCTAGTAGGCATTGTCTCCCACTGTGTCGTGGTTGGTTGGGAGGGGGTGTGACCTTACCCTCCTTAGTGAGGGAGCAATATCTAGGTTGAGTTTGACCAGCTTGAGGAATGGGTCCGTTATCAACGAGCCGGGCTCAATATTGGTAGGCAGATAGTGAGGTCTCTTCCACTTACTTAATTGTGCGCTCGAATAGGGGCGACAAGCTGACGTAGAGTGTAATAGACCCCGTTAATGATCCCAGAGAGGAACCGCACTGATACGTAGACTTATTGAGTAGGAATTGCATACTCGTTCATTCATTAATTCACTATCCACTCGGGCTGGTGGTGTGCAACTATTTATTATATGTACCTTCGCATGGCCAGGATTTTGGATTGGGCACATGACTAACCTAAGATCAGGAGTTTACCACATTAAGTCTGACTATCCAAATTTAGGTATGGGACTGGTTTGGAAAGAAGCCCTTTGTGGTGGACCCCGTAGCCTACGATACTACGTACTATCATCCCGACTTCACACTCCAGCTTGGTCATTTCATTCACATCGTATATTGCATTACATCTATAGGCATATGACATTTTTTGTTACTAAGTTTCTGCATTTATATGGTCTATATATGGCTGACGGTATTCGTGAACTCATCAGGAATTGTATATTACATTGCATCCTTGACATTTGATATTTGGGTCTCTTTCACTCCTCATTTGTTTAGGTGATCTGTATTACATACTCTGATATTGTATAACTCATTGACTTACCAGTATATATTCCGCTTACGTTGATATCGTATCTTGTCAGTATTTCCGTTTATTCCACTGTATGATTTATGACATTGTATTACATACTTCTCACTTACCTTGTGCACACACTTTCACTACTCTCTAAGCTTTCTATAAGCTTATGCATGATAGATACGTGTAGGCGGTGTCAGGTTGCAGCAGTGTTGAGCTTGGAGTGTGCAGCAGACTTCTGGAGCTTTGATTTTGTCATACGTATTTCCCTTTTAGCACTGTATTCAAATGTTTATATTAGTGGATATATGATGATGATGTTACCTTTGTGATTTGGGTAAACTTGTGGTTATACTTATTACGAGTTAAATGTACATTAAAAAATTCTCCTTGTAGGATCCTAGGATCAGAATTTGGCGTATGAATGCTAGGAACCGAGAATGGGGTACTACGGAGGCTGTCGGCACTGGATTTGGCAATCGAGAATTTTTTGAGCTCGATTTCCGAGTTTAGGGTGTGACAGCTTTTCTCTTCCATGTTAGCGTAAGTGAGAGTTCAATTTTAATTTCTGCTGATAACTGATATCTTTAAATCATGATTAATTTTTCTATTTCTTGAACCTAATTATTAAAATTATATGCTCAACATTTATCTTGTATGAACATCTATATGTTGTCCTTGTATATCATTTCATGCTTGCTAATTGCTTATGAATTTCTTGTGGAACTTGAATTGCTACATCTATTAGTGAAAATTTTCATTTATATATATGTACATCTAAACTTGGGATACAACTTGACTAATTGTGATTATAATGGACCCTCAACCTATGGCTACTTTGATTGATGGATTAAATAGAATATTGATGTGGGCTTACCATTTATGGGTTGTTGTGCCTATATGGCTTTTGGGGATGATCCCTTTTTATCGCATCAATTTGGTACTTGCCCTTTGTGTCTTTAATTTGATATTTGTCCCTTGCGGCCCTAATTATTGTATATTTTCCCCAAACGACTTGATGGATTTTTTTTTATGTGACCATACGATAGCAAGTCCCATTTGTTAAGAAGTGATTGGCCACGGGTTGAAGAGGATACCATTAAACATCCTAATGTTGGAGTCTCATGAGTTGGGGATGGTGGTATGAGACACTATCCCTGAGCTATCAGCCTATGCTGGGTGACAAGCTCCCCATAGTGACCTTTGACCTGTGTATAAACCTTATGGGCAGCCGCTCATATATTCTGAATGTATATGTGAATTTCTTTCAAGTTTGATTTGTTCCTCTTCCGCTAAATTGTTAACTCTGAAAAGAAAAAAATTACCTAAAATTTGGCTATCTTTAAAGGTTAATAATCAAGTTTTTAAAAAACAAGTCGTATACTCAAGTTTCGAAAATTGGGGTGTTACATACTCATTATGACAAACATAAGACTATCTACCACCAATTAATATAGTACTTAAGACATATTTATCTTCCCTATTTCAGTGTTAGAACATTGATTTGAAGACAACTTACAGCTAATAAGAAATGGAGATTGGAGTTTTTTTTTTAATAAAATATTCGAATTGAGTGATATACATTTCTTCATCAAGATTCTCATACGAAAAGATAATTTTTACATTCAACTACTCAAGAAGTCAAAAACCAATTTTTACATTCAACTACTCAAGAAGTCAAAAACCACTACCATACTCAACACATTATGAATAACATTTAATCAAACAATTAAACAAAATATCTCATTGAAGACAATACCTATTTTTTTGTAGCATACCATTTTACTATTAATTAGGCTTTGTATCTTTCAACATTTTCATTAGTGTCATTCTTCAACTTATAAATTCATCTACACTGATAGCCCATTGGGTAATTCAACCACTTTTCAAGTCATGCTTTTATGCAAAGCTTTCATTTCCTCCTAGATAAATGCTCTCCACTAGCTAGTATCCATAAATTCATATGCTTTTTGGTATGAACAAAGCTCATACTCTTCTGGTATGCAAGCATAAGTTGTAAAGATTCATCTTCGATCTCATTTCATGCTCTTCATTGGCTTCATCTTCAATGATGTTATTAACTTGTTGATCTTCTTAGTATATTAATTTTAATAATAGTTTAAAGATTCTAATTTAATTATATCTAACGACTTTAAGCTCGGTAATTCTATATCTTTCTATAATGTATCTTTATTAAAAGCCACATCTCAGTTAATAGGTAACTTGTGGGTAATAAGATCCCACAATTTGTACTCATTTATTCCATTTGTATAACCAAGAAAAATACATTTTCTCTATCTTGCATCAAACTTAGTTCTTTGTTTTTTGAGAATACACACGTAAGCATCACAACTAAAAATATGAAATAATGAATAATTAATAGGTTCTTCATATCATACATTTTTAAGGATCTTACAATCTAGTGTAGTCTTAAGCGAATGATTCACCAAATAACAAGATGTGATAATGGTTTCTGCCTAAAAATACTATTCAAGTTTAGTCGAACTAAGCATGCTTGAAACATGATTCATATGTTCTGCAACTTCGTTTTGTTGTGGAGTACCGGAGGTCGTATAGTGCCTCTTAATGTCATGTTCGTTATAAAAATCCTCAAATTCTTTTAAGATATATTCCCCTCCATTATTAGTTCTCAGACACTTAATCTTCATTCTCTTCTAGTTTCAATTAATGCTTTAAACTAAAATAAAATAAGAAAAAGTATTGCTCTTCTTAACATGAAAACCCATATTTTAAAAAAGAAATCATTAATAAAAGAAACAAAATGCTTCGAACCTCTCAAGAATTCAAAACAAGCTCCCCAAGTGTTAAAATTAATTAGATATAAAATATCTTTACTTTTAGTGAGATAAAAAGAGGAGAGGAAGACGAAGTGTGTGTGTGTGTGTGTGTGTGTGTGTGTGTGTGAGAGAGAGAGAGAGAGAGAGAGAGAGAGTGATTTTGAGGATTTTCTTTCCTCCTCTTCGATCAACTTTCTAGCCCTTCCCGGGTCCTTTTTTAAATCTCCTTCATCCGCGATTGAAGGTAAACTTTGAGTCATAGTCCCTAATCTAGATCTTTTAGGTTTAGTTTTCCAAACCTTACAAAAAGTTTGTATGATTGTTTAGGTTTCGGTGATCTTTTCCTAAACCATAACCTTAGAGGCGCTCTAAGTTGGGTAAACCATCATAAGGGTCTCAGTTAATGATTGCTCATTGTGAATGGCTTGATATAGGATAACATGGCTATATTTTGGTTATATTTGCAATTCTTGCTATTACTTGTGTATAATTGTTTACATGCTCGATAAATGCTTAAATGAATAAGTTATTGATTTTAGGATTTATGTATAATCTTGTTATGAGTGTTTAACAGTTAGCTAGTCCTTAGTTGATGATTAGAATTGCTTTCGATGTTAGGTTAGTTGAAAAATCATCCGAATTAAGGGGTGAACCGTATTAGGTCAACCACCTTAGGCTTTTTCGATCGATCGAAGTTGAACACAAACGACCAACATTAACTAGACTACATGGGATGCTAGCACCCAATGACAGTTGGTCCGAGGTTCTCCAAGGTCAATCAACTTAGTCTAATTTCCACTTAATCATTTTATGTTCACAATGTATGATAATGACTAATTGAATTTAGGATTCCCTCATTCCCATTGAATGAGTCTACTTATAACCGTTAGCGATATGATCCTACAAGACTCATGAGTCGAGCATGGTAGTATTGAACACTGTGTTCGTGTTTTCAGGCTGTGTTGGGGTGACGAACCTCCTCGTAGTGTCCGTCGAGCAATGTCGATAACAACTTGCCTATCATATGTGATCGATTGAGAGTGACGAACCCAAAATGGATCAAGGGACAGAGGCAAAGAGCTGCAATGGCTGTTTCAAGCCTAATGATGTGGTTGAGACCGATGATACAATGGAGGTACTCTAGCTTTCCCGAATATTCTATATGAATGAAACATAATAATTACTCGACTAATCATACATATCAATTGCATTGTAATAGAATAGGTTATTGCAAATTGGCATTGGAATTGCGTGATGAGGGAGTGTTGGCATTCACGAAATAAGCATTGAAGTCACTTGTGAGGGAGTACTGGATTGTAAGGGGCATTCATCATTTCATAACAACATTTGTGCATTTAACAAGAGTAGTTAGAAAGCATTTGTTTACCTGCTTTATCATTACCTACATTGATTGAGTTGATAAAATTTGTAACTTACAATTAATGGAACCACTGAGTTAATCACTCACTCCTACTATGGGACGGTGTTTTAAAACATCAACCAGACCTTTGCTGTAGATGCAGGTGCTACCTAGGTAGACCCATTAGAGTATGCTTATATGGAGTCCGAAGGAGGAGTTCTCATACTTTCAGCCGTCCGACGGACTGTTATAGCCAGCGCACCACTCGATTAGATGTGGTGGATGTTTTTAATGTTGGGTGGATCTTACATTGACACATTTTATGTTTATTTTTGACCTATATATTAGGCCCCAGCTACGGACCCCATACTCTGGATAAATGTGCATTGTAGATTTTAGTTCATTACTAATTTCAGAAGCATTTATTTCAGAGTATATTATACTGTTTAGCTTAGTTATATGATTACTCGGATATTAGGTTAAACGTATCATAAATTCACGCTTCTGAAAAGCATAAGTGACATTTGGAATATTGGGGATCGAGTTTATGCTCGACCCCTGAAATTTGGGGCATTACAAGTACATGCCACACACTCGAAACTGTATGTGTGGGTGAACATCGCATTGTGAGACCGCAAGGCCCAAAAAATTTCTCGTTTAGTTGTGATGCATAATCGAGGCATGAGATTTACTTAGGTATAAAATATGTTTGTTTTTTAGAGTCACCACTAGGTAAATGAAGCTTAAAATGTGCATCCAACTAAAAACCATATAATCTCTTATAGTCATGATTTCCCAACTCAAGTGACTCATGGGGTTAGTTTGCGATTGTAAATTCCAAGTAAGGGTCTTGGTGATAAAAGAAAGGGTTAGGCACCCTCTTTTACTCGCATAATGTGCGGTCTCCATTTTATGAGATTTTCTAATTTGTAAGGAGATTTAGTATAATTTCATCAATATATATCTAGCCATGCTTCACAAAACCTATAAGGGTTTGAATATATATATATATATATATATATATATATATATATATATATATATATATATATATATATATATATCGACAAGAAAACGAATCTGTTTGATTTGGGAGATTTATTCAATGATAACAAAGAAAGAACAAGAGAACATTGATCACATTTATTCTGAGTTCATTTACATCCTCTGATTCCCTTGATTCTGAAAACAAAGCACAATCAATCAAAACAGACAAGATAGCCTGATAGAAATTTCGGCAGCATTTCGACGCTATTTTAGTCATCTCCTAGATACTTAGGAGGAATTGCTGAATTGATCAGCTAATCTCCAATGAGATAGGAATTTCGGCAGCTTAACGGCACTATTTTGGTCATCTCCTAGATACTTAGGAGGAATTGCTAAATTGATCAACTAATCTCCAATGAGATAGGAATTTCGGAAGCTTAATAACGTTATTTTGGTCATCTCCTAGATACTTAGGAGGAATTGCTGAATTGATCAGCTAATTTTAGGCTTGAAATCAGTTTTGAGCATCCTTCCAGTCATTCCTCCTTAAGATGTGGAGAGATGATCCCTTTAACTGTGAAAACTTTCTCAAGAGTACGTTGGGCAGATCGTGCAACCAGCTCTTCCGTTGCGCGGGTCGCGCAACTACTTCTTCCATTGCGTGGGTCGCACAAGGCTTTTCCTCCGTTGCGCTAGTCGCACAACGGGAGTTCAGTCGAAGAGAACTTCGTGTCGCCCGTCTTCTATTGCGAAGATCGCGCAAGGGTTCTTCTTCCGTTGCATGGGTCACACAACTACTTTCTTCGTTGCGCGGGTCGCGCAACTGCATACATGGTAACCCTGATGCAATACAATATGCAAATCCTAATGAATCCACGAATGCCGTCAGCCGTATCTAGGCCTTATAAATGCAAAACATGGCAACCCAAAATGTTAAATGCCGTGGATGCAATGCAATATACGGTGCGAATGAAATGATCAAGCAGGAGTGAAGTCGGGATGATAGTACATAGTATTGCAAGCTATGGGGTCCATCACAATGGACTTCTATCCAAACCAGTCTCATACCTAAATTTGGATAGCCAGACTCAATGTAGTGGATTCCTGATCTCAGGTTAGTCGCGCGCCCAACCGAAATCATTGCCATGCGAAGGTACACAATAATTAGTTGTGCACCACCAGCCCGAGTGGATAGTGAATGAATGAATGAATGAGTATGCAATCTCCTACTCAATAAGTTCAAATAACAGTACGGTTCCTCTCTAGAAAATCACTAGGGTCTATTACACTCCAAACAAGATTGCTATCACATCGCAGGCAACAAAGTGAGTGGAAGAGACCTCACTATCCGCCTGCCAATATCGGGCTCGGCTCATTGATAGCGGACCCATTCCTTGAGCTGGTCAAACTCAACTTAGCTTTGCCCCCTCCTCTAAGGCAGGAAAGGCCGCACCCTTACAACCGACCACAACACAGTGAGAGATGCGGCCTAATGGTATACGACCCTCATGCCCTCATGCATCCACTTGATCTAGACGTTGGAGCAACCTCTAGAACCAAGAGGGTTTAGGGACTTTCACCCATGGATATCTATAACACCCCATGTAGAACAAATTTTGGGTGTCCCATCTGGCCATCCACAATTATGCCTGTGGAGGCTATGGCCCTGATATCGCTAGGGCGTATGGTAATCATAATCACACAATGCGAGATGCATGAGTCACACAGTCTAAGCATGCATCAATCCTCCGCATACCGTGCGTTCATGTGGGGCAACTCTTCCCATCAGAGAGTCCCATGAACAACATGCCATATGCAATGGCCAATCATATCTCATAATCAAACATGTAGATGATACGTATGGGCATGTATCATGATGTTATGCTGTCACATACTCAGAATCGGCCTCGACAATGGGAATTGGCCTCGATAATCGAAATCAGTCTCGATAATCAGAATTGGCCTCGATACTCAGAATCGGCCTTGACAATCAGCCTCGACAATCGGAATCGGCCACAACTATCAAAATCCACCGCAACTATCGGAATCGGCCTCGATAATCAGAATCGGCCTCAAAAATCAGAATCGACCTCAACAATCGGAATCGGTCTCGATAATCAGAATCGACCTTGATACTTGGAATTGGTCTTAACATTCAGAATCGACAATCGGAATCGACAATTGGAATCGACAATCAAAATCGGCCTCGACAAATGGAATTGGCCTCGTCAATCGGACTCAGCCTCGACAATCGGAATCGACCTCGACAATTAGCCTCGACATTCGAAATCAGCCTCGGCCTCGATAATCAAAATCGACCTCAACAATCAGAATCGACGATCGAAATCGGCCTCGACAATCGGTCTCAACATACAGAATCGGCCTCGTCAAACGGACTTGGCCTTGACAATCGGAATCGGCCTCAACATACGGAATTGGCCTCGACAACTGGAATCGACAATCAGAATCGGCCTCGACAATCGGAATCGACTTCGACAATCGGAATCGGCCTCGTCAATCAGATTCGGCCTCGACAACTAAAATTGACAATCAAAATCAGCCTCGACAATCAGAATCGACGATCGAAATCATCCTCGACATACGGAATCGGCCTCGTCAATCGAACTCAGCCTTGACATACGGAATTGGCCTCGTCAATCAAACTCAGCCTCGACAACTGGAATCGACAATCGACCTCGACAATCGAAATCGACGATTGGAATCGGCCTCGACATACGGAATTGACAATCGGTGAGAATGGTCCTAACAAGGCCTAAGGGAAGGTCACAATGTGGACATCCAACCATCATTGCCCATCAATGTGGACATTCAACCAACATTGCTCCCAAGGAGTGGCCCACATAAGGTTAAACATATAGTGGGCCCATGGCCTCACACAAAGGCCTAATACATATCGCAATGGGCCTCATACAAGGATTATATACACATCACTATGGGCCGCATCACGTGGACCTTGAATACATCATAATGAGCCTCACTCATGGGCCTTGAATCAATCACATCGGGCCTCGCCCATGGGCCTCGAATACACACATTGGGCCTCGCTAATGGGCCTCAAATACATCACATTGGGCCTTGCCCATGGGCCTCAAATACATCACATTGGACCTCGCCCATGGGCCTCGAATACATCACATTAGGCTTCATATATATCAAGTGGGCCGCATCATATGGGTCTCGCCAATGGGCCAACATGCATCAAATGGGCCACATCATATGGCCGCACCAATGGGCCCATATACATCAAATTTGCCGCATCATGTGGGCCGCAACTTCAATTAAGGGGGGCCTTAATGGATGGGCCATTAATACATCAAGGTGGGCCTCATGGATGGCCACAAATACATCAAGGTGGGCCTCATCACATGGGCTGCACCAAAAATCATTTCAATAGTTGTAGGTGTAACATGTGTATCACTGTACACTATCATTCCATGGGGCACATGGCCCACTAACGATGATCAGCATTGTCGAAACATTGTCCAGGTAAATCAACACCATCCAAACATTATCTAGGTAAATCAACACCGTCTAAACATTATCCATGTAAAACGGCACCGTCCTAACATTTTTCAGCACCGTCTAAACATTGGGGACGGTTTGGATATGGAACATACATCGAGGTGGGGTCCACAACACCACCCAAACATGATCCAGCACCGTCCAGTGCAATCTGGACGGTGTGGATGAAATAAATACATCATGGTGGGTATCCATGTCCCTCACCAGGGTGGGTGTGAATGCATAATACATGAATCAAGGTGGGTCCCACCTGCCACATGTGTCACACGTGTGGGTGGGTCCACCCTCTCAATAGATGGACGACATGAATAAAACACATTCCTCATGTTGGGGATCCATCGTCCTCAACCAGGGACGGTGTGGATGAAAAACATACATCATGGTGGTGTTCACACGCGTGGCCCACCATTTAAATGGACGGACGGTCTGGATCACGTCTGTGATCAGACCGTCTTGTTGACGTGAACACATTAACATATAGCTGGTGTGGTGATAAACTAGCCAATCCTCTTCCAATAGGTGGGTGGGTCCCACGTGGGGCCCATCAGATGATATATATATATACTATATTATTTATATATTATTATATTATATATATATATATATATATATATATATATATATATATATATATATATATATATATATATTGTTTTATCTCTTTTTTATTTAGAGCAGCAACTAGTGTCCAGATAGATGTACGCTGGACATAATACATACGATGATGTGACCCACCATCCAAGCCATGGATAGTGAGGATCCACACGTGCATCATGGTGAGGTCCACCGGAGATTTGAATCTATTCATTGGATGGACGGTGTGGATATACACATCCATCAAGTGGGTCCCACGGTTGTTGTGCAGCATTGATAAAATACATATATCACGGTGACGCTGCCACAGATGGACGGCTGGATATGAGACACGTACATCTGGGTAGGGCCTACCGTCTGCTGGGGTGACGTGGATATGACACGTACGTCATATGTGGGCCCCATGACGGTACAAATATAACACATATTATGGTGGGTCCTCACAGCAGGACGACATGGATACACATGCATCAAGGTGGGGTCCATGGCAGCATGGCCCACTAACTTTGGATCAGACCAATATTTGTATTTTTCCTTCATCAGATCTGTCCCAAAATGAGCAGCAACATGGTGGGCCTCAAGATCAAATGGTGAGGATAATACATCAAGATGGGTCTCACATATGTGAGCCCTCTAATCAATAAATACAAACAAAAATTCACCCACCTTTTCTGCTTCTTCTTAGATCAATGGCAAGCTAAGCTCCTCGGCTTCGACTTTGATGGAGAATGATGGAGATTAGACGGTTGGATTGGGTGGTAGGGAGGTGGGCCACACATGACTTCTTCCTCACCTTAGAAAACCATGGATGGTTACTCTTGGGAGCTTGTTTGAAAATGGAGAAATGAGAGAGAGAGAGAGAAAGAGAGAGAGAGAGAGAGAGAGAGAGAGAGAGAGAGAGAGAGAGAGGATGGGATGTGAAGAGAGAGGGATGGGTGTGAGTGATGGGTGAGGTGTACTTGACATTTAAGGGATGGATTGCTTTGGCTTTGGAGTTGCTTTGGTAAGGGAGTGATGGGATATATACTTGACATATGAAGTGATTGACGTGTACTTGATTGATGGGACATGTTGTAAAAATTCTCTTGGGATTGCAAATGCGTTGCGTTTTCTCAAACTGAATCCGGGCCCACATCTCCTGGCCTGGGTATCACCTCGGTGCATAATATGCGACGTCGGAACCCCGGCGATGGTGCAATCGCTAGGGTATAACTCTCGGGTCGAACCGACTCTGGAATACGGAATATGACTCAGGGTCAAGCGCAACTGCCGATTACAGATCGCGAGTTATTGTAATTCGACCGGGAGGACCGCGGAACCCTACAGAACAATAAAAGCTAGGATACCGGCCTCACAATCCACACCACATAACAAAATACCATCAATTCAAATAGCAAATATGATACTTAAAATAAAAATAAAAACTTAACCAACAACCTAGGCGGCAGAGCAGACCATGAGAGTTCAATCCACAAAGTAAAATAAATCGATAACCCAGGCGGCAGAGCCGACCATGAGGGTTCAAACCACAAAGCAAAATAAATAAAAAGAAAGTAAAACTAATGCAAAAATTAAACTATGTCGCTCTGAAAAATAGATTCAGCGAATGATATTTATGATCAAACAACATCTGTAGGACAACCATAGCACTTGGGTGATGAAATCCCAAGCAGGGCAACCTTATGTCACAGTTAATCCTTGAAAGATCCAACTGAATTTACTTCAAAATAAAACAGAAAATCTACAGAAATTTTGGAGGGTTTAGAAGAGAAATTACCTTAGCTATCTTGCACAGATCTAATCTATCTCCATCTCTTCCCGGTAACGGCGCTAAAAACTTGATTGCTTGCCTCCAAGTGCAAAGGTTCGTAAGTAATATCTTGTGAGTACAGGGTCGATTCCACATGGAGATAAGTTATGAGAATGAAAAAAATCACATGCAGAACTAACTAAGTAATGGAAACTAAACGGATCATTTGATTTTGAAGCTTTTAAATGTATGAAATTTAATTAATTTGAAAACAACACCCAAGCTTCAAAGTTCCACACATAAGTTAATGTTCCATAAGTCATGATAACTTTGATAACACAATTAGGATCTGATCACTATGGTCAACCTAATCGAAAAATAAAACAGTTTAAATATTTTAATAAATGATATAAAAGATTAGAGAATCATGAATTAACATCATTAATTTATATTCTTAAGTGCCAGTGATTTTAAGTATTCAATATCCATGAGATAATGAATCAAAGAAATATAGCAAGTTGAGAACACCTCCCATCTAGAAAATCTGACTAATCCAGGTTAGGCCTATCCATTAATATAGATCTCATATGATGGAAACATATCGATCTCATATGAGGATCAAAAACCTAAACCTAGATAACTGATAACATGCATATACCATTCATCTCATCATTAAAAATAATCGATCATCATAATTTATGATATCGTTAAACCAATGTGCTTCCCTTCTAGCTTGGGCTAGAGGGAACTAGAAAGACATAACTAAATTGCATAATGAAAAGCAACAGGAAAGAAAAATAAAAATAAAAGAAAACTTGTAAAGAAAAATAAGAACTATGAAACTTGAAAGCTCTCTAAAAATCCTAGAAAAAATCTTAGATCTTGCCATTGAATACTCTGAATGATGTTTAGGAATACCTCGGAAGCCCTATTTATAAGTGGGGAACTCCCTCCTTCAAATTGGTTTGAAAATTTTGGAAACCGCCTCAAATTTTCTTACTCCGCGTAGGCTCCTCATAAACCCTTCAATGACATTGAAACTAGTTCGATGTCATTTAAGACTGGCTTTGATGTCATTTAAGACTCCTTCAATGTCATCGAAGACCGCATCCAATTTGTCCAGCAACCAAACTTGATTTTCTTGTAATTCTTCAATATTATCTAAGACTTCTTCAATGTCATCGAAGACTGGCTTCGATGTCATCTAAGCTTAAATCCTGCGAATTTCTACACTGATTTCTCAACTTCCTTCCTTTTCCACTTGGTTTTCTTAACTCTTAGGGTCTTGAAATCTTCGATCTTGATCTCCGAAGGTCCATTCTTTGCCTTGGTGATTCTTGAGCATCAAATCCATGCTTTTAACATTGTTTTCACTCTAAGCTCTCAAGTTCACATTGCAACACAAACATGAGTAAAACATAACAATAAGTAGTATAATGTTCATAAAAATAAGATATAGATAGGGAAAAATATACAATATTTGACACTCAATAATTGTGCACCACACTAACCAACCCACGAAATTACGTACCAACCAAGAGGGACTCTACCCATAATGCGTTACGTCCATGATAAATATTTAAATTACTAGTTGTGATACCTTTAACACATCACTTGCATAGATAGAGAGATAATTTAAATTATGGGAGTTTTGAAACTCCAAGGCACATACCTAAGCCATAAAGTTAAATATATAACACCCCGAACCTTTTAAAACCCAAGTGTTGAAGGTTCAGAGCGTTACTCGAGAATTTAACGTAACAAGTACTAGTGTACGATACCAATCTAGCTATCCTCCAACCCAAATCTACTAATTAGAAGTGATTGCCATGTATGAACCAATCAACCCGATCATTGAGGACAACCCCAACCCGCAAAACAAGTCATCCGACTGTTAATCACATAACTTAATACATGTACATTCCCTTGATTAAATTTATAAATGACCAATCATCCATGATGAATTAGACATAAATTCTTTTATAAGAACTACTTACAAACATGCCTACAACCATGTAGAGCCATTAGATTTCCCAAAACTCCCATATCACTAATAAATACAGAAATGCCATTAACCTAGACCCCTGAATACTAGTTCACATAGTTCCCATGACCCGTGTAAGACCCGTATCCTAGTAGGGATGTTCACGAGTCAAGCTAGCTCGAAAAGCTCGATCGATTCGGCTCGAGTCAGTTCGGATTGACTCGGCTTGAATGACCGATTCGAGCCAAGCCAAGTTAATTATTTGAAGCTCGAGTTGAGTTCAAGCCAAGTTCGACCACGGGGCATTTCAACTCGACTCAACTCGAACTCGACTTGACTCGAAGCTCGAACTCGAGCTCGACTCGGCTCGATTAATAAATATATTAAATATTAAATATTATATTAATATAAGTTTTAAGTTTAAACTTAAAAATAAAAAAATAAAAAACAAATACTAGAGTCTCTACCCGACCGCATGCATCCCCTTCCCTTTCCCTTTTTTCTCTTTCTCTGCCCACTGCCAGCCGCACACCCACCCTGACCACCACCACCAATTTTCATTTCAGCTCCACAATAGTATGATTTCAATATCTTGAGATCTACTTCTTGGGCAAGAAACCTAAGAAATTCGAGATGGGTTCTTCTCAAATTTGTTAAAGCTTCAAGGAAATCCAATGATCTGATTGGCTAGAGCTCTTTACTTGGATTTCTGATCTGTGTTCTGCTCTGTTTCTTTTCTAGTGCTTGGATTTCTACTGGTGGAAGAAGATCAAGAACAAATCGGTTCTTATAGTTTCCTCATCCGATTCGAAGCTTTGTTTAGTTTTTTCTTTTCTAGTACTTGATTCTCTAAAGATTTTTGAATTTTTCATCAATGGAGGAGGATCAAGAATAGAATCCATTACTCTCACCCAACAAGCTCGAGCTCGACTCGAGGTAAACTCGACTCGACTCAAACCACTAGCTCGACTCGAACTCGACTCGACAGCTTTGGCAAATAAGCCAAGCTTCAATGTTGAGCTCGAGGCCAAGCTCGAGCTCGCACTCGAACTCGAGTACATCATGGACAACCCAAGCCAAGCTTGGCCCCCCTCGACTCGACTCGGCTCGATGCCCACCTCTATATCCTAGTCCGTACTACTCCGTAAGCTTCCGCGATCCTTCCGGTTGAATTTTGGCAACCCTCGACTCCTATCCGAAGTTTGTGCGTGATCCTAAGCCAAGCTCTACATATCAGAGTCGACTCGACCCGAAACTTGTACCCAGGCGACTGCGTCGTCGCCGCGGTTTCAACACCGTGACTCGAGCACCGATCCGATACGGAGGCCAGGAGATGTGGGACTGCGTTCATTTCGAGGAATACAACGCGTATACAAATTTTGAGAGAATCTCTGCAACATGTCCCATTAATCAATCAATCAAACAAGTCAAGTACACACCTACCACAAGTACAAGTAACCCATCCCTTCCCATTCCCAAAGTCAACTCTCTCTCTCTCTCTCTCCACCCTTCCATTTCTTACAACCCCATCACTCCACCCATCATCCATCACCCATCATCCCATCCCTTTTCACCCATCACTTTTCTCTCTCTCTCTCTCTCTCTCTCTCTCTCTCTCTCTCTCTCTCTCTCCCTCTCATTCCCTCTCTTCACTCCAAAGCAATAAGAACATCCCATGTCCAAGCTTTCTAAGCCCTCCCAAAATAATAAGTGTGGCCCACCCTCTCATCTCTCATCCCCACCATCAAAACTCCATCAACCACTATCAAAAGTGAAGGCAAGGAGCATAGGAGTCCAAGGGATCAAAGAGGAGTGTAATAGGTGGGTAATCTACCGTTAAATTTCTTTTTTTGGGACCACATGTGGTGGGACCGTTTGAATTATTTAATATAAGAAACGGAGGGCCCATAGTAGCGGGATCCCTCCTCTCCAGCACCGATCTCTCTCTCTCATCTCTTTTTTTTCTCTCTCTCTCCCTCTCTTTTGAGTTGATTTGGCTGTGTGGCCCACTCAGATGGAGCCCACCATGTAGTATGCATCTTATCCATATCATCCATCAAGTGGGCCCACCTGACATCCCATAACCCACAGGCTGGATGTAGGGAAAACACAAATACCTGATTGATCCACTCAGGTGGGCCGCCATGTTCATGTGGGACCCACCATGATGCCTATGTTGGACATGGCTGACGGTGGAGTGTCATTTGATAGTGAGGTGTGTACTATTGGTGGACGTGGCTAACAGTGAAATGTGGACTAACAGTAAGGTGTGCATTTACGGTGGGTGTGGCTGACAGTGAAGTGTGATCTAGTAGTGGGGTCTGTGGGACCCATTCATGTCGTCCATCCATTTAGATGGGCCATGCCATGACGGGTGTGGTGCATCCACCATCCTTGGATGGTGGGACCCACCGCATGTGTGGGGCCACACCTGATGTATGAGTATGTGACAGTCCAAACCGTCCAGGGCCTGGACATAGTCATATATTGCTATAATATTAATATATATATATATTATATTACATTAATATCATATATAATATAGTATATTTAAGGTTTCGGTGGGTCGCTCATGCAGGCCCCACCTTGACGTATGAGTCTGATCTACACTGCCCATCCCATTCTCCTACTCAATTTAGGCGTTGGGCCAAAAAATGAGGCCAATCCGAGTATCTGGTGGGCCATAGCATAGAAAACAATATTTTTACCATTGAAATCCACCCTGATGTTTCTATACACCAAAACATACCAAATATTGGGCTTGTTTGGTCCATCTTAAGTCCTAAAATCCAACGGTTGGGTTAAATTCTCCTGATGTGGGCCCCACCTACGAAAAACCTCGAAAATTGAAAAAAAACACTTGCAGCAGGCGCTGTTGCTCGTCCAGAGGACATTGCAGCAGTGTCCTGCGCTATTACGTAGAGACAGGGACCATGGGTCCCAGCTATGGGCCCCACCATGATGTGTGTAGAACATCTACACTGTGCATTTAGTGGGCCCTCCTAGTTGTGGGCTGCCCCAAAAATCATTCTTACCGAAACTCAGGTGGCCCACACTACAAGAAACAGTGAGGATTGCACATCTACCATTGAAACCCAGTTTGGGTTATAGAAGTTTTGGATCCTTATGAAATTTGTTTTCTTTCTCTATCCGGGTCTGTGTGACCTTCTCAACAGATTGGGTGGGAAATAAACATTATGGTGGGCCCCACGTGGGACCCACTGATGTATGTGTCCCACACCTTCTATTAGTGTGGCCCCCACCATGAGGCATGTGCCTTATCTATGTTGTCCATCCCTATGGGACCCACCATAGTGCATGTGTTGCATCCAAATCATCCAACCATTTTGGAAGATAATTTTAAGGCTTGAGACTACAAAAATGAGGCAGATTTATCAGGTGGACCACACCATAGAAAGTAGTGGAGGGATGAACACCTACCAATGAAATCCTTTGAACCTCAACAGTTTGGGTTAAATTAATATTTATTTTTCCTCCCAATGTACGACCCAGCAGCGAGTCCGATTGGCTGTATTTCTTCTCTAGGGTGAGGCTGAGCACTGGTGGACCTCTGTTACCCGTGTTGCAGGGCTCGACTTCGTCTGGACATGGGATGATTTTATAGACCAATTCGAGTAGCTATATTTCCCTGACCACATTCGTCGTCAGAGTGCGTTAGAGTACGAGATTCTGGTGCAGGGGGACATGTCCGTGGCACAGTACGCTGCCCGTTTTGTGGCACTATCATGGTTCGAGCCATATTTGGTTAATGATGAGGGGCGAAAGGCCTGCTGTTTCGAGAACGGCCTGTGTTACGGTCTTCGAGGCCATGTTATTGGGCATGAGCTTCCGACTTTTCAGGTGGTAGTGCAGAGGGCTCAGATTTATGAGACTGAGTGGGCCGGCACACAGAGCGATCGAGATCAGAGAAGAGGTCGGAAGAGGCAGGCCCCCTCCAGTAGCTCCCAGCACCATCGACGACCACAGGGATATAAGATCCACTCATCTGCCAGAGCATTGGAGTACCAGTAGCACCACCAACACCTCTAGTGCCACCATAATAGCCATTTTCAGGGACCTATTTTGGATGTGGTGGGACAGGGCACCGCGTGCATGAGTGCCCCCGCCCTTATCTGCTGCAGCCTAGAGGACCACAATAGCCTCCAGCACAGCAGCGACCCCATCAGCAGCGACCGCAGCCACCTCAACCACCGAGGCCCCAGCAGTAGCAGTAGAGACAACAGTACAGGCCACCGTAGAGGCAACAACAGCACCATGGACCTCAGAGAGGACGGACACCTCCCTAGCCAGCTCAGGCTAGATTCCATGCGGCACAGCAGGACCCGCAGTCATCCGGAGAGTCATTGAGGGTATACTTCTAGTCTCTGCATGCACACCCAAATACTATTTGATTTCGGTGCTTTGCACTCATTTATGTCTGAGGATTTTTGCCGATCGATTAGATTGACCGTATTGACGCCCATGGGGAAGACCATAGTATTGGGCCATTTTTGTTCGTCTTGCCTCGTGTTAGTGGGAGAGATTTTCTTGCCCGCCGACTTGTACGTGCTGCCGATATTAGATTTTGACGTTATCTTGGGCATGGATTAGCTTGCCGAGTACTACGTCATCTTGGACTATTCCGTGAGGACAATCACATTCTATATACCAGGCTTGCTGCAATTTTAATTCATTGCCGAGCCCAGAGGAGAGCCATTATCTTGTTTCATGTCCTGCGCCGTTGAGGAGCCTATTGCAATATGTATTGACCAGTTGCCGATTGTTTGCGATTTTCTCGACATGTTGTAAGAGATTCTGGGGTTGTCGCCTCATCGGCATATTGAGTTCCAGATCGATCTTGCGCCCGGTACCGCACCTATCTTGAAGGCCCCGTACCGTGTAGCACCGATGGAGTTGCGTGAGCTGCAGCGACAGTTGGATGAGTTGCGTGAGCTAGGATTCATTCGTCCGAGTAGTTCGCGTTGGGGAGCGCGATACTCTTCATAAAAAAAAGGATGGCTCGTTGAGGCTCTGCGTAGATTATCGCGAGCTCAACCGGGTCACAATCAAGAATAAGTACCCGCTTCTGAGGATAGACGGCTTATTTGATCAGCTGCAAGGTGCACAGTTCTTTTCAAAGATTGACCTGCGTTCTGGTTATCATTAGATTCAGGTCCGAGAGGAGGACATCCCGAAGACAGCCTTTAGGACGCATTATGGTCATTTTGAGTTTCAGGTCATGTCCTTTGGACTAACCAATACGCCCGCGGTCTTCATACAGTTGATGAACGAGGTTTTCCGTCTGTATCTCAATCAGTTTGTTATGGCATTCATGATGACATCCTGATATATTCAAGGACTCGTGAGGAGCATATGCATCATCTGGAGATCGCATGCAGACTCTCTGTGCCCACCAGTTATAAGCGAAGCTGAAGAAATACGAGTTTTGGCAGGAGGAGGTGAAGTTCCTCGATCACGTGGTGACAAGCGAGGGTGTCACAGTGGACCCCTCGAAGGTTGAGGCAGCGCGTCAGTGGGGTCATCCCACGACTGCGTCCGAGATTTGCAGTTTTCTTGGTTTAGTGGGATACTATCGGCGTTTCATTGAGGCTTCTCTCGTATTGCAGCCCCGTTGACCAAGTTGACTCGAAAGGGGGCAGAGTTTATTTGGAGTGACGCCTATGAGTGAGCATTTATGGAGCTGAAGGACCGCCTCACGTCTGCTCTTGTCCTCACTCTTCCCTTTGGGAGTGATGGATTTATTGTATTTACTGATGCTTCGCCTATTAGCTTGGGTGCTATCCTGATGCAGCACGGGAGACCAGTGGCTTATGCGTCTCGCCAGCTCAAGGTCAATGAGCTGAACTACCCCACGCATGATTTGGAGATGGCAGCAGTTGTCTTTGCACTTAAGATGTAGAGGCACTATCTCTATGGGGGTCAGGTTCGAGCTCTTCTCCGACTACAAGAGCTTGAAGTATCTATTCTCTTAGTCCGAGCTGAACATGAGGCTGAGACGTTGGATGAAGCTCTTGATGGACCATCATTTCAACCTCCAGTACCACTCAGGCAAGGCGAACATGGTGGCGGATGCCCTCAGCTGTCAATCACGGGGCCTGATGGCATACATGATGATTCAGGAGTGGAGGATGCTCGAGGATATAGCAGAGTATGACTTCGAGTTTGGTCTGCAGTCTTCTATCGTTTAGCTATCGAGCCTATCGATTCAATCCTCTCTTGTCGCAAGGGTAATCGAGGCTCAGCAGACAAACAATTCGTTATAGGATTACCGAGCAGAGGTAACATTTGAGAGTCAGATAGATTGGCAGATTGGTGCTGATGGTGGACTTTGTTTCAGAGGCCGATTATGTGTCCCAGATATTCCTGAGTTGCGCAGAGATATTATGATTGAGGCACATCGATCGCGGTTTTCTATCCACCCTGGCTCGACGAAGATGTATCGTGATATGAGGAGAGAGTTTTTTTAGGTTAGGATGAAGTATCAGATCGCCAGTTTTGTGGCCGAGTGTGACACATACCAGTGTGTCAAGGTCAATCATCAGAGACCCCCTGGTCCTTTACAGTTGTTGAGTGTCCTAATGTAGAAGTGGGAGCACATATCTACCAATTTTATCAAGGATTTGCCGAGGACTCAGCGCTGTCATGACACCATCTGGGTTATCATTGATCGTCTAACGAAGTCGGCACATTTTCTTGCAATTCGTGCGACTTGGCTTTTGGACCAGCTTGCGAGGTTATTCATCAAGGAGATTGTGAGGCTGCACAGCATTCTAGTCTTGATCGTTTCTGACCAAGAACGAGGTTCACGTCTCAGTTCTAGAGGAGCTTTCAGAGAGCGATGAGCACTGATTTGCAGCTCAGCACCACGTATCATCTGCAGACCAATGGCCAGACCGAGAGGGTCAACCAGATCCTTGAGGATATGCTTCGGGTCTGTGCGATTGATTTCGGGGGTAGCTGGGATGAGCACCTGCGATTGGTTGAGTTTGCATACAATAATAGCTATCAGACCATTATTGGCATGGTTCCTTTTGAGGCATTATATGGCAGACCGTGTAGATCTCTGAGTTGTTGGACCGAGGTCGGAGAGCGGCGTCTCCTAGGTCCCGAGCTTTTGCAGCAGACGTCAGAGGCTATCGATATCATCAGGTAGAGGATGCGCACAGCTCAGAGCCGACGGAAGAGTTTTATTGACAGTCGGCGTTGTCCCTTGGAGTTTGCAGTAGGGGTCAGAGTGTATCTCAAGGTCTCGCCCATGAAGCACATAGTTCGATTTGGAGCGAAGGGTAAGCTTGCTCTGAGATTCATAGGACCTTTCGAGATCATTGGGCATATTGGCGCCGTAACCTATCGGCTTGCCTTGCCATCTCAGTTGTCTGACGTCCTCAACATTTTTCATGTCTCTATGCTGAGGAAGTGTGGGTCGGACATCGTTCCTTTTATTGATTGGCAATCATTGGAGGTTCATGAGGACGCTTCTTACAATGAGTAGCCAGTTCATATCCTCGATCGGAAGGAGCAGATCCTCTGGACCAAGGTCATTCCTTTGGTGAAGGTTCAGTGGGGTCACAATTCTATTGATGAGGCGTCTTGCGAGCGTGATACCGACATTCGAGAGCGCTATCCCCATCTCTTTGATGATTGATTATACGTTGTATCTTGTATGCTGTCTTTGATTTTATATGATGATGCTTTATTTCCTCTTCTATTATGAGTCATATTTACTTGCAATGATAGTGTGAATTTCGAGGATGAAATTTTTATTTGGAGGGGAGAGTTATCAGACCCGTATCCTAGTATGTACTGTTCTGTAAGCTTCCACGGTCCTTCCGATCGAATTCCGGCAGCCCTCGACCCATATCCGATGTTTGCGCACGATCTTAAGCCGAGCTCCACATATCAGAGTCGACTCGACCTGAAACTTGTGCCCTGGCGACCGCGTTGTCGCAGCGGTTCCAACACCGCAACTCGCATACCGATTCCATACCCAGGCCAGGAGATGTGGGCCCGCATTCATTTCGATGAAAATGCAGCGCGTTGTAAATTTTGAGAGAATCTCGACAACATGTCCCATTAATTAATCAATCAATCAATCAAGTCAAGTACACACCTACCACAAGTACAAGCAACCCATCCCTTCCCATTCCCAAAGTCAACTCTCTCTCTCTCTCTCCACCCATCTCTTTCTTACAACCCCATCACTCCACCCATCACTCATCACCCATCATCCCATCCCTTTTCACCCATCACTTCTCTCTCTCTCTCTCTCTCTCTCTCTCTCTCTTTCATTCCCTCTCTTCACTCCCAAGCAACACGAACATCTCATGTCCAAGCCTTTCCAAGCCCTCCCAAAATAACAAGTGTGGTCCACCCTCTCATCTGTCATCCCCACCATCAAAACTCCATCAACCACCATCAAAAGTGAAGGCAATGAGCATAGGAGTCCAAGGGATCAAAGAGGAGTGTAATAGGTGGGTGATCCACCATTAAATTTCTTTTTTTGGGACCACAGATGGTGGGACCTTTTGAATTATGTAATGTAAGAAACAGAGGGCCCATAGTAGCGGGGTCTCTCCTCTCTATCACCGATCTCTCTCTCGTCTCTTTTTTTTTTCTCTCTCTCTCCCTCTCTTTTGAGTTGATTTGGCCGTGTGGCCCACTCAGATGGACCCCACCATGTAGTATGCATCTTATCCATGCCGTCCATCAAGTGGGCCCACCTGATATCCCATAACCCACAGGCCGGATGTAGGGAAAACACAAATACCTGATTGATCCACTCAGGTGGACCACATTCATGGGGGACCCACTGTGATACCTGTGTTGGACATGGCTGACAGTGGAGTGTGGTTTGATAGTGAGATATGTACTATTGGTGGACGTGGCTAACAGTGAAATGTGGACTGACAGTAAGGTGTGTATTTACGGTGGGTGTGGCTAACAGTGAAGTGTGATCTAGCAGTGGGGTCCGTAGGACCCATCCATGTCCTCCATCCATTTAGATGGGCCACGCCATGACGCGTGTGGTGCATCCACCATCCTTGGATGGTGGGACCCACCGTATGTGTGGGGCCACACCTGATGTATGAGTATGTGACAGTCCAGGCCGTTTAGGGCCTGGAAATTGTCATATATTGCTATATTATTAATATATATTATATTACATTAATATCATATATAATATTGTATATTTAAGGTTTTGGTGGGTCGCTTATGCAGGCCTCACCTTGACGTATGAGTCTGATCCACGCCACTCATCCCATTCTCCTACTCAATTTAGGCGTTGGGTCAAAAAATGTGGCCAATCCAAGTATCTGGTGGGCCATAGCATAGAAAATAATACTTTTACCGTTGAAATCCACCCTGATGTTTTTATACACCAAAACATGCCGAATATTGGGCTTGTTTGGTCCGTCTTAAGTCCTAGAATCCAACAGTTGGGTTGGATTCTCCTGATATGGGCCTCACCTACGAAAAACCTCAGAAATTCAAAAAAAAAAACCTGCAGCAAGCACTGCTACTCGTCTAGAGGACGCTGCAGCAGCGTCCTGCGCTGCTGCTTAGAGACAGGGACCGTGGGTCCCAGCTGTGGGCCCCACCGTGATGTGTGTAGAACATCTACACTGTCCATTTACTGGGCCCTTCTTCTAGCTGTGGGTAGCCCAAAAAATTAGTCATACTTGAAACTCAGGTGGCCCACACTATAAGAAACAGTGAGGATTGCACGTCTGCCATTGAAACCCAGTTTGGGTTATAGAAGTTTTAGATCCTTATGAAATTTGTTTTTCCTCTCTATCTGGGGTCTGTGTGACCTTCTCAACAGATTGGGTGGAAAATAAACATTATGGTGGGCCCCACGTGGGACCCACTGATGTATGTGTCCCACACCTTCTATTAGTGTGGCCCCCACCATGAGGCATGGGCCTTATCTATGTTGTCCACCCCTACGGGACCCACCATGATGCATGTGTTGCATCCAAATCGTCCAACCATTTTGGAAGATAATTTTAAGGCTTGAGACTACAAAAATGAGGCAGATTTATCAGGTGGACCACACCATAGAAAGTAGTGGAGGGATGAACACCTACCATTGAAATCCTTTGAACCTCGACAGTTTTGGGTTAAATTAATAATTGTTTTTCCTCCCAAGTAGGTCTTTGTGACCTTACAACAAAATGGATGGAAAATGAACTTGATGGTGGGCCCTGAAATTTTATAACGGTGAAAATCATTATCTCCACTGCCATCTGTGATATGGTCCAGTTGATCTTTTGATGCGATTTATTTTTTTGTGTGTGTGTGTGTGTGTATTGATTTCAAAATAGTTGGCCTTTTTGAATTGGCCCATTCGACTTGGCCCACTCAACTCAGCCCATTTTGATCGGCCCATTCGATCGGCCCGTTTGGTTGGCCCATTTGATTGGCCCATTTGCTGTATATGAGGCCCAATGAGATGTATGTAAGGCCTATGTGTGGGCCGAATGTGATGTATATGAGGTCCATTGCTATGTGAGATTCCACCATGATTTATGTAATGATGTCCATGGCAGGCCGTGCCTTGGGTGATGTCCATGGCAGGCCGTGCCTTGGGAACAATGATGGTTTAATGTCCATATTGTAAGGATGATGTTGGTTAAACGTCCGCATTGTCACTCTCCTTAGGGCCCATTAATAGGCCCATACTTGTAGTGTGTATGCCATCTAGGCCCCCATCTTTGTTATGAACAGAGTCCATCACCATATAACATGTTTAGTATAGATCCATAATTCATGCTCATACGCATCATATGTATGCTTGATATGAGGAGTGACTGATCATAGCATATGCCCTCGGACAAATTGTTTATGGGCTCCCTGATAGGCAGAGTTGTCCTACATAAGCGCGTGGTACGCGCATGATTGTTGCATGTTTGATAGGGTGATTCATGCAATTGCATTTATGTGATTGTGATTATTGTATGCCCTAGCGACATTAGGGCCATAGCCTCCACAAACACATCGTGGGTAGCTAGATTGGATACCGAGAATACCATTTCTAGCATCGGTGCGCCATAGATGTCCTTAGGTGAAAATCCCTAAACCCGATGATACCAGAGAATGACTCCAACGTCTAGACCAAGTGGATACATGAGCGCATGAGGGCCGAATACCAGGAGGCCGTGCCTCCCACTGTGTCATGGTCGGTTGGAAAGGGGTGTGGCCTTACTCGCCCGAGGGTAAGGGGTATTGCTAGGCTGAGTATGACCAGCTCATGAATGGGTCCGCTATCGACGTGCCAGATAGATATTGGCAAACTATTGGCCAGACGGATAGTGAGGTTTCTTACACTCACTTGGACTGCACGCCTGGGAAAGGGGCAGTGTCATTTGGAGTGTACTAAACTCCGGTGATTATCTAGAATGAGAACTGTACTGATATCTGATGAGCTGTATGAGGATTTGGATGAGGATTGGCATGCTTGAGTTGCTTCTCGTATCGTATGGTCTCGATATGGCTGATAGCATTCATATCATGCACCGCATAGCCTTGGTACGGCTGATTATATTCATGTACTCATTAGCATGATTCCGCATTACTCTAACCTTGCATTCTGAGTATGCTCATATTGCGCACACACTTACACCACCCCTAAGCTTTCTATAAGTTTATGAATGATTGATGCATGCAGGTGACGCTAGTACGTAGTCATAGCCTCGTCGCAGTTGGAGTGTGCAATCGAGCTTCTGAAGTTTCTGTTATTGTTTTGTATTTCCCTTTCATATGCATGGTACTCAAAGTTTTTTATCATAGTGGATTTTGTGATAGTGTTCTTGTGGTTATTGTTCGTGGGTTATGCTTATGGTTATGCTTATATTAAATCAAAATTATGTTTGAAATCCTCCTTGTAGAATTCCAGGATCGGAACCTGGTGTATGGGTGTCGGGAGCTGAGAATGGAGTACTATGGAGGCCGTCGGCGCCGGATTCGGCGATCGAAAATCTTATAATCCCGGTTTCCGATTTTAGGGTGTGACAACCCGCTTGACGTGAAACCTTATATCAGGCGTAATTACCACAAATGAACCATATATGCAAAGTCCCAACCATTGGATCACCAAGATTGACATTCAAATAGACGTTCGCTCGGCATGGCCCTCCTAAGTATAGATCAAATCTACTCTTGGAGCCCGGAAGTTATGCAGACATCAAGGAACTAATTAGACGGTGCGGATTGAAGGAGATCAGGCCAATCTCTACCATACATGAACCGCGTGTACACAGAAGCGTGTACATCCGCGGCTCACCGTACATCAGAATCTGTCAAACAGAAGTCTGACAGAGAAATCGCAAAGGAGAAATCCGTCTCCTTCACGCACTCGTACCTTTCCACTATCTCTGTTTCAAAAACGAGATGCGCGGTCGAATCAAACGTGGGCCACCACCACGACGGATGAGAGATCTGAACTGTTCAGAGAGCTCCATCACGACATCCGATCGATGCTGGTCCTCCACATGAAGTAATCAGGGCCGCACGTTCACATCAGTCCCAGCAAACCTACGGCAACGCGAACCAAACCTGATAAAATCGACAAGCATCCGAACTTCTTGCGCACCAAACCAAACACCATCCAAAGAGAGCTTCCAGACTCAGCTTAGATAAAGGAAGACGGTGGAAGAACGACACCTCTGTTCCGCCGTTTTCCACACTGCACCGCACCGTGCGGAGAAGAAAATCCGCATCATAGCAAGATCCGGAAGGTCCACATCAACCATCGACTCAATGGGCCACGACGCGTTGTATGAAGATACCAAAGCTGTCCGCAAACACCTTCGAGAAAAGGTGGGCCAGATTTCAATTCATCAATAGAAACAGGGGCCACACCACGCACCAACTGACAGCTTTAGAAAACGAAAACATACACCATCAGGAGATCTGGGATGTCCAGATGATGGTCCAGCGCCTTATTCGATCCCCAGTGCAGAAAAAAAAAATAGAAAATATAAAGAAAACTCAAACAAAGAAAACGCGGATCGAAATTGCAATACTCTGCTCCGCGCACATGGGCAACAAGATGCGAGCAGCGTAAGGTCTACGCACGCAGAATCTGGAATCACGCAGTCATGTATAAATCCTCCCACGACGCTAGAGAATACTCACAACAAGAGAAAAGAAAAGAAAAGAAATCTAGCGACACACATAGAGAGAGAATCAAGGAGAAAGAAAGAAAGAAAAGAAAAGAAAAAACGTGAGAGAGAGAGAGAGAGAGAGAGAGAGAGAGAGAGAGAGAGAACCAAAAACACTCTAAATTTAAACTCACCAGCAAGGCGATTCATAGCCATCTAGATCATAACTCTGATATTCACTGAACATAGTTAAACCTAACCAATCCCTTAACCAATTCGAGCCAGGTGGATTAGGACAAGTTTTAATCCTAAAATGCATCCCCGAACATCTAACCTTAGTAGTGGACGATCAAATAACTAAAGGTGAGGATTTTATCCTTTAAGATTACATTAATTTAAGTTATTATATTTATCTTGCCCTTACATGCCATCCTGTTGTTTCATCTTGCCATTATATGCCTTCGTGATTTTTCTATATTGCCTTTAACATGCCTTCGAGTTACTTTAAATTCTTCTTGCAATTGTATGTTTTACCATTAATTATTTGCCCTCTGAGGTTATAGTATAATGTTGTTTACATGAGATCTTTATGAATTTATGTGGGGCCATGGATACAAGCCTTGCCCTTGCCTTTATCAATTTATTGAGTTAACCATTGCCACTCTCATCTTTATTGAGTTAGTCATTACCACTCTCCTTAATATTGAGTTGGCCATTACCACTCGTCTATCTGTTGAGTTAGCCATTGCTACTCTTCTTTTATTAAGTTGACCATTATCACTCTCCTCTTTATTATATTGGCCTTACACTATTTATCTTTCAGGCTTGAGCATGTGTCTTGATATTCTAGAACTCCATAATTTAATTTATCTCTCTATAAGTGCAAGTGATGTGTTAAGATGTATCGTAACTAGTGATTTAATTATTTTATCATGGACGTAATGCGCTCTGGGTAGAGACCCTCTTGGTCGTCACGTAATTCCATGAATTTTTGGATAGTGATGCATAAATCGATGTGTGTAATTCGTAAATGCAGTGTCACATCACTTCCGAGATTAGATGTCGCAAATAGTCGCTCCATGAACAAATTGTGTCATGTAATTTATCCAGCTCATATGTTGTGTGCTTTGAGGTGTTCACATGAATTCACAATAGTGTTGGTCATGCCAGCGAATATCCGTAGTTATGGGATGCGGGTCGAGCCGAGTTTTCTATAAATCGTATTCCACATTGTGATGATCACTACGTATGATGAGCCGCACACACTTTGCTAGGCATGCATCTCATGTAAGCTGTTTGCGCATTTTGATACCCTCATATTAGTGGATTACGGGACGTATTAGAACCCTTACATACTTTTATGAATATCTTGAATTGTTATTAATCTTAAAAGACAACCATCACTATGAGAAGGGCGTTGACTCTCTCCAACCGTACAGATGAAGTAGGTGACGTACAGGTAGAGGATCCGGAAGACCAGTCCCTGATAGAAGATAATTCGACTAGAATAGGCAAATTAGTTCATGATTTTTTTTCTCTATGCTTTCGCTACATAGTTCGAATATTATAATAAGCTCCTATTGTGTGAGCATTTAACAATTATTTAAATGTGGAATGAGAAATACAGTTATTTTATTCTTGTGAATAATTACCACCTCCAATGTATTTGAATGTGATTCCTAATAAGGATAGCCTTCGAGACATCCACTTCATACATTAATAATACTTTAATTTCCTCGGGCATTGAGTATAAACTCTAGCTGTGAAAATTAGGGATGTTACAAAAAAGCACAGGGCTAATAAAATAAGGAGGAGAGTAGCAATGGCTAACTCAACAGAGAGGAGAGTGGCAATGGTGTAACACCCCTTACTTTCCAGTACTCGAGTGTCTCCATGTAACCTAACTTTAGATGAATACAGACTACCTTAAGCGAACATTCACATGCTTTCGGTCTAAATCCAACTATTGAAAGTAGTTCCTATCTACATATTAAGCCATCCATCTGGTATTTTTTAAGATGGACCACCACATCGTTAGAAAAACCTATTATTAGGATTTCAATTTCATTGATAGACAAAGCTAGCCGATCATCTTAGATTTAGACCCTCAGATCATGAGATCCACAGTTCATCATGTCTATCGCACCCTATTTATCAAATTATCACCTGATCATGCAATTTGATCACTTGATTACGAGAATCCACAATCAAATACCAAGGCTTAAAAGTATGGCCCATCTGAACCTTTTCATCGGCCATACATCCGATCCCCTACCCTAACTAACCTTACTAAACAAATGGGTGGATTGGATTTACTAAAATGCCTCTATGGGTCCCATAAACCACTTATCGAACATGAAATCATCAAGTAGGGGCCACTTAGGCAATGAATCTACTTGATTTTTGGTCCAAAGTCTGAATTAGATCTTTAAAACCATATGAATGTGTGGATTTTTAAAACACATCACGGTGCGAGTACACCAGACTGTGGTACACCCACTATGCACCGAACTTGCCAGCCCGATCAAACATGGCTGACCCGACAAACGCTGGAAAAAGGAGAGGTTTTTCCTCTCTTTCTCTCATTTTCTCGTTTGTGGGAGTTCTTAAACGGAGGATGTCCGTGTGTTGGTTGGTGGCCCACCATTAGGACCCGTTTGGACAATCTGAACCGTCTATCAGGTGTGGCTCTCAAGTTCAACCAAAACCTAACACTTTTGCACGTTGAAACCCATGAGCATGAGCACAGTTTCTGGCTGAACTGAGCTGGCATGTAGGCAAAGTTGTGTTTCCAAGCCCTTCAAAACCCACCTACTGTGACCAATGCGGTCCATGTTGAACCGATCTAAACCGTTAAGATTGTAAGCCTCTCAAATTCGTTCAAGATAATGGACCCCACATAAATGCATGCATACGTGCATGCGCTAAAATTCGGCTCAAAGGCACCCCACACGAGTGACAAATTCTGAAAAGGGAAATAGTTTTTGCTGCTAAGATGGCAATCCGCGTGCTCGCTCCCTTTTCCATCTTAGTCATCCACCCCAGTGCTATCACAACCCCCACTCATAGCAATGCGGTTTAGGGCTCCCTCAATACCAAGGAGAAACCAGTGGCCAATTTTTTGCTCTGACAACCGTACGTGAGGGCTGTTTTAAAGCCAACTAAATCCAGGCCATCTAATCTTCATCCAATGACTCTAGATGCATCTAGGGCATAATGCAGTGGGAGAAAACATAAATATGAACGAGCTCCACCCCTCTCTTTTGAAAACCTGATAAAATCACCGTTTTCTCCTTCCTTCGAACCCACCGACCCAAACGCCCTCTAACCTTCGAGTTCTTATTCCACAAGCTCCCTGATAAGCATAGGGACCTTAGTGGCGTGTCAGGGTTGAGTCCAAGCACACTCCAACCATCCTAGAAAGGAGAAAAAGAGAGGAAGACAGAGAAGGTAGTGAGGAAGTGGGTGCGTTGCTACACCAGCTCGAACTGAGCCGAGTCGCTGGTGTGACTGCTTGAGTCGCTGGATCGATCTTGGTGAATGAGGTTGAGGTCAATTCGAGCTGGGTGTGGGTTCGGTCTATTCCAGACCTTGTGAAAGGCCAAGGAGACAGATGAGCAGGTAAGAAGAAGAGAGAAGGAGGCAGCAAGAGAGAGAGAGAAAGAGAGAGAGAGAGAGAGTGCATTGCTGCACTAGCTCAACTGGAACCGAGTCGAGACTGGACCGAATCAGGCTGCGCTTGGTGTCTGTTGCTAGACGTGCAGCATAGGAGAAAAAGAAGAGAGAGAGAGAGAGAGAGAGAGAGAGAGAGCGAGAGCGAGAGAACAAAGAAAAAGGAGAGAGAGAGTAGGGCTATTGCGGAACTACTATTGCATCTGAGTTTACTTGACCATTTTCCTTGGGACCAGGTCAAGTGGGACCAATCGAGTCCAGCAAAAGGCTCCATGATTGTTGCTAAATTTCTATTCATAATCAAGCTCAGGGCGGTTTTGTAGTAAGCAAATGGTCCCTGAGTTGACTCAATTCATTCCACCGAGTCTATCAATGTGAGGAGCAAGATGAAGTAGAAGGGAGGAGAAATCTTCATGTGGACAAGATAGTCTTGTTCCAGCAACTTCAGGTTCAAAATCGTTTCGCTCTGGTGCTCTTTTGAGTTCAAGAACCCGTGTAGAGTTGACTCAGCAAACTAATTGGGTTGACGTAGGTGAGTCAACACTTTCTTCCCGGATTAGACTCATTTTAATGTATTATTATCATTGTTACTACTATTTTTATTAGGATTACTAGTATTAGATATAATTAGCCAATAATAGATTATTTATGCTCAGACTAGCTATTATAAACAAAATTGCAGTTATTAAATAGTAGTATCTTATTTATCGCTCTTATATATTACCATTAATAGTAGATCATAATATTAATTATCATCGTAATGATTATTATTACTATGTTAGCTAATATAAATTATAACACTAATGCTATTAATTATTTTGTGATTATTAAATTAACATTGTAATTGATTATACGCCAACTAGAGTTCAAACCTAGAATCTAAGTTTAGGACTAAACTCTAGGATGAAACCCTAATTTTACATCAAAATCCTAAAAATAAATTATTCAAACTCTAGGTTATGATCTTAACCCTAATTGCGAAGAACTTGGATCTAATCGTACAATTTCATAATTCATGGTAAGATTTGATCATAAGGGCGCACACACTTCTTAACAACATTAGTGGGCGATTCGACTCGTAAGGTGATGATTTCTTCCCCTGAAGCTTTCCACTTTCCTATTAGTTTAAGTGATAGTTTCTGTTTTAATTTCAGTTAATAATTGATATCTATATTTCTTGCGCTAGTTGTTGGATTTGAATTCTAACTTATATGCTCAACATTTATCTTGTATAAACATATATATGTTGCACTTGTATACCTTCTCATGCTTGTAGATTACTTGTGAATTGCTTATGGAACTTCAACTGGTACATCTATCAGTGGGAAATTTCACTTATAAATGTACATCCAAACTTGGGATGTAACTTAATTGATTGTGACTATAATGGGCCCCCGACCTAGTGGGCATTTTACCTAAGTTGTTGTGGACTTACCATCTTACAGATCCTTGTGCCCTTTGTGAGTTGATATGATATATGCCCTTTACGGCTTTGATATGATATTTGCCCTTTGCTTCTTTGATATGGTACTTGCCCTTTGCGGCTTTGAGTTGATATTTGCCCCACGTGGCATTGATATGATACTTGCCGTTTGTGGCTTTGATATGATACTTGCCCTTTGCGGCTTTGATATGATACTTGCCCTTTGTGGCTTTGAGTTGATATTTACACCACGTGGCATTGATATGATATTTTCCCATGTGGCTTTCATTTGATATTTTCCATAAGTGGCTTGATGGGATTATTTTTATATAATCATGCGATCGTAAGTTCCACCTATTGAAATATGATTGGCCACTAGTCGATGAGGTTACCATTAAACATCCCAATGTTGGAATCTCTTAAGCCGGGGATAGTGCTATGGGATACTATGCCCGAGCTGTCGGCCTATGCTGGGTGATGAGCCCCCCGTAGTGACATTTGAGCCTTTTTAAATTGGCTGGTTATAATCGAATTAATAATGGTTGGGCTAATCATGCATTCATTGCATACGAGCGATGACGGGTGGCTAATTCTGGATGTTGTACCACCTGCCCTTAGCGTGGTATTGGATTGCTAGCTCCCAGACCATTGACTATCGACCCATATATGTGATGTACGATGGCTTGGTCACTATGCTTGTATGTGATGTGCTTCGTTGGTGACCGACCATATGCATGGGTGACGAGCCCAAGTCCGACTGGATAAGCATCCCTAGGTTGATGTGCATTCAAGCATCCATGCATTTAAACAAGACTGCATCGTGTATTATTTTGAATGCCTTATTCTTTAAAATTATGCTTAACTAATGTGGTGGTGTATAATCTTAAGAAAAATTCACATTGAGCAGGCTACTCATTCATCAAATATATAACCGTACAGGTAGTGCGAGTGGCTTAAAAAAGGGTACAATTATTAGGGATGCATGGTTGTATCTGTTAAGAGAAGTTGCGCAATCTTACGGTTCAAGTTTATATGCATTTTATTATTTCTCATGTGTTAAAATTGTGTATTTCTTGTAATTGTTAACATAGAGACATTGGTTTGTATAAGTCATTTTGGGCAGCCGCTCTTATATTTTGAATGTATATACAATTTTCTTTATGCTTTATTTGTTAATCTTCCTCTAAGCCACTAATTCTGATAAAAGAAAGGAAAAGAAAAGAAAAAATGTATATATATATACACACACACACATGTGAAATTTAGCTATCTTTAAAGGTTAACACTCGGGTTTTTGGAAAACGAGTCATATACTTGGGTTTCGAAAACCCAGGGCATTATAGTTGATATTAGAGAGGTGTTTAGACAAACTAGGCCTTGGGGAAATGATCTTATACAAACCTTAAATGTCTAAAGTTAGGAATTTTGAAATTAGAGATTTGAACTTAGGTGAATTTCCCTTATACTTAGAAGAATGATTGAGAATGTAGAAACCGAAGCTTACATTCCCTCAGAAATTGTTAAGATATCATTTGAATTCCTAAATTTTTGGTCCCCTAGAAAATTGTATGAATAATCGAAGAACATAGAAACAAATTTTGGCCTCCACTACAAGCTATCAGGATAATTGTTTAAACTCAGAAACTAAACTTGAGTACTGTGGGAGAACGAATACCCATCACGAAGTAATTAAGACCCAAATAAGAACATTCCCTTGATTTGACTTTGAAGAAACAATTTTTGAGATCTAGAATTTGAACATTTTCAAAATTTCTTAGTTAAAAATAACATTGTCATAATAATCAGCAAATGGAACAAAATTAGACTTCATAGGAAACTCCTTACCCACCACGTTGCACATTAGATCAAACATAAGCACTTTCTAACTTAGGGAACCGTACTAGGAATTGCAATTTGAATTCTCTAACACTTCTCGTTAATAGAGACAATGATTCTCATAAATTTCGGCACTTAGGGTTAATTTGAGGTGAGGTATAAAATTTTGAGTAAATTTTCAACCCTAGCTGAGCATATGGGGGTTAGATTTGAGAATCTGGATGAATTTGGCAACTTTTAAATTCAGATTTCATATAGGAAATCCTGGTCCTAAAATTTTTAGGCAGTACATTAGATAATTAGAGTAAGCAGTGAAAGTGTAATGGGCCACATAGACTTATCTTTTATGAGAATTCATAATATTCACATGGGTCTAAAACAATTGGGATCATGGAGTGATGGAACCATATTTAAGCGAAGTTGCGTTGTTTGATCCAAATTTCATATTCTAGGAAATTCTAATGATCTCAATGCCCTAATCAAGCAGAAGATCAAGCTTTACCAGGATTAGGAAATGATACAGTAAGTCCTCTGTTCTACGTAGGCAAAGGATCAATGTATCGGGCTCAAACCCACTACAACCATCTATCCGTGTTAGCTCGAACGTTGAAAACAGAAAACTATAATGTACTTTGGACAGCAGGGAACTATCATTAAAAGTAGAGGAAAATAAAAGAAAGATAAAATATTATTAGTAGCCACCTAATCTTAGTATATTCTATAAGAAATCCTAATGTTGACAAAAATTACAATGATTCCCTTGTTCAAGTTAATGCTGGAATGATTTCTAACATTTAGTGGAATCTAGATGCATAAGCTAATTTGCTAGACTAGAGACTTAAGAGTTATGGCAAATTTTGATGTAGCGTGTTAAGAATATATGTGATATGATTTCACACTTAGGCATGTACAAGATAGGGAACACCTTTATGATAATCGAACCACTCGTAACTTTAATGGTTGGAACGAGCATTATCAAATCTTGATGGTAAAATCTTCTTTAAGGGGGGTAGATGAAACGATCCATCTTTTAGTAGTAACTCATGGGCACTTGGGCATACAAATAAACCTAGTGGGAAAAATGGTGAATGCATAGAGACACCGTAAAATAGATTACCGTTCACAATCATAATTGAAGTATTAAATTTTAGAGATGAAATTCTCTTTAAGGGGGGTATTTTGTAACACCCCGTACTTTCCAGTATTCGAGGGTCACTGTGTAACATAACTTTAGATGAATACAGACCAGCTTAAGCGAATATTCACGCGCTTTTAGTCTATACCCGACCATTGAAAGCAGTTCCCATCTACATACTAAGCCATCATCCAGTATTTTTCAAGATGGACCACCACATCATTAGAAAAACCTATTATTAGGATTTCAATTTCATTAATAGACAAATCTAACCAATCATCTTAGATTTAGAACCTCGGATCACGAGATTCACCGTTCATCGTGTCCATCTCACCCTATTTATCAAATTATCACCTGATCATGCAATTTAACCACCTGATTATGAGAATAACCATTAAGAATCCATTTAAAGTAGACTAGAAGCCTTAATAACCATTGATGATCAAATTTGAATGCAATCTAGCCATTCGATCGACGAGAATCCACAATTAAATACCAAGACCTAAAAGTATGGCCCACCTGAACATTTTCATCGGCCATACATTTGATCCCTTGCCCTAACTATCCTTGTTATAGAAATGGGTGGATTGGATTTACTGAAATGCCTCTATGGGCCTCACAAATCACTTATCGAACATAAAATCATCAAGTTGGGGCCACTTAGGCAATGAATCTACTTGATCTTTGGTCTAAAGTCTCAATTAGATCATTAGAACCATATGAATGGTGTAGATTTTTGAAACACGTCACGGTGGGTCCCATACTTGTGGTGCGGATACACCAGAGTGTGGTACACACGCTATGCACCTAACCTGCCAGCCCGGTCAAACATGGCTGACCCGAACAAATCTCGAAAAAGGAGAGGTTTTTCCACTCTTTCTTTCATTTTCCCGCCTACGGGCGTTCTTAAACAGAGGATGTCCATGTGTTGGTTGGTGGCCCACCATCAGGATCTGTTTGGACAATCTGAACCGTCCATCAAGTGTGGCTCTCAAGTTCAACCAAAACCCAACACTTTCGCATGTTGAAACCCACGAGCATGGGCACAGTTTTCGGTTGAACTGAGCTGGCGTTTCCTGCCCCTTCAAAACCCACCAATTGTGACCAATGCAGGCCACCTTGAGTCGATCCAAACCGTTCAGATTGTAGGCCTCTTAAATTTGTCTAGGATGGTGGACCCCACATGAAATTTGGCTCAAATGCACCCCACACGAGTGACACATTCTGAAAACATAAGCTATTTTTGCTGCCAAGCCGGCAATCCGCGTGCTTTCTCCCTTTTCCATCTTAGTCGTCCACCCTCGTGCTATCACATCTCTCCACTCATAGCAATGTAGTTTAGGGCTCCCTTAATACCAGGGAGAAACCAGCGGCCGATTTTTGCCTCTGACAACCGTACGTGAGGGTTGTTTTAAAGCCAACTAAATCCAGGCCATCTAATCCTCATCCAACGACTCTCGATGCATCTAGGGCATAATGTAGTGGGAGAAAAACATAAATACGAACGAGCTCCTCCCCTTTCTTTCGAAAACCCAAGAAAATTGTCTTTTTCTCCTTCCTTCGAACCCACCAACCCAAACGTCCTCCAACCTTCAAGTTCTTATTCCACAAGCTCCCTGGCAAGCATACGGACATTCCCCAACCATTGGATCAGAGAAAGAGGCAATGAGTGGCGTTCCACCATTATCATCGAAGTCTTCTTCCCCGGCGTAAGGACGCACTGAGACATGCTTAACTCGTCATTAACCTGGTTCGGTAAGTAAGAAGAGAAGTAGATAAGGAGGTGAAGAAGAAAGAAACAAAAAGAAAGAAGAAAAAAGAAGAAGATGAAGGAGTGCGATTATTCCACTGCACCAACACAACCCGACTCGTCCGAGCTATGGGCTGGGTCTGGCGTGTCGGGGCTGAGTCCACGCTCGCTCTGGCCATCCAAGAAAGGAGAAAAGCTGGGTGCAGGTTCGGTATATTCCAATCCTTGTGAAAGGCTAGTGAGAGAAGATGAGCATGTAAGAAGAAGAGAGGAGGCAACAAGATAGAGAGAGAAAGAGATAGAGAGAGAGAGAGAGTGTATGTGTGTGTGTGCACATTGTTGTACTAGCTCAACTCGAACCTTGTCGAGACTAGACCGAGTCAGGCTGCGCTTGGTGTTTGTTGTTGGATGTCCAGCATAGGAGAAAAAGAAGAGAGAGAGAGAGAGAGAGAGAGAGAGAGAGAACAAAGAAAAATGAGAGAGATTAGGGGCTGTTGCGGAACTACTATTGCAGTTGAGTTGACTCGACCATTTTCCTTGGGACCGAGTCAAGTAGGACCAATCGAGTCTAGCAAAAGGCTCCATGCCACAACTGATGTTAAAGTTCTAGTAAGAATCAAGCTCAGGCTAGTTTCGAAGCAAGCAAACCGTCCCTGAGTCGACTCGGTTCATTCCACCGAGTCTATCAGTGTGAGGAGCAAGATGAAGTAGAAGAGAGGAGAAATCATCATGTGGGCAAGATGGTCTTCGTCCAGCAACTTCAGGTTCGAAATCGTTTCCCTCTAATGCTCTTTTGAGTTCAAGAACCCATGTTGAGTTGCCTCAGCAAACCAATCAAGTCAACTTAGGTGAGTCAACACTTTCTTCTCGGACTAGACTCATTTCAATGTATTATTATCATTGTTACTACTATTTTTATTAGGATTACTAATATTAGATATAATTAGCCAATAATAGATTATTTATGCTCAGACTAGCTATTATAAATAAAATTGCAGTTATTAAATGGTAATGTCTTATTTATCGCTCTTATATATTATCATTAATAGTAGATTATAATATTAATTATCATCATAATGATTATTATTACTATGTTAGCTAATATAAATTATAACACTAATGATAATAATTATTTTGTGATTATTAAATTAACATTGTAATTGATTCTACACCAACTAGAGTTCAAATCCTAAAATCTAAATTTAGGATTAAACTCTAGGATGAAACCCTAATTCTACATCAAAACCCTAAAAATAAATAATTCTAACCCTAGGCTATAATCTTAACTCTAAATAGTGTGTAGAACTTGGATCTAATAGTACAATTTCATAATTTATGGTAGGATTCGATCATAAGGGCACACGCACTTCCTAACAACATTAGTGGGTGATTCGACTCGTAAGGTGATGATTTCTTCCCCTGGAGCTTTCCACTTTCCTATTAGTTCAAGTGATAGTTTCTGTTTTAATTTCAGTTGATAATTAATATCTGTATTACCTGCGCTAGTTGTTGGATTTGAATTCTAACTTATATGATCAACATTTATCTTGTATAAACATATGTATGTTGCACTTGTATACCTTCTCATACTTGTGGATTGCTTATGGAACTTAAACTGATACATCTATCAGTGGGAAACCTCACTTATAAATGTACATCTAGACTTGGGATATAACTTGATTGATTGTGACTATAATGGGCCCCCGACCTAGTGGCCATTTTACCTAAGTTGTTATGGACTTACCATCTCGCAGATCCTTGTGCCCTCTGTGACTTGATATGATATTTGCCATCTGCGGTTTCGATATGATACTTGCCCTTTGAGGATTTGAGTTGACATTTGCCCACGTGACATTGATATGATATTTGCCCTTTGCGGCTTTGATATGATATTTGCCCATTGTGGCTTTGATATGATACTTGCCCTCTATTGCTTTAAGTTGATATTTGCCCCACGCGGCATTGATATGATATTTGCCCATGTGGCTTTCATTTGATATTTTCCCTAAATGGCTTGATGGGATTATTTTTATATAATCATGCAATTGTAAGTTCCACTTATTTAAATACAACTGGTCACTAGTCGATGAGGTTACTATTAATCATCCCAATGTTAGAGTCTCATGAGCCGAGGATGGTGGTATGGTACAGTATGCTCGAGCTATCGGCCTACGCTGGGTGATGAGCCCCCCTTAATGACCTTTGAACTTTTTAAAATTTGCTGGTTGTGATCAGATTAATAATGGTTGGGCTAATCATGCATTCATAACATATAGGCGATGATGGGTGGTTAATTTTGGTTGTTGTAGCACGTGCCTTTAGCATAGTATTGGATCGCTAACACCCAAATCATTGACTATCAACCCACGTACATAATGTATGATGACTTGGTCACTATGCTTGTACGTGATCTAAGCATATGATGTGCTTCGCTAGTGACTAACCATATGCATGAGTGATGGCCCAAGTCCGACTAGATGAGCATCCTCAGGTAGATGTGCATTCACGCATCCATGCATTTAAACAAGACTGCATCATGTATTGTTTTTGATGCCTTATTTTTTAAAAGTATGCATGATTAACCCGGTGGTGTGTAATCTTAAGGGGAATTCACACTGAGTTTGTCACTCATGTCACGCCCCAAACTCGGAAAACGGGCTTACAAAATTTTTGATCACCGAATCCGGTGTCGACAGCCTCCATAGTGCCTCATTCTCAGATCCCGAGACTCATATGCCAAACTCCGATCCTGGGATCCTACAAGGAGGATTTGCAGTATGATTTTTTTTTTATAATGGAACATAACCACAAGCATAACCAAGTCACAAAACAACATCACAACATATCCACTATATCAAAAACTTTAAAGTACCATGCAGAAAGGGAAATACAGGATGATCAAAAGGCTCCAAAGTGATCTGATGAGCACTCCTGCCTCAGCGCTGCTACGATCTAACGTCACGTGCATGCAACGATCGTGCATAAGCTTATAAAAGCTTAAAGGGTGGTGTAAGTATGTGCGCAAGGCAAGTGCCAAGTATACAATATCAGAGTAATGCAGAAATATGCGGGTAAGTCCATGAATACTATCAGCCGTATCAAGGCTATGTGATGCAAGGCATGAATGCTATCGGCCATACCAGGACCATGCAATACGAGGCTTAGTAACCAAATGTCATATGCGAGATGCAAAACAAGCATGTCAGTCCTCATCAAGTATACATATCAGTACATTTTCTCTCTGGGATATCACCGGGGTCTAATACACTTCACACTGACTGCCGCCTCCCTAGCCACACAGCCTAGCAAGTGGAAGTGACCACACTATCTGCCTAACCAGTAGTCTGCCAATACCTACCCAGCTTGTCGATAATGGACTCATTTGCTAGCTGATGAAACTCAGCCTAGCTTACAACCCCCTCACTCGGGTGGATAAGGCCACACCCCCTTCCAACTGACCACGACACAGTAGGAGATACAGCCCACTGGTATTCGGTACTCCTGCGCTCGTGTATTTACTCGAATCTTTGCCTTGCACTCCCAAGACGCCTCATCCACACTATGATGGCCCCACTGCACCTTCACTAAGGGAATAACCTTCGTCCGGAGGACCTACTCCTTCCAATCGAGGATACGAACTAGCTGCTTAATGTAAGAAGTGTCCTCACGAACCTCCAATGGCTGCTAATCAATAACAGGAACGATGTCTGACCCACACTTCCTCAACATAGTGACATGAAAAATGTTGTGGACACCAGACAACTGCGATGGCAAGGCAAGCCGATAGGCCATGGCGCCAACGCAGCTAGTGATCTCGAAAGGTCCTATAAATCTCGGGGCAAGCTTGCCCTTCGCTCCAAAATGAACCACACCCTTCATGGGTGAGACCTTGAGATACACATGGTCCCCAACGGAAAACTCCAAGGGACGATGCCGATGATCAGCAAAACTCTTCTGCCAGCTCTGAGCTGTGCGCATCCTTTGCCTGATGATATCGATAGCCTCTCGGGACCTAGGAGACACTGCTCAGTCCAATAACTTGAAGATCTGCATGGTCTACCATATAATGCCTCAAAAGGAGCTATGCCAATGGTTGCCTGATAAATAACTGTTATTGCACGCGAACTCAGCTAATCTTAGGTGCTCGTCCCAACTACCAGGGAAATCAATCGCGCAAGCCTGAAACATATCCTCAAGGATCTAGTTGACCCTCTCGGTCTAGCCATCGGTCTACGAATGGTATGCGGTGCTGAGCTACAAATCAGTCTCCATCGCTCTCTAGAAGCTCTCCCAAAACTGAGACATAAACTTCGGATCTTAGTTTGAAACGATTGAGACAGGTACACCGTGCAGTCTCACGATCTCATCAACAAACAGCTTGGTGAGCCGATCCGCACGCCATGTTTCATGAATTGTAAAAAAATGAGTTGACTTCGTCAGACGGTCCGTGACAACCTAGATGGCATCATGACCGCGCTATGTCCTTGGCAAACCCATGACAAAATCAGTAAATATGTGCTCTCACTTTCACATCAGGATGCTCAACGGCTGCAATAGACTAAGGGGTCTCTGATGATCAACCATGACACACTGGCACGTGTCACACTTGGCCACAAAACTGGCTATCTGGCGCTTCATCTCTGCCCAAAAATACTGACGCCTCATATCACGAAACATCTTCGTTGAGCCAGGGTGATAGAGAACCTCGATCGATGTGCCTCGGTCATAAGATCTCGGCGTAACTGAGGAATATCCGGGACATATAATCAGCCTTTGAAGCAAAGTCCACCATCAGAAGCAATCTGCCAGTCTGACTGACTCTCAGATGTTACCTCAGCCTGATAACTCTACACTAACTCATCTGCCTGCTGAGCCTCGATCACCCTAGCGATAAGAGAGGGTTGAATCGACAAGCTCAATAGCTGAATGATAAAAGACTGTAAGCTGATCTCAAAGTCAAAAGTTGGCACAACCTCAAGCATCCTACACTCCTGAATCATCATGTGCGTCACCAGGCCTCGTGGTTGACGACTGAGGGCATCCACCACCACGTTCGCCTTGCCTGGGTGGTACTGAAGATCAAAATCATAGTCCTTCGGGATCTCCATCCAACGCTTTTGCCTCATGTTCAGCTCGGACTGAGAGAACAGATACCTCAAGCTCTTGTGGTCGGAGAAGAGCTCGAACCTCACCCCATAAAGATAGTGCCTCTACAACTTCAGTGCGAAGATAACTGCTGCCAGCTCCAAATCATGCATGGGGTACTTCAGCTCATGGACCTTGAGCTGGCAAGATGCATAAGCCACCGGCTTCCCGTGCTGCATCAGGACAACACCCAAGCCAACTCGCAAGGCATCGGTAAATACAACAAATCCATCACTCCCAGAGGGAAGAGTGAGGACAAGAGCGGATATGAGGCGGTCCTTCAGCTCCATAAATGCCTGCTCACAAGTGTCGCTCCAAACAAACTAGGCACCCTTCTGGGTCAACCTAGTCAATGGGGCTACAATACGAGATAATCCCTCAATGAAACGTCGGTAGTAGCCCGCCAAACCAAGGAAACTGAGGATCTCGGACATGTTCGTGGGCTGGCCCCACTGATGCACTGCATCAATCTTCAAGGGATCCATTGTAACACCCTGCCTCGTCACCACATGACCGAGGAACTTCACCTCCTCCTGCCATAACTCGCACTTCTTCAGCTTCGCGTAAAGCTGGTGTGCATGAAAGGTCTGCAAGGAAATCTCCATATGCTACTCATGCTCCTCACTGGTCCTTGAATATATCAGAATGTTGTCAATGAACACCACAACAAACTAGTTGAGATACGGACAAAAGACCTCGTTCATTAACTACATGAATATTGCAGGCGCATTTGTCAGTCCAAAGGACATGACCTGGAACTCAAAATGACCGTAGCGAGTCCTAAAGGCTGTCTTCGGGATATCCTCATCTCGGACCTAAACCTGATGATAACCAGACACAAGTCTATCTTTGAAAAGAATTGCACCTCCTGCAACTGATCAAACAAATCATTGATCCTCGAGAGCGAGTACTTGTTCTTGATCGTGACCTCGTTGTGCTCGCAGTAATCTACGTAAAGCCTCAATGAGCCATCCTTCTTCTTCATGACGAGTACCGGCGCTCCCCACGGTAAACTGGTCGGACGGATAAAGCCTAACTCACGTAACTCATCCAACTGCTTCTGCAGTTCCCGTAACTCTAACTGTGCCATACGATAAGGTGCCTTTGAAATAGGTGCTGTATCGGGCACGAGATCAATCTGGAACTCAGTGTGCCGATGAGGTGATAACCCCAAAATCTCTTGAAACATATCGGAAAAACTACAAACGATCAGCAGCTGGTCGATACTCAAAGCAACTGACTCCTCAACGGCATACAACAACAGGCAGGAAAGCTGCTCTCCTCTCGGTTTGGCAACAAACTGGAACTCTGGCACGCCTGGTATACAAAACGTGACTATGCTCACGAAGCAGTCCAATATATCGTGGTACTTAGCGAGCTAATCAATGCCCAGGATGACATCAAACTCGGACATCGGAAATACGAATAGGTCGGCAGGCAAAAAGATATCTCCAATCAGAATAGGGTAAGACGAGCAAAATCAGTCTAACACTATAGTCTTCCCTAAGGGCATCGATACTGACAAACACTCATGGGTAGACTCCATCGGTAAACCAGTCGATCAGCAGAAATCATCGGCTATAAAGGAATGCAATGCACCAGAATAAAATAATACACGTGCAATGCATGTAGAAACAGGGAGAGTACCCTCAACGACTCCTCTTGATGACTGAAGGTCCTGCTGGGCGGCATAAAATCTGTCTTGAGCCTGTCTTGAGAGGTGCGGAGTCCTCTCTAGGTCTTCGGCTTCTTCGCCGCCATTATGGCGGCACGATCTCGCCTCTAATCTTTGGGGAGGTCCTAGAGGCTGGTGCTACGGTCGCTGCTGCTGTTTTGGGGGCTATCGCGGAGGCTGATCGGTGCCCTCGACTGCTGCTGCTGTGGGGGCTATCGCGGAGGCTGATACGATGTCCTGTCCTACCGCACCCAAAGCAAGTACCTGAAAATGGGCCCAACAATGGTGCTGGGGGTGCCACTGTGCTCAGAATACTAGGTGGGTCGTGCGTTGCTGCTATGGATGATGCTGCTATTACGAGAGCTATTGGAGGGTGCCTTCCTCTTCTGATCTCCTCTTAAGTCATGGGCCCTCTGCAAACTAGCCCAATCTGACTCGTAGATCTGGGCCCTCGCCACAATCTTCTCAAACGTCAGAAGCATGTATCAGATCATACGACTCCTGAGAGTAGGACTGTAACACCCCGTACTTTCCAGTACTCGGGTGCTACCATGTAGAGTAATTTAATAAAAATATATATAAATAATGCAACCTAAATATATGTATTATGAAACGTATGTACTTGGTAGAGATTTAAAATTTCATGCTAAAATGATATGAACGTATTTAATGTATATAAATATTACAAAAATAATATTATAATAAATAAACATAACAAATAACAATTTCACGACATAAGATCAAATTTTAAATAATAATGTAGCATTGAATATTTATATGTATGTATGCATTAAAAAAAAAAAAAAAAATCATTAGATAATTTAACGGAATTGTATATTATTTAACAACATTATCAAATACAAATATAATTTTTATTAAATATGATACTTTATGATCTTCAATTCATTTTTTTTACATTATGAATTATTTATATTAATGAAAGTGTGAACAGCAGCATGAAATTAATAGCATGTAAACATTAGCATGATAATATTAGAAATTTATTTATATATGTGTGTGAGATTCTAAATATATTATAATTATAGGTAACATACAAGTATAACAAAAACATTATATTAATAACAGTATCTATTAGTAATATATGGCAAAAGCCTTACAAATGGACCATTACAATCTTTTAACCGTTGACGTACAATTTCGGGACAGTCCGACCGCCTGATCGTCGAGAATCCACAAATAGAGCGAAATTCAGAATATGGGCCCCACCTAGGTATTAGACATGCTTGATCCTTAATCAAGGACCCTTCTTAGAACCTCCAGAATGGATTTAACGGAGTGGATTTTATGTAAGCATCATGACGGACCCCACCACGAGTCGCGAGTGCACAGGAGGAATGTGCACTCGCTGTACACCAATTCGAAGAGCTCGGTCAGCAGCGGGCTAACCCGCCATTTCCATTATAAGAGAGATTTCTCTCTCTCTCTTCGTGTTGCCAGCCGACGGACAGGGTCCGTTTGCAACGTGTGGTGGCCCACCAGAAGGACCCACCTTGATGATCCAAACCATCCATCGGATTCACACAGAGGGCCCCACAAAAACCCACATCACCTTCCTCGTTGAAAGGCACCCACGTGCACACTACCCTTGCCAAAATCAAGCCCCACAAACACATGTTTCTAAAAATAGAAACCTGTCTCCACTTGCCCGCCAGCAGGGCGATCCGCGTGAGCCCTCATCTCGCAATCCCAGCCCTTCACCAAGGCAGATCTCAGCCATCCATTTCAAGTCACGTGAGCTAAGGCTTCTCATGAATAAACCGACACCAGGATCCGGTTTTCGCCCACTGTTTCTATAAGCGGTTTGGAGCAGCTAAAATCCCGACCGTTTGGTTTCCATCCAACGGTCCAAGTGGGACTAGGGTTTCCCATATGAAGGAGTGGATTGAGAGAAATCAGTCTGCTCATCCATTCTTGCAGGTGCAACCAGAAAATCGGCCGAAACCTACTCTAGCGAACCCACCACCCAAACGGTCCCCAAGCTTCAAAATCTTCATTCCACAAGCTTCCAGGGATCGATCTAAGACGTCCTCTAGCCTCGTTTCGAAGAAACATATGATCGTTCAAAAAAATGCCATTAATGGCCATCATCTTCCCTGCCGCTCCAACCCGAGCTAGACTCGGTTCGGGATGCTGTTTTCAAGCTCTCACCATCTGGTGATGGTGCAGAGAGAGGAGAGTGGAGAAAAGAAAGGAAGGAAAGAAAAGAGAGAGAGAGAGAAGAAGGAAGAGGAAGTGAGGAGGTGCGGTTGTTGCACCGCACCAACTCGCTGTGCGACTTGGTTGGGCTGACCAGGCCTCCATCTGAGCCCAGAACTCTGAGGGTTCCAGACTGAAAATGAGAGAAGAAAGGAGAAGAAAAGAGAGGAAGAAAAGAGGGAGAGAGAAGAGTATAGAGAGAGAGTTCGGTGGTGGAGTTGCACCACATCGCGGTCCGGATCGGATTCTTGACTCGGGTCGAGGTTAGGCAGGCCGGGTTTAGTCCACCTGGACTCACTGCTGGACATCCCAGCAGGGGGAAGAAGAAAGAGAGAGGAAGAAGAAAGGAGAAGAAGAAAGAAAAAAGAGAAAGTGAGAGGGAGATGGTGAGTTCGGGTAGCAACCCGACTTTCGGCTGAGCCGAGTTGGCTTGGGTCTGGTTCGGTCTAGGCTAGTTGCTGGGCATTCCCAGTGATGGAAGAAGAAAGCAGGAAAAGAAAGGGTAGGGAAGAAGAAGAAAAAGAGAGAGAAGAAAGATGAGAAACTTGAGGAAGGGCCGAGTCAACTCGGTTGGAACCGAGTCAGGGCCGAGTTCAGCTAGGCCAGCTAATGCTTGGGCCTAGTCCAGGCCTGGCTGAGGTCGAGTTGGGTCGACTCAGCTGAGTCGAGTCACGGAGTGGGTCTATGGCTCCAATGGAGGATGAGTTGAATTGCCAAGTCAATCTATGTGAGTAAACTCCCTCTCCCTAAGTAAGTTCCATGATTTATCATCTTCACTAGCATTACTACAATTATTGCAATATGATTAACCACTAGCAGGATAACCTTGCTAATAATAATTATTACAAAAGCTTGATATTAACAATTATCGTTATTGATTATAATGTTAGTATTGCTAGTATATATAAGTGGATAGCCCAAGGCTACTAGCACTAGAAACTATTTATCATTGTCCTTTTGGGATTGGTATATCACTCGTTAACATAATTATTGAGTATTAATCCCTATTATAGTATCAGTAGTAAATATTATATTGTTATGAATTATTTGAGAGATTATCAGTATTAGGTAATGTCGATACATGAACGTGAACTCACGGACCATCATTAATATTGCTGAATAAATACTCCTATCATGAATAATAATTGATCCATTGTACCATAATAATAATAATGATAAACTAGGATTCAAATCCTAGAACCTAAAGCCTATAACTAAACCCTAAGGTGAAAACCCTAATTCCACATTAAAATCCTAAGATAGATAACTTAAACCCTAGGTTATGATCTTAAGCCCTAGGTAGTTATTAGAACTTGAACCTAATTATACAAGTTCATGATTTGTGGTAGGATATATTTCTAAGGGCGCCAGCACTTAGCGACATGGGTAGGCGGTTCATAGTATAAGGTGATGATTCTTCCCCTTGAGCTTTCCATCTTCTCATTAGCTTAAGTTATAGTTTTTATTTAAATTCATAATTGATATCTCTCCTTATAATCACATGTGTTAGCTGATAGAAATTAAATTGCTGTCTTACATGCTTTATGATTTTCCTGTATAATTGTTCATGCTTGTGGATTATTTGTGGATTGCTTACGGAACCTAAACTGGTACATTAGTGGGAAATTCCTACGTATGAATGTACACCCATACTTGGGATGTAACTTGACTCTTTATGATCGTAATGGACCTTCGACTCGGTGGTTATTGAGTGGTGGTCTAGATGGATCATTGATGTGGGCCTACCATCCAGAGTTGTCGTGCTCAATGGTTTTCAAGGATGGTTTTCATTGTATGGTTTTGATATTCGCCCTATGTGGCATATTTTGATATTCGCCCTACGTGGTTTTATTTGATACTTTCCCTACATGGGTTCGATGTTTTATACTGTGCAACCATGCGATGGTAAGCCTCACATATTGTAATATGATTGGCCACTAGTCGATGGGTTTCCATTAAACATCCTAAGGTGGTAGCCTCATGAGCCAGGGATGGTGGAATGGGACACTATGCCTGAGCTGTCGGCCTACGCTGGGCCTTGTGCTCCCCGTAGTGACCTTTGAGCTTATTAAACCTGCTGGTTGTAATTGAATTAATAACGGATTGGCTAATCATGCATACATGGCATATCTCGATGACTTGGATCACTTTGCCCTGCGATTACGCTGAATGTTGCGCTTATGACCAGTCATTCGATTATGATGATGACCTGGATCTTCATGCCCCGCGATTACGCTGAATGTTGCACGATGACCACCACATCGCTTTATCTGGATGTTTTACCGGCACCGACCGTCCGGATGTTTTACCGGTCGACGATTGCATGGGGACCCGACCGGATGATGTTTCCCGGTTCGATGATCGCACGGATGAGCATCCCTGGCGATGATTGCATACTTCACGCATCCATGCACATAATAAGATTTGCATCATGTATTATTTTGTATGCTTTATTTTATAACTATGCTTACCTAATGCGGCGGTGTGTAATCTTGAGGGAGTTCACACTGAGTTGGCCACTCATCCATCAAATATATAACCGTACAGGTAGCGCAGTGGCTCCAACGACATTCATGTTCATATTGATGAGGAGCAGGCTATGGTTGATAAGGGTGCATGATTATATTTGCTAAGGGTTGCTACATGATTTCATATCTCAAATTTGTTGTAATTTACTTTATTTCACATGTAATATTATTTCATTTTGTAATTGTAAGAATGGGGACATTGGTTTGTATAAGTCATTATGGGCATTCTCTTGTATATTCTAAATGATAATGGAACTTTCCTTTATGCTTACTTGTCCATTCTACGCTCATCTGCTTACTCTGATAAAAGAAGGAAAAAAATATATATTTGACTATCCTTTAAGGTTAACACTCGGGTTTTTGGGAAACGGGTTGTGTACTCGGGTTCTGAAAATTCGGGTTGTTACAGTTGGTATCAGAGCATAGTTTGGACAAACTTGACCTTGGGAAATGATCTTATACAAGCCTTAAATGTCTCATTCAGGATATTTGAAATTAGAAATTGAACTCAGGATAATTTCCCTCAGACTTGGAAGAATGACTGTGAATATAGAGACCCAAATTTAGGTTCCCTTAGAAGTGACTTGGATGACAATATAAGATTCCATCTGAGCAAAGAACAATTTGAGAATGTAGAAATTCAAAACTTAGGTCCCCTCGAAGATTTTAAGTTTAGACATCGGAACTTAGAAGAAAAACTTTGATTTCTAGGTAAACCACCAAAACTACTATTTAAACTTAGAAATAAACTTAGGTTCCCTTAGAAATGGTTAAGGCAATCAATTGAATTAATGGTTAAGGTAATCAATTGAATTGATATGGAATCTCATTGGAATTAAGAGAAATTGAGAACATGCATAGAGACTTAAAATTTTAGATCCCTAGAAAAGTTGTTTGAATGGTCAAAGAACTTAGAAATAAACTTAGGACCCCTATGACATTTAGCTAATTGAACTCATGAAAAGTTCCCTCCCAAACATATGTTTTTCAGAACATAGATACTTCAAAATGTTAGGATCCCTGAAACATTGTTTTGATAACTCATAAGACTTAGAAATGAGTGCAGGTTCCCTTGAAAGATTTTAGGTTTAGACATTCAAACTTAAAAGTGAAAATTTTAGTTCTCTTATAAACTACCAAGATAGTTGTCTGAACTTAGAGACAAAAACTTCAGTCCTCTCGTAAACTATTAGAATAGTTGTCTGCACTTAGAAACTAAACCTGGGTATCACAAGAGAACAAATAGCCACTACAATGTACATAACACTAGACGGGGACATTCCTTATATTTGACTTCCAAGTGAACAATTTTGTTTTCTTTAAGAATGAATGATCTGAACTTTTCAAAAATCTCATTGGTAGAGGTAGCACCGTCACAACATTCAGCAAATAAAAAAATAAAAAAATAAAAAAAAAATAAAAAAAATAAAAAAAAATAAAAAAAAATGGACTTAGACATGTAGGAAATCCCTTGCCACCACATTGTAGATTAGAACGCACATAAGTATCCCCTAAACTAAAATAATCATGCTAGAAATTATAATTTAAATTCCCAAAGCATCTCAGTAGCTAGAAGTAATATTCCTCAAAATTTCCAGCACTTAGAATAGGCTAGGGGTGAAAAAAAAAATAATAAAATAAATAAATAAATAAAAATAAAAAAATCGGATTAAATTTCAACTCTAGGCTATGCATATTAGGAGTAAAATTTGAAATCCTAAGTGGGTTTAGAAATTTCCAACTTAGATTTCATTTAAAAACCTTGGCCTTAAGATTATGTGTTTAGACAATCAGAGTGCGCATTGGAAGCGTAATGGGCCACATAGTCCTGTTCATTACAAAAATAAATGGTTAAATGATATTTTCCATGAGTTTAGAATAATCAGGATCGGGACTGATGTAATCGTATGTGTGCGATGTGTACGCGGTTTGATTCGAACCCCATATCCTAGCAGATTCTAATGATCTCAATGCCCTGATCAGGCAGAAGATCGAGGTCTACCAGGATTAAGGATGGATACGGAAAATCCTCTGTTTTGCGTAGGCAAAGGATTGATGTATCGGGCTCAAACTTACTATGACCATCTATTTGTGATACCCTGAACGCTGAAAATTTTTTTGGTAATACACTTTGGACAGCTAGGGACTATCATTAGAAGTAAAAATAAATAAATAAATAAATAAATAAATAAATAAAGAGAAATGTAGAATATTAGCATTAGTGGTCACCCAACTCTCAGTAAATGCGATAGGATATTTGATGTAGATAGACCTTTAAGTAAATCCTTAAGAGTTGGTTAATGCTAGAACAGTTTCAAATGATTAGTAGAAATTAGTATACTAGATGCTTAAAGTATGTGGTACATTTAGGTGTGGCTTGTTAACAGTGTAGGACGAGATTACGCGAATGAGAAATAGAGTACGCTATTAGAACGAAATTACTATTTGTAATGTTAACGTTTAGAGATGCATATAACAAATCTCGGACGAGATTTCGCTAAGGGGGTAGATTGTAACACCCGTACTTTCCAGTACTTGCTACCATGTAGAGTAATTTAATAAAAATATATATAAATAATGCAACCTAAATATATGTATTATGAAACGTATGTACTTGGTAGAGATTTAAAATTTCATGCTAAAATGATATGAACGTATTTAATGTATATAAATATTACAAAAATAATATTATAATAAATAAACATAACAAATAACAATTTCACGACATAAGATCAAATTTTAAATAATAATGTAGCATTGAATATTTATATGTATGTATGCATTAAAAAAAAAAAAAAATCATTAGATAATTTAACGGAATTGTATATTATTTAACAAAATTATCAAATACAAATATAATTTTTATTAAATATGATACTTTATGATCTTCAATTCATTTTTTTTACATTATGAATTATTTATATTAATGAAAGTGTGAACAGCAGCATGAAATTAATAGCATGTAAACATTAGCATGATAATATTAGAAATTTATTTATATATGTGTGTGAGATTCTAAATATATTATAATTATAGGTAACATACAAGTATAACAAAAACATTATATTAATAACAGTATCTATTAGTAATATATGGCAAAAGCCTTACAAATGGACCATTACAATCTTTTAACCGTTGACGTACAATTTCGGGACAGTCCGACCGCCTGATCGTCGAGAATCCACAAATAGAGCGAAATTCAGAATATGGGCCCCACCTAGGTATTAGACATGCTTGATCCTTAATCAAGGACCCTTCTTAGAACCTCCAGAATGGATTTAACGGAGTGGATTTTATGTAAGCATCATGACGGACCCCACCACGAGTCGCGAGTGCACAGGAGGAATGTGCACTCGCTGTACACCAATTCGGAGAGCTCGGTCAAGAATGGCCGGCGATCCGCCATTTCCATTATAAGAGAGATTTCTCTCTCTCTCTTCGTGTTGCCAGCCGACGACGGACGGTCCGTTTGCAACGTGTGGTGGCCCACCAGAAGGACCCACCTTGATGATCCAAACCATCCATCGGATTCACACAGAGGGCCCCACAAAAACCCACATCACCTTCCTCGTTGAAAGGCACCCACGTGCACACTACCCTTGCCAAAATCAAGCCCCACAAACACATGTTTCTAAAAATAGAAACCTGTCTCCACTGCCCGCCAGCAGGGCGATCCGCGTGAGCCCTCATCTCGCAATCCCAGCCCTTCACCAAGGCAGATCTCAGCCATCCATTTCAAGTCACGTGAGCTAAGGCTTCTCATGAATAAACCGACACCAGGATCCGGTTTTCGCCCACTGTTTCTATAAGCGGTTTGGAGCAGCTAAAATCCCGACCGTTTGGTTTCCATCCAACGGTCCCAAGTGGGACTAGGGTTTCCCATATGAAGGAGTGGATTGAGAGAAATCAGTCTGCTCATCCATTCTTGCAGGTGCAACCAGAAAATCGGCCGAAACCTACTCTAGCGAACCCACCACCCAAACGGTCCCCAAGCTTCAAAATCTTCATTCCACAAGCTTCCGGGGATCGATCTAAGACGTCCTCTAGCCTCGTTTCGAAGAAACATATGATCGTTCAAAAAATGCCATTAATGGCCATCATCTTCCTCGCTGGCTCCAACCCGAGCTAGACTCGGTTCGGATGTTTTAAGCTCTCACCATCCGGTGATGGTGCGAGAGAGAGAGAGTGGAGAAAAGAAAGGAAGGAAAGAAAAGAGAGAGAGAGAGAGAAGGAAGAGGAAGTGAGGAGGTGCGGTTGTTGCAGCCGCACCAACTCGCTATGCGACTTGGTTGGGCTGACCAGGCCTCCATCTGAGCCCAGAACTCTGAGGGTTCCAGACTGAAAATGAGAGAAGAAAGGAGAAGAAAAGAGAGGAAGAAAAGAGGGAGAGAGAAGAGTATAGAGAGAGAGTTCGGTGGTGGAGTTGCACCACATCGCGGTCAGCAGACTGAGTTCTTTGACTCGGGTCGGGTTAGGCGGTGGGTTTAGTCCACTGGACTCATCACTTGGACATCCCAAATAGGGAAGAAGAAAGAGAGAGGAAGAAGAAAGGAGAAGAAGAAAGAAAAAAGAGAAAGTGAGAGGGAGATGGTGAGTTCGGGTAGCAACCCGACTCGCTGCTGAGCCGAGTTGGCTTGGGTCTGGTTCGGTCTAGGCTAGTTGCTGGGCATTCCCAGTGATGGAAGAAGAAAGCAGGAAAAGAAAGGGTAGGGAAGAAGAAGAAAAAGAGAGAGAAGAAAGATGAGAAACTTGAGGAAGGGCCGAGTCAACTCGGTTGGAACCGAGTCAGGGCCGAGTTCAGCTAGGCCAGCTAATGCTTGGGCCTAGTCCAGGCCTGGCTGAGGTCGAGTTGGGTCGACTCAGCTGAGTCGAGTCACGGAGTGGGTCTATGGCTCCAATGGAGGATGAGTTGAATTGCCAAGTCAATCTATGTGAGTAAACTCCCTCTCCCTAAGTAAGTTCCATGATTTATCATCTTCACTAGCATTACTACAATTATTGCAATATGATTAACCACTAGCAGGATAACCTTGCTAATAATAATTATTACAAAAGCTTGATATTAACAATTATCGTTATTGATTATAATGTTAGTATTGCTAGTATATATAAGTGGATAGCCCAAGGCTACTAGCACTAGAAACTATTTATCATTGTCCTTTTGGGATTGGTATATCACTCGTTAACATAATTATTGAGTATTAATCCCTATTATAGTATCAGTAGTAAATATTATATTGTTATGAATTATTTGAGAGATTATCAGTATTAGGTAATGTCGATACATGAACGTGAACTCACGGACCATCATTAATATTGCTGAATAAATACTCCTATCATGAATAATAATTGATCCATTGTACCATAATAATAATAATGATAAACTAGGATTCAAATCCTAGAACCTAAAGCCTATAACTAAACCCTAAGGTGAAAACCCTAATTCCACATTAAAATCCTAAGATAGATAACTTAAACCCTAGGTTATGATCTTAAGCCCTAGGTAGTTATTAGAACTTGAACCTAATTATACAAGTTCATGATTTGTGGTAGGATATATTTCTAAGGGCGCCAGCACTTAGCGACATGGGTAGGCGGTTCATAGTATAAGGTGATGATTCTTCCCCTTGAGCTTTCCATCTTCTCATTAGCTTAAGTTATAGTTTTTATTTAAATTCATAATTGATATCTCTCCTTATAATCACATGTGTTAGGCCGATAGAAATTAAATTGTTTGTCTTACATGCTTTATGATTTTCTGTATAATTGTTCATGCTTGTGGATTATTTGTGGATTGCTTACGAACCTAAACTGGGTACATTAGTGGGAAATTCCTACGTATGAATGTACACCCATACTTGGGATGTAACTTGACTCTTTATGATCGTAATGGACCTTCGACTCGGTGGTTATTGAGTGGTGGTCTAGATGGATCATTGATGTGGGCCTACCATCCAGAGTTGTCGTGCTCAATGGTTTTCAAGGATGGTTTTCATTGTATGGTTTTGATATTCGCCCTATGTGGCATATTTTGATATTCGCCCTACGTGGTTTTATTTGATACTTTCCCTACATGGGTTCGATGTTTTATACTGTGCAACCATGCGATGGTAAGCCTCACATATTGTAATATGATTGGCCACTAGTCGATGGGTTTCCATTAAACATCCTAAGGTGGTAGCCTCATGAGCCGTGGGATGGTGGAATGGGACACTATGCTCGAGTGTGTCGGCCTACGCCGGGCCTTGTGCTCCCGTAGTGACCTTTGAGCTTATTAAACCCGCTTGGTTGTAATTGAATTAATAACGGATTGGCTAATCATGCATACATGGCATATCTCGATGACTTGGATCACTTTGCCTGCGATTACGCCGAATGTTGCGCTTATGACCAGGTCATTCGATTATGATGATGACTGATCTTCATGCCCCGCGATTACGCTGAATGTTGCGCTGATGACCAGTCACATCGCTCTGTCTGGATGTTTTACCCGGAGCACCGACCGTCCGGATGTTTTACCCGGGTCGACGATTGCATGGGGACCCGACCGGATGATGTTTCCCAGGTTCGATGATCGCACGGATGAGCATCCCCGGGGCGATGATTGCATACTTCACGCATCCATGCACATAATAAGATTTGCATCATGTATTATTTTGTATGCTTTATTTTATAACTATGCTTACCTAATGCGGCGGTGTGTAATCTTGAGGGGAGTTCACACTGAGTTGGCCACTCATCCATCAAATATATAACCGCATACTGGTAAGTGCAGTGGCTCCAACGACATTCATGTTCATATTGATGAGGAGCAGGCTATGGTTGATAAGGGTGCATGATTATATTTGCTAAGGGTTGCTACAGGATTTCATATCTCAAATTTGTTGTAATTTACTTTATTTCACATGTAATATTATTTCATTTTGTAATTGTAAGAATGGGGACATTGGTTTGTATAAGTCATTATGGGCATTCTCTTGTATATTCTAAATGATAATGGAACTTTCCTTTATGCTTACTTGTCCATTCTACGCTCATCTCGCTTACTCTCGATAAAAGAAGGAAAAAAATATATATTTGACTATCCTTTAAGGTTAACACTCGGGTTTTTGGGAAACGGGTTGTGTACTCGGGTTCTGAAAATTCGGGTTGTTACAGTTGGTATCAGAGCATAGTTTGGACAAACTTGACCTTGGGAAATGATCTTATACAAGCCTTAAATGTCTCATTCAGGATATTTGAAATTAGAAATTGAACTCAGGATAATTTCCCTCAGACTTGGAAGAATGATTGTGAATATAGAGACCCAAACTTAGGTTCCCTTAGAAGTGACTTGGATGACAATATAAGATTCCATCTGAGCAAAGAACAATTTGAGAATGTAGAAATTCAAAACTTAGGTCCCCTCGAAGATTTTAAGTTTCGACATCGGAACTTAGAAGAAAAACTTTGATTTCTAGGTAAACCACCAAAACTACTATTTAAACTTAGAAATAAACTTAGGTTCCCTTAGAAATGGTTAAGGTAATCAATTGAATTAATGGTTAAGGTAATCAATTGAATTGATATGGAATCTCATTGGAATTAAGAGAAATTGAGAACATGCATAGAGACTTAAAATTTTAGATCCCTAGAAAAGTTGTTTGAATGGTCAAAGAACTTAGAAATAAACTTAGGACCCCTATGACATTTAGCTAATTGAACTCATGAAAAGTTCCCTCCCAAACATATGTTTTTCAGAACATAGATACTTCAAAATGTTAGGATCCCTGAAACATTGTTTTGATAACTCATAAGACTTAGAAATGAGTGCAGGTTCCCTTGAAAGATTTTAGGTTTAGACATTCAAACTTAAAAGTGAAAATTTTAGTTCTCTTATAAACTACCAAGATAGTTGTCTGAACTTAGAGACAAAAACTTCAGTCCTCTCGTAAACTATTAGAATAGTTGTCTGCACTTAGAAACTAAACCTGGGTATCACAAGAGAACAAATAGCCACTACAATGTACATAACACTAGACGGGGACATTCCTTATATTTGACTTCCAAGTGAACAATTTTGTTTTCTTTAAGAATGAATGATCTGAACTTTTCAAAAATCTCATTGGTAGAGGTAGCACCGTCACAACATTCAGCAAATAAAAAAATAAAAAATAAATAAAAAAAATAAAAAAAAATAAAAAAAAATGGACTTAGACATGTAGGAAATCCCTTGCCACCACATTGTAGATTAGAACGCACATAAGTATCCCCTAAACTAAAATAATCATGCTAGAAATTATAATTTAAATTCCCCAAAGCATCTCAGTAGCTAGAAGTAATATTCCTCAAAATTTCCAGCACTTAGAATAGGCTAGGGGTGAAAAAAAATAATAATAAAATAAATAAATAAATAAAAATAAAAAAATCGGATTAAATTTCAACTCTAGGCTATGCATATTAGGAGTAAAATTTGAAATCCTAAGTGGGTTTAGAAATTTCCAACTTAGATTTCATTTAGAAACCTTGGCCTTAAGATTATGTGTTTAGACAATCAGAGTGCGCATTGGAAGCGTAATGGGCCACATAGTCCTGTTCATTACAAAAATAAATGGTTAAATGATATTTTCCATGAGTTTAGAATAATCAGGATCAGGGACTGATGTAATCGTATGTGTGCGATGTGTACGCGGTTTGATTCGAACCCCATATCCTAGCAGATTCTAATGATCTCAATGCCCTGATCAGGCAGAAGATCGAGGTCTACCAGGATTAAGGATGGATACGGAAAATCCTCTGTTTTGCGTAGGCAAAGGATTGATGTATCGGGCTCAAACTTACTATGACCATCTATTTGTGATACCCTGAACGCTGAAAATTTTTTTGGTAATACACTTTGGACAGCTAGGGACTATCATTAGAAGTAAAAATAAATAAATAAATAAATAAATAAATAAATAAAGAGAAATGTAGAATATTAGCATTAGTGGTCACCCAACTCTCAGTAAATGCGATAGGATATTTGATGTAGATAGACCTTTAAGTAAATCCTTAAGAGTTGGTTAATGTTAGAACAGTTTCAAATGATTAGTAGAAATTAGTATACTAGATGCTTAAAGTATGTGGTACATTTAGGTGTGGCTTGTTAACAGTGTAGGACGAGATTACGCGAATGAGAAATAGAGTACGCTATTAGAACGAAATTACTATTTGTAATGTTAACGTTTAGAGATGCATATAACAAATCTCGGGACGAGATTTCGGTTAAGGGGGGTAGATTGTAACACCCCGTACTTTCCAGTACTCGGGTGCTACCATGTAGAGTAATTTAATAAAAATATATATAAATAATGCAACCTAAATATATGTATTATGAAACGTATGTACTTGGTAGAGATTTAAAATTTCATGCTAAAATGATATGAACGTATTTAATGTATATAAATATTACAAAAATAATATTATAATAAATAAACATAACAAATAACAATTTCACGACATAAGATCAAATTTTAAATAATAATGTAGCATTGAATATTTATATGTATGTATGCATTAAAAAAAAAAAAAATCATTAGATAATTTAACGGAATTGTATATTATTTAACAAAATTATCAAATACAAATATAATTTTTATTAAATATGATACTTTATGATCTTCAATTCATTTTTTTTACATTATGAATTATTTATATTAATGAAAGTGTGAACAGCAGCATGAAATTAATAGCATGTAAACATTAGCATGATAATATTAGAAATTTATTTATATATGTGTGTGAGATTCTAAATATATTATAATTATAGGTAACATACAAGTATAACAAAAACATTATATTAATAACAGTATCTATTAGTAATATATGGCAAAAGCCTTACAAATGGACCATTACAATCTTTTAACCGTTGACGTACAATTTCGGGACAGTCCGACCGCCTGATCGTCGAGAATCCACAAATAGAGCGAAATTCAGAATATGGGCCCCACCTAGGTATTAGACATGCTTGATCCTTAATCAAGGACCCTTCTTAGAACCTCCAGAATGGATTTAACGGAGTGGATTTTATGTAAGCATCATGACGGACCCCACCACGAGTCGCGAGTGCACAGGAGGAATGTGCACTCGCTGTACACCAATTCGGAGAGCTCGGTCAGCAGCGGGCTGACCCGCCATTTCCATTATAAGAGAGATTTCTCTCTCTCTCTTCGTGTTGCCAGCCGACGGACAGGGTCCGTTTGCAACGTGTGGTGGCCCACCAGAAGGACCCACCTTGATGATCCAAACCATCCATCGGATTCACACAGAGGGCCCCACAAAAACCCACATCACCTTCCTCGTTGAAAGGCACCCACGTGCACACTACCCTTGCCAAAATCAAGCCCCACAAACACATGTTTCTAAAAATAGAAACCTGTCTCCACTGCCCGCCAGCAGGGCGATCCGCGTGAGCCCTCATCTCGCAATCCCAGCCCTTCACCAAGGCAGATCTCGACCATCCATTTCAAGTCACGTGAGCTAAGGCTTCTCATGAATAAACCGACACCAGGATCCTTTTCGCCCACTGTTTCTATAAGCGGTTTGGAGCAGCTAAAATCCCGACCGTTTGGTTTCCATCCAACGGTCCAAGTGGGACTAGGGTTTCCCATATGAAGGAGTGGATTGAGAGAAATCAGTCTGCTCATCCATTCTTGCAGGTGCAACCAGAAAATCGGCCGAAACCTACTCTAGCGAACCCACCACCCAAACGGTCCCCAAGCTTCAAAATCTTCATTCCACAAGCTTCCGGGATCGATCTAAGACGATCCTCTAGCCTCGTTTCGAAGAAACATATGATCGTTCAAAAAATGCCATTAATGGCCATCATCTTCCCCGGCTCCAACCCGAGCTAGACTCGGTTCGGGATGTTGTTTTCAAGCTCTCACCATCGGTGATGGTGCGAGAGAGAGAGAGTGGAGAAAAGAAAGGAAGGAAAGAAAAGAGAGAGAGAGAGAAGGAAGAGGAAGTGAGGAGGTGCGGTTGTTGCACTGCACTCAACTCATTGCGACTTGGTTGGGCGACAGGGCCTCCATCCGAGCCCGGAACTCGAGGGTTCCAGGGCTGAAAATGAGAGAAGAAAGGAGAAGAAAAGAGAGGAAGAAAAGAGGGAGAGAGAAGAGTATAGAGAGAGAGTTCGGTGGTGGAGTTGCACCACATCGCGGTCGGCCAGATCGGGAGTTCTTGACTCGGGTCGGGTTGGGGCGGTGGGTTTAGTCCACTGGACTCACTTCTTGGACATCCCGGCGGGGGAAAGAAGAAGAAAGAGAGAAGAAGAAGAAGGGAGAAGAAGAAAGAAAAAAGAAAGTGAGAGGGAGATGGTGAGTTCGGGTAGCAACCCGACTCATTTCTTGGCCGAGTTGGCTTGGGTCCGTTCGGTCTAGGCTAGTTCTTTGGGCATTCCCGGTGATGGAAGAAGAAAGCAAGAAAAGAAAGGGTAGGGAAGAAGAAGAAAAAGAGAGAAGAAAGATGAGAAACTTGAGGAAGGGCCGAGTCAACTCGGTTGGAACCGAGTCAGGGCCGAGTTCAGCTAGGCCAGCTAATGCTTGGGCCTAGTCCAGGCCTGGCGAGGTCGAGTTGGGTCGACTCAGCAGTCGAGTCACGGAGTGGGTCTATGGCTCCAATGGAGGATGAGTTGAATTGCCAAGTCAATCTATGTGAGTAAACTCCCTCTCCTAAGTAAGTTCCATGATTTATCATCTTCACTAGCATTACTACAATTATTGCAATATGATTAACCACTAGCAGGATAACCTTGCTAATAATAATTATTACAAAAGCTTGATATTAACAATTATCGTTATTGATTATAATGTTAGTATTGCTAGTATATATAAGTGGATAGCCCAAGGCTACTAGCACTAGAAACTATTTATCATTGTCCTTTTGGGATTGGTATATCACTCGTTAACATAATTATTGAGTATTAATCCCTATTATAGTATCAGTAGTAAATATTATATTGTTATGAATTATTTGAGAGATTATCAGTATTAGGTAATGTCGATACATGAACGTGAACTCACGGACCATCATTAATATTCTTGAATAAATACTCCTATCATGAATAATAATTGATCCATTGTACCATAATAATAATAATGATAAACTAGGATTCAAATCCTAGAACCTAAAGCCTATAACTAAACCCTAAGGTGAAAACCCTAATTCCACATTAAAATCCTAAGATAGATAACTTAAACCCTAGGTTATGATCTTAAGCCCTAGGTAGTTATTAGAACTTGAACCTAATTATACAAGTTCATGATTTGTGGTAGGATATATTTCTAAGGGCGCCAGCACTTAGCGACATGGGTAGGCGGTTCATAGTATAAGGTGATGATTCTTCCCCTTGAGCTTTCCATCTTCTCATTAGCTTAAGTTATAGTTTTTATTTAAATTCATAATTGATATCTCTCCTTATAATCACATGTGTTAGCTGATAGAAATTAAATTGCTGTCTTACATGCTTTATGATTTTCCTGTATAATTGTTCATGCTTGTGGATTATTTGTGGATTGCTTACGGAACCTAAACTGGTACATTAGTGGGAAATTCCTACGTATGAATGTACACCCATACTTGGGATGTAACTTGACTCTTTATGATCGTAATGGACCTTCGACTCGGTGGTTATTGAGTGGTGGTCTAGATGGATCATTGATGTGGGCCTACCATCCAGAGTTGTCGTGCTCAATGGTTTTCAAGGATGGTTTTCATTGTATGGTTTTGATATTCGCCCTATGTGGCATATTTTGATATTAGCCCTACGTGGTTTTATTTGATACTTTCCTACATGGGTTCGATGTTTTATACTGTGCAACCATGCGATGGTAAGCCTCACATATTGTAATATGATTGGCCACTAGTCGATGGGTTTCCATTAAACATCCTAAGGTGGTAGCCTCATGAGCCAGGGATGGTGGAATGGGACACTATGCCTGAGATTGTCGGCCTACGCCGGGCCTTGTGCTCCCCGTAGTGACCTTTGAGCTTATTAAACCTGCTGGTTGTAATTGAATTAATAACGGATTGGCTAATCATGCATACATGGCATATCTCGATGACTTGGATCACTTTGCCCTGCGATTACGCTGAATGTTGCGCTTATGACCAGTCATTCGATTATGATGATGACCTGGATCTTCATGCCCCGCGATTACGCTGAATGTTGCCGATGACCGATCACATCGCTCTCTGGATGTTTTACCGGGGCACCGAACCGTCCGGATGTTTTACCCGGGTCGACGATTGCATGGGGACCCGACTGGATGATGTTTCCCAGGTTCGATGATCGCACGGATGAGCATCCCCGGGGCGATGATTGCATACTTCACGCATCCATGCACATAATAAGATTTGCATCATGTATTATTTTGTATGCTTTATTTTATAACTATGCTTACCTAATGCGGCGGTGTGTAATCTTGAGGGGAGTTCACACTGAGTTGGCCACTCATCCATCAAATATATAACCGTACAGGTAGCACAGGTGGCTCCAACAACATTCATGTTCATATTGATGAGGAGCGGGCTATGGTTGATAAGGGTGCATGATTATATTTGCTAAGGGTTGCTACAGGATTTCATATCTCAAATTTGTTGTAATTTACTTTATTTCACATGTAATATTATTTCATTTTGTAATTGTAAGAATGGGGACATTGGTTTGTATAAGTCATTATGGGCATTCTCTTGTATATTCTAAATGATAATGGAACTTTCCTTTATGCTTACTTGTCCATTCTACGCTCATCTCACTCGATAAAAGAAGGAAAAAAATATATATTTGACTATCCTTTAAGGTTAACACTCGGGTTTTGGGAAACGGGTTGTGTACTCGGGTTACGAAAATTCGGGTTATTCTGATTAGTATCGAGCATAGTTTGGACAAACTTGACCTTGGGAAATGATCTTATACAAGCCTTAAATGTCTCATTCGGGATATTTGAAATTAGAAATTGAACTCAGGATAATTTCCCTCAGACTTGGAAGAATGACTGTGAATATAGAGACCCAAATTTAGGTTCCCTTAGAAGTGACTTGGATGACAATATAAGATTCCATCTGAGCAAAGAACAATTTGAGAATGTAGAAATTCAAAACTTAGGTCCCCTCGAAGATTTTAAGTTTAGACATCGGAACTTAGAAGAAAAACTTTGATTTCTAGGTAAACCACCAAAACTACTATTTAAACTTAGAAATAAACTTAGGTTCCCTTAGAAATGGTTAAGGTAATCAATTGAATTAATGGTTAAGGTAATCAATTGAATTGATATGGAATCTCATTGGAATTAAGAGAAATTGAGAACATGCATAGAGACTTAAAATTTTAGATCCCTAGAAAAGTTGTTTGAATGGTCAAAGAACTTAGAAATAAACTTAGGACCCCTATGACATTTAGCTAATTGAACTCATGAAAAGTTCCCTCCCAAACATATGTTTTGAGAACATAGATACTTCAAAGTGTTAGGATCCTTGAACATTGTTTTGATAACTCATAGGACTTAGAAATGAGTGTAGGTTCCCTTGAAAAATTTTAGGTTTAAACATTCAAACTTAGAAGTGAAAATTTTAGTTCTCTTATAAACTACCAAGATAGTTGTCGAACTTAGAGACAAAAACTTGATCCTCTAAACTATTAGAATAGTTATGCACTTAGAAACTAAACACGGTATCACAAGAGAACAAATAGCCACTACAATGTACATAACACTAGACGGGGACATTCCTTATATTTAACTTCCAAGTGAACAATTTTGTTTTCTTTAAGAATGAATGATCTGAACTTTTCAAAAATCTCATTGGTAGAGGTAGCACCGTCACAACATTCAAATAAAAAAATAAAAAAATAAAAAAAAAAAAAAAAAAATAAAAAAAAATAAAAAAAAATGGACTTAGACATGTAGGAAATCCCTTGCCACCACATTGTAGATTAGAACGCACATAAGTATCCCCTAAACTAAAATAATCATGCTAGAAATTATAATTTAAATTCCCCAAAGCATCTCAGTAGCTAGAAGTAATATTCCTCAAAATTTCCAGCACTTAGAATAGGCTAGGGGTGAAAAAAAAAAAAAATAAATAAATAAATAAATAAAAATAAAAAAATCGGATTAAATTTCAACTCTAGGCTATGCATATTAGGAGTAAAATTTGAAATCCTAAGTGGGTTTAGAAATTTCCAACTTAGATTTCATTTAGAAACCTTGGCCTTAAGATTATGTGTTTAGACAATCAGAGTGCGCATTGGAAGCGTAATGGGCCACATAGTCCTGTTCATTACAAAAATAAATGGTTAAATGATATTTTCCATGAGTTTAGAATAATCAGGATCAGGGACTGATGTAATCGTATGTGTGCGATGTGTACGCGGTTTGATTCGAACCCCATATCCTAGCAGATTCTAATGATCTCAATGCCCTGATCAGGCAGAAGATCGAGGTCTACCAGGATTAAGGATGGATACGGAAAATCCTCTGTTTTGCGTAGGCAAAGGATTGATGTATCGGGCTCAAACTTACTATGACCATCTATTTGTGATACCCTGAACGCTGAAAATTTTTTGGTAATACACTTTGGACAGCTAGGGACTATCATTAGAAGTAAAAATAAATAAATAAATAAATAAATAAATAAATAAAGAGAAATGTAGAATATTAGCATTAGTGGTCACCCAACTCTCAGTAAATGCGATAGGATATTTGATGTAGATAGACCTTTAAGTAAATCCTTAAGAGTTGGTTAATCTTAGAACAGTTTCAAATGATTAGTAGAAATTAGTATACTAGATGCTTAAAGTATGTGGTACATTTAGGTGTGGCTTGTTAACAGTGTAGGACGAGATTACGCGAATGAGAAATAGAGTACGCTATTAGAACGAAATTACTATTTGTAATGTTAACGTTTAGAGATGCATATAACAAATCTCGGACGAGATTTCGGTTAAAAGTAGATTGTAACACCCCGTACTTTCCAGTACTCGGTGCTACCATGTAGAGTAATTTAATAAAAATATATATAAATAATGCAACCTAAATATATGTATTATGAAACGTATGTACTTGGTAGAGATTTAAAATTTCATGCTAAAATGATATGAACGTATTTAATGTATATAAATATTACAAAAATAATATTATAATAAATAAACATAACAAATAACAATTTCACGACATAAGATCAAATTTTAAATAATAATGTAGCATTGAATATTTATATGTATGTATGCATTAAAAAAAAAAAATCATTAGATAATTTAACGGAATTGTATATTATTTAACAAAATTATCAAATACAAATATAATTTTTATTAAATATGATACTTTATGATCTTCAATTCATTTTTTTTACATTATGAATTATTTATATTAATGAAAGTGTGAACAACAGCATGAAATTAATAGCATGTAAACATTAGCATGATAATATTAGAAATTTATTTATATATGTGTGTGAGATTCTAAATATATTATAATTATAGGTAACATACAAGTATAACAAAAACATTATATTAATAACAGTATCTATTAGTAATATATGGCAAAAGCCTTACAAATGGACCATTACAATCTTTTAACCGTTGACGTACAATTTGGAATGATCAAATAGCTTTGATCGTCGAGAATCCACAAATAGAGCGAAATTCAGAATATGGGCCCCACCTAGGTATTAGACATGCTTGATCCTTAATCAAGGACCCTTCTTAGAACCTCCAGAATGGATTTAACGGAGTGGATTTTATGTAAGCATCATGACGGACCCCACCACGAGTCGCGAGTGCACAGGAGGAATGTGCACTCGCTGTACACCAATTCGGAGAGCTCGGTCAGCAGCGGGCTGACCCGCCATTTCCATTATAAGAGATTTCTCTCTCTCTCTTCGTGTTGCCAGCCGACGGACAGGGTCCGTTTGCAACGTGTGGTGGCCCACCAGAAGGACCCACCTTGATGATCCAAACCATCCATCGGATTCACACAGAGGGCCCCACAAAAACCCACATCACCTTCCTCGTTGAAAGGCACCCACGTGCACACTACCCTTGCCAAAATCAAGCCCCACAAACACATGTTTCTAAAAATAGAAACCTGTCTCCACTGCCCGCCAGCAGGGCGATCCGCGTGAGCCCTCATCTCGCAATCCCAGCCCTTCACCAAGGCAGATCTCAGCCATCCATTTCAAGTCACGTGAGCTAAGGCTTCTCATGAATAAACCGACACCAGGATCCGGTTTTCGCCCACTGTTTCTATAAGCGGTTTGGAGCAGCTAAAATCCCGACCGTTTGGTTTCCATCCAACGGTCCAAGTGGGACTAGGGTTTCCCATATGAAGGAGTGGATTGAGAGAAATCAGTCTGCTCATCCATTCTTGCAGGTGCAACCAGAAAATCGGCCGAAACCTACTCTAGCGAACCCACCACCCAAACGGTCCCCAAGCTTCAAAATCTTCATTCCACAAGCTTCCAGGGATCGATCTAAGACGTCCTCTAGCCTCGTTTCGAAGAAACATATGATCGTTCAAAAAAATGCCATTAATGGCCATCATCTTCCCTGCCGCTCCAACCCGAGCTAGACTCGGTTCGGGATGCTGTTTTCAAGCTCTCACCATCTGGTGATGGTGCAGAGAGAGGAGAGTGGAGAAAAGAAAGGAAGGAAAGAAAAGAGAGAGAGAGAGAAGAAGGAAGAGGAAGTGAGGAGGTGCGGTTGTTGCACCGCACCAACTCGCTGTGCGACTTGGTTGGGCTGACCAGGCCTCCATCTGAGCCCAGAACTCTGAGGGTTCCAGACTGAAAATGAGAGAAGAAAGGAGAAGAAAAGAGAGGAAGAAAAGAGGGAGAGAGAAGAGTATAGAGAGAGAGTTCGGTGGTGGAGTTGCACCACATCGCGGTCAACGGTGAGTTCTTGACTCGGGTCGAGGTGGGGCAGTGGGTTTAGTCCACTGGACTCAGCTTGGACATCCCGGCGGGGGGGAAGAAGAAAGAAGAGAGAGGAAGAAGAAAGGAGAAGAAGAAAAAAAAGAGAAAGTGAGAGGGAGATGGTGAGTTCGGGTAGAACCCGACTCAGATCATTTCTTGGCCGAGTTGGCTTGGGTGCAGTTCGGTCTAGGCTAGTTCTTTGGGCATTCCCGGTGATGGAAGAAGAAAGCGAGAAAAGAAAGGGTAGGGAAGAAGAAGAAAAGAGAGAAAGAAAGATGAGAAACTTGAGGAAGGGCCGAGTCAACTCGGTTGGAACCAGAGTCGGTAGAGTTCGACTAGGCCGACTAATGCTTGGGCCTAGTCCAGGCCCTGGCCGAGGTCGAGTTGGGTCGACTCAGTGAGTCGAGTCACGGAGTGGGTCTATGGCTCCAATGGAGGATGAGTTGAATTGCCAAGTCAATCTATGTGAGTAAACTCCCTCTCCTAAGTAAGTTCCATGATTTATCATCTTCACTAGCATTACTACAATTATTGCAATATGATTAACCACTAGCAGGATAACCTTGCTAATAATAATTATTACAAAAGCTTGATATTAACAATTATCGTTATTGATTATAATGTTAGTATTGCTAGTATATATAAGTGGATAGCCCAAGGCTACTAGCACTAGAAACTATTTATCATTGTCCTTTTGGGATTGGTATATCACTCGTTAACATAATTATTGAGTATTAATCCCTATTATAGTATCAGTAGTAAATATTATATTGTTATGAATTATTTGAGAGATTATCAGTATTAGGTAATGTCGATACATGAACGTGAACTCACGGACCATCATTAATATTCTTGAATAAATACTCCTATCATGAATAATAATTGATCCATTGTACCATAATAATAATAATGATAAACTAGGATTCAAATCCTAGAACCTAAAGCCTATAACTAAACCCTAAGGTGAAAACCCTAATTCCACATTAAAATCCTAAGATAGATAACTTAAACCCTAGGTTATGATCTTAAGCCCTAGGTAGTTATTAGAACTTGAACCTAATTATACAAGTTCATGATTTGTGGTAGGATATATTTCTAAGGGCGCCAGCACTTAGCGACATGGGTAGGCGGTTCATAGTATAAGGTGATGATTCTTCCCCTTGAGCTTTCCATCTTCTCATTAGCTTAAGTTATAGTTTTTATTTAAATTCATAATTGATATCTCTCCTTATAATCACATGTGTTAGCTGATAGAAATTAAATTCTGTCTTACATGCTTTATGATTTTCCTGTATAATTGTTCATGCTTGTGGATTATTTGTGGATTGCTTACGGAACCTAAACTGGTACATTAGTGGGAAATTCCTACGTATGAATGTACACCCATACTTGGGATGTAACTTGACTCTTTATGATCGTAATGGACCTTCGACTCGGTGGTTATTGAGTGGTGGTCTAGATGGATCATTGATGTGGGCCTACCATCCAGAGTTGTCGTGCTCAATGGTTTTCAAGGATGGTTTTCATTGTATGGTTTTGATATTAGCCCTATGTGGCATATTTTGATATTAGCCCTCACGTGGTTTTATTTGATACTTTCCCTACATGGGTTCGATGTTTTATACTGTGCAACCATGCGATGGTAAGCCTCACATATTGTAATATGATTGGCCACTAGTCGATGGGTTTCCATTAAACATCCTAAGGTGGTAGCCTCATGAGCCAGGGATGGTGGAATGGGACACTATGCTGAGAAATTTGTCGGCCTCTGCCGGGCCTTGTGCTCCCGTAGTGACCTTTGAGCTTATTAAACCTGCTGGTTGTAATTGAATTAATAACGGATTGGCTAATCATGCATACATGGCATATCTCGATGACTTGGATCACTTTGCCTGCGATTACAGTGAATGTTGCGCTTATGACCAGTCATTCGATTATGATGATGACACGGATCTTCATGCCCCGCGATTCTGGCTGAATGTTGCGGTGATGACCCGATCCACATCGCTGTCTGGATGTTTTACCCGGGGCACCGACCGTCCGGATGTTTTACCCGGGTCGACGATTGCATGGGGACCCGACTGGATGATGTTTCCCAGGTTCGATGATCGCACGGATGAGCATCCCCGGGGCGATGATTGCATACTTCACGCATCCATGCACATAATAAGATTTGCATCATGTATTATTTTGTATGCTTTATTTTATAACTATGCTTACCTAATGCGGCGGTGTGTAATCTTGAGGGGAGTTCACACTGAGTTGGCCACTCATCCATCAAATATATAACCGTCAGTAGCGCGGTGGCTCCAACGACATTCATGTTCATATTGATGAGGAGCAGGCTATGGTTGATAAGGGTGCATGATTATATTTGCTAAGGGTTGCTACATGATTTCATATCTCAAATTTGTTGTAATTTACTTTATTTCACATGTAATATTATTTCATTTTGTAATTGTAAGAATGGGGACATTGGTTTGTATAAGTCATTATGGGCATTCTCTTGTATATTCTAAATGATAATGGAACTTTCCTTTATGCTTACTTGTCCATTCTACGCTCATCTGCTTACTCTGATAAAAGAAGGAAAAAAATATATATTTGACTATCCTTTAAGGTTAACACTCGGGTTTTTGGGAAACGGGTTGTGTACTCGGGTTCTGAAAATTCGGGTTGTTACAAGGACGCAAACCGTTCTCAAAACAGCGGGCCTTCCACCCCTCATTATCAACAAGATACATCGCGAATCTTGATAGCGTGATAAAATGTGCCTCATACTGGGACAGTCACGTCTCCCTGGACCAAAGTCTCAAACTCTAATGCCGCTGCTATCGCACATACTTGGGAAAGAATTTTCGGTCAAACCGATTTACAAAGTCCTTCCAGGTCCATCCAAATCGGCCGCTACCGCTCAGGCAACAAATGCCCGCCAATGTTGAGCCTTACCCTGGAGAAGAAATACGGCTAACTAGACTCACTGCTAGGTCGTACATCTTATGGTGTCGAATATCTTCTCCACCTCGAAGCATCATATCTTTGCTACAGTAGGGTCTAGCTCGCCTCAAAAATGCGGGGGATCGTCTTGTCGGAAGTCCTTAAGAAGGGTGCTCGTACGCTCATGCTCGGCCTCGGCTGGCGTAACGGTGGGACGCCTGCTCTGCCCCTGAAGAGTAGCGGTCATGGCCTATAACATCTGCTACAGCTGGGCGGCGCTCACAGGTATGGTCGGATCTGTACCGATCTTAGGTAGAGGAGTGGCATCCTTAAGCTGAAAAGTATGAATATCCGGTGGTGGAGCGGGAGTAGCAGGTGGTAGAGCGGGAGTCACAGGTGGTGGAGCGGGATTTGCTTGGGTTGCTCTTCTAGGTGGCATGTCCTAAAGGAAGGAACAAGGGCCTATCAGCCTTGAGAATTCTCGAAGGCATAAACGTTAAGGGTCTATGTCAGAAAATCACTAAGTTATTCGGACTCGAGACCTATTCATTCTAAGTTCAAAGTAGATATGTGATGTGATCCTTAGGTATTTCCAAGTTATACTCTAATACCAACTTCTGTCACACCCAAAGTCGAAAATTGGGCTCACAAAATTCTCGATCGTCGAATCCGATGCTGACAGCCTCCATAGTGTCCCATTCTCAGATCCCGACACTCATATAGCAGATTCCGATCCTGGGATCCTGTAAGGAGGATTTTCAGTATGATTTTTTTTTGTAATGGAGGATAATTACAAGTATAACCAAGTCACAAAATAACATCACCACATATCCACTATTAAAAACTTTTAAGTACAATGCAAAAAGGGAAATATAGGATGATCAAAAGGCTCCAAAATGATCTAATGTGCGCTCCTGCCTCAGCGCTGCTGCGATCTAATGTCACCTGCATGCAACGCTCGTACATAAGCTTACAAAAGCTTAGAAGGTAGTGTAAGTGTGGTGCAAGGCAAGTACCAAGTATACAATATTAGAGTAATGCAGACATATACGGGCAAGTCCATGAATACTATCAGCCGTATCAAGGCTATGTGATGCAAGGCATGAATGCTATTGGCCATACTAAGACCATGTAATGCGAGGCTTACGTAACCAAATGTCATATGCGAGATACAAAGCAAGTATGCCAGTCCTCATTAAGTACACATATCAATATAGTTCCTCTATGGGATATCACCGGTGTCTAATATACATCACACTGACTGCCATCCCCCTAGCCACACAATCCAGCAAGTGGAAGAGACCACACTATCTGCCGGACAAGTAGTCTGCCAATACCTACCCAGCTCGTCGATAGCGGACTCATTTGCGAGCTGGTCAAACTCAGCCTAGCTTACAACCCCTTCACTTGGGTGGATAAGGCCACACCCCCTTCCAATCAACCATGACATAGTGGGAGACATGGCCTACTAGTATTTGGCACTCATACGCTTGTGTATCCACTCGGTCTAGACGTTGGAGCATCTCTTGGTATCAAAAAGGTTATGAGACTTTTACCCAAGGACATCCCAAGTGCCCATAGTGCTAGAGCCAATATTTTCGGTATCCAATCCGGCCATCCACGATGTTCCTATGGAGGCCACGACCTTGATGTCGCTAGGGCATACAATGATCATGTCACACATATTTGAGATGCATGAGTCACACCGACCAATCATGCAGCAATCCTGCGCATACTACGCGATCATGTGGGGCACTCCTCTTATAGGAGACCCGTAAATGTCTTAGCCCAACGACTTATGCTATGATCGAACATTCCTCATATCAAGCATACATATGATGCGTATGGGCATGAATCATGGAGTTATACTAAGCATGTTATATGGTGATGAACTATCCTTCCAACGAGGATGGGCCTAGATGGCCTACATACAACAACTATGGGCCTATCAACGGGCCTTAGGGAGAATTACAATGCGGACATTTAACCAACATTAATCTTACAATGTGGACATCAAATCATCATTGATCCCAAGGCACGGTCTGTTATAAACATCATTATATACACCATGGCAAAATCACACATTGCAATGGACCTATATACATCCCATTGGGCCTTAAATATATCAAATGGGCCGTATCACATGGGCCTTATATTCATCAAGTGGGCGGCATCAATGGGCCGTATCACATGGGCCTTATATTCATCAAGTGGGCCGCATCAATGGGCCGCACCAATGGGCCTTACGTACATTACAATGGGCCATAACCCATGGGTCTCATGTATGTCAAGGTAGGCCTCAATGACAGCCCACAAATACATTAATATGGTCTCATCACATGGGCCTTATATATATCAAGGTGGGCTTCAACAATGGGCCTCGTATAATACATCAGGCCTAATCAAATGGGCTGGATGAATGGGCCGAATCAATTGGGCCAAGTCGAACGGGCCGAGTCGAATGGGCCAAGTTGAATGGGCCAATCTAACTCATCTATTTTTTGAAATCAATATATATACATATATATGCATAAACATGAATCATATCAAAAGTTCAACTGGACCGTACCATATTTAACCGTGGTGATAATGATTTTCATGCTTAAATTCTTGTGGGCCCCATCATAGGGTTTATTTACCATCTATCCTATTCATAAGGTCACAAAGGCCTAGATCTAGAGGAAAAATAAATATCGTATCGGTCCAAACCCTGTAGCCCAAGGGTTTAATGGTGGACGTTTAAACCCACTGTTTTCTATAATGTGGTCCACTTGATCCTAGATCTGTCTTATTTTTAGCCTCAAGCCTTAAGACAAGCTTGCCAAATGGCAGACCGTTTGGATGTGACAGATGCATCATGGTGGGTCCCATAGAGATAGAGATCATGGATAATGCATATACCTCGTGGTGGGGTCCCCTGCCGTCCAGCAGTCCAGCCAAAAATGGCTGGACGACATAGATAAAACACATATGTCATAGTGGGTCCCACCGTCCAATGGTGTGAACGGTGTGGGTAAAACACATACACCATAATGGGTCCCACCATAACGTTTATCTGCCATCCAATCTGTTAATAAGGTCATACAGACCCAGATGTAGAGGAAAAACAAATTTCATATCGATTCAAAACTTTTGTGAACCCAAAACGAGTTTCAATGGCAGACGTTCAATCCTAGTTTCTTGCCGTGTGGGCCACCTGAGTTCCATATATGGCTAATTTTTGGGGTGGTCCACAGATAGGAGGGGGCCACCAAATACACGGTGTTGATGTTCTACACACATCACAGTGGGCATGCAGCTGAGACCCACGTCCCTGCCCCCATTCATGGCAGCGTAGGACACTGCTCTATCCTATGATGATCAGCAGCAGCAGCAGCGCCTGCTGCTGCCTTTTTTTTTCCTCGAGGATTTTCCTAGGTGGGGCCCGCATCAGGGGAATCTGACCCAGCCATTAGTTTTTATGGTCCAAGACAGACCCATCAAGCCCAATTTCGACATATTTTGGGGTATAGAAACATCAGGGTGGATTTCAACGGTAAAAATATTATTTTCTATGTTGTGGCCGTTCAGATAGTCGGATTGGCTTCATTTTTCGGGTCAATGCCTAAAATGATCTAGGGAATGGGATGGACAATGTGGATTAGACCAATGCATCAAGGTGGGGCTTGCATGAGTGGCCCACCCAAAACCTTAACTATATATTTTTTTTGTTATTGTTAGTACACCCCACTGCCGGTTCACCCTTCACTGGACGACGTCCAGCTTCCAGGGACGCTGGATGGTGTGAACGTCTATTAAGATGGGTCCCACATGGACATGGCCCCACTTGATTGGATCAATCCAATATTTGTGTTTTCCCAACATCCATAAGGTAGGGCTCACGTGGTTTGAACGGCCATGTGGTCCGTTGGATGGACGGTCTAGATATCACATACACTCATTATGTGGGCCACAAAATAATGGAAGGAGAGAGAGAGAGAGAGAGAGAGAGAGAGAGAGAGAGAGAGAGACGTGATGATGGAGGGACCCCGGCACTATGGGCCCTCCCTTCCATATATTACAACATACATCAAGTGGGTCCCATTACATGTGGGCCCACCGATCAAATCAATAGTGGAGATCCTTTCTCCACTGAAATGCAAGGTCTAGATGACCCTATTTATGTAAGGAAAATAAACTTCATGGTGGGGTCTATGGAGAATGGTCCCATCATGGAATCATCATGAGAATCAAGGTGGGCCATCGGCCACCTCTAGGGTCCAAAGTGAGATCCATACCATCGATCGGTAGGCCTCACTTAGCCCATCATCAAAACAAAAAATCTAGGCCTATAGAAACACCCACCATTTGATCTTCTTGGTCCGATAGAATGTCGATCTACCTGTGTCTCACTTTGATGGAAGGTGATGAGGATTGAAGGGCTAGGATGATAGATCTTGGGGTGAAAAGTGGACCACACGATACTCTTTTCTCTCTTGGAATGGCTTGGACATCCACTCCTCTTTTGCTTAGAATTTGTGTTAAGAAAGAGAGAGAGAGAGAGAGAGAGAGAGAGAGAGGTGGTGGTTGTAAGAGAGGTGATGGGTGTGAGTTGATGGTGTACTAGACTTGAGAGTTGACTTGGTGGTTGCTTGACTTAGGGAGAAAAAAAGTATATGTGTGTACTTTGATTGATTGATTGATTGATTGTAGAGATTCTCTTAGGTTCATAAATGCATGACGTTTCTTTGAAATAAACGACGGCCAACATCTCCTGGCCAGGGTATCAGATCGGTTCGTAAGACGCGGCGTTGGAACGGTGGCGACGGTGTGGTCGCAATGGTACAAGTCTCGGATTAAGTTGACTCAAATTTATGGGATACGACTTACGGTCACGCACAAACGTCGATTATAAGTCGTGGATTGCCGAAATTCGATGGGAAGGATCGTGGGAGTTGACAGAACAGTACGGACTAGGATACGAGCCTTATAACTCAATCATTAAATATATAACCGTACAGGTAGTGCATGTAGCTTAAAACAGGGTACAATTATTAAGGATGCATGGTTGTATCTTTCAAGAGAATCTACGCAATCTTGAGGCTCAAGTTTATATGCATTTTATTATATCTCATATGTTAAAATTGTATATTTCTTGTAATTGTTAACATAGAGACATTGGTTTGTATAAGTCATTTTGGGCAACCGCTCTTATATTTTAAATGTACATACAATTTCCTTTATGATTTATTTGTTAAACTTCTGGTAAGATGCTAACTCGAGAAAAGAAAGGAAAAGAAAAGGAAATAATATATATACGTGAAAATTGACTATCCTTAAAGGTTAACACTTTGGTTTTTGGAAAATGAGTCATATACTCGGGTTTCGAAAACCCAAGGCATTACAAATGGCTAACTTAACAAAGAGGAGAGTGGCAATGGCCAACTCAATAAAGAGGAGAGTAGCAATGGCTAACTCAACAAAGAGAAGAGTAGCAATGGCCAACTCAATAAAGATGAGCAATAAGGGCTAACTCAACAAAATTGGTAAAGGCAAGGGCAAGGCTTGTATCCATCGTCCCACATAAAAATAATGAAGATCACTCATAATTAACATCATACCGTAATTCTCAATGATAAATAATTGTTGATAGTAAATTAATAACAGCAGGGAGGAAATCATAATATCATAAAAGCACGTAAAAGGCAAATAATTTATATTAACTTAAATTTAGGTAAGCTTAAAGGAAAAACCCTCACCTTTACTATTGGTGTCTTCTTTGAGTGTGAATACGTGTCATCGAGTTGGAATCTTAACTTAGTGTTTTAACAATTTAAATGGTTAGGTTCTTCTGTAATTTTTTTAGATTAGTGTGTATATTACTGATGTGATTGCATAGTTATGAGATTAAGTGGCTTAACCTCAACTCACCTCGACTCGAGTTATTCTTGAATTTCTCAACTGAGTCAACTCTTCTCGACTTAGTTTAGGGTGCCTTAAATCGGTCAGTTGGAAGGGAAAAGAAGAAGAAAACCTAGAAGGGAGTGTTGCTGATCTCCCTTGGCTCAGTTTGACTCAGTGACCCGGTGAATTGCGGCACTCGACTTTAGCCTTCTTCTTGGGTTATGCGACTGGAAGTTCTTCTCCTTTCTTTCTTCCTTTCTCCTTTCTTCTTCTTTCTCTCCCGCATTTCTCTCTCTCTCTCTCTCTCTCTCTCTCTCTCTCTCTCTCTCTCTCTCTCTCTCTCTCTGTCTCCTTGTTTGTGTTCTTCCGGCCATGTGTTGGGAGTCTTTATAGCTTGCTAGATCTCAAGATCCTTCTTCCAACAAATCTGATTGCGCAGCAGCACGGATTGTTCAGTTGTGGCATGCGGAATGTGTAATGCGGCTTACCTGGACTTATAACTTCTCGCATTCATCTTTCTTTAGGTTGTCTACGCCCACTATAAATCAGATGGTTTACGAATGCAGGGTTTGGATTTATGATTGGGCAGCTCTGTTGGTGGGGGATGGGTTTCATTTTTATTTTTTTTATGGTGGTTCGATCCCGATCCACTATCTCTCAATTTGGACGTCTCTAGGTGGGTCAGATCTGCTGTCCGGAGCTTCTTGGTCCATCCAATCTATGGTGAAAGCGGGATTTCAGGACTTGCTGCGAGGAGAATCCTTTCGTACTATGGCATGGAAATCGGTGAAACAACTGTGAAGGTTGGCGAAGGTACCGTAAAAATTGGCGAAATTGCAGGCCATCCATCTTTTCTTTCCTTCTTTCCTATTTGGAAAGGGGTTCAGCCTGTCTTCTCGCGGTGGATGGTTTGTTACACAACAGAAAATCAGATTCGAACCGACCGCATGTCACATAATGTCGCTGGAAACAGCGTGTGATTCTCGGTTCCTCCCCGAGCATAGCCCATCTTAGTTGGTTTCCGGGGTAGTGGCTGATGGATGGTCCAAATTTTCCTTTCTGTCCATGATGGTGGACCACCGCAGATTCATGCAGAGGTGCTTTGTTTTAAAGCGTTCTCAAGCGGGAGAAACGAAGAAGAGAATGGTTTCTCTTCGGGATTAGCCAGTTTTGGATGGTCAGTGACATGGACAGTTCAGATCGTGTAAACGATCACTCATGGTGGGCCACAACGGTCCAAACGGACGTTGTCAGTTCAATCTTCTAGTAGCGGGAAAACAGGGAGAAAACTCTTCTTTTTTGGAGATTTGTTGGGTCAAACCTAGTTTTGACCCGACTTCCAATTCAGTGCACCGCCGGTGCACATGCACTATGCACACTTGGGATCAGTTGTGGGGTCCATAGTGATGTTTTAGTGAATCCACACCGTCAGCCCGACTTCACTACTCCTAACAAGTCGTCAGACCAATTTTCAGCAAATCTAGCAGTCAAATTCGCCATAAATTTGGGTTTTTGTCCTTTAATTGTAAGTTTTCGTCGATTCAATGGCCAGATTGTATTCAATATGATCATCCATGGTTACCAAGGTCCTACGGTCTACCTATATAATATTCAACAGTTGAGTTGGTAGTCTGGACTCAAAGGGTAGTGAATTTAATGCTTTGGGTCCTAATGAATGGTAGACCTGATGATCTAATAGGCCAGCTTAAAATTTAATGGATGGATGGCTTGACTTACGAATGGAGATTAATGTTCAGATTCATGTTGGGGAGTGGATGTAAGGTTAGGATAGTTAGATTGGTATCATACACATGTACATATTAAGTCGAACTTCATGGTAACACTCGAGAACTTTCAATACTCAAGTATTGAAAAGTTCGGGGTGTTACAATCTACCCCCACTAAACATAATTTCGTCCCCAAATTTTAATTACTTCTATTATTTATATTAATTCATTGTATTTAAGTTTTCATTGTAATCTTCATAAGATAGATATATATGTCTAGGTATGCTTTTTAATTGACTACCTAAAATCGAGACACTACAATCTACCCTTTTTAATTAAAAATCTCGACCCCGAGATTTGGTGATTGTTTTAAACCGCTTATGCCTTACTTGAATATGGTTCCGTAAACCCTAAATCCTTGGGGATTATCATGATTATTTTTTTTTTCACCATAAGAGTATCCTACGTTTTATAAAGGATAGGCGCTAATTATCCATGACTTACTGAAACTACGCTTCAGTGTCTTCCTTTATATGAACATTGTAAATTTCCAAAATCATTTTATATTAGCATCTGACACTCTAAGAATTTTAACTTCTGATTTATATGTCCAATTTATTCGAAATTTGGAGTCTAAATCTCTGACTTATTCCTGAAACTACAAAAAAATTCCTGAGGCAAGATTCCACGGTTTGGGGGATGTTCACCCTTGTGAGGTGTACGAAAGCTTGTTGTCCAACAACACTCTCTACTGATTTTTGCTATTATCAGAATTTTATGGAATTTTGTACAGATCCATTCGAGATGAAATTATGGAGGAAGGTTGATGGAGACCTAAGGGATCTATTGGAAAATTTTTAAAATTTTCTGATGGGTCCTCTTTATGCAATTAGTGGAGATTTCACAACTTGTCAGAATTTCGTTGGAATAGTTGAAATTTCTAAAATAATTTGAAAGTCTCTATTCCCATAAGAGAAGATTGTTCTTCTTACTTATAACTCTATTTAGGGATGACTTTTAGTTCAGAACAAGTTTATACAAAGTTTTAGGGATTTATTATGGGGCTATCTAAATTCATAGTTTCTAAACTCCTGTCTAACTTAATATTTCCAATGGGGAACCTGAATATGGATTTCTAATTTCACAACTTCTTAGTTCCTTTAGGAATTCAATTGAGTATATGTATATAATTCATAATTCTATCCTGGTTTGGTAAAGCTTATGATGGTTCATTCCCTCAAGCCCAGTCAAACTCATTCTCATGCTCTGATACGAACTGTAACATCTCGAGTTTTCACAGTTAGAGTTTATACTCTTGCGCGAGAAAACTGGGTGTTAATAATTGAATGAATTTGATGCTTCAGAATTGCACCCTATTTTTTTTCATTTAGATCACATCCAGTCACGTTCATGAAGGTAATCATTCAAAAGAGTAAAATCAACTATATTTTTTTATTCCATTAAAGTATTATGAATTCAACTTATTATTAAATAACCTCGTAATGGGAGCTTATTACATTATCAAAGTTCACAGTGGAAATGTAAAACTAAATCACAAAACTATCTTCTTATTTATTCAGTATAATCTTCCATAAGGAGATGGTCCTCTAGGTCTTCAATCTGTACATCACCTGCATCATTTGTATGGTTGGAGAGAGTCAATGTGTATCCTTTAAGATTAACAATAATCTAAGAGATTCATAAGATTAATGTAAGGGTTCTGATACGTCTCATACTCCACAACTATGAGAGATATCAGTATGCGCAACCAACTTACATGAATGCATGCCTAACAAAGTATGTGTGGCTCATCATACGTAGTGATCATCACAATGTGGAATATAATTCATAAAAAACCCGACTCGCCCCGCATTCTCACACTATGGAGATTTGCTGGCATGTCCAACGTTAATGTAAATTTATACGAACATCTCAAGGCGACATAACAACGCGATTGGGAGATTTATGTAATACGATGTGTTCATAGAGAAACTATTTACGACATCCAATCCCGAGAAGTAATGTAACACACATGGTGATTTACTTATATCAATTGTGCACCATGCCAACCAACCCATAGAATTACATAACAACTAAGAGGGCCGCTAGGTGTAATGCATTACATCCAAGACAAATATTTGAATAACTAGTTGTGATACCTTTAACACATCACTTGCATTGATAGAGAGATAATTTAAATTATGGGAGTTTTAGAATTTCAAGGCACATGCCCAAGCCATAAAGTTAAATAGAACATGTCTAATAAAATAGAGAGGAGAGTAGCAATGGCTAACTCAACAAAGAGGAGAGTGGCAATGGCCAACTCAACAAAGAGGAGAGTGGCAATGAACAACTCAATAAAGAGGAGAGTAGTAATGGCTAACTCAGCAAAGAGGAGAGTGGCAATGGCTAACTCAACAAAGAGAAGAGCAGTAAGGGCTAATTTAATAAAATTGGTAAAGGCAAGAGCAAGGCTTTTATCCATCACCCTACATAAAAATAATGAAGATCACTCATAATTAACATCATACCATAATTCTCAATGATAAATAATTGTTGGTAGTAAATTAACAACTGCAGGGAGGAAATCATAATATCATGAAAGCACGTAAAAGGCAAATAATTTACATTAACTTATATTTAGGTAAGCTTAAAGGAAAAACCCTCACCTTTACTGTTGGTGTCTTCTTCGAGTGTGAATATGCATCATAGAGTTGGAATCTTAACCTAGCGTTTTAACAATTTAAATGGTTAGGTTCTTCTGTAATTTGTTTTAGGTTAGTGTGTATATTACTAATGTGATTGCATAGTTATGAGATTAAGTGGCTTAAACTCAACTCACCTCGACTCGAGTTTATACTCGAATTTCTCGGTTGAGTCAACTCTTCTCGACTCATTTTAGGGTGTCTTGAATCAGTCAGTTGGAAGGGAAAAGAAGAAGGAAACCTAAAAGGAAGTGGTGTTGATTTACATTGGCTCAGTTTGACTCAATGACCCAGTGAATTGCGGCACTCAGCTTTGGCCTTCTTCTTGGGGTTATGCGGCTGGAAGTTCTTCTCCTTTCTTTCTTCCTTTCTCTGTTCTTCTTCTCTCTCCCACATCTCTCTCTCTCTCTCTCTCTCTCTCTCTCTCTCTCTCTCTCCCCTTGTCTTGTGTTCTTCCCACTAAGTGTTGGGAGTCTTTATAGCTTGCTGGATCTCTAGATCCTTCTTACGCAAGGCCCAGTTGCATAGTGATGTGATTCGTCAGGCAAATTCGATTACATAGCAGCATGGATTGTTCGGTTGTGGTGTGTGGAACGTGTAATGCGGCTTACCTGGACTTGTAACTTCTCGCATTCATCTTTCTTTAGGCTGTCTAGGCCCACTACAAATTAGATGGTCTGCGAATGCAGGGTTTGGATTTTTGATCGAACAACTCTGTTGGTGGGGGATGGGTTTCATTTTTTTATGGTGGTTCCGTCCCGATCCACTATCTCTCAATTTGAACATCTCTTGGTGGGTCAGATCTGCTGTCTGGAGCTTCTTGGTCCGTTTGATCTGTGGTGAAAGCGGGATTTGAGGACTTGTTGCAAGGATCCTTTCGCACTATTACGTGGAAATCAGTGAAACAACTGTGAAGGCTGGCGAAGTTTCCGTAAAAGTTGGCAGAACTGCAGGCGATCCATCTTTTCTTCCCTTCTTTCCTATTTGGAAAGGGGTTTGGACTGTCTTCTCACAGTGGATGGTTTGTTACACAATAGAAAATTGGATTCGAACCAACCGCATGTCATGTAGTGTCACTGGAAATAGCGTGTGATTCTCGGTTCCTACCTGAGCATAGTCTATCACAGTCGATTTCTGGGGTAGTGGTTGATGGATGGTCCTGATTTTCCTATCTATTCATGATGGTGGCCTACCGCAGATTCATGTGGAGGTGCTTTGTTTTAAAGCGTTCGCAAGTAGGAGAAATGGAGAAGAGAATGGTTTCTCTTCGAGATTAGTCGGTTTTGGTTGGTCAGTGAGATGGTCGCTCATGGTGGGCCACAACACTCCAAACGGACGCCTTTCATTCAAACTTCTAGTAGCGGGAAAATAGGGAAAAACTCTCCTTTTTTGGAGATTTGTCAGGTCAAACCTAGTTTTGACCCGATTTCCAGTTCAGTGCACTGCCGATGCACATGCACTATGCACAATCAGGATCAATTGTGGGGTCCACAGTGATGTTTTAGTGAATCCACACTGTTAGCCCAACTCCGCTACTCATAACAGGTCATCAGACTAATTTGCAGCAGATCTAACGTTCAAATGTGCCGTAAATTTGGGTTTTTGTCCTTTAATTGTAAGTTTTCATCCATCTAATGGCTAGATTGTATTCAATCTGATCATCCATGGTTATCAAGGTCCTAGGGTCTACCTAGATAATATTCAATAGTTGAGTTGGTGGTCTGGACTCGAAGGATAGTAAATTTAATGCTTTGGGTCCCAATGAATGGTAGACTTGATGATCTGATGGTCTAACTTAAAATTGAATGTATGGATGGCTTGACTTATGAATGGAGATTAACGGTTAGATTTGTGTTGAGAAGTGGATGTAAGGTTAGGATACCTAGATTGGGATCATACACATGTACATATTAAGCCGAACTTCATGGTAACACTCGAGAGCTTTCAATACTTGAGTATTGAAAAGTTTGGGGTGTTACAGTTTGTACAATTGATATCCTTCTTTCATTAGTAATATGCGTTCGACCACTCTTTTCTCTAACCTTGGCATCTCATAGTAATCTCATGCGAAATAATTAGCAAGCTCTCTGATCAAATCAATGAGTTAGACCTAGACCTATGGCTCCAATAAACTAATAACGGAAGTTGGTTTGGGATTTTTTTATGTTCGCAAGTTTATTTGTACTAAAGGATCCTAAACTTGAGCTTAAGAGTCATCCGACTTTTTAGGAACATGTCTTTCATTTTTAAGTCATCTTCGGCTACCTCATCGATTGGTATTGTGATGTCAGCCATGTTGAAGAAGCATTCATTGCCATACTTCTTTACACTTTCTTTTAATTGCCTTGTTATGGCCATGAACTTAGTCATCACTACGTGAAAAATGGAAAAAAAAAAAATGACGGATTTAGAGACGGTTCTGGACCGTCTCAAAAATTGCTTGGTTTAAAGACGCTTTAAAGACGGCCGTAAACCGTCTCTAAACTTTTAAACGGCTCTTGACCGTCCTTAATATTGTCTTAAAAATTTGAACGTCCACAAATCATTTAAGATGGTCAAAAACCGTCGTTAACTGCAGAAAAAAGACGGTTATCAACCGTCTAGAAAAGAGAATCTTTGACCATCTTATATGCGGCAATTTGAGACGGTCAAAGACCGTCCGTATTAGAGACGGTCATTGGCCGTCTCTTACAGGTAATCTAAGACTGTCAAGGACCGTCTCAATTAGAGACGGTCATTGGCCGTCTTTTACTGGTAGCAAGGACCGTCTCAATTAGAGATGGTCATTGGCCGTCTTAATTTGAGACTGTCAAAGACCGTCTAAATTAGAGACGGTCTTTGGCCATCTTATAGCGGTCATCTGGGATGGTCAACGACTGTCTACATTAGAGACGGTCCTAAACCGTCTCTAATGGTCAACACTTCACAACAAAAAAATTATGAATTTCAAAAAAAAAATAAATTGAGAAGCTTAGAAAAAATAATTAACAATGTTTAAAAAAATTTTAGATTTTGAAAAAAAGAAAAACTGTGATTTTATAATAATCTAGATTTTGAAAAAAAAAATTAAGAACTTTGAATAATGTTAATAATTTTGAAAAAAAAAAGATTTCGATAAAAAAAATGATATTTTGAAAAGGAAAATATAAAAAATTAAACAAAATTATGAAAAAATTGACAAATTGTAAAAAAAATATATTTTTTAAAAAAGAAAACTGTATTTTGTATTTTGACGAGAAAAATTAAAAAGTTATATAACAAGATTTCGATAAAAAAATAATACTTTGAAAAAGAAATTTTAAAAAATTAAATAAAATTGTGAAAAAATTGACAAATTGTAAAAAAATATATTTTTTGAAAAAGAAAACTAGATTTTGTATTTTGACAACAAAAATTGAAAAGTTATATTACAAAAGTGAGATTAAAAAAATGATATTTTGAAAAAGAAAATTTAAGAAATTAAACAAAATTGTGAAAAAATTGACGAATTGTGAAAAAATATATATTTTAAAAAAGAAAACTAGATTTTGTATTTTAACAAGAAAAATTGAAAAGTTAGATAACAAAAGTGAGATTTTGATGATGTGTTGTATATCCTTGCCGCCCCTATGTTTCTCCAACCCATTTTTGTGTCGGGTATAAAAAATTGTGCAGATTTAAATCTTAAGTGGACCACACCACCGGAAAGAATGATTAGATAGTACCTCGCCATTAAAAATTATAAAGAGTCCATCGTAAGGTTTTAGTAATGTTTATTTGCAATCCAACTCGTTGATAATGTAAAGAAGATCTAGATGAAGGTAAACTACAAAGATCAAATTGATCTAAAACTTTTGTGGCCTTCAAAAGGTTTTTAGTAGTTATTCATCATTATTTTGATTGGTATGGCCCACCTGAGATTATTGAGTTCTTATGATTTGAAATCACATCCTAAAATATGTTGGAAAAATATATGGATGGTGTCGATATACATAAAATATATGAAGGTGGGCCCTACACGGTTAGCATAACACCCATGAAGGAGTTACCTAAATAATAAAATGGTACTATAAGGTCACCTCATGGGAACTTCCCATGAGGTTAATCTGTGTGCGCCCCACCATGATCTGTGTAGAACATCAACACCATGCATTTGATGTATCCCCTTTAAGTCCAAAAATTAGTCATATACGAAACTCAGGTGGACTATAGCATCTAAAACTATGTGAAGACATTAAAAACATATAAGGCATTTGGTGGGGCCCACATGAGTTTTGGATGTGTACGAAACTTGGTCCGACTCCTCATCCAAGTGGGACACACATAATGAATGGGCTGGATCTATGAACCACATCTAGGTGGGCCCAATAAATGATTATGAATGTTTTAATGGGAGGGTAACCCTCTCAACTATAGTATGTGGTGTGGCCCACCCAAGTCATGGATTGACTTTATTTTTAAGGTCGTGGCCCACCATGGAATGGTGCATCTGACTGACGGGATAGATCCAAAGTTCAAGTGGACCCACCATAGATAAGAGTGGGATATTGACACCCACTATTGAAACCTTCTTAGGGCGCGCCGCGATGTTTATTTGAGATCCAACCTATTTATAAGTTAATACATACATGGAATAAGGGAAAACATATATATATATATATATATATATATATATATATATATATAGGGAAAAGGTATTATGCTTATCGTGAGGTCGAGCTGTGTGGGCCCCACCGTGATGTGTGTCGACCATTAACACTGTGCATTTGATGGGTCCCCTTTAAATTATGGGATATCCCAAAAATCAGCCATATATGGAACTCAGGTGGGCCATACCATCTAAAATCATGTGAAGACACCGTTAAAACATATAAAAGCACTTGGTGGAGCCCACCTGAAATTTTCATGCGTCTGAAACTTGGTCTTAACCCTCATACAAGTGGGACACACATAATGGATGGGCTGGATTTGAAAACCACATATCGGTGGGCCCAAAAAAATGGTTATGAATATTTTAATGATACACGACACCTCTCAACTTCTGTATGTGGTGTGGCCCACACAATTCACGGATTGACTTGACTTTTGAGACCTAGGCCTACAATGGAATGGTGCATCTGACTGATGGTTTTGACCTTCGAAAAGCATCACGGTGCAGCCCACACAACTCGACCTCATGGGACGTTAAAATCAGCTCGATCGCATTGTACCTTTTCCCATATATATATATATATTAGCTTGGTTGAAAACTTCTACGCCCAAAGTAAGGTTTTAATGGTAGGCATTCAATCCCCACTGTTTTTTGTGATGGGGTCCACTTGAACTTTTGAACAGGTTGGATTTCAAATAAACATTATGATGGGCCCAAGGAAGGTATCAACTGTGGAAATCATTATTCCACACTGTTTCGTGTGGCATGGTCCACTTGAGTTTCGGATTTACCAAAAATTCAGGATCAACCCACACTGTTCATCCATTTTTCGAGATCATTTTAGAGAATTATCCAAAAAATGATTCATATCCAAAGATTAATTAAATGGACCACACCACAAATAAAGGGGAATAAATTGGCTACTCCCCCTGACACCATCCAATGGCTGGTGGTTGGTGCTCTGTGAGCCCCACCATGATGTATGTGTTTAATCCATGCCATCCTTCTATTTGGAGAGATCATTTTAAGGTAATGTCCAAAGAACGAGTTAAATCCAAAGCTCCAGTGGACCCCAGCATAGACCCTAGCACAAACGATCATTTTAGGGCAACCATTTTTTTTTATAAAAATCTTTTGAAGTAATTGGATTTCAAATAAACATTACGATGGGCCTTAGGATAGTTTCAACGGTGGGAATCACCCTCCCCGTTGTTTTCTGTGGTAGGGTCCACTATAGATTTTTACCTATCTCATTCTTTGGCTCATGACTTAAAATGATATCTCAAAATGGATGGATGGTGTGGATATAACAAATACATCATACGTTTTTATATTTTTTTAAATATTATGTGTGTGTGTGTGTGGGGGGGTGGGTTCTGTAAGTGGAGCTCATGAGAACTCCCCCATGAGGTTGAGCTGTGTAGGCCACACCATGACGTGTCAAAAATCAACACCGTGAATTTGATGGGTCCCCTTTAAATTATGGGATATCCCAAAAATCAACAGTATACGGAACTCCAGTGGACCATACCATCTAAAATCATGTGAAGACATGCCTAAAATATATAAAAGTACTTGGTGGGCCCCACCTGATATTTGGATGCGTCTGAAACTTGGTATGACATGCAAGTGGCACACACATAATGGATGGGCTGGATTTGTAAACCACATCTCTATGGGCCCAAAAAATAATTACGAATGTTTTAATGGAGGGTAACCCTTCTCAACTTTTGTATGTGGTGTGGCCCACAAAAGTCACATATTGATTTGATTTTTAATCCCTGGGCCCAACATGGAATGTTACATCTAACTGATGGAGTAGATGTTTGACACACATCATGTTACGGCCCACACAGCTATACCAGATCTAAAGCTCAAGTACCGTTTTTAGGTGAGAGGGAAAGAATGTGAGTTTTGTATTTGATTTAAAATAATGGTGACTCATTCATAATAATAGTGGTAAAAGATTAAAAGTTATCCAGACCATCCAAATAATCGGTCTAGTTGTATATTTTTAAATATTTATAATTTTATTATATAATATAATCTAACCATCTAGAAAATGGCCCCATGCATGTACGGCTGTTAATATGGCTTATGTTATAAATAATGGAAAACTCACAGAATTCGGATTTCAAGCTTTTATCATATCCAAAAGAGGATATCTGCGTCTCTCTCTCTCTCTCTCTCTCTCTCTCTCTCTCTCTCTCTCTCTCTCTCTCCTCTCCCTCTCCATCCCTCCATCTCTCCTTCTCTCTCTCTCTCTGCGCCTCACCCTCTCTCTCTACGCCTCCCTCTCCCTTCATCTCTCCTCTCTCTCTCTCGCGCCTCTCCCACTACGCCAAAACAGCGAAAAAAGGACGGTCCAAAACCGTCTCAAATGACCAAAAAGGACGGTCATGGGCCGTCGCATAGGCCGTCAAATTTTGACGTGTCTTATTTTTAAAGGACGGTTGAAAACCGTCATTCTTATTGACGAAAAAAAAGACCATGGACCGTCCTTAAAATGGACCGTCATGGACCGTCTCTTATGATCCTAAAAGGACGGCCATAGGCCGAGTCCTTTAAAGGGATGTATGGACCGTCCTTAAAAAGGATCGCCATCGACCGTCTCTTATGAGCCTTGAAAGGAATGCCATGGACCGTCCCTTAAAAGGATCATGGGACCGTCTCTTATGAGAATTTAAAGGACGGTTATGGACCGTCCTTTAAAAGACGGTCATGGTCAGTCCTTTAAAAGGACTGCTATGGGCCGTCTCTTATAACCCTTACAGGACATTTTCAAATTTGACTGTTATTACGGTATTCTTCCCGATATACACTGTTATACAAACTACGTAAATCCGAACTATTTCATCACATTCACATTCACCTATTTCATCCAAACAGGACTGATATACACTGTTTCATTCACGTTCACCTGTTTCATCCAAAAGGACTGATATACACCTGTTTCATTCACAAACATAAATCCAAACTGTTTCATCACATTCACATTCACCTGTTTCATCCAAACAGGACTGATATACACCTGTTTCATTCACATTTACCTGTTTCATCCAAACAGGACTGACATACACCTATTTCATCCAAACAGGACCGATATACACCTGTTTCATCCAAACAGGACTGATATACACCTGTTTCATCACATTCACATTCACCTGTTTCATCCAAACAAGACTGATATACACCTGTTTTATTCACATTCACCTGTTTCATCCAAACAGGACTGATATACACCTGTTTCATCCAAACAGGACTGATATACACCTGTTTCATCACATTCACATTCATCTAAACCCAAACTACGTAAATCCATCCAACATAAACTACATCCATCCAAACACAAACAATCTTATCCACAATAAATTATTCATCCACGCATAATACATATAAAGTTTAACTTCATAAGTAAAAAAAAAAAGGAAAAAAATCAGCAACAATTTTCTTTTCGTGTCTTTCATCTAATAAAAAAATATTCAACCAACAAAACATTATAATTCAGAATCATGAAAAATTGCAGAAACTTCATCAAAAAAAGTGGGCACTTTCTTAAAATAAAACTGATCATTAAAATAAACTAATATGAGCAAATAATGCAAAAAAGTGTTTCAATTAATAGAAATAACAACAAAAATTAAAGCTTTGTAAAAAGGGGCATGTGTTAAAAGGGATACATTCTTGTTTGTTGCCTTATGATTGGGCTACATTATTACAACAATCGGGTTCGGGTTCGGTATCAGGTTTAGGTTTGGGTTTTCAAGTTTAGGTTTAGGATTAAGTGTAGGTCTAAGTTTAAGGATTTGAGAATACATTCAGGTTTTAGGTTTAGGTTATAGGTTATAGGTTTAGGTTTTAAGTTTAGGTTAAGGTTTAGGTTTAGGTTAAGGTTTAGGTTTAGGGAATTGAGAATAGGTTAAGGTTTAGGCTTAGGAAATCGGGTTCGGGTTCGGGATCAGGTTTAGGTTTGGGTTTTCAAGTTTAGGTTAGGGAGTTGAGATTACGATTAGGTGTAGGTTTAGGTTTAGGGATTTGAGAATACATTTAGGTTTTAGGTTTATTTTTAGGTTTTAGGTATTGGTTAAGGTTTAGGTTTTAGGTTTAGGTTAAGGTTAGGTTATAGGTTATAAGTTTAGGTTTTAGGACATAGGTTTTGGTTTTAAGGTTATAGGTTTAGGTTAAGGTTAAGGTTTTAAAGTCTTATAAGCTATAGGTTTAGGGAATTGAGAATATGTTAAGGTTTAGGTTTAGGAAATCGGGTTCGGGTTCGGGTTTAGGTTTGGGTTTTCAAGTTTAGGTTCAGTTTTAGGTTAGGGAGTCGAGATTAGGATTAGGTGGTTTAGGTTTAGGGATTTGAAAATAGGTTAAGGTTTAGGTTTAGGTTTAGGAATTCGGGTTTGGGTTCGGGATTGGGTTTAGGTTTGGGTTTTCAAGTTTAGGTTTAGGTTAGGAATTTAGATTAGAATTAGGTGTAGGTTTAAGTTTAGGGATTTGAGAATAGGTTAAGGTTTAGGTTTACGAAATCGGGTTCGGGTTCGGGATCGGGTTTTAGGTTTGGGTTTTCAAGTTTAGGTTTAGGTTTAGGTTAGGAGTTGAGATTAGGATTAGGTGTAGGTTTAGGTTTAGAGATTTGAGAATACATATAGGTTTTAGGTCATAAGTTTTGATTTAGGTTAAAGTTATAGGTTTAGGTTTAGGTTTAGGTTATAAGCTATATGTTTAGGGAACTAAGAATAGGTTAAGGTTTGGATCAGGTTTAGGCTTGGGTTTTCAAGTTTAGGTTTAGGTTTAGGTTTAGGTTAGGGAGTTGAGATTAGGATTAGGTGTAGGTTTCGGTTTAGGGATTTAAGAATACATTTAGGTTTTAGGTTTAGGTTTTAGGCTTAGGTTTAGGTTTAGGTTTAGGAAATTGAGAATAGGTTAAGGTTTAGGTTTAGGAAATCGGGTTCGGGTTCAGAATCGGGTTTAGGCATGGGTTTTCAAGTTTAGGTTTAGGTTTACGTTAGGGAATTGAGATTAGGATTAGGTGTAGGTTTAGGTTTAGAGATTTAAGAATACATTTAGGTTTTAGGTCATAGATTTTAGTTTAGGTTAAGATTATAGGTTTAGGTTTAGGTTAAGGTTTAGGTTTAGGTTATAAGCTATAGGTTTAAGGATTTGAGAATAGGTTAAGGTATAGGTTTAGGAAATCGGGTTCGGGTTCGGGATCGCGTTTAGGTTTGGGTTTTCAAGTTTAGGTTTAGGTTTAGGTTAGGGAGTTGAGATTAGGATTAGGTGTAGGTTTAGGTTTAGGAATTTGAGAATACATTTAGGTATTAGGTCATAGGATTTGGTTTAGGTTTAGGTTTAGGTTATAAGCTATGGGTTTAGGGAATTGAGAACAAGTTAAGGTATAGGTTTAGGAAATCGGGTTCGGTTTCGGGATCGGGTTTAGGTTTAGGTTTAGGTTAGGGAGTTGAGATTAGGATTAGGTGTAGGTTTAGGTTTAGAGATTTGATAATACATTTAGGTTTTAGGTTATAGGATTTGGTTTAGGTTAAGGTTATAGGTTTAGGTTTAGATTTAGGTTAAGGTTTAGGTTATAAGCTATAGGTTTAGGAAATCGGGTTAGGGTTTGGGATCGGGTTTAGGTTTGGGTTTTCAAGTTTAGGTTTAGGTTTAGGTTAGGGAGTTGAGATTAGGATTAGGTGTAGGTTTAGGTTTAGGGATTTGAGAATACATTTAGGTTTTAGGTCATAGGTTTAGGTTTTAGGCTTAGGTTTAGGTTATGGGTCTAGGTTTAGGTTATAAGTGTAGGTTATAGGTTTAGGTTTAGGTTTACGTTAGGTTATAGGTTAAGGTTTAGAAATTGAGAATTGGTCGGGGTTTAGATTTAGGAAATTGGGTTCGGGTTCGGGATCGGGTTTGGGTTTAGGTTTTCAAGTTTGGGCTTAGGTTTAGGTTAGGAATTGATATTAGGATTAGGTGTAGGTTTAAGTTTAGGGATTTGAGAATACATTTAGGTTTTAGGTTTAGGTTTAGGTTATAAGTTATGGGTTATAGGTTATAGGTTTAGGTTTAGGTTTAGGTTAAGGTTATAAGCTATAGGTTTAGGGAATTGAGAATAGGTTAAGGTTTAGGTTTAGGAAATCGGGTTCGGGTTCGGGATCGGGTTTATGTTTGGGTTTTCATGTTTAGGTTTAGGTTTAGGTTAGGGAGTTGAGATTATTATTAGGTGTATGTTTAGGTTTAGGTTTAGGGATTTGAGAATACATTTAGGTTTTAGGTCATAGGTTTAGGTTTTAGGCTTAGGTTTAGGTTTAGGTTATAAGTGTAGGTTATAGGTTTAGGTTTAGGTTTAGGTTAGGTTATAGGTTAAGGTTTAGGAAATTGAGAATAGGTTAAGGTTTAGGTTTAGGTTGAAATAGGTTAAGGTTTAGGGTTTCGGGTTCGGGATCGGAGTTTAGGTTTAGGTTTTCAAGTTTAGGTTTAGGTTTAGGTTAGGGAATTGAGATTAGGATTAGGTGTAGGTTTAGGTTTAGGGATTTGAAAATACATTTAGGTTTTAGGTTTAGGTTTAGGTTATAAGTTATAGGTTATAGGTTTAGGTTTAGGTTTAGGTTTAGGTTTAGGTTATAAGCTATAGGTTTAGGGAATTGAGAATAGGTTAAGGTTTAGGTTTGGGTTTTCAAGTTTAGGTTTAGGTTAGGGAGTTGAGATTATTATTAGGTGTAGGTTTAGGCTTAGGGATTTGAGAATACATTTAGGTTTTAGGTTTTAGGCTTAGGTTTAGGTTATAGGCTTAGGTTTAGGTTATAAGTGTAGGTTATAGGTTTAGGTTTAGGTTTAGGTTAAGGTTTAGGAAATCGAGAATAGGTTAAGGTATAGGTTTAGGAAATCGGTTTCGGGATCGGGTTTAGGTTTGGGTTTTCAAGTTTAGGTTTAGGTTTAGGTTAGGGAGTTGAGATTAGGATTAGGTGTAGGTTTAGGTTTAGAGATTTGAGAATACATATAGGTTTTAGGTCATAAGTTTTGATTTAGGTTAAGGTTATAGGTTTAGGTTTAGGTTTAGGTTATAAGCTATAGGTTTAGGGAACTGAGAATAGGTTAAGGTTTGGATCAGGTTTAGGTTTGGGTTTTCAAGTTTAGGTTTAGGTTTAGGTTTAGGTTTAGGTTAGGGAGTTGAGATTAGGATTAGGTGTAGGTTTCGGTTTAGGGATTTGAGAATACATTTAGGTTTTAGGTTTAGGTTTTAGGCTTAGGTTTAGGTTAAGGTTTAGGAAATTGAGAATAGGTTAAGGTTTAGGTTTAGGAAATCGGGTTCGGGTTCGGAATCGGGTTTAGGTATGGGTTTTCAAGTTTAGGTTTAGGTTTACGTTAGGGAATTGAGATTAGGATTAGGTGTAGGTTTAGGTTTAGAGATTTAAGAATACATTTAGGTTTTAGGTCATAGGTTTTAGTTTAGGTTAAGGTTATAGGTTTAGGTTTAGGTTAAGGTTTAGGTTTAGGTTATAAGCTATAGGTTTAAGGATTTGAGAATAGGTTAAGGTATAGGTTTAGGAAATCGGGTTCGGGTTCGGGATCGCATTTAGGTTTGGGTTTTCAAGTTTAGGTTTAGGTTTAGGTTAGGGAGTTGAGATTAGGATTAGGTGTAGGTTTAGGTTTAGGGATTTGAGAATACATTTAGGTATTAGGTCATAGGATTTGGTTTAGGTTTAGGTTATAAGCTATGGGTTTAGGGTTAAGGTATAGGTTTAGGAAATCGGGTTCGGTTTCGGGATCGGGTTTAGGTTTAGGTTTAGGTTAGGGAGTTGAGATTAGGATTAGGTGTAGGTTTAGGTTTAGAGATTTGATAATACATTTAGGTTTTAGGTTATAGGATTTGGTTTAGGTTAAGGTTATAGGTTTAGGTTTAGGTTAAGGTTTAGGTTTAGGTTATAAGCTATAGGTTTAGGAAATCGGGTTAGGGTTTGGGATCAGAGTTTAGGTTTGGGTTTTCAAGTTTGGGTTTAGGTTTAGGTTAGGGAGTTGAGATTAGGATTAGGTGTAGGTTTAGGTTTAGGGATTTGAGAATACATTTAGGTTTTAGGTCATAGGTTTAGGTTTTAGGCTTAGGTTTAGGTTATAGGTCTAGGTTTAGGTTATAAGTGTAGGTCATAGGTTTAGGTTTAGGTTTACGTTAGGTTATCGGTTAAGGTTTAGGAAATTGAGAATTGGTTAGGGTTTAGATTTAGGAAATTGGGTTCGGGTTCGGGATCGGGTTTGGGTTTAGGTTTTCAAGTTTAGGCTTAGGTTTAGGTTAGGGAATTGATATTAGGATTAGGTGTAGGTTTAAGTTTAGGGATTTGAGAATATATTTAGGTTTTAGGTTTAGGTTTAGGTTATAAGTTATGGGTTATAGGTTATAGGTTTAGGTTTAGGTTTAGGTTTAGGTTATAAGCTATAGGTTTAGGGAATGAGAATAGGTTAAGGTTTAGGTTTAGGAAATCGGGTTCGGTTCGGGTTCGGGATCGGGTTTAGGTTTGGGTTTTCATGTTTAGGTTTAGTTTTAGGTTAGGGAGTTAAGATTATTATTAGGTGTAGGTTTAGGTTTAGGTTTAGGGATTTGAGAATACATTTAGGTTTTAGGTCATAGGTTTAGGTTTTAGGCTTAGGTTTAGGTTTAGGTTATAAGTGTAGGTTATAGGTTTAGGTTTAGGTTTAGGTTAGGTTATAGGTTAAGGTTTAGGAAATTGAGAATAGGTTAAGGTTTAGGTTTAGGAAATTGGGTTCGGGTTCGGGATCAGGTTTAGGTTTAGGTTTTCAAGTTTAGGTTTAGGTTTAGGTTAGGGAATTGAGATTAGGATTAGGTGTAGGTTAAGGTTTAGGGATTTGAAAATACATTTAGGTTTTAGGTTTAGGTTTAGGTTTAGGTGTAGGGAATGAGAGTAGGTTAAGGTTTAGGTTTGGGTTTTCAAGTTTAGGTTTAGGTTAGGGAGTTGAGATTATTATTAGGTGTAGGTTTAGGTTTAGGGATTTGAGAATACATTTAGGTTTTAGGTTTTAGGCTTAGGTTTAGGTTATAGGTTTAGGTTTAGGTTAGAAGTGTAGGTTATAGGTTTAGGTTTAGGTTTAGGTTAAGGTTTAGGAAATCAAGAATAGGTTAAGGTATAGGTTTAGGAAATCGGGTTCGGGTTCGGGTTCGGGATCGGGTTTAGGTTTGGGTTTCAAGTTTAGGTTTAGGTTTAGGTTAGGGAGTTGAGATTATTATTAGGTGTAAGTTTAGGTTTAGGGATTTGAGAATACATTAAGGGCCCGTTTGGCCGGGCGGATTGGAAGGGATTGGAAGTTAAATCCCGGGATTGGCCGGGCGTGCCAAACAGATCAGGGTGATCTGATCCTGGATATAAAGCAATCCCATGGATCTTAAGACAATCCACTGACAACACCATCATTACCTTTAAATCTCATCCAATCCACCATAATCCGTTCAAATTTGTCTGGGACGTGTTTGGTTCAAGGGATTGGAAGGGATGGGAAGGTTTAATCCCGGGATTGGCCAGGCGTGCCAAACAGGCTCGATATAGCAATCCCATGGATCTTAAGACAATCCACTGACAACACCATCATTGCCTTGGAATCCATGCCATCCACCCTAATACCATTCAATACCTTCCAATCCACCCGTCCAAACGGGCCCTTAGGTTTTAGGTCATAGGTTTAGGTTTTAGGCTTAGGTTTAGGTTATAGGTTTAGGTTTAGGTTATAAGTGTAGGTTATAGGTTTAGGTTTAGGTCAAGGTTTAGGAAATTGAGAATAGGTTAAGGTATAGGTTTAGGAAATCGGGTTCGGGTTCAGGTTCGGGATCGGGTTTAGGTTTGGGTTTTCAAGTTTAGGTTTATGTTTAGGTTAGGGAGTTGAGATTAGGATTAGGTGTAGGTTTAGGTTTAGGGATTTGAGAATACATTTAGGTTTTAGGTCATAGGTTTAGGTTTTAGGCTTAGGTTTAGGTTTAGGTTATAAGTGTAGGTTATAGGTTTAGGTTTAGGTTTAGGTTAGGTTATAGGTTAAGGTTTAGGAAATTGAGAGTAGGTTAAGGTTTAGGTTTAGGAAATCGGGTTCGAGTTCAGGATCAGGTTTAGGTTTAGGTTTTCAAGTTCAGGTTTAGGTTTAGGTTTAGGTTAGGGAATTGAGTTTAGGATTAGGTGTAGGTTTAGGTTTAGGGATTTGAGAATACATTTAGGTTTTAAGTTTAAGTTTAGGTTATAGGTTATAGGTTATAGGTTATAGGTTTAGGTTTAGGTTTAGGTTAAGGTTAAAAGCTATAGGTTTAGGGAATTGAGAATAGGTTAGGTTAGGTTATAGGTTAAGGTTTAAGGATTTGAGAATAGTTTTAGGTTATAAGGTTTTAGGTTTAGGTATAGGCTTAAGTTATAGGTTATAGGTTATATGTTCAGGTTAAGGTTTAGGAATTCGGGTTCGGGTTTGGGTTTGGGTTCGGGTTTAGGTTATAGGTTTTGGTTTAGGATTAGGTTTAGGTTATAGGTTTTGGTTTAAGTTAAGGTTTAGGTTTAGGTTATAGGTTATGGGATTTGAGAATGGGTTCGGGTTTAGGTTATAGGTTTTGGTTTAGGTTTAGGTTACAGGTTTTGGGATTTGAGAATAGGTTTAGGTTAAGTCATAAGTTTAGGTTTAAAAAATCGGGGTCAGGTTCGGGGTCGGGTTTAGTTTTGGGTTTTCAAGTTTAGGTTTAGGTTTAGGTTAGGGAGTTGAGATTAGGATTAGGTGTAGGTTTAGGTTTAGGGATTTGAGAATACGTTAAGGTTTAGGTATAGGAAATTGGGTTCGGGTTCGAGATCGGGTTTACGTTTGGGTTTTAGGTTTAGGCTAAGCGTTTAGGGATTCTGTAACGCCCCGGATTTTTACCAACCTGGGATTAGATATCCTTAGGCAATGGGTCGATCCTAATACCTCATTAACTTGTCAGAACTGAATCCCAAAGTCTAAAGCCGCCTTTGAACTCATTTCCTTCACAAACCTCACCCTTCATCACCTTAATCTTCCAATTTTTCTAATAACTTTCACCCTAGACACTATCTTAAACTAGCTAAGTAGTATAACTTGGATCACTTTATATACAAACTCCAAAGGCCCGAGTACCACCTCGACTGAATTCACTTAGGACTAAATCCTTTAGAAATGAGACAAAGTAACTAGGTGTGAAACCGGATTAGCTACGAAATCCGTTCGAATCGCTTTAAATACGTTACCGCAAGACCCAAAACTTGTAAAATCATTGACGCTAGGTTACCCTAAAGTTTAGAACCAAACTCATTTCCCGTCTGCTCTCGGGAATGAAACGAAACTTCGTATTAGGTCTAGATCGCACATCGGGAGTCCGATTAACCCGAAGCTAAGGAACTAGGACCGCCCCACTGGGCTTAACAATCATCTCAAAAATCAGCTCCATCCGATGTTCCATGGCCATTCGTTTCGATTCGGAGCGAGGGAGTGTGAAAAACACTATTCCCATCCAAAAATAAATATCTGGAATAGTGATCTGGCATCATTCGTTGACGCGTCAGTATTAAGCAACCTGACCGTCAGAATCAGACCAAATTACACCCTCGGATTAAGAAAAATTTCAGGAACATTTACATGTACTTAGAATTTCTGATCGTGGCCCACTGACCGTCGAACTGAAAGTGGTCCGCCACGTGCGATCTGGGAATCCGATCGAGTCAAAAACATAATCCCACGTAGATCCATAGATGGAGAGCTTAAGTCTGACGTTTGGTTCAAGGAAGGCCACCAGAACCTCTCTTTTGAGCTGGAAAAGTGACGAATATCCTATATTAGCAGTAACCCTTGAACCTGAGTCTATTTTGGGAATGTTTTAGGCTATATAAGGGCCTTAGAGCACCCTCTCTCACAGCCATACGAATTTGAGTTTTGGGAGAGAGAAAAGAGAGAGAAAGTGAGGGAGAAGTGGGAGGATCTTCCTCCTACTGTTGCAAATCACCCCACGGCCTACACCGCCCTATTCTAGGCGTTTTCCCGGCGTTTTCCGTCCCATTTGAAGGTAAGAAACCCTAACCCTAGGTCTGATTTGAGGTGGGATCGATGTGGGTTGTGTAACAACTAACCGATTCCGCTCTTTAGGCTAGAAAACTCCCGTATACGGAAGATTTGCTACCCTTGCTGATTCGTTGCGTTTCAAAAGGCAAAGGTGAGGACTTTAAGTGTATAAGTTGCAGTTTTCAACGCTTTCAATGTCAGATAATGGTAGATTCATGATCTGCATGCAATTGCACATGTACAAAGTGCTTTCCGTTTCCTGTTTCGATTAACGTTGTGAAATATGGAATTTCACATATTCTAGGTATACGTAGAAATACCGTATACGTATTTTTTTTGGATAAATGTTTGACATGTTTATTTAATGTATGATTATATAATATATGAATAAAATACTAGTTTGGCGAAAGGAATCGCCAAAATACATGTTCACTTGTAAATGCGACGTATGTTGAAATTGTGTATGTTAGAAATACCGTATCGTATTTCTTTTGGAATAATGTTTGACATACTTATTTAATATATGATTATACAATATATGAATAAAATACTAGCTTGGCGAAAGGATTAGCCTAAATACATGTTTACTAACAAACACTATGTATGTAGAAATACGGTATTATACGAAGTACCGTATACATGTATATTTTAGCGATGTGTTTGTCATGACTAATTGTCGTATAAATATATTATGTGCGTATAAAATATTTACTTGGCGAAGGGAATCGCCGTAATACATGTTTGCTTTATACACTATGTATGTTGAAAATGCGTATTCTAGAAAATACTGTATACGTATAAATTTTGGAGATGTATTTATCATGATTATTTGTTGTAGTAATATATTATACATGAATAAAATACTCACTTGGCTAAAGGATAGCCCTAATACATGTTTTGCTAACATACACCATGTATGTTGTAATAGTGTATTCTAAGTGTTGTGAAAATGACTGAATGAGTATAGAATTCTCATTCGTGCTTTCATCATGACTAATTGTCATGGATAATTGATTGTTGTATTGGCAATACCCCTTTGACGAAAGGATTTACCTAAATCACGCCATACGGCCAATACACACTATATATGCTAAAATGTGTGGCCCAAGTGTTTGTGGAAATGGTGAATGAATATGGAACTTGGTTTCCTGCTTGCCATGACTATCCGTCATGGGTGTATGCGTGTTATGATTGGGGTAACTCCCTAGTGAAAGGATTTGGCCTTATACCTCTGTGATCAACATATATCATGTATGTTGATTCCTGTATTTTAAAGTGTTTGTTGAAATGTCTGAATGAGTAGTAGTTAGTAAATTGTAATGTTTAAGGGTGTTGAGGTATGATTCTCAACTCCTTTAACTATGTGTATGATTTCCTTGAATAGCTATGTGATTAGGAATTGAATATATACAAACTCATGCTTGTGTTGTTCTTTACAACATGCTTTATATCATGCTCTATAATATGCTTATAACATGCCTACTAGCATGTTTGAATTACTTTATTTATCATGCTTGAATTACTTTGTCTATCATGCTTTACTCCATATGCTAAGGATGACAAGTGATTGTGCTTGGGGCTATGATTATAGTCCAGACAATCGGTACTAGAATTGAATTCGTGGCTGTGATTCATTTGCCACGTGAGATGTGTTCGACGAACTCGAGTCGTACTTCGGTTGGCGATAGTGGTTGTACGCGAAGTGCTTATGCACTTCATGTCGTTTAACTTGTTGTGCGCTCGGGCTAGTTGAGCTCGTCGAGACAACCCGATCTGTCTTTGTATGTTCACCATGTTTGGTCGCTAATGCTTGAACCTGGGTACCAAACTTACAGTGAAATTCCCGTTAACCATGGTACCTCGATCCGCTAAGACTCATGAGCCGGGCATGGTGGTATGGGACACCGTGGTCGAGCTGTCGGCCTCTGGCCGGGGCTATGTGCCTCCCGTAGTGACCAGTGAGCAACTCAACTCGTGAGCCGATTATGGTGGTATGGGACACTATATTCGCGCCTTTTGTCGGCCCTACATTGATAAGGTGATGGGGAGTGGTGCAACCTTTGTGCGTAACGTGCCACAGCGACCCTTTGTAGTGACCGCGAGCATACTCTGAAGTTGCGGCGTGCCTTAGGGTTCGCCGCGATATATAGAGTATGAACTAGGCCTGTTTCGTATAGTTGTATCGTGATGAATCGTTTAAGGGGTGATGGGGGAGTGGTGCAACCTTTGTGCGTAACTGTGACCACAGCGACCTCTGCGATGACCTAGAAAACACACCATCGTCGATATTAACTAGGGTGACGACCCTAGATTGGATCATGTTTGGGAATGATCAAGGAGGTACCTTAGTTTCCCAATCCCGCTGTTTGAAATGGACTAATTAAAAACTCGGTAATCATGCTCATCATGCATCGCATGTGCACAGAAGATGTGGAGCACTTTGTGGGATGTAAGCATGCGCGAACGTGAGATGGTGTCGCATGAGGAGTATGTCGGAGAGGGCATCCATCATACCTGCATTCATACTTGCATTAATCAGAGTAACTAGGAGTGCTTGATTTACTGCTTTATCATTACTGCTTGACTGCATTGATAACATGTTAACTTATGCTTTAATGTTCCACTGAGTTAGCTACTCACTCCCACGTTACGGGACGGTGTTGTACACACCAAACAGATTTGTTGAATTTCAGATGATGGCGATGCTTATGAAGCGAGAGCCGGACTATTTCTATGGTAATGAGGAGGAGTTCTCCTATCTCGTATCTCTCGATGGTCTATGAAGACTGGTATTATCTTGTGACAGGCTATGGTATTTGGAATAGGAGACTTTACACGTCATCACATTAGGTATATTTTAGAATTGTCCTTGTAATTGTTTAACTGGAAATGTTATCACACTCGGAGACTCATCATAGTTTATATATTTTGTCTATCTATTACGAGTCTTCCGCTTGCAACTTTAACTGTCTACGGAGTATGATATGTTGTTTTGGCTTAATCTCACTCATGTTCACTACTCTAATACAGTCAACATTCAATCATCATTCATTTTGTTGCATAAGTGATGTTCTGGAACTCGAGAGTTGAGTTACTACTCGACCCCCGATTTTCAGGGCGTTACAGATTCAGATTCGGGTTCGGGATCGGGTTTAGGTTTAGGTTTTCAAGTTTAGGTCTAGGTTTAGGATAGGGAGTTGAGATTAGGATTAGGTGTGGGTTTAAGTATAGGGATTTGAGAATACGTTGAGGTTTAGGTATAGGAAATCAGGTCCGGGTTCGAGATCGGGTTTACGTTTGGGTTTTAGGTTTGGGCTAAGGGTTTAGGGATTCATATTTGGGTTCGGGATCGAGTTTGGGTTTAGGTTTAGGTTTTACGTTTAGGTTAAGGTTACAGGTTGTTAAGGTTACAGGTTGAGGTTATAGGTTTAGGTTTAGGTTATAAGTGTAGGTTATAGGTTACGGTTTAGGGAATTGAGAATAAGTTAAGGTTTAGGTTTAGGAAATCGGGTTCGGGTTTGTGTACGGATTTAGGGTTGGGTTTTCAAGTTTAGGTTTAGGTTAAGGAGTAGATTAGGATTAGGTGTAGGTTTAGGTTTAGGGATTCTCTAGTATTATCTACTATTGATCCTAGTATTATCTACTACATACTAGTAACGTACAACCAATATTGGGGCACCATACCATAAGCTACAAGAATTTCATGTCCCCCTAAACAAGGTATCCTCCATTGATAACATATATATATATATATATTATAAGTTTTTTATTTTCATTTACATTCCCAAATACATTCATCATCCATCCAAGAAAATTGAAACAAGTACTATCAATCTATCTTATCTTACCGACCGCCTTATGTTTCTTTTCACCTTTGTAGCTCTCATATTTGTTGCAACTGCTAGTTCACCATCAGTAGTCTTGAAGAAGGATTCAAGAATATCTTAAATCAAGGACGAGATGAGAGGAAAGATGAAATCAAATCAAATCAATAAACTTATATATATATATATATATATATATCAAGATTTCTACACTTAACAAGGTGGTAGAGGTTTGGATGATGACCTTCATAAATGCATTGATTGCTGGAATTGGTCTTATGTTCTTATGGTTTTTTTTTTTTTCACCGAGAGTGAAAAATCCGTATCGGAGAGAATCAATGTATGTTGATATATATTGTCTTTAAATCAATACCACATGTCACTTCACAAGTTGCCAAAAACTCAGGATCGTGGACACAGTGTGCTCCCGAAATGATCTCCTCACCTTCAAGAAAAGCCAAAACAAGTTAACAGTAAACAACAAAGAGAATACAACTTTAATTTCCTTTTCTCCTAATAAGAAAACATTACCAACATTTCCCTTACTAAAAAATGATTAGATGGTCTAACAATGTAAAATAAAAATAATAATAATAATAATAAAATTAGGATTTGTTGGGAAGCTCCCGGTTCCTAACACGATTCAATAGCGCCACAAAGTGTTGGTGGGGCATTTCTGTCAAGGTAGAGGACTGTGAAAGCATGCAAAAGCTGGTCTCTAAAGAAAGGGTGTTGTAATGGTTATGCATTTTTATTCAGTCATTGTAATTGATGGAGAACCCATGTTCATTTGGATCTCCATCAGGATTTTCGTTGAGGGAAGTAGCTCTTAGAATGGAGGAATGGAGATGGTAAAGTATGGAAAGAAGCTTTCGTTTGTTACCAAGGAAACACAGATTCCAACTCCTACAATGTGGAAAAAAGTGGCATCTTCCATCGAAGATACTTGCAATTGGAACTAAATTTCCAAACAACATAAGCTCACATTTCCATAGTAATGGCCAACATTTCTATGTACCAAAAAACACCCTCAAGGAAGCTATCCTATATTGAAATGCCTTCAAGCTCTTGCATGCTGAAGCATCTTCATCCATCCAGTTTTGGGTGTATAAAATTCCAAAAGGTCAGGCCAACAAACATCATTATTACCAAGGAATGGTCTGATACACAAATGCATAAAATAATAATAATAATAATAATAAACTGAAAGATTCATGTTTTTCCCATTTTCCCTTTTCTTTTGGATATTTTCTTTTTCTTTCTGATATTTTCCTGCATTTTTTTTATGCAAGATATCAAGGTGATATGGTCTGATATGCCTTGTATCATATTGTTATTCTGCCTAGCTGATACAACAACGAGCAAACGAGAACAATGTGACTTACCAAAAAATGATAACAGCGCAAACCCACAGGAATACCTTCTTTTGCAATACGATGATACAAACCATTACGAGAAGCGCGTCTGCTTTCATCCAACTCCTCAAACCTGACATCTAGAACACTGTCATCTCCCAGCACCCTTTGTAGGTGAGTTCTTGTATTTTGCAGGTATGGGCCCTGGAAAGGTTAATGAGCATGTTATTTAATGTGACAACAAATTACATAAGTGGGACTACAGTTGATAAGATATGATAAGATAGTAAACACAGTTTCCCTCTCTTACTTTTCTTTCCTTTTTTTGGCTATAATTTATAAGATAATGAGAATACAGATATATTGATGAGAAAAGAAATCCAAGTAATTTTATTTTCATTGTACATACTAAATAGTATTTGGAGTAGATAATGCTAGCTTAGTAATTATGTAAGAATCAACTTGATACACAACTTAATACATTGTGGCCCACTCGATCAGCAGAATGGCCAGATTTTTTGACCAAGGCATGTACAAGGTGGACCCCATCTGATTATGCTTACTAATTTTCCATCCCAAAAATACCGTGTTGAAATACCTCACTGCATAGTTGCCTCTGATGTGTTCAGGAAGAGTACATGTAAAGGTGACAGGCGGTCATGCCAACATGAATACAAATTGGATGAAGAAGTCGGAATTGTATGTCGGCTATGCAATGTTGTAAAAACTGAAATAAGATACGTCTCACCACCTTTTGTGAGGCATGAAAGACTGTAAGCTGGGTCATCATAACATGGCATTGTGTAAAATGGCACAATGACCAATGGATAGCGGTGAAGTACTATATAGAACTCGATGTGTACCTATGTTGATAAGTAAAAATCAGCTCTTCAGCTTATGCAAGTATGATTATCATTGCTTTATTTAAAATAAAAATAAAAATGGATATTACCAAACAGAGAGAGAGAGAGAGAGAGAGAGACAGAGAGAGAGTTTACTTCTCTAGAACAAGCTGCCCCAATTTTATTTTCGACTCTATATCTAGATCCCCCAACGGATCAACTTTGACACCAGCTTCCTATACATACAAGTAATATCTGCATTGTTAGCATAAAAGATGTGCAGACCACAAATGGAATGTCAATGAACTACTTGTATGCATGTTTTTGGATGCAATATTGAATTGAACTGCATTTTCTAATCTAACAAAATGGAAATAAACAAATCAGTGTCCTTCGCATTCATATTGAGAGTCTCTACTCCAAATGCATTTACGTTACTTTCGAGTTGGACATGAGAGAAACATACATGCATTACAAGGCCTATTTTTGCATATATGGTAAATATGGAAAGCTTTTTTTTTCTTTTTTTTCTCTTGTTTAAATTGAAATTCTGCAGTTTAACTTATTTGTCCTTCCAAATACATGTAGCATTAGGCTATGGGACACCCATCTGTGAAAATTTTGGGCATGTTCTCTAGTTTAACATGGTTGCGATGTCCAACACCAACATGCATCAATCTCTAAGTAACATAGACCCAAGTTTCATACCATGTCATAAGGCATGCAACTATCAAATGATCGAGATATAGAAGGCAATTCAACTAAACATGGATGGATTCTCCAAGTCTTGAAGAAGGATTCAAGAATATCTTAAATAAATAACTGGAAAAAAACACTCAAACAGATTTTCTAGCAGAAACGAACTATATCATCATCACATAGACTTGTCCCATATAATGGAATTTTTTTTTCCAGCAATAACAACAACAACAGCAAAAAAATATATATAATAAAAAAAAATTAAATAAATAAAAATCAATTAGCCATATGTTAATACCCAATCATTCAAAAACCAGTATGTGATCTTGGCCCTTGATTAAACTTCTTCTAGCTCTTAAACCTAATTAAATCAGTCCCAAACAAGCTAACTACTAGGCTAGCTTATTTACAAAATAAAAGTCCTGCAATGGTTCAAAACATTCAACAATAGAGCAACTAAAATAGTCTGAAAATACCCCCACGTTTCACCAATTTGGCTATCCAAATCCAACCCGCAGCTAACTATTATTATTCCAGTAAACCATCAAAACCATCTAATAAATTCCCTTTTTCTTTTCTTCTTTTTCTTGTGCAAAACTGATGTTTTGAGTCAGCACCCCCTAAAGCTATTTACTGCATTTCAGACATCAGTGGTATTCTTTCAATATGAAATACAAGTGTTGTTAAGGAAAGATTCCCACCATCCCTTGTTCACAAGGTCACTGGTCTGGGGTTTCTGATTATATGCCACTTCCAGCAAAACTGACCTATCTTCACCTTAAATCCCTAATTCCTGGTTCTAGTTTCAAGAAGTGAGAGTACACAGAATGATTTTTGTAGAGGAATATTTCTATTTCATGCCACATCATGGAGTTACATGACATACATACCAAGACATCTCTATTGTACCAGCATCATTCTGATTTCTACATCAATTTTATTTCAAAACATATAAACTAACGGCTAACATCCATACCTACCCTTCTTGTGTGGAGCCGGTGGGCTTTCTCCCTTGGTCTGAATACATTGTACGGATTGGTATCGTTAACAGGTGGAGGTGGCTGAATAAACACAAAAATGATGGAGATGCTTACATTGAAAGCTAGGCAAGGACAGGATATCACATGTTGTGAAAACAAACCATTGAATATGAATGATCAACTTGACATCCCAGTAACAAGTTGATCTACATCCTTAACTAGGACAAAAAAGAAAAAGGAAAAAAGAAAAAAAGAAGCCACCAGATCTTACCTAATGACCAAATATCAGATTTGTAGCCATAAGGGATATCTGCAAGAAGCTCAGGACACATGTAGCTCGGAGTGCCTACAACCTATAGATGCAAGGCATTAGCTAACATTTACAATTTAGATAGCCATGAACATTACAAAAGAAAAAGAGATTAATTACGCAACGTAAATCAATGAGAACCAAGTTATGTTAGGCCTAACCATGATGTTATAAAAGCCAAGTTCATCTTTTAAACTTGGAATTCTCACCCATGATCACTTTAACATATCTTTGCCTACTATGGAAAAGCAAAATTGCAGGCGGCTTACATTGGAAAAACTGTCTGGCAGAGTCAGTTGTCAAAATTTTAGTAATGGGTGACTATTGAAAGAACTGTTTCAATGAAGAGTCTGGTTGGTAAAATTTTTGGAGATGGGTGACAGTTGAAAGAATTGTTTAAATGAAGTATCAATATATATTCAGAAGATGCGCGTTGATTCTCTCATTCTGTTTTTAAGCACCAGATGGAACAGGTTCTTGCGATAGGGTTCAACCAACCATGAATAGGGCTGTCAACGTGCCCAATTCAGGCTGGGTCAAGGTCTGTCCAAACCCAGCCTGCAAAGCAAAATACAGGCCTGGGCCAAACAGACAGGCCCAAGCACATTGCTTGATTATTATGGCTGTCCCAGGTCTGAGTCCAGCCCGAGCCTGAGCTCGGCCACTATCTTTTGTGCAAGATCTAGGCTGTTTGTTTGGCAAACCAATCATGCATGATAATCACAAACAACTGCGAGTTATATCTCTGTAAATGGACACCCTACAAGCATTTGTATCAGACTGCACCAACTCATTCTAATATGATGCATTTTTATAGAGGCGTACTGTAAATACAAACAGTTAAAAATGATGCCTCACGGTACATATCCAAATTCAAATACAGACGTTGCATTGCATCAGAGGATGAAATTATCATAATAAATTCATGATATAAAAGGAGCATTCTGATATTTTGAACCTGATATAAAATAAAAAATAAAAACCCAACAATCTATTGAGGATCAGTCCATTTGTGATCACCGATTTGATGGTGGATCATTCCATCATTGTGATTTCGAACCTAGGCTCCATGAATTTCTCCATGAAGACTGCAGTACATGTATTCCACGAGCTTAACAGATAAATCACTGCCACTAAATACCACAGGCCCACAAGCAAATAATCACTTCATTTAAAAAACCCAATTCCAGAAATTACAAAAAATAAATAAATAAATGAAATCAGAGACATCTCAGAAAATGCATCAAAATGAAAATTTCAAGCATCAAAATCCTACCTTGAGTGCCACCTCCTCCTGCCTATCAAGCTCATTCAAGACAGCAAATAGATACAGAGAGAGAGACAGAGACAGAGACGGAGAGAGAGAGAGAGAGAGAGAGAGAGAGATAGACGGACAGAGACAGAAATAGAGAGGCCGAGCGCGTGAGGGAGATCGAGAGAGGGCAAGGGATATGGAGAGGCTTAGTGCGAAAGAGAGATGGAGAGATGGGTCTGCCGCGGGCGGGAGAAAAGGTCGCGCGCGTGAGGGAGATCGAGAGAGAGAGAGGGATAGGGAGGGGGGAGGGCGTAGAGAGAGAGAGAGAGGCGCGAGAGAGGAGAGATCGAGAGAGAGGGAAAGGGAGAGGGAGAGGCGCGAGAGAGAGAGGGAGCGGCGCGAGAGAGGAGGAGATCAAAGAGAGGGAAAGGGAGAGGGAGAGGCGTAGAGAGAGAGAGGAGAGGCGCGAGAGAGGAGGAGATCAGAGAGAGGGAAAGGGAGAGGGAGAGGCGTAGAGAGAAAGGGAGAGGCGCAGAGAGACGGGGCGAGAGACGAACTGGTTAGGGCCGGCGCCCTAACCAGCTCTTATTAGAAATTTTAACGGTGGTGTCACTCGCGCCACTGTTTTCTCTGGTGGGGTCCACTGGAGCTTTGGATGTGACTCATTCTTTTGGATCTTACCCTAAAATGATCTCTCCAGATGGATGGACGGCGTGGATACAAAATATACATCATGGTGGGGCCCATAGAACTTGGTGATGTCACTTTGTAGCAGTCTCCCTGTGGAGACGAATTGGCTACCCCCTGACACCAGCCAATGGCTGGTGGTCGGTGCTTTGTGGGCCCCACCATGATGTATGTGTTTCATCCATGCCATTCATCTATTTTTATAGATCATTTTATATTATGAGAGAAAAAATGAGGTATATTGAAATCTCAAGTGAACCACATTACAGGAAACGGTGTTGAATGGATGGTGACCATTAAAAACGTTTTGGGGGCTATAAATGTTTTGGATTAAGCTAATATTTATTTTTTCTCTTAATCTGGGTCTTTATGACCCAATTAACAGATTGGATGCCAAATAAACAGTGTAGTGGGCCTTAGGAGGATTTTAATGGTGGATATCCAATCATTATTGTTTTCTGTGGTGTGGTCCACCTGAGATTTATATTCCTATCATTTTTTTCATCTATCCATAAAATGATCCGAAAAGTGTGAGTTTTCCATATTTTATAAAATAAACAGTATTCACAACCGTACAATATAGGGTCCATTTAGTGGATGGTTAAGAAAATATTAAAAAATATAATTATAATTATAAACCATCTACAACAAGACCCATTATTTGGATGGTCTGGATTGCCATATATTAAACTCAAATTTTCTATGAATGAGTCACCACTATTTAACAAAAAATGTAAAACTAACAGTTTTCATTGTTAAATAAAAACGGGATCCTAGCTTTGGATTTGGTAGGGCTCTATGGGCCCCACCATAATTTTTTTGTTTAATCCGGACCGTACATCCATTTTTAAAAAATATTTTCAGTTTGATATCAAAAAATCAGCTTGAAATATATCTCTGGTGAACAACACCATAGGAAAACAATAGTGATTGAACGTCCACCCTTAAAAAGAGAAATAGAGAGACGGAAGTGGATTGCGTACTGAGTAACTTAGTACGCTAAGCGTACTGAGTAAAGTCTGTGGGGTCCACCGTGATTTATGTATTTTATCCAGTCTGTCCATCCATTTTACAAGATAATTTTACATCCTTTGATCAAAACCGAAGCATATACAAGGCTAAAATGGACCACACCATAGGAAACAATGTGAATTGAATTTCTACCGTTGAAATATTCTTGGGGCCACAGAAGTTTTGGATGAATATTATATTTGTTTTTTTCCCTTCATCCATGTTTTTTTTTAATCTTATGAACAGTTTAGATGACAAATAAACATCACCGTGGGGCCTAAAAAGACTTTAACGGTGGAAATCATTATTTCCACTTGTTCCTATGAAATGGTCCACTTGAGACATGTATAAGCTTCAATTTTGGGCTCAACGCCTAAAATGAGATGGAAAAACGGATGAAAGGTGTGGATAAATCACATAAATTCATAGTGGCCTAACTGAGTTTACTCAACACGACAAGAGTTACGCAATCCGATTTGGAGAGAGAGGGACGAGGAGGGAGAGCGGATTGCTTCTTGGGTTACTCAAGTACACTTTTATCATCTTTGAGGAAACTCAGTTGGGCCCACTGTTAATGTATGTGGTTTATCCACACCGTCCATCCATTTTTACTGATAATTTTAGGGGTTGATACCAAAATTGAAGTGACTCCAAAGCTCGAGTGGACCATTACACAGGAAACAGTGTGAATAATGATTTCCACCATTGAAATCTTACTAGGGTTCAAATTAATTTTTATTTGTCATCCAACCTGTTCATAAGATCACAAAGACATGGATGAAGAGATACCATAAACATCAGCTTGATCCAAAACTTCTTTGGCCTCCAAAAAATTTTCAATAGTAGAGGTTCAATCAAACTGTTTCCTGTAGTATAGTCCACCTGAGATTTTAATTTGCTTCATTTTTTGGGATCTAGTCTTAAAATTATCTATTAATATGTATTAATGGAGTGAATAAAATAAATAAATAACAGTGGACCCCACACAGTTTACTCGGTATGCTAAGGGCAGGTTTGGGTGATGGGATTAGAAGGGATTAGGTGGCATGTGATTCAAAAAATATAATTATTACCTATGGCAGGGATATAGTCCCTGTTGCTATGAGATAAGATTAATTTCATGCTTTGTTGGTAATAAGGTAGTACATTGAATGAATATACTCACTGTCATTTGAAATTACTAAAAATAACACACGTGTTATATCTAAATCGTTCATTTATTTTGTAACCTCATTTTATGATATGGGCCTAGAAATGAGGTAGATCCAAAACTTATGTGGACCCAAAGAAGTTTTCAACAGTAATTATTCAATCCTCATTGCTTTCTATAGTGGGGCCCACTTGAGCTTTAGATTTACTTGATTTTTTGGCTCATGCTCTAAAATAATCTCAAAAAATGGGTGGACAGTGTGGATATAGCCCACACATCATGGTGGGACCTACACAACTTGCTAACATTGAATGAAATTGGCATGGACCCAATGCAATTCCATCTAAGCTAATTTCCACCTAATTCCATTCTTCCCTAACATGGAGTGGAATTGGCATGGGACCAAATGAATCCCATCCCACCTAATCCCTTCTAATCTCAATGCCCAAACATGCTCTGAAGGTACTGAGTTACTCAGTATGCAATCTGCTTCCAAGGATGAAACACATACATTATGGTGAGACCTATAGAGCACTGACCAACATCCACCAAGTTTTGTGAGGCCCACTATGATGTATTTGTTATATCCACACCATCCATCCATTTTGAGATATCATTTTACGTCATGAGCTAAAGAATAAGGCAGATAAAAATCTATAGTGGACCTCATCACAGAAATCTCAGGTGCATCACACCACATGAAATCAATAGTAATTGGATATCCATCATTAAAATCCTCCTAAGGCTTACTGTACTGTTTATTTTTAGGTTATAAGTATAAACTGAACGTCTACCATTGAAAAATTTTGTGAGGCAGATTCAAAGTTCAAGTGGACCCCATCACAAAAAACAATGGAGATTGAATGCCTACCATTAAAACCTTACTTTGGGCCGTAGAAGTTTTCAACCAAGCTAATATATATGTTTTCCCTTATTCCATGTCAGTATTAACTTATAAACAGGTTGGATATCAAATAAACATCGCGGCAGGCCTTAAAAAGGTTTCAATAGTGGGTGTCACTATCCCACTCTTTTCTATGGTGGGTCCACTTGAACTTTGGATTTGCCCCGTCAGTTAGATGCACCATTCCATGGTAGGCCACGAGCTTAAAAATAAAGTCAATCCATAACTTGGGTGGGCCACACCACATACTATAGTTGAGAGGGTTACCCTCCCACTAAAACATTCATAATCATTTATTGACCCCACCTAGATGTGATTCATAGATCCAGTCCATTCATTATGTGTGTCCCACTTAAGCCTTCGACCCACCCCATTTTTTAGTTAATATCTTAAAATGATCCGAGAAAAGCATTGAACGATATGGAGAAAGTCAATCCATAACTTGGGTGGCCCAAGAGCTTAAAAATAAAGTCAATCCATGACTTGGGTGGGCCACACCACACAATATAGTGGAGAGGGGTTTCCTTAAAAAATTCATAATCATATATTGGGCCTACCTAAATGTGATTCACATATCCAACCCACTCATTATGTGTGTCCCACTTGGATGAGGGGTCGGACCAATTTTCAGCCGCATCCAAAACTCATGTGGGCCCCACCAAGTGCTTTTATATTTTTAAGGACGTCTTCACATAGTATTAGATGGTATGGCCCACTTGAGTTTCGTATATAGATGATTTTTGAGATATCTCATAACTTAAAGGGGACACATCAAATCCACGGTGTTGATGTTCGACACACATCATGATGGGGCACACAAAACTTTCTAACATCAATTCTTAGGTTCTCACAAGGTCACTAAGTTGGGTCGCAATTTTGACCAGAATATTTGGCCCATTTTACATGTCTGGTCCGTTCACTCTATTTTACTGATCAATACCCTCAATTTGAGTAGTTACTCGCCTCAATCAGTTTACATATGAGAAAGATATCAGGCATACAAGATTGATCACACAATTTCAGTGAAATTTGATTTAAACATCCGAAGTTTCTTATTCTTCAATCTGAACTGATTAGATTATCCAAAAATGATTAAAGGTTCAACTAATGGATGTGCCTAATAATTTAGTAATTTTATTTTTCATAGATAAATTTCAATTTCCATTTAAAAATAACATATTTTTTTTTCAAAATGTATAAATTTTTTCTCTTTTAACAAAATATCATTTTTATTATAAAATATTTCACTTTTGTTATCTAACTTTTCAATTTTTCTTGTCAAAATACAAAATCTAATTTTCTTTTTAAAAAAATATATATTTTAATTTGTCAATTTTTTCACAATTTTGTTTAATTTCTCAAATTTTCTTTTTCAAAATATCATTTTTTTAATTTCACTTTTGTTATATAACTTTTCAATTTTTCTTGTCAAAATAAAAAATCTAGTTTTCTTTTTTTTAAAAAAAATATTTTTTTTTACAATTTGTCGATTTTTTCACAATTTTGTTTAATTTTTAAAATTTTCTTTTTCAAAATATCATTTTTTTATTGAAATCTTGTTATATAATTTTTAATTCTTTTGTCAAAATACAAAATCTAGTTTTCTTTTTAAAAAAAAATATATATATATTTTTTTACAATGTCATTTTTTTCACAATTTTGTTTAATTTTTTATATTTTCTTTTTCAAAATATCATTTTTTTTATTGAAATTTTTTTTTCAAAGTTATCAACATTATTCAAAGTTCTTAAATTTTTTTTTTCAAAATGTAGAATTTTATAAAATCATTTTTTTTAAAAACATTGTTAATTATTTTTTCTAAGCTTTTTAACTATTTATCTGAGCATTAGAGACGGTTAAGGACCGTCTCTAATACAGACGGTCTTCCACGGTCCTAGAAGACGGTCAAGGACAGTCTCTAATTGAGACGGTCAGTAACAGTCTCTAATAGAGACGGTCATTGACAGTCTCTAATAGAGACGGTCTATGACAGTCTCTAATAGAGACGGTCTTTGACAGTCTCTAATAGAGACGGTTTTTGACAGGGCAATAAGACGGTTAAGGACCGTCTCTAATAGAGACGGTCTTTGACAGTCTCAGATTACAAGTAAAACGGCCACTGACCGTCTCTCTACGGGACGGTCAGTGACCGTCTCAAATGACTGCATATAAGACGGTTGAAGACCGTCTCTAATACGGACGGTCTTTGACCATCTCAGATGACGTATATAAGACCGTCAAAGACCGTCTTATATTGTTTACGGACGTAAAACATTTAAAGACAATATTAGGGACGGTCAGGAGCCGTCCCTAATTTTAGAGACGGTTTACGGCCGTCTCTAAAGCGTCTTTAAACCAAGCAATTTTAGAGACGGTCCAGAACCGTCTCTAAATCTGTCATTTATTTCCATTTTTCACGTAGTGTCCCTCTCCCTCTACGGTCAAGCCCTTTCTCAGATCCATCGTCTTCATCGCCTCCATGCTTCTGATAATCAGTGACCGGAATCAATGGTTGTCATAAGCGGCCAACTCATAGTAAAGGTATGAGTCTCAGGATTGTGTGAAAGATGGTTTATTATTATTATTTATTTATTATATATTTAAAAAGAAACCCTTACTCCTTAATGGATTCCGAAATCCATGATGTAATCTGATTTGATTACTGAAATTGCTTATTCAATTTTTAAAATTTCAATTCTCTGGACGGAATTTGAAATCCTTGATTGGATTATGAGATTCCCAATTCCAGATATGCCAATTTAGAAAATCCCTAATACCGAATTTTTGGGGATCAAAATCCCTAAGCATTGAATTTGGTAATTGAAATCCCAATTCCTGATTTGGGGATGGAGATCCCTAATTTTTTGATTTGGGGATCAAAATTCTCAATTTCTGATTTTAGATTACATCTTTTATTTTAGATTACAACTTCTCTATGATTCTGGAAAGTTGCATTCCCATAGATTTTATCATGACAATGAGCCTTGAGTGAGCCACCCTTTTTTCAAATAGCTGAAGGTGATATAGTACACCGCCTTTTTTTTTTTCTTCTTCTTTGATCTTTTATCAAATGGATGGTTAGATATAAGATGCTCAGTGGTTGAAGTTCTACAAGAGCAATCCAATAAGATGGTTAAATCATTTGTTTGGTATGAATGTCAGTTTATGCTTTATTCACATTGGGCCCATGATTTGGACAGGTTGCATTGCTTTACATGTATAGCATAGGTGTGGTGAATGGGACAGATGACAATGGTCTGAAACATAACTACTGCTATTGTGGAATGAAGGATATTTCTCTGATACATCGAGAATGCCACTAGGATATAAAGTTCCGTTGTTAGGTCAGTATCAAAACAGTATTTTCCTTTTCATGAATATGGTAGGTTTTTTGTTGTTTTCACATGATAGATATTCACACTGCATATGTACAGGATTTGGGCCGCTCATTAGGTGGACTACACTGTGTACTCTGGTTCAAAAATCAAGTTGGTTGACTCATCGGGTAGGGAACATGTATGTAGTACAACTGAAGGGTTAGATAAGTTGACCAACATCCATGTTAGGTATACATGTGCGGCCCATCTGATAAAGGGACCAGCCTGACTTTTAGGTGAGGGCAGGTTTGTGCTGGGGCGAGCCTGATGGATGGCCCATGCATACCACAATGAGGAGTCTTGAAACTCTTGCAGAAATCCTTGAGAACTCATTGGCTCATGCAGCTCTGCATTTCCTGTCAGCATGTCACTCGTGTAAGACATCTGAACCGTGCAAATGGAGGGCCCCACTGTACATTGAATGGTAAGTCTGTCAGCTGTCCATTAATTTTAGTAGCTCAGTCCTGCCCGATGCGTGGACCCTTATGATTTTTTTTTCTCCAGTTGATCTTCATGGTGGGGCCCATTGCCTACAAATTGGATCTGTATTTTTTTCTTTTTTGATCTAATGAGCACTAAAAAGATCTGGGCAAAATGGATAAACTAAGTGGATAAAACACATCATGGTGGGCCCCACATAGCATGGCTTTGGCCATCCCTGTGGCGGGTACTGCAGGCAACTGCTTACCATCATTGGATTGTGTATTACCTCCATCAAGATGTAACAGGACACCGACCCAATGTGGTAGAGTTTGGTTGGCTAGTAAAAAATAAATTTAGTCGAGTATATGATTCATCTAACTACTTTCCAATGAGTTTTGGGTAGGCTGGCTCATCTCTGATGAAGCCTACTTTCCAAGAGTATTTCATGGATTTAGTATGATGGGTTATGAGTTGATGGCACAAAAGAGTTATGTCATGGATTTAGTATAATGGGTTATGAGTACTTCAAAAGCTAAGGTCCTGTTTGGTGGCACCTAGAAATGAGTTGATCTAACAGAAACGTCTGCATATACAATGCATAATGAGTTCATGCTAACAGAAATTATGTGTCAGAGATTAAGATCTCTAATACATAATGACTGCTAAGTAAAATGAGATGAACTCATTTTTAGGCATCTATCAAACAGGGTCTAAGCTTGTCCAACATAGCCCATCCATGCCAAACACAACTAAATGATGGTCTGGAACTGGTTCCAATAACAACAAGTACAAAGCAGCGCAGTCTCCAACATGGTCAATGTTTATCTTCGCACTACAGGAAAATGCCCTTTTATGGGCTTTTCTTAGCATCTGCCCCTCTATCTGCATTATAAAACTTTTTGAATAGGAAGATTTTGTTTCATTTAAACAACAGGAATAAAAGATTCAAACATTGGGTTAGCTGCACCCAACTGGTGGAATCTTGTTTTTGATAAACAAATGATGCAAGAGGAGCAGCCTCTTCAGGTAATCTTTAAGAGGGTCACTTTTTTGTTGTGATTATGACTACATGGTATGTTGTTTGACCTTACATATGTGTTTATTTATGTTTTGAGCAGGTTGCAAGATGCACAAAAATAATAAACCAGAATTCTGAGGAAGCAAAGTATCTAATAAATGTTAAGCAAATTGCCAACGTATATTTTCTATGTGATGTTTTGTTATTTCAGGTTGGTATAACTTAAGAATCTTGGCACATTTTGATGGCCCTAATTCTTTCTGTACCCGCAGTTTGTTGTTGGTTTGGGCGATAAAGTTTCACCAACAGATATTGAAGAAGGCATGTGTGTTAGGTAAGTTCAATTTTAAGTGATTCTTTTTATTGGCCAACAAGGAGTTGAGATGGTCTCCTATGGGATTGCCACCAATTGTTAGGCTCTTAGGGGGGCATTTGTTCCTATGGGATTGCCACCAATTATTGGCCAACATACTATATGGTTCTATAGAAAGATTACTAATATTATTAAAACAAGAATATATATATATATATATATATATATATATATATATATATAGTTCTAGAGGATCAGAATGTGCAACTAATCATGAGTGATTCTCTCATCACTCCCTCCTTGAGGGTATAACAATTTCATTCACATCCCTTTAAAAGTTAGAGAAAATTACTCTCAACTACAAGGAATAATCAAGCCCAGATATATTATGTTAGGCTCTTAGGGGGGCATTTGTTCATTTCTATTTTTGGTAGATAAGATGTGGGACCGGCTCCAATGCCTCTAGAAGCATGGATAGTGTAGTGCCACCACCTTACGTTTGTTCATTTATACCCGCATTGTTGCCATTAAAGTTGGGTTATCTTAGTCCCTCCATGACAATAAATGTATTCCCCTCATGCATTTTGCTTAAAATCCATGTTTATGCATGATCCAACCTAAACTGGTTGGCATTCATGTATGGAGAAGATGGACAGTTAAAAAGTGTTGAGCAGCAGTTCACCTATCCCATATATTTAGTTCAGCTGACAGATTTTGCATTCTCAACACTTACTGTGTAATTTTCATATATTTAGTGTTGATTCCAAAAATTTTGTTTTACTTGTGGATTTAATGATGATGCAGTCATCTGAATTTTGAATTTTTCTTTTATTGGAACTAATGAATATGATGATCAAATTACAGAGAATATCATAGGCCTGAGCAAAGCAGAACTGTTGTTGTTGCATTTGTACTCAATGATCTTGGTAATTCTTATGGAATGTTTGAATCCATCTAAAATGAAAGTTTCTATATAAGGTCTTTTTCAATGCTACCACAGTGCTTGAAAAGTCATTGTTCTTGGTTTTGTTAATGTGTTAACTGAAATACTTGGAATAATTGAAGTCGTTAGCAAATGGGGCAGCGGTGATAATGATTCTCCCCATTGAAAATCTTCTTATAGTTAGGAGTCCTTTTAACTTTAAAAAGCAGTTCATTCTTGGTTTATTGCAAGAAAAAAGAGAGATTGTTTTAACGGTCCTTTCAAGAGTTGAGATTAGATATCCTTAATAAAAAAAGAGTTGAGATTAGATTAGATGGTTTGGAAAAATTGCGTTAGAACCATAGAAGATGGAGATGTGTTTTGGGTCTATGTCAACTATAACTTATGAATGCTGTTGATGAGAAAGGGAACTTTATTTTTCTCTTAAGTGATTTTAAAGATGTTTGCCTAGTCTTGTTTGATGTCTTTCTCATCTTTTTAACCATCATCTTACAATCCCACCTAACATTTAAATTGCATGGGCTGAGATCTGGTAGAATCATTGTGGCTGAACTATCACAGCATGCACAAAGTGCATTTAGATTCAGATGAGAACTCGGGAATCAAATTAATTACCGGGATTTTTTTTTATTTCTTTATTTTACATAGCTGAAGTTAACAAGGAATGAAAGTGTGGCATTTCCAATCTGTAAATATACTTCTGTTGAGTGTCTGATGACTTATATGTCATTGATGGTCTATAGGAAACACTAGATCCTAGTCCATTGACTTTGACATACAATTTTTGTAAAGTGCCATTGACTTGAATGTTTTTAATATATGTTTTTATCATATATTTTTTTTTTCTATGATGCCAGTGCATGCCATTCCAGCCCCAGCAGCTGTCCATCCATTTTACAAGATAATTTTATGGTATGTTTGACATGTTCTTCTCATTGAAAAATATTAAATCTTTATGAACATTTGGTGCATAGGGATCTTAATTCTCATGCAATGCTGGTGCACTTTCTCTTTGGCAAATAGCTGAATAATTCCATCATGAATAAAGCACAACTGCCAGAATTTTATGGTCCGATTTTATTTGATAATTGCCAATATAATGCTGTAAAATGTATTTTATATATGCAGGCACCAACAATTGCAGCAGCGGCATCTGTGGCTTGGTTTTATTTTCACTTCTCATTGGTAATATGTAGGTTAGCAGTAATTCTCATTTCCATCCATGGCTTGGTTTTATTTTCAATTCTCCTAGGCAATATGCAAGTAACTAATTCCTCAACCATCTCATGGCCAACATCAATTTGAGTCAGCATAAACCTTTGGATCCTCTTTTTGAAAGGTATATTCACTCTAATCCAACTCCCAAGCCTGCAAATAAATTCAGCCCACAAATGTATTTCTTGCAATATTTCAAAATCTGAATGATATTTGTTACATTGCTGACAGTAACATTGTTTTCTAATATGTGCCACCAAAAAATTGGATATGGGCTACCTTGTGGTTCTATTTGTCATTGAATTATTTTTACTCCATGTTTTATATTTACTTGATATGGATTTTAAAAAGGCCTAGCTATAAGTCCTAGAGGGGGGGTGAATAGGACTATGCCAAATAAAACTTATAACAGCGGAATTAAAATGAATATGATAGCCAAAATAAATCACAATGCAGGAAAGTAAAATAACCTCAAAAATCTGATCTTGAGGGATTGATACAAATGTTGTTCTAAGGACAACCTTTCACCAAAAATCAGAGTTTATGGTAGGACAACCTTATTTCTAGAAAGATCTTTGTATCAAATCTCAAACCAAAGAGGAATACAGAATTAAGCACAAATTGAAATAAACTGTAATCACAAATGTATTGTTCTAGGGACAGTCATACACCATAAAAATGGTAGGGCAACCTTGCTGGAACAACTTTAAAAGAAATTGAATTTTAAGCAGATAAAGTAATAGCTGAAAGTAAATTCTAAACTATTACAAAATTCCCACAATGCTTGAATTAAATGATTACAACATTCACCACCACACATACATCCCACAAATAAATATTAAAGATTAGAAATGTAAACCATTCAACCATAACACAAGGGGTTATAGTGGTTCGCCTGTGTGTTCACTAACTGTTAAACAACAGCCACACAAAATGCTACTCCACTCCTAATATCCTCACACAGGGGATATTAGCGTTCACTCACAAAATAGGTTTTCACAGGTTCACCCAAAACCTTTACAATTGTGTCTTTGTCTGTGGGCTTACACAATAAAAAAACCCCACTTCTGAGTTTTCCTAGCTCTCCTCAGATAATCAATACAACAAGATTTTTCTGGCAAATCTTGAAAGAAACCAAAATCGAAAGGAATTTACAATTAAATGTAAAATACCCGATTAACTCCTTCGTTGTAGCGGCCGGTAGGTAGAACCAAATCGAGTAGATGATTGAATGTTCAAGTTCAATGTCCAAGTACTCAATTATAATGGTTCTAGTTCTAATATATTTTAAAATTAGACCAACTAGGGCTTGCCTTAATTGATTTTGATTCCAAAGAAAGGGAATAACAATTCCTCGTATCAAATTAGATTGGAATAGTAGAAACAAAATCAATTAAACAAAGCTAAAGAAAGAGAATATAAAATAAGCACACTTAGCTTAGATGGAGCACAAAATTATTTCTCAGAAGTTCGACGAAGATTGGCTTAAAATGGAATAATAAAATTGTTTCAATTCTTCTGAGTTTCATACTCTATTTATAGGTGAGCAGATCGCATCTTCGACCGGTCTAAGGAGAGCTCTTCGACTAGTCGAAGAAATAACATTTGAAAAAAATTGGGCGCGATAAGCTTTGACCGTTCTACGACCGGTCGAAGGCCTCCTTCGACCGGTCGTAGTCACCTTCGACCGTCGAAGGTCTCCTTCGACCGTCGAAGACCTCGTAAATTATCGCATTTGGACTTTGAGTCGAAGAATTACGACCGTCGTAGAAGAAGTCGACACCTTTGTTCCTTCGGCCGGTGAAGACCTCCTTCGACCGGTCGGCTTAACATTTTATCCGAAATTTGTAACAACCTTACGACCGATCGAAGAACTTCTTGGGCCCGGTCGAAGCGAGCTAGGACTAGTCGAAGAAAGCCTAGGACAAGTCCCCGAACGACCCAAAACAAGTGTCATATACATATGACTTATGTATCCAAAATGGCCTACTTCTAAGGTCAACCTATGGTCATTCAAACCTCAATAAAGAAGTAAGGACATTGAAAATATTAGGAACAAGTGACCTTGAAGTTTAAGCCTTGAAGTCTTGATGTAGCTCAACCTTAAAAATGTCTTGAGTTCTATAAGAACTGCCTTGTACTCTTCTTGTAGTCTTGCATTCTTGAGTCACGTCTTGAGAGCAATACTTGAAGTCAAGGTTGATCTTTGTACTAGTAATCTTCACTTGTTGTGAGCTTTGCTTGTTATGAATGTTGAACTTTAGAAAGAGACTTGTTGTGAGCTTCACTAATGCAAGTTATATAACAGTGTTTTTGTCACCACTAATTTTGACAACATACAGGGATATAAACTATAGCACTTACAGATTTATTGATAGTTTTCGGCAATGATTATTGTATTTTTCAAAATGGAGGTAATAATTCCTTACTTTGAAGTGTTAGGATTACCTTCACTTCAGCCATCCAGCAGTATAGCATGGCAACAGGGCTTAAGACATTATATTGATTTAGTTGAGTTAACTTCAATTGTTTCTTGTATTTCAGGAAGCTATCAATTTAATGTTTAAATTTCACCCACACATAACTTTCTGTTTAGATGTTATGATTGATTGGATTTGATCATATTCCTGATTAATTGGTTAGATCAAAGCTCAAGTGGACCACACCATAGATGTATATGTAGGTTTAGTAAGCAGTATTCTCCATGTACCTTCTTTGAAATGCTACAAAACATGTATTTGAAATAACCATTTGGTCTTCCAAATAGCAGTTACTTTTATCTTGTAGTATTTCATCAAAATTTTAGAAATTGCACATGCAAGCGAGCACAATATATTTTATACCAAGCATCTTATATATTCTACCCGTCATTCCTAGGGTTGTCAATGGGTCAGCTTTGCATTGGGCTTAGCATACTCGAATCCAAGCATGATTAGGGAATTCAGATTTGAATCTTGTTCATTTTGGATCCGGCATCATATACGAGGAACTAGAGCTGAAACTTATTGGAAATAGGGAAAATTTTCTTTTCTAAAGTAAGTATTTGGGGACCCACTTTTTTAATATGATGATGAAGCATGTTCGTCTCTCAATTTTTTGAAAAATTTTAATTATTTGTATTTTTTTCTAAAAAATCTGTTTAATAAGAATAAGAATAATTGCAACCTTTTTTTTTTTTTTTAGATATCTGTTTTATTTCAATGTTTTCTTATTTATGGTCCATATGATTATGATCAATAGGTTGCATTTGTTGGTGGGAAATCAGTTTTTGTTTATAATAATATTTAAAAAAATCTGTTTATATAAAAAAAAATTATTTGATTTTTTTTGTATGGATGCATCATGCATGGTTTTATGATAAAACACATGTATGTATAAAACAAATTATTTGTTCCAAACAGGACATTTATGATAAAATAAATTATTTGTTCCAAACAGGACATTTATCAAAGGAGCACTATCAGGTGATATTTAAGATTTTCATTATAAATAGATTAAGAGCCAATGATAATTATAAGTAGACTTGCAGTAAAAAATAAAGAATTTGATTTTTTTTCAAAACATGGAAAGGCTAATCAGTCCTACTTCTTGTAACTTCAGCCACTACTTCAAATGGAGGGACTACACAAAGATTTGGTTAGGAGACTACTTGATGGTGAACTAGCAAATTGCAGAACAAATATAAGAGCTACAAAGGTGAAAAGAAACATAAGGCGGTCGGTAAGATAAGATAGATTGACAGTACTTGTTTCAATTTTCTTGGATGGATGATGAATGTATTTGGGAATGTAAATGAAAATAAAAAACTTATAATATATATATATATGTTATCAATGGAGGATACCTTGTTTAGGGGGACATGAAATTCTTGTAGCTTATGGTATGGTGCCCCAATATTGGTTGTATGTTACTAGTATGTAGTAGATAATACTAGGTTCAATAGTAGATAATACTAGAGAATCCCTAAACCTAAACCTTAACCTATTCTCAATTCCCTAAACTGTAACCTATAACCTACACTTATAACCTAAACCTATAACCTCAACCTGTAACCTTATCGTAAACGTAAAACCTAAACCTAAACCCAAACCCGACCCCGAACCCAAATCTGAATCCCTAAACCCTTAGCTTAAACCTAAAACCCAAACGTAACCCCGATCTCGAACCCGGACCTGATTTCCTATACCTAAACCTTAACGTATTCTTAAATCCCTAAACTTAAACCTACACCTAATCCTAATCTCAACTCCCTAACCTAAACCTAGACCTAAACTTGAAAACCCAAACATAAACCCGATCCCAAACCTGAATCTGAATCCCTAAACGCTTAGCCTAAGCCTAAAACCCAAACGTAAACCCGATCTCGAACCCGAACCCAATTTCCTATACTTAAACCTTAACGTGTTCTCAAATCCCTAAACCTAAACCTACACCTAATCCTAATCTCAACTCCCTAACCTAAACCTAAACCTAAACTTGAAAACCCAAAACTAAACCCGAACCCGAACTCCGATCCCGATTTCTAAACCTAAACTTATGAGTTAACCTAAACCTATTCTCAAATCCCAAAACCTCGTAACCTAAACCTAAACTAAAACCTATAACCAAAACCAAAACCTATAACCTAAACCCAAACCCATTCTCAAATCCCATAACCTATAACCTAAACCTAAACCTTAACTTAAACCAAAACCTATAACCTAAACCTAAACCTAAACCAAAACCTATAACCTAAACCCAAACCCAAACCCAAACCCGAATTCCTAAACTTTAACCTAAACATATAACCTATAACCTATAACTTAAGCTTATACCTAAACCTAAAACCTTACTTATAACCTAAAATTATTCTTAAATCCTTAAACCTTAATCTATAACCTAACCTAAACCTATACTTATAACCTAAAACTATTCTCAAATCCTAAAACCTATAACCTAAACCCGAATCCAAACCCGAACCCGAACCCGAATTCCTAAACCTTAACCTAAACATATAACCTATAACCTATAACTTAAGCCTATACCTAAACCTAAAACCTTACTTATAACCTAAAACTATTCTCAAATCGTTAAACCTTAACCTATAACCTAACCTAAACCTATACTTATAACCTAAAACTATTCTCAAATCCCAAAACCTGTAACCTAAACCCGAACCCGAACCCGAACCCGAATTCCTAAACCTTAACCAAAACATATAACCTATAACCTATAACCTATAACCTAAGCCTATAACTTAAACCTAAAGCTAAACCTATAACCTAATCCCAAACCTATAACCTAAGCCTATAACTTAAACCTAAAGCTAAACCTATAACCTAATCCCAAACCTATAACCTAAACTCAAATCCTTAAACCTAAACCTAAACTTGAAAACCCAAACCTAAACCCGAACCCGAACCCGAACCCGAACCCGAACCCGAACCCGATTTCTTAAACCTATACCTTAACTTATTCTCAATTCCTAAACCTATAGCTTATAACCTTAACCTAAACCTAAGCTTCACACCTAAACCTATAACCTATAACCTATAACCTAAACCTAAACCTATAACCTAAATGTATTCTCAAATCCCTAAACCTAAACTTACACCTAATCCTAAACTCAATTCCCTAACCTAAACCTAAACCTAAACTTGAAAACCCAAACCTAAACCCGATCCCGAACCCGAACCCGATTTCCTAAACCTAAACCTTAACCTATTCTCGATTTCCTAAACCTTAACCTATAACCTAACCTAAACCTAAACCTAAACCTATAGTTTATAACCTTAACCTAAATCTAAACCTAAACCTAAACCTAAACCTATAACCATAACCTAAACCAAATCCTATGACCTAAAACCTAAATGTATTCTCAAATCTCTAAACCTACACCTAATCCTAATCTCAACTCCCTAACCTAAACCTAAACCTAAACCCGATCCCGAACCCGAACCCGAACCAGATTTCCTAAACCTAAACCTTAACCTATTCTCAATTTCCTAAACCTTAACCTATAACCTAACCTAAACCTAAACCTAAACCTATAACCTAAACCTAAAACCTAAACCTAAGCCTAAAACCTAAACCTATGACCTAAAACCTAAATGTATTCTCAAATCCCTAAACCTAAACCTACACCTAATCCTAATCTCAACTCCCTAACCTAAACCTAAACCTAAACTTGAAAACCCAAACCTAAACCCGATCCCGAACCCGAACCCGAACCCAAACCCTATTTCCTAAACCTATACCTTAACCTATTCTCAATTTCCTAAACCTTAACCTATGACCTAACCTAAACCTAAACCTAAACCTATAACCTACACTTATAACCTAAACCTAAACCTATAACCTAAACCTAAGCCTAAAACCTAAACCTATTACCTGAAACCTAAATGTATTCTCAAATCCCTAAACCTAAACCTACACCTAATAATAATCTTAACTCCCTAACCTAAACCTAAACCTAAACTTGAAAACCCAAACCTAAACCCGATCCCGAACCCGAACCCGATTTCCTAAATCTAAACCTTAACCTATTCTCAATTCCCTAAACGTATAGCTTATAACCTAAACCTAAACCTAAACCTAAACCTAAACCTAAACCTATAACCTATAACCTATAACTTATAACCTAAACCTAAATGTATTCTCAAATCTCTAAACCTACACCTACACCTAATCCTAATCTCAATTCCCTAACCTAAACCTAAACCTAAACTTGAAAACCTAAACCTAAACCCGATCCCGAACCCGAACCCAATTTCCTAAACCTAGACCTTAACCTATTCTCAATTTCCTAAACCTTAAACTATAACCTAACGTAAACCTAAACTTAAACCTATAACCTACACTTATAACCTAAACCTAAACCTATAACCTAAACCTAAGCCTAAAACCTAAACCTATGACCTAAAACCTAAATGTATTCTCAAATCCCTAAACCTAAACCTACACCTAATCCTAATCTCAACTCCCTAACCTAAACCTAAACCTAAACTTGAAAACCCAAACCTAAACTTCGATCCCGAACCCGAACCCGATTTCCTAAACCTAACCTTAACCTATTCTCAATTCCCAAACCTATAGCTTATAACCTAAACCTAAACCTTAACCTAAATCTAAACCTAAACCTTAACCTAAACCTATAACCTTAACCTTAACCAAATCCTATGACCTAAAACCTAAATGTATTCTCAAATCTCTAAACCTAAACCTACACCTAATCCTAATCTCAACTCCCTAACCTAAACCTAAACCTAAACCCGATCCCGAATTCGAACCCGATTTTCTAAACCTATACCTTAACTTATTCTCAATTCCCTAAACCTATAGCATATAACCTAAACCTAAACCTAAACCTTAACCTAAACCTTTAACCTTAACCTAAACCAAATCCTATGACCTAATACCTAAATGTATTCTCAAATCCCTAAACCTAAACCTACACCTAATCCTAATCTCAACTCCCTAACCTAAACCTAAACCTAAACTTGAAAACCCAAACCTAAACGCGATCCCGAACCCGAAGCCGATTTCCTAAACCTATACCTTAACCTATTCTCAATTCCCTAAACCTATAGCTTATAACCTAAACCTAAACCTTAACCTAAACCTAAACCTATAACCTTAACCTAAACCAAAACCTATGACCTAAAACCTAAATGTATTCTTAAATCTCTAAACCTAAACCTACACCTAATCCTAATATCAACTCCCTAATGTAAACCTAAACCTAAACTTGAAAACCCATACCTAAACCCGAACCCGATTTCCTAAACTTAAACCTTAACCAATTCTCAATTTCCTAAACCTTAACCTATAGCCTAACCTAAACCTAAACCTAAACCTATAACCTACACTTATAACCTAAACTTAAACCTATAACCTAAACCTAAGCCTAAAACCTAAACCTATGACCTAAAACCTAAATGTATTCTCAAATCACTAAACCTAAACCTACACCTAATCCTAATCTCAACTCCCTAACCTAAACTTAAACCTAAACTTGAAAACCCAAACCTAAACCTCGATCCCGAACCCGAACACGATTTCCTAAACCTAAACCTTAACCTATTCTCAATTCCCTAAACCTATAGCTTATAACCTAAACCTAAACCTTAACCTAAATTTAAACCTAAACCTTAACCTAAACTTATAACCTTAACCTAAACCAAATCCTATGACCTAAAACTTAAATGTATTCTCAAATCTCTAAACTCAAACCTACACCTAATCCGAATCTCAACTCCCTAACCTAAACCTAAACCTAAACTTGAAAATCCAAACCTAAACCCGATCCCGAACTCCGAACCCGATTTCCTAAACCTATAGCTTATAACCTAAACCTAAACCTTAACCTAAACATATAACCTTAACCTAAACAAAATCCTATGACCTAATACCTAAATGTACTCTCAAATCCCTAAACCTAAACCTACACCTAATCCTAATCTCAACTCCCTAACCTAAACCTAAACCTAAACTTGAAAACCCAAACCTAAACGCGATCCTGAACCCGAACCCGATTTCCTAAACCTATACCTTAACCTATTCTCAATTCCCTAAACCTATACCTTAACCTATTCTCAATTCCCTAAACCTATAGCTTATAACCTAAACCTAAACCTTAACCTAAACCTAAACCTATAACCTTAACCAAAACCAAAACCTATGACCTAAAACCTAAATGTATTCTCAAATCCCTAAACCTACACCTACACCTAATCCTAATCTCAACTCCCTAATCTAAACCTAAACCTAAACTTGAAAACCCAAACCTAAACCCGATCCCGAACCCTAACTTGATTTCCTAAACCTAAACCTTAACCTATTCTCAATTCCCTAAACCTATAGCTTATAACCTAAACCTTAACCTAAACCTAAACCTATACCTTAACCTATTCTCAAATTCTTAAACCTACACCTACACCTAATCTTAATCTCAACTCCCTAACCTAAACCTAAACCTAAACTTGAAAACCCAAACCTAAACCCAATCCCGAACCCGAACCCGATTTCCTAAACCTAAACCTTAACCTCTTCTCAAATCCCTACACCTAATCCTACTCTAAACTCCCTAACCTAAACCTAAACCTAAACTTGAAAACCCAAACCTAAACCCAATCCCAAACCCGAACCGATTTCCTAAACCTAAACCTAAACCTAAACTTGAAAACCCAAACCTAAACGTGATCCCGAACCCGAACCTCGATTCCTAAACCTAAACCTTAACCTATTCTCAATTCCCTAAACCTATAACTTATAACCTAAACCTATAGCTTATAACCTAAACCTAAACCTAAACCTTAACATAAACCTATAACCTTAACCTAAACCTAAACCTATGACCTAAAACCTAAACGTATTCTCAAATCTCTAAACCTAAACCTACACCTAATCCTAATCTCAACTCCCTAACCTAAACCTAAACCTAAACTAGAAAACCCAAACCTAAAACCCTATCTTGAACCCGAACCCGATTTCCTAAACCTAAACCTTAACCTATTCTCAAATCCCTAAACCTAAACCTACACCTAATCCTAATCTAAACTTGAAAACCCAAACCTAAACCCAATCCCGAACCCAAACCCGAATTCTTAAACCTAAACCTTTACCTATTTTCAAATCCCTAAACCTAAACCTAGACCTACACCTAATCCTAATCTCAACTCCCTAACCTAAACTTAAACCTAAACTTGAAAACCCAAACCTAAACCTGATCCCGAACCCGAACCCAATTTCCTAAACCTAAACCTTAACCTATTCTCAATTCCCTAAACCTATAGCTTATAACCTAAACTTAAACCTTAACCTTAACCTAAACCTAAACCTGAACATATAACCTATAACCTAAATATATTCTCAAATCCCTAAACCTACACCTACACCTAATCCTAATCTCAACTCCCTAACCTAAACCTAAACCTAAACTTGAAAACCCAAACCTAAACCCGATCCCGAACCCGAACCCGAACCCGATTTCCTAAACCTAAAACTTAACCTATTCTCAAATCTCTAAACCTAAACCTAATCCTAATCTAAACTTCCTAACCTAAACCTAAACCTTAACTTGAAAACCCAAACCTAAACCCAATCCCGAACCCGAACCTGAATTCTTAAACCTAAACCTTAACCTATTCTCAAATCCCTAAACCTACACCTACACCTAATCCTAATCTCAACTCCCCGACCTAAACCTAAACCTAAACTTAAAAACCCAAACTTGAACCCGATTTCCTAAACCTAAACCTTAACCTATTCTCAATTCCCTAAACCTATAGCTTATAACCTAACCTAAACCTAAACTTATTTATATGTATTATGCGTGGATGAATGTAATGTGAATAAGATTGTTTATGTTTGGATGGATGTAGTTTATGTTTGGATGGATTTACATAGTTTGGGTTTAGATGGATGTGAATGTGATGAAATGTGGATAAGATTATTTTTTTACTTATGAAGTTAAAACTTATATGTATTATGCGTGGATGAATGTAATGTGGATAAGATTGTGTTTGGATGGATTTACCTAGTTTGGGTTTAGATGGATGTGAATGTGAATGTGATGAAATATATTGTATAACAGGTGTATATCAGGAAGATTGTGTGTTTGGATGGATTTACGTAGTTTGGGTTTAGATGGATGTGAATGTGAATGTGATGAAATATATTGTATAACAGGTGTATATCAAGAAGATTGTGTGTTTGGATGGATTTACGTAGTTTGGGTTTAGATGGATGTGAATGTGAATGTGATGAAATATATTGTATAACAGGTGTATATCAGGAAGAAGACTGTAATAGGTCAAATTTGAAAAGTCCTTTAAGGGTCATAAGAGACAGCCCATAGCAGCCCTTTTAAAGGACGGTCTATACCCGTCCTTTAAAGGCTCATACGAGACGGTCCATGACCGTCCGTTTAAAGGACGGTCTATCGCCGTCCTTTGAAGGCCCATAAGAGATGGTTCATGACAGTCTTTTTTAAGGATGGTCCATGACAGTCCTTTTAAAGAACGGTCCATGGCCGTCCTTTTTGGGCTCATAAGAGATGGTCTATGACAGTCCATTTTAAGGACGGTCCATGACCGTCTTTTTTTCGTCAATAAGAATGACGGTTTTTAACCGTCCTTTAAGTAATAGGACACATCAAAATTTGACTGCCTATGCGACGGTCCATGACCGTCCTTTTTGGTCATTTGAGACGGTTTTCGATAGTCCTTTTTTCGCTGTTTTGGTGTAGTGCATTCTCTCATTGATTAATGAGGAACTCATCATGGGACTTCTTATATAATACAACTCGAAACTGCATGATAGGGTACTATAGCCTTCGACTGATTTCTATTTACTCACAACAGGGTAATAATATCTTGCTATCTGAAAATCCTGGCATCTATACAAGTTGGTCATCCATACTTAAAACATATCTGTCCAAATTAGATGTGGCTAAGAATGGTTTGTAATATGCTAATACAAACTTGACCTTATCTTGATTTTTTAAAAAATCACGAACTGGAGTAAAGATGATGAAATACATGAGAATGAATGTATCCAGCCTCTGCCTAATTAGGCGTTATAATTTAAGGAAGTGTCGACCACAAAGAAAGCAACCAACACTTTCTTGGTTCCCATCATCAGTTCAACAGGCAAGACTCCTATTCGAGTCACTCCTCCATCGAAATTACTAATCGTGACTTCAATCAAATTTAAGTCATCTGAGGTTTTTCCTAATTTGGCCATTATCCTGACTGGGAGAATATTTATAGTCGCATCATTGTTGACTAATTCCCTAGTGACTTGGCATCCGTCCAAGTGAACGGAAATGTATAACGGTTTCAGATGTTGAGTTATAATATATGTAAGTCTTTTAATGACTACCTTTTCAGAAGGCGTGCCAACTCAATAGAGTCTGTTGACACATTCATATTTTATCTTCAGCATCAAAGCATGCATGATGTATGATTATAGGAAGACTAAGTTCTTCCACATCTCCCTCCATCTTGTTCAGATGAGATGGTCTGGCCTAAAAACATAGTGGTAGAGTGAGTACCATGTTGTAGTCCAGTATAATTGGTGGCAGTCCCAAACTAAATTATCAAATTCAAACACTACCCTCCAGGCATTTATGAATTTGGTCATTCTTTACTGTTTTCGACCACCACAAGTCCATGCAAAGTATCGTTTATCTGAACTTCAAGATTGGATGAAGCTTCACCCAACGATTTTACTTTTTTTGGGGAGTTATTCGATTAACAAATCATCCTTTAAAAAGCATTCATTGTTAAGATAATTGGTCGAGCCACCAACCTCAACACTTTTGAGCTATTGATTTATTTTGACCGTATTGTGTGGATCATGTTTCATGGTTAAATCTATCATATTCACTATTATTTGTTCATTTTCTAGCCGTGAAATTGATCATGGTCATATTGCCATCTTGTAAAGTTTCTCGTTTATATCTACCAATTCCCTCAGTTTGGCAACTTGTTGCCTTTACCAATGACATTTTTTTAGGTATGAGTCATCCCTTCTGAAAAGTTTGGGAACTTAGGATGTCTAAGCATTCTCCATATTCTTTGTGTTGGAGGAGGTTTCGCCATCCTTTTTCGTAACATCAAAGTTGGTTAATGGTTGTTCGTAAGATTCTAATTTTTTGTTTTGTTGCTGACAAGACTCTTCTTCATTAATTCTTCTTCTAAGTCATGGTTTAGTTTAACCATTTTCTTAGATATTCGACCGAGGCAACTGGCTGATCGGCCGAATTGGCCTTGCATATTGATCACATAAGTTTGGCAATGTTATATTTAGTTGTAATTCTTTTCATGTCAACACGGATTTTCCTTTGCGTTGGTGTACTGCATCTTGGTCATTACTGGCGCCAAGATCAACCTTTCGTCGCGGTCGAATCAATTTCTATGAATCAGCTGTCACCATGTTAATCTCCATGTTAACTATAAATCGATCAGTGTCGATTATCATAGCTTCTTTCTCTTTCTCAAAAACTTTTAGTAATCCTCGGTCAATATTGTCTTGGATCACGTTCATGAAAATAACACATTTGTTAGTAAAATGCAACTGACTTTCATGCATTTGTAATACTCGCTCATTTTCAACTCTTCGGTTGTAGGTATTTTATGATTAATTGGGACTTTGATAAATTTTCGGCCAACATTATATTAAAGATTTCATCGGCCCGAGTAATATCAAATATATATGTTTGTTGAGGTTTCTATGTGGTTGGCACGATCATTTCAGTTTTAACCAGCACCAAACAAACAAATGGTTGTTTGTCCACTACTTCAACCATTGCCACATCATAATTGGGATCATAATAATATGTCTTAGTTGATGAGTTTTTCTATCTTTTTCCCTCCTAAAGAAGAGCTTCATATTAGGATACCTTTCTTGTTAAATCATGGAGGTCGGTTAACTCCATTATAATGAATTTCTTATGGAGTTTTGATTTCTAGAACATCTCGGGCTAGTCGTACAAACTTAGTATCGGTTGTGACTATTTTACATTGGCTCTTTGCTCTTTTAAACTGATCAATATAATTTTTGACTGATTCTCAAGGTAGTTGCTGAAACCAGGCAAGATCGACCATAGTAATTCCATGTCCTTGTAAAAGAACTGGTCATGGAATTTCAGTTTGCTAACCCCAAGTGTATGGTCATGATGTAGTAATAACACGGTATGACTGAGGTCGAACCACAGGGAATGTGGGAACACAACTAGAACTACTCTACGATTAAGGTCTAAGATGTAATGAATCCATCAAGTAATTAAGGGAAAAAACAATAATAAAATGCCACTAAGGATCTAGGGATCCATTTCTACCAATCACAATGCCCAATTATCGATTCGTCTTCTATAAATCAACTAGAATTGAATTACAATTTGTTCTAATTGGAAGATTAAACATGTTATATCAATCTCAACATCCAACAAGGTATGATTTCAATTGAATGAGGCTCTCATGAAGCATTTGGACATCAATCGTAGGGAGTTCAAAGCACATACATGCCCAAAGTTTACAATAGATCAAGAAATTTTACATATTGATTCTTTCTCTAATCAAGCTTGTAATTGCATTTCCAAGCATCCACAGTAACCGAAGTTAACAATGAATCAAAAATGAAACAACACAACCTTTAAAGCAATTCGAATCAATTTTAACTAACTAATCATCATCCAATCTAAAAATATGAATCCATAAACTAGAATATTAATGTAAACTAGAAGCATCACTCCTTAGCCTTAGTAAAAGGATTAGCTTAGCATGACTAACTTAAAAATAAAAGAAAAATTAAAGATCTACTGGAACCTATGAAGAAATTAAAGCGAAAGAACGTTATCGACGCTCCACCTAAGCCTTTTCTCTCTCCCTATACTATAAAACATACCCTAAATGAGATTAGGGACCCCCTTTATATAAAATTATCCCAAACCGACTTAAGAGGCTTGTGAATTAAGCCACATTATGCAAAATCATGCAAAATTGTGTAACAAAAAACAACCTTTGACGGTGGCACCTCCGCATCCACGGTGGCACCGTCAGATGTCCAAATGCCGGTGGTATGGCCATCAGCACCACGGTGGCAGCGCCGACACTTGCAGGGCTATTTCTTAAAATTTCTAGAATTTTGTCGTTTGGCCCATTATTTATGAAATTTTAATTTTTCAGTCTCAAAATCAGGATTTCTTCTTTAATCTTCATTCCTTTGATTTATTCTTTTTTCTTTTTCCTCCTTTCGTACTTATTTCCTTAGACCTTCATGTCTTGAAATATTTATCTTAGAGTTCTCAATTCTTCAATTCTTCAATCCTTCACACTTCATAAGTTTGGGCTTTAAATTGTTTATTTAAGCACATATTCTTCCATGGTTTCGAAATCACATGTAGAAAACATACATTATTATATCAATTTAAAACTTAATTGAAAACCAAAACTTTCCTTACAATTCAATCATTTTCTTCAACTTTCAATTTTTTTCCATCAACAGCTTTCGCACTATTATTTCTTTTTTTTCTTTTTCATTCCAAAACTATCTTTCAAGGATTTATATATATATATATATATATATATATATATATATATATATATATATATATATATATGTAGATAGTTAGCCCTTTTCGATGCTTATTATTTTTTAGTTGGGTATTACTTTTTTTTTTTATTTCTCTTAAACATGATGGACAAGTTCCCTAGGCTTGGTTTCTTGCACTAGATAATCATCAAGTTAACACTACAGTATCAAACTTAAAGTTAAACTATATACATATATATAGGGAAAAGGTACAATGCGCTCGAGCTGATTTTAACGTCCCCTGAGGTCGAGCTATGTGGGCGCGCCCCACCGTGATGCATTTCGAACATCTACCCCATCAGTCAGATGCATCATTCCATCGTTGGCCTAGGTCTCAAAAATCAAGTCAATCCGTGACTTGTGTGGGCCACACCACATACAGAAGTGGAGAGGGGCCGTGCACCATTAAAACATTCATAACCATTTTTGAGGGCCCACCGAGATGTGGTTTGAAAATCCAGCCCATCCATTATGTGTGTCCCACTTGAATGAGGGTTTAGACCAAGTTTCAGGCGCATGCAAAACTCAGGTGAGCCCCACCAAGTGCTTTTATATGTTTTAACGGTGTCTTCACATAATTTTAGATGGTATGGCCCACTGAGTTCAAGTATACTGGCTGATTTTTGGGACATCCCATAATTTAAATGGGACCCATCAAATGCACGGTGTTGATGGTTGAAACACATCACGGTGGGGCCCACACAAATTTCAACCTCACGGAGCTTATTGTCACTGAAAGCATTGTACCTTTTCCCATATATATATATATATATATATATATATATATATATATATATATATATATATAACTTTAAACTTCATTAAGTAACTAGATTTAAGCTTGAAAAACTCTAGCAATTAAATTGTAATCAAGTAGAAGGTAAAAGGTACCTGAAACGAAGAATATGCACAAGTTAATAAATTCCTAAGTTGGTGTGAACAAGACAAAAACTCTTAACTAGTTTATTAAAACAAAATAATCCTAAGAAAGCAAGTAAACTACTATAAGAAAGTAAAGGAAAAATAATTACTCATTTTAGTAGATATTTTCCTCATCTAGCTAGTATTTCAATAAATTCCTTAGAAGACTTCTCAATAATATCATTCAAAAGCCCTATTTACAGTATGTTTGGATATCCTAGAGCATGTTCATCTAGAGAAATTTATCAACCTCAATAATAAAAAAAATCTTCAATTAATATTTCGAGGTGTCCAAATTGTATAAAATTCACCCGTGGTAAAAAAAAAAATTTAGTGTCAGTACACCATGGTGAATCAGAGACTACCATTAATTGTAGAAATTATTTTTTTTCGCCAATGTAGTCTCAATGAAATCCTAGGTGTAAAGCTTTGAGTCAAATCTCAGCTCCTCCACTCTTAGTGATAAATATTCAGGATCGATGGAAGGAAGTACTTCACAATAATATTTTCCCATGTCAATATCAACTCCCAGGGTAGTCTTATAAGACATTCATTATTTCCTTAATCATATCATCATTAGAATCCTCAAAGTGTGCCAAGAAAACTTTTAGAGAGTTGAAACTTTCAGTTAAAAGGGACTTACTCTCTACAATATAATCAAGTATGTCATGTTGGTGGATTGTATCAATATCACCATATTTGAAAATATCTTGAATATCTTGACCATTAATTAGGGCCTTAGATGAGATCAACATTTGGGGAAACTAGACCATAGGCTCATAATCATACTCCAGTTCCTCATCAATTTGAACATTACTAATCTCATCATCACCCCTAGACTTTGTAGATTCCTCATATTCTTCAAATTTCATTGGAGTCTCTTCATTGATTATGTTACTACTTTTAGGGATGCTGGTAAAATCAGTTGCTCAACAGGCATGTTAGGAGAATTAAGATCATTCACCTCACATTATGGTTCTAGGTTAGGCTGAGTTTGGGCTCGAAAAGTCCCTTCCTCCCTGATGAGGCATGACTCAATTTTCTCAACTAACGTTGTTAGCTCTTGTATGGTCTGCGAGATGTTTTGATTAATTTGCAATTGCCCTTACATAAATGTTTGCAATGTATCCTTAAGGGTTGTCACGCCCCAAACTTGGAAACCGGGCTCAGAAAATTTTAGATCGTCGAATCCGGCATCGACAGCCTCCATAGAACCCCATTCTCGGCTCCTGGCGCCCATCCGTCAGGTTCTGATCTTGGGATGCTACGAGGAGGATTTTCAACATCGATTTAATTCGTAATAAGCATAATCAAAGGCATAACCCACAAACAACAACTAAAAACTCCATCACATTTCCACTATGATAAAAAATTTACAAGTACAAAGCGCATAAAGGGAAATACAATGATGATGAACAAAAGCTCCAAGATGATCTGTTAAGCGCTTCTGCCTCAGCATTGCTGTGATCCAACGTCACCTGCACGCAATGGTCATGCATAAGCTTATGGAAAGCTTAGAGGGTGGTGAAACTGTTTGCACAATGTAGTAATATAATTATGCGATATCAGAGTAATATCGAATATGATGATGAATCCATGAATACTACAAGCCATAACAAGGCCATAAGTGCAAGGCTTGAATGATGTCTGCCATACCAAGGTTATGCAATGCCAGATGCAAACAAAGCACACCAATCCTCATCTAAGTCCACACATCAATACAGTTCAACTCTAGAATATCACCGAGGTCTAGCACACTCTAAACCAAATTGTCGCTCCATCGCACGCAATAAGGTGAGTGGAAGAGACCTCACTATCCGTCTGCCAATATCGAGCTCAACTTATCAATAGCAGACCCATTCCTCGAGCTGGTCAAACTCAGCCTACCTTTGTCCCCTCCTCTCAGGCGAGTAAGGCTGCACCCCCTTCCAACTGACCACGACACAGTGGAAAGCACAACCTTCTGGTAATCGGCACTCGGTGCTTATGCACCCACTCGGTTTAGACATTAGAGCAACCTCCTGGTACCATAAGGGTTTAGGGACTTTCACCCAGGAATATCTATAGCACCCCATGTAGAACAAGATTTTCGGTATCCAATCGTACCAACCACAATATGCCTGTAGAGGCTATGGCCCTGATGTTGCTAAGGCGTACAGTATACATGTCACACAATGTAAGATACATGATCATGCAATCCAGTCATACAACAATCATGTGTGTACCGCATGCTCATATGGGCATCTCCCTTTACCAAGGAGTGCAATAACAATCTGCACAATGGCATGTGCTACGATCAATCATTCATCTCATCACAAGCATGTAGATGATGCACATGGGCATGTATTATGATGTTATGTTGTCACATACTTATAATCGGTATCGATAACCGACGTCGACCTTAATAATCGGCACCGATAATCAACATCAATAATCGGCTCCGATAATCAAGGTTGATAATCGACGTCGGCCTCATTAATCAGCATCGATAATCGACACCGACAATTAGTATATAAACAAGGTGGGGTCCATAGATAATCAGCCGATCAACCTTAGTATAAAGATCGGCACTCGGTCGTGGTTATATCAAATTCGATAGCACAGAGTCATTCGTCTATGGCTAATGGGGCCCACTTATTGGGGTTAACCCACTAAGGGAATGATGAGAATGTGCCTAACAAGGCCTAAGGGAAGGTCACATGTAGACATTCAACCATCATTGCCCATCAATATGGACATCTAATTAACATTGCACCCAAGGAGTGGCCTACATAGGGCCAAACATATAGTGGGCCAGCCTCACGTACAATCATGATGGGCCTCATTTATGTCACATAGGCCTCATCATATGGGCCAACATACATCACATCGGGCCTCGAATACACAACAGCTGGGCCTTGCACCTAGGCCTCAAATATATCATAATGGGCTTCGCCCATGGACCTCATCCATAGGCCTTGAATACATCACAATGGGCCTCATTATTTATGCCACACCAATGGGCTTCATGTATATCAAATAGGCCATACCGATGGGCCTCACGTATATCAAATCGAGCCCACCCTTCTGTATTTTTGAGATCCAACCTATTCATAAATTAACATAGAGATAAATGAAGTGAAAACAAATATCAACTTAATTGGAAACCACAGTGGCCCTTAGAAGTTTGAACAGTGGATGTAACTGTCACCATTAATTATTGATGGTAGGGTTCCACTTGAACTTTAAATCTAACCCATTGTTTTGCTCATGCCATATAATGATATCTCAAATCGTTGGATAGTTTGTATACAACACATGCATCATGGTGGGTCCCATAGATAGACGGCGTGGATGGAACAGGTGGGACCCACGGAGCTTACTGCCGTTAATACAGCGGCCAGTAGTGGGGTCCACATAGTTGGACAGTGTGGGTTACACCCACACGTACAGCAGGTGCAGACCTGCTGACAACAATAAGGTAGCCGTGTAGCTACTACACTTGTAGCTTAGCTGCTTTTTAAGAAAAGCAGAGGTGAGTCCCATGTAGGGCCCATATATATATATATATATATATATATAAAGAATATAATATATATATATATATATATATATATATATATATATATATATATATATATATATATATATATAAAGAATATAATATATATATATATATAATATAACTGTTGTAGTGCAGTTTTTTCTGCATTAAAAGGGGGCAAAGGTGGGTCCCACGTAGGGCCCACCCTCAACATCAATGTATAATATCATATTATATTATAATATAATATATAATATATTACATCATATATTAATATAATATAATATAATATATTAATATTATATTTAATATATACATAACGTCTAGGCCTTGGATGACCTGGACGGACCCATACACCAAGGTGGCCCCACATGTGGGGTGGGTCCCACCGTCCAGGGACGGTGGATGCCCCACACGCATCACAATGTGGCCAATCAAAATGAGTGGACGGCGTGGGTGGGTCCAACGGACCCCAGTGTCCATTCACACCTCACTGCTAGCCACTCCCACTATCAGTGCACTCCTCACTGCTAGCCACCCCCCACTATCACTGCACGCCTCACTGTTAGCCACCCCCCACCGTCCATTCACACCTCACTTTGAAACGAGGTATCTTTCACTCAGTCTGCCACTTGAGCTATGGATCTAGGTGGGTAAACACATCAAGGAGGGCCCCACCCACACGTGTGGGGTGGGCCACACCTAAATGGACGGTTGGGATGATATACAAACATCATGGTGTGTCCCACATGGATAGGGTCCACCAGTCGATGGCATGGATGTAAACATCATGGTGGGCCACACCCCTCATCATCATCATCACCATATAAAAAAAATGAAAAGAGAGAGAAAGAAAGGAAAAAGAGAGATCGGGTGTTGATGGAGGGACCCCGCCACTATGGGCCCTCAATTATCACAATACATACATAAAAAATGGGTCCCATCACAAGTGGGTGATGAGGGTCAAATATTGCATATCAAACCCCAGTTATTACATGATTTCGCGTACATGATAATGCTTAATGTCATATCTTAATCATGTTTTCGTTGCAGGGAGTAATCAGGAGCGTTGACTGAAGAAGAGTATTAAAAGCGTGGATTTGATGCTTCAAAGTCACCAAAGCAAAAGACGGACTTTAGAGGACCAAGATCGAAGGATTTACATGCCAGGAATCCGAGGAAATCAAGTCATTCATGTTAAAGAGACCTGAAAATGGTCCATAATGCAAGATCCTAAGGTTCCTGCCATCTATTCGACTCAAAACTTCATACATGGCCTGGAGATTATAAATTAACCGTACAAATAAAATTTCAGCCATTGGATATCTCGGGAAGTGGCCCAATGTCTAGATCAGCCCCTTAATTCATTAAGCGGGGCCCACCTAATCCCTGGATATGCATAAACTTTGGTCTCAACCCCTTAAATGGGGAGTCAAAACAGATGGTTGGATTGGATTTCTCATAAACATCACATTGGGACCCACATACGTGAGGTATGTGCACTGTCTACATGCACTGGAAATGCACTGGACCACTACATCTAGTCAGAGTCGGTTTGACCGACTTTCTTTAAACAGAGACATGAGTCTCTGTTTCTCGTTACGTAGGGCTGTCCGCGGATGATGTAGATGCCCCACCATCTCGGTTCATCTGATTGATCTAGACCGTTCATGAGAATCACAGGGCCCATATTACCAAGGCCTAGGTGACGAAATTTTATGAAATAACGAGGTTGGATTCCTAGCCGTTCAAACACAGGACGGATGGCAGAACAGAAAATCAGGTGGACCGCATCAAAAGCAATCCAAAAGCATCCGTTTCTGACCAAAATTCTGAGAGGAATCCGGTGAACGGAGTGGATTTCTCAAAGAAAAAGCAAATTGGGCCCCACCACTAGATCAACATAAGAAACGTTATGCAGGTCCGGTTTTAGCGCGGACAACGGACGATGTTTTTGGGCATTTCACGATCATGGCCACCATCCGAATGAAAGATTCGATCCGTCCATCATGTAGAGCATTCAAAAATGTCCCAGGAGACGTTGATTTTACGGACAACAGACAAGGAAATCGGGAGTTTGGATACCCCAAATTTGGCTGCGTAAAGTGTTACGCAGCTGTTGCTGCAAAACCTTTTTCCGCACTGACTCTAGCCTTTCCACTGCCCCCCAGCAACTGTAAAAGGAGGAAGACGTGGAGAGAACCGGGGGGGACCAGATCCAGGGCATTCAGTCCGTGTGAGAAAAGAGAGAGAGCGGGTGGACGTGAAAGAGGAGATAGAGAGGAGGGATTACTCTAGAAGAAATTTCTTCTACCAAGTGCTGGGAGATTCAAGGGATGCTCTTATCAATTATACTTTTATTCTTTCCATTTGAATCTATGTTACATATCATGAGTTTCTAATTTTTTTGCTAGGGCTGAGATGAAGCTCCTATTTTGAATAACTCTTGTATGTGTTGATTTTATCTAAATTTGATTGGTTTGTTTCTTTCTCTAGTATGCTTAATTGAAAACTCTGTACTTCTCCATTTTATGAGCTTAACCAAAGTCTAGATGTGGATGTTGTTTAGAATCTTATTTTAGGTGCTTGTGTCTGACCATGAACAAGTTCCTTATAGAGAAAGAAGTAGGAATTACATCTCTTCATGCCTGACCATGGATGGAAAGATGTGATCCTTATGCTTTAAGGGATTATACATTCTGTGTGCCCGACCAAGGTAGAGTGTGCCTTATTTATTAAATTTATATCAATCTAAATTAGGGTGAATCAACAGGTAAAACAAGGGTCAGGATAATTAGGGGTGGATTTGAAAGTCTTAGTCTTCTCCTTGATTGAATTTTCCTTATTGCTCTCAATTATTTTTCATAGATTTATGTTAGTAGTTCACTCAACTATTTGTTGGATTAGTTAAGAAGAATCATAAATTTGAATTGTGACAATCAGTCCTCGTGGAATAATCTCGTAATACGTACTATATCTACATCTGATTTGTATACTTGCGAGTTTAAAATCATTTAAATCAGATTGGTTTAAATAAAACATCAAGTTTTTGGCGCCGTTGCCAGGGACTGTTTCGGTCCAATTGGATTTAGGATTCTCTCTTATCATAATTCATAGTCTTAGGATTTTGCTAACTTTAGGTTAAAGTTTTTTTTATTTTATTTTATAAACTAATCTATTTCCTGTTTTATAAGATCCTGACATGAACTTCTAATTTGGTAATCCCTTTCTAAATTCTCTACTTTTTCTAATTTCTATCTTTAGAATTAGGGTTTTATTTTTTAGAAATTTTCCAATTCTAGGCTTTCTTTTTTAGAAATTTTCTATTTTCTAGTTTTAGATTTAGATTCTTCTTTCAAATAACTTTCTATTTTCTAGTTTTAGATATTTTTCCCTTTCTAGAAACTAACTTAGCTTTTTATTTCTAAGATTAGAAACTTTCTTTTTTAGAAACTAACCATTGCTTAGGATTTTTCTAGCATTATTTTAGGAAATTTAACTTATTTTTGTTTTTATTTTCTAGCATTATTTTAGGTTCCAAAACTTTTCAGATGATAAGATCCGTTTGTGCCTCTTTCCTTTTTCTTTGAAAGATAAGGCAAAAGCATGGTTGAATTCTCTAGGAGTTGGGTCTATACTACGTGGGACCAACTGTCTAAGAAGTTCTTAAACAAGTTCTTCCCTGTTCACAAAACTAATGCCCTCCGTAGAGAAATTACTAATTTCACACAAAAAGAGGGTGAGTACTTTCATGAATGTTGGGAAAGATGGAAAGACTTGCTTCTTAAATGTTCACACCATGGTTTTGAGAAGTGGCAATCGGTTCAATACTTCTATGATGGTTTGACACCCCAAAACCGTCGCATGGTTAATGCTACCAATGGAGGGTCGTTTATGACCAAAAGTGATGTCGAAGCTTGAAATTTCTTAAAACCCTGTGTGAAAACTCCCAGCAATGGAACTATTCAAATAGAGGTGAAAGAAGTCCTCAACCATAAAAGAAAGGTGGTATATATGAGATAGGAGTCATGCCAAATCTTTATGCCAAGATTGATAGTCTGACAAAAAAAGTTGTTGCTTTGGTGTTAAATAATGGACCTCCACAAACAACTCAAATTGAGTCATGTGTCATATGTTCCAGTCCCGCCCATCCTACACAGTCTTGTCCATCTGGTGCAACATTTCCAGAATTTCTCTCTGAACAAGTGCATGCTATGAACACCTATCGAAGAACTGGGAATGATCCTTACTCAGACACCTACAACTCGGGGTGGGCTAGACATCCGAATTTTTCTTGGGCAAAAGGACCACAACAAGGAGGATCATCTAGAAATCCTCCTATGCAACCTTACCCCCAAGTTGGTAGTCAACAGCTTCAACAGTTTCTGCAGTATCAATAAGTACCTCCACAATCTCGGAAACCATCTCTTGAGGATACACTCAATCTTTTTATGTAAAGTTCACTTCAATTTCAAAAGGACACCCAACGAACTTTACTAGCTAACCAGCAAAGCTTACATGCAAATGCGTAATCTATTGCTAAGCTAGAAGTATAGTTGGGTCAACTTGCTATTACATTGAGTGAGAGAGAAAAGGGTAAGTTCCCTAGCCAACCTGTGGCAAATCCAAAGGGACAGTATGAGATTGGCTCTAATTCAAACCAAGAATAGTATCATGAGCAAGCCAAATCAATCATTATCCTTAGGTCTGGCAAACAGATCGAGAACAACGTAGAGATGCCTAAGGAAGAATCAAATTCCAAATCGGAAGATCAAAATGAAGCGGAGAGAGAAACTAGTGCGTCCAAAGTTCAACAACAATCTGACTCTCCAGGAACCACTCATGTGTCATCCTATGTGGCACCTTTTCCTCAACGTCTGGCACCAGTTAAAAAAGGAAATAACTTTACGAAAATAATGGACATGTTTAAGCAAGTGCAAATTAACATTTCGTTGCTTGATGCTATCAAACAAGTCCCTGCTTACGCTAAGCTTCTTAAAGATTTATGCACTCAAAAGCGTAAGCTGAATGTTCATAAAAAGGTCTTCCTTGCAGAGCAACTCAGCTCCATGATTCAACATAACACCCCTCCTAAATTTAGAGATCCAGGAGCTCCCACCATTTCTTATGTCATAGAAGATCATAGGATTGAGAAGGTATTGCTTGATTTAGGAGCGAGTGTTAATTTGTTGCCATATTCTGTATATGAGCAACTAGGACTTGGTGAGCTGAAACCAAAATAACATTACAACTGGCTGATAGATCTGTTAAGGTGCCCCGTGGTATTATTGAGGATGTGCTTATTCAGGTTGATAAGTTTTATTTTCCAGTGGATTTCATCGTTCTAGATACTTAACCTGTCCAAAATCCTACTAGTCAAATCCCAATTATCCTGGAACGTCCATTCTTAGCCACATCTAATGCTATCATAAATTGCAGGAATGGAGTTATGAAGTTGTCTTTTGGTAACTTGAAAATTAAACTCAATGTTTTTAATGCTAGACAACAACTTTCAGATTCGGATGATATATTTGAAGTGAACATGATTGAGAGTCTAGTACATGACTCTTTCCTTAAATCTTCCGAAGACGCTCCTGAGGCTTGTTTAGCACATTTTGGCATGGATTTTGACATAGGAAGTTCCATCTAAGAAGTCAATGCATTGCTTGACTCTAATCCTATGATGGATACTACAAAATGGAAAGCTAAAGTGGAACTTCTTCCACCATCTGAGTCTAAACTGGTCCAGTCTATTAAGAAACCACCCGAACTTGACCTTAAACAATTACCTGAAACTCTCAATTATGCATTTTTAGGTCCTTCTGAGACCCTACCTGTCATCATAGCTTCTGACCTTGATAAGGAACAGGAGGGTAACTTGCTTAATGTTCTTAGAGAACATAAGGCGACTATTGGGTGGACAATAGCGGACATAAAGGGAATAAGCCTCATTATGTGCATGCATCATATTCATCTGAAAGAAAATGCAAAAACGACACGTGAAATGTAAAGGCGGCTTAACCCTAACATGAAAGAGGTCGTTCGAGCGGAAGTGCTTAAATTGTTAGATGTTGGTATCATTTACCCCATTTCAAATAGCACATGGGTCAGCCCAATTCAAGTTGTTCCCAAAAAGTCTGGGATTATGGTAAAGAAAAATTATAATAATGAGTTAGTGCCAACCCACATGACTACAGGTTGGCGAGTTTGTATTAATTACCGTAAACTGAACCTGGTCACAAGGAAGGATCACTTTCCTCTTCCTTTCATAGACCAGATGCTTGAGAGATTGGCAAGGCATAGCTATTATTGTTTCCTGGATGGTTATTCCGGGTATAATCAGATTCCAATTGCTTCCGAGGATCAAGAGAAAACCACATTTACATGTCCTTTTGATACATATGCCTATCGGCGTATGCCGTTTGGGTTGTGTAATGCTCCTGCTACTTTTCAACGATGCATGATGAGTATTTTTTCAGACATGGTTGAGCGTTTCATCGAGGTTTTCATGGATGATTTCTCAGTTTTTGGATCTTCATTTGATGAATGTTTATACCATCTATCTCTTATCTTGGAAAGATGTACAAAAATGAACTTGGTATTGAATTGGGAAAAGTGCCATTTTATGGTTCAAAAAGGGATTGTACTCGGGCATGTCATTTCAAGGCATTGAAGTTGATAAAGCCAAGATTGATTTAATTTATAATCTTTCTCCACCCAGAACGGTGAAGGAGATTAGATCGTTCTTAGGGCATCCGGGATTCTACAGGAGATTCATTAAGGATTTTAGCAAAATTTCTCGACCCTTGTGCAATTTACTAGCTAAAGATGTTGCGTTTATCCTTGATGATGACTGTCGAAAAGCTTTTGATGAGTTAAAGTATTTATTAACTTCTGCTCCAATCATCCAACCACCTAATTAGAGTTTACCTTTTGAGCTTATGTGTGATGCTTCGGATTATGCTGTTGGAGCCGTCTTAAGACAAAGATTGAACAAAATGCCTCATGTCATTTATTATGCTAGTCAGACTCTAAATGACGCTTAACTTAACTACTCTACCACTGAAAAAGAATTGTTGGCAGTGGTATTTGCTCTAGACAAATTCAGGTCGTATCTCATAGGATCAAAGGTTATAGTATTCTCAGATCATGCAGCATTAAAATATCTTCTTTCAAAAAAAGATGTTAAACCTCGATTGTTTCGTTGGATTCTCTTGCTACAAGAATTCGACATTGAAATTTGGGATAAAAAGGGTTCTGAGAATGTGGTAGCCAACCATTTGTCTAGACTTGTCTTCGAGTCCACAGTGGATCATTTGCTAATGAACGAGTCTTTCCCTTATGAACAACTTTTAGTTATTTCTCAATTACCTTGGTATACGGATATTGTAAATTATCTTGTTACAGGTCAACTTCCTTCTCATTGGACTAAACAGGATAAATCTAAATTTCTTGCTGAAGTTAAACATTTCTTTTGGGATGACCCATACTTATTCAAAATTTGTCCTGACCAGATTATTAAGAGATGTGTGCCTGAGAGTGAGTCACATAGTATCATCTCCTTTTGTCATGTCCATGCATGTGGCGGTCATTTTGGTTCAAAGAAAATAGCTGCAAAAGTTTTACAAAGCAGATTTTATTGGCCTACACTTTTTCGAGACACCCATGCCTTTTGTTCAACATGTGATAGATGCTAACGCACGGGTAATATTTCTCGCAGGAACATGATGTCACTTACCAATATTCTCATTGTTGAGATCTTTGATGTTTGGGGTATTGACTTCATGGGTCCATTTCCCCCGTCATTTGGTTATATGTATATCCTTATGGCCATCGACTATGTCTCTAAGTGGGTTGAAGCAGTGCCATGTAAAATGAATGATCACAAAGTTGTGGTCCGTTTCTTGAAAGAAAATATCTTTTCTCGTTTTGGTACTCCTCGAGCAATCATAAGTGATGGGGGTACTCATTTTTGCAATAAACCGTTTGAATCTTTAATGAAGAAATATTCCATCACCCATAAAGTTGCAATGCTATACCATCCACAAACCAGTGATCAAGTCGAGGTTTCGAATCAGGAGATTAAACAAATTTTAGAGAAAACAGTTCACCCTGATCGTAAGGATTGGTCGCAACGTTTGAATGATGCTCTTTGGGCATATCGTATGGCTTTCAAAACCCCGATTGGAATGTCCCCCTATAAGCTTATCTTTGGGAAAGCATGTCACTTGCTTGTGGAATTAGAACATCATGCTTATTGGGCCATCAAAACCTTTAATTTTGGCCTAAACAAGGCTGGATCGCACCGTAAACTTCAACTCAATGAGTTAGAAGAAATTCAAAATGAGGCCTATGAGAACACAAAAATTTATAAAGAACGGACAAAAGTTTTTCATGACAAATCAATTCTGCGCAAGACATTTGAACCAGACCAGAAAGTATTATTGTATAATTTCAGGTTACGCCTTTCCTGGAAAACTACGTTCGCGATGGTATGGTCCTTATCAGGTAGTAAAAGTATTTCCTCATAGAGCAGTTGAGATTAAAAATCTAAAGGACGAAAATATTTTCAAAGTAAATGGTCAACGGCTGAAACTGTATTTAGAAGATTTGGTTGATCACGATGTTGAGGAAATTCATTTGGAAAACCCAAGTTATCAAGATTGATTAATTCATGGTCTTGCTTGTCTGGCTGAAGACGTTAAACTTAGCGCTCCTGAGAGGCAACCTAGCCTTTCATTTTATTTTATTTTATTTTATTATTTTTTTATCTTCTTTTTCTTAATTAGTTAATTCAATGTTTGTGGGTAACATTTCTGCAAACCCTCACAAGACCACAACTCGTCCACTAGGGGCAACTTAGGGGTTTAAAGGCTTGTTGCATACGCTAAATGCAATCGAGAGCACCTGCGAAAGTGGTATAGGTAGGATATTCTTTTTTTGATTTTATTTTTGTTATTTTTGCTTTTGTTGATTTCTCTCTTGTACTAACTCACTTTTACGTTGATATTTTTGAGAAAGCCTCTTGATTTTTCATCCAGGTACTATCTTTCCATTACTCCTTTTTTACTTTCATTGTCCCATGTGCATTGCATGCTTATTTCTTTTACATTGAGGACAATGTAGATTTTAGGTTAGGGGTGGGAGATTAGGTTACCTAATCAGTATTTTCTTGATCGTGAGTAAAAATTGTAAAAAATTTTAAATTCTTCTGGAATTTCTTGTGAATTTGAAGTGATTTTGAAGGATAGTCATGATTTTAGAATTACAAGATACAGAATGTTGGTAATTTATGACTATTGGATTCAAACATCTGTTAGATTTCAAAGTTAGGTTTGAATCATTAATCCATGATTGGAAGTTGTAAACATGTCATGATTTCACATATCACATCTTGCTTACACATTAAGGTTCCAGTTTGATATTGAATGATTAACTTGGTAATCACTAAGCATGAAAGGAACTAGCCTGAAAAAAAAATAAAAAAATTAAGATCAGTTTATAAAGAAGAATTGAAGGGGTGAGTCTTCACCATAGGTTTGCTCCCTATAGGTATAGATTCAATTTCCCATGGATGATATGTGAAAAGGGTTAGGTGTACGATCTTTACCATGGGTTTGCTCCCTATAAGTGAGGATTTGATTCCCCTCCTTGGCGTTACTATTCATAAAAAATCAAAGGCTGGTAGAATGAAAAGTTAATCTGTAAGGTAAGTGTGGGTTTCAGGTTTGGTTGTCATGAATTCCATCGTTAATTACCAATAGTATCATGGAAATTGACAATTGGATCTCTTAATAGTTGTAAGCCGAGATTACACTATACACTCATGAAACTCAATGTTTAGAATTGTTCTAATTATGGTTTAATATTTTGAATTTGATTATGAAGTTTACCGTCAGCTTGATTCCAGGAGAAAAACTCTACTTACCATTCATGAATCTTAGAATTTTCACATCTCGACAATTTGTTCACAAGTCACTCAGGTTTACAGGAATTGTCATGCATTTCTGAAATTTTTTTTTGCATGTTTTGCTCGGAACTAGCAAAATGTTGGTTGGGGGTTGTGGTGAGGGTCAAATATTCCATATTAGACCCCAGTTATTACCTGATTTCGCGTACATGATAATGCTTAATGTCATATCTTAATCATGTTTTCGTTTTGCAGGGAGTAATTAGGAGCGTTGATTGAAGAAGAGTATTAAAAGCGTGAATTTGACGCTTCGAAGTCACCAAAGCAAAGGATGGACTTCAAAGGACCAAGATCGAAGGATTTACATGCCAGGGATCCGAGGAAATCAAGTCATTCACGTTAAAGAGACCCGAAAATGGTCCACAATGCAAGATCCTAAGGTTTCCACCATCTATTCGACTAGAAACTTCATACATGGCCTGGGGGCCATAAATTAACCGTACAAATAAAATTTCAGCTATTGGATATCTCGGGAAGTGTCCCAATGTCCAGATCAGCTCCTTAATTCATTAAGTGGGGCCACCTAATCCCTAGATATGCCTCAACTTTGGTCTCAACCCCTTAAACGGGGAGACAAAACAGATGGTCGGATTGGATTTCTCATAAACATCACATTGGGACCCACATACGTGAGGTATGTGCACTGTGTACATGCACTAGAAGTGCACTGGACCACCGCGTCCGGTGAGAGTCGGTTTGACCGACTTTCTTTAAACAGAGACACGAGTCTCTGTTTCTCGTTACGCAGGGCTGTCTGCGGACGGTGTAGATGGCACACCATCTTGGTTCATCTGATTGATCTAGACCATTCATGAGAATCACAAGGCCCATATTACCAAGGCCAAGGTGACAAAATTTCATGAAATAACGAGGATGGATTCCTAGCCGTTCAAACACAGGACAGACGGCGAAACAGAAAATCAAGTGAACCGCATCAAAAGCAATCCAAAAGCATCCGTTTCTGACCAAAATTTTGAGAGGAATTCAATGAACGGAGTGGATTTCTCAAAACAAAAGCAAAGTGGGCCCCGCCACTAGATCAGCGTAAGAAACATTATGCAGGTCCGATTTTAGCGCGGACGATGGACGATGTTTTTGGGCATTTCACGATCATGGCCACCATTCGGATGGAAGATTCGATCCATCCATCATGTAGAGCATTTAAAAAAGTCCCAGGAGACGTTGATTTTACGGACAGCAGGCAAGGAAATCGGGCGTTTGGATATCCTAAATTTGGCTGCATAAAGTGTTACGTGGCTGTTGCTGCGAAAGCTTTTTCCGCACCGACTCTAGCCTTTCCACTGCCCCTCTAACAGCTATAAAAGGAGGAAGACGTGGAGAGAACTGGGGGGGGGGGGGGGGGAGGGACGTGAAAGAGAAGAGATAGAGAGGAGGGATTGCTTTAGAAGAAATTTCTTCTGCCAAGTGCTGGGAGATTCAAGAGATGTTCTTATCAATTATACTTTTATTCTTTCCATTTGAATCCGTGTTACATATCATGAGTTTCTAATTTTTTTGTTAGGGCTGAGATGAAGCTCCTATTTTGAATAACTCTTGTATGTGTTGATTTTATCTGAATTTGATTGGTGTGTTTCTTTATCTAGTATGCTTAATTGAAAACTCCATACTTTTCCATTTTATGAGCTTAACCAAAGTCTAGATGTGGATGTTGTTTGGAATCTTATTTTAGGTGCTTGTGTTTGACCATGAACAGGTTCCTTATAGAGAAAGAAATAGGAATTACATCTCTTCATGCCTGACCATGGATGGAAAGATGTGATCCTTATGCTTTAAGGAATTATACATTTTGTGTGCCCGACCAAGGACATAGAGTGTGCCTTATTTATTAAATTTATATCAATCTGAATTAGGGTGAATCAATAGGTAAAATAAGGGTTAGGATAATTAGGGGTGGATTCGAAAGTCTTAGTCTTCTCCTTGATTGAATTTTCCTTATTGCTCTTCATTATTTTTCATAGATTTGTGTTAGTAGTTCGCTCAATTATTTGTTGGATTAGTTAAGAAGAATCGTAAATTTGAATTGTGACAACCAGTCCTCGTGGGAACAATCTCGTAATACGTACCATATCTACATCTAGTCCGTATTCTTGCGAGTTTAAAATGATTTAAATCAGATTGGTTTAAATAAAACATCAATGGGCCTTCTAATAGAAAATCAACGGTGGATCACCCACCTATTGGCCTCCTTCTTAGTCCGATGGAATGCCGAACTCCTTAGCTTTGATTTCAACGGAAGATGATGAAGCTTTGATGGTTGAGATGAGGGATAAGAGGGTATGAAGTGGGCCACACTAGAGCTTCTCCATGAGAGCTTAGGAGGCTCATACGTTGGAGCTTGGTTGCTTGGGAGTGAAGAGAGAAATGAGAGGGAGAGAGAAGTGATGGGTGAAAAGGGATGGGATGGGTGATAGGTGTAAGGAAGGGATGGGTGGAGAGAGAGAGAGAGAGATTTGACTTTGGGAATGGGAAAGGGATAGGTTGCTTGTACTTGTGGTTGGTGTGATGTATACTTGGTTGAGGTGATTGATTGATTGATTGATGGGATAGGTCGTAGAGATTCTCTCGAAATTGTAAATGTGCGGTGTTTTCCTCGAACCGAACGTGGGCCCACATCTCCTAGCCAGGGTATCGCTTTGGCGTATAAGATGCGGCATCGGAACCGCGGCGACGGCGCGGTCATAAGGGTACAAGTTTCAGTTTAAATCGACTCATTTGCAAGACTCGACTTAGAATTACGCACAAACGTCGAATAAAGGTCAAAGGTTGCCGAAATTCGATCGGGAGGACTACGGGAACCTATGGAATGGTACGGATTAAAATACGGGTTTTACAAGGGTCCTTGTCGATAAAGACTCATAAGGACCATTAGGGATAATTGTTAGCATCCATGGTTGGTCCATCTACCCGATTGAAAATTTGATGATTCCTCGAATTAAGATCATACGTATCATATGGGAGTGCATTTAATGGTCGTTGATAAGCATAATCTCTCACGTAATAATCATGCATCGTCTTAACTAGTGGAATATCATACACTTGGTTCTCATCATAAATAAGTTGGTTCTTAATTGTAGTTCTAATTAATTTATCTGACATAGGGCGTTCCCTAACATAATGATCTGACATCCTTTCAAGTAATATCCCATTTCTTAGAAGTTGATTAGAATAACCTCTTGTCCACTCATGCATGAACATGACAAATCCTAATTCTATACTTAATCCTTAAAAAAATTTTGATAAAAAATTAAGAGAAAAAAAGTAAGGAAGGAGGTTACCATATGAGGAGGAGTAGACATATCTTAACAAAAAGAATCAAACTAATGTTAGTGAATTCTGAAAATAAACTCTAAAAGAAAATTTATGAAATTTCTAGAAAAATGAAAACTTAAATTAGGAAAATTTCAGAAAAAAGGAAAAAGAAAAAGAAAAAAAAAACCTTAATGTGTTCAACGTCACTGTTGGCAACAATACCAAAAACTTACTCACCAACCCCAAGTATAAGGTCATGATGTAGTAATAACTCGGTAAGACCAAGGTTGAACTACAGGGATTGTAAGAACATAACTAAAACTAGTTTACGATTAAGGTATAAGATGTAAGAGAATACAATGGGTAATTAAGTGTACAAATAATAATAAAACAAAACTAAAGATCGATGGATCTACTTTTAGCAACCATAATGTCCAATTTATCAATTCATCTTCCATAACTCAATCAGAACTGAATTCCAATTCGTTCTAATCGGAAGATTAAACATGTCAAACCAATCTTATAATTTAACAAGGTATGATTTCAATTAAACAATTATCTCATAAAGCACTAAGACATCAATCATAGGAAATTCAAAGCATCTACTATGCTCAAAGTCTATAAAAGATCAATAAATTTTACAGATTGATTTCTTCTCTAATCAAGCTTATAATTATATTTCCAAGTATCAAAAGTAATTGGAGTCGACAATGAATTAAAGATGAAACAACACAAAAGCTTTAAAGAAAATTCAAACCAATTTCAATTAATTATTCATCATTCAATCCCAAAGTATGAATTCATAAACTAGAACATTGAAATAAACTACAAGCATCATCCCTTACCTTATCTAAGAGATTAGCCTAACATAGCTAACTTAAAACAAAAGGAAAATTAAAGATCTACTAGAACCCATGAAGAAATCGAAGTGGAAGGACGTCGTCAGTACTCTACTTAAGGCTTCTCTATCTCAAAACCGTAGAAGATACTCTAACAAGATTAGGGACCCCCTTTATATAGAATTAACTCAAACCAACCGAAGAGGCTTATGGATTATGCCAAATTATGTAAAACTGCACACCAAAAAATATCCTCTGAAGGTGGAACTGCCGCATCGACGGTGGCACCATAAGATGTTCAAATGCCAAAGGTGACACTGTCAACACTTATAGGGCTATTTCTCGAAATTTCTAGATTTTTGTCGTTTTGGCCACATATTTATGAAATTTTACCTTTTCGACCCTAAAATCAGAATTTCTACTTTGATCTTCGTTTTTTTTTATTTCTTATTTCTTTTCCTTTTTTCGTACTTATTTCCTTAAACCTTTATGGATTGAAATCATTATCCTAGAGTTCTCAATTCTTCAATTCTTCACACTTTATGAGTTTGGGCTTTAAATTATCCATTTAAGCATGTATTCTTCTTTAATTTTGAAATGACATCGCATGTATAAAATATCAATTATCATTTTAATTTAACATTTAAATATGAGAAAGCTAATGCAATTGAGAGGATAAATATACAATAATTGAGTCTTAACAATTTCTCTTCAATTTCTTGCCATATGCACTATCAATATATAAACTAGTTTCTTCATTAGCATATCATTTGTAGTCTATACAATTGGACCATCTATTGGTTTGGAGGCCTTAAAGTTAATTGTTTTTCTTAATTTAATTCGCATATTAGTTTAAGTATATAATTGTGTTTATAAGGTGTAAATTTTATTTAGTCTCAATTACTCCCCTCTACGACATAACTTTTATTCTATAGCTCTGCAAAGTTTCCACGCATAGCCTATGGCCCATCACCATATGTAATTTCAAGTCGAAGGGTGGAATTCTTCCTTCGAAAACGGGTTCAACTTTGCCTTTTGTATGGAAGGACTTTTTATACCTAACTATCGTCAAACTATAAGGAAATACTCACAATCGGTCGAGGCGTAACTATAAGAAACCTTTTTTTAATGAAGAACTGATTGTATTAAGAATAGATAAAGTCCAATGTATGGGCGTAGACTTAAATTACAACTAATCAATTATGATTAAAAGGTTACCGTTATTTCTAATATAGATTTATGGTTGAAAAGATTTTGCTAAAATAAGATAAGGTAGATTTGACTAGATTGGTATGAGATGATTTGTTACGTGGATTTCCTCTTATAAGATGATTTGTTACGTGGATTTCCTTTTATATTTACTTCAACTATGATAGTAGTTGAATCATTGCCACGTCAGTCTTCCATATCCTTGTTATCTCTTTATATTCTTTTAACCTTTTTACTTTTCCCGAATCGCTTTCTGTCCCTTAAACTTCCTAACTGTGTCTCATCAGCTAATGACATGTACTGCCAGCTAAACGCTAGGAATGCTTCTGTAAAAAAAAAAAAAAGTATTCCAAATCCAAGTAATCCACGTCCCACAAAAACCACACTGGGCCATCCGAACCATCCATTCACTGACCCACAAGGTTAGAAATGGTTAATAGTTGAAATTCACCGATAAAACGTGAACTAATAAGAAAGTTAGGCTGTCCAACAAATGTGATCTTTACTAAGAGTGCCCCATCCAAAGCAGGGGACCGATTTGGACAACATGCCAAGTGTACAGCTGAGTGCACATGCATGTGTAAAACATGGGGTACGCCATAATTCCTATTACGAGAGGAAATGAGATGGGTTGGCAAATGAGGAGCACAGAGACATATGGGTTACTTTCTTTATGGTTGTATGTCACATCTCTCTGGCTCTGGTCTTTCCATATTTCCGGACCGCCCACATGTGACCCTAACCATTTGGGGTCTCTTAGCTCTCCATTTCAGAGGGTGTGATTTGGACCCATTCGTTTCTAACCGTTCGTTTTGGCCCATGAAGGGGACGTGTTTTTCGGTCTGGTAGTGCTGTTTGTTTGTTCGAATCGTTTATCTCAATTTGCTGTAATCTCCCTAAGATTTAGAGGCCGTTTTTTTAATTGAAGTATGAACATCACCATCACCTCAATGCAATAATGCAACCCATTGCTTCCAAAAAAACCCATATGTTGCTATATCATATCCTCCGTATTATGAGTCCACACTACAGCAAACTCGGATTGGCCGGTGTAGAACACATCACCCACGTTGGTACTGGGTAGACATGGGAAAGTTCTGTGGGACCCATCATGATGTATGTGTTATATCCGCACCGTCCATCCATTTTTCCAGTTCATTTTAGAGTATAAGACAAAAAAATGAGGTATATCGAAAGCTCAAGTGGACCACACGACAGAAAGCAATGGGGACGATGGCATTTACCGTTGAAACATTTTTAAGGCCCACCATGATGTTTACCTTCCATCCAACCAGTTCATAAGGTCACAGAGAACTGGATGAAAGGAAAACATAAATATTGGCTTGTTCCAAAACTTTTATGGTACCCTAGAAGTTTTCAATGGTAGCCATTCAGTCCCCACTATTTTGTGGTGTGGTGGACTAGAGCTTTGGATCTGCCTCATTTTCAGGCTCGTGCTTTAAAATAATATGGAAAAATGGATGGACGGTGTGGATAGAATACATACATCATGGTGGGTCCCACCTAAATTTGCCACGTCATGACATTACCGACCTCGGGCGCCATGTCCTACACTACGCAATCCGAGTCACACAACAGCACCCATGTGGCGACGAGTTTCAGTGTCATGGACAGCCATACACACTACAACATCTGTTGGTCGCTGTTTGGGCCCCTCGGTCTTTAGCGGGTAACATCCACTCCGTTCATCATGTCTTGCGTGATTGTGTTTACCACATAGGTAAAAAATCAGATCCATCAAAAACTCAGGCTGGCTGCAGCACAGGGAGCAATGAAAATCACGTACAATACATCTAAATTCACATGGGTTGGCCCGGCTGAGTTTTGGTTCAGGTTCATTATACCTTCATTCTGGTTAGGTCCACCTGATTAGTGGATTGGATGGAATACACACACCCTAGTAGACCCTGCCCATAGACGTATGGTTGGTGAACCTCCCCATCGTTCCCCATAGTGTGGCCTACGTGAGCTGTGCATCGTGCTGTGTTTTTGCTTCAATGTCTACTGTGGAGAGGCATACCTGATGGACGGATTAGATGTTACCTGCCCAACACGGTCGACCCTCAATGCTTGGGTGTTGTACCCGCTGCATACAATAGATGCTGCAGAGGACTCTGGTCAGTCCATGGAGATTGCTCACTGTAACCCATAGCATGCGGCGCAAACATGGCTGTGTAAGAAAACTGGTCGTTCATCGCATAAGGCGCACTTACATGATGAAAAGAAAAATGGAAGCGGATTGCGGTGTATCTCACAACGCTGGGCCTGCTTGATTGAGAGGTAATAATGCGGTAAATGGGTAATAATTACTTACCACCTAATTACTGGGTCGTTTCTTACGCAGAAGTGGACTTGACGTTAGAATCGGGGATGGTTGTCAAATGAATATAGGGCTTACCATAATATATGTGATATATCAACACTGTTCATCCTATATGTCAGCCTCATTTAGAGCATGAACCCAAAAATAAGATAGATCTAAAGATCCAGGGGACCACACCACAGGAAACAATGGAAATTAGATGTTTATTATATAAAAATTTATGTGGCCCTTAGAAGTTTTGGACTTCATGAACAGATTAGATGACAAATAAACATTAATGTGGGCTCAATAAACAAAATAATTTCAATGGTGGACGTTTAAAAACATTGTTTCCTATGGTATGGGCTACTTGAGCATTGCATCCATCTCAATTTTAGATTTAGGCCCTAAAATCTTCTGATAAAATGGATGGACGGTGTGCATATATCATGCACATCACAGTGGGATCTACAAATTTAATTTAGCTTTTTTGAATCAATTTTCAAGATTAAAATACATTTGAAATTTCAAATATAGTGAAAAAAATATAACAATGACATTTTTCAAAGGTATTTCTCTGCTACACAAAAATCAAACGGACCCTTAGCATAGAGTAAACCCAGTGAAATCCACCATGATTTATGTATTTTATCCACACCATCATCAACTTTTTTAGATAATTTTAGGGCTCGAGCCCAAAAATGAAGCATATACAATGTGTGTAGCATCACCGATGCATTGCCCAGGTGACTACTAACAGTGCTCTATTAGCCCATAATGATATATGTGTCCTATCCATGCCATCTATCCATTTTTCTAGAATATTTAATGGCATGAGATAAAACAATAAGGTAGATCTAATTCTTACATGGACTATGCCACACGAAAGAGCTATGATCGAACACTTCCCATTAGAAACTTTGTAGAGGCCACAAAATTTTTGTTTTGAGCCGCTACTCGTGTTTTCTCTTTGTCCAGCTGTGCATGAGATAATCAACCAGGTAACAAGTAAACATTACAGTGAACCCTAAGAAGTTTTTAATGGTAGGCATTACATCTTGCTGTTTTCTTGTGTTGTGGTCCACTAAATATTTGGATATCCCTCGTTTTTGGACTCATGCTCTACGATGATCTGGAAAAGTATACTTGAATAAAACACGTGTATATCATGCTGGCCTACATAGCACCGTAGGTAGCCACCTAGCTCGCTACTAATGCTGTCAGTACAGAATCCGTGTCCGTAGCATCACGTACAAGCCAGGGCCCACACGCAGGAAGTGGAATGCACCCTGGTGCTACCTTCAAGCGTCCGATCAGATGTATGTGGGTCCCACCTTAATGTATCTGTTTATATAGGCCGTCCATCACCTTTCCTAGATCATGCTTAGTATATGGGCCTAAAAATGAGGCAGATCTAATGCCCTAGTTGACCGCATCTCTGACTCTTGCATTTAATGCAACTTTCACTATAGTGTTGGATCTGCCCCATTGTTGGGGCCATACACTACCATGATCTTAGAAAAGGGATGGACTGCGTGGATAAATCCATACATTATGTGGACCCGGATCTGGTTAGACGCAATCCACTTCTGCACATGCATAGCCTCATCGTAGCTACCAAGCAGGCCTGATACCATAGTTGGTGGCATGAATGTGATAAGGGCCATTAATTCGGTGGTGCGTGTTGTGAACATCCATGCCGCGTGTCAAAATTCATGGTAAGAGACCAGCCCACAATCGGTTTAGTTAAAAAATCAAGTTACAAGACTCGTGCACCGCCTAGACAGCTCGGCCTTCGTCTCGCGCGTGGATTAGGTATTGCCCCGCCTGTTTGGAGCTGGGGAGAAGCGGAGGATCTGAGGGCCACTGAAGGGCCACCATGATATATGAATTTTATTCATACCATCAATGTATTTTTTCATATCATTTTAGATTTTTATCCCAAAAACAGATAAGATTGAACGCTGAAATGGACCACACGGTGAGGATTAAATTCCTGCTATTGAAAATTTCTTAGGGACCACGGAAGTTTTGTATCAAGATAATAATTGTTTTTACACTTCATCCAGGTGTAAATGACGATATCAACAGGTTGGATGGAAAATAAACGACACGGTAGACCCTAAGAAGGTTTCAACGATAGGTGTCATTTAGGGCTGAAAGTAGGGCGGGTTAAGACCGACCCATGATCGACCCAACATTGGGTTGGGCTTGGGCAAGATGTATCGATTCCGGTCTCAAGCTTGGGCTATGTTGGGGTCTTGGGTTGCTCGACCCAACCCGAACCCGATCAATATATAAGTTATAAATTATAATTAAGTGTGGATCGTCTATATTGAAGACATAGGAAATTTCAGTGTTGTCTGGTCTCATTAGTCCAGATCATTTTCGATGACTCAAGCTAACAAGAAATGCTAGATTTCTGTCTCTCAAATAGATTGGGTGCTACACAACTCGACTTTTAAATGAGTAATTGTCCTATATTTTAGCTTGTTTGTTTAGAAAAAATAAAGTTCTTTACGATAAATAACTACATATATAATTAATAAAATCATAGATATAAAAAATAAAATGTGTATTGAAATATGATAAACTAATGCAATCTTGAAAACATTAGCATGTATCCACTTGATCAACCCGACCAAACTGGCTTGGGTTGGGCTTGGGTTAGGTTGGGTGAGGGTTAAGGTATAGGAACCTTGGGTTGGGCTAGGGTTGAGCACCAACCCGACCCAACCCGCCTGACTTTCAACCCTAGTGTCATTAGCACCGCTGCTTCCTGTAGTGTGGTCCACTTGAGCCTTGTATGTGCCTTATTTTTTGTTCAATACCTTAAAATGATATGGAAAAATGGATGGACACTGTTGAAAGGGCCTAGCTATATGCCCTAGAGGGGAGTGAATAGGGCAATGCCAAATAAAACTTAAAACAGCGGAATAATAAAAGATATAAATAACATTGCTGAAATAATACTCTCAAAACATATGAAATATGAGAATGATACTAAATCAGTTCTAAGGACAACCTTACACCAAAAACCAATGGCTTATGGTAGGACAACCTTATTTCTAGAACGATCTAGAAAACACAGATGATATGGAAAATAAATCAAGAATAACTTAAAGAAATAAATCCTAAGTTATTACACCATTCAACCACACTTGCTTGAAATGAAAATTATAACATTCATCCACAAAAGCAATTCACAATACTGAAGGAATAAATGAATAAAGAAATCATGCACATCCACAACACAATGATATATATTGGTTCGCCTGTGTGTTCACCAACTGTTAGCCAACAGCCACACAGAATGCTACTCCACTCCTAATATCCTCACACAGGGGATATTAGCATGCACTATCAAAATAGGTTTTCACAGGTTCACCCAAAACCTTCATGATTGTGTCTTTTTATCTCGAGCTTACACAATCCAAAAACTCCCACAATCTGAGTTTTCTGACTCTCCTCAGATAACCAAAACAATGAGATTTTTCTGGCAAATCTCAAACAAAACCAGAGAAAGTAAATTACAAAGTAAAATACCTGGATCTCCTTTTGAAGTAGCCCAGTAGAACCAATCGGAGTAGATGAATGATACGTCGTTCAATGTCCAATACTCACATAAAGAATGGTTCTATGTCTAATTGATTTTAGATTAAATCAAGAAGAGCAAGGTCTATTTGATTTTGATCCCAGAAGAAGGAATATCACAAATTCCTCTTTTCTAAATAAGATTGGAATATGGATCAAAATCACAATAGAAAAATGCTAACAAAAGGAATATTAAATATGCACAATAGCTTAAAAAATAATCACGACTTATCTCAGAGTATAGCCTTAAATCACTTGAATTGAATGGAATGGAATGAACAAACTCTTAAATTTGTGCATTATTTGTAGCCTGAAAAATCCCATCTTCGACTGGTCTTAGGATCCTAGGACTAGTCGTAGCATCAAAGATTTTGAAAGATTTCCGTGGGATTAGATTAGTTGTTCTCACGACTAGTCTTAGGTAGCCTACGACCGGTCGTGGACCACCTACGACTGGTCTTGAGACACCTACGACTGGTCGTGTGACTCGAGATAGGTTGCTGGAGTTCGAGTCGTAGGACTACGACCGGTCGAAGGATGAGTCGTAAGACTTCCCAGGACTGGTCGAAGCAAGTCCAGGACTGGTCGAAGGACAACCAGGAAAATCTGAAAATCTGTAACAACCTAAGACTGGTCCTGAGAAACCCAAGACTGGTTGTAGCAGACCTAGGACTGGTCTTAAGATCTATAGGACTGGTCTTAGATCAGTCACACCAAGTAAATTAAAATATTCGGATTATGTATCCAAAATGACCTATCATACAGACCAACCTAAGGTCAACCTAAGGTCAAACAAACCTTGAAGTGAGATGGACATTGAAGTGTTGAAGGTCTGTATTCTCAGATGATCTTGAAGTAGAAGCTTGAGTCGAGTTGATGGTCTTTCTCGAGCTTAGTACATTCTTGACTTGTCTTGATGAAGTCTTCTAATCTTGAACTTGTTAGAAGCAAACTTGAAGTCTTTTATTCTTGTAACGCCCTGAAATTCGGGGGTTGAGTATGAACTCAACTCCCGAGTTCCAACGCATCACTTATGCAACATACATAATGATGGTTAAATGTTGTCTGAGTTAGAGCAATAAACATAAATGAGATTATACCAACACAGTAATTCATACTCCAGTGCAATTGGATAAAGGCAAGCAGAAGACTGAAATTGTATATATAAGGTATGTAAGGAAACAAAATTTCATGAACACCAGAGTATGAACACTAACTGAGTACCCATATACATGTACTGTTTCTGAGTCAAAAGTCAGATGAGTCCTGAAATCCCCGCGATGCAGTCGGCCTAAGCAAAGCCGTCAGAGTACTGCATGAACGAGAACTCATCCTGGTCCTCGTCGAAATCGAGCTCCGCCTCCTGAACCGACGTGCCGTCTATACCTGCGACAGAGTCTGGTTGGTGTATACAACATCGTCCCGTAACGTGGGAGTGAGTAGCTAACTCAGTGGAATAATAAAGCATAGGTTAACATGCTATCAATTCAATCAAGCAGTAATGATAAAGCAGAATAATCAAACAAGTTTAACTACTCTTATTAAATGCAAGTATGAAATGACATGATGAAGTATGCCCTTGCCAAACCACCCTCATGCGATATCATCTTACGTTCGCGAATGCATACCTCCCTCAGTGCTCCACATCTACTAGGCACATGCGGTGCGATGATGAGCATGATTACCGAGTTATTATTAGTCCATTTCAAACAGCAGTATTGGGAAACTAGGGTACCTCCCTCGTATCATTCCCAAACTTAATCCATTCTAGGGCCGTCAATCCTAGTTAATCTCATACGGTATTATGGTTTGAGAGGCATCGCGAAGGCATCGCAAAGGGCTCGTCACCCGTCAGCACAGATACAGATCTCACCGTATGCGGCTCAATTGCTTGACCGTCAGCTCGAGTACATGTCTCACCGTACTCGGCTCAATCGCTGGCCGTCAGCTCCCGTCCAATACAGTCTCACCGTACTCGGCTCAACTCATACTCTGTTGTTTGTGAAGGGCTCGTCGCCAATCACGGACCTTGGAGTATATCGAAGATACTACGAGAGGACTCGTCGCCCAAGACGAGTATAGGTCTCACCGTACTCGGTTCTCGCCGTAAGTATTGACAGCTCGAATACAGTGTCCCATACCACCGTATTCGGCTCACGAGTTTGGGTTGCTCAATGGTCACTACGGGGAGGCACGTAGCCCCAGCATAGGCAGACAGCTCGGCCATGGTGTCCCATACCACCATGTCCGGCTCATGAGTCTCAGCGGATCGAGGTACCATGGTTAACGGGATTTCCACTGGTAAGTTTGGTACCTTAGGTTCAAGCATAAGCGACCAAATATGGTGAACATACATAAGACACACGGGTTACTTGACGTGCTCGGCTGGCTCGAGCGCACAACAAGTTGAGCGATATGAAGCGCAAAAGCACCTCGTGTGGCCAACCACTATCGCCAACCGAAGTACGACACGGGTTCGCCAAACACATCATGTGTGGCGAGATGAATCTCAACCACGATTCCAAGTCTGGTACCGGATGTCTGGACTATGGACATAGTCCCAAGCCCAATCAATTTCCAACCATAGCATGTGAAGTAGAGCATGATAAACAAAGTAATCCAAACACACTAGCAATCATGTCATAAAACATATTATAAAGCATGTTATGAAACAAGTTACTAAGTATATTAAAAAGCATGTTATGGAGCGCAATACTAATGGGGATATAAATACATATGTTTCATAGGTGAGTGGTTGGAGCAAACAACCTCATGGAGGGTATCATACATGACTCTAAGGTAGTTGAGAACTCTATCTCAGCACCTACCTAAAGTGCAAACACTTAAGCACTTACACCCATAAGCAATTTCACAAACACTTAGAGTGCACTATTCCAACATACATGACGTATGTTAGTGGAATGTGTATTAGGGCTATCCCTTTACCAAACTAGTATTTTATACGTATATATCATATTCACACAACAAATAATCATGACAATTACATCTCCAAAAAATATACGTATGCGGTATTTCTAGAATGCGCAATTTCAACATATATAGTGTATACAAGTAAACGTGTATTACGGCGATTCCTTTCGCCAATCAGGTATTTTATCCATATACCATATACCAATTGCGAATTAGCAATCATTTTCAAAATGGTCGTATATGGTACGATCCGAAAATTCCAAGTACATGTAAATATTCCAATTTTTCCCGATCCGAGGGTGTAATTTGGTCCGATTTTTACATGACGAATCTATCATTATCTAACATTGGTTGCTTATACACCTACTACCTCACCTTGATCCGCAAACGAGAGATGTCGACATTACTATTCAAGATATTTATTTTTAAAGAAAACAAGTGTTTTCACACACTCTCGCTCCGGACTTAGGGTTTCTCACCTTGCAAAGTGTGGGGCCACCGGGGGAGGAAGATACTCCCACAAATCCCAAGCTTTCTCTTTAATTTTTGAGATGGTTGTCAAGCCCAATGAGGCGGTCCTAAGTCCTTAGCCTCATATTATTCGGACTCCCGATGTGCGGTCCAGATCAGATACGGAGTTTCAACGTGCTCCCAAGAGCAGTCGGGTAATGAGTTTGATCCTAGATTTTAGGGTAACCTAGCGTCAAGGATTCTACAAGTTTTGGGTCTTGCAGATCGTATTTAAAACGATTCAAACGGATTTCGTAGCTAATCTAGGTTAGCACTTAGTTACTTTGTCTCATTTCTAAAGGATTTAATCCTAAGTGATTTCCGTCTGAGGTGGTACTTAGTCCTTTGCAGTTTGTATCTAAAGTGATCCAAGTTATACTACTTAGCTAGTTTAAGATAGTGTCTAGGGCGAAAGTGCTTTGAAAAATTGAAAGAACAAGGTAGTGAAGGGTGGGATTTGTGAAGGAAATGGGTTAAGGAGCGATTTTAGACTGGGGGATTCAGTTCTAACAAGTTAATAAGGTGTTAGGATCGACCCATCGCCTAAGGACGTCTAATCCCATGTTGGGAAAAAATTCAGGATGTTACAATTCTCGTAGACTTCATTCATGACATGTCTTGTAAACATTCTTCATTTATGATCTTGTCTTGAAAACATTCTTCATTCATGATCTTGTCTTGAAGTAGTGTGTAGTCACAAACAAGAAACACAAGAAGTACAAGACATATAGGTTTTGGCACTACAAAATTTGACAACCAAAGGGATATGAAATCATAACACTAACAATCTCCCCCTTTGTCAAATTTGTGACAAAACACATTTATAAATATAAGAGTAAAATGAAGAAAGAATTATGAGCCATTAGAGCCATCAAAAATACTCTACTCCCCCTAACTGAGTAGAAACAATCAAAAATACTCTACTCCCCCTAAGTGAGTAGAAACAATCAATCATATTCAATTACTCACTCTCTCCCTTTCTCCCATTCTCCCCTTTTCCATACTACTCCCCCTTTTTGTCACAAAATGACAAGGGAAGGCCAAAAGAGACAAGAGAACACCATATGAAGAGTCAAGATTAATTATCAAATTAGTTCAACACTTCAATGTCATCAATCCAAATAAAATAAAACCAAACATATAACAAAAGTTATCAACCATAATAATAATACAGAATCCATCATATTAAAAAAGGATAATCCACCTAATCAGATCCAGATGAAGGAGCAGAGATGATTGGATCAATCTGATGTAAGCCCCTATTAATGCGACGAAGATATTTTCGCATATATTTAAATTGCATATCATGGGCTACACTCAGGTTATCAACATTCTCCTCCAATGCACTTAGACGTGCATCATAACCAGAAGATGGATCGTAATCAGAATCATTTTGGGAGTCAGTTTCAATGTCTTCAAATATATCATCCATATTTATATTAGCCTGTGGAGGAAGATCAGCAGCTTTCCCTTCATTTCCTGCTTCAGCACCTTCACCACCACCTTCATAGAATTGACCAGGAAGCAAATCCAACTTCATCTTATTTAAATTAGTATTATTGAATAAAAGATGATGAATTGGTGCCTCATTCTCAGGTAAAGCAACGAGCATATTTGTGGCTAAACAAGTCATAAGATAACCAAATGGAATATCACTATGACCCGGATGAAGACGAAACTAAATGATAAAATAACATATCAAAGAAGGTAAACAGACAACAATGCCGGACACAACAGAGTGCAATACCCGAACCATGAAGCAGTTAACTCGGTTTTATTGCCTGACCGAGGATACACGTTTGAAGTGAAGATCCGGTGCAAAACTCTGTATCTGGGTAATAAAAATTTTGAGGGGAGCACATTTTCTTTATGCATCCAATGCACTTCCATATTGCATAAATCTCTTGTCAACATTTGTTTTTCCGATTCTGATGGTTTGTCATATAATGTATGAATCAGAATACCTTCATCTTTGACAGGTATATCCATAATACCTGATATCAAATGTCGATCTATTAAAAATTTTCCTTTTCTAGTAGCATTTGAGAACGTTAAATTATCAAGGGAAAAATCAGAGATACATGCAACCATAGATTGTGCAATGGACTGGTATGCAGGCCCACCCCAAAACAAAATGTTAGTCCAGCCAACAGATTCAAGGAGAGGTGTAATCTCAAATTGTTCAATGTGACTGAGACTTACAGGACGCTCAACGATAACTTTACAGTTACGTAAATCCCGTACATCATTGGGATCATCTTCGGGTGACCGAAGGTGCCGTTTTGTTATAGATGTAGATTTAGATGAAGATGGACCACGGGATGTTTTCTTTTTCCCTCTAACATCCATTTTCAACAAGATTTACCAAGGAGCAAGCATGAAGATCACAAGAGGTAGTGGGTTTCTCTAGATCAGATTTTTAGAGAGGAAACCCTAAACAATCAACAAAAGACGAGATTAAGCTTATGGAATTTACAAATCAAAGCATAGAAAGCATAAATCTTCAATAAAAATGAAGAAAAATGACTTATCTTGAAGAAAATCACGAGATCTCAAGACTGGTCGAGCCACGACTCGTCGAAGGAAGAAGAGGAAATGAAGAACAAAGTAATTTTTCCTAAATTATATGATTCTCACGATCTCTACGACCGGTCGAATGCAGTCTACGACCGGTCGAGTCAGGACCGGTCGTGTATGGCAAGGGTCGATCGAGCATCGACAAAAATAAATATTTTTATGCAAAAATTGAAATTTATACACATATAGTACACTATAATACATGCAGACAAGTATATTCAATTTAAAATGCACATACCAAGATCAAATTTCATTTTAGTAAACCTGCTTTTGTCGAGCGGTTTAGTAAATATATCAGCAAGTTGGACATTGGTTGGAATATATTCCAAAGAGATAGCTTTTTCTTCAACTAATTCACGAATGTAATGATACCTAATGTCAATATGCTTAGTACGCGAATGCTGAATTGGATTTTTGAAAATATTGATAGCACTGGAATTATCACAATGTAAGATCATTGAATCTTGATTAATTCCATAATTGCTTAATATGCGTTTCATCCGTACGAGTTGTGTACATGCATATCCTGCGATATACTCAAATTTCAAGAAGGGAAAGCGATATTGAACTTTGCTTCTTGCTAAACCAAGAAACCAAACAATTTCCAATGTAAAACAACCACCACTTTGGTTGATTTTCTATCATCAATATTATCACCCAATCAAGATCGAATACCCAAATTAATTTAACATTAGTATCAAAAGGATACCAAAGACCCAAATTAGTTGTACTTGCGACATATCTAATAATCCGTTTAATGCAATAGTAAGATGATGAATCTTTAGGATTAGACTGATATCTCGCACAAATACCAACGCTAAAAGCGATATCAGGTCTACTAGCAGTTAGATATAATAAACTACCAATCATACTACGATATAGCTTAGGATCTACATCTTTACATGTAGAGTCTTTTGAGAGTCTCAAGGTTGTACTCATAGGAGTATCAAATTTTTTACCATTTTCAAATCCAAACCTTTTAACCAAGTTTGTAGCATACTTGGTTTGAGAAATGAAGATTCCATCAGGTTGTTGTTTTACTTGTAACCCTAGGAAATAATTTAGTTCACCAACCATGCTCATTTCGAATCTTGATTTCATCAACTCTGCAAACTCAATAGACATGTTAGAACAAGTTGATCCATAAATAATATCATCTACATAGATCTGAACCATTAAAATCTCATTATTATGTTTCTTAACAAATAGCGTCTTATCGACACTTCCCACCTGAAAACTATGACTAAGTAAGAATTTAGTCAATTTTTCATACCATGCCCTGGGCGCTTGTTTCAGACCATAGAGAGCCTTTTTGAGACGAAATACATGATCAAAAAGCTTGGGGTCTTCAAACCCTGAGGGTTGTTCTACATAAACTTCTTCATGTAAATCGCCATTTAAGAAGGCACTATTTACAACCATCTGATAAATTTTAAACTTTCTAAAGCAAGCGATGGAAATAAAAAGTCTGATAGATTCAAGGCGAGCGACTGGAGCAAAGGTTTCATCGTAATCGATGCCTTCAATCTGAGTGTACCCTTGTACAACCAGTCTAGCCTTGTTTCGTATAATATTTTCAAGTTCATCAGACTTGTTTTTAAAGATCCATTTTGTTCCAATAACATGTTTATCTTTAGGTCTAGGAACAAGATACCAGACATCATTACGAACAAATTGATTAAGTTCATCCTGCATAGCTACTATCCAATTTTCGTCAGAAAGAGCTTCTTTTACATTGACCGGTTCTATTTGAGATGTAAAACAAACATAATTGCATATGTTTTCAAGTTGTTTGCGTGTACGAACTCCAGTGAGAGGGTTTCCAAGGATTTGATTAGTTGGATGATCTTTGACAGTCCTAGGTTCAAATTGAGATAAAGAGGTATCTTGATTTTCGATTATAAGATTTCATCATCATCTGAACTCGGAGCAAGTGTATTCAAATGATCATCAATGACCACATTGATGGACTCTTGAATCACACCTGTTCTTTTATTTAGAACCCTATAGGCTCGACTGTTTAAGGAATATCCAAGGAAAATACCTTCATCACTCTTCGTATCAAATTTTCTCAAATTTTCACGATCTCGTAAAATGTAACACTTACTGCCAAAAATTCGAAAGTATTTGACAGTAGGTTTCTTTTCGAACCATAACTCATAAGCAGTCTTATTTTCAGATTTACTAGCATAAACACGATTAATAATGTAGCAGGCAGTATTAATTGCTTGACAAAGATTTTTAGAGAGCTTCATACTATTTAACATGACATTAGCCATATCCTGAAGCACTCTATTTTTTCTCTCAACTATACCATTTTGTTGAGGAGTTTTGGGCGCAGAGAATTCATGTGATATTCCCTGATCGCTACAGAATTTCTCAAAACTGCTATTTTTGAATTCAGAACCATGATCACTACGGATCTTATAAATTTGAGAACCTTTTTCATTTTGGATTCGTTTGATGATCTTCTTTACTTCATCTAGGGTTTCAGATTTGTCTTTTAAGAACGATACTGAAGTGAATCTAGTATAGTCATCTATGATAACCAAGATGTATTTTTTCCCACCTCGACTCTCCGTTCTGGTTGGTCCAATGAGATCCATGTGGAGAAGCTCGAGAGGTCTAGATGTGGTATCGGAGTTCACTTTCTTGTGAGAGCTCCTAATCTGTTTGCCCAACTGGCATTCACCACATATTTTGTCTACTTTTTGTAATTTGGGTAGATCTCTTATAAGTTCTCTTTTGCTCAATCTAAATAAGTTCCGGTAGTGTACATGTCCAAGGCGTTTATGCCATAATTCAGTCTCATCAGTATGGACCATGTAACACGATTGAGTATATGAGCTTGCATTACTAACGATGTAGCAGTTTTCAGATGTTCTGCGACCAGTTAATATAACAGAACCCTCTTTATTAACAATCTCACAACCTTGATTAGAAAACTTTACATTATGATTATTATCGCATATCTGAGATATACTCAGTAGGTTGTGTTTCAAGCCCTCAACATATAATACATTTTTAAATAAGGGAAGGTTATAAAGCTGAACCGTACCTTGGCCAATGATTTTGCAATTGCTTCCATCACCAAAAGTGACTGACCCATCAGTCCTGTCTTCAAGATCGGTGAATAAAGCTTTGTCGCCTATCATATGTCTGGAGCAACCACTGTCAAGGTACCACTTTGACTGGCTTGTAGCTTTGAAAGCAGTGTGGGCAACCAAGCAGTCAACTTTAGGAACCCATTTCAGTACTGTTTTGGGTTTAGGAGTGTAGTTGGACTTTTTCTGTCTATTGTTATATGAATGACCTATAGAGTTAAATTTTAATAGCTCCTTGAGAAGATCAATAATCTTTTCAACCAAAGGATTTTGGTTTTGAAGATTGAAGTTAGCATGACTATTTTTAGATTTTTGAAAGGTCCTTGAATTTTTTGAAAAACCTTGATAAGTATACTTTACTTTTGAGTTTGAAGACTCTCTTTTCACAAACTTAAGAGCAGTATTCTTTTGTTTAGGAGAAAAATTCTTATCATAGCCCAACTCGGATCTATCGCCACATTTTCTCGATCCGGATAACAATTTTTCTAATTTAGGATCACCTTGGGCATATCTCCAAGTGTCTTTTAAACTCAAAAGAGAAGCTACTTCATTTTTGAGTTTCTCGTTCTCGGTTTTCAAATCATCAACTTGGGAGGTTTTGATTTTTAAATCACATTTGGTCTTTTCAAAAAAATCAGAAATATGAGATTTTTCTAAGACAAGAGACTCATAATCTTCTTTAAGTTTAGAAAATTTTTCCTTTTGTAATTTAAGCTTGACAGCAATTTTACAACTCTCCTTATAAAGGGCATTGTATGCATCCTGAAGATCATCTTCATTGTAACAATCACTATTCAGATTCTCTTCGCTAGTTACTTCATCATAATCGGAAAAAGTGACTTTGGCTAGAGTCATAAGGGCTTTAACATCATCTCCCGACTTGTTTTCAGAATCTTCTGATTTCGAAGAGGATTCTGAATCAGTTAATTCATCCCAAGTAGCCAACATACTCTTCCTTTTTGATTTGTCCTTTTTAAGACATTTGTTAGCCAAGTGCCCATACTCTTGATAGTTGTAACATTGACTATCTTTCAAAGATTTTCGAGCTCTAGGTTTAGATTGTCTCTTATCGTTTGATTTTTGAAAATCTCCTTTTTTCTTATTTTTCAAAATTTTATAAAACCTTTTTACAAAAAGTGTCATATCATCTTCAGAATTTTTAAAGTCTGAAGTGCTCTCTTGTGGAATATTTTTAGATGACTTGAGAGCAATTGATTTTCCTTTTGGAGCTTTAAAGTTCAATTCGTAGGTCTGTAAAGAACCAACTAGTTCCTCAACCCTCATGTTATCCGTATCACGAAGTTCCTGAATCGTGGTTACTTTTGAATTGAACCGTTTAGGAAGTGAGCGTAGTATCTTTGCACATACTTTACTTTCTGGGATTCTATCACCAAGACCCCACATTGAGTTTACAATGTCATTCAATCTAGTGTAGAAGTCCATAAACATTTCATTCTCCTCCATATGAATTTCTTCAAATTTAGTTGTGAGGAGTTGGACTTTAGATTTCTTGACAATTGATGTACCCTCGTTGTCATTTCTAAAAAATCCCATGCTTGTTTAGCATTTTCACACGAGATGATTCTTTTGAATTCATCTGGTGACAATGCACAAGTAATTGCATTTAGTGCTTTTGCATTGGCACTACTCTCACTTTTCTGAAGTGTGGTCCAAAGAGCATAAGATATTACTTTCATTGATTTTGAACCATCTTCATCAGCTTACTTCATGATAGGTAGTTTCCATCCGTTCACAGTGTGACCACACACTTTCATCCATGGATTTGAGAAAGATTCTCATCCTTGCTTTCCAATAAGCATAGTTTGTGCCATTAAAGGGTGGTAGCCTAGTGACAGATAGGCTATCAAAATTTGACATCTTAATATAGCTTAGATCGTTAGCTCAGGAAATAAATCTAATAAATAATCAATAAGCACGAGCTATTTGGCTCTGATACCACTTGAAAGGGCCTAGCTATATGCCCTAGAGGGGGGTGAATAGGGTAATGCCAAATAAAACTTAAAACAACGGAAAAATAAAAGATATAAATAACAATGCTGAAATAATACTCTCAAAATATATGAAATATGAGAATGATACTAAATCAGTTCTAAGGACAACCTTACACCAAAAACCAATGGCTTATGGTAGGACAACCTTATTTCTAGAACGATCTAGAAAATACAAATGATATGGAAAATAAATCAAGAATAACTTAAAGAAATAAATCCTAAGTTATTACACCATTCAACCACACTTGCTTGAAATGAAAATTACAACATTCATCCACAAAAGCAATTCACAATACTGAAGGAATAAATGAATAAAGAAATCATGCACATCCACAACACAACGATATATAGTGGTTCGCCTGTGTGTTCACCAACTGTTAGCCAATAGCCACACAGAATGCTACTCCACTCCTAATATCCTCACACAGGGGATATTAGCATGCACTATCAAAATAGGTTTTCACAGTTCACCCAAAACCTTCACAATTGTGTCTTTTTATCTCGAAGCTTACACAATCCAAAAACTCCCACAATGTCTGAGTTTTACGGCTCTCCTCGATAACCAAAACAATGAGATTTTTCTCGCAAATCTCAAACAAAACCAGAGAAAGTAAATTACAAAGTAAAATACCTGGATCTCCTTTTGAAGTAGCCCAGTAGAACCAATCGGAGTAGATGAATGATACGTCGTTCAATGTCCAATACTCACATAAAGAATGGTTCTATGTCTAATTGATTTTAGATTAAATCAAGAAGAGCAAGGTCTATTTGATTTTAATCCCAGAAGAAGGAATATCACAAATTCCTCTTTTCTAAATAAGATTGGAATATGGATCAAAATCACAATAGAAAAATGCTAACAAAAGGAATATTAAATATGCACAATAGCTTAAAAAATAATCACAACTTATCTCAGAGTATAGCCTTAAATCGCTTGAATTGAATGGAATAGAATGAATAAACTCTTAAATTCATGTATTATTTATAGCCTGAAAAATCTCATCTTCGACTGGTCTTAGGATCCTAGGACTAGTCGTAGCATCAAAGATTTTGAAATATTTTCGCAGGATTAGATTAGCTATTCTCACGATTGGTCTTAGGTAGCCTACGACCGGTCATGGACCACCTACGACTGGTCGTGAGACACCTACGACTGGTCGTGGGACTCGAGATAGGTTGTTGGAGTTCGAGTCGTAGGACTATGACCGGTCGAAGGATGAGTCGTAGGACTTCCCAGGACTGGTCGAGGCAAGTCTAGGACTGGTCGAAGGACAACCAGGAAAATTCGAAAATTTGTAACAACCTAGGACTGGTCCTGAGAAACCTAAGACTGGTCGTAGCAGACCTAGGACTGGTCTTAAGATCTCTAGGACTAGTCTTAGATTAGTCACACCAAGTAAATTAAAATATTCAGATTATGTATCCAGAATGACCTATCATACAGACCAACCTAAGGTCAACCTAAGGTCAAACAAACCTTGAAGTGAGATGGACATTGAAGTGTTGAAGGTCTGTATTCTCAGATGATCTTTAAGTAGAAGCTTGAGTCGAGTTGATGGTCTTTCTCGAGCTTGGTACATTCTTGACTTGTCTTGATGAAGTCTTCTAATCTTGAACTTGTTAGAAGCAAACTTGAAGTCTTCTATTCTTGTAGACTTCATTCATGACATGTCTTGCAAATATTCTTCATTTATGATCTTGTCTTGAAAACATTCTTCATTCATGATCTTGTCTTGAAGTAGTGTGTAGTCACAAACAAGAAATACAAGAAGTACAAGACATATAGGTTTTGGCACTACAAAATTTGACAACCAAAGGGATATGAAATCATAACACTAACAAATATGGATAAAATTCATGCATCACGGTGGCCCCTCAGTGGCCCTCAGATAAAATTCATACATCACGGTAGTACCTAATCCGCACCCCTTCGTCTCATACAGAGTCACTCCATTGCATGGATTGTAGGAGTTGTGCATTAAAACCAATGTAAGCCTTAATTCATTGGCCATGTGGAGCTCTAGAGGGTTGATTTTAGTCCATGGTGTTAATGATCATAAGTCTTTTAAGACAAAGCATGGTTTAAGTAATTTTTTTTTGTCACTTAAACTTATCATTAACACAAATTATTTAAGGAGTGATTCGTTTGTAGTTCTTGAGAATTTTAGATTGGACATAATGTTCATTGGCTGAGAGAGTTGTGATCCAAGAATCTTAATATCTTAATATGTCATGATTGTTATAGATACTTAGACGCATCGGTGAACAACATACTATAAGATGTGCCATCATTATATATGATAAGACTGACTTGGATCAAGATTGAACATCTTTACTATGAGGAGCCAACTTGGTATCAGTTATACTTTCACCATTTTCCTATAGAGGAGTGTGAGTGTGCCATGAGCATTTGATCTTGGTATTAGACTTTTGGACATTTGTATTGGATGATCGGGTTCAAGTTAATAGTCTAGAACCCTATTAGGATAAACTATAATCTCTATGATCAAATGGCTTAATGTGTATGAAGATGATTAATCCTTAGACCTGATAACGTATAAGGGCCATAATCTTAAATGGGTGGCTTCAGTTGAGTTTAGGAGGATGTTTAGAGACCACCGAAAGTGATTCATGTTGTGTATCTCCATTAAGTTTTATTGATTATTAGTTGGGTGAATATAGGTTTTACCAAAAGATTTATTTATGTTTTTATCTAATTAGATTAGAGACTCATTGAGTGATTCTACCATTGAACCAAATGCTTAAAAGGTTTTAATCAGCCTTAAAATGATTATCAACCATTAAAGTTTTGTTTACACTTAATAACGACCTTATGACTCAAATTTAATGGTCAACTGTTTAATAAATATAAAATCTAGATTTATGGTAGATATCATACAAAGTGAAAGGATTGGATCATAAGTGTGTGCATGAATAAGGTAGTTCAATAGAATTCTCTCACAGTTGGATACAAATAAGTTGTTATTAGGTGTACCATGGATCTCACCTCAGAGAAAGTGGAACCAATCCAAAGAAAGCCTTATGCATCCCCCTCTCCCCCCCTAATTATTACTTAGATATATAAAGAAAGAAAGAAAGTACATCTCATCCTCCATCCTTCTACCTTCTCTTCTACACTATATGTGTAAATATGTAGGGTTCATCTTATAGACAAAGTGCATATACCTCAACCTATGCCAAAGGCACAAACGGTAGCTTTCTTAGCTCTATCAACTAAGATAGATTGAGGAAAGACCATTTTAGGTATTACATAAATAATATACTATAAATGTACAATGAAATGTCTATCTTCTAACATTAGGTAATTTGACCAACAATTCCTATGTTTAGTTTACTTTAGTAAAATTATAATGATGATACTTTACGTTACTTCAATATAAAATCATAGAGAATAATACATTAATGTGCGTCTGAGATTTTCACTATAATACAATATAAAATTGTAATGATTACGACTTACAATATATATTGTCTCCTATTATATATTCATTTAAACACTCAACTATGTGTTTAAACAATCATGATAAAATCATAAAGATGTCCCTTTTATGATATGGTACTTTACAATTCAAATAGGCTCTTAGAGTAGATAATATACATTAACTTCATCGTGAAAAAGTCGTATAATAATTTAATCGCCAATGCGACATCTAAATAATTCGCTTTTGATTTTTTATCATACATATTTGAGACCATTGCAATGAGTTCTTGGACAATAAACATTTATGAATTGGATCTTGGAAGGATATGTAGTCTTTATTGCTTTTGGACTGAAAATCCAACATAACTTGTGCAAGTGTATGTATATCAAGTACCATACACTACTAGAGTCTAACATAAATCCACAAAGGCCTTTTTCATCCACTTTTATTTTTTTTTAGAAAGGTAGTCATTATTCATGAGATATAATGGAATGAAATACACTGATTGTAGTGTATAATGTATAAAGGATATAGCCCCTAAAGCTTATCTTAGGACCAAGATATCAAAAGTTAGCAACGGTGCTTCAATCCTTATAATAATGGGAGAGACTCAACGAGGGTTCTAATAAATTTTGAAAAAATTTGGGCAAGTTTAATTTAAAACGTAACCATACAAATTGATTTTATTTTTATTTCTATTAAATAATTAGAAAATGCACGAGTAGTTCCTTAAAATTACTCGTGAATAATTCACTGAATCAAAATTAGTTAAGAATTAATTCTTGAAATGTCCACAAATTATTTAAAATGATTTTTAGAAGGCAAAGATTTTTTTAATCAGATTAGTTAGCTACTACATGCATTTGAACTTTGCTGATATAAACTGCGAACTTTATGTTAAAAAGGCCTACATTTAGGGACATAATAGGAATATTTGGATGGACAAAATTTAATTCATTTCAGTCAATAGACCCCCACAGATCTCTTCATCTTCTGATACAAAATCTCTGAAGGGAAAAAAAATAAAATCGTCCGACCCTATTCAATCTATATGATGGATTAAAATTAGTACAGATGCTACCTTCCATGAAAAGATAAAGGAGACAAATTATGACATTTTAGGTAGCAAGATAGGCCAATTGATGTCTGCATTTTATAGACTCCACGGAATAACATCAACTAATGTTGTCGCCACAGAAATAGCAAACACGGGAAAAAAATGTGGCATCGAATCTTTCATTTAAAACATTACATGAGTGGGTTCCACCAGGTTTCATGAAAGTTTAATATAAATCTATAGTCTTCTTTCAACATTTTCTCATGAAATACATACATTACATGCAAGTGCTAGTAGATTTACAAGAAAGTAACCATGTAATGGATTTTCTATCAAAAATGGGTTTTGACGCAGGGATGAACGTGATGATGATAATTACTCCGAATCCACGGAGCTTCTCTGGACTCCTCACAGAGACTTCTCGAATCCACGAGGAAAGAAAGCAGAAAAATAGAAATAAATTCTAAGAAATTCAAAATTGATTAATTGATGACTAAAAATGAGCTCACAACCCTTTAAATAGGGGTACCAAGTAATGGGAAAGAAATCAGAATCAAACTACAACTACAACTTCTAGAAATCACGACTTACTATAAATAGTAAACTTACTATTTATAGACGGTCGTGATGTCTATTAGTGAGCAAGGCTTTTGGCCAAAAATAGTAAGTGTCCTATTTGGCTTCACCAAATCGTTCTCCTAATTATTTAAGCTCTTTTCATGTTGGGCGCAACTCCTAAAGCCCAACGGATGAAGAGTTATAATCAAACTAAAACTTACTATTTATAGTAAAAACAAAGTTAAAGCTAGGAAACGACCGTCGTTCTAGGGGTTTTTTGCAATTCTAGGCATCGCAACCTTGCATAGTAGGGTTAGTTGGCTAAAGCAGCTCGTTCTACCCTAAAATCATATGTTTTACGTCAGCTACCTCATCCTGGATTGCGAGATACGCCCGATCTAAGGTTCGACAGTCCGGATCACTTCTGTCGTCGACCGGGCCTTTTCTGATCCATCTTGGCCATGAAACTTCTGCAACCCGCTCTACATCAATCCCCTCCACTTTAAAAGAGCTCGTCCTTGAGTTCTCATCCTGCGCTGGCTCATGATACTCGGTCAGGTCCGCGACGTTGAAAGTCCGTGAGATCGCCATGTCATCTGGAAGATCAACAACATAAGCGTTGTCATTGATCTTTCGAATAATTGGGATGGGTCCAATCTTCTTATTTTTCAACTTGTTGTATGTCCCGGTCGGAAATCTCTCCTTGCGCAGATGGACCATAACACAGTCACCCACCTCGAACACTTTTTGTCGCCGGTGCTTGTCGCTTATTCCTTGTACTTCTCGTTTGAGGCATGTAGCTTGGTCTGCACTTCCGCATGGATGCCCATGATGTAATCTGTCATATGTTCTACTACAATGCTCGTGCCTGGGTGCTTGGGCAGAGGGACCAAGTCAAGCGTGTGGCGAGGCACTCGTTTATAGATAATCTAGAACGGTGATTTTCCTGTCGAGCGGTTCACCATGTTGTTGAATAGAAACTCTGCTTGAGATAAGGCCAAATCTCACTGATTCGGTTTTTCTCCTGAAATATAGTGAAGGAGGTTTCCCAACGTGCAATTCACAACTTCGGTCTGCCCATCAGTCTGTGGGTGGTAAGCACTGTTGAATTGAAGTCGTGTATCAAATCGAGTCCACAAAGTCCGCTAAAAGTGGCTAATGTATTGCATCGAGGGTCTTCTTGCATGGGATAAAGTGTGTCATCTTGGAGAAACGATCTACAACCACGAACACCAAATCCATACAGCGTTGTGTTCGTGGAAGACCAAGCACGAAGTCCATTGATAAATCCTTCCAATGACCGTCAGGCACAGGTAACAGGGTGTAGAGGCCCGTATTCTGAGATTGCCCTTTGGAGGTCTGACAAACATGACAACGTTGTATGACTTTTCCCACATCATGTACTAATTACGACCAGTAATACCGCTCTTCCACAAGAGCTCGCGTCTTGTCTCACCTAAGGTGTCCACTGAGGCCACCTCCATGTAGCTCTTGAATAATCTGCTCCCTTAAAGAACTTTAGGGGATGCACAATCAATTCCCTTTGAAGAGAAAATCATCCTGTATATGAAGGTCATTAAGGTGACCTTCTTGGCACTTCACCCAAGAATCTTTGAAGTCCTCATCCTCGGCATACAGCTCCTTGAGACAGTTAAAGCCGACCACCTTGTTGCTCATTGTAATAAGTAGTGATGCACGACGACTAAGTGCATCAGCCACCTTGTTCTGCTGCCCTGACTTGTGCTTCAGAACGAATGTGAATTCCTGTAAAAACGTAACCCATCTAGCATGAACACGATTCACGTTAGTCTGACTATTAATAAACTTTAATGTTTAATGGTCAGTGTAAAGAACAAACTCTCTTTGAATCAGATAATGCCGCCAATGTCACAGTGCCTGAACAACTATGTACAACACAAGCTCATAAGTCGACCACTTCTTTCAGGCTTCGCTGAGCTTTTCGCTGTAGAAAGCTACTGGCCTGCCTTCCTCTGATAATACTCTCCTAATTCCGACGTATTAAGCGTCACACTCAACCTCAAACAATTTGTCGAAATTAAGAAGCACCAAGACCGGTGTTGTAGACAAACGATGCTTGATCTCATGAAAGCTCTTGTCAGCTTTCTCAGTCCACTGGAACGGTCCTTTTTTCATGCAATCTGTTATAAGCGAGACTATGGTGCTAAAATCTCACACAAATCGACGATAGAAAGTCCACAACCCGTGAAAACTCCTCACCTCATGAATGTTTGTCGAAATCGGCCATTCCCTAATAGCTCACACCTTTTCATTGTCCACACGAATTCCTATGGACGTTACAACAAATCCTAAAAATAACAAGCTGTCAGTTAAAAAACTACACTTTTTCAAGTTGAGGTATAAATTGTTAATTTGTAGAACCTGCAACACCTGCCCGAGATGTTTCCTGTGCTCCACCTTATCCTGGCTATATATCAATGTGTCATCAAAATAGAATACCACAAATCGGCCAGTGAACAGCTTTAGAACTTGATTCATCAAACGCATAAAAGTACTTGGTGCGTTCGATAGGCTGAAGGGCATGACCAGCCACTCATACAACCTTCCTTGGTCTTAAATGCCATTTTCTACTCATCACCGGGTCGAATACGAATCTGATGGAACCTGCTCCTTAGATCTAGTTTAGAGAACACCTTAGCCCCTTCTAGCATATCGAGCATGTCGTCCAACCATGATATTAGGAACCGATATTTGATGGTAATTTTATTGATTGCCCGGCTGTCGACACACATGCACCAGCTTCCATCTTTTTTTGGCATTAATAATGCTGGTATGGCACATGGGCTCATGCTCTCTCTCAAGAGACCCTTATGGATCAATTCCTCCACTTGCTCCTGAAGTATCTCGCACTCCTTCGGTCTCATCCGATAGTGAGAGCGGTTGGGCAGGCTAGCCCCAGGGACGAGGTATATATGATGTTGGATGTCTCTCATGGGGGGCAATCCATCAGGTAAATTCTCAGGCCAGACTTCTTTGAATTCGTTTAGCAATAGTCTTAAACTTGGAGGGATGTTTGAGGGTTCCTCTCCCTCGCCCTTCACCACTACTGTGTATACCTCGCCGGTTTCCTTAGATTCCTCCATGAAATTTCAAATGGTCAAAAGGGAGCTCCCCTCCACTTTAGAAGCTTTAGGGTGGTTCTCTGGTGCCATAGGGGCAAGGATTATTTTTCGACTATCCTTGACGAATACGTAGACATTGTCTCATCCCCGATGGGTCGCATCACGGTCTGACTGTCAGGGTCGACCGAGTAGCATGTGGCAAGCTTCCATGTCGAGCACGTCACAAAGCATCTGATCCGTATAATTTTTATCAATTGAAAATGAGATAGTGCATTGTTCAGTTACTTTGGTCTCATTCACCCTTTTTATCCAGCCAATTGAGTATGGGGAAGGATGTTTCATCGTTGGTAGCTGCAACTTATCCACCATCACTCTTGAAATGATGTTCTCACTACTACCACTGTCTATGATCACATCACAGACCTTTTCATTGACAGTGCACCAAGTACGAAATATATTATGTCGCTGTGGATGTAATTCCTTTCGTGGGGTATACAGTAATCGCCTCACAACTAAAAATTCACCATGATCCTCGCCCGTCATTTCATCGCCACCTGCTATTTCTTCAATGGTTTGTTCATGTTCGTCATAACCATGGTCTTCTTCTTCAGCCTCATCTTCAATGCCTCCTTCGTTTATAGTCAAGTGTGCTGCGGGACATTGAGGACAGGTGTTTGATAAGTGGCCTGGTTGGCCACAACGATAATAATTGTTCGACCTTGGCCGAGCATAAAGATTTGGAATCCTACTCAGGTCCGCTATTGTGGGTGTTGCACGTTGAGGTCTTGATGAGCCGCTCCCTATATCACGGTTTGCAGTTGTAGGAGGTTGAGGACGTTCTCGTAATAGATCTTTTCCTCGTGCCAGCACTAGATCCTGCGTAGGACCCGTCATGGGGGGTTGAGTTGAAGGATAGGGACGAGTAGAAACTCTTACAAGTTGTGTTTCTGCCCTACCCGCCAATTAAACTACTTCATCCACGGTCCTGACTGGGTACATCTGAACTCAGTCCTGAATTGTCGGTCGCAACCCACTTATAAATCGTGCTACCTTCTGTGACTCAGATTCTGACAGATCATTTCGTGTAGCCAATCACTGAAATTCTTCAGTGTAATCTGTGACAGTTCGGTTTTCTTGTCGATAATTTTGGTATTGTTGGAATAATATTTGCTTATAATCACTGGGGAGAAATCGTGATCGAAGAAGACGTCTCATCCGTGGCCATGATGAGATGGGCGCCTTGTTCTGGTGGGTTCGTGAGAGTTATAATTGTTCCCACCATATAGAAGCACCAAATTTTAACTTAAACGCTACTAATTTTATCCTTTTATGATCTGACACGTCTATATAATCAAAATATCTCTCTACTTCGGCTAGCCAATCAAGGAAATCTTCTATACATAATAAACCATTAAAAGTAGGAAGTTTAGCCTTACCTCGATAGTCTCTTTCGGCACGATCTAGGTAATCGCCTCCATGGATTGGTCGTCGGGCAAAACCCTTATTAAGGTCCTCGTCCCTAGAACTTGAATCATCTGGTGTAGCCCTACGGTTTGCCACTTGTAGTGCTCTACAAAAATCGAGATTGCATCGTACAACAACCATGGGTGGTGGAGCCACCATGGGGGTGGAGCAACCATAGGTGGTGGAGCACCGCCTAAGGCTCGGGGCAGAAGTAGCGCATCCGCAAGACGGTCGATGGTTGCCTGCAGCTTTTGCATGGTCAACTGACTCTCCCGGTGGAAAGCTTCCATTCTTTCCGAAAGATAACGAATCCCTGGATCACCGTCCACAGGATTATTCATACATTTGTTGTTTGCCATCGGCCCGAGAGGAATCCTTGCTCTGATACCAATTGATGCAAGGATGAACGTGATGAGGATAATTACTCCGAATCCACGGAGCTTCTCTGGACTCCTCACAGAGACTTCTCGAATCCACGAGAAAAGAAAGCAGAAAAATATAAATAAATTCTAAGAAATTTAAAATTGATTAATTGATGACTAAAAATGAGTTCACAACCCTTTAAATAGGGGTACCAAGAAATGGGAAAGAAATTAGAATCAAGCTACAACTACAACTTCTAGAAATCGTGACTTATTATAAATAGTAAACTTACTATTTATAGACGGTCGTGATGTCTACTAGTGCGTAAGGTTTTCGGCCAAAAATAGTAAGTGTCCTATTTGGCTTGACCAAACCGTTCTCCTAATTATTCTAAGCTCTTTTCACGTTGGGCGCAACTCCTAAAGCCCAACGGATGAAGAGTTATAATCAAACTAAAACTTACTATTTATAGTAAAAACAAAATTAAAGCTTGGAAACGACCGTCGATCTAGGGGTTTTTCACAATTCCGGGTGTCGCAACCCGGAATAGCAAGGTTGGTTGGCTAAAGTATCTCGTACTACCCCAAAATCATATATTTTACGTCGGCTAACTCATCCCGGATTGCGAGATACGCCCGGTCCAAGGTCCGACGGTCTGGATCACTTCTGTCGTCGACCGGGCCTTTTCTGATCCATCTTGGCCATGAAATTGTCCGCAACCCGCTCTACATCAGGTTTTAATAGCAACGAGGTTTTATTAGTGCATGTTTTTCCTTACACTCAAAACATGATTACACATATAATGGAAATCTCTTCTACATTGTTAAATTGATGCAGGGATGAACGTGATGAGGTTGATGATCATCGTCTTCCTCAAGGATAACTATTCGGAATCCACGGAGCTTCTCTGGGCTCCTCATAGAATTTTCTCGAATCCACAAGGAAAAAGTAAGGAGAATAGAAAAAAATTCTATAAAATTCGTAATTTAATTGATTGATAATAAAAACGAATTTACAACCCTTTAAATAATGATACCAAACCTTGGAAGAAGTTTCAGCATCAGACTCCAACTCAAACTCCCTAAAATTCGTAACTTACTATTTATGACCTTAACCACGTTATTCTCATAATTTTTCTAAGCACTTCTCATGTTCGACACAACTTTAGATGAAGAGTTGTAATCAGACTAAAACTTACTAAAAGTAGTAAAAATGGAAATAAACATGGAAATCGACCATCAATCTGATGGAATCTCGCAAATTCGGCATGGGAAACCTGACATAGACGGGTTGGTTGGCTAAAGTAGCTCATTCCGGTTTGCGATATATGCCTGTTTTAAGGTTCCAACGGTCTTGATGACTTCTGCCTTCTATCGGGCCTTCTCTAGTCCATCTTGGACATGAAAGTGTCTATGACCCGTTATACATCATAATTTCTCTAGTGCTTGTGATCAAGGTTAAAACCATCATCCCAAATCGTAGCGCGTTGCCTAATACAAACTAGTACTGGCCCAATACAGGCCTGAAACGAGCAATACATAGACTGATATAACCATCTAACAGTGGTAAATGACACAATATGCTAAAACTGATTTTTAAACCTTGGTTTTGTTATTTACAAAAGTCATATATCAAATTTATAAAGATAATTGTATGAGATATTCCACACCACGTGAAAATAGGTCGAGTGGACCCCTTCTAGTATGCTTTCTATATTCCATTTTTAAAACCTTTAGGGCCTGGTATTCTCTCACCCACTTCTTGCTAGGACTTGACTATTTTTCTACTTTATCCAATCGTTCCCACTCACGTGTGCATTTAAAATAAGTAAAAAGTAGTGTGCATAGGTATTAGTACCTCATAGTTTTATACAGTGGAAAACGTTGATACACTAACGGTGTGTAACTGATGATACACACGCACTTATAAACTAATTAGCTATTGCATATGATGTGTGTAATAAATTCTAATTAAACTGTCCAAATTATAGGTCCTCATTTAGATGTATCATGAACTAAAAGCTCTAGTTGTTTTATTATTTAAATATTGGATTGGTGGATATTTTATTGGAAGATTAAAAATAAAAATTATCCAATGGTCCTATTTCAACAAACAAGTATCCACTAATCAGACGTTCGAGTTGTCCAACATCTCTTATTTTCGGTCTGTGATTTTATGACAATGAATTTTACAATTTAGTTGGTTTATTTGATATAATATGTATGTTGTATTTACAGTTTCTTAGTGCCTCCTTATCAACTGTCATACTATTCCAGAGCATCATATAACTTCTCTTTTATATTCAATGTATAGATTCTATCTCTTTATCGAATTGAATGGATAGAAGTGTCACGTCCCATGTTTATCCAACTCCATACACTAACTATGACTCAATACAATGCACGGTATGGGGCAAAGATGACGTGAAATGAATATGGAGCATTTAGATTCATGGCTGGAAAGTTGTATATCACAGGATTTGACATGTGCCCCAGAGACAACATCGCAACAAAGAGGTGATGGGGGACAACGGCGACGACGACCATGAGTCGGGCAACAGGAGCCAAGTCTCTTAAGAGCTGGTCTACTTTGATCATCCACACGTGAGAAGGTATGATTACAATCTTTTTTATTATCAGAACAACAATACATGGGAAATTGATAAAATTAGTTATAGTCATGTATTTGTATTTTCTGTCCTTTTTTTTGTGTGTCATTTTTTTTTCTGTAATTGTATTTATATTTTGTCTCTTTTTTTTTTCTTTTTTTATATTTTTTAAATGTGTTATTGTTTTCAATAATTTCATCATTCAAGGATTGCTTATATTGTTGATTAAAATTTTAATTTGTTGTGTTTTAGGATGACTGATGCTTTCTCTACTTATATTTTAATTAATCTTTTGTTAAACTTGTGGATATGGTAGAGTGTGGTATTTGGTTTGGGCCATAACAAGGTCTTATATAATGTTGGACCCACGATTGTGCATCATTGGCGACAGTTTAGTGGTTGAAGGTGTTGATTTCCTGGGCCCCTCAAATCCTCGATGTGTGTGTATATATATATATACTTCTATGCGGTCGACCTCATGGGACCTTTCCATGAGGTTGAACTATGTGTCGAACATCAACCCATGCATTAACTGTGTGGGCCCCACCGTGATGTGTGTCGAACATCAACCCCGTGTATTTGATGGGTAACCTTTAAATTATGGATATCCCTAATAATCAACCATATATGGAACTCAGGTGGACCATACCATCTAAAATCATGTGAAACCATGCCTAAAACATATAAAAGCACTTGGTGAGGCCCACCTGAAATTTGGATGCGTCTTTATAAGTGCTATGGTTTCTAGTCCCTATGATTGTCAAATTTTGTTGTGCCAAAACCTCTTGGAATCTGTGTCTTGTGTAGCGCTTCTACATGTTTCAAGATAGTGCATCTCATGTACAAGAACAAAGGTCTTTACTTCAAGAACGTCAAATATGAGATTACATGTTCATGTTCAAGTACAACATCAAGTGTGAATTCAATCCTTCAAGCTTTAATGGTTCAAGTTTTCAAAAGCTTCAAGTCAAGACAAAGTTGTACAATTTTAAGCTCAAGCTCAAGCTTCAAGTCAAGCTTCAGAAGTCGTGAGTTCAAGCTTCTACATATGATAAGATCTCAAGCTTCAAAAGTCTCAAGTTCAAGCTTTTATGTATGACAAGATCTCAAGCTTCGTGAACTTCAAAGATCATCTATTAACCGAATGAAAAGAAGACTCAATGTTCATATATCACTAATAAGATTTGGATGACCCTAGATTGACCTTAGGGTAGGTCATTTTGAATACATAATTCAAATGACATATTTTATAAGTGCATAGTCTATTTTTAGACTAGTCCTAGGCTATGTTCGACTGTCCTAGCACTGGCTCGACTAGTCCAAGAATTTCTCGACCAGTCCTAAGTTTGTTACTGATTTTTACAAATTTTTGTTAAAACCTCGACTAGTCCTGAAGACTGCTCAACCGGTCGTGTGAACAGTGCTCGACTCGTTCTCGACCAGTCCTACAAGCTTGACTCAAAGTTCAGCAACTAAATTAAGTCTCGCATGACCAGTCGTGAACAGGACTCGACCGGTCGTGGAGGCCGCTCGACTGGTCGAGCAGATCCTTCGACCAGTCGTGGAATGATCTGATCTTATCGCACTCGAAATTTCAAAAATTTGTTGGTCTTACGACCAGTCGAGCTAACCACAGGACCAATTGAGCAAGCGATTTCTGCACTTATAAACAGAGCACAAATTTCAGAGTTTATCATTCAATTCAAGCTAAATCAATACGCCACTCTGAGAGATAAGTTAGTCATTATTTTAAGCTATATTATGCTCATTTAATATTCTCTTTATTTAGCTTTATTATATTTGATTTTGTATTCTATATTCCAATCATATTTAAATAAGGGATTGAGACTTACCCTTTTCTTAGAATCAAAATCAAATAGAGCTAGCCCAACTTGATTTAATCTAAAATCAATTTATCTGCCTCAATAAACAAACAGGCCAAACTTAGTCATAGTTGGACCTAGCCCAAACAATGCCATTTGCAATGAGTACATAGGGTATATGCACCTCCCTTCATGGTCAAAGACTCATTTGTGATATGCATATGAAAATGGGAATTCAAAAAATCTCATCGCAAAAATTAGAAAAATTCAATTTGTTTGTTGGACATATTTGGGACCCTTTCGATGCCATCGAGAGAGGGTTCGATCCCATTGAAGATGCACTTGATGCCATCGAAGCCAGTTCGATGACAACAGAAAAATCATGAATTTCGAACTTTGCTTGCTTGACACTTTTTGACATCCTTCGATCATATCGAAAACTCATTCGATGCCATCGAAAGACTTTAATGACATTGACAACTTAAGCAGACTCAACAGACGTGGATGGAACCGGATTCAAACAATGCACAAGGGCTTCAATGCCATTGAAGGCCCTTCGAAGGTTCCATCAAAGTTGCGTAAATTAAATGTGGTTTCAAAGTTGGTTCGATCAAAGCCTATATATATATATATATATATATATATATGGGATTTTTAGGATTTTTAGAGGACGAATTAGGGTAGGAAGGAGGTAATGAAAGGTAGAGAAACTTCCAGGACTCCTTCGATTCGTCGATGTAGTTAATTTTTTTTTATGTTAGTCTTTGAAGACTAATCTCTTAGCTAAGGCTAAGGGATGAAGCTTGTAGTTAATTTCAATATTTAGTTTGTTAAATTCAATGTTATTATTTTGAATGATGATAGTAAATTGGGTTGGTATGAATTTACTTTAAAAGTCTTTGAGTTGTTTGTTTCTAAATTCATCGTGCACTACTGGTACAATGAATTTTTTGATTTAGCAATTGTTTAGCCTTGATCTAGAGAATGAATCAATCTGTATAATTGATTGATTTAGTATTACCTAGGAGTGCATGTAATTCTTTTGATTTCCTTCGATTGATGTCTGAGTGCTTAATAGAAGAACCGATCAATTGAAATCATATTCATCTTAATATTTATTAATGGTTTAACCACTCTATCATCTGATTGGATAGATTAGGACTTCAATTCCTATTGTGTTATTTTATATTGAAGTAGCAAATTGATATTGATATCACTTCCTTAATCCTCAGTGTTTTATCATTATTGTTTATTTTTCATTTCACATCGCTGGATTAAAATCCAACCAACCAAGTTAGACTTAAAATAATACTAGATTGTGTTCCCCATTCCTTGTGGATTCGACCTCGGTCTCACCGAGTTATTACTATATCACGGCCCTCCACTTGAGGTTCTTGAACAGTCCACCAAGAAGAACATCTTTCTACAGTGTCAGGCTTAGTGGTCCACTAAAGAACGGTTTAGAGCTTGTTCAGATAACCAGAGCATTTCAAGAATGAATTAGGTAGTGAGATTTCTTATATGTGATGATTAGGGTTTAGATTAGCTAAATTCATAGCATAGCCCATTCGTAACTAGTGGAAATGACGATTCGATCCTAATTACCATAAACCATTGGTTTCAAGGGTAAAAGAGTAATTAAGTCCGTTTGGTTTGTTATTTAAGATATGACCCCTAGTTGTCTCGACTTTAGGTAGGCCTTTATTTAGTTACGACTGTTTTAATTAGTCAGTGATAAGTTAGCTAGATTTTGGCTCTAAATGAACAAATTATAAGGCTATACTTAAGATTTAAGTGATTGGACAGATGCATTGGCTTCTTACGGTTGATTAATCGGATTTGTGCAGTTCTTTATTGGTACTACCCACGTATAGGCTCACCTCGAGCTTAAAGGGTCAGTAAGTGACAACATAAGCTAATCATAGTAAAAATTTTTAAGGATTTTTTTACTTCTGACTATGACATGAAGTTTATTAGCCACTTCTGGCGGACTTTGTGGAATTAATTCGGTATGCGACTTCAGTTCAGCAGTGCATACCACCCACATACCGATGGTATATTGAAGTTGTGAATTGCACGTTGGGAAACCTCCTCCGGTATATTTCGGGTGACAAACTGAAGTAGTGAAATTTGACCTTGTCTTAAGCGGAGTTTGCATTCAATAATATGGTGAGCCGCTAGCCAGGGAACTCTCTGTTTCAGATTGTTTATGTTCAAGTGCCCCGCCACACACTTAACTTGTTCCTTTTGTCCAGGCTCTCAGGTATGAGCATTGCAGCATAATATATAACGGACGAAATCATGAGCATTCATGCATACATGCAAGCCAAGTTGCAAGCTTCAAATGAAAATAAAAGGAGTAAGTTGATAAGCATCTGATCCAAAAGGTGTTCAAGGTGGGCGACCATGTTATGGTACAATTACGTAAAGAGAGATTTCCGATTAGGACCTATAATAAGTTAAAGAACAAGATGATTACAAGTTTAAGAACAAGAAGATTGGACCGGTATCGATCCTCCGAAAGATCAATGATAAGGCTTACATTATTGATCTTCCGAATGACATGGAGATCTCGCGTACTTTCAACGTTGAGAACCTGACCGAGTATCATGAAACGAAGTTGGACGAGAAATCGATGTCGAGTTCTTTTAAAGTGGAGGGGACTGATGTAGAGCGGGTCACAGACACTTTCATGGAAAAGATGGACCAAAGAAGGCCCGATCGGAGGCAAAAATGATCTGGACCATTAAAATCTTAAAATAGTTGTATCTCACAAACTAGGATGAGTTTTTCAACATATCATATATGATTTTGGGGTAAAAGAAGCTACTTTAGCCAACCAACCTAGCTATCTAGGTTGCCCATGTGAAATTCCATTAGATCGATGTTCAAAAGTCCCATTTATTTTTATTTTAACTATAAATAGTAAGTTTTTGTTCAAGTATAATTTTTTTATCCTATGAGTTATAGAAGTCATGCCCAACATGCAAATGAATTTTTTTTTAAAAAATAGGAGAATAATGTGGTTAAGACAAATTGAACACTTACTATTTTTGACTGAAAACCATGAAATTTAGTAGAAATGGAGGCCGTTTATAAGTAGTAAGTCAGATTTTTAAGGTGTTTGACTTGGAGTTTGAGCTCATTATTTAAACATTGTAATTTCATTTTTTTTTGTCATCAATTAATTTATTTTAAATTTATTAGAAATTATTTTTACCTATATCCCCCAAAAATTTGTTGAAGCTCTACAGGATTCCCGATATACTACAACAACTGGGACTTTTACTGACGCTCAAAAGCGCCGCTAAAAGCCCCTAAAAGCGTCGGCTATGCTATTACCAGTACTAGTCAAGGGCCACTAAATGGGTATGTCGGCAACTGCATTTTTTTTCAACCCAAATAAGCGCCACCAAAAATTCTCAGAGCGCTGCTAAAAATGTTTTTGTCACGGAAAAGCGCTGTCGGATTTCTACACAAGCGCCGATGTGTATGGATTGGAGAGGCCGTAGCATGCCAATAAATTTTTTTATTATATATAATTCAATCGAAACCTGTATTTTGAAATATTTGAAACATAAAAATGATGCAATACAAATAAAACTGAATATTAAACAAAATTTATATTACTACACAAAAAATATATATATATATATAATATTTATTACAATAAATTGAAAATGGTCTTGAATATAAATAAATAAATAAAAACAAATCCTCTATATGGTCTACTCCTAGTACGAGTGGCGTCAAAAGGCTGAAGTGCTTGTAGGCCTAAATTTAGGCACAATCGATTAAAAATGCTGCACACAAGGGGAAAAGAAAGTCACTGAATGGTCTAGATGTCAAAAACAATAATAATAATAAATAACATACCTGTAGCTTAGTAACCAGCCATATAATTACTATATCAAGAAACATGAAAGCGATTATATTTCAAAAAATTCTCATTCGCTCCATTGCTGTGGAAGTAATCTTTTAATTCTAGGGACATCACATGCTGCCGCAATAATGCAATGGAGTATTCAATGCCAAATATCTACACTCCTGAGATAAAATGGAATAAAAATAAAAGAAGAAACTCCATCAACATACCTGCAACATACACATAGACTTTCACGATTTTCTTGCTTGTAGCCTGGCAAGCAAGGAATAATATTCAAAGAAATGTTACTTAACACTGTACAGTAAGCCGATGTTTGCGGATGAACTTGTTTGTAAATATGCAAAATTCATTATAAGTTCTTGCCTCAATTGTTTTTTGTTTGAAATATCACATTCTATACATTGAATAAGAATCATTTTACTGAAAATTTTAAGTAGATAACAAAGATAACTGCAACTTACAGTTAATATATTGGAAATGCACATCCTACAATCAGCAGGTGTCAAAATAATTGTGATAATCAGGAAATGAATTTGCAGCATACTGAAACAAAAAATGGCCAAAGATCAAACAAAAATTAGAAAGATAAAAAAGAATATGGGCTGCATAGACATAATTTTTGTACTTGAACAAGCTCTGAGTTTCTTCTCTGTCCAAGATGGAAGGATGGTCAGCACAAGAACTAAATTAACCAACCAAAGCATGCACCCTAATTTGGAAGTATGTTAAAAAGAAAATTACCTAAAGACTTAATTTTCCAACTGGCTGATTGGTGGACATTCAATGGAAATTTTTTCCTCTTCCACTACAACAAAAACGAGTAAAACTAGCACTTTGGGTGCTTCTTGCACCGGCGTATGTAAAACAGGGGTCGTTCTTAATTTCGTTCTCAGCCCCCGTGCGACTCTCTCCTTCTTCCTACCCCTGACTCTATCTTCTCTCTCTGCTGCTCGGTAATTGGCATTTTGGAAGAAGGCCCCTATTGTTTATTGATGATTCTTAATTTGTTAAACTTTTTTAGACTAGTTTTCTAAAATTTTCATTTGGGCAAACCACCCTAATTTCAGGGCTTACGATCGAGCCACCTTAGTGATTATGATGAAGATCTGAAACAGGTAAGAGTCTAGATTTCATCAATTTCAACCTTAGTGATTTCCTAATTAGGAATTTAAAATGTTGAACCCTAATTAGGGATTTATTATGTTGAAACCCTATTCAATGTTGAAACCCTAATTAGGGATTTTTCTATGTTGTTTGATGCGAATACATAGAAACGATTTGTTGTGTGAAATGATTTCACACTCGGTGCTGGTATACTTCCTTGCATTTTTGTTTCTTATGGGAAATGGTTTCCACACAGGGTGACTTCAGCTTTGATGAACAGACTTGGAAGGCCATCTCTTCATCCACAAACCAGTTGATTTTCAGTCTTCTGATCGTCGATCCTCACAAAAGACCATTGCACAAGAGGTATATAACATGACCGTTAGTCCATTCATGTTACATTAGCTACTTATGCTCAAATCTAAAAGGACATCAATCATACATGCTGGCCATATCTAGGTATTATAAGTTGCTGGTATTGTGGGCCCAGACAGATATTAGGATCAACCAATGGGGATGATTTTTTGCAGTGCCCATGACCCACCATGGAGCCCCCACATAAGAACAAATATGATCACCAAAAGGTGGCCCACATATAATGTTGATTAGGATGAGCAAATGCTGGTTCAAACATTTGTGTATTTTCTGTTTAAGTATCAACATTCTCATGAATTTCTGATCCAAAACTAGATAAAGTCCTTGAAAAACTCACCGATTTAACGACCTGGGTTGAGTTAGGAGAGGTAATTTGATTTTTATTTTTAGGAAAAAGAAAAAAAGAAAATCTCAATTGAGTGATCAGCAATCCCAAAAACCAGAGTAGATGACAAGCCTTCAAAATTTAAAAAGGCAACCAAGTAGAGTTTCAATTTAACTAGGATTTAAGCCTTTGCCAATTCTAACTTGAATTCTGAGTTTTCAAACCTTATTCGTATACATTATATAATATATATTGTTATTAATTATTATACTATAAAAATTTGTCTTGTAAATAGCTTCTACTGCATCCATGGGTGAAAGAACTTGGAGAGTCAGTTCAATATTAGATGCATATGTGAGAACTTGCAAATGTTATTAAAAAAAATGCAATTAGAAGGTAAGTAAAGTTCCTGTCATTAATGCTCCATTACAACCAAGCACGGAATATGGGAATAGGAGAACAAGATGAAGAGAGAATGTAATTGTTAAGGTTACGTAGGGCCTGTTCGATTTTCTAATTACAGATGTAATTCTAGGTAAATGGGTAATAATTATTTACATTTGTGTTTCCGGTTGGATTTTCAAGGTGATTTGACCACCACTTTTCATTTATAGCACTCCTCACGTCACCTGAGGAGAAAAAAGTTAAATTATGGGGCCCACCTTGATGTTTGTGTATTATCCACACCGTCCATCCCTTTAGCCAACTCATTTTAGGGCATGAGCCAAAAAAAGAGGCAGATCCAAAGATCAAGTGAACCACACTACTGGAAACAATGGGAATTGAACTCCTACCATTGAAAGCTTCTTAAAGACCTTGGAAGTTTTGGATCAAACTGATATTTTTGTTTCCACTTTTATCCTTGACTGCGTGACCTTATTAATGGGTTGGATGACAAATAAACATCAATGTAGGCCCTAGGGAGAAAACAACTTTCAACCATTGACGTTTTAATTATCCTTGTTTCCTAAGGTGTGGTCCACTTGAGCTTTTGATTTTCCTCATTTATGGGCTCATGCCTTAAAATGTATTTTTTAAAAGGATGGATGGTGTGGATAACTCATATATATCATGGTGGGGTCCTCATATTTAAATCAGTAATAAAAACGTTCGTATGGACCGATTTTCGAAACGTAATTCCTAGCAACTTTCAAACCGGTGTAGTAAGTAATAATCAGGTAATTCCGTGTATTTACCGAGGAAATTAAAAATCAAACAGCCCCCTAATGTGAGTTGAGAGAGCTTTCCTCAATGTGGAAAGATCTTTCTACAGTCATTCTCCATCATGGGGATGCTTTCTATCATCAGTCAGTCATCTCTTCCCTCCTTTTGGTCCATTCTTTTAATATGAGAAGTGAGAGATGGATGCCTGATTTAGCTCACCAACCATCATGGCACAATTTTTGTTTATCATCAGCTGCAATGTAGTAGACAATGCCTCATTTGCTTCGTCACTCAAATCCAACTGAAACACATTCTGGAAAACTAAGTATCCTCATAATAAAGAAAAATACAAGAAAAGAATGTTGATTTTTGTCATAGATGTCATAGATGTGAATTAAGAAAAATTATGGCAAATTGATGGAATGTGAAAGGTAAGATGAAAATCTAATGTTTAAACACATTGTAGAAAAGACAAGGAGAACCCGAAAAGTACCAAGGGAGCTAATGTGCTTCTTGCACTGAAAACAGGGGAACCTTTTTTTTTTTTTTTGGCATAAATATAACAAATGAGTGAACAACTTCTTGTTAGTTTTTGGTTTAACAGTTAAATGTTCTCTGTTGAGTTCCACACATGTTTCCGTTCTCACTTTCTGATCTAAGGCTTGCCTAGCTTGATATAGAAACACCTAGAAAACATTTATTTGTATTATTTTTCAAAAATAGCCCGTACAATGAATACAATTAGATGAACGCTACTTGAGGTACACAGGAGCAGTGCATGACAGGTAAAGGCACACTATGCTAATGCTCAAGCCCAAAAAATCATATTGGTCTACTAAATGGGTGGCCCACATTTGTATGAGAAAAATGGATCATTGGAAGAAATGACTAATGACCCTTACTCAATGTACATGCACGACCTATGTGATGAGTCAACCAGCCTATTTTTTGTGTTAGGGCTTGATGGTAGTTTTCCGTACCAGATGAATACCCAATTGGCCATGTATATGAACAACCTACACCCACCACACATGAGCAATTCCACTTAGAATTCCTCATACCATTAACTTTTGATATTTTGAAATGATGACTGGCCAAGGCGTCAACTGCATAAACAACAAAAAAATGAAATAATTGGACATTAAACCTTATTTAAGAGAAAAATTATGGCCCATCAAAAGCAATATAATAAAATAGTGCTAATATATTTCTGAAATTATCTTACTCGAGAATGGAAAAGGAATTACGAAAGCAGACAAAAGCTTTCGCATTGTTCAAGTCGCCTTTATTATTATGAGTGGGAAGAGAGGAGAGCTTGATGGAAGAGTGATGCAGAATATTCACATATATGGACTATCATGTAGATCCATACTAGTTCAGGGGTCCCTACTGATCATCTCCTCCTTACCCCTCCCTTAAGGTGCATGCACGGTTTATAGCCTGGTTCTTTCTTCGACAAAATTCAAGTTATCTTTCAAAAGAAATAAGAATATATTAGTTGGAATGTAAGGCAGTTAGATTCATAGAGCAGTGGGCTTGACTAAGGATAAGATCATGTTTTTATGTTGGATGTGCTTTATTAGACATGAACCATCAAAACCAAAGTCAGATAATGCTAAAAAAAAAGCCCTCCTCTTATAAAGTCAAAAGTACTATAATAGATATCTTAAATGAGAATTCATATTACATGCATCACTATGACTGAAAAATGTAAAAGTTGTGGAGAAAAAAGGATAAAGACGTCAGCCAAGCATGAACTCTTTGTTAACAAACGACAAAAACCATGGATGTATTTGATGCTTATCAAGGCCCACATGCCAAACTGACTACCTTTTCATTCGAATTGTGCATTATATGTCCACCAACCAGTCACTTTGGACATCAATTCCATAATTGTGTTTTTTTAATAACCTATTTAAAGTAGGGCCTACAATTTGGACTATTGAGTTATGCATAAGAACCATTACACTCGTACGGTAGTATGACCATTTTTCTCATAAAACAAGCCCAATCGACAAATAACATCCATATTTTGAAGCATATTTCTAAAACACGCTAACAATTTGGACTATTGAGTTATGCATAAGAACCATTACACTCGTACTATAGTATGATCATTTTTCTCATAAAACAAGCCCAATCGACAAATAACATCTATATTTTGAACCATGTTGAAATCTCATCCGCAAGAGACGCTGAAATTTCTTTCTTAAAAGAAACTCTGATGAAATTGATAGCCACTGTGAATAATGCAAACAATAACCCACCCACAATATTCGGTGCTCAGCTAGTTCTAACAGGAACCAACCGTCCTCATCATCAAGCCATTGGGTGACCTCTCGGGTAATTATATTATATACATGTATATATTTACATATACACTATGTCCTAGATTATATATAGTTTAGTTGGTATATAATGATTGATATTGATTTATCATTTGCAGAAACACTCGACGAATAAGGGGAAGACCACGAGTTACACTAGTGCTTGGATAATTCTTTATACCAAGTGAATAATTCTTTTATTATATTTTGATGTTATTGTGTTCTTAATTATGTGATACATAGATGAGTGTTTATTCAATACAATGCAGTTTGTTAACTAGTGAATTTTATTTTGCAGGAAGTAACTAGAGTTCTTCTTACAAGTATCATGAAACCCGGGGTTAGTATTGCTAAAGGAATTGTTGCATGCCATACATTACAAGACTACTTACTATATTAAAGGTTATAATTAACTGTACATTTTTTTTTATGGATATAGCTGTTGTTTTTGGCTTGATTTACTCTGGTCTGTCTTGGCTCTTGATTTAGTTCTTGTGCTAAACATCCTTCCATCTTGGACAGAGAAGAAACTTAGAGCTTGTTCAGGTGCAAGAATTATGTCTATGCTTCCCATATTCTTTTTTATCTTTTTAATTTTTGTTGGATCTTTGGCCACATTTTGTTTCAGTATGCTGCAAATTCATTTCCTGATTATCACAATTATTTTGACACCTGCTGATTGTAGGATGTGCATTTTCAGTATATTAACTATAAATTGCAGCTATCTTTGTTATCTACTTAAAATTTTTAGTAAAATGATTCTTATTCAATGTATAGAATGTGATATTTTAAACAAACAAACAAAAAAAAAAAAAAAAAAAAAAAAAAACAATTAAGAATCTAATGTACATCCATCCATATGCTTGAAACCCCAAGCCATACTTGGATAACATAGCAAATTTATTGTCTGTATGGTTACTTTCTAAACTGTACTTTGGCGTTGGTTAAGAGACATTTGAGGCCTTTTATTTAAAGGACAAATCTGGATGGTTGCCTTTTTTTTTTTTTTCCCGTACCTACGAAAAATGCATAGCTTGCAATAGATACAAAGTCTCAATTGACTCTGAGATGTTAAATGTGTATTCTGGATACATATTACGTGCATACATGCAGTCATATGTCATATACAGTTTTTGATGGTTTACAACATTTACACAAAGTACTGTCCCAAGCTGGCCTGGTTGAATTCTTTTTGTTTTTGTTGGAATTAATTTACTATTTTAACATGAGTTCTTATAAGGGAATTTGCATGGCATATGTGCAATCATGACACATGTTTGAGATTTGGGTTTTTCATGTAGGGGTCCCATGTGAACATGCCATGGTGCAGGAATAAACTAATCAATTCATCAGTTTCATCTGGAGTATGATTAAAATGGTTAGAAGAAATAGATTGAACTTCTCACCTGGTGACCTGCTTTTTACAGTCCTAGCCCTGCGTATGTTGACAGTGGGACCTGCCTGATGAACAGACCGGACCTTGCACACGTGCCACAAAGAGGAGGATGGCCTATCCTTTCCACACCAACATCCTCTGCATTTCTTATTTACATATTGATATTTACATCATTTCTGTTTTCCGTGTTTAGTTACTAGTAGATATGGCACGCCTAATGTGTGTGAAGGGAAGTGTGTTTATTTGGAGAGTGGGAGGAGAAGCTGTTGTAAAAGTGGAGTTATTTGATATTTCAGCGGAGCGTGAGGGCCAATGTTCATACATTAACTCAATTAAACTGTTCGAGTTGTGGGACCCACTTTAAATAGGTCGCCATTCAAAATTCAGATTTAAATAGGTCGCCATTCAAAATTCAGATTGTTTCAAGGACCCTGTCGTCGTATCACAAGCATTTGTTTGTTGAATTTGAACCATTGATTTCGATTAGGACAGATTATTGTTTTCATTTTGACATGCAGAATTGAACCATTGATTTCGATTAGGACAGATTATTGTTTTCATTTTGACATGCAGAATGCCTATGTAATCTTTTTCATTTTGCTTTGCCTCTGTTCACGTCCATCGCTGTCACACCCCATCCACACCGAGTCCACATGCCATGCGTGTGTACGACCCAAGCCATCCATCACAGTAGCCCGTTCATGTACGTCTCATATCATAGCAAACGGATTGGCTACTCCCCCCGCCACCAGCTCCGTGGCTAGTGGTTGGTGCTCTGTGGACCCACCATGATTGGTGCTCTGTAGACCCCACCATGATGTATGTGTTTCATCCATTTTTACAGATCATTTTATGGGTTGACTCCAAAAATGAGAGGGATATAAATCTCAGGTGGACCACACCACATGAAAACAATAGTGAGCGGATATCCACCATTAAAATTCTCATAAGGCCCACTATACTGTTTATTTGACATCTAATCTGTTGATTAGGTCATACAGGCCCAGATGAAGAGAAAAACCAAAGATCAGCTTGATCCAAAACTTTTATGGCCCCCAAAATGTTTTTAATGGTCAACCCTCATTCAACACTGTTTCCTGTAATGTGGTTCACTTGATATTTGTATATACCTCATTTTTGGACTTGCATAGTAAAATGATCAGTAAAAATAGATGGATGGCATGGATGAAACACATACAGCATGGTGGGGCCACATTGCACCGACCATCAGCCATTAGCTGGTGTCAGGGGGAGTAGCCAATCCGTTTACCCATTCATGAGGTGGGCTACCAGTTACGGACGGTTGACCAACTCCTTTTAGCCATTCATTTCTCTCGTACCTTATGATTTTGTGGAGACCATCTTGATTTCTGTTACAAGATGCGTACTCAATGGCAGCTTGATCATTCACAAACACGTCGCATCTGGACGTGAAAGAGGGACTCGGATTGGATACTGATCCCCTTCAGTACCCAAATCGGTGGTGGAAAAGCTCCGTGGGACACTATAGTATATGTGTTTTATCCACACCGTCCATCCATTTTCTATCTCATTCTGGGGTGTGAGCCTAACAGTGAGGCCCCAAAAATGAGGCAGATCCAAAGCTAGAGAGCCACACCAGAGAAAAAACCAGTGATTGAACGGCTACAGTTGAAAACAGAAGTTTTTTATCAATCTGATAGTTGTACGTGTTTTCCTTTTATTAGTGTCTTTGTGAACAGGTTGGATGGAAAATAAACATTACCGCAGGCTCTCAAGAAGTTTTCAGCTGTAGGCGTTTAATCCTCACTATTTCCTGCGTTGGGTCTAAAATAAGCAGGAAAAATGAATGAACGGTGTGGATAAAACACATACATTGTGACAGGGCCATGGAGCTTTTCCATCACTGACTTGGGTAGTGGAGGGGCCACTACACAGAGGACGGGATCTGTTGCTCACAGATTGTGGATCTGGAGTGGACCATCCATTTGGCCTTGGAGAAGCTCTCCCAAGGTTCAAAAATTGCACCAATTGGATAATCTGGACCGTCTGATCTGACCTTTACGCACATGGTTAAATCCAAAATGAGGTCAACGGGGTCCACGGTTCACGATCCAGACCCTATTTTCGATGGGGCCAACAATGAGTGGAGCATGCCTGGGCTGTAAATAAGGCCCAACATTCTACAACTTGGGCTTCACGTCTAGCCCTTTAAATGATGGGCCAGGGTTCCTAATCTTGAAGCCCCTTTTTAAAGGTTATGGACCATGAATGGGCCTGAAATTCTAGGCCCATATAGAAAATTATCAGCCTCGACAAACAAACAGGCCAGATTTAGTCATAGTTAGGCTCAACCCGACAATGCCATTTGCAGCGGGTACACATGGTCGATACTAGAGCTGAAAGTCGGGCCGGTTGGGTCGGGTTGGTGCACAACCCTAGCCCAACCCAAGGTTCCTATACCTCAACCCTAATCCAACATTGGGTTACAAATTCTCAACCCAAGCGGGCTTGTTTGGGTTAATACATGCTAATATTTTCATTATAAAATTAGTCTATTATACTTTCAATACATGCCTTATTTTTTATACCTATAATTTTATTAATTATATAGATAGTTATTTGTCATAAAGAGTTTTGTTTTTCCTAAACAAACAAGCTAAAATATAGGACAACTACTTTAAAAATCGTATTAGGTGCACACAATCTACTTGGGAGAGAAATCCAGCGTATCTTGTTAGCTTGGGTTATTAGAAATAATGTGGATGTATGAAACCTGGTGCACTTAAATTTCTTATGCCTTTAACATAGACAATCTACACCCCGTTATAATTTATAAGTAACTTATATATCGATCCGGTTCAGGTTGGGTTGGGCGACCTTAGAGCTCAACCTAAGTCTGACCCAAATTTTATTGGGTTGGTGTTTGTACAGCCAAAGCCTGATATCAAACCCCCTGCATCATGCCTAAGCTCAACCCAATGTCGGGTCGGTCAGGTTGAACCCACCCGACTTTCAGCTCTAGTCCATACGCACCTCCCTCACGATCAAAGACTCAGCCGCAACATGCATATGAAAATGGGAATTCAAAAAATCACTTCTTCAAGCGCATGTCGGGATTCCCGCCAACCGTCTTTGGATGGTTGATGATACGTGTGCACCAACTCCAGATGCAGCTGTGTGCACGTAGTCCTTTTCTCTTGATTCATGATGATTTTGTTACAAAGATAGCAATTGTGAGTCTGTGACAAGAAGAGAAGGAAAAGACAACTCTCTCTCTCTCTCTATCTCTCTCTCTCTCTCAACTTCCCTTCAAAGGCTGTAAAATCCAAATCAAATGATTAAGATTCAAAACGGGTCGCAGATGAAGGCACCATTTTCATTTTAAGAGAAAAACTTTATTACTCTGGCGGAGTGTGATGGATGATACGCAGGCGTTTAGAAATTGCTTACGTTGCATGGAAATAATTAAAACCAAATCGTCCAAGTTATTGGTTACCTTTTTAGATCCATCATGGACTAAAAAGTGCACTTATTTTATGATCTTAATATCACACTGGTGGACATGATTTATTGGACGGTCAAACATGAAAAATATACAATGGTGTAATTCAACAAACTAGTGCCTACCAATCAGGAACTGTTCAACCAATTTGATTTTGTACTGTAACTTAGAGACAGTGGGTTCAACAACTTAAGCTGTTTAAGATAATATATGCCATGTATGGCATTTCTTAGTGCCTGCGTATCAAGAGTCATAACCAGCCAGAGTATCAAAATACCCTCCCTTTCAACAAATCCTTAGAAATCTTCCTTTTAAAGAACCCTACGGATTAGGTGAGGCAGGGATAACAGCTTAGTGGGTATGGTCCCAAAAATGATGCAGATGCAAATCTCAGGTGGACCACACTACAAGAAAACAGTGGTGATTGGATCTGCCTCATTTTTGCAACCATGCCGTAAAGTGAGCCGGAAAACGGATGGACGGCGTGGATACACAACACATACATCAAGGTGGGCCCCGCAGTCAGGCCTCACCCACCAAGCTGTTACCACTGTCTCACCTAATCCGCGCCCTATATCGGCAGTCTTATCTGATGGCGGCCATCCTACTCTAATAAATTTTATGAAACCCCACCCGAGTGCATGCACAATATACTCCTCTTTTCATTCATTAGGAGTGGGACCCATGTTTCTGTGATCTAGGCCATCTTATCAAGTCTCTCTCTGATTTAGAATATCCCACCAACAAATCTTGACCCTGAACATGGACCGTCAGCTAATCTCTCTTCTCGGCCGTCTATTTGCAGGCTGTAAATTGAAAGGTTAGGATTGACCAACAAACAATATTTTTTTTCATTGCACGGTCCAGCAACAGTGGGGCCCAACATACCAAAGTTCTAGTAAGAGAACCATGAATCCCACCCTTACAAACTGAAAACAAGAGTATACTCGTCATATTCTCCGGTTGAGGATCATCTAATTTCTATCTTGTAAAAGGATTCTTGCTTTGTAGCCATGGCTACGCTACGCAGTCCCAATAGAAATGTGGAATGTACAGCATCAGATAACAACCTAGCTTGTAACCATGTCTAAGCCAAACTCAAGCTATATGTACGTACAATGCAAACTACCACAACAACAGTACTATATTCTCCCTTCATGATGCCCGATTCAAGAACGCTACAAAGTCTCATATGGTGGTATTTCCTGTTTCAATTTCTCTATATAGTGATATCCAGTCCACCTGAAGATCCAGTGCAATGCGCTTCGAAAACGTTCAATTGCACCATAACCAATTCATATGGAACATTCCCTGATCGGAGCGTGTGCCGGGCAGGCAATGTGGTGTACCCCACCAACGAAGAAGAGCTCGTGGCAGTTGTAGCACAAGCGTCGATGAAGAAGAGAAAAATGAAGGTGGCGACACGCTACTCACACAGCATTACTAAGCTAGTTTGTCCAGGAGGAGAGAATGGGCTACTGATAAGCACCCGATATCTCAACCGCACGTTGAGTGTCGATGTGTCCACGATGCTAATAACGGTTGAGAGCGGTGCGACGCTTAGGGAGGTTATCGATGTGGCTGCAAAGTCAGGGCTAGTGCTGCCTTATACACCATACTGGTGGGGCTTGACCATAGGTGGGCTTCTAGCAACAGGTGCGCATGGGAGCAGTTTGCATGACAAAGGCAGTTCTGTTCATGACTATGTTGTGGGGGTTCGAATCGTCACACCCGCCTCGGCGAGTGAGGGCTACGCTAAGGTCCGGTCGCTTGTTAGTGATCACTCCGACATGAATGCTGTTAAGGTTTCTCTTGGGGTTCTTGGAGTTATTTCACAGGTAATGTTGCATGTGTGCTCTAGTCCAATCCAGCATGCTTGATTTGAAAGTGGTGTTTGTGGCCCATACAGGATTCGATGCTGGTGGGGTGGTTAATCATGACCATTCATCTAATGGGTTGTATCAATTGATGACTATGGTTGAAAAGTACACAACCCCAGCAATTATTAATGGTGTATTCCAACTTCAGTGTCCATTTAAAAATCACAGTTCTAATTGCTAGCATAATCCACCTTGGTGAAACTTTCCAATTTCAAATGCATTATCAACGAATTAGGCCTGCTTGATAGATGGTTTTGATTCACCGGCCCCCACCAACCAGTGTCTGCTACTGGGCCACTCTGCCGGAGGTAAAAACTTCTACATTCCATATCTTATTCTCTCTTCTCAGTGAAATCTGAAATAGGAGCGTCATCAGAAGATTGCAAAAAGGAGAACCTTGTAAACTAAGAGATATTATAAGTTTGTCTTATGGTTCTTCTTCTATTTTTAGGTAACTCTAAGATTGCAGCCAATTTTCAAACGGTCCATTACCAATATGGTGAGTAATGACTCAGATTTGGGAGACAAAGCGGTCACCCTCGGCAATCAGCACGAGTTTGGGGACATAACATGGTACCCCAGCCAACGTAAGGCGGTCTATCGGATGGACGATCGGATATCCTCCAATGCATCAGGGAATGGCCGCAACGACTTCATAGGATTCCGTTCTACATCGACATTAACATTGGCATTAGTACGATCAACCGGTAAGTATGCATATCTTTGAGTCGCATTTGAAGTACCCCAAATTGAATTTTGGTTTGAGCTAGGTTGGGGTGGTGCAAAAAAAGAACCCAATTGTATTTTTTAAGCTGGTATTTTGTGAAATCTAAGTACTACCCCAAAGCTAAATAAATATTATTTCAATGTAGAACAGTCCCAGCCAACTCAATTCCTGGGTACTCCAAACATGCCGTCGTCTGTAGTCCGTCGTATAACCATTTTCTCTTCGTGTGACACTTTCTTGGTGTGTGCATAAAAGAGGAGGGTCAAGAAGCCACAAGCGATGCTGATGGGAAGTGCATCGATTCAAAGCTAACCACATCGACACTTATGGCCGGTGGGTACGGATTAATGAATAATGGTCTCTTGTTTACGGGCTATCCGGTGGTTGGATTCCATAACCGTCTACAAGCATCTGGGACATGCCTAGATAGCATAGAAAACGCCCGCCTTTCGGGGTGTCCTTGGGATCCTAGGGTCAAGGGACAGTTCTTTCATCAGACGACGATCACCATTGGATTGTCCAAAGTGAAGAATTTCATTCAAGATGTGCAGAAGCTTAGGGACTTAGTGCCAAAGGCAATGTGTGGCCTAGAGCTCTATAATGGGATCCTGATTCGATATGTAAAGGCGTCGAGCGCCTACTTGGGAAAACAGGAAGATGGTCTGGATTTCGACATTACTTATTACAGAAGCCATGATCCAATGACCCCAAGACTGTATGAAGACATCATAGAAGAAGTGGAACAGCTTGCATTGTTCAAGTATGGAGGGACCCCACACTGGGGAAAGAATCGGAACCTTGCGTTCGATGGGGCGATCAAGAAGTACGACAAGAGATTAGCTTTCTTGAAGGTGAAACAAGCATACGATCCATCTGGGTTGTTTTCTAACGAGTGGACGGATCAGATCCTTGGGATCAAGGGTGGGCCAAGCATAATCAAGGAGGGATGTGCACTGGAGGGATTGTGTATATGCTCAGAGGACCTCCATTGTGCACCAAAGAAAGATTATTATTGTAGGCCTGGTAAGGTGTATACAGATGCTAGGGTGTGTACACGTTTAGCTAGCTCTCATTAAGATCAAGGGTCTGATTATGATTAACAAAGGGAAGATGGAATGGCCCACTTTCCTAATGTAATTATTAATAAGTCATGAAGATCATCATTGTGTGCTTTTCTTCTTATATTCTAGGCGTCCATTATCATTACATAGATTGACCCCAAACAAAGAAAAATTATCATGATACCCTGGCATGGTGAATCATAATCATGTGGTGCATGCATCCTTCTCATACCTAGGGCCCACTGCAGATGGAAGTATATGAATAACTCAAGCCCTGAGATTATACATTATGGAATGGGGTTTTCTGTTTTACAAGTAGAGCCCACCAATCGTTCGGCCATCCTAATTGTGAATGTTCTGTGCACCAAAAATTCTCCCAATGAAAAAATCCTAAATCAACAAAGAAACAGTTAGAGAAAGAAAATAGGGCTTCGGTTCGTAATCAACTAATGAAGGTCAGATCTTCAATGGCTAGGATGTTTAGATCCAGCAAATTTAGGGCCATCACTGTGACTCCAATCATATCAGATTTTAAAAAAAAATAAAAAAATAAAAATCTTGGACTAATTTGCAAAGAAGTGAAATAAAATTAAGAAAAACAGGACTCTTTAAGTCACTAATCAGTCTCTTTCTTTTAGACAGTATTGCACCCTCTACAACAGCGGGCTGAAGTTTCAAAATACAAATCATTTTCTTTCTGACCATCCGTTTCCAAGTGATAGATCAAATTACTAGAAATGTCCTATTGGCAATGAGCCACACATTTTAGACGGTTTGGATTGACGAACATCTCTACGTTGTACAGCAGAAGATTGGGATGCATACGTTGCTTACAATAGTTAAAAAGCTTGAAAACTCCACTTGATTTGAAAGTCCACCAGTGTTGATTAACTTGAATTTCGTCCAAGTTTTATAATAATATTAAATATTTAAAATATAATAATACATATATTTTGTCGAGTATTAGTGAGTCCGGTTGAGTTTCAGCGAGTTTTTTTTTTTTTTTTTACGAATTTTCATGAGTCAGCTCTTCCAAACGTGATGCAGGGTGTGCGTGATGAGGTTACTTCGAATCCACGAGGAAAAATAAGAAAATATAAATAAATTTTTAAAAATTTAAAATTTCATTGATAGATATAATAAGAACTAATTTATAATCCTTTAAATAATGATACTTTGTAAGAAGTTTCAAAATCAAACTCTAACCCAAACTACCTAAAATTCGTAACTTACTATAAATAGTAAATTTACTATTTTATAGCGTCTTATCTGACTTAACACATTATTCTCCTAATTTTTTTTAAACACTTTTAATGTTGGACACAACTCCAAAAGCTTAAAGTACCAAAGGTTATAATTAAAACTAAAACTTACTATAAATTGTAAAAATGTAAATAAATTGAATTTTCGACCGTCGACCCGAAGGAATCTCACAAATTCAATGTGGGCAACCCGATATGACCATGTTAGTTGGCTAAAGTAGCTTCTCCTACCCAAAATCATGTATGGTACGTCGAATAACTCATTCCAATTTGTGAGGTACACATGTTGTAAGGTTTTGACTGTCCAGATCACTTCCACCTTCGATCGGGATTTCTCTAGTCCATCTTGGACATGAAAGTGTCCTCAAGCCGCTCTACATCAAAACTTTGTTGGAGTCAAATCAAGTTTTTCCAGTCTTTCGACCGAGTTGTGACAGGTCAGGTTTTTCACTGAGTCATGATGAAATTTATTCAAGTTGAATCGACTCAGCAACTCATCAGGTGAGCCACATGTTTACATTGAATGTGGACCATCTACTCATCAGGTGGGTTACATGTTTACATTGAATGTGGACCATCAGCTCATTTTTTACACCATCCATTATTTTCAGGGTGGTGGCCCACCTGAGTGACCAGTCAAATGATCATATTCATAAAAGGGGCCATCTTATGCGAGGTACATGTGCAGCATTAAAGGTGCATTTGGACAGGGCATGTGTGGGCTAGCAAACTCCATTAAAGAATCACATTTCCAGCATGAAATTCAATTCTATTTCTGGAAAAGTCCAGTAAAAGCAATTGCAGAATTTCAAAAGGATAAGCTTTTGATTATTGTAGAAACTGTATAAATAAGGACGGTCCACATTCTTGAATTACAATATCCATATAAACAAATTACAAGCCATTTTCCTCCCCTTTTCACAACAACTTTCAACCAACTTAAACATAGGATTTATACGATCCTCGACCCAAAGATATGGATGTTTACTCGACTTCTCAATTTGTAAATTAAAAAATATCATCCATAGTTCATAATCCAAACCATTAATCTGTTGATCCCACCTTGATAGACCATGCGGCGAAGATATCAGCCCATCTACAGTCTTCTTCAACCTGTAGAAATAAAGGGAGTAGGACCCACAAAGATCACAGAGACCATTAACCAGGTAATATTTAGCCTTAGGTGTAAAATATTTTAGATATGGTATGTAATTAGCTAGAGATCATGCATGGACTATAGCCTTGAAAGATAATCCGAAGTATTTTTATGATAACTCACTTTGAATGGTGGATAGAACAAATAAAAGCTCCGGATTTTTATTTTTATTTTTCTAAATTATAATTTGGTTCTGTTGGCCCTGAATATGTACGGTTCGCCTTGAATATGGATGGTTCATCAATTCGAATTTTTTTAGCATCTCCATCCAAAGGGGTACCTATCTCAGAAACGAATTGGGTCATTGAAAAAAAAAAACCAAATCCGACGGCTCAGAGTCTTGATTCATATTATTGCAATTGTCGACATGTATTCCAGCAAACCTTACCCTCCTTGGGCTCATAAATATTTTACAACCAAAGACTGTTGTGGGGCCCACTCCGTTTATCCCTGCATAATAAAATGTGGGCCATTGCTGTATTTCAATTCTTTTACCGTCCATCCACAGGCAACAAATTGAACGGTTATGATTATCGATGGACAGTGTGGCTAGCAGACCAGAGGTCTGGATTACTGATCATACTTCCACTTGTACATATCCTCGGGTCGAGGATCCTATAATACCCAAAGTAAAAGGAAATGTAAAAGAAGAAAAATAAATAATGAAAAAGAGAAAATGTACCGAAAACCCTTGCAACCCCAAAATCATCATCCCATAACGAGCCGGACATTATCCGGTCCAGCAACCCCCAACCCGACCGGGTTCTTCTGCCTCAAGAAAAGCCGGAGCTGAGCCTTCTGACACTCTAGCTTCGAACCCAGCTGTTTCCCTCTCGAACCCACGGCTCGAACCACCTTCGGAAACTCCACGAACCCTTTGATCCCTCTCCTTATGTGTGGATTCTCCGCTTCAAGAGACCCCTTCCGTTGACTTGTTGACCGAGCCGAATTCCCACAAATACCCCCGCCCAAATCGCTAATCCCCAAAATGCCGTCTTCCCTTTTCTCCTCGACCTCTCCCTCCCCCTCGGCCTTCACCTTGGACAGCTCTAGCATTTTCTCCTCCATGAAAATCCTCGCTTCGGAGAGCTTCATCTGCACTCTCTCTTCCCTCCAGACCTCAGCAATCCTCAGCATCTTTCTCTCTTCTTCCATCTCTCTCTTCATCTCATCGATCTCCTCCTTCATACAGCCAATCTCCTTCGCGAGCTCCTCACAGGCACGCTCCATTGCTTCCCTCTTCCTCCTCTCCTCCAGAACCTCTCTCGCCAGCCGCTTATTCATCAACTCCGCTTGTTTCCGCAGCCTCCGCTCGAATTCGATCTCGGCCGTCAATTCCGCCATGTGGGTCCGGGCGATATCGAGGTCGGAGTGCATGGAAGGAGGAAAGGGGCTCATGGGGTGGTGGAAGAAGGAGAGGTGGTGGCTGAAGGAAGCAGCGAGCTTGCGGGCGGAGAGAGGGAGACTGATGTAAGAACGATGGGTTTGTTGCTGGTAATGTTGGTGATGGTGGTGGTAGGGGGAATGAAAGCATGGGTTTTGGTAGAATTTCCAGCAGGAGCTTGATAAAGGAGGGCCGTTGATGGTGGTGGGGCTGATGACGCTTTCATGGCCTTCCATCATCATCTCCTCCATTTTCAGTTGGGCTAGCTTTTACTGCTTTTTCTTTTTTTCTCTTTTTTTTTTTTTTTTTTCCGGTGGTGGTCTGGACCATTATATGTGATTACGTCTGGTCCATGTCTTTCCATGGTGTACACGTGTTTTCATTTATGACAATTGAGGACCTGGGTTCAGTAATCCAAACCATTCATTTATTAATGACCACTTTGGATAGAGCATTTGATAAAAATCTTTTAGAAAAAGAGATTCTATCTGGAAATATCGTGTCATTTTTCAATTGAATTTCGACGGTTGTTGTGTTTCTCTTATTGACCATTCATCTATAGGGCAGATATCGAAAGTCTAAGATCGTCTTTTAGAATATAATTTTAAGATATAGTACATCCACAGTGGAACACAACAGACCAATGGCCTGGATTATCGAACCATGCGATAGACGTCCTGGAGATAGAAACTATGTGTATAGCGTGCAAAGATGCGGGCCACGTGTCATATAATTCCTCGGATGAGGGATTGCGTTGGGCCTGTAAAGGGTTGGATGAGGTTGGGGAGAGAAGGATGACGAGGAGTTCCATTTGTATCTGTCGCGATTTAGACTACTGTCGTTCGTCGCTAGACTGGACCTACTGGCAGAGATCGTTTTCCAATCAGATCTGCCCTTCATCTTGGAGATTAAACGGATTGATCACATTACAAAATCCTTGGTGAATGGATGACTTTATATATTGTTATAAGTAATTGAATAGGATCTTTGAAAAGAAAATTTCAATGGTGTAGATTTAAATTATAGATTCAAAGGTCCTTCTATAATCCTTTGAATGATTACTGGATACTTAATATCCTAATGGACCGTTCTGATCACCTGAAGATATCTGTATGTGGGCCCCATGAGGAGATGTATTCTACCGAGCTTGTTGTCGCGTACCAAACAAAATGCCTCGAATGGCTAAATAGCAACCGAGTGGTGCACTTCCTTTTACACTCGCCTCTCACACTAGGGAACATGTCACACGTATTGATGATCCAAGCCGCTCGTTAGGCAGGCATCCCCGTGTAGAATGTAAGGCCCATCCAGATGTGAAATATGCGTAGGCACACGTGTGCAATGGCTAACAGCCAATAAAGTGCAATCGTTTATGGAGTTAGGATCGTCTTATGTGCGGTGTGGATTTTCAACACGTGTGCAAAGGCTAACAGCCCATAAAGTGCAACTCTCGAGTGTACTAGCGTGCGGAGTGGGTCACAACGTCTCGTCATCATAACACTGTCCTCACTGATATTTAAATCTGGTTGTTGTAGTGTTTTTTATTATCAACCCAGAACCCTACTTTTAGTTATTTTAATTTTTGGAACCAGCTCTTTACATTGTGGAATCCTGAAATACATGTGTCAGATCCGAGCCACTCAATAGATTGGATCCACTGTATAGATGCCTCATGTCGGATATAGGCATACAGGCCAGTCTAATGATCACGTGGGACACGCTTATATTAAATAAATGGACGGTCAAGTGAAGTTGATCAACGTTCACATTCAATGTGCTTGTTTTGCTGTTTGTTTGATTCACCATAACTTCTCCACCGGCCAGCGTTAATAGAGGCACGAAATTGATTGCCATAATATGGACTGTCTTGATTGTTGTAGGCCACTGATCGGACGGTTAGGATTTCCAGGTCGGTGACCAATTGCCCATTGGAGATGACTCCGCACCTTTCATTGGTCTTTCCTAGGGGTGTACAGGTCTTTCAGTTCCAATCAGGTCTAGGCCTATGTTAAAGCCCAAACAGCATTGGCCCATTTCTTCGTCGGCTACTTGCATAATATCAAGGTTTTAAGACTGACGTGTTCGATGTAACAATTCAATTGGAGCTGGACGATTGAAAATAACATCCAATGGTCCACATTCAACTCCAGATACCAAAGGACAAGACCAATTCCTTTTCAATACAGATATTATACCTGGTCCAATCAACAATAGGAAAACGCTTGCCTACTTCGCTGGATACCCACCTCATGATATCCATGCCGTCCATCAGGTACACTGCCCCCTTTTTGTCATTGGTCTTAAAAATAAACAGATTCAACACTCAGGTGGGCCACCCTAGAAATTATACCTAAGAACTGTAAGTTCACATGGTTTGTCACACTTAAGTTTTGGAGTCCTCTACATTTTGGGTAATTCTTTAATCCTAATGAATAGCATGAGATGAACGGATTGGATGGTACACAAATGGCATGATAGGCCTTACACCCAATCAATGGTGGCCATTCCATCCCATTTGTTTCCTATGTTGTGCCGCCTGGGTTTTGGATCACAGTAATAATTGCATTCACTAGGTAAAATTGGGCCGTGGGGCTGATCGAGGGGGTGGATCTAATGCAGGGATAAACGTGATGAGGATAAATACTCTGAATCCACGGAGCTTCTCAGGACTCCTCACAGAGACTTCTCGAATCCACGAGGAAATAAAGCGGAAAATAGAAATAAATTCTAATAAATTAGAAACTGATTAATTGATCATTGATAATTTCCTAATGTGTCTCCTTACACCATTAATATAGAAAAAATAAATGAATTAAAATTCGTAATTATCAAAAATAGCAAATTTCTAACTCTAATAAAAATTCTAATTCTAATAAAACTCTTCTAAGGCCTAATTTCTAAAAAAAAAATTGCAAATAAACTTTCTCTAGAAGAGTCCTAGTATAACTAAAAGTTATTTCTATAAGGAAAGAAAATCTAAAACTCTAAAAATATTAAAAAATCGGAATTACTAAAAATAGTAAAAATTTTCTCAAAATTCGTTTTTGAGCTAAAAGCACGCGTTTTCTGATGAAACGGACAGATACGACCCACTTTGTGGGTCTGTTCACCTCGGATGGCCCGTTTCAGTAAAGATTGATAGGTTGTACACCTCGTAACGATACCCGGATCAAAAGTTATGGTCAATTTACGGTTCACCTCCTTTTGGCTCAACCATGTTGGGAATATCTCTGTGACACGTTCGTCAATTTACGGTCCACCTCCTTTTGGCTCAACCATGCTGGAAATATCTCTGTGACACGTTCTACATCAGGATCTCAGTAAAGTAGCCTAGACAGGCACCCAACCTGAGATACGCCAGCTTACTTCATCAACAAAGAGGGTGCAAATGGATCAGTTTGACCCAACTCGATATTAAATAAGCCTGGGTCCAAAAGTCTGACTTACATTATTGCTCCTTAGATTGTTAATTACAATAATAATAGGAACAGTCCCGTCGCAATGCAATTACTTCCGTTTCCTTATTATTATTATTATTAGTTTTCATGTTGCGTGGTATATTGACCCGTATGTGATTTATGTGACTGAAGTCGTAAGAATTACTTTTAAGTTGTGAGAGTCGTAAAAATTTCAACTTAATTAATTTCTACAGTTTGATATGTAACTAGAGCAAGAGCATAGCTGATGGAAAAGGATGACGTTAGGCACCTTTTTCCACCTAAATAAGATATTCGTTACAGGTAAAATCAAGATAACCTGACATCAAAGTAGACCCTTTGAACTACCAAAGGGCTAAAGAAGATGAGCTAAGCAGGGAGACTCGATGATCGATCTGAAACAGTTAACCCGCTTGAAGATAAGGTTCGTTAATAGACCTTGACCTCAAATGCCGACCTTGAAGTCGGATGCTGACTTTAACCTCGGATGTCGACCTCAACCTTAAATGCCGACCTTAGGCTCAGACATTTGAAGAGAATCTCGCACCATATACGAGTAAGACTGCTTAGCGAGATCCTAGCCGAAGATCATGCTAATCGAGGCGTGATCGAAGAAATACTCGAGAACATATTCCAACTCCAGTACGGGCCCCTCTAGTGTATTTTATAAATCTACTCAGATACGGAAGTCACCTAATAACACTTATAAATACATCACCTTGTTTAAACGGAAGGGACACACATATCCCAATTCTAACCACACCTACTTTGAGTATACACACCTGACTTAGGCATCAGAGGGTCCCTGACCACAACCGTCCTCCCCAGTGTCCTCTTGTTCTCCATTGAAGTGCAGGTACCTAGCGGCTCATACAAGGTGGGATATGATCAATCAGATTTCAACGATAACAGTTTGACGCCGTTTGTGGGAATCGACAACAAAGCCATTAACGAGTTCTCCTTACAACAAGTTTATTCGTCTTTCTACTTCCTTTGATGGCTAAAGGAAAGAGGTCTCTGGCCGCTATCGCCCAACCAATACTAGAAGAATAACCTAAAAACACTCAGGCTCTGCAATTAGGTCCTCAGCTTGATCCCCCTTCCCCGGTGATCGCACAAAGGTCCCGAAATAAGGGAAGTCAACTCGTCTCTTTGGAGAACCAAATTCAGGCTCTGACCAGTAACATTGATCGCATTATGTGGATATTAGAAAGGCAACACCCCCTCCCCCACAACCCATGCATGGAACTGGGTACGACAACTGAGCAATCTCGACCTCCGCTCGCACCTCACAACTCCTATGTGGCGAAAGATCGGCCGACATGAAGCAAGTGAGTCCCCACGTAGATCACGGAAATGACCAAGCTCGCAATATCTAATCTTGTTCACACTTTGGAGAAGAAAAGGCGAGGGAAAGCTCTTGAGGTCACAGCAGAGAGCGATGTCCCATGGGAGGTAGAGGTTAAGAAAATTCGAGATCAGATCGAGGACATCCGCAAGTGTGTCGAGAAAAGGTCATTACCTCTATCGACGCTCTGCTTAAAGAAGTTGAGCCCCCATTCACGGACGACATCATGCAATCCCAACTACTATCTATGTTCCGGATGCCCCAGATAACTCCTTACACATGGTCAGGGGATCCAACCGAGCACCTATAATCCTTCCAAGTGTGGATGGAACTTCATGGCGCTTCTAGACTCGTGATGTGCAGGATGTTCTCTCTGATTTTATCAAGGGCCACACGAAAATAGTACAGACGCCTGAAGCCCAAGTCCATCAGCTCGTTCACCTAGCTCAGTAAGTCCTTCATCACTCAGTTCATCGGTGAAAAAGATAGAAGAAAGTCTACAACTCACCTTCTCAGAATTACAGAGAGAGAAGATGAGCTTCTAAGGGACAAGATTATTCGCTTCAACACTGAAGCATTTCAGGTCGACAACTACTTCGACTAGATAGCTCTTACCACTATGGTGGCTGGCCTTAAACAAGGAAAATTCCTCTTCTCGATTAGTAAGAATCCCCGGACTACTCTGGATAACCTGTTCAACCAATCTCAAAAATATTCAAATATGAAGGAACTCTTCAGTTCACGGAAGGCTACCCATGACAGAAACAGTTCAATAAGAAACAGAAAGTGGAAAGAAGAGGAGGAACCTTCTACTGCTAACACCAAAAGAAAAAAGGAAGACGATTAAAGCATGGGCCAGCAACCTAGCCGACGTCCAGAAATCCGCTTCCACACATAAACTCCCTTGAACACCACGCCAGAGTAGGTGCTCATGTAAGTGCAGGATAAAAGAATTCTAAAGTGGCCAAGCAAGATGAAGGTCGACTCTGAGAAGACAAATAAGAGGAAGTATTGCGACTTTCACCGAGATCATGGTCATAACATTGAAAAGTACTTTGACCTGAAAGAAGAAATTGAATCCCTGATACAAAAAGGGACATCTATGAGTATTCATCGACAAAGGAAGGGAAAATCGACCGACTAGGCAATCAGAGAGACATGATGAGAAAAACAACAATGAAGCAACAGGTGAGATATGCGCCATATTCGAAGTACCAGTTGGTAACGGAGATTCAAACGGGGAATGTCAAAGGCATGCTCAAAGCACAACCAACACTGAGACAGAGCACCATGTCTACCTCACTGGCAGATCTATGAAGGAACCTAGGCTAAACTCGTGTAGCCTGGCCTTCATAGAAGATGATGCCCAAGGGATCTACCACCCACACGACGATGCCCCGATGGTCACCATGACAGTGGCCAACCACAAGGTACACCAAATATTGGTCAACACCAACAACTCGACTAACATCATGTTCACCACTGCATTCGACAAGATGGGGGTCGGAAGATCCAGACTGTGACCTATCCAGACACCCTTGCTCGGCTTCGCAAGGGAGAAGGTGACATCTAAAGGAAGTATACTACTGCCTGTAATTGCGGACAAAGGTGCTAACCAAACCACTACTATGGTCGACTTTCTTATGGTAGATTGTCCATCAGTTTACAATGTGATTTTGGGCAGACCGTCCTTAAACACCATGAGAGTTGTGATTTACACTTATTACCTCGCCATGAAATTTTCGACTGAGCACGGGGCCGACCAGATCAAAGGTGATTAACATAAGGCTCAATAGTACTCGGGACGAAAGTGCAATGACAATAGGTAATGCATATCACCTCCCTGGACCCACATGAGGAATCTACTGAAAGAGGATCGCCAATGAAAAACCTTGTGTCAATACCACTCTCCGAGACCGACCCCACCGGCACCGTCCAGATCAGATCTTTGTCGAGCCAGGACACCAAGCGAAAATTGTAGACCTACTGAGACAACACGCTGATGTCTTTGCTTGGTCCCACCAGGACATGCCTAGCATAGACCCAGAGGTAATGGTCCATTGACTAAATGTGGACCCCAACTATAAGCCAATAAGGCAAAAGTGACGAGTATTCGACCCTGAAAAGTATGGAGCCATGGGTTAAGAGGTCGACAAACTCCTCGAGGCCAGGTTCATCGAGGAGATCTACTAACTCGACTGGCTAGTAAATGTCGTACTAGTGAAAAAAGCTAACGGAAAATGGTGAGTGTGTGTTAACTATACCAACCCGAACAAGGCATATCCAAAAGATAGCTTTTTCCTTCCCGAGGATCGATTAGCTGGTCAATAGCACTGTCAGGCACGAGCTTCTTAGCTTTATGGATGCTTATTCGGGATACAATCAAATTGCGATGCATGACAAACAAAAGACAGCCTTCTTCACCGGCAAAGGACTCTATTGTTATAGGGTAATACCTTTTTTACTAAAGAATGCTGGTGCAACCTATCGGTACCTCATCAACAAGATGTTTGCTAAACAGACAGGCAATACAATGGAAGTCTATGTCAATGACATACTCATCAAGAGCACTGAAGCGACAAAGCACGTAGTAAACCTGAGAGAAACGTTCGTGTTCTTGAAAAAAATACTAAATGAGATTGAACCCGAACAAGTGCACTTTTGACATCATCTTGGGAAAATTCCTTAGCTTCTTGGTCAATTAAAGAGGGATAGAGGAAAACCTCGATAAAACCCAAGCCCTTCTAGAGATGAGCTCCTTGAGAACCACAAAAGAAATTCAATGCCTCACGGGTACGATAACAGCTGTGAACAAGTTCCCCTCTAGAGCTACAAACAAATGCCTACCATTCTTCAAGCAACTAAAAGAGAACATGAAGCTGACCTAGACAAGTGACTGGGAACAAGTTGTAACACCCCGTACCTTTGGTACATGGGTGTTACTTTTGAAGATCACGGTTATAGGGACTAAGAACAATTAAACAAGATAACTTAAACTTTACACGTGTAGGTTGGGACTCCCAGTCGACGATAAAGTCGACCGCTAAGAACTGAAGGAGCCAAGTCGAACCCAACACTAGCCCGGAAGGTAAAACTCAGCAAACCCTTATATTAAAACAGGTTATGAACAAATTAACTGAGTCACATTGGCACAATACATCCACTAACAACCTTTGAAGAATAAATTATGGCCAACCAGGCACTTGAAACCCCTCGAATCCTTGTTTAACCATCAAAACAAAACCTCGGACCCATCTGACCATTGGATCGCGATATATGGGCAAAATAAAGCCCTAAATGGCAGGATATGGCCCACCTGGGCCTCGGCTGTCACGCCCCAAAACCCGGAGATCGGATTCACAGGAATCTCAATCGCTGAATTCGGTGCCGACAGCCTCTGTAGTACCCCATTCTCGGCTCCTAGCGCCTATACGCCAGATTCCGATCCTGGGATCCTACAAGGAGGATTTTTTTCTTACTCGCATCCACTGTCAGCTCACACTTTATTGTGAAGCCCGTCTAGCATCCAGGGACGTTGGACGGCTGCATATAACACATTTAAGGTGGGCCCCACCCATAAACGCGCTACTAGGGTGGGCCACCAAATGTTTGGATGGTGTGCATAAGACACACATCGAGGTGAGGTCCATTTGATGAATGGTTTGGACATCTCATAACTCATTAAGTGAGCCACACAATCACATCTTCACACAAAAAAAAAATGAAAAAGAGGAGGAGAGAGAGAGAGAGAGAGAAGCACCCACCTTTGATCTTCTCTTCCTTCATCCGCCTATAGTCTCTAGAGCTCCAAGGAAACGATTCTAACTGTTGAGATGAACTTTGAATGGTGGAGATGGGAGGTAGGAAGGTGGGCCACACTAGCTCTCTCATGAGGAGCTTGGACGTGGGTAGCTTGGGAGGAAGAATGAGAGAGAGAGAGAGAGAATGAAAGAGAGAGATGATGGGAGAGGAGTGATGGGGTGTGTAAGAGATGGGATGGAAAGGTTAACTTTGGGGATGTATAATGTACTTGGGGGATGGGATAGGGTACTTGACTTGATGGGTGTACTTTGACAAGTGAAGTGATTGATGTGATGGATTCTCTACGGATTTGCAACACGCGACGTTTTCCTCGAACTGAACGTGGGTCCACATCTCCTGGCCTGGGTATTGCTTCGGCGCGAAAGACACGGCATTGGAACTACGGCGACGGTGTGGTCGCTAGGGTACAAGTCTTGGGTTGAGTCGACTCGGGTTGACGGCGTGTGACTTAGGGTCACGTGCAAATACCGGTTAAGGGTCGAAGGTTGCCAAAATTTGACCGGAAAGACCGCAGAAGTCTACGGAATAGTACGGTCTAGGATACGAGTCTTACAGCTCTCCCCACCTAATAAAACTTTCATCCTCAAAATTTATACTACCATTGCAACTAAACATAACTCATAAAGGAATAAAAAATATAACATCGCGTATAATCAAAGCACAATAGAACATATAATCAAATATCGAAAAGACGAGGATAACGCTCTCGAATTTTTGTCTCGCGCTCCCAAGACGCCTCATCCACACTATGAAGGCCTTACTGAACCTCAGATCTTGGATCAGAACGATCGAAACTGGAATACTATGCAGCCTCACAATCTCAAAGGTAGGGAGCTATATCAGAAAATCTCTAAGTTATTCGAACTCGGAGATCTAATCATTCTAAGTTCTCCACAGTCATCGAGTGAAAGGTAGCTATCAGTAGATATGTGATGTTATCCTCAGGTATTCTCAAGTTATGCTCTGATACTAACTTCTGTCATGCCCCAAAACCTGGAGATCGGATTCACAGGAAATCCGATCGCCGAATCCGATGTCGATAGCCTCCGTAGTACCCCATTCTCGGCTCCTAGCTTCCATACGCCAGATTCTGATCCTGGGATCCTACAAGGAGGATTTTTTTCTTACTTACATCCACTGTCAGCTCACACTTTACTGTGAAGCCCATCCAGCATCCAGGGACGCTGGACGGCTGCATATAACACATTTAAGGTGGGCCTCACCCATAGACGTGCTACTAGGGTGGGCCACCAAATGTTTGGATGGTGTGCATAAGACACACATCGAGGTGAGGTCCATTTGATGATCGGTTTGGACATCTTATAACTCATTAAGTGGGCCACACAATCATATCTTCACATACAAAACAAATGAAAAAGAGGGGGAGAGAGAGATAAGCACCCACCTTTAATCTTCTCTTCCTTCATCCGCCTATAGTCTCTAGAGCTCAAAGGAAACGATTTTGACGGTTGAGATGGACTTTGAATGGTGGAGATGGGAGGTAGGAAGGTGGGCCACACTAGCTCTATCATGGGGAGCGTGGACGTGGGTTGCTTGAGAGGAAGAATAAGAGAGAGAGAGAGAGAGAATGAAAGAGAGAGAGAAAGATGATGGGAGAGGAGAGATGGGGTATGTAAGAGATGGGATGACAAGGTTGACTTTGGGGATAGTGTAGTATACTTTGAGGATGGGTTAGGGTACTTGACTTGATGGGTATACTTTGACAAGTGAATTGATTGATGTGATGGATTCTCTACGGATTTACAACATACGACGTTTTCCTCGAATTGAACGTGGGCCCACATCTCCTGGCCTTAATATCACATCGGCGCGCGAGACGCGGCATTGGAACCGTGACGACGGCGCTGTCGCTAGGGTACAAGTGTTGGGTTGAGTCGACTCAGGTTGACGGCGTGTGACTCAGGGTCACGCGCAAATACCGGTTAAGGGTTGAAGGTTGCTGGAATTCGATCGAAAAGACCGCGGAAGTCTACAAAATGGTACGGTCTAGGATACGGGTCTTACATCGCCCCCCCAACCAGGCCAGGACCCTTATGTCTGGTCTCCAAGACAATCGAACGGGGCAGATCAAGCACCAAAGTCATGGTGGGCCCCCAAAACTAAGTGCAGGTATACCCAAATACTTGTGCACGAAGTGCACTGGACAACCATTGCTGGTCAAACAACGTTTGACCGAACCAAAACACAAATCTCCTCAAATTCCTTCCCGCCAACACGCCATTTAAAACTGTCGACCTTTGAGCTTCAAAGTGGCTCACCCTGGCTGTTTTTCAGACAATCCAAACCGTCCATTCTCCTCGTGGGGTCCACCCGACCCAAACTGTATAGGGATTCGGCCCCACGCATAGGAATGTAGAATTTGGGTCCTAGTCGTCCATTCCTTTCATGAATGGCTAGGATCCAAAAGGAAGGACCATCTGGTGGCTTAAGATGCAAGCCACCACCCTCTTTATCCAGAGAATTGAAGCCTCAAACAAGCCAGCTGAGGAGAGTCCCCTCATGGCCAAGAAAATGGCTGGAAAAGCCTTAATGAAGGAAAAAGCAGGTTTTCCATTTCTATCTGAGAAAGGATGGCGATGTCGTCAGAGGTTTCCCTCCCTTGCCTATAAATGGGCACTACTGCCCTTCAACTCCCACACAAACCAAGGAAAGGAGGAGAGGAGAGAAACAGAGGAAAAGAAAAGAGAGAGAAAATAGAGAGAAGGAGAGGGCGTTTGGTGAGCTCGGCACACACTGCCCCAACTCAGTCCGTAAGAAACGAACCGAGTTGAGTCAGTGTGGGACTATAGCCACACCACTTGAGTGAGAGAAAGAAAGAAAGGAAATAGAGAAAAAAGGGAGAGGGAGAGAGAAAGTGAGAAAGAAAAGAAAGAGAGAGAGAGAGAGAGAGATGGGGCATCAACCACCTTGTAGGCCAGGCCAGGCAACGGCCAAACCACCGCACTTTTGTCCCTCCTTTTTATGTGGATTCCATCCACGTTTTCGTACTCCAAATAGGCCGCACTTCCAAACCAAAGCCAGGCCCTGCACCAGACAAAAAAATGCTTTTACTGTTGGGCCGTTGAAAGGACCAAATCAGGGATGTAATAGACCATGAAACGACACTCAAGCTGTCATAAAAATATAGTTGTAAGACCAGCTTGGAAGCAACCGAAGAACGGTTGAATGTTCAACCTAAAAATAGCTAGGAATCAGCTGAACATTCAGCTTGAAATCAGGCTGAGGAACGACTATTTTTCGGCGTGAAAACGGCTTGCAAACAACTAATGTTTTTGACTTAAAACACAACCAGGAAGGTAGCCTGTTTGTAGCTGTTTTCCAGCATGAAACCAGGCTGAAAACGGCTAGAAGACCAGCCTAAAAACAGCCAAGAGTGGCAGCCGAGATAGGGATCGAAACCGTGTCGGAAGCGAGCCCTTTGCTGGGCTGTTGAACAACCTAAAATAAGGACAAGAGCAGGCTTTCATCAGCCTTCTAACTAGACTGAGGCCGGCCCCATGTCTGCGCTGGAATTGGCCCAGAAACAAGCCTTATTCAAACACTAGGTGGGCCGCACCATCAGAATGGTGGACTGCACTGACTGTGGGCCTCACCCAACGTTAGGTGGGCTGCACATCTATGGGCCATTCCAAACGGGCAGCAGGCCCTGGATGTGCATTTGAAATAAATAAAATAATATTTTATTATATACAATATAATACATATATATACATGTATATAAATGTACAATTGGTGGGCCACACGCGTGACCCACCTTAACGTATGAGACTTACCTGCACCGTCCAGTAGGCCTGGACGGTGGGTACCCACCTCAGGCTTTTGTTTTGATCCAAGTCGTTCATCTATTTTGGCAATAGATGGGGGTCCCGCTTGTTGCACCATGACTTATGTATTACATCCACACTGTCCAATGTTTTGACAAGTGTCGATCGTGCGAACAGTATTGTGAACCACCGTAATGTATGTTTTGATCCACACCGCCCATCTGTGTGGGCCCGGCCATGATGAACATGCATTGTACACGTTGTCCAGCGTGTTGGCGGGTACTGACGGTGCTAGGCAATTCTTGGACAACATTGATTTGCATGTCCTATGTTTGGGACAGTGCTGATCTATATGAATTATACTTGGATAGCACTAATTTACATGTCCTATGTTTGGGACGGTGCTGATTTACATGGGCTATGTTTGGACAATGCTAATCATCATTAGTGAGACATGTGCCCCATAGAATGATAGTGTACAGTAATACACAGGTTACACTTGCAACTATTGAAGTAATTTTTTTGGTGTAGTCCAAGTTCTCACTTGGGCCCATCCATGGGGCCCACCTGATAAATATGAGGTCCATGGGTGAGGCCCAGTTTAGCCCATAGTAATGATGAGCTTGAGCCCGTTAGGGCCACCTTGCTTAGATAAGTATATGGTGGGCCTAACGCAAGCCTAAAAGGCCTTGTTGTTGTATCCCTTCGAACCCTCATGTTAGTTGGACAAAACCGTAGGAATACTTGACAAATATAAACTATGATTTTAGGAGATTCCTTGGGTGACTTGGGCCGCAAGAGAACTTGGACCACAAGAGAACTTGGACCAAGTACGCGAACACAACCTTACAAGTGATGACTTTCCCCTTGGGCTTTCCATTTCTAAGCTAGCTAAACATAGTTTGTACTAAATTAGCACCATTAATTTAAGGTCGTTGTATTCATTGCAAATATCAAATTTGTAAATACCATGTTCACACTATAAGATAGGCTCACATGCTAGCTAATCCGTGAAAAATGATTACTATTCACATGTCTTGGTAACACATTGTTGATAGTTATTATTTAAATTTCATGATGCCTCATTGCATGTTTTATTTAAAATCATATGTTGTCACATGCTACCTTGATTACCTTTTCATATAATTCATAATGCTACACATGGAGGATTCCATTATTATATGCAAGCCACACTTGGTATGTAATTAGATGGAACGTGTGAGAAAATAGAACCCTTGAACTAGTGTCATTTTTATCAAGGGGTCTTATTGAAACATCTCAAGGTGGAGAGCCTCATGAGCCAAGGATGGTAGTCATGGGACACTATGCTCGAGCTGTCGGCCTACGCTGGGTGACGATCCCCCCGTAGTGACCATTGAGTTACTCAAATTGGCTGGTTGTAACTGGAATAATAATGGGTTGGTTAATCATGCATCCATAGCATATTAACGATGACGGGTGGCTAATTCTGGATGTTGCAGTATGTACCCTTAGGATCATCGGGGTATCTTTCGTTAGCTCCCAGACCACCGACTATCGATCTACTGTTCCGACTGGATGATCATTCCCAGGTCGATGATTGCATGGGTGACGAGCCCAAGTCCTACTGATGAGCATCCCCAGGTCGATGTGCATTCATACATCCACGCATCTAATAAGACTGCATCTTACCTGTTTAGGATTTTCACCTTATTTTTCTTTAAACTATGTTTGCTAAGGCGGCGATGTGTAATCTTGAGGGGAATTCACACTGAGCTGGTCACTCATTCATCCACTATCCAACCGTACAAAGTATGCAGGGACGGATGTAGAGAATGACAGCGGTGGCCTTGCTAGCGCGACCGCGGAGCCCAAGGAAGGATACTACGATGACGATCCACAACAGGAAGCGGCGACGTATTTCGGGCTAAATCAGTAGATCGGTATTTTAATTTCAGTGATTTAGCATTTTGGAACTTATGAAATTTTATAACTAAGACCCCTAGCTGGGTGGGTTAAATACTTGGGTTTGAATGATTATCTATGCTTCATTTTTCTATCGCACTCTGAATTTATACTTTCGCTAGTTCTCTGATTTATGAGCTCCCGGGTTTCCGAAGCGAGTCTCATACTCGGGCTTTAGAAACTGGGGCGTTACACAAGCGTTCCAACAACTCAAGGAGTATCTGGGATCACTACCTTGCTGCTCTCTAAACATGAACCAGGAGAACCATTGTTGTTGTACCTGGCAGTCTCGACTACCGCAGTCATCTTGGTCTTGATACGCAAAGTTATGAACAAACAGTTCTCAGTTTACTGATGTTTTATTTAAACCAACATGATTTAAATGATATTTAAACTCGCAAGTATACGAATCATATGCAGATATGGTACGTATTACGAGATCGTTCCCACGAGGACTGGTCGTCACAACTCAAATCTATGATTCTCCTTAACTAATCCAACAAAGAATGGAATGAACTACTAAGCACAATTCTAAGAAAAAAATAAAACAATTAAGAATAGGGAAGAAAATTCAATCAGAGAGAGAGCACTAGGACTTTCGAATCCACCCCTAATTATCCTAACCCTTGTTTTGTCTGTTGATTCACCTTGATCTAGATTGATACCACTTAAATAGAGAAAGCACAATCTGTGTCCTAACTCGGTCATACAAACTGTCTAATTCCTTTAAGCAATGCCATGAATAACAAATTCCATGTCCTTGGTCGGGAACATGGAATGTACATTCATTAAAGCACCCTGTTTCTTTCTCTATAGGAAACTTGTTCCTGATCAGACACAAGCACCTGTAATAAGCATCTAAACAACATCCATATATATACTTTGATCAAGTTCATAGATGGAGAAGTATAGAATTTAAACCAATCAAGCCCACTTAGAGAAAAAAACAAATTAATTAATATTCAAAGTAAATCAACCAACACAAGAGCTAATCAAATTAGGGGCTTCATCTCACTTCTAGTTGAGAGATTAGTTACCCATAAAATCCATAAAAAGAGATGGGTAAATAAAATTCATAAAAAAAACGGAACACCAAACCAATCGATCTCCCTCTCTTCTTTCTTCTCTTTCTTCTCTCCCTGGCTCTGGATCTCGAATTTCCTGATTCTGAATGCCTTCTCCACGTCCAAAACTTCCCTTTTATAGCTGCTGGATGGCTGGGGTCAGTGGCAGAGTCGTAGAAGGACTCGGAGCACCAATTTTCGCAACCGTGATCGGTGGGCCTCACAGAGGTGTTTTCTGGAAAATCCACCCCATCCATTAGATTCAGGACGAAATTTCAGTCAAGAATGGATGGTTTGAAGGTCCATTAACGCGGCCCACAGAAGAAAATACGAAAAGATCAGTTTTGAACGTCGCCGGGCATCCCTTTTGTGGCCTCTGTATCACGCACGTGTGTACGCATGGGAGTGAACTATCAGCATGGTTTTGTAGTATTCATGGCCCTCTACAAGATGGACGGATCAGATCTTTCGGAAGGTTGACGAGTGGGGCCCACAAACAGCCGCAAAACGGACAGCGTCCGTGCGTTACGCGGACGGCGGAAACGGACGCTGCGATGATGGTGGGTCCCACTTCTTTTGATTGAACCGAAAATCCAAGACGTTCACCGAATTTCTGTCGAAATTTCGGTCAAAAATATGTATTTTTTCTCTGTTTTGGTGTGTCCCACCTGATCTTTACTTCCGCCGTCAATCTGATGTTTGAACGGCTGGGATCTGATCTCTGCTTTCATTTCAATTTTTGTCACCTAGGTGGGGGGTATTGCTGCCCCAGGAAGCGGATGGACGGCTTGGATTGTCCATTTGGACACAAGGTGGGCCCCACAACCACGAACCGGCGATCATTTGCGGAGACGCTAGACGATCTTTCAGATTTTGAAGACGGGCGCGGGTCAGCGCCCGCGCTGACCGTCCGGGCGATTCGGTGCGCAGCCGATGCACGTGTACTCGGTGTACACTCTCCATACACAGGGCCTGCCGTGATGTTTACGAAAAATCTGCACCGTCCATCCTCTTTCTCATATTATTTCCACCTTCAGGACCAAATTTGAGGCAGTTCCAAATATCAGGCGGGTCCCAAATTATAGATTAACGGGCTGATCTATCCGTTGGACCACTTCCAAAGATCTGCAAGGGCTGAAATTTAATATGTACGGTTAATTTATGGCCCCCGTCACATGTATGAAGTTTCGAACTGATTGGATGGCGGCAATCATGTGATCTTGCATTCCGGACCCTTTTCAGGCCCCTTTGTCGTGCTCTCCTCAGATCCCAGGCGTGTATACATTGGTTTTCTGGAGTTCATCCCGTGCTCTGGTGACTTCAGAATGTCAAATCCATGCCTTTAACATCAAATTCCAATTAACGCTCCTGATTTCGTCCTGTAATAAAAACACGAGAAAAATCTGGCATTAAACACTATTATGTATGTAAAATTAGGCAATTGCTGGGGTCTGATATGCAATATTCGACCCTGATCATTTACTATGTCATCAAAGCTACGGTTCAAGTAGAGATATGATACCCCAACATAGAGAAATTGGCACTTGCTCTAATTATATCATCTCGATGTCTCCGACCATACTTCCAGGCTCACACCATTGTTATTCCAACTGATTGGCCACTTCGCTAAGTGTTGTGAAAGCCCAAGGTGTCAGGGTGACTAGCGAAGTGAGCGACCGAACTCAGTGAATTCAACGTCGTATACCAACCCAGAGCCACGATCACAGGACAAGTTGTTTCCGACTTCATTGCTGAGTTCACCTATCCCATTCCCCTACAGGAAATTGAGAATAAACAGGAAGTCGGTCTAAAAGAATGGACCCTCTACATAGATGGTTCATCTAACTCAAGAGGAAGTGGGGCAAGACTGATCCTCGTTGCACCCGACTAGACCAATGTGGAGTATGCTTTAAGGTTTTGATTCCCAACCTATAACAATAAAGAAAAATATGAAGCGCTCCTTGTCGAGCTCAGGATGGCCAAGGCAACAGGAGCCCAAGCTTTAAAAATCCATAATGACTCTCAGCTCATAGTCAATTAGGTCGCCACAGATTACCAAGCTAGAGGAGAAAGAATGATCGTATCTATAAAAAACATGAGACTTGCTTAAGGAGTTCAACAGGTATGAGGTCATTCTGGTTCCAAAATTAGAAAATTCTAAGGTAGATGCCCTAGCCATGCTAGTTGCAGTAGTCATTGATGACCTCAACAAGACCGTACCAATCGAGTTCTTGTTCGAGCTTAGTATTAACCAGTTCGACCAGAAGGAAGCCTTCCCAATAAATCAAGTACCGAGTTGAATGAACCCAATCATACACTTCCTATGGCAGGGCAAGCTACTCGACGATAAGCTAAAAACCCACAAAATAAAAAATAGATCATCTCGGTATACGATCTTGGGAGATGTTTTATATAAAGGTGATTTTCATTCCCATACCTAAGATGCTTGCAACCCGAAGAGGCCGAATATCCTAAAAGAATTTCATGAATATATTTACAGTAATTATTCAGGTAGAAGAGCCCTAGCTCCAAGGTGATTTGACAGGGTTACTATTAACCAACCATCCATGAAGACGCAAAGTAATACGTGAGGAGGTGTGATAAGTGTCAGCAGTTCACTGCAATAACACGACAACCGCCCCAGCAGCTAACTCCAATGAGTGGCCCTTAGCCCTTCGCACAATGGGGGCTCGACATCATAAGACCTCTGCCAATAAGTAAGGGACAAACTAAATTCATCATTGTCATTGTTGACTACTTTACTAAGTAAGCCGAGTCCAATCCCTTAGCTAAGATTACCGAGTTAAAGACTACTGACTTCATTTGTAAGAACATCATTTGCAAGTACGACATCCCCCACACCATCGTTATGGGCAATGGCACAACGCTCATTTTTAAGGACTGTCTAAGAGGCTCGGCATGCATAATGCCTTTTCTTTGCCTTGCCACTCCCAAGCTAATGGACAAGTGGAAGCTATCAACAAAATCATAAAGAACCACTTGAAAACCAAACTCAAAAAATTCAAAGGGGCTTGGGCTGACGAGCTGCCACATGTCCTATGGGTGTACCAAACGACGGGTCATACGACAACTAGAGAAAGCCCATTCTCTCTGGCCTTTTACATAGAAGCGGTCGTCCCAGTAGAGATCAAGATACCCTCAGCATGCACCGAGTTATTCGACTTAGGCGAAAACAACGAATAGATGACTTTAAGTCTCGATTTGATTGAAGATCTAAGAGAAAGGGCACAACTAAGGGAACTACTTATCAACACAAGGCTACTCGGCACAACAACTCTAGGGTCAATGTGCGCATATTCTGAGCAGGGGACCTAGTCCTCCAAGAAATCTTCCAAAAAACTAAGGAACCCGGCCGGGGAACCCTAAGGCCGAATTGGGAAGGGCCCTACAGGGTAGCCAGTATGGTCTGCCCAGGGACATATCGACTGGAAGACATGGAGGGATAGCTCTTTCCTCACCCATGGAATGCCAAGCACCTAAAGATCTATTATCCATGAAGGATTTTTGTTACAAGTGTTTCAACTACCCACCTCGAGACAAATCTACTCATTGTTGACTAATTACTACAAGTTCAACTTTTAGAAACCTCCCTTTGTTTAAAAGGAAAAAAGGTTCTTTCTTGCTAATTTACCATTAGATTCGTGACTAAAGATCTGCATATTCAACAATCGATCTACATGTTCGACTACCGATTTACATGCTCGACTATCAAGTAAAATTCTACATGTGTAACTACCGTACCTACTGATCACATATAAAGGCACGAAGCTGGAAATTTTCTTTTTCCATTTCATAAAAATGTACAAAGGGAATATAAAAAAGGGAGGTCTATCTCTGGAGAGGCACCTCAACCTCGGGGGCAATAACATCAAGGCCTTTAGGAGTGTCTTCGTCAAGGTGGCATAACTCCAAGTCAGGAAACCTTTACTGGATGTCTTCTCGACATCGCTGGAAGCCGAGATTGAAAATGTCCTCCAACTTGATCACATGCTCCCTTAAATGCCTCCATGACAGTTGCTTCCCTCCTAGGAATCGAGGCCTCGACCTCCGCTATCCTGGCCTCCACATTGGCCACCCGACCTCCCGCCTCGGCAAGATGGGACTCCACCTCAACCACTTGGGCCGCCAGCTCATTCTTTTGGGCTGCCAACTTAGCCGTTTCTCCCATTGCTCTATGTCCAATAAAGAAGTGTTGGTGGCCTTGTCCTCCTCAGCAACCCTCAAGGCTTCACGAATGGCCTCGACTTCGGCTAGGGCCACCGCCTAGGCCTCCTCAACCACTTCCAGCTCCGCAGTCTTGGCCTAAAGCTCAGCCCTGGCAAACTCGAGCATCCAACCTAGTGAGAGGATTAGGGAAGGGAGAGAGAGAGGGAGGAAGATGAAATAAGGGGGTAGGGAACGGAGTGAGAGAGAGAGAGAGAGAGAAATGGGGGGAATTTTGGGCACGACTACGTTTCGAGCACGCAACCATTTTTTCGCGTTGGACCCATGGATGGTCCTAGAAGGGGCTTCGTGGGGCCCACCATGATGTATTTTCTTTATCCATTCCATCCATTAATTTTAGTAAATAATTTTATTAAATAATCTTTAAAATAAAGTAGATAGAAGGCCTAAGTGAACCACACCATAGGATGCACATGTGATTTAATCTCCATGTTTCCTTCCGTGTGGTCCACTTTAGCCTTCGATCTAACTAAATTTTGTTTTCATGCCCTATAATAATATTTCAAAATAGATGGATGGCTTAGATAGAGAACATATATTTTTTTTTATGCCCTATAGATCCCCTTACACCATCATTAATTATTAATTGTGTGGCACCTTTTTAGCTACGGATTAAAACCGTAGCAAATATAGCTACGGTTTAAATCCATAGCAAATAACTAAGGTGGTCTGTAGCCTTTACCCTTTTTTTGGTAGTGTCTCTCTCTTCCCCAATCCTCTCTCTCTCTCTCCGTGGCCATATCTCCAAATTCGCTAGAAGCGGCGGCGAGGAGATCGAACGGTAATTCTTCGGTCCCATCTCCCTCTCATCGGATCCCTCAATCTCCTCTCTGATTCTTACGATTTCCACACCGATCGGATCCTCTCTATAAGCTTCCTTCCGCCAAACCCTAGAACCCCCAAAAACCCTAAAAAATAAAACCCCTAAATCTCCTATTTCTCTCTCTTCCATTTCAATTTTGCAGTTCCTGACCGAAAACCCTAGACGATCGGACACCGTTGTTTTTTTTTTTTTTTAAACCAAGGGTATTCTGCCACATTTATTATGATGTTTTGATTGATCTCATGCCTTTATCTTCACCTAGAATCGGATCATCTAAGGATTGTGGCATGCTTCACTTTCAGTATTTCACAGCTGCAAATAGCTGCAATCAATACCCTATTTTCAGTGGAATCCATACTCTATTTTTGGTAACCAAGCTGTTAATCAATGTATGATTGTTGGTCCCTGTACGTTAGATACACTGGTTCTAACCACCTTTTATTATTGTTCACCGTCAGCCCTCAATTGTTGTCTGTAATCGATAACGATTCCAGTGCTTGATGTTGTTGGGTAGTAATGCATAGATTGTTTTTGATAGCTTTGTATTTGGTGTTAGCACATTGATTACTTGCTTGTCATGGGTTGTTTGTTTTGGTTGTGGCATGATTGGTTGTATGGATTTTTTTATTTTTTTTGGCATTATAGATACATGTAAGTGCATCAATCATTGATATCTGATGGGCCAAAGACCATCTCTAAACACTAGGCTTGTGATGTACATGAACCCACTTTGGACCCTTTACCAGTTTTACAAACAAACATCATGTGAAGAATTAACTAGTAAGGAGTAGTCTGCCCCACCTGACTCCTTTGTTTTGTGATTCGGGTGTGAGCCGCTATAATGGATAATCCCCTCCCGAGCTGTCTTTTGTATGATTCTTGCTAAGGCCAGTCCACTTGTCAGGTAGGCTAGTGCATGAATGTGAGAAGAATTAACTAAATTTAAAAGCAGACATGTGAAGAATGCTCGATGCATGGGTTGCCCACCTGATGTGCATTTCCCTTTTGATATTTCTGCTCATGTATGTTTGGACTGATCCCTTTATTAACCCTTGCTTGTGATGTTTTCATCAGGAGCTACTTCCACGCTGGGAGAGCCTAGTGCTTCAATAGGCAATTCTGGGAAGACCCAACTTGCATACAGATGATCTAAGCATTCTCTTGTACAGACCAAGTTGATATCACTGACAATAGCTACATAGGAAAAGTCATGTACATATGCTAGGAGCCAATCATAGTCTCTTTGAGGTTGAATGATTGTGAAACAATAAAACTAGCTACATAGTTTTTCATTTTGTCATTATTGTCTTGCCTGCACTTCTGTTTTATCCATTTGGGTTTTAAGCAAAAAATTTTATACCATCAGGAAGAAGTTAAAGATAAAGAAGAAGAGGAATACAAAGAAGAAACTGAAGAAGAAACTGAGGTTAGTGAATGTCTCTTTGATTATTGCTTCTTTTGTGCTTTTCTTTCTCTTCTTACTTTGGGAATCTTATGTTACATCCTGACAATTTCATTTTGCACCACTTAGTTGTCATTATCTGTACTCACTTCTTTCTTTTATGTAACTGTGCCTAATGTTTGGTAGAAAAAGAAAGGAATGCAGGTTGTTATTGAGATCGAAAATCCTAATTTGGTAAAACCAAAGAATTTGAAAGCAAGAGACGTTGATGTAAGTTGGATATATCCTCCTAATTGTTGTACCGTGGGAAAAGTTTAGCATTTTGACATCTGGAAGCTTATTAGATAGTATGAAATTTATCATTTAATGATTTTGCCAGAATTTTCTAAATGCATTGGCTAAATTTAATAGTGTGTGGTGCTGAATATGTCTCTAGAGAAAGCTTTCTTCCTCTCTTGTGGAATGTCTGAATAGATCATTACTGCTCATAATATCTGTATTATATTCTATTTATGATTATATCACAAGGAATGGAAGTTTCTTCACCTCAAAATTTTCTTCAGTGTATGTCAATAACACCAAGTCCACAAGCACCTTAAAATAATTGCTCACAGACAGCTAACTTTTTCCATGTGATTACCAATGAATCATGTTAAACCATAAGATTACATATATGTATGTTTATTCCACTAACAACAAGGAAATTATACATAGAGAGATGGGATGTCTAGGGAGAAATTTTTGGAGATCAGTTAAGAGATACGGTTTTAATTTTAATTTTAAAAAAAAAAAAAGAAAAAGAAAAAGAAAAGAAATGTCTTAATCTAAAAGATTACCTTATTCACTTACCATAACCAATCAAAAATATAACTTTGGGTCCATATCATAAATAGTTAACAAGAAAGATATGTGTATATCTATGTGTGTGTTATATGTGATTTTTCCTCATTTTGGTTATTATTAATTTGAATTTTTGAGCTTTGTGATGATTTTGTGGTTTTTAGAATGATGAATGTTTTTTCTAATACATCTCAGGTACCTTCATAATCAGGTTATGGTTTTTTCCCCAGTTTCTTGTTTTTACATGGGGATTTTTTTTTAATCTTTTGGGCTCCCGCATTTACTGTGTTGTGGGGATTAGAAGAGAGAGTGAACTCACTATTTTGGATATCTTGTGAGATGGTGGTTGCTTGGAGTTTAGCTTATGGTACTTGTGATGTTTTGAAGAACTGGATGCTGAAAGATATGAGATTGGTAATTTACTATAGCAGTTTGCTACCTCATCCATGACCATGCCTTTAAATGTTAGAGCTGTAGATGCTTTGGAGTCTATGGTTTTAATATTACATGTTTGGTAATGAGTGGATGAGGAGCTGCAAAGGGGCACGATCACTTATCAAGGCTTTGCAGGGAAGGCTTAGGGGACTATAACTTTGGTGCTGCAAGTCAGGCTAGTTGGATTTTATTATTTCACTATTTGTTTAATCGTACATTTACTATTGGTTATGCTTGTAGATGTATGGAATACTTGATGATCGCTCTTAGTTATGTTGTTCTTGGCTTGTCTTGTTGCCCATGATTGTCTATGTTTTCATGCCACTATATAAGTTTCGTGCCGTCCATTCCTTTCCATGATATGATTAGTCAGCTGGTGGCACTTTTCAACTGGTCCTCTAGCAATGATTTTTCACTACACATTTTCTTATTTTCAGAAAAGTTTGTGTTTTGGAGGCCCATTTCTGGATTATATTTCCATAGGTCTGCATTTGGTTGGTGTTGTAGAATGATACCATCTAACACTCAGCATTTGGTAAACTATGTGTGTGTGTACATATATAATTGTTTGCTAGACCAACCATTGCTCTCTCTACATGCACTCTTAAATGCAGCTATAGGATATTTGAGTTGTGTCCCGGCTCGAATCCTCCTGTGTGTATTAGTTTTGATGTTGTTTGCATCCTGCTAGATGGAAGGTGAAAAAGGTTTTTAAAAAATCAGAGTTGTGCATCAGTTTGGATCTACCATGTAGATGACCTGGACCCTAGATTGGACTGTTAACAATCAGTTCTTGTTGCATTTATGGTAATAATTGTTGTTTTAAACTACCTACTCATTTTAATCAGGTGTGGTGTTATCAGGGGTTAATCAGCCTGGTGCTTTGGATCTGATTATCCATATAATCAGTCTAACTTTATATACAACTGAGATGTCCTAACGCAGGTCATGTATGTATTTATATGTATCTATGTATGTTTTATGCATGCATGTATGTGTGTGTATGATGCATTCAGAAGGTTGTCGAATTCTTAATTGGAAATGTGTCTAAAATTCTCCTATGCTTTCATGAAATTATCCAAAAAATTTTGCTTGTTTATAACTTGAGCTGATCTAGACACCCTTCATCAGCTCTTCCCATTACCAACAAGAATCAGTTATTAACGGTGTCTAGTTGCACAAAGATATCATGATTTTGGTTTAACCAAACACACCTAAAATTACAATTTAAGGTTCACTTGGACGTAAGTGCCTCACTCAAAATAAGGTGAATGTTGGATTTCAATTAATATTTTGAATTATTTCTCCTACTTAAGACATTTTTCAAATTGCTAAAAGAAATCATTTTGTGTTACTTCTCATATAGTTATGAGGACTTATGAAAATATTGATTTATGATACTACTAGTTCAACAAGGCCAATGCTCAAACAGAGAGGCTATACAACAGAGACATTTATTCATATATGTAAGTGGCAAACTAACAATAATTAAAAAGAAGAAGTAAGCGAAGTTATCAAATAATGCTTATGCATGGATTTCTTCTATAGGGTAATCGTAAAATGCATTGTACTTTTCTTGGAAATCATGTTTCAGATATTGGATACTCTTTAGTGCACATTCATTATTTTGTTCAATCATCTAGTACGTCTCTTGTCAAGAATGCACATGTGTAGTTATCATTGTGGTTACAGTTATTCATTATGTGACAGGTTTTCAGGTGAGATGAACGAGTTTCAAAACAAAACAATCTGCAGTTTTGAGAAGCGATTCCCAATGCCATTTTATGTGAAATACGTATTTCAGATTCAAGCATCTGGTACGTCTCTTGTCAAGAATGCACATGATTGGAGTGGCCTGGCCATTTGGACATGCCGTATTTATGTATTTATTCGAAATTGATGGAGCAGACCTGGATGTGCGTCGGAGCTATCCGAAAGAGCGGGGATCCCTAGAAGGTGGGAACCATTATTATGACCATGATGAAGCTATCCATTTCCTACGGACAGCATTGGAGGGGCCTGACCATTTAGACAAGCCGTGTTTATGTATTTGCTCGAAATTAATGGAGCAGACCCGGATGTGCGTCGGAGCTATCCGGATGAGTGGGGGTCCCTGGAAGGTGGGAACCGCTATTATGACCATGATAAAGTTGTCCATTTCCTATGGACGACATTGGAAGGGCCTGGCCATTTGGACAGGCCATGTTTATATTTGTATTTGCAGGAACCACACCCTTAACTTAAACCCGAACCTATTCTCAAATCCAAAAACCTATAACATAAACCTAAACCTTAACCTAAACCTATAACCTAAATCAAAACCAAAACCAAAACCAAAACCAAAACCAAAACCAAAACCTAAACCTATAAGCTATAACCTAAATCAAAACCTATAACCTAAACCTAATTCTCAACCTAAACCTATAACCTATAACCTAAATCAAAACCTAAACCTAAACTTAAAAACTATAACGTAAACCAAAACCTATAACCAAAACCAAAACCAAAACTTATAGCCTAAACCCGAACCCATTCTCAAATCCAAAAACCTATAACCTTAACCTAAACTTGAAAACCCAAACTTAAACCTAAACTTGAAAACCCAACCTAATCTCAATTCCTTAACCTAAGCCTAAACCTAAACTTGAAAACCCAATCCCGAACTCGAACCCGATTTCCTAAACCTAAACCATAACTCATTCTCAAATCCAAAACCTATAATCAAAACCAAAACCAAAACCAAAACCTATAACCTAAACCCGAACCCATTCTCAAATCTCAAAACCTATAACCAAAACCAAAACCAAAACCTATAACCTAAACCCGAACTTATTCTCAAATCCCAAAACTTATAACCTAAACCGAAACCTTAACCAAAACCTATAACCTATAACCTAAACCAAAACCAAAACCTATAACCTAAACCCGAACCCATTCTCAAATCCTAAAACCTATAACCTAAACCTTAACCTAAACATATAACCTATAACCTAAATCAAAACCAAAACCTAAATCTACAACCTATAACCTAAATCAAAACCTATAACATTTCCTAAACCTTAACCTAAACCTATAACCTATAACCTAAATCAAAACCTAAACCTAAACCTATAACCTATAACCTAAATAAAAACCTATAACCTACACCAAAACCAAAACCTATAACCTAAACCCGAACCCATTCTCAAATCCTATAACCTATAACCTAAACCTAAACCTATAACCTATAACCAAAACCAAAACCAAAACCTATAGCCTAAACCCGAACCCATTCTCAAATCCAAAACCTATAACTTAAACTTAAACCTTAACCTAAATCGTTGACCAATAACCTAAATCAAAACCCATAACCTAAACCAAAACCAAAACCTATAACCTAAACCTAAACCCATTATCAAATCCCAAAACCTATAACCTAAACCGAAACCAAAACCTATAACCTAAACTCCGAACCCATTCTCAAATCCCAAAACCCAAACCTAAACCTAAACCTAAACCTATAACCTATAACCTAAACTCAAATCTTTAAACCTAAACCTAGACCTAAACCTAAACCTAAACCTATAACCTAAACTCAAATCCCTAAACCTAAACCTATAACCTAAACTCAAATCCCTAAACCTTAACCTATAACCTAACCTAAACCTATACTTATAACCTAAAACTATTCCCAAATCCCAAAACCTATAACCTAAACCTAACCTTTCCCTAAACCTATAACCTAAACTCAATTCCTAAAGCTAAACCTACACCTAATCCTAATCTCAACTCCCTAACCTAAACCTAAACCTAAACTTGAAAACCCAAACTTAAACCCAATCCCAACTCCGAACCCGATTTCCTAAACCTAAACCATAACTCATTCTCAAATCCAAAAACCTATAACCTAAACCTAAACCAAAATCAAAACCTATAACTTAAACCCAAACCCATTCTCAAATTCAAAACCCAAACCTAAACCTAAACCTAAACCTATAACCTAAACCTAAACCTATAACCTAAACTCAATCCCTAAACCTAAACCTAGACCTAATTAAACCTAAACCTATAACCTAAACTCAAATCCCTAAACCTAAACCTATAACCTAAACTCAAATCCCTAAACCTTAACCTATAACCTAACCTAAACCTATACTTATAACCTAAAACTATTCCCAAATCCCAAAACCTATAACCCAAACCTAACCTTTCCCTAAACCTATAACCTAAACTTAATTCCTAAAGCTAAACCTACACCTAATCATAATCTCAACTCCCTAACCTAAACCTAAACCTAAACTTGAAAACCCAAACTTAAACCCAATCCCAAACCCGAACTCGATTTCCTAAACCTAAACCATAACCCATTCTCAAATCTAAAACCTATAACCTAAACCTAAACAAAACCAAAACCTATAACCTAAACTCGAACCCATTCTCAAATCCCAAAACCTATAACCTAAACCAAAACCAAAACCTATAACCTAAATCCGAACCCATTCTCAAATCCCAAAACCTATAACCTAAACCTAAACCTAAACCTAAACCTTAACCTTAACCTAAACCTATAACGTAAACCAAAACCAAAACCTATAACCCGAACTCGAGCCCATTCTCAAATCCCAAAACCTATAACTTAAACCCAAACCTATGACCTATAACCTTAACCTAAACCAAAACCTATAACCTAAACCAAAACCAAAACATATAACCTAAACCCGAACTCATTCTCAAATCCCAAAACCTATAACTTAAACCTAAACCTTAACATAAACCTATAACCTATAACCTAAACCAAAACCAAAACCTATAACCTAAACTCGAACCCATTCTCAAATCCAAAACCCTATAACATAAACCTATAACTTATAACTTAAACCAAAACATATAACTTAAACCAAAACAAAACCTATAACCTAAACCCGAACCCATTCTCAAATCTCAAAACCTATAACCTTAACCTAATCCTATAACCTAAATCGAAATCCCTAAACCTTAACCTATAACTTAACCTAAACCTATACTTGTAACCTAAAACTATTCCCAAATCTCAAAACCTATAACCTAAACCTAACCTTTCCCTAAACCTATAACCTAAACACAATTCCCTAAACCTAAACCTACACCTAATCCTAATCTCAACTCTCTAACCTAAACCTAAACCTAAACCTAAACTTGAAAACCCAAACTTAAACCTAAACCATAACCCATTCTCAATTCCCTAAAGCTATAACCTATAACCTAAACCTAAACCTAAACTTAAACCTAAACCTATAACCTTTCACTAAACCTTTTACCTAAACTTAAACTTAAAACTTGAATGTATTCTCAAATCCTTAAACCCAAACCTACACTTAATCCTAATCTCAACTTCTTAACCTAAACCTAAACTTGAAAACCCAAACCTAAACCCGATCCCGAACCCGAACCCGATTTCCTAAACCTAAACCTTAACCTATAATCAAGTTTCCAAAAGCTATAACCTATAACCTAAACCTAAACCTATAACCTAAACCTAAACCTTAACCTATAACCTAAATTTAATTATAACTTATAGCCTAACCTTAACCTAAACCTATAACCTAAACCTAAACCAAAACCTATAATCATATGGTGAGACCATTTCTTTTGTGTCAATTTCATTCCTCTTTGAGTTTTTTTTTTTAATTCATTAAAGAAAGAAAAAAAAAAAAAAAAGCGGTTATACATGATGCACTTCTTTCACTTTGTCTTTCTTTTTTCCAATAGACATTCTAATTTATGAATGACATGACTATTTGTAGGATGATGGAATATACGAAGCTATTGAAATTTTAGGGCGAAGTCGAGCACATTTCTCTAATGAAACCAAAGATTTGTATTGTCAGCATTATTGTAATTGTAATTGTAATTGATTGAATGAATTGGATTGTAATTGATTGTAATTGTAATTAATTGAATGAAGGATTGTAATTAATTGTAATTGAATGATTGTACAAGTGGTAATTGAATTAACAAATAATTATATATAATTTTTTAATGTACAAAATAGTTACGGATATTGACTGTAGCCACTAATCTGACAGGTGTAACCTTTTCAATTTTGGCATATTGCTACGGACTTTTAGCTACAAATAATATCCGTAGCTGTTTAAAGTTTTCGCTACAGATATAATTGCTACGGATTATATCTGTAACTGTTGTACCCTATAGCTACGGATTAAATCCGTAGCCATATGTTCCAGACCTATTGTTACGGCACCTACGATTACAGTCGTGCCACGGGCTAGCTACGAACTAAAACCGTAGCCATAGGTTTATGGCTACGGATTTTATCTGTAGCCTTTGCCCGTTGTTTTGGTAGTGAGGGGAGTCTCAACCTCTTCGGCCGAGGGCGATCTGCCATCTCTACAAAGAATAACAAACAAAATACCTGAAGTATGGAAAGAAACTGACAGCCTTCACAACGTGACTAAAATCACACATATGTGCCGACCTGGCCACTAACAAGCTGACCTACACTAAGAGAGTCAGAGTCAGCTTCTTCTAGTCCCATTGGGCTGCGAGACACTCTTGGGCGATCCTGACCTAGCGAAGGATAACTCAGGGACAAATTTTTTCAAGTGGAGGGAATTTGTTGTAGGACGTGGATCAAGTACATTTCTAACACAAATGGATCGAAAGAAGTCCAAAAGGATTAAAAGAAGTGTTTAAAAGGAATTCAACAAAATTCAACATACTTCGATCGATTGAGGTCGATCAAGTCAATTGATTGATTAATTAGAACTCATGTAATTTTTTAGCTTTAGTTTTTGGATGTTTTTGGGCCATTCTGATTGATCGTCGATCTAATCAACTGATAGTTTCGTATCTTTCAGATTTTATTTCTTTCTTTATTTACATCTCTTCTAATTGGCATTTTAGAATTTGTTTAGGATTATTTAAACATGCAAACTCATTTATTTTAGATAGCTATTGATAAAGTTATCAACAAACTTTGTCATCTCCATGCTGATAAAGACGGCATTCCAGGTATCTATGGTCAGAGAAAAACAGGGATCCGCGTCAAAGCCCTTTCCTGCGTCGGAACAGATCCCGCATGTATGCATGCCTTGTCTAAACAAAGGATGGCACAATTACCAGGTGACTGACACGTGTATAATATAACTGACAATTACAAGAGATTGGCCTGCAGCTGTGCAAATTGTGTACTTGGGTGGCCCATATCTTGATCATATCAGCCTAATGGTGTAATCAAGGCACCTAATGAGCGACTTGGATCACAAACACGTGTTCCAGTGTGCCACGTGTGAGACCATATGACTATTCTCCTTCGAGTTCACATCTCATTCATGAATCATGATACGATTCCATTTGTAGTTTTGCGTGACTGATATCTTTTTCACCGCCCACCTTAAATGCAGAAATCTGATCCGGAGGCCTGTTCTTCTCCAAGTCTTCTTGGAATAACCTTATCATAGAAGTCACTCACCAGCCTATTCATATGAATAAGCACCTGCTTATACGCTGTTACCTATGCGAGGCCCACCATGTTGTGCACATGCGATATCCCACCCTTTCATTACGTAAGCCCTCCATTCCAGGGAAGGCAAAAAAATCAAGTCTATCCAATTATTAGATAGGCCCTATTACATAAACAATCAACTAAAAATCTCTAAATTCATGCATCGTAACGTATATGATGGTTGGATTGGCCTGATTTCTAGAGCTTTCAACTTAATTTCATGGTGATGCCATTCTGCTGGACAGGTGGGATGACGTGGGTCCATATACAAACCGTTAATTAAATCAGGCGGGTCACACCATATGAACTTACAGTATGGAACAATTGTACATTGTTTCATTGGTGGGGTCCACATGAGTTTTTAAGAGTGGATTTTACATGTCCAATTGGATGGGCCTCACATAGCTTAGGTGTTTTCCACACTAAATAAAACAGGTGTTCTAAAAGGTTCCAGTCCAAATATTGGGCATTGCACCATCTCCAGCAGGCCCATTCAATAAGCATTTCAAGGGGTGTTTGGACGGAAGTGAATGGATGTAAATGGGGAATTGGGAATAAATGGAGGCAAATGGTCCTCCAAAGCCTGGTCCATTTTTTAAGTGTCCATTCAAGTAATCAAGTCTAAGTTGGTGGTGAACCCCATGTGTAATAAGTGAGTCTGGACCAGAGCTGACAGCCAGTCCTCAACCCAAACAGTAAATCAAACTAGCCAAGAACCTTGAAATAGCTAGCTTACCCAACCTATAAATAGCTCTAGGCCCAGACTGATAAGAAGATCAGACAGCAAATGGTCCACATTCAATATGAAAAAGAGCAGTGAGTGGACGGCCAAGAGATCCCAAACGAATGTATTTAACAGCGCGTGGTCCACAGTACATATGGCTCGGGTCTCCCAGCTGCGGTGGGGCCCACTTCTCCCACACTGGAAGCCGATGGATAGTGTGTATATCCACGGTGGACGGTTAAATCGGTTGGTAGTAGCCATTGGCATGCCAGAGGACAAAAGCATGCATCCCCAGCCTACTACTTTACTACTAAGCTCCAACTCATGCTCTTAGTTGTATGGGATGTCTAAATAGAAAGGCTGATGTGGTCCAGAGGCTCCATGTGGGTCTCTATGATTGTGTGTGGCCCACTTATGATATATCCACAAATTATTTTATTGCTGAAAGTTGGATGAAAATGCACTTCATAACAACATGTCCACGGTATAAGCTATGCGGGGTGTTGGGATGCCTTGCACAAACCTTAGGATCTAGCCTCCCGAAACAAACCAGAATTATGGATAATAAAACAATGAAATAAATCAAAGCATCAATCACACACCACACAAGAGATTTTTACTTGTCAAAGAGGTCCATGGGACCTCGTCGAACAATCCACTATGAAGTAGAACGTTTACAACCTTCTTCACTCACGCAGGAGTGGATAAACAATAAGAGAAATAGAGAAAATGGAGAGATCTAACCGATTACGAGGACATAGAAGTGCTGAGATATAGATTGCATAACGAGAACATAAGCTTCCTCTTTCTCTTTCTCCTCTTTCTCACCTTTGATAGCCCTAAACCCTTTAGCAAATCCTTGCAAAGCTTTGGAAACCCTCTTGCTATTTTCAGATACCTAGAAAAACCCTAGGCAACCCCTTTTATAGTTTTGGGAAACTCCTTTCTCCCGCTGCTCAAATCAAGGCGCAAAATCGCGAGAATAGATCATGTAACCTTCCCTAGTCTAGCTGGTCTTCGGACTGAGTCGTAGCCCACCTTCGACTGCTACGTAGCAAAATTACTCGTGGACTGGGTCGACCACTTCTATAACACACCATTAGCGGGGCTCTCGGGGTCGAAGATGGAACCCATCAAATCTCCCCTTTTGACCCGGAGGGTCCAAAGCCACGTGTTTCACAAACCTCAAATTTTCCCTTGAGCAAAGCCTTGGTCATCATGTCGACCCATTATCGTCCGTGTGGACTTTCTCAAGTATTACACCTTCTGTTCCAAAGTATCCTTGATCCAAAGATATATCTCAATGTGTTTCACTTGGAATGCCGACTTGGATTCTTTCCCAAGTGTATAGCACTACGACTAATGGACCACGTGCTCCTCTGCTTTAGGCTAAGTTCAAGCCTTTTCATCCAAAGCATCTCAGCCGCAATGTATTTACTGCATGACAACTAGACCTTCTATAGCTTGCTGCCAAGAAACCGCTCCCCACGTGAACATGAACCCCGATGTAGACTTCACGGAGTCTATGTCACTTGCATATGTCTATTGTAGCCCTTTAACACAGGTTTTCCGTCACCATAGCATAGGCTCAACCTGGATGAGCCTCAGATGTAGTATCAATGCTCGGCACTCACACTGCAACCGCATATGTATGTCCGGGCGTGTACACCTAGCATACATCAAACTTCCTACGATATTTTTCAGACTTCCATCTTTGTCTTGGCCCACCATCCTTAAATCAAATCTGATTCATCTCTGGACTTTTTCAATATACCGCTCTTGTGACACCACAAAGCTTTCTCTTGCTTGTCACGGGTTAATTCATGATCTGTTCTGAAAGTATGCTTTCTTGATGTCTGATGAGCATATCCATATAACACAGAACTAAGAAATCACTTAGGAACTTACCGTGACACACGGTGGTCACTCCGTTCATGTCATGATGTTTCAACATAAACGAGTCAAACTATCTTGTACCATTGCCGTGGAGCTTGTTTCAGCCCATATTACACACCATATGCTCCTTGCCCTTGACTTGCCCTCCGGTTGGTGCATGTAGATCTCTTCTTCCAGTCACCATGGAGAAAGCGGTTTAACATCTAACTTTCTGCTCCAATCCATGCTAGCTTGGAATAACAAGCAACACCCGTATGGATGTCCACCATCAGGTGAGAATATCTCTTCAAGTCTATACCTTTTCTCGAATTCAAAACCTTTCAACAAGTCCGGCCTTAAACCTTCTGTGAATTCTTCAACCTAATACCCACTTGTTGCTCTTGCCCTTAGGCAATTTCACCATAAATTCATCTCCTCTTGTATAGCTTTCAACCACTCCTCCTAATGGGATCGATTAGCATTGTACTCATGCGGCGAGTACCTCTTGACGGGCCATGCATTCCTAGATGACCTCCTCACCCGTGGCTCCAAGTGGATCCCTGCTGATCTTCAATTTTAGACTTCATCGGTAATCGGATTCATGTCCTCTAGCTCACCCGAACTGGCTAGTTCTTATCCGACTGCCAATGTCTTCTATCACCGATCTTCAATATTCTCGGTCGGATCCACACAATCTATAACCATCATACCCTTAATAAGCACTGGACCTCTGTCCTTTTGGTACCGGATGCCCCGCATTGGTGACTGTTGGATCATGTCCAGTACACCTTGGCCGATGGAGACCATTTATCAAATACATGCGTGTTGCTTCTCCACTGAACGTCTTGGGCAACTTCGCATGGGATAACATGCAAAACAATGGTGTTCATTAACTACACCATTATGGCTTTAAGATGTCTATTCATGTCAGTATACCTGTGGACTTGCAGTACTCAATGTGATTCACCACCATTGTCATGCGGATGCACTTCAATGGTCTACCATTCTCTCGACCATAGCATGAAACAATTTAAACACACCAAAGACCTGTCCTTGGATTTCCATAAACCCAAACCCTCTCATGTAATAAAATACAATGCCCCAAGGTTTTGTCCTCAAACCACAAACACACCAAATCTAATGCATGCACTTTATTAACATGAGAAGCAGGTTTAATAAATGGTGGTTTCCACGATAAACAATCAAGACAGTTTTGAGAGATTGTCACGAAGCTGGGAATTTTTCACTCATGTGGCCTAGAACTACATGTCTAAATGCTAAATCTTCCAAAGCCTCAATCCACCCTTGCACATACTTGCCTTGTATAGGGTGCAACACTTCTTTCCTCTAGCCACGATCAACGAACCCTTGATGAGCTTCCATCGCCCACCAAAACCACTTTCATCCATCATCATCCAACCTTCCCGTCGACATCAAGTTGGGCGAAGGTCCTGGATTGCCTCACATCCCCGAGAACCAATGTGCACCCCACATCGGTTTTCACACAAATATCACCAACTCCCACGATCTTTGATCATAAAATTTCTCATCTTCACATCCCATAGTCACCGACTTGTAGCTTGTGAAGGAGTCAACTGTGTGGAGTCGCATGAAAAAGCTCCCGAGTCAACCCAATAACACTTAGCTGATACATACATCGTGATCTATGAAAGAATAACTACCATGTCGCCATCCGACAGCCATGCGCAAGTGGAATCAACATCTTCCTTCCTTTTTCTTTCTTGTCGTTTTTCTTACCACGACATTCATGCTAGAGGGCCCTTCTTGCCACAATTCCAAAGATTCAACCTCTTTTATGTTACTCGACTTGCCTCTTGATTTATCTGGCCTTCCCGCCCTTCCCGTTCTTTTCTCTCCCGTTCTGCGTCACAAGAGCCTCTTCTAGACCCCGAGACTTCTCTCCTTGTCTCTTCATTGAAGAGACAACCGGCGGATTACATGCTCCATGGATATCTTTCCGTCTCGGCGGAAGCTACTTAGAGATGTCTCAACCGTCGAGCAATGAACTGACAATAATAAAGCCTTATATTGTTGACCTTATTCATGTGCTGGCCACAGTCCACCAGTTGACAAGTTATCGAGAAATATCTTATTAGTAGATCCTCTCATAAGCCCTTGAATGTAGCCATAAGCTTTAAATTTGAGGTTTCAAAGGTCTAATAAACCCCATCGCCTTGGTCCACTTCTTCCATATCCTTGGCCTATGGATCCTTGCACAAATCAAGTCCTCCATCTTAGCCTTCCATATGGTCCAGGAGAACCATTGCAGGCTCATCCTGAGCCACCTTCCATAATTCAAAACCGATCTACGTCATGAACTTAGTGTGCCCACTTTGTTGGGATGCAAAACCTGGTCTAGGTCAAACAAACCAAAATTATGGATAATGCAAAAGCACAAACACCACACAAGAGATTTTACGTCCTCAGCCTATCAACAATCTATGAAGTAGAACGTTTGGTACTAATGCCAGAGTGGATAAACTAGAGATCTAACCGATTACAGGACATAGTCTGACTCATGCTCTTAGTGTATGGGATGCTTTAAATAGAAAACCCTCTCCTTTCCGCATCCTAGTTGCCAAAGGATCAATCTGCGGCTTCGCGCAAAATCGCGGAACAAATCAAGGCGTAACCTTCGACTAGTCCTAGCTAGGCTTCAATGTGGGTAGCTCACCTTCGATTGTGTGTCTTCACTTCATGATATATCCACAAATTATTTTATTGCTGAAAGTTGGATGAAAATGCACTTCATAAAAACATGTCCACGGTATAAGCTATGTGGGGGAATGGGAGTAGAGGGTAGTCCGGAAAGCGATCATGTTTAGGTATGTCAATGAGGTGGGACCAAGCCAAGTAAATTCAAATTTTTGATAAGCTTGGCCATAAACTAGAATGGGACTCGGGTGGGGCCCTTGAGATAATTTAGATTCAAACACCATTCATGCATGAGTCATGAGGTACCTGATCTGAATATGATTCTATATATTTAAGGTTATCCCAGCTGGTTCCTGTCAAGTTCAGTTTCGAGCATGAATTAGGGTTAGGGCTTCTATTCGGAGTCAGGTTTAGAATTAGCGATCCAATTTCAAACTGAGTCAGTTAACTCACCTGGCCCATTCTCTAATCGGATTCAAACCACTGAAACTAATTATTTTTCATAAACTCTGCACCATAGTTAAATGATTGGGAATTTTACTAAGAACTACCTATTTAATAATTATATTCCAGTAGTTTTGAAATTTTTTTAAGTTTTCAAAAGCTACCTCATTGATCCATATTTATAAACTCTGCTACCTTTGGTTTCATGTTAACTGTGGTTGGATAGACGTGCCAGCAAATGGGTCAGCTGCTTGGGTGGGCTGTACTATATTTATGTAAAATCCACCCTGACTACCAAGTGGTCCACCTCATGTTAAGCCAAGGGCCTAAAAACCACACCCATTCTTGATTAAGGTGGAGCACATGATTAGAAACAGTGAATAGGGCAACAATCTCCCTATGAACTTTTCTCCTTGGTGTGGCTCACCTGAATCATGAATGAGCTAAATTTTAGTCTTTGCGCCTAAATTTTGGTATGATAACTAACAGTTGGAATGAATTTCATATAATCATCATGGTGGGCCATATAAAAATCACAGGTGGATGTCTCTCTCCCATCTATTTTCTTTGTTTGCCCACCCTGATCCAGGATTGCGCATCTAATGGTCAAAGTGGATTTCACGTACAAATTATGGTGGGTCCCACCAAAAATCAAGTTGGACTTCCCTCTCAAGAGATTTTGCATGGCTCAGATATTTAGTTCCACATTAGGCTCAGATAAAATAAAAAATAAAAAGAAAATATAAGAAAAAGCTAACCTGTGATTTTAGTGGGTCGCATCAATGAAAGCAGCTTGGAGATACAAGTCCACGTTTGATTTTACAAGGCTCACTGTGATAATTATATGAAATCCACTCCAACTATTGGATTCGGCACAAAAAATTAGGCCCGTTGCCCAAAAATTATACTCATTCGCTATTAAAGTGTGCTACACTAATGAAAATAGTTTGGAGGGTGAACGTTAACATGTAGATTGTTTCAAATAATGTGGTCCACCTAAATTACAAATGGAGCTCAGTTTTGGGTGCTTGGGCTAACATGGGGGTGACTCATCTGGTGGTCCAGATCAATTTTACATAAATATCACAATGGGTCTCACTTGAGCCACCCACCCATTTGCTCCATCGGCAGACCGTGGAATGATAATTCCATGGATTAATGAGGTATCGTTTTGAAAAATGTATTCAATATAAATTCTATATTAATTAGCTAGATGTTTTTGTAAAATTTCCTAAATGATTCAAATCTCAAGATGAGCCGCAACTTTTCCAAGTCGGGGGTGGCTCGGGGCGTCTAACTGGATCAGGTCCGATAGAGTCCAGGTCGACCCAGACAAGTAGCATAGGATTCGTTCCGAGTCTTAAAACTAAGGGTGCAAATGGGTCGGGTTAACCCAACAGGTCATTACAACCGTGCCTAATTACTAAATGGGCTGTGTTTGGATTATCTCAAAATCAACATTACCCAATCTCGAGCAGACGGGAGTTTTTTCAATGTTTCCAATTTGGGTCGTAATAAAAGCGACCTGACCTGGCCCGATAGAAAAATACCTAACTGAGCATGTGGGTTTTATTTTTTTTTCTTTTCTTTTGAGCTACATTACAACAATGGTTCACAGCTCTTTTTGTAGAATGTGGTTACACATCTAGTATGAAAATCTAGACCATACAAATTTGGAACGTGGCTCACAACCCAAACATTTGTTTTATACGTTGAATTTGGAATGCTAGCCATTTTATTTTTTGCCATCAAAATTCATAGCCACCACAAAAGCTTTGTGGATGGTTTGAAACATTGTTTGAGTGAAAAAATACTCATTTATAATTTCTATACCCAGACTGAGTCACGTGATAAATAGGTCGGTCAAAGTCCTATACTGCAATCTATTAAATAATGGTCAGCTACTTTTAACTTGGTGACGCAGGGAGGGACTTGATGAGGTTGACCACCGTCTACTTCAGGGAATATCTACTATGAATCCATGGAGCTCTCTGGACTCCTCCCAGAGCTTCGTAGAATCCACGATAGATAAAAGTAAAAATAATTCCAAATAAATTCGAAATAATTTGATTGATGATAAAAAATAAATAAATAAATAAATAAATTTACAACTCTTTAAATAAGGAACTCAAACTTAAGATGGAGTTTTAGACTTGGACTCCAACTCAAACACCCTAAAAATGTGACTTACTATGAAACTTTTATTTATAGACAACCCCTATTCCTACTCATGGTTTTCTGCCAAAAATAGAAAGTGTCCAATTTTACCCAACCACGTTATTCTTCCAACTTTTCTAAACCATTTTCATGTTGGGGACAACTTCTACAGCTCGAATGATCAAAAGTTATACTCGAACCAAAAAATGAAACTAAATGGGACTTTTGACCTTCGAATTGATGGACTATTGCAAATCCAGCATGGGAACCAAGCATAGCAGGGTTGGTTGGCTTAAGTAGCTTCCCCTATTTCTAGATGGGATGGGGGCACCCAACTCATTTAAGAATTAGGTCAAAATTTTGGACATAGGCTTAACCCGCTAAAATTCAAGTGGGTCTAGGTGTCCAAGTGATGTAGAGCCGGTTGCACACACTTTCATGGCAAAGATGGACCAAGAAGGCCTGATTGGAGGCAGAAATGATCTGGATCATCAGGACCTTAAATCAGTCATACCTCACAAACCAGAAGCTTGCTATGGGCCTAAATCCAAGGGCACAAGAATAGAGACTTGGGGCATCCTCAGTCCAAGTATCCTCCAATGTTGCCTCTCGACCATGGACCTTTATGAAATAGGGGTCATATCTGGCCAACAGGCTTCAAGTCGGAACCTGCCAATAGCCAAGATGACCTGAACATGATTTGGCCTTAGATTGGGATCCCAGCTTAAAATTCGTGCCCAATTGATTAAAACAAACAGCCAAATCCCAGCCTAGGTTTCTAAATCATTTAATATTGAGGCCTGGCTTGGCCCAGAAACTGGGCTCCTTGATAAGTAAAATGGCTTAAGCGTGACTTTCCAAGGCCCTACCAATCAAACACGACCCAACCTGTCCATTAAATTAATGTATGACAATCAAGGGTAGGCATCTCCTGTCAACTCTTCCTCCTCGTGTGGCCCACCTAAATCATAGATTACACTGATTTTTGTGCTGTGGATGTGATCGACTCACCGTGGTTGGGGCCCATAGAAACACTTTTCATGCGTATGTGGGAAGTGGATTGTGTGATGTGCCACTCTCAGAAGAAAAAAGGCATTTTAGCCACAATTTTTTTAGCCACAATTTAAAGGATTAGCCTCGGATGCTATGGACCGAGAGTAAATGTCAGCTTTTAGCTGTGATTGTTAAAGAACCAAAGTAAAGGTCAGCATTTAACCATGGTTAATAAGGAACCGAGGCTACAAGTCAATTTTTAGCCACAGTTTTTTAGCCTTAGTTGCTAAGGAACAAAGCATAAAAGTCAACTTTTAGCCAGGGTTGCTAAGTAACTAACTTTAGCCTTGGTTCCTCACAAGCCAAGATTAAAAATGAGCTTTTTAGCATCGGTTGCTAAGGAATGATGGTAAAGTCTGCTTTTAGCCATGGTTTCTAAGGAACTAAGGATAAAAGTCAGCTTTTGGCCACTTTTGCAAAGGAACCGAAACTAAATGTCAAACTTTTAACCATTTTTGCTAAAGAACTAAGGTTAAAAATCAACATTTTAACCAATGTTCGTAAGTTGTCGAGGCTAAAAGTCAATTAGTAACCACAACGGTTAAGGAACTATGGCTAAAAATCAACTTTTAATCATGGTTGCTAAGGAATCGAGGCTAAATGCACTACGCCAAAACAGTGAAAAAAGGACGGTTGAAAACCGTCTCAAAAGCCCAAAAAGGACGGTCCTGGACCGTCGCAACGGCCGTCAAATTTTGACGAGTCATATTTTTTAAAGGACGGCTATAAACTGTCTCTCAATAAGGACGGTCATAGACCGTCTCTAAAAAAGGACGGCCATAAACCATCTCTAATGGTAGCCCAGATTTCTCCCTCCTGGACCTGAAAAGGACAGTCTGTGACCGTCCGTAAAAAAGACTGCCCATGACTGTCAATAACAAGGACGGTTATAGACCGTCTCTTACAACCCAGAAAAGGACGGTCATGGACTGTCTCTTATGTACCTGAAAAGGACGGTCATGGACCATCTCTTATGAACCTGGAAAGGACGGTCGTGAGCCGTCCTTTAAAAGGACGGTCTTCAACCGTCTCATATTTGTATATACACCTGTTTATATGATATTCTTCTTGATATACACCTGTTGCAACATCATATTCTTCCTGATATACACCTGTTATATAATATATTTCATCATATTCACATTCACATCCATCTAAACCCAAATTATGTAAATCTATCCAAACGAAAACTACATTCATCCAAACATAAACTACATCTATCCAAACACAAACAATATACACCTGTTACAATATCATGTTCTTCCTAATATACACCTGTTACAACATCGTATTCTTCCTGATATACACCTGTTATATAATATATTTCATCACATTCACATCCATCTAAACCCAAACTACATAAATCCATCCAAACATAAACTACATTCATCCAAACATAAACAATCTTATCCACATTACATTCATCCATGCATAAATACGCTCACACCAACCCTGCAAAAGATCATACAAAAACAGAGGAGAAAAAGACTTATCGGATCATCCCTTTGTTCATAGAACCTCTCTGAGGATCCTGCACAACTTGAAAAAGATCTCTTATCAGCTCCTGCCGATGCGGCTGTGCCGAGAACAACTTTAAAAGAGGCAAAAGAAAAAACACATCAAACATTCAAAGTTCAACCACTTCAAAGAATCACAAACCTTGACATAAAGTTTTAAGGCAACATTTTCGAGATACTGTTTATTGACTTTGGATGCCTGTCTCGGTTGGCAACACTGCGACACTATGCCCAACTCCGTTTCGCAAACACGTTTAATCTTTCCTGCAAAATCAGAAAATAAAATGCTTTAGTTGATTCATTCCATCTCTCTAGGATTTAGGGTCTTGTTTGTACTCACCATATGAACAACTCATGTCAGGTAAAATGATAATAAGCAATTGGAGATGTTTCTTCTTATCTCCACTTTGTAGGTTTTCAGTGGCTTGTTTGTGTACATCCATCAGAGCCATCTCAATCCTATTAGGGCAATCGGTTTTAGGTTTAGTTTTTAGGCTTAGGTTTACGTTATAGGTTTAGGTTATAAGTGCAGGTTATAGGTTTAGGTTTAGGTTTAGGTTAGGTGATAGATTAAGGTTTAGGGAATTGAGAATAGGTTAAGATTTAGGTTTAGAAAATCGGGTTCGGGTTCAGGATCAGGTTTAGGTTTAGGTTTAGGTTTAGGTTTTGAGGTTTAGGTTAGGGAGTTGAGATTAGGAGTACGTGTAGGTTTAGGTTTAGGGATTTGAGAATACATTTAGATTATTGGTTTAGGTTTAGGTTATAGGTTATAGGTTTACGTTTAGGTTAAGTTTTAGGTTTATGTTTAGGTTATAAGCTATAGGTTTAGGGAATTGAGAATAGGTTAAGGTTTAGGTTTAGAAATCGGGTTCGGGCTCGGGATCGGGTTTAGGTTTGGGTTTTCAAGTTTAGGTTTATGTTTAGGTCAAGGAGTTGAGATTAGGATTAGGTGTAGGTTTAGGTTTAGGGATTTGAGAATACATTTAGTTTTAGGTTTAGGTTTAGGTTTTAGGTTATAGGTTAAGGTTAGGTTATATGTTATAAGTTTAGGTTCTAGGTTAAGGTTTTAGGCCATAGGTTTTGGTTTAGGTTAAGGTTATAGGTTTAGGTTTAGGTTAAGGATTTGGTTAAGGTTTAGGTTAAGGTTTAGGGTTAGGTTATAAGCTATAGGTTTAGGGAATGAGAATAGGTAAAGGTTTAGGTTTAGGAAATCGGGTTCGGGTTCGGGATCGGGTTTAGGTTTGGGTTTTTAAGTTTAGGTTTAGGTTTAGGTTAGGGAGTTGAGATTAGGATTAGGTGTAGGTTTAGGTTTAGGAATTTGAGAATACATTTAGGTTTTAGGTTTAAGTTTAGGTTAAGGTTTAGGTTTAGGTTATAAGTTATAGGTTTAGGGAATTGAAAATAGGTTAAGGTTTAGGTTTAGGAAACCGGGTTTGGGTTCGAGATCGTTTCGGTTTGCATTTTCAAGTTTAGGTTTATGTTTAGGTTAGGAGTTGAGATTAGGATTAGATGTAGGTTTAGGTTTGGGGATTTGAGAATACATTTAGGTTTTAGGTTTAGGTTTAGGAATTTGAGAATACATTTATGTTTTAGGTTTAAGTTTAGGTTAAGGTTAGGTTAAGGTTTAGGTTTAGGTTTAGGAAATCGGGTTTGGGTTCGAGATCGGTTTCGGTTTGCATTTTCAAGTTTAGGTTTATGTTTAGGTTAGGGAGTTGAGATTAGGATTAGATGTAGGTTTAGGTTTGGGAATTTGAGAATACATTTAGGTTTTAGGTTTAGGTTTAGGTTTAGGTTTGGGTTTAGGTTTAGGGAATTGAGAATATGTTAAGGTTTAGGTTTAGAAATCGGTTCGGGTTCGGGATCGGGTTTGTGTTTGGGTTTTAAGTTTAAGTTTAGGTTTAGGTTAAGGAGTTGAGATTAGGATTAGGTGTAGGTTTAGGTTTAGGGATTTGAGAATACATTTAGGTTTTAGGTTTAAGTTTAGGTTAAGGTTTAGAGAATTGAGAATAGGTTAAGATTTAGGTTTAGGAAATCGGGTTCGGGTTCGGATCGGGTTTCGGTTTGCATTTTCAAGTTTAGGTTTATGTTTAGGTTAGGGAGATGAGATTAGGATTAGATGTAGGTTTAGGTTTGAGGATTTGAGAATACATTTAGGTTTTAGGTTTAAGTTTAGGTTTAGGTTTAAGTTTAGGTTTAGGTTTAGGAAATCGGGTTTGGGTTCGGGATCGGGTTTATGTTTGGGTTTTCAAGTTAGGGTTTAGGTTTAGGTTAGGGAGTTGAGATTAGGATTAGGTGTAGGTTTAGGTTTAGGGATTTGAGAATACATTTAGTTTTAGGTTTCGAGGTTATAGGTTAAGGTTTAGGTTATAGGTTATAAGTTTAGGTTATAGGTTATAGGTTAAGGTTTTAGGTCATAGGTTTTGGTTTAGGTTAAGGTTATAGGTGTAGGTTTAGGTTTAGGTTAAGGTTTTGGTTGAGGTTTAGGTTAAGGTTTAGGTTTAGGGAAATGAGAATAGGTAAAGGTTTAGGTTAAGGAAATCGAGTTCGGGTTCGGGATCGGAGTTTAGGTTTGGGTTTTCAAGTTAGGGTTTAGGTTTAGGTTAGGGAGTTGAGATTAGGATTTGGTGTAGGTGTAGGTTTAGGGATTTGAGAATAGGTTAAGGTTAAGGTTTAGGTTTAGGTTTAGGTTTAGGTTTGGGGAATTGAAAATAGGTTAAGGTTTTGGTTTAGGAAATCGGGTTCGGGTTCGGGATCGGGTTTATGTTTGGGTTTTAGTTCATAGGTTTTGGTTTAGGTTAAGGTTATAGGTTTAGGTTTGGGTTTAGGTTAAGGTTTTAGTTAAGGTTTAGGTTATAAGCTATAGGTTTAGGGAATTGAGAATAGGTAAAGGTTTAGGTTTAGGAAATCGGGTTTGGGTTCGGGATCGGGTTTATGTTTGGGTTTTTAAGTTTAGGTTTAGGTTTAGGTTAGGGAGTTGAGATTAGGACTAGGTGTAGGTTTAGGTTTGGGGATTTGAGAATACATTTTGGTTTTAGGTTTCATGTTATAGGTTAAGGTTTAGGTTAAGGTTTAGGTTAAGGTTATAAGTTTAGGTTATAGATTATAGGTTAAGGTTTTAGGTCATAGGTTTTGGTTTAGGTTGAGGTTATGGGTGTAGGTGTAGGTTTAGGTTGAGGTTAAGGTTTAGGGAAATGAGAATAGGTAAAGGTTTAGGTTTAGGAAATCGGGTTCGGGTTCTGGGATCGGGTTTAGGTTTGGGTTTTTAAGTTTAGGTTTAGGTTTAGGTTAGGGAGTTGGGATTAGGATTAGGTGTAGGTGTAGGTTTAAGGATTTGAGAATAGGTTAAGGTTAAGGTTTAGGTTTAGGTTTAGGGAATTGAGAATAGGTTAAGGTTTAGGTTTAGGAAATCGGGTTCGGGTTCGGGATCGGGTTTATGTTTGGGTTTTAGGTCATAGGTTTTGGTTTAGGTTAAGGTTATAGGTTTAGGTTTGGGTTTAGGCTAAGGTTTAGGTTATAAGCTATAGGTTTAGGGAATTGAGAATAGGTAAAGGTTTAGGTTTAGGAAATCGGGTTCGGGTTCGAGATCGGGTTTATGTTTGGGTTTTAGGTCATAGGTTTTGGTTTAGGTTAAGGTTATAGGTTTAGGTTTGGTTTTAGGTTAAGGTTTTGGTTACGGTTTAGGTTATATAGCTATAGGTTTAGGGAATTGAGAATAGGTAAAGGTTTTTAGGTTTAGAAATCGGGTTCGGGTTCGGATCGGGTTTATGTTTTAGGTCATAGGTTTTGGTTTAGGTTAAGGTTATAGGTTTAGGTTTGGGTTTAGTTTAAGGTTTTGGTTAAGGTTTAGGTTATAAGCTATAGGTTTAGGGAATTGAGAATAGGTAAAGGTTTAGGAAATCGGGTTCGGGTTCGGATCGGGTTTATGTTTGGGTTTTAGGTCATAGGTTTTGGTTTAGGTTAAGGTTATAGGTTTAGGTTTGGGTTTAGGTTAAGGTTTTGGTTAAGGTTTAGGTTATAAGCTATAGGTTTAGGGAATTGAGAATAGGTAAAGGTTTAGGTTTAGAAATCGGGTTCGGGTTCGGGATCGGGTTTATGTTTGGGTTTTAGGTCATAGGTTTTGGTTTAGGTTAAGGTTATAGGTTTAGGTTTGGATTTAGGTTAAGGTTTTGGTTAAGGTTTAGGTTATAAGCTATAGGTTTAGGGAATTGAGAATAGGTAAAGGTTTAGGTTTAGGAAATCGGGTTCGGGTTCGGGATCGGGTTTATGTTTTGGTTTTAGGTCATAGGTTTTGGTTTAGGTTAAGGTTATAGGTTTAGGTTTGGGTTTAGGTTAAGGTTTTGGTTAAGGTTTAGGTTATAAGCTATAGGTTTAGGGAATTGAGAATAGGTAAAGGTTTAGGTTTAGGAAATCGGGTTCGGGTTCGGGATCGGGTTTATGTTTGGGTTTTAGGTCATAGGTTTTGGTTTAAGTTAAGGTTATAGGTTTAGGTTTGGGTTTAGGTTAAGGTTTTGGTTAAGGTTTAGGTTATAAGCTATAGGTTTAGGGAATTGAGAATAGGTAAAGGTTTAGATTTAGGAAATCGGGTTCGGGTTCTGGATCGGGTTTATGTTTGGGTTTTAGGTGATAGGTTTTGGTTTAGGTTAAGGTTATAGGTTTAGGTTTGGATTTAGGTTAAGGTTTTGGTTAAGGTTTAGGTTATAAGCTATAGGTTTAGGGAATTGAGAATAGGTAAAGGTTTAGGTTTAGGAAATCGGGTTCGGGTTCGGGATCGGGTTTATGTTTGGGTCTTAGGTCATTGGTTTTGGTTTAGGTTAAGCTTTATAGGTTTAGGTTTAGAAATCGGGTTCGGGTTGGGATCGGGTTTATGTTTGGGTTTTAGGTCATAGGTTTTGGTTTAAGTTAAGGTTATAGGTTTAGGTTTGGGTTTAGGTTAAGGTTTTGGTTAAGGTTTAGGTTATAAGCTATAGGTTTAGGGAATTGAGAATAGGTAAAGGTTTAGGTTTAGGAAATCGGGTTCGGGTTTGGGATCGGGTTTATGTTTTGGTTTTAGGTCATAAGTTTTGGTTTAGGTTATAAGCTATAGGTTTAGGAAATTGAGAATAGGTAAAGGTTTAGGTTTAGAAATCGGGTTCGGGTTCTGGATCGGGTTTATGTTTGGGTTTTAGGTCATAGGTTTTGGTTTAGGTTAAGGTTTAGAATTCAAATTCGGGTTCTGGGTTTGATTCGAGTTTAGATTATAGGATTTGGGATTTGAGAATAGTTTTAGGGTTTTCAAGTATATGTTTAGGTTAGGTTATAGGTTAAGGTTTAAGGATTTGAAAATAGTTTTAGGTTATAAGGTTTTAGGTTTAGGTATAGGCTTAAGTTATAGGTTATATGTTTAGGTTTAGATTTAGGAATTCGGGTTCGGGTTTGGGTTTGATTCGGGTTTAGGTTATAGGTTTTGGGATTTGGGAATAGTTTTAGGTTATAAGTATAGGTTTAGGTTAGGTTATAGGTTAAGGTTTAAGGATTTGAGAATAGTTTTAGGTTTAGGTTTAGGGATTTGAGAATACGTTAAGGTTTAGGTATAGGAAATTAGGTTCGGGTTCGAGATCGGGTTTACGTTTGGGTTTTAGGTTTAGGCTAAGCGTTTAGGGATTCGGATTCGGGTTCTGGATCGGGTTTAGGTTTGGGTTTTCAAGTTTAGGTCTAGGTTTAGGTTAGGGAGTTGAGATTAGGATTAGGTGTAGGTTTAAGTTTACGGATTTGAGAATACGTTAAGGTTTAGGTATAGGATATCAGGTTCGGGTTCGAGATCAGGTTTACGTTTGGGTTTTAGGTTTAGGCTAAGGGTTTAGGGATTCAGATTTGGGTTCGGGATCGGGCTTGGGTTTAGGTTTAGGTTTAGGTTTTACGTTTAGGTTAAGGTTATAGGTTTAGGTTATAGGTTTAGGTTTAGGTTATAAGTGTAGGTTATAGGTTACGGTTTAGGGAATTGAGAATAGGTTAAGGTTTAGGTTTAGGAAATCGGGTTCGGTTCGGGTTCAGGTTTGTGTACGGATTTAGGTTTGGGTTTTCAAGTTTAGGTTTAGGTTAATAAGTATATTAGGATTAGGTGTAGGTTTAGGTTTAGGGATTCTCTAGTATTATCTACTATTGAACCTAGTATTATCTACTACATACTAGTAACATACAACCAATATTGGGGCACCATACCATAAGCTACAAGAATTTCATGTCCCCCTAAACAAGGTATCCTCCATTGATAACATATATATATATATATATTATAAGTTTTTTATTTTCATTTACATTCCCAAATACATTCATCATCCATCCAAGAAAATTGAAACAAGTATTGTCAATCTATCTTATCTTACCGACCGTCTTATGTTTCTTTTCACCTTTGTAACTCTCATATTTGTTGGTACTTGCTAGTTCACCATCAGTAGTCTCCCTAACCAAATCTTTGTGCAGTCCCTCCATTTGAAGCAAGTGGTGAATATCCTTATTTCAACTACACTCATCCTATGAATGCGTTCTTCCTTGGTCGCCCAACATTCAATCCCATAAAGCATGGTCAGGTCTTATAGCTATCCTATAAAATTTCAAATTTCATTATTACTGTTACAAGCAATAAGAAAGATTGTGTGTTGTGTTCACAAGCACATGATTGTGTGTTGTGTTCACAAGATAAGGAAATGAAAAATTAAAACAGGGGCTGACTTCTCCTATTTCTTGTTTATAGTAATTACAATAAGAAAGAGGAAATGGAAATTTGGCATTTACCTTATCTTCGTTGAAGTGCAAGTCAAGCCAATTCCCTTTTGAAGCTTTAGACAATGTGACAATGACTCGGTTGGGCTTAACAACCACCTAAAAAATAAATAGATAATGACCAGACAATAAATAGTTTTCAATGCACCTAAAAAAGAAATAGATAATGACCAGACAATGTTCTATAAAGTACGAACCACAATGCCAGAAACCCACTTACCTGTACTCAAGGATTTTGGAAATCATCCATAGCTGAGGCTAATGCATGCAACACCCATTGATGATACTGAACTTGAAGGTTTGGCCCCAAATCTGTAGACAATTGCCCATTTGCATTAATAGCAACCTAGCGCACATGAGGGTGGGGATCTTGGAACGAGTTCAAAACCATACTAAACTATCAACTATCAAGTATTTGCTACAACCAGATCCAATGGTATAAAAAAAACCCACGGATGTAGTATATGATGTATAGCAACAAAGTGTATGGTGCCATTTATTCCTAAAAATACACTTTTATTATCCAATCTTGTGTCGCCACAATATGTAATTTTTTATTCAGTTAAAGAATTGTTCAGCGTAGTGTCATCATGAAGAAAAATGTAAAGCAAGCAAGGTGGAGTTCCTAATGTTCTGAGAACTAAATTTCGAGGTTACAACTTCTTACTTTGAAATTAAGCTTGAACAGGAAAGCACCAAAAAGACAATAGATTATTAAGGGAATAGAATGAACAGCTTTTATCACATATGAATGCAAAGTTATCAATGCATCTGTGAATAAGCATAGCATCTGTGAATAAGCTTTTATCACATATGAATGCATGTTGGAGTTTGTATATGTATGGAATAACACACTAGATGCCTCATGAATACCAGAGCCATGCATGATGACAAAGAAGCTACACATTCATTGATGAGTAACCATACCTCTGATTTTTTCAACTACACCAGGTTGGCTTTTAAGATTGTTGGCCTCCTCTTTAGCACCTTTCTTAAATGGATTTCATTTTGAAGCAACCGATTGACTTCACAAATTTCCTCAACAATGAGAATCGGGCCCTGTGCACCATGAAGAAAATAGAGACAGACAAAGGAAAGTGAATTATTCTACGAGTGATCATGCAATTGGATTTTTCTGTTTTAAATCTTCTAACCAAAATCCACTTGAAACAGTTCTTTTCGAAAGGGCCATCATACTTCCAATTACATCTATAAAATACGGCATTCAACCTAGCTGGTTTATGCAAAAAAAATCAATTCGAGTCATTTCCTTATTTTATCCATATTAGAAGGATAGCACACAAACCAAATACTTATGAACAAGATACGCTAAGCCGGTCCATAAATGCTTTAAATATCTTCTCCAACACTAACAACACTTTTGACACAAGATAGCTCATAAGAAATGAGAATACACACAAAGAATATAACAGTGGGGAGCGTACCTCACATATCAATGGAACCATAACATGTACATGTAAAAAGATGACAACATCGCCCCTCGTCATGTACATGTAAAAAGTTTTCAAAGACAACAAGATGTAGTCATACGATACACTCATACTCAAGATAAAGATTCAAAGATCAAGCAGCAGAATGTTCTACTTTTCCATATGCAAATAAAATAGAACTGATATATTTCTACTTCTATATCTTACATGGAGCCACAATCTAGTGTCTGGTACAAGCAGGCAATAGAATGCAAGATGCATGATGTGGACTGCAAGGCCAATTTGAGTGTCATTACCACAAGGTAGCTCTATATAAATTGAACGAATCTGAATGAGGAATGAACACTTATGAAGGTTTCTAGTTTCATGACTTTGTAGTCACACAAGCTACAAGGATAACTCTGCCCATATGTGACCTTGGTGCAGTACTGAAACTCACTTGCCTAACACACAACTTTCATGAATCTGATCATCCAAGTTATTCCCAACTGTATGAAATTCTATACTGAGCAATACAAAACTAAAATGGTTGTGACACAACATACCTGAAATATAACATTTTCCATTAGCTTGGTTGTATAACTAAAATGGTTATTCCATACCTAAAATGATTGTATATTTTGGTCCATTTGAGGATGAGACTACCTGATTTTTGAGGTAGAGATCTAAGCATTATTACCAACCAAATGGAAACATTGACTCTTGCGAAGGGTTTAGCTGACACCATAAGAGAGAAGTGCAAACTTGAAAAGTTGATCCGTGGCTTCATAAGTTGATAAATCAGACTACATCTTCCTTTCTTTTTGATAGGTAGGAGAGAAGATTACACCTTCATAAACTTGAGGCCATCAACCGTGGAGATAAGAATCCGATTTTCATCAGTCGTATCTCATGATTTTCTAGACTTTTAGCCACCTCAGCTGCCATGTGGCTTCATTTGATTCAGATCAATGCCATGTGGTCAAGAAATTGAATTCCTATCACTCATGTATGACTGATTTGGACTGTTGTTGGTACTAAATGGACCACGGTAGTGCACTTTGTTTACATTTGTGATATTTTGTTAAACCAATCTAATATTGATTTCAAAAGTTCAATGCGATCGTGAGAGATATTATCTGTAATTTTGGTTAGGGTGTTTACTGATCCTTATACTTGTGGCTCATCTAAGCTTTGAACTTTGTTATTTTTTGTCGAAGTATATATTTCAATGGACTTATTACAATCATTTTACCAAATATTACCTATGTATACTAATTTAAAATATTAAAGTTGATTTAGTAATTAAATATAAGTTTTTATAAAATATACGACAAAATGTTAATGCATTTTTATTTTTGAACTCTCTGCATTCCAATAGCTGCCAAACGCAATTGAGGATTTAAAATTACCTTAATTTATGATGTTGAATCCAATGCATTTCAAATACAAGCTCCCAAATGAGATTAAGGACGTGTTTGGATTCCTTCAATTGGATGTAATGGGGTGGATAAAATAATGATATACTACAAAATTTTAATGCATTTCTATTTTTGAACTCCATTGCTTTCATATAGCTGCCAAATGCAATTGAGGATTTAAAATTATCTTAATTTATGATGTTGAATTCAATGCATTCCAAATACAAGCTCCCAACTGAGATTGAAGGCGTGTTTGGATTCCTTGAATGGGATGTAATGGGATGGATAAAGTAATGATTGGATCACAAACCCTACTATAGAGATTTTATACACAACTGTTGATGTAATTACTACGAATCATAAATAAAAAATCAAATGTTTTCAATCATCTAAAGAAGTGACAATCAAAAAGTTTGATGAGGTGATGAAATTCAACACTTCAACTAATGTATGATAGTTTGAACAACAGAGTATAGAAAATAGCAATTGGCCCATCTCATGTTCTTACACAGGTATGGAAGGTTGGAGTTTGGCAAAGAAGTACGTTACACAATCCATCCTGCATATAGTCAATCTGTAGGTCACAAACACCTTCGGGGTCGTTTGGCACCTTGGATTGGAGGATTGGAGGGGATTAGAGGGGTTTCAAATCCCCTTGGTTGTTTGGCAAAGATAAAGCAACCGGGATTGCCAATCTAGGGGTTTCTAATCCCCTCTTTGAGGGGTTTGTAATCCACGATGAGAGCTTGATTGCACCTAAAATCATTTCAATAGTTGCGGTGTATAAATGTACGCCATCAGTACACTATCATTCTACCGGGCACATGGCCCACTAACGATGATCAAGACCGTCCAAACATTGTTCATGTAGATCAAGATCATCCAAATATTATCCAAAGACCGTCCAAACATTGTCCATATTAATCAACGATTAAAAATCGTTGGTTTGTCACTCGACATGATCTTGTGCTTGCGTGGTCCATCTGAGACTTGAATTTCATCATTTTTAGGCAAAATATATATTTTAGCGGGCTTATCAAAATCATGGTGTCAAAAATAATATATCTCACTAATTGAGGACATTAAAATTGATTTAGTAATTAAATTCAAACCCCTATAAATATGCCATGTATAGGTATTTTTGAATTAAAGTTGATTCACACTCCAGGGTGCCAAACACACCGAGAGGATTGCCAATCCAGGGGGTTTCCAATCCTGGGGGTTGCGAATCTAGGGGGTTCCAGATCCACACTCCCAAACAGGCCCTCAGATTCTCATCATCAGCTGTGTATATGCATTTCGAGGATAACCCACCATGGCAGCATTGGGATCGAAAGTGACAGGGATAGTGCATGACGGGTAGAAGATGTAATATACTATCCAACTGTTTGTAAAATTTCCCATATGAAAGACCATTCCAACTGACAATCAGAATGTGTGTTATACCATTCCCTATGCTGGAGTGGAGAATGGAAATAGAATCAGAACTCACTGTTGCTTGTAGATTGTGTCTTCTTTCGGTGGCCGTGAAGACGCTGCTTGTTTCTTCTCTATGGCACCTGAGATTAAAGAGATCTCAAGATGGTGCGATGGCTTCCAGCCCGTCATCCATAGAGGCTTTCTCCAGTGAGTTCAACGACGGAAGAGGAGGGAAATGAAAATGAGAAGACGGAGGGAAATGGAAATGAGAAGACGGAATTGGAATTAAATCCTCTTCCGAAATGAGTTGTTGGTTTCAAATCCGCAGGTTGTGAGTTTTCCATAATTTAGCACATCAACTAGATTAATAACCCTACATTTAAGGGACCATTTAGTGGATGATTTAGATAGTTTTATATAGTAAAAAGTTTAAGTATTAATCATTAATAACTAGACCCACTATTTAGACAGTCTGGATAACTCTATATCATTGCCACTATTATTAAGAATGAGTCACCACTATTTTACATTAAACACAAAACTCACACACTGCTTTCTTTCTATAACCAAATAACGTCACTACGCTTTAGATCCGGTATGGCTCAGGGCCTCACCATGATGCGTGTCAAACATCTACTCCATCGCTAGATTCAACATTTCATTGTGGGCCTAGGAATTAAAAATAAAATTAATATGTGACTTGTGTGGGCCACACCACATACAAAAGTTGAGAAGGTTTACCCTCCATTAAAACATTCATAATTATTTTTTGGGCCCATAAAGATGTGGTTCAAAAATCCAGCCCATCCATTATATGTTGCCACTTGGATGAGGGGTCATACCGAGTTTCAAATGCATCCAAATTTCAAGTGGGGCCTACTAAGTACTTTTATATGTTTTAGGCATGTCTTCATATGATTTTAAATGGTATGGCCCACTTGAGTTCAGTATACTGCTGATTTTTGGGATATCCCATAATTTAAAGGGGACCCATCAAATGCATGGTGTTGATTTTTGACACACATCATGGTGTGGCCCACACAACTCGACCTAATGGGGGGATCCCATGAGCTTGACGTAAAGAACCTTTTATATATATATATATATATATATATATATATATATATATATATATATATATATATATATATATCCACACCGTCCATCCATTTTGATATCATTTTAAGTCATGAGATCCAATCTATGAGATAGATAAAAATCTGTAGTGCACCCCGGCACAGAAAACAACGGGGAGGGTGATTCCCACCGTTGAAACTATCCTAAGGCCCATTGTAATGTTTATTTGAAATCCAATTGCTTCAAAAGTTTTTTTTTTTTAAATGGTTGCCCTAAAATGATTGTTTATGCTAGGGTCCATCATCTATGTCGAGGTCCATTGGAGCTTTGGATTAACTCGTTCTTTGGACATTAACCTTAAATGATCTCTCCAAATAGATGGACGGCATGGATTAAACACATACACCATGGTGGGGCCCACAGAGCACTAATCACCAGCCATTGGATAGTATCAGGGGGAGTAGCCGTTTTGTTCCCCTTATTTGTGGTGTGGTTCATTTACTTAATCTTTGGATATGAATCAATTTTTGGATAATTCTTTAAAATGATCTCAAAAAATGGATGACCAGTGTGGATTAATCCCGAATTTTCGGTAAATTCAAAACTCAAGTGGACCATGCCACACGAAACAGTGTGGAATAATGATTTCCACCATTGATACCTTCCTTGGGCCCATAGTACTATTTATTTGACATCCAACATGTTCATAATATCAAAAAGATATGAATGAAGAGAAAACACAAAAAAAATATGAATTATTGTGGGCCAACTTTGTGGTCCATTTAATCTCTTTACTTGCCTCATGTTTAGAAAGTACAGGAGATCATGGTGAGAGAAGAATACTAGAAAATATTAATAAAAGAAATCGTATAAAAAATGTTCAAGGCTATTTTCATCTCAAAATTTTGAAAAAAAAAAAGTCATAAAAAATGTTCAAGGTCATTTTTGTCTCAAAAATTTGGAAAAAAAATCGTATAAAAATGTTCAAGGCCATTTTCGTCTCAAATTTTGAAAAAAAAATCACATAAAAATGTTCAAGGCCATTTTCGTCTCAAAATTTTGAAAAAAGAAATCATATAAAAATGTTCAAGGCCATTTTCGTCTCAAAATTTTGAAAAAAGAAGTCATAAAAATGTTCAAGGTCATTTTTGTCTCAAAAATTTGGAAAAAAAAAAAAAATCGTATAAAAATGTTCAAGGCCATTTTCGTCTCAAAATTTTGAAAAAAATCATATAAAAAATGTTCAAGGCCATTTTCGTCTCAAAATTTTGAAAAAAAAAAATCATATAAAAAATGTTCAAGGCCATTTTCGTCTCAAAATTTTGAAAAAAATAAATCGTATAAAAAAAATGTTCAAAGCCATTTTCATCTTAAAATTTTGAAAAGGTGTTCCACTTGTACGGAAGAAAAAAACCGAATACTTAGACCCTTTACTTGGCAGCAGACAAATGAACACAAAAAAAAGACAAAATCTAGTAATGGATTCTGTTAAGGAAGGAAAATGCTCAATTAATAAACATCTAAGATAGTATAATCATAGAAATTTTAGTTAAAGGTCAATCAATGGTCGATTCCACCAGATTAATAGCAGACATTCAATCCCCACTTTGTAGTCCACTTAAGCCTTCAACCCGCCCCATTTTTTAGTTAATATCTTAAAATGATCCGAGAAAAGCGTTGAACGATATGGAGAAATTCAATCCATGACTTGGGTGGGCCAAGAGCTTAAAAATAAAGTCAATCTATGACTTGGGTGGGTCACACCACACAATATAGTGGAGAGGGGTTTCCTTAAAAAATTCATAATTATATATTGGGCCTGCCTAAATGTGATTCACATATCCAACCCACTCATTATGTGTCTCACTTGGATGAGGGGTGAGACCAATTTTCAGCCACATCCAAAACTCATATGGGCCCCACCAAGTGCTTTTATATTTTTTAGGATGTCTTCACATAGTTTTAGATAGTATGTCCCACTTGAGTTTCCTATATAGGTGATTTTTGAGATATCTCATAACCTAAAGGGGACACATCAAATCCACGGTGTTGATGTTCGACACACATCATGATGGGGCCCACAAAACTTACTAACATCAATTCTTAGGTTCTCACGAGGTCACTAAGTTGGGTCACAATTTTGAACAGAATATTTAGCCCATTTTACATGTATGGTCCATTTACTCTATTTTACTGATCAATACCCTCCATTTGAGTAGTTACTCGCCTCAATCAGTTTACATATGAAAAAGATATTAGGCATACAAGATTGATCACACAATTTTAGTGAAATTTAATTTAAACATCTGAAGTTATTTATTCGTCAATCTGAACTAATTAGATTGTCCAAAAATGATTAAAGGTTTAACTAGTGGATGTGCCTAATAATTTAGTAATTTTATTTTTCACAGATAAATTTCATTTTCCATTTAAAAATAACATTTTTTTTTTCAAAATGTATATGTTTTTACTCTTTTAACAAAAATCATTTTTATTATAAAATATTTCAAAAAAAATTTATAATACCAATTCTAAATTTTTATTTTCAAAATCTCAAAAAATTTCTTATATTTTAATTTTTTTTCTCAAAAATTTTAAAATGTCGATTTTTTTTTTTTCTTCAAAGGCATAATTTTGTTCTCAAAATTTTTCTCAAACTTTCTTAAAAATTTTACCTTCGATTTCAAAATTTGAGGGCAGGTGATCCAATTTGGGAGAAATTGGTGAATTGGATTTAAACATTTGAAGTTATTTACTCTTCAATTTGAACTGATTAATTTGTCCAAAAAGAGTTGATTAAAGGTTCAATTAGTGGATGTCCCTAATAATTTAGTAATTTTATTTTTTATAGATAAATTTCAATTTCCATTTAAAAATAACAATTTTTTTTCAAAATGTATATTTTTTTACTCTTTTAACAAAATATTGTTTTATTATAAAATATTTCAAAAAAATAAAATACAAATTTTGAATTTTTATTTTCAAAATCTCAAAAATTTCTCATATTTTATTTTTTTCTCAAAAATTTCAAAATTTGATTTTTTCTTCAAAAACATCATTTTGTTCTCAAAATTTTTCTCAAACAGTTAAAATTTCTAAACTTTTCAATATTATTTTTCATATGATATTTTAAATCATTTAAATATTACCTTTTAATTATATATATAAAAAAAACTTTTCAAGGTAGCGGGAAGATTTTCTAAGAGAAAAATACAACACTTATATTTTCTCAAACTTTCTTTTTAATTTTTTATATTTTCTTTTTTAAAATATCATTTTAGGTTCAATTTTGTTTAATTTTTTATATTTTCTTTTTCAAAATATCATTTTTTTATCGAAATCTTTTCTTTTTTTTTTCAAAATGATCAACATTATTCAAAGTTATTAAATTTTTTTTTGCAAAATTTAGATTATTATAAAATCACAGTTTTTTTTTTCAAAATTTAAAATTTTCTTAAACATTGTTAATTATTTTTTTTTTTCAAAATTCATAATTTTTTGGTTGGAAAGTGTTGACCATTAGAGACGGTTTAGGACCGTCTCTAATGTAGACGGCTCAAATGACCGCTAGAAGACGGTCAAAGACAGTCTCTAATTAAGACGGTGTTTGACAGTCTCAAATTAAGACGGCCGATAACCGTCTCTAATTGAGACGGTCCTTGACAGTCTCAAATTACCAGTAAAAGACGGCCAATGACCGTCTCTAATTGAGACGGTCCTTGACAGTCTCATATTACCAGTAAGAGACGGCCAATGACCGTCTCTAATATAGACGGTCTTTGACCGTCTCAAAAGGCCGCATATAAGACGGTCAGAGACGGTCTCTTTTCCAAACGGTCGATGGCCGTCTTTTTTCTGCAGTTAACGACGGTTTTTGACCGTCTTAAATGATTTATGGACGTTAAATTTTTTAAGACAATATTAAGGACAGTCAAGAGCCGTCTAAAAGTTTAGAGACGGTTTACGGCCGTCTCTAAAGCGTCTTTAAACCAAGCAATTTTAGAGACGGTCCAGAACCGTCTCTAAATCCGTCATTTTTTTCCATTTTTCACGTAGTGATGTCTGCTTTTAACCACAGTCACTAAGAAACTTAGGCTTGACATCAACTTTTGGTCACTATTGTTAAGGAACCGAGGTTAAAAGTAAGCTTTTGGCCTCAGTTTTTAAGGAACCAAGGGTAAAATTTATCTTTTAGCCACGGTTCCTTAGCAACAATGGCTAAAAGTTAGATATTTAGTGATAGTTGCTAAGTAATTGAAGCTAAAGTCTTCTTTTTTAGCATTAGTTGGTAAGGAATTGAGGGTAAGAGTTTACAATTAGCCATAATTTTGAAGGAACTGAGGATAAAAGTCAGCCTTTTAGCAACGGTTGCTATGAAACCGAAGCTAAAATTCAGCTTTCGGCCATTATTACTAAAAAATTGAGGCTAAAAGAAAACTTCCTAACCACTATTCAAAAGCACCGAGACTAAAAGTCTGCTGATAACTATAGTTATAGTTGCTAAGGAGCAGAGGCCAAAAGTTAGATTTTAACCATGGTCACTAAGGAATTGAGGCTAAATGTTGGCCTTTTAGTCAAGGTTGCTAAGTAACCGAGGCTAAAGTATGCTTTTTAACATTGATTGCTAAGGAACCGAAGGTAAAAGTTTGTCTGCCGTAATTTTAAGGAATCAATGATAAAAGTCAACATTTTAACCTTGGTTGTTATGAAACCGAGGCTAAAAGTCAGCTTTTAACCACTGTTGTTAAGGAACAAAGACTAAAAGTAAGCTTTTTAATTGAAAGTAAAAAAATTAGCTTGTAGTCACAATTACCAAGGAACTAAGGCTAGAAGTTAGCTGTTAGCCATGGCTGCTAAGGAACTGAGGCCAAAATTTAGTTTTTATTATTTTAAATTCGTAAACTTAAATCTTTGTTCAATCAAAACCATTAACACAGTGAAGGTTGATTTAGGCCCTGTTTGTATTGCCTGATTTTGGTTCATGCATATGTAAGCAACGTTCACCAAGTGATTGAACTTTGATAGATCAAGTACCATAATTTGTTGTCATTTGAGAATCCTTCAATTTTCAAGTCAAAAGTCGATTGTGAGTTCTAGGATTAAAATCCAATTTCATAGTATGAGATTTTATTAGCTAGTTCTTGAAGATTGCCAATTAAGCATCCTCATTTTGAAATTTAAAAAATAAATAAATAAATAAATAGTACATTTAAGTGGGTACTTAGTTATTTCACAATAAATTTCCAAGTGTTACTACACCAAAATTGATTATTTGAAATATGGTAGTTTGGCTTTATGAGTTAATTTAAACCATTCCAATTATCAGTTTGATTCAAAACTTGTATGTTCCAAAAACATTTTTATGGTCAATCACCATTATTTCTTATGGTGTGGTCCATCTGAGATTTGTATCTATTTCATTTTTGGTCTCATGCCCTAAAATGATCAGCGCAAACGGATAGATAGCATAGATATGCTACACATACATCAAGGTGAGCCCCACGGAGCTTCCACCAATGGGAACTTTCACTTCTAATTTAACTGATTCTCTCCTTATATGGGACACATTTAAGTGGGGGTACTACCCCAACATGACTTAGCTAGAGACAGACAGTCCTATCAAGGCTCCGTGGGGCTCATTGTGATGTATATGTTTTATTGACAGTGTCCATCCATTTTAAGAGATCATTTTGGGGCATGAGTCAAAAAAGGCTCAAATGGACTACACCACAGGAAGTAGTGTAGATTGAAATCTTATTTGGTGCTAATGAAGTTTTAAATCAAGATAGTATTTATGTTTTCCCTTCATCCAGGTTTATTTGACCTTATGAATAGGTTGGGTAGCTAGCAATTAAACATCATGGTGGGCCCTAGGAAGTTTCCAAGAGTAGGAGCTCGTTCCCTAATTTTCCTTCTCATGTGGTCCACTTGAGCCATCAAGTAGCCTCCTTTTTGGGCTCATGTGCTAGAATGATGTGTTAAAATAGATAGACAGTGTAGATAAAACATATACATCATAGTGAGGCCCACGTTGCTCCTTATAGGGCGCACTGTGATGTTTGCGAGAAATTCACCCGATCCATCTATTTTGTCAGATTGGACAAAAAATTAGGCTAATCCAAAAACTCAAATTGGGCCACGGATAAGAAACACTGGTAGGAAATGCCTACTGTTGAAACCTCCTCGGGATCTACCAAGATGTTTATATGCCATCCTACAGTTCATAAGGTCACTCCTACTGGGATGAACTAAAAACAAAAATAAATAAATAAATAAATAAAAATTATCCTAACCAAAACGTCTATGGCCTTGAGAATGTTTCAACTGTCTAGTAGCCCACTTGAATTTTAGGTCTACCTCATTTTTGGTCCCACGTCCTAGAATGAACTAAGAAAATGGACTGACAGAGTGGATTTCTCACAAACATCACGATGGTCCTACCTAGCTCCTCCTGGTAAGATCTTCCTGCTAAATTTTGACAATAAATCCTTGTCTGTCCTGGAAAGGTTGGACTCGTCTTGGCTGCGACCCTGGAACAAGCAATGTGGGTGCGACCCTGGCCATAGGGCCCACCTAGATGTATTCATTATATATCCATGTTGTCCATTGGTTTTCCAGCTTATTTTAGGGCATGGTCCCACAAATTAGGTAAACAAAATTCAAGTGGACCACAACACAAGAAACAGTGGTTTGACTGTTAAAAACATTTTTGTGGGTCATAAAAGTTTTGGATCAACCTGATATTTGTTTTTTTTTTTTTAACTTTCATCGAAGTCTATGTGACTTTATTAGCAGGTTGTATGGTCAATAAACATTATGGTAGACCTTAGGAAGTTTTTAAAGGTAAGCGTTCAATGACCACTATTTCTTGTAGTGTGGTCTACCTAAAATTTTTATATGCTTCATTTTTTGGACCATGCCATACAAAATGCTGGAAAAATTGATGCACAGCATGGATATAAATATCATACATTGACGTGGGCCCTATAGTTGGGGTCGCAGCCAAGTCAAGCTAAGTTGGGTTAGTATGGATACGGATTTCCTTCAAAAGCCTTTGCAGGAAATTCTTGCACCAAGCGAGACTTACCATGATGTTTGTGAGAAATCTACTGGCCCCTCCTTTTTCTCATATCATTTTATAACAAGAGACCAAAAATAAGGTGGATCCAATACCCAAGGAGGACATATAAGAGTAAGGATTGGAGAAAGAAATCCCCACCGTTGAAACCTTCTTGGCTCCACCTTGATGTTTATATGTCATCCAATTACTAAGGTCATTCCCACTGGAATGAACTGAAACACAAAAAATTCCCGATACAAAATTTTTGTGGCCATACGAATGTTCTAATGGTGGTCATTCAATCCTCATTGTTTCCTCTGATGTGGCGCTATTGAGTTTTGGATTCAACTCATTTTTTTGTTACATGTCCTAAAATGAGGTCGCAAAATGTCTAGACGGGGTTGATTTCTCACAAACATTATGGTTGGCCCCACCTAGCTTCCCCATGCAAGATCTTCCTAGGAAAGGCTCTTAGTAGGAAATCCGAGTCCGATTAGTACATAATCCTCATCCAATTTTGGCAACTGACACTGCTACAAGCCAATGGATACTGGTCAGTGCTCTATGGGCCCCACATGATGTATGTGTTTCATCCACGTCGTCCATCCATTTTGCCGATCATTGTACGACTTGAGCCTAAAAACATAGTAAATACCTCAAGTTTATCACATCACAAGAAACTAGGTCCGTAAATAGTCGAGTTTGGGTGTGTTTAGCTAAAACCAGATTCACCCATTTACTAAATGGTTCTAGATTCAAATTTTAGACCCATGCCCTTTTACTAAATAGGCAAGTTTAAATCAGGTCACTACACTAAAATCGTTAATCTGGAGCGGTTGGGATTTTGGTTCAGAAACGGCTTAAGCCGTTTCTGATTTGAAACGATAATGCTCCATACTCAAAATCATTGTTGTTTTAACGGTGTATATTGTTATTTCTACCGTTTTGTTGGTGTCTCCCAATTGAGTGTTGGATCTTCTTATTTGTTAGTATTATGTTTTATTATTTTATTTTGAAACAGATGGATGGAATGGATTCAATTAGAACCCTCTAAGTGGACCCCACATGGCCTAAGAGTCACGTTACTGTAAATCTGCTGTAGACTACCGAATTATTTTCACCAATTTCATACGCCAAAATGCCCTGGACCCTCATTTCAATCGTTTCCCTCTCCCTCTCCCTCTCCCGATCTCAACCATCTCTCGATCTCCCCCTCACTCTCCCTCCTCTCTCGAAATCCGCCAAACACTCATCTCTCTCTCTTCCAAAAGGCAACACAGGTACCCTCTTTATCTCTCTATGTAAGATATAAGGCTCTAAATCAGTCATTTCTCATTTCTCAAAGCTTTCTAGACATAGGGTTTCGATTTTCTTCCTTTCAATTTTTTTTTTCTATATTGTATTATATTCGTATATATTAGATCGGAAGGTTTTCTGCATCTGTTTTTATATTTTGTTGATTTTGAATAGAATTTGTATTCGAAGCTCAAAAAATGCATTTTCGAGCTTCGATTTACAATGATTTTCGATCTCGTTATTGTAGTACTTCAACCTGTCAGATTTTATAAATTTGTTTTGGTAATTTTTTGAGTTTTGGATGGAAATTACATCCAGAGCTCTGGAAATGTGATTTCGAGTTATGATTTTGAGCGTTTTATGTTGATTTTAGGGAGAGTTTAGTTGAGGTTTAGATCCAGTGTTTGATCCTGTGATTGATATGTAGGATGAAATTGGAAGTGTTTCTTGTTCATTTTTATTTTATCAAAGAAGGCCATGGAAAGTTGTGGAAATGTCATTTTCTAGGAAATAGAAAAACAGGCAATAGTGGAAATGGCTCCTCTCCATAGGTTTGATCTCTTCCTCTTTATATCTCTATTTTGCTCTTTCAGATTTCATGCATACTAATTGTTTGATGAAATGGCTCAACAAGGAAGGGATTGGACCTTCCCAACTAGCTGTGTTTATTTCTGAATCTTATCATCCTGAGAGGGATTGGACCTCTTGAAAAGGGATTGGTTCTAAGTAACGATCAAGAGGCATCTAATGTTCAATGTGCAAATGATGAGGAATTGGCAAAATCTTTCACTGGGGTTCTTTACACATTCCTGCATCCTCCATCAACAATCTCATATGATTTTTATGATGCATGTGGTTGCAATGTGACTTGATCTGATTTTTGTGTGGCTCCCTGTGGACAGTTCTAACAAAATTGTGTGCCTAGATCTTTGGTTTAATTAGCATCATTACAGTTCTGCGGGCCCCACCATGGTGTATGTTTTATATCCACACCATCTATCCATTTTGTGAGAAGCCTAGCCAAAAATGAGGCATATCCAAACCTCAAGTGGGCCACACCAATGAAAGCAATTGGGACAATGACAGCCACTGCTTTCTATAGTGTGGTCCACTCGACCCAATTCTTGGATATAACACATACATAAAAAAGTTGGCCTTTGGTTGAATATGGACTTTGCAGTGTTTTCTTTCCAAACTGTCTATTTGCTGGACATGAATTGAAGGGTTAGGATTTTCTAGTCTTGGGCATTTTTTGGTTCATGAGCCATGCACAGTGAGGCATATCACTTCTGTTTTGAACGATTTCTTTGGTTCTCTTGTTGCTCAATGAACTTAGATTGAGATTTCATTGGATCATTTGTTCAATTAATCAATTTTATTTCATAGCTCAATTCACCATGTATGATGACTTTTATGTTTTATCCTTGCATATCTTCCAAATAAAGCCACTAAGAACCTCCATCATATTTGTGCTTATGCAGCCTCCTCCACCAGTTAATGATACTAATCTCTACAATGTATTCAGGCCTAGGGAGAAAGCCCATCAGCTCCACACAAGAAGGGTAGGTATTAGAATTTTATTTCATGTGTTGGAAATTTGTATATCCGATTGAAGTTTCAAGCATATTAGATGATCCCAGCTAATAACGAAATTTCTATATTTCTTTATGCCAGCACGAACAGAACAAATTAATTTATTGTCTTTATCAACCTCTAACTGTTCATGGTTTTTAGATACAAAGGCGGGAGAACAATGTTCAGTTCTTTGAAAAGCTTCACCAGGTAAAACCTGATTCCCTCATAGGAAAGTAGTGGTTAAATTTCACACACAAATTTGTAAGAGCTGATATCTTGTTCCCTAGGATCTGGTTTAGCTTTCTGATCTTTTAACAATTTTACATCACACATTTGTAACACATACAAATTTGTAAGAGTTAATATCTTGTCCCCTAGGATCTGGTTCAGTTTTCTGATCTTATCTTTTAACAATTTTACATGACATCCACACGCGCACATGCAAATAGATACATACACCCATGCGTGTACTGTTCATTTATTTTTCGTTCTATAAGTTATTTATTTGTTGAATTCACTCTGTTCAGGTCAGGCGCAACTTGGACCAAGTAAAAACAGTATTAGAGGCTTTAATTAAGGTATTTTGGTTACCAATTTAAAATTCTTTCGGCTTCTGCCGCTTCTAATAAAATTTTGTCATCCTTCCAAAAAAAAAAAAAATCCGATTTAGATGTACCTCATGAAGGATCTTATTACACTAGGAAATCCATATTCTGTATTTGATTACATAATTCTTGCAGAGAGAAGAGAAAAGGAGAGAGGTCATGGACAGCGAAGTTAGCCTTCAGAGGATCCAAATAAAGTATAAAGTATGTGTCTGACATCATTTTCTCCTTTGCTTTGGCTGCGTTAATTTGTTGGCAATTCAGAAAAGGTGGCTATTCTGCAAGTAACTACCTATAAAGTTCTAGTTAGTTATCTGGGTTACTTCCTATTAGAAAAAATTATTTTCTGACATCTGTGTAATTAAAGGCGAGCCAGGCTTCCTTTTGCGCTCCCCTAACTCCCTTTAATAAAATTTTCAATCTTCTAAAAAAAAAAAAAAAAAAAAGGGCAAGTCAGGCTCACAGCCAAGGGTGCTTAGCTTATGTGAGTCTCGCCAATGCATCAGGTTTACATAGGAGCAAATGAGAAGAATATGTGAAGGGACACCTTAAATGAAGGGGTTTTTTATATTCACCCTCGAAAACCTAGCTTCCCCATATTAACCCTCTGAACCTAATTTAGATCACAAAAGTTTGGGTTCATGGGATATAATTTTCCTATATATTTTCTTCCACTAGTACTTTTAGGATCACTAATTCAAATTTCTTGATGGCTAATTGAGCTTCTGTTGGTGACGTGGAAGAGATTGAGAATGATTTTCTTGGTAGCCTACACTTTCAAAGGGAATTTTCAATATCTCTAATTTTAGTAGTTTAAGTGAGTACCTTGATTTAATCTTTTTAATGGTTTAGCTTGAGTGATCAATTGACTATGTTTCATGTGGTTATAACTTCACAATTAAACTACTTGTATGACTCACTTCACACATGAAAGCAGGCAAATAGATGGGATAAGTCTCATGTTTGATTTCGTGTTTGTAGTGTAAGATTGTAACCAATTTAGGAGAATTTGGAGAAATTTTGAAATTTCCCTAAGTTAGGCTACCTACCCTCAAATTTTGAAATTATAGTGTACTTATTTATGGTCACATCACATTTGGTACGATGTTCCAAGATTTTCCCAATAAAATGTGATTTTATGGTTTTATTAATGTAGTCTTAGTTCAAATCCCCTTGATAAAGTTCACTGTTCAGTCAGAATTACTTTGCTCTCTGCATTTTGGTGACATCCAAACAGTGATTTTTTTTATTTTTTTTTTGAAAGATGGGAAACAAATTTCATAGTACCAGTTCTAACATCTTGGTAAATTCTAGATTCACAATTGTATACGATATTTGCCTCTATAGCATGTGTAACTCTTAACTGCAGTAGTGTAATTTATGTCAGTAAGGAACTCTTCAAGGAGGCAGTACGTCTAGATTTGTTTGCAGCCAATCCATGCTTTGAAACCCATATCAACTGAGAATAGTAATTTCACATCCCAAGCTTAAATTTGGATTGTGTTAGTAATATTTCTATAATTTTACTAGTTCTCATTTTGTTATATATGACCCAACCAAATCTAATTGAAAATTCCTTGCCATCCAATCTTTTCTCTATGTTCCTTACAAGGCTAATTGGTTGACCTACCTGGACCACTCAGTATGTGGGCCCTAGAGGATGGTGACACACACTGGATCCTGAGTCACAACAGGGGCAAAACTCAGTTGGTGATTATTATGAAACTTTAATTGGGTTTCATGTTTTCCTGGTGACATGCATAGTGGCGATATGCCACGGTTTAAACCAGATTTCATCCCAAATTAAGTCTAGAAAATTAATCCTAGAATCAGTCATAGTTCAAATTTCATTAACAATTAAGTTCAGTCCAAACAGTTCCTAACAATGTCCCTAACCCAATCAACAATATACAACCCTTTCTTAACATCACTATTTTCCCACCTTTTTGTGATTCCCTGCAAACCCTGGGTGATACCAATTGTTTATACTCCAATTCCAGTACCTGATGCTCCATGGGAAGACGTCAAAATAGATTTCATTTTGGGATTTCATTTACTGAGTAATGCTTTTCTATCAGCCTAGTATTAAGCAAATCTAGTTGATTTGGTGATGTTCTTTTATTTCTTTTTCATTTTTTTGAGTAATTGATTGATTTTTTTATGTAAGAAATGCCTGTTTCAGGTGTTTTCATTGAGAAATGCTAGGACGGTTGAATGTCACTGTCAGCCTGCTTTGGATGTATGCAATTTTGTGTAATCTTTCATCCGTATGTAATTGAATAATAATGTTGATTTTCGACTACAAGGACCGATTTCTTCTTCGCTTTGCCAACACTCGTGCTTCAACCAAATCATATTTGAAATCTTCAATACTCCTGCTATGTATGTTGCCATCTAGGTTGTTCTCTTCCTTTATGCCAGTGGTTGCACGATTAGTAAGCAAGACTAGTTCTTATTTTGGTTTCTCTGAGCTGCATTCTCTTGATTACTTAAACAACAACAATGATACTCTTTTTTTTTTCTCTTTTTTCTCTTCTGTCAATTATCAATTAACAGATGTTTCTATATTTAGCATAATGCCTTACATATTTTTATATTTTGGAGTGTTCTGTTGTAAGGTGGATGTTGATTGTCGCAGACTCGCACGTACTTGACAGGTTGGAATTTGTCTGCTACGTGGATGGTAGCTTATGGTCAAAGCCATCCATCCATTTGGTGGGTCCAACTATGTAGATGTTGTCACCCAAAAACAAAAGTGGTCCATTGCTTTGGCTATCTCTTGCTAGCTTTGTACTTCGGCCCATTGGGCATTTTGATGAAATTCCATTGCTTGCTTAAAAAAAATTAAATAAATAAATAAATAAAAATAAAAAAGGAGAAAAAGAAGAAGAAGAAACTTGTCCCTGTTATATGTAGGACACGACTTCAGAAACAAGTGAATGCATTACAGTTCCAAAACTGTAATGCCATCCATCCATCCATTTGGTGGAATTTGTTGGAATTTGTCTGCTACGTGGATGGTAGCTTATGGTCAAAGCCATCCATCCATTTGGTGGGTCCAACTATGTAGATGTTGTCACCCAAAAACAAAAGTGGTCCATTGCTTTGGCTATCTCTTGCTAGCTTTGTACTTCGGCCCATTGGGCATTTTGATGAAATTCCATTGCTTGCTTAAAAAAAATTAAATAAATAAATAAATAAAAATAAAAAAGGAGAAAAAGAAGAAGAAGAAACTTGTCCCTGTTATATGTAGGACACGACTTCAGAAACAAGTGAATGCATTACAGTTCCAGAACCTTCCCTAGTTTTTCTCAGCAAAATAATTGTTTCTTAAACCATGACCCGTCTAACAGTGGATCAACCTGATTCTTGAGGCAGGGCATCAACATAATGGTACTCTGAATGATTGGATCTCGTATGTATGCACATGTGTGGCATGTACACAACTTGTGTCATGTGCTTATGTGCGTGTGTGCATGAGGATCTGTTTCTTTTACCTTGCTGTAGGAACATGAACTAACACATCTTGTTTTGCAGATACTTGCAGGGTAATTATTTTAAGTGGTTTCATTCCTAGGAGACTGTATATATGTTTTGATTGTATAGCTTACTTGATTAGTTGTTTTTATAGACTGGACATGATAGATGTAATGCAGGTTTGTGACAAATGTGTTGATGGCTTCGATCATCACTGCATGGTAAGGAATTATATCACAGATAAAACACTTTACTGAAAGTAGACTCTACTAGTTTGGCTAACGCTGCATTGTTGTTGCCTATTTTCAAGTATCTGTATAGGAGAGACTTGCTTCTTGCATCAGAGTTCAATATCATGAATTCAAGAGTTCGATATCATGTTGTCAGGTTTGTCAATTCAAGAGTTCGATATCATGTTGTTTATCTATTGATCGTTTGGCCTGAAACATCAGATTGCTTGATGGGTTTTGATTTTGTTGTGTTGTTATTATGGTTTTTTATCATATAATTTCATTGTGAATAGGGAAGTACAGTGAGAGTAGAATTTGGTGATTCCACCACTGCTGCAGATCCTTCTGATACCCACACGATAATATCAATATCATGTTGTTTATCTATATTTGTGCTTTGATTTGAGCATCCACCAATTGACGTTTCTAGCTCCCATTTTCAACAGTCATTCAGTCTTTAATTTCTAGTCCCATGATGTGACTGTAATGTGGCAGCTATTTTTCTTTTATGAGAGACTAAGATTTATATATTATTAGCTATCCCGCACCTGTAATTAAAGCTCACCTACTGAAAATATAAACAGAGAATGAAATAGAAACAAAGCCATCAGTACTTATGTAATACAATCAGCAAGGGAGCCCCAACTAATATAGTTAGTTTTTTATAGGTTAGTTGATATAGTATTTTTTTTTTTTTTAATATGTAGTTGCTAAAGTTTTTTCTATATATCCTTTTATGTTTATATGGTTGGAGAAGCCACCACCTCTCATCATCTTCATGATAGGCTTGGGCCCAACTACTTGGGGTTAGTTTTATGATATTCTTGTTCTGGCAATCATATCTGAAACAAGAAGTTTGGCACAGTGCTAGGACTGGCTGCCCCTCTGACATGAACCCTACTCCTTGATCTGGGCTTAGGTACAGCTAGCACATCCCTTACAGACAAGAATTTCTTCACCACTTGTTTCTTTTATTTTTAATGGGTAGAAATAGGTGTTATGGAAGAGTTTTGCTACAGCTCCAAACTTGTCCCTCCACGCTCCAAAAAAAAAAATATGGAAGTGTCTAGATCAGAATTCTAGCTTCTACATTAAACATTCCATTTACTCTTGCTAGGAGAGGGTCCAATGATGTTGTTGTAGCTGTGGTGCTCAAAGGTTCTAGCCATTCAACCTTGGCATAATAGTTAAGTTCTTTTTAAAAAAAAAAAAAAAAAAATTCTATTCTGTATTTGATTTTCCAGATCTGCTATTACCATCTGCTCATTTTGTACTTGGTTTTTTAACTCACGGTCTGTTCTCAATGGTAATTTCATGTTGGGCCTTATTCCCATCAAGGCTAACCCAAGGTTGTTTTCCTTTATGTAGACATCACTGAAAACAACTTCCTCTTCAATGAAGAAACCTTCAGCAAAGACACCAGAACGACTGTCATGATCAAGAACATACCTAACAAGTACAGGTACTGAATTGTAAGAAAATTAAGCTCATTGATTTTTTGAACTGTTTGGAAATCTGATGTTGGTTTTTTTTTTTTTTTTGTTAGGTTGGTGTAGTCAGAGGCTACTGTTGAACATGCTGGACAACCACTGCATTCACTGCAATGAGCAGGTTGCTGAGGGGGGAGGAAGAAGACGAGCCTTTATCTGCCTTGAAGGGGTACCGAAGTTTGTGTACACCGCCCCCAAAGAGGGGTTGGCCGGTATGAAGGATGCGTTTGATGTTTCCCTTGAAGGGGTACTGAGAAGATTCCAGGAGCAGAGGACATAAATGGAATTAAAAAATTGAGAATGGGAGATCTTGTATGTTGTATTTTGTACTTATCTTGGGTGGGGTATATTGATGGAGGGACAGGATGTTGAAGTAGATCGGTGGACGGTTGGATGGATATGGTTGGTGGATTTTATATTGATTGGTTAGCTGCAGAGACAGTTATTAGTTGCTACCAGTCTGTGGTTAAAGATTATTATGTGTGAATCATTCTATTGTCCTTTTCTTCTATTTGTGTAATTATTTGGCATATAATACAAGTAGATTACAGACCCCACTCTCTCTCTCTCTCTCTCTCTCTCTCTCTCTCTCTCTCTCTCTCTCTCTCTCTCATGCAATGAACAAAGGGGTTTAAAATTGTTATTAAAATTCTGTCATAAAATTTGACTGTTGGCAACATTAATAAGCATTCAAAACCGTTTTTGAAATTGTGCCTAAAATGTAACCGTTGGCACCAGAATGGTTTAAAACCGTTCCTAAAACGATACCCAAAACGGTTCTGAACCGTTCCTGATTTTCTGCGAGGCCTCATTTAGGAACGGTATTAAACCGTTCCTGAAGCATTTAGGGACGGTTTAAAACCGTTCCTAAACGACGATTTTGGTGTAGTGGGTTTGAGTTAACCCCATTTATAAATGGGTATGGGTCTAGTAGAGGGAGATCCACCCAGACCCATTTTGTAAATGGGTTGGGTCTAACGGTTCTGGTTAAGGGATATTCAGACTTTGAACTAGACCCTCAAACGGGTTTAACGGGTCTGGTTGGGTCTAATAGGTATGGGTTACCTTGATTTTATTTCAAAAGTAATCAATGCCAATTAATAATAAAAATTAAATTTAGTAACTTCTCATAATTACAAAAATGCAAATAATGGCGTAGGTAAAGATCGGAATAATAAAGATGATTATCTTTACTTAGACAATTGCTCCACTTTAGCCATGGTGCATAGTCTCCATGAACTCTCTTTCACGTGGGTTATGGCTTGAATTTTGATGTAAGGCTTGTCCAAGAACTTAAAATTATCTCAAATATCATTAAAAGGAAAATGTTTATAAAATTCAAATTTTCAAGAAATAAAATCAATAATTAAACAAATTAAACAAGATATATACCTTATGATTCAACTCTAAACCAATCCTCAAACTTATTGCAATCATCATCCACTTATATCATATGACAGTCTGACTTAATATCAATAGATGTTACACATAAAATAGTAAAACTAGTCAATAAATATAGAAAATCTACCTTGTCCATCCATTTAACCAACTCAGTTTGGGTCATGAGATAAAAAATGAGGTAGATCCAGAACTCAAGTGGGCCACATGAGAGGAAAAAGTGTGGGAAAAAAAATGCCTACCGTTGAAACCTTCCTAGAGTCCACCTTAATGTTTATATGCCATCCAAACCATTTATAAGGTCGTGTCCACTAGGATGAACTTAAAAAAAATAACTTAGCCCGATATAAAACTTCTATGGCCATATGAATGTTTCAATGGTGGTCGTTTAGTGCCAACTATTTCCTCTCGCGTGGCCCACTCGAGTTTTTAATCCACCTCATTTTTAGCCTTCTGTCCTAAAGTGAGCTACCAAAATGGATGGATGGGATGGATTTCTCACAAAGATCACAGTGAGCTCCACTTAGCATCCCAACGTAAGAACTTCCTACGAAAGCCTTTCACATGTAATCTATGTACATCCTAATTCACTAATCTCATCATCTTCGGTGCATCTATTCATATTCAATGGTGCCTTGTATTCTCAATTGGACATGGAGTGGATTTCTCATTTTCCCATGTTACTTTTCAAGGGTCCCACAATGATCACGGGACAAATCTACACCATCCAAGAGCCTTAGGTCGAAGGATGGACCACTCGATCAAAATCTGCCATGATTATGGTGGTCATCTTCTCGGATTATCTAGAAAACCCACCACCCTCTAGTGGGCCCCATCATCTGATCTAGGACGACCATTCGATGAGTCATGCAGTTAGGAGACCAACCGTAACGTCGGATTTCATCCATGCAAGCAGATTCGTGGTTGGACAACAATGAACACAAGCCTTGTTCGGGTTAGAATCGCAAAAGTTGCGACTAATCCCTGGGATTAGTGGCCGACCTTCCTAAACAACTGGGAGGCTTTAAGTAGCCTTTTCCCGAATAACGAAACCTACCAAACCCTAGAAATCGAAAAATCAAAAAATAGAAAGAGAGAGAGAGAGAGAGTGAGAGTGAGTCGTCTTTATGTGCCACACCAAGTTGTTGGGAGTTGTCGGGATTGTGCGACGAGTCTGGTTTGAGCCAGAGGATTCACTGGTCATTTTAGGAGGAAATGACAAAAAAAAAGAGAAACAGAAGAAGGTGAGGCAGAGGAGAAGAGGGGAAAGAAAGAGCGCATGAACGGAGTTTTGGACCCAACAATTGCGTTGGACATGCATAGGGAAGAGAGAGAGAGAGAGAGAGAGAGAGAGAGAGAGAGAGAGAGGGAAAGGAAAAAGGAAGAAAAGAGAGAAACGAACGAGGGAGAAAGAGAGAGACAAGGCTGTTACTACTGCTGCCAACTCAGTAGTTGAGTTCCAACACCTGACTGAGTTGCTGGACTGAGTCCAACCACACCGTCTGGTCAGAGGAAGGGTAGAGAAGCAGAGGAAGGAGAGAGAGGAAGAGAACTAGAGAGAAAAAAAGGTTGGTGGTTGCTGAGTCGATTAGGCTGAAACCAAGTCAGCTAGGTCAAGTTAGGCCAGTCTAGTTGGACATTCCAGCAAAAGAGGAGAGAGAGGGAGTGAGAGGAAGAAGAAAAGAAAGAAAGAAAGAAAGAGAGAATGAGAGAGTGAAAGAGGGTAGAGAAAAGAGAGACAGAGTGACTCGACTTAGTGTTGAGTCAAGGAGGTTCAAACAAGTTAAGTCCAATTCAAGTTTGGGTCAAGTTAGCTAAGTCGAGTTCCAGACTAAGAATAAACCCAGTTCGAGTTGAGTTGGTTCAAGTCAAGACAAGTAATCGAGACTAGATCGAATCTACCCAATTAGGTAAGTTCCTCATGTCGATTCAAATGAATCAGTCTTTCCACGGAGGTCAATCTTTGCCTGCTAAGCAACTCAGATATTTAAATTAGAAATTTGTTAGTCATTTTTAATCATATATATTTAGAAAATTTTATGATATAGGGTCGAACTTGATTCAAGCTACTTCACACCTTCAAAACCTATGCAGATGTAAACTCACATCCTAAGGTGAGGACTCACCCTTTAAGCTTTCCACTTAAATTCATAGTTGGTGCTTTAAATTCTCTCATTTAATATCTCCTAAGTTACTTGATTGAGTTACTTATCTCATTATGTGAATATGTTAATCTGTTGCACAATTAATTCTTGTGTCAGATAATAAACATGTCTCTTTAATTTTAGCAAGCATAAATGATTTAATGGTAACATGCTATCTTCAGTTATATAATCGGTTAATTAACTATATGTTTGCCACTTGCTATTATGTGATAAATGAATGGAACTTGTTATGGACTTACCATCTTGCAGTGCATATTTGACCTACGTGGCTTTGATTGCACATTTGCCTTACATTGCTTGGACCGCATATTTGCCCTATGTGGCTTGGATCGTATATTTGCCCTTTGCGGCTTTGATGAACTATTGGCGCCTTTTGTGGCTTTGTTGGTTATATTCATATAAACTTGAAGATTTTTTTATCATTATGCAGAGTTCGATATGATTTTCAGGTGGAGCTTAAGTTCGTTTATCGATTTTCTAGCTATCTTCCGGAGTTCATACGATTTCTGGATAATTCTTTCATTTAATATCTCCTAAGTTACTTGATTGAGTTACTTATCTCATTATGTGAAGATGCTAATATGATGTGCAATTGATTCCTGTATTAAATAATAAATGTCTCTTTAATTTTATCAAGCATAAATGATTTGATGGTCACATGTTGTCTTCAGTTATATAATCGGTTAATTAACTATATGTTTGCCACTTGCGATTATGTTATAAACGAATGGAACTTGTTATGGACTTACCATCTTAGAGTGCATATTTGACCTACGCGGCTTTGATTGCATATTTTCCTTACATTGCTTCGACCGTATATTTGCCTTACGTGGCTTGGATCGTATATTTATCTTTTGTGGCTTTGATGTAATATTGGCACCCTTTTTGGCTTCGTTGGTTATATTTGTATAAACTTGAAGATTTTCGGGTCATTATGCAAAATTCGATATGATTTTCGAGTGGAGCTGAAGTTCGTTTATCTATTTTCTAGCCATCTTCCTGAGTACATACGATTTGCGGAAGACATCGGATTTCATATGTTGATTCTCTCTTCATCTTACGGAGTTCATTCGTATTGTGATTTTCGGGTGGAGCTGAAGTTTTTTTAATAATTTTCTAGCCATCTTGTGGAGTTCACGTATGATATGATTTCTAGGTGAAGCAGAAGTTTAAATGATAATTTTCTATTTACCTTGTGGAGTTCACTTGTATTGTAATTTCTAGGTGAAGTTGAAGTTCACATGTTGATTTTCTAGTCACCGTGCGGAGTTCATATGATTTCTGGGTAAAGTTAAAGTTCATTTATTAATTTTCTAGTCGCCGTGCGAAGTTCTATTTAATTTCCGAGTGAAGCTGAAGTTCACTTGTTGATTTTCTACTCATCTTGCGCAGTTAATGTACAATGTGATTTTCATGTGCAATAAAAGGTCATATGCTGATTATTTGGCTATCTGGATACATTCATTTGTATTGCGATTACTATTACATTTTCCTAATAATGAAATTATGTTGATTAGCTTTATTTCTAAATATGTGATCATAATTTTGAATTGCGATGTTTAATATATCTATTCTCATGTCTTGCAATCTATTCCATGGGTTATTAATGATAAGTGTGAAATTTTAGAGGGTATTCCTCACTACAATAGCCATTGACTCTATCAAAATATATCAGTTGATGCAGGTATAGAGCAAGCCGATGTTGTTCACTTGGTCGATGAAGCAGATCGGGCAGTTAAGGAACTGGACAGGGTCCTTATGGCCCATATTGAGGTCTACCATTAGTTGAAATATTTTTATTTTTGTTTAATAAACTTTTGTTATTTGGGTTGTATAAATCCTGTATGGGTACTACATTTTGAATCATTATGGTGATTGAAATGTTTTTTATGCCATGCATGGTTTACTCTGCCAATATTGCTGCTAACTCAGATTTATGATAAGATGGTTTAAATTCATACTGAAATTTTAAAGGTTAACACTCAGGTTTTTGGAAAACGAGTAGTATACTTGGGTTTCCTAAACTGAGGCATTACTATGGGTCGGGTCTGGGTACCCCATCGAGTCTGTTAACCCACTTACAGCCCTACAAAAAATAGTGTTGATTAAACACGAACTACTAAAAATTTCTTGGGGCCCACAAAAGTTTTGGATTAAGCTAATATTTGTTTTTGCCCTTTATCTAGGTCTATATAACCTAATCAATAGGTTGGATGTCAAATAAACATTATAGTGGGTTTTAGGAGGTTTTTAATGTTGGACATTCAATCACTACTATTTTCCTGTGTGTGGTCTACCTAAGATTTAGATATGTCTCATTTTTTGGGATCAAGGACTAAAATAATTTTTAAAAAATGGATAAACATCGAGGATAAAACACATACATCATGATGGGTCCACAGAGCACCGAACAGTAGCCACCTGGCTAATGACAACGTCACTTACTAAATCATCTCGACGTGGATTTCCTACGAAAGCCTTCAATAGGAAGGTCCTACTAAGATGCAAGGTGGGGCCCACCATGATGTTTATGAGAAATCCACCCCATCCATCCATTTTGCAAGCTCATTTTAAGACATACGACCAAACGTTAGGCAAATCCAAAACTCTAGTGGACCACACAAGAGGAAAAAATGGACATTCAGTTACCACCGTTGAAACATTCGTATGGCCGTAAAAGTTATGTATTAGGCTAAGTTTTCTTCATTTGTTCACTTCATCCTAGTGGGAGTGACCTTATAGACGGTATGGATGGCATATAAACATCAATGGTGGAGCCCAGGAAGGTCTCAACAGTTGGCATTTCTTTCCCTAATTTTCCCTCTCGTGTGGCCCACTTGATTTTTGGATCATCCTCATTTTTTGTCTCATGACCTAAAATGATCTTGCAAATGGATGGACGGAGTGGATTTCTCATAAACATCATGGTGGGCCCCACCTAACATCCTAACGCATGAACTTCCTTCAAAAGGATTTCACCAAAAATCTCCATCATCGTTATATATGTCATCTATCTCTCTATTTCTCTTGCAAAAACCCTCTCATTCTTTATGCAAGAACCCTCTCTCACTCTCCATGTAAGAACCCTCTCTCTCGTGCAAGAACCTTAATCATTCAATTGTAGAGATCCCTCTCCATCTCTCTCAGAGCATTTCTCGCCAAAATTAAAGTGGATTTCAATGAGTCTCTGGTAATTGGCAAGTTTCTAATTCCTACATCTACCTCCAATCGGTCTTTACTGTTTAATTCCATGGTTTTTCCTTGTAATCCATGAATATTTTTTTTAGATCTCGTACATTTAGGATCCCAAAAGCATTTTCATGTCTGATTAATGCTCCACCTGCCTATTATGTTTATCTTAACTTTATTTTTGTAATTAATGGCCTTTTCAAGCCCTAAGCCATCATTTGGCCCTCACAAAGCTAGGGAATGCCTCTAATTCACATCCTATGAAATAAAATGAATAATACACTTTTGTACCGTGAGGTCATATCAATTTGGATGTAAAGGCATATTTTGGTTAACGTAAAGGTTAGAATTGACAAGACGTATCCGGTTGATTTCATAAGTATACTCTCTAACCATTATTTATTTTTAGTTGATTCTTTTTAATATTCAATTTGATACCTAGGGCAATGTTATTGACTTGCTTGTTGGATCCTAACAATTGCTATTTGAATTTATTTCAGATGTTATCTCTATTCCAAAACAAATGAAAATTTTCGACTACTCTATGACACTAAAGGCCACTTTCGTCTGCACATAATCAAAGTTGAAGAGGCAAAGGTCAGTGCATCACTTCTTATTGTGATCAAAATATCTCTATCTTGTAACTTAGAAGGAATTATTATGTTCCTTGATTTTCTTCTATTAATTCATTCAAATGTATATCATTATTTCTAAACCTGCTAATGATTAAGATAGTCAATTCTTTTAAGATTTCAAGATCATGAATAGTAGATTTCTTTTTCAAACCTCATCATAAGGAAATTGAATAAATGTATTAAATAATTAGAGACAAGCAAAGTAAATAAGTTTTTCTCATGAGTTTGCAACCAAAATGACCTTAAGAGACACCATCCTACATAGTTCTTCCCTCTTTGCAAACATGAGGAGTTGTATGATAGGAGACCTTGAAATTGCGTGGTAGGATAATCTACCACGGCATGTCTGGAAGCTTGGCAGAGCTATATAATTATGGCTAAGTCCTAGTGCTGATTAGGACCAATTTAAAATTCCTAAACTAATTAAACTAATTTATCAATTAAAACAAATCAAGGCAAATTAACACTACGGCTTCCAAGCCAAAGTAGGTCCAAACACATACACTACAAGAGATATGCCAATAAGAAACTAATCTATATAGATAATATACTTGTGTGTACTTTGTAAGTTAAGTGTCTAACATACAATCCTATTCAAGCATTCATATAGTTTAACTAAATAATCACAAGCATGAATAAAATTATGCTCAATTGACAATCACAAAAACATGCATGTATAGTGGTTCAGTTTTCCTACTCCACTCCTGATAGATGCACACTCCTTAAGTGTATTGGTATTCACTATCCTAAGAGTTTTTAATAAGTTCACCCATAACCTTTACAAGCATGCGCTCCCACCGAGGCCTAAAGAAGGTCTTATAAACATACACTCCCATTAGATGCGTACACAAGGACTTGACACATTTACACTCTCATCGGAGGCTTACATAAGGACTTACACATACTCACATGTGTTGGTGGTGATATTGTCCTATACAAGAACCTATACAAGTTTGGGTCACAAACTCTATACTCAATCTTACACAAGAAAAGAGTATGTGGACTCTAACAATTGACAACGTACTTGTCAGATTGAGCCAATTTGTATTGCCTTGCTTGATATGCTTGGTCGATGTTCTCGTGTACTTCAATCAGCTTCTCTTGTGCCCCCCCCCCCCCCCCCCCCCCAAAAAAAAAAAATTTTGAAGCCCACTTTTTTGAATTGGATTCCTAGCACTTGATGCTCTAAAGAGGTTACCAAGGTAATGGGAGGGGTATGGTTGAATCTTCTACAACTAAAGGCTTAATTTAGTTTCTAAATGAGGATTCACCTAGATGAATACTTTAGAGGTTGATATACGATAAGATTTTCCTATGAAATTTATGTATAAACTCTAAAGAAGGCTATAAATCATGTTCTTTTTGTAAAAGAGTTTGGAATGCTCATTAGAGTGAAGAATCACTAAGAAGAGAGAATGAATATCTTTATAATAAATCTTAGGGGTTTGATTGAGCTTGGGATATATTAATGAATCTAAAATGTCAAAATCCATACTTTTGAAAAATATCCAAATGCAAAATATAAAAAAAAAAATAATAAATAAAAAAAAAACTCCAAAGGATCTCTAACAGCTAGCCTCGATCGATCAACCGAGGGCCATCGATCAATCAAGCAAGGTTGAAATAGTTCAGTGAACTCGTTGGATTGTTTTGGCCAAGTTCAATTGATCGATCGATCGAACTCCCCACTCCCCCCTAGTTAGCTAGCTGGCTTTGGAAGTTTATTTTCCAGCAACTTGGAACTGAATTTACGGCTTTATCACTACCAAATGAAGCTTGAAGATATGACTAATGTCCTAATGAAGATGAATAGGATTTTTTTAAATTTTAACTAAACAATTAACATGCACTTACTTCTAAATACATATGTAAAGGAATAAAAGGAAGAAAAAGTGCAGAAACAAAGTCTACATAGTGAAATCATCGTTCAAGCATTTTATCAAACATATTTACTGCAGAAAATAAACTGAGTATGTTTGTCAAGCATGTGTACCTTTCGATTGCATCGAAGTGCATTGAAGTAGCTTTAATGTCATCGAAGTGGCTTCGATGTCATCGAGAAAATTCAGAATTTAGACATTTTGTTACTGGACTGTTTAGACTCTGAGCTCGATGTCATTAAGCTATCTTTGATGTCATCGAAGGCAGTTCGATGGGACTTCGCTGCCATCGAAACTATCTGTTTTGATATGTTTCTTTTTACACAGAATTCTACCCACTTAACTAACTAGCATTCTTTAAGATAGTTTTTCCTATAATGTATGGGCTAGATAGAGGGTTTTATTTATGGGTTTCGGTATAGCTTTTGACGAGGTTTTTGTCATTTCCCTACCTTGCTGTGAATTAGATGCCTTCAATCCTTATGTCTTCATACTTGATTCTTCTTCGAGGCTTTCCTAACTCTAAGACTCACAACTCATCCTAATTGACAAACTACGGCCCTTACAAGGACCCCTAAAGCCTATCTAATTATGGTTTACAAAGTTTCCTAAGGCTATGTGATGATCAAATAAAAATTTACCTATAAATGTTAAAATCATCTAGAGGTTACAGTTGTTTTGGGTCTAAGATTAGGGTCACCAAGGCACCTCATTTGTTTGTTCCTCACTTCCTTAGTGCTTCAAGTCTTTACGTGTCTTTGGTTTTCAACTTCCAAGGGCTTAATCGATATACTGACACATAGACGCACGTGATTGACAAACAGGTGCACAAATAAGTGTACTAACAAATCTTTCTACTCCAACCCCTTTACCCCACCTTGCTAGCACATGGGACCAACCCTAAAGATTTTGAAGCCATTTTGAAGAGAGCTTCGTCCATAGCCATTATCAATATCTTGACTACACTTGGAGATAAATAAATCCAAGTTCAAATGACCGTTTTGAAAGGTTTTGAGAGAGAACTTGATTGTCTTGTATTCACAATCAATATAAATTTATACGGTTTTAATCCCTTGACGAAAGGAAAGCTTTTGATTATGGATCCCTTGATTAAAGGGAAGTTCTAATATGTACAAGGGAAAATAATCTAAATACAGAAAATATAAAAACTTAGGCAAAGATCGTAGTTAATTTGTTGCATACAGTTTGAACCATAAATCAAGTTGGTTTGAATGATAAATCATTTGTAATACTCCCCCTCAAACTCAAGTGGTCCAGGGTAGATGAGTTTAGAACATAGGAGTGAGAAATGTTGGTTGTGAAGGCCTTTGGTGAAGATATTGATAATTTGATCGAGAGAGCATTCGAAGTGAACCTGATGACATTTGGTGGTAACGCATTCTCGTATAAAATGATAGTCAAGCTTAATATGTTGTGCGAGCATAGAAAATTGGATTAAGAACCATGTAGGTTGCATTGAGATTGTCACAATAGAGAAATGTGAGAGTTTAAAGAGATACCCGAAGTTCACGAAGGAAACGTCGAATGTAAATAAATTCAATATAGGCATAGGCAAAGAAGACATATTTAGACTTGGCACTCGATTTGGAGACGGTGGCCTACTTCTTGGCTCTCCAAGAAATTACGTTCAGGCCCAAGTAAACACAACACCCCAATGTAGAGCGACGACTATCAAGACAAACAACCCAGTCGTCATAGAAAAATATACAAGATGAAGTAGCCCGATAAATTTTTTAAAGAGAATACCATTACTAAGAGACCCTTTTAAGTATCAAAATATACGCTTAACGACTACAAGGTGAGGTGACCGTGGAGCACTCATAAACTGATAAGCATGATAGACCACAAAAGCAATTTCCAGACGTGTAAGGGTACGGTATTGAAGAGCACCGATAAGATCATGATATTCGATAGGATCGAAGAGAACATCACCATTTGATGCAAACAATTGAGTCTTGCCAACAAGAGGTGTGGAATAGGCTTGCATTCAATCATGTTGCTGCAATAAAGGAGATCAAGAGTGTACTCCATTTGAGATAGATGTAAGCCTTGTTGTAGCATAGAGACCTCAAGACTCAAAAAATAGTAGAGAGGGCCAACGTCCTTTTTTTTAATACACGCACCCGACACACACACACACCCATGCATGTCGTAGTGGGATTTCACCACCTATGGATTTCGAACCCAAGACCTCGTGTTAAAACTCCTCAAAGTCTACCATTAAGGGAAGGACTGGAACCCAACTAATGTCCTTAATTTCAAACTTCTTGTCCAAGATATCAGTGAAAGAGTGAATAAGAGAAGAAGAATTTTTAGTGAGAACTATACTATCCACATAAAAAAAAAAAAAAAAAAAAAAAGTAGAACCATAATCTCAAAGGAGCTATGAAGGGTACACATACAACTATTAGGCTTATTATGTACGAAGCCAAGGCTGAGGATGAAATTACTAAAACAATGATGGTGTGGATGAACAAAACCTACTGGTTGAGCCATAAATAATCGTTCAGAAAGGGTGACATGAAGAAATGCATTTTTAATGTCTAGCTGACGAATAGACCATATATGTTGTATAACAAGACTGAGAATAATCCAAATAGTCATAGGTTTAATGACAAGGTGAAAGGTCTCATAATAGTCAAGACTCAATTGTTGATGGAAGCTTTTGGCAACAAGACGAGGTTTGTAACGTTCTATACTCCCATTAGAGTGTCATTTGATTTTAAAAACTCATTTGCAACCCACTATGTTGAGACTGGACTGCTGCAAAACAAGAGACCAAGCCTGATTTTTCAACAATGCATTAAATTCTTCGATCATGGCATTTCGCCATTCAGGAAAATGAGCATCCTGCGAGAAGTAAATGGGCTCAACTAATGTAGAGGCAAGACTTTGGTGGCATAAGCTTGAGGAAGAGATAGCGGCTAGCATGCCAAGCTTTTGTCTTGCGAGTGCCATTGTGGTAGAGAGTAACCATAGGATGAATGGTGGTAGTACACTGCAAAACAGGGGCAATTGATGCGTTAGAATGAGGTGTTGAAGGAGATTCAGTGGTGGTAACAACATTCAGAGATGTGGGAGCCATTGAGGACTGTTACGACATGGGTTTGGCTATCAGTGTAGAGGGTGCTATGGTTGTGAGAGAGGTAGATGGCTGCTCAGAGGAGGTAAAGATAGGCTATTTACGCAGGGATGAACGTGATAAGGTTGATCACCGTCTTCCTCAAGGATAACTACTTCGAATCCATGGAGCTTCTCTGGACTCCTCATAAAGACTTATCGAATCCACGAGGAAAAAGTAAGAAAAATACAAAATAAATTCTATAAAATTCGTAATTTGATTGATGAATGAAATAAATGAGTTCACAACCCTTTAAATAGGGATACTAAGCAATGAGAGAAATTTTAGAATCAAACTACAACTAAAACTCCTAGAATTCACAAATTACTATAAATAGTAAACTTACTATTTATAGACAGTCGTGATGTCTACTAGTGCGCAAGGTTTTCAGCCAAAAATAGTAATTGTCCTATTTGGGTTCACCATTGTCAGGCCCGTATCCTAGACCGTACCGTTCCATAGGTTTCCGCAATCCTCCCAGTCGAATTTCGGCAATCCTCGACTTGTATCCGACGTTTGCACGCGATCCTAGGCTGAGAGTCCTGTATATCAGAGTCGACTCGACTCGAACTTGTACCCTTACAACCGCACCGTCGCCGCTGTTTTGACGCCGCGTCTCGCGCGCTGAGGCGATACCCGGGCCAGGAGATGTGGGCCTGCATTCAATTCGAAAAAAATACCGCGCGTTGCAAATTTCGAGAGAATCTCTACAACCTATCCCATCAATCAATCAATAAGTATACACCCTATCTCAAGTACAAGCACCTATCACTTCTTTCCCTAAGTCAACTCTCTCTCTCTCCCCACCTATCCCTCTTTTACCCAAAATTCAAACAAACCCGTACCTCTCCCTCCCTTCCTTACAACACCCATCACCCATCCCTCTCCTCACATCTCTCTCCCATTCTCTAACTATTTTTCAAGCAAACCCATGGAGAGGAAAACATCCATAGCTTCCATAGAGTGAGAGAGAGTTTTATGGGTGGCCCACTCCCTACCACTCTATCTCCCATCTCCACCATTCAAATCTCATCATCCTTCATCGAAGTTGAAGCTTAGGAGCCAAGGAGTCCAAGGAGCTAAAGAAGGAGGCCATAGGTTGGTGATCTACCGTTAATTTCTAATCTTAGGGACCACTTATATGTGAAACCCATTTTGTTGTATGTGTTGTAATCTAGCGGGGCTCATAGTGGAGGGGTCCCTCCATATCACCGTTTTCTCTCTCTTTCTTCTTATTTTATGGTGATGATAATGATGTATGTGGCTGGTGGGCTACGTGTGCATGGACCCCACCTTGAAGTATATATCTTATCCATACCATCCATGCATTGAGCCTACCTTGCTGGACTGTCCAGCAGATGGGATTCCTGCCCATCCGTTTGGACAGGCCCAGATGAAGAGATAACACAAATATTAGCTTCATACAAAGTTGAGATGGACCACACGTGTGGACTCACCATGACATATGCGTTGGAATCTCACTGTCGAGAACGTCCAGGGAGTCTAGACAGTGGGCATCTTTAATATATATTATATTATATACATATATGATATATATATATATATATATTTACGTATATGTATATGGTGGGCCCATGTGGGACCCACCTGCTGTGGATTGGCTGGTGTACATCATACCAGCTATATAGCTGGTATTGACGACAATAAGTTCTGTGAGACCTCATGGCGATATATGTGTATTATCAACGCCGTCCATCCAAACCGTCCATCTGGACGATGGCCTGGACACACACACCAGCTAAATTGCTACTGCTTTGACGTCAGTAGCTTCTGTGGGCCCCACAGGGGGCACATGTTACATCTGAACCGTCAGTCTGTGGCCCCACTAGCAGCAAATAGCTTCTGTATTAGCATCAGCAGTCTATGGGGCCCACTGATGTATGTGTTACATCCAAACTGTCCATCTAGGTGGTATGTTCATATGAAGGCTTGAGACTAGAAATGAGGCAGATCCATATATCAGGTGGACCACACTGCAAAAAATAGTGGAGGAATGAACGCCTGCCATTGAAACCCTTTTGGGAGCACAGAAGTTTTGGATCAGTATGAAATTTGCTTTTTTTTTTCCACTAAATTCAGGTTCTTGTGACCTTGTGAGCAGACTGGATGAAAATTAAATGTGGTGGTGGCCCTGTGAGATTTTAACGGTGAAAATCACTATCTCCGTTGTTATTTGCGATGTGGTCCAGGTGATCTTTCGATATGATTCATTTTGGGTAATGCCCCATAATAATAATATATATAGTGTGTGGGCCCCACCTTAATGTAATGTACATGAGGCCCGATGTGATATATGTTGGCCCATTTGTTGAGGCCCAATATGATGTATGTAAGGCCCATTTGATGAGGCCCGATATGATATATATTGGCCCATTTGTTGAGGCCCAATATGATGTATTTAGGGCCCATTTGATGAGGCCCGATGCGATATATGTTGGCCCATTCGTTGAGTCACAATATGATGTATTTAAGACCCATTTGATGAGGCCCGATGTGATATATGTTGGCCCATTGGTTGGGGCCCATTATGATGTATTTGAGGCCCATGGGTTGTTATCCATTGTGATGTCTTCAAAACCCATGGGGTGCGGCCTAATTCGATGTATGTGAGGCCCTCGTATAAGGCCCAATGTGATGCACATGTAGCCCATGAACGAGGCCCATCGTGATGTATTTTAGGCCCTTTGTATGAGGCCCATTATGTTGTGTATTGGGCATTTGTTTGAGGCCCACTATGATGTGTATGAGGCCCTTGTGTGAGGCCATGGTCCCACTTTATAAACACGATTAATAATGTAGTAGGCAGTATTAATTGCTTCGGCCCAAAGATTTTTGGAGAGCTTCATACTATTTAACATGACATTAGCCATATCCTGAAGCACTCTATTTTTTCTCTCAACTATACCATTTTGTTGAGGAGTTTTGGGCGTAGAGAATTCATGTGATATTCCCTGATCGCTACAAAATTTCTCAAAACTACTATTTTCGAATTCAGAACCTTGATCACTACGGATCTTATAAACTTGAGAACCTTTTTCATTTTGGATTCGTTTAATGATCTTTACTTCATCTAGGGTTTCAGATTTGTCTTTTAAGAACGATACCCAAGTGAATCTAGCAAAGTCATTTATGATAACCAAGATGTATTTTTTTCCACCTCGACTCTCCGTTCTTGTTGGTCCAATGAGATCCATGTGGAGAAGCTCGAGAGGTCTAGATGTGGTATTGGAGTTCACTTTCTTGTGAGAGCTCCTAATCTGTTTGCCCAATTGGCATTCACCACATATTTTGTCTACTTTTTGTAATTTGGGTAGACCTCTTATAAGTTCTCTTTTGCTCAATCTAAATAAGTTTCGGTAGTGTACATGTCCAAGGCGTTTATACCATAATTCAGTCTCATCAGTATGGACCATGTAACACGATTAAGTAGATGAGCTTGCATTACTAACGATGTAGCAGTTTTCAGATGTTCTGCGACCAGTTAATATAACAGAACCCTCTTTATTAACAATCTCACAACCTTGATTAGAAAACTTTACATTATGATTGTTGTCGCATATCTGAGATATACTCAATAGGTTGTGTTTCAAACCCTCAACATATAATACATTTTTAAATAAGGGAAGGTTATAAAGCTGAACCGTACCTTGGCCAATGATTTTGCAATTGCTTCCATCACCAAAAGTGACTGACCCATCAGTCCTGTCTTCAAGATCGGTGAATAAAGCTTTGTCGCCTGTCATATGTCTGGAGCAACCACTGTCAAGGTACCACTTTGACTAGCTTGTAGCTTTAAAAGCAGTGTGGGTAACCAAGCAGTCAACTTTAGGAACCCATTTCAGTACTGTTTTGGGTTTAGGAGTGTGGTTGGACTTTTTTTGTCCATTGTTATATGAATGACCTATAGAGTTAAATTTTAATAGCTCCTTGAGAAGATCAATAATTTTTTCAACCAAAGGATTTTGGTTTTGAAGATTGAAGTTGGCATGACTATTTTTAGATTTTTGAAAGGTCCTTGAATTTTTTGAAAAACCTTAATAAGTATATTGTGAGGAGTTGGACTCTCCTTTCAAACATTTCATTCTTCAAATTTACTTTTGAGTTCGAAGACTCTCCTTTCACAAACTTAGGAGCAGTATTCTTTTGTTTATGAGAAGTATTCTTATCATAGCCCAACCCGGATCTATCGCCACATTTTCTCGATCCGGATAACAATTTTTCTAATTTAGGATCACCTTGGGCATATCTCCAAGTGTCTTTTAAACTCAAAAGAGAAGCTACTTCATTTTTGAGTTTCTCGTTCTCGATTTTCAAATCATCAACTTGGGAGGTTTTGATTTTTAAATCACATTTGGTCTTTTCAAAAAAATTAGAAATATGAGATTTTTCTAAGACAAGAGACTCATAATCTTCTTTAAGTTTAGAAAATTTTTCCTTTTGTAATTTAAGCTTGACAGCAATTTTACAACTCTCCTTATAAAGGGCATTGTATGCATCCTGAAGATCATCTTCATTGTCACAATCACTATTCAGATTCTCTTCGCTAGTTACTTCATCATAATCTGAAAAAGTGACTTTGGCTAGAGTCATAAGGGCTTTAACATCATCTCCCAACTTGTTTTCAGAATCTTCTGATTTCGAAGAGGATTCCGAATCAGATGATTCATCCCAAGTAGCCAACATACTCTTCCTTTTTTATTTTTGAAAATCTCCTTTTTTCTTATTTTTCAAAATTTTATAAAACCTTTTTACAACAAGTGACATATCATCTTCGAAATTGTCAAAGTCTGAAGTGCTCTCTTGTGGAATATTTTTAGATGACTTGAGAGCAATTGATTTTCTTTTTGGAGCTTTAAAGTTCAATTCGTAGGTCTTTAAAGAACCAACTAGTTCCTCAACCCCCATGTTATCCGTATCACGAAGTTCCTGAATCGCGGTTACTTTTGAATTGAACCGTTCAGGAAGTGAGCGTAGTATCTTTGCACATACTTTACTTTCTAGGATTCTATCACCAAGACCCCACATTGAGTTTACAATGTCACTAACGATGTAGCAGTTTTCAGATGTTCTGCAACCAATTAATATAACAGAACCCTCTTTATTAACAATCTCACAACCTTGATTAGAAAACTTTACATTATGATTGTTGTCGCATATCTGAGATATACTCAGTAGGTTGTGTTTCAAGCCCTCAACATATAATACATTTTTAAATAAGGGAAGGTTATAAAGCTGAACTGTACCTTGGCCAATGATTTTGCAATTGCTTCCATCACCAAAAGTGACTGACCCATCATTCCCGTCTTTCAAGATCGGTGAATAAAGCTTTGTCGCTTTGTCATATGTCTGGAGCAACCATTAGTCAAGGTACCACTTTGACTGGCTTGTAGCTTTGAAAGCAGTGTGGGCAACCAAGCAGTCAACTTTAGGAACCCATTTCAGTACTGTTTTGGGTTTAGGAGTGTAGTTGGATTTTTTCTGTATATTGTTATATGAATGACATATGAGTTAAATTTTAATAGCTCCTTGAGAAGATCAATAATCTTTTCAACCAAAGGATTTTGGTTTTGAAGATTGAAGTTGGCATGGCTATTTTTAGATTTTTGAAAGGTCCTTGAATTTTTTGAAAAACCTTAATAAGTATAATTTACTTTTGAGTTCGAAGACTCTCCTTTCACAAACTTAGGAGCAGTATTCTTTTGTTTAGGAGAAGTATTCTTATCATAGCCCAACCCGGATCTATCGCCACATTTTCTCGATCCGGATAACAATTTTTCTAATTTAGGATCACCTTGGGCATATCTCCAAGTGTCTTTTAAACTCAAAAGAGAAGCTACTTCATTTTTGAGTTTCTCGTTCTCGGTTTTCAAATCATCAACTTGGGAGGTTTTGATTTTTAAATCACATTTGGTCTTTTCAAAAAAATCAGAAATATGAGATTTTTCTAAGACAAGAGACTCATAATCTTCTTTAAGTTTAGAAAATTTTTCCTTTTGTAATTTAAGCTTGACAGCAATTTTACAACTCTCCTTATAAAGGGCATTGTATGCATCCTGAAGATCATCTTCATTGTCACAATCACTATTCAGATTCTCTTCGCTAGTTACTTCATCATAATCTGAAAAAGTGACTTTGGCTAGAGTCATAAGGGCTTTAACATCATCTCCCAACTTGTTTTCAGAATCTTCTGATTTCGAAGAGGATTCCGAATCAGATGATTCATCCCAAGTAGCCAACATACTCTTCCTTTTTTATTTTTGAAAATCTCCTTTTTTCTTATTTTTCAAAATTTTATAAAACCTTTTTACAAAAAGTGACATATCATCTTCAGAATTTTCAAAGTCTAAAGTGCTCTCTTGTGGAATATTTTTAGATGACTTGAGAGCAATTGATTTTCCTTTTGGAGCTTTAAAGTTCAATTCGTAGGTCTGTAAAGAACCAACTAGTTTCTCAACCCTCATGTTATCCGTATCACGAAGTTCCTGAATCGCAGTTACTTTTGAATTGAACCGTTCAGGAAGTGAGCGTAGTATCTTTGCACATACTTTGCTTTCTGGGATTCTATCACCAAGACCCCACATTGAGTTTACAATGTCATTCAATCTAGTGTAGAAGTCCATAAACATTTCATTCTCCTCCATATGAATTTCTTCAAATTTAGTTGTGAGGAGTTGGACTTTAGATTTCTTGACAATTGATGTACCCTCGTGTGTCATTTCTAAAAGATCTCATGCTTGTTTAGCATTTTCACACGAGATGATTCTTTTGAATTCATCTGGTGACAATGCACAAGTAATTGCATTTAGTGCTTTTGCATTGGCACTACTCTCACTTTTCTGAAGTGTGGTCCAAAGAGCATAAGATATTACTTTCATTGCTTTTGAACCATCTTCATCAGTTACTTCAGTGATAGGTAGTTTCCATCCGTTCACATGGGCTGGCCACACACTTTCATCCATGGATTTGAGAAAGATTCTCATCCTTGCTTTCCAATAAGCATAGTTTGTGCCATAAAAGGGTGGTGGCCTAGTGACAGATAGGCTATCAAAATTTGACATCTTAATATAGCTTAGATCGTTAGCTCAGGAAATAAATCCAATAAATAATCAATAAGCATGAGCTATTTGGCTTTGATACCACTTGAAAGGGCCTAGCTATATGCCCTAGAGGGGGGTGAATAGGGCAATGCCAAATAAAACTTAAAACAGCGAAATAATAAAAGATATAAATAACAATGCTAAAATAATACTCTCAAAACATATGAAATATGAGAATGATACTAAATCAGTTCTAAGGACAACGTTACACCAAAAACCAATGGCTTATGGTAGGACAACCTTATTTCTAGAACGATTTAGAAAACACAAATGATATGGAAAATAAATCAAGAATAACTTAAAGAAATAAATACTAAGTTATTACACCATTCAACCACACTTACTTGAAATGAAAATTACAACATTCATCCATAAAAGCAATTCACAATATTGAAGGAATAAATGAATAAAGAAATCAAGCACATCCACAACACAACGATATATAGTGGTTCGCCTGTGTGTTCACCAACTGTTAGCCAATGACCACACGAATGCTTACTCCACTCCTAATATCCTCACACGGGGATATTAGCATGCACTATCAAAATAGGTTTTCACAGTTCACCCAAAACCTTCACAATTGTGTCTTTTATCTCGGGCTTAAACAATCCAAAACCCCCACAATCTGAGTTTTCTGCTCTCCTCGGATAACTGAAAACAATGAGATTTTTCGGCAAATCTCAAACAAAACTAGAGAAAGTAAATTACAAAGTAAAATACCTGGATCTCCTTTTGAAGTAGCCCAGTAGAACCAATCGGAGTAGATGAATGATACATCGTTCAATGTCCAATACTCACATAAAGAATGGTTCTATGTCTAATTGATTTTAGATTAAATCAAGAAGAGCAAGGTCTATTTGATTTTGATCCCAGAAGAAGGAATATCACAAATTCCTCTTTTCTAAATAAGATTGGAATATGGATCAAAATCACAATAGAAAAATGCTAACAAAAGGAATATTAAATATGCACAATAGCTTAAAAAATAATCACAACTTATCTCAGAGTATAGCCTTAAATCGCTTGAATTGAATGGAATTGAATGAATAAACTTTGAAATTCGTGCATTATTTATAGCCTGAAAAATCCCATCTTCGACTGGTCTTAGGATCCTAGGACTAGTCGTAGCATCAAAGATTTTGAAAGATTTCTGCGGGATTAGATTAGTTGTTCTCACGACTGGTCTTAAGTCGCCTACGACCGGTCGTAGACCACCTACGACTGGCCGTGAGACACCTACGACTGGTCGTGGGACTCGAGATAGGTTGCTGGAGTTCGAGTCGTAAGACTACGACCGGTCGAGGGATGAGTCGTAGGACTTCCCAAGACTGGTCGAAGCAAGTCCAAGACTGGTCGAAGGACAACCAAGAAAATCAAAAATCAGCAACAACCTAGGGCGGTCCGAGAAACCTAAGACCGGTCGTAGCAGAACTAGGACCGGTCTTAAGATCTCTAGGATTGGTCTTAGATCAGTCACACCAAGTAAATTAAAATATTCGGATTATGTATCCAGAATGACCTATCATACAGACCAACCTAAGGTCAACCTAAGGTCAAACAAACCTTGAAGTGAGATGGACATTGAAGTCTTGAAGGTCTGTATTCTCAGATGATCTTGAAGTAGAAGCTTGAGTCGAGTTTATGGTCTTTCTCGAGCTTGGTACATTCTTGACTTGTCTTGATGAAGTCTTCTAATCTTGAACTTGTTAGAAGCAAACTTGAAGTCTTCTATTCTTGTAGACTTCATTCATGACATGTCTTGCAAACATTCTTCATTTATGATCTTGTCTTGAAAACATTCTTCATTCATGATCTTGTCTTGAAGCAGTGTGTAGTCACAAACAAGAAACACAAGAAGTACAAGACATATAGGTTTTGGCACTACAAAATTTGACAACCAAAGGGATATGAAATCATAGCACTAACAGATATCGAGGCTGATTGTCGAGGCCCGATGTGATGTATATGCGGCCCATATTTAAGGCCTATTGTGATGTACATTCGGCCCGTGTTTGAGGCCCAATGTGATGTATATGTGGCCCATATGAGAGATCCATCGTGATGTGTATTAAGATCATGAGTGAGGCCCATGGTGTTGTATATTAGGCCCTTGTGTGAGGCCATGGGTCCACTATATGTTAGGCTCTATGTGGGTCATTCCTTGGGGGCAATGTTAGTTAAATATCCACATTGTCGAGGTCGATTGTCGATGTCGGTTATTGATATCGATTATGAGTATGTGACAACATAGCATCATAATACATGCCCATACGCATCATTTGCAAGTTTGTTATGAGATGTGGTTGACCATTGCATATGTCATTGGGCAGGTTGTTATGAGACTCCTTGATAAGCGGAGGTTATCTCACCTGAGCGCACGGTATGTACAGGATTAATGCATGACTAGATTACATGACTCATGCATCTTGCATTGTGTTGTGATTACTATACGCCCTAGCGACATCAGAGTCATAGCCACCACAGGCATTTCGTGGATGGCCAGATGGGACACCGAAAATCTATTATTAACATCGAGCTATCATAGATGATCCTGGGTGAAAATCCATAAACCTCCGAGGCTGGGAGACGCCTTAACGTCGAGACCGAGTAGATATATATGAGCGCATGAGGGCCGTATACCAGTAAGTCGCGTCTCCCATTGTGTCGTGATCGGTTGGGAGGGGGTGTGACCTTACGCGCCTGAGTGAGGGGGCAATATTTAGGTTGAGTTTGATTAGCTTGAGGAATGAGTCCACTATCGACGAGCCGGACCCGATATTGGTAGGCGGATAGTGAGGTCTCTTCCACATACCCAGTTGTGTGTTCATATAGGGGTAGAAATCTGGCATAGTGTAATAGACTCCGGTGATGATCCCAAAGAGGAACTGTATTGATATATGGACTTATTGAGCAAGAGTTGCATACTCATTCATTCATTCATTCACTATTCACTTGTGCTGGTGGTGCGTAACTATTTGTTATGTGTACCTTCGCAATGGCCAGGATTTCGGTTGGGGCGCACGACTAACCTAAGATCAGGAGTTACCATATTGAGTCTGACTATCCAAATTTAGGTATAGGACTGATTTGGATAGAAGTCTTTTGTGGTGGACCCCGTAGCCTGCGATACTACGTACTATCATCCTAACTTCACACTCCAGCTTAGTCATTTTATTCGCATCGCATATTGCATTACATCCTCAGCACATAGTATTTGGCTTACTATCTCTGCATTGCATAGATGATCTACATTACTTCCTCAGTATATGATATTGGTTTATTATATTTTGGCATCGCATAGCCTGGATAAGGCTAATGGTATTTATGGGACTATCAGCATATTTTCACATTATTCTAATATTGTATGATTTATGGGCTTGTCAGTATTTCTGCTTACTCTGATTACTCTGATATTGCTTACTTGGCACTTACCTTATGCACACACTTTCACCACCCACTAAGCTTTCTATAAGCTTACGCACGATGGATGCGTGCAGGTGGCGTTAGGTTGCAGTAGCGTTGAGCTTGGAGCATGCAGCGGACCTCTGGAGCTTTGGTTTTTGATATATGTATTTTCCTTTTAGCATTATATTCAAATGATTATATTAGTGGATATGTGATAATGATGTTGCCTTTGTGATTTGGGTAACTTGTGGTTATGCTTCTTACAAGATAAATGTACATTGAAAAAAAAAAATCACCCTTGTAGGATCCCAAGATTGGAATCTGGCTTATGGGCGCTGGGAGCCAAGAATGGGGTATTACGAAGGATGTCGGCACCGGATTCGGCGATCGAGATTCCTATGAGTCCGATCTCCGGGTTTGGGGCATGACAACCATGCTGCTCTCCTAATTAATCTAAGTACTTTCATGTTAGGCGTAACTCCGAAAGCCCAACGGATGAAGAGTTATAATCAAACTAAAACTTACAATTTATAGTAAAAATGGAATTAAATAGGGAAAGGACTGTCGATCTTATGGTATTTTGCAAATCCAACTTGCGTAACCTAGTATAGCAATTTGGGTGGCTAAAGTAGCTCATTATACCCCAAAATCATATATTTTACATCCAATAACTCATTCTGGATTGTGAGATACGCCCGATTTAAGGTCTGACTATCCAAATCACTTCTGTCGTCGATCAGGCCTTTTTTTTATCTATCTTGGCCAAGAAACTGTACGTGACCCACCTACATCAGTCCCCTCCACTTCAAAAGAACTCGTTCTCGAGTTCTCGTCTTGCTTTGGTTCATGATACTCGATCAGGTCCGTGACGTTAAAAGTCCGTGAGATCGCCATCTCATCTGAAAAATCAACAATGTAAGCATTGTCATTGATCTTTCGGATGATTGATATCAGTCCAATCTTCTTATTCTTCAATTTGTTATACGTCCCAGTCTATAATCTCTCTTTTCACAGATGGACCATAACGTGGTCGCCCACCTCGAACACTTTGTCGCTGATGCTTGTCCGCTTGCTCCTTGTACTTCTCATTCGAGGCATGTAGCTTAATCTGCACCTCCGCATGAATGCCCATGATCCTGTTTACCATATGTTCTACTATAATATTCATGCCTGGGAGCTTGGGCAAAGGGAGCAAGTCAAGTGTGTGATGAGGCACTCGTCCATAAATAATCTACAAAGGGGATTTTTCTGTCCAGCGGTTCACCATGTTGTTGAATACAAACTCTATTTAAGACAAGGCCAAATCCCACTGCTTCGGTTTTTCTCCTGGAATACATCGAATGAGGTTTCCCAACGTGCGATTCACAACCTCGATCTGCCCATTAGTCTGTGGGTGGTAGGTGCTACTGAATTGAAGTTATTTATCGAATTAAGTCCACAAAGTCCGCCAAAAGTGGCTAATGAGCTTTCTGTCATAATCAAAAGTAATGGTCTTAAGAACCCTATGTAGCTGCACAACCTCTCTGAAGAATAGATTCGCTGCATGTGATGCATCGAGGGTCTTCTTGCATGGGATAAAGTGTGTCATCTTAGAGAAACGATCTACCACCATGAACATCAAATCTATGCCGCGTTGTATTCGTGGGAGACCAAGCACGAAGTCCATAGATAAATCCTCCTAAGGGTCATTAGGCACAGGTAACAGAGTATAGAGGCCCGTATTCTGAAATTGTCCTATGGATATCTGACAAACACGACAACGTTGTACTGTTTTTTCACATCACATGCCAATTGTGGCCAGTAATACCTCTCCTCCACAAGAGCCCGCATCTTGTCTCGCCCAAGATATCCACCAAAGCCACCTCCATTAGCTCCTAAATAATCTACTCCCTCAGAGAACTTTGGGGAATGCACAATCGATTCCCTTTGAAGAGAAAACCGTCCTGTATATGTAGGTCATTGGGATGACCTTCTTAGCACTTCATCAAAGAATCTTTGAAGTCCTCATCTTCGGCATACAATTCTTTGAGATAGTCCAAGCTGACCACCTATGTAAGACCCGTAACCTAGTTCGTACCATTCTCTATACTCCTACGATTCTCCCAGTCGAATTTCGGCAACCCGCGACCTATAACCGACATTTGCGTGCGATCCTAAGCCGAGTCCTGAAAATTAAAGTCGACTCGACCTAAGACTTGTACTAGTGTGACGGCACCGTCGTCGCGCTTCCGATGCCACGTCTCGCACGCCGAGGTGATACCGTGGCCAGAAGATGTGGGTCCGCGTTCAGTTCGAGGAAAACACCGCACGTTGCAATTCCGAGAGAATCTCTACGACACATCACATCAATCAATCAAAGTACAACCCATCACTCCATCCCATCCCAAGTACAATCACCCTCCCCAAAAGTCAACACTCTCTCTTACACAAGTACACATCCACACCCATCACCCATCTCTCACCCATCACACCCATCACTCACCCATCCCTCTCTCTCTTACACCTCTCTCTCTCATCTCTCTCTCATTACTCCCAAGCAACCCAAGCACCCTACATCCATGGCTTCCATGGAGAAGCTAGTGTGGCCCACCCTCCTACCTCCCATCTCCACCATCCAAGCTTCATCTCGGCCGTTAAAATACATTCCATGGAGCTCTAGGATGCATCAGTGGGAGAACAAAACCAAGAAGACGATCGGTGGGAGATTTTATGTTGTGATTTTGTGATTTAAGGGCCCACATAAGGTGGGACCCATCTTGATGTATGTCTTGTATCAAGAGGGGCCCATAGTGGTGGGGTCCCTCCCATTTTCACCATTCTCCCTCGTTCTCTCTTCCCTTTTTCTTTTATAGTGAAGATGATGATGGGTGTGGCCCACTTGATCCACGTCGTATAGCCGTGGGCCCACCTAATGTATACTTTTCATATATGACATCCATCCGTCCAGATGTTTTAGACGGTGGGGCCCTGACCTGTATTTCATCTATGTCGTCCATCTTAGACGCTGGATGAAGGGGAAATACAAATAGCAACTTGATCCACGTCGTATAGCCGTGGGCCCACCTAATGTATACTTTTCATCTATGACATCCATCCGTCCAGATGTTTTGGACGGTGGGGCCCTGACCTGTATTCCATCTATGTTGTCCATCTTGGACGCTGGATGAAGGGGAAATACAAATAACAACTTGATCCTTAATGTGGGGCACGCCTTAAGGGTCTGTTTGGGCAGTAGGATTAGAAGGGATTAGGTGGGATGGAATTCATCTAGTCCCGTGACAATTCCACTCCATGTTTGGGAAGAATGGAAAAGCTTGGAATTACATTAAATGGAATTGCATTGGGTCTTGTGCCAATTTCACTCAATGTTTGGGAAGTTGTGTAGGTCCCACCATGATGTGTGGGCTATATCCACACCGTCCACCCATTTATCGAGATTATTTTAGAGCATGGGCCAAAAAATCAGGTAAATCTAAAGCTCACGTGGACCCCACCATAGAAAGCAATGGGGATTGAATACTTACCATTGAAAACTTATTTGGGGCCACATAAGTTTTAGTTCTACCTCATTTTTAGGCCCAAGCTATAGAATGAGGTTACAAAACAAATGAACGGTTTAGATATAACACGTGTGTTAATCCAAGTAATTTCAAATGATAGTGGGTAGATCCCTTCAATGTATCACCGTATTATCATGAAAGCATGGCATTAATTTTATCCCATAGCAACAGGGGACAATCCCTGCCATGGGTAATAATTATGTTTTTTAAATCCCATCCCACCTAATCCATTCTAATCCCACTGCCTAAACAGACCCTAAAGACGTCTGCATCCAGCACATGGGACCCACCCTGCTGTAGTGTTGCACCCACCACCGTCCAGTCCCTGGATGTTGGGACTGACCTTGATGTATGCGTTTTTATATACACCGTCCATCCAATTGATGTGGGGGCCAGCAGCTCTACTAACGGTTGTGGGTCCCATATGATGTATGTGTACATCCAAAACGTCCATCTACACAGACATCAGAAGCTCTGTGAGCCCCATCACGTGATATATGTTATAGTCGTCCATCCATCTGGCACATGTGGGGCCCACCCCACACGTGCTACACGTGGGGGATGGGACCTACCTTAATGATGTGTTAAATATTCGCTCCGTCCATGGCAGGTGGGGCCCACCTTACTGTATGTATTTTATAATCACACCGTCCATGGAATGAATGTCTAGGGGCTGGTGTTTGATTATATATATTATAATATATAATAATGCATAATAGAAAATAATAGTATATAATATTATATAATATTATATGATATTATATAGTAGGCCTATATTGATGCTGTTTATAAAATAATAACATATTATATTATTATATTATATATTATATATATACATATGGTGTATATCTTATGGGCCACCACGTGGACCCCACCTTGTTTTATGTATCTGATCTCCACCGTCCATACATATGGGATGGTGGGACATGCTACATCCTCACCGTCCAAATATCATGGATAGTGGGGCACACGTGAGTTATGTGTTATATCCTTCACCGTCCATTGCTTGGACGGTGGGAACCCATCACACGTGGGGCTCACCCTGGTGTATATGTATTGTGTATATATATATATATATATATATATATATATATAAAGTGAGAGGATTGCGGTGGGTGGCCCACCACATGGGACCCACCCTGGTATATATATTGTATATCTACTCCGTCCATCCATTTGATCCAGACCGTCCAACAGTCTGGATGTGGACGTAATCCACCACATGTATGTGTTTTCCTTAACTATCCATCAAACGGACGTGTTGGATTAGCGACTGTAGCCCTGCGACACCATGATGTATATATTTTATCTAAACTGTCCATCTGCTGGTGGGTCAGCATCCCACCAGCAATGCAGGTGTTGTACATGACATCAGCAACTGTGGACCCCACGTGTATATGTGTTGCACCCACATTGCCAGCAGCTGTGGGGCATACCTGATGTATATGTTCTATCTCACCATCCGTTCACCTGGACGGTGAGATCCACCTTGTTGTATGTGCCTTATCTGCACCATCCAATGCTTGGACGGTGCTGATTTGCCGGACCATCTTTGAATGCTGTTGTGGACTGCACCATGTGGTGTTTATTTCATCTGCACCATCCACAATGCTTGGACAATGCTGTACAGTGTTTGGGCGGTATTACGGACCGACATGATACAGGTGTTGTATTCACACCGTCCACCATCCAGATGTGTGGACGGTGGGGACTACCTTGATAAATGGGACCCACCTAATGTATGCATTCTATTTCCACACTATCCATTATGATTGTATTTGGCCCTGTGATGAGGCCCGTTGGTGCCGCCCATTGATATGGTCCACTTGATGTATATGAGGCCCGTTGGTGCGGCCCATTGATATGGTCCACTTGATGTATATGAGGCCCGTTGGTGCGGCCCATTGATACGACCCACTTTATGTATATGAGGCCCGTTGGTGCAACCCATTGATACGGCCCACTTGACGTATATGAGGCCCGTTGGTGCGGCCCACTCATTGTATATGAGGCCCATTGGTGCAGCCCATTGATGCGGCCCACTCGTTGTATATGAGGCCCATATGTGCGGCCCAATGTGATGTATATATGGCCCATGTTCGAGACCCAATATGATGTATACCCGGCCCATGTGTTGGGGCCCATTGTGATGTATTCGAAGCCCATGGGCAAGGCCCATTGTGATGTATTCATGGCCTATGGGCAAGGCTCATTATGATGTATATTAGGCCTTTGTGTGAGGCCATAGGCCCAATTTATGTTTGGCTCTATGTGGGCCACTGCTTAGGAGCGATGTTGGTTGAATGTCCACATTGATGGACAACGATGGTTGAATGTCCACATTGTGACCTTCCTTAGGCCTTATTAGGCCTATTCCCACCGATTCCGATGTTGGAGGCGAGCATATCGAGGCCGATTCGATTGTCAAGGTGTTAGATTATCGAGGCCGATTCCGTGTCATTTATCGAGGCCGATCCGATTGATAGAGCCCATTCCATTCCAATGATGTATGGCCGATTCCATTATTGAGGGTGATTCCGATTGTTGAGGCCGATCCCAATTCCGATTGTTGAGGCCGATCTCGATTCCGATTGTTGAGGCCGATCCCGATTCCGATTGTTGAGGCCGATTCCGATTCCGATTGTCGATATTGTCAGGCCGTGTCGGCCGATTCTCGATTGTGAGTGCCGATTGTATGGCCGTCGATTGTCGAGGCCAATTGTATATGGTAGATTCCGATTGTCGGTGAGTATCGAGGCCGGTCCATTGTCGAGGATTATATAGGCTGATTCCGATTGTCGAGGCTGATTGACGAGGCCGATCGTCGAGGCCAATTTCGATTGTCGAGGCCGATTATCCAGGCTGATCCCGATTGATGAGGCTAATTGTCGAGGCTGATTCTGATTGTCGAGGCCAGTTGTTGAGGCCTAATGTGATGTATATGCGACCTGTATTTGAGGTCCATTGTGATGTGCATTCGGTCAGTGTTTGAGGCCCAATGTGATGTATATGTGGTCCGTATTTGAGGCCCGTTGTGATGTGTATTTAGTCCATGTTTAAGGCCCAATGTGATGTATATGAGGCCTATGTGATGAGGCCCATTGTGATGCATTTGAGGGCCAGGTGATGGAGCCCATTGTGATGTAAGTTAGGCCCATGTGAAAGGCCCATCGTGATGTGTATTAAGCTCTTGAGTGAGGCTCATGGTGTTGTATATTAGGCCCTCGTGTGAGGCCATGGATCCACTATATGTTAGCCTTTATATGGACCATTCCTTGGGGATAATGTTGGTTAAATGTCCACATTGTCGAGGTCGATTGTCAATGCTGGTTATTGATGCCAATTATGAGTATGTGACAGCATAGCATCATGATACATGCCCATACGTATCATCTGCATGTTTGTTATGAGATGTGCTTGACCATTGCATATGTCATTGGGAAGGTTGCTATGAGACTCCCTGATAGGCAGAAGTTATCTCACATGAGCGCACGGTATGCGCAAGATTGATGCATGACTGGATTGTATGACTCATGCATCTTGCATTATGTGTTGTGATTACTATACGCCCTAGCGACATCAGAGTCGTAGCCTCCACAGACATATCGTGGATGGTCGGATGGGACACTGGAAATCTGTTATTAGCATCAGGCTGTCATAGATGGCCCTGGGTGAAAATTCTTAAACCTCCTAGGCCAGGAAACACCCCAACGTCGAGACCGAGTGGGTACATGAGCACCCGAGTGCCGAATACCAGGAGGTCGTGTCTCCCACTGTGTCGTGGTAGGTTGGGAGGGGGTGTGGCCTTACCTGCCCAAGAGTAGGGGGCATAGTGTAACGCCCTGAAAATCGGGGGTCGAGTAACTCAACTCTCGAGTTCCAGAACATCACTTATGTAACAAAATGAATGATGATTGAATGTTGACTGTATTAGAGTAGTGAACATGAGTGAGATTAAGCCAAAACAATATATCATACTCCCAGGCAGTTAAAGTTGCAAGCGGAAGACCGTAATAGGTAGACAAAATATATAAACTATGATGAGTCTCCGAGTGTGATAACATTTCGCCGACAATTCTAAAATATACCTAATGTGATGACGTGTAAAGTCTCCTATCCCAAATACCATAGCCCCGTCAAGTCAATACCAGGTCTTCATAAACTCCATCGGAGAGATCTGAGATAGGAGAACTCCTCCTCATCACCATAGAAGTAGTCCTATTTCACAAGCATCGCCATCACCAAACTCAACAAATCTGTTTGGTGTGTACAACACCGTCTCCGTAACGTGGGAGTGAGTAGCTAACTCGGTGGAACAATAAAGCATAAGTTATCATGTTATCAATACAATCAAGCATGAATGATAAAGCGATCATCAAACACTCCTAGTTACTCGATTAATGCAAGTATGAATGCGGGTATGATGGATGCCCTCTCCGATAATCCCTCAAGCGACACCATCTCACGTTCGCGCATGCTTACATCCCACAGTGCTCCACATCTTCCGGGCACATGATGCATGATGAGTATGATTACCGAAGTTTTTAATTAGTTCATTTCAAAGCAGGATTGGGAAACTAAGGTACCTCCCTTATATCATTTCCAAACATGATCCAATAGGGTCGTCATCCTAGTTAATATCGACGATGGTGTGTTTTCTAGGTCACTCTGCCGGAGCCGTTTACGCACAAAGGTTGCACCATCCCCATCACCCCTTAAACGATTCATCACGATACAACTATCTGAAACAGATACTCTATATATCGTTCAGAGTATGCTCGCGGTCATACTACAAATTCGCTTGAGAACATTACGCACAAAGGTTGCACCCCTCCCCATCACCTTATCAATGTAGGCCGAGCGCGAATATAGTGTCCCATACCACCATAATCGGCTCACGAGGCCGAGTTGCTCACCGTCACTACGGGGAGGCACGTAGCCCGGCGTAGGCCGACCAGGCCGACCATGTCCCATACCACCATGCCCGCTCATGAGTCTTAGCGGATCGAGGTACCATGGTTAACGGGATTATCACCACAAGTTTGGTACCCTAGGTTCAAGCATTTGTGACCAAACATGGTGAACATACATAAGGCACACACGGCTTTTGACGTGTTCGGGTGGCTCGGCGCACAACAAGTTGGGCGATATGAGGCGCAGAAGCACCTCGTGTGGCCAACCACTATCGCCAACCGAAGTACGACACGGTTCACCAACACATCATGCGTGGCGGAACGAATCCCAACCACATCTTCAAGTCGATCTGGATGCCTGGACTATGAACATAGTCCCAAGCTCATCAAATCCTAACCATAGCATGTGAAATACGGCATGATAACATGGTAATTCAAGAACACTAGAAGCATATTATAAAGCATAACATAAAGCATGTTAATAGACAAGTCACAAAGCATGTTCAAAAGATAAAGCATTATGTAAATAGGGATACAATTACTTAAATTTCATAGGCGAGTGGTTAGAGTGAACAACCACATGGAGAGTGTCATATGTGACTCTAAGGTAGCCGAGAATCCCATCTCAGCACCTACCTAGGATTCTAACACTTAAGCACTTACACTCACAAGTGAATTACCAACACTTGAATCGCATATTTCAACATACATGACGTATGCTAGGGAAGTGTGTACTAGGGTTGTCCCTTTACCAAACTAGTATTTTATACATATACATCGTATTCATACAAAGAATTAAACATAGCAATCACATCAAGAAATTTTATACGTATAGGGTACTTCCACGATACCCAATTTCGACATACATAAGCAAAGGAACATAGATTTCAACGATTCCTTTCGCTAAGCTAGTATTTTAATCATGTATTGTATACTCATACATTAAATACATATGTCAAACATTATTCCAAAAGAAATACGTATACGGTATTTCTACAATACGTAATTTCAACATACGGCGCATTTACAAGTAAACATATATTTTGGCGATTCCTTTCGCCAAACTAGTATTTTATTCATATGTTATATAATTATACATTAAATAAACATGTCAAGCATTTATCCAAAAAAATACGTATACGGTATTTCTACGTATACCTAGAATATGTGAAATTCCATATTTCACACCGTTAATCAAAACAGAAACTAAAGCACTTTGTACATGTGCGATTGCATGCGATCATGAATCTACCATTATCGACATTGAAAGCGTTGAAAACCGCAACTTATACACTTAAAGTCCTCACCTTTGCCTTTGGAAACGGAACGAATCGCAGGGTAAAGGAACTTCCGTCTACGGAGATTTCTAGCCTAAAGAGCTTTAATCGGTTAGTCGGTACATATCCTACATCGATCCCACCTCAAATCGGACCTAGGGTTAGGGTTTCTTACCTTCAAATGAGGTGGAATACGCCAGAAAATGCCTAGAATAAGGCGGTGTAGGCCGTCAACAAGCCAAAGCAGGAGGAGGAAATCGGCTGACAATCTCCAAGCCTTTCTCTCTCTTTTCTCTCTCTTCCTCTAGGGTTTCCTCCAAAATTCGTATGGCTGTGAGAGGGGCTGTTCTAAGCTCCTTTTATAGCCACAAACATTCCGAATTTAGACTTAGGTTCATGGGGTACTGCTAATATAGGATTTTCGTCGCTTTTCCAGCTCAAAAGGGAAGTTCTGGTGGCCCTCCTTGAACCAAACGTCAGACTTAAGCTCACCATCTATGGATCTACGTGGGGTTACGTTTTCGACTCGATCGGATTCCCAGATCGCACGTGGCGGACCACTTTCGCTTCAATCGGTCCCACGATCCGAAATTCCAAGTACATGTAAATGTTCTGAAATTTTTCTTAATCCGAGGGTGTAATTTGGTCCGATTCTCCACCGGTTGCTTAATACTTGACGTCACATAATGATGCGGATCACTATTCCGGGGAATAGTGTTTTCACACTCCCTCGCTCCGAATCGAAACGAATGGCCATGGAACATCGGATGGAGTCGATTTTTGAGATGATTGTTAAGCCCAAAGGTGGGCGGTCCTAGTTTCTTAGCATCGGGTTAATCGACTCCCAGATGTGCGATCTAGACCTGCACGATAGTTTCGTTTCATTCCCGAGACCAGCACGGAAATGAGTTTGGTTCTAAACTTTAGGGTAACCTACGCCAATGATTCGAACTTTTGGGTCTTCGATCGTATTTAAAGCGATCCTAACGGTTTCGTAGCTAATCCGGTTTCACACCTAGTTACTTTGTCTCATTTCTAAAGGATTTAGTCATAAGTGAATTCGGTCGAGGTGGTACTGTGCCTTTGGAGTTTGTATATAAAGTGATCCAAGTTATACTACTTAGCTAGTTTAAGATAGTGTGGGTGAAAGTTATTAGAAAAATTGGAAGATCAAGGTGATGAAGGTGAGGTTTGTGAAGGAAATGAGTTCAAAGGCGCTTTAGACTTTGGGATTCGGCCGATTCAATGAGGTATTACGATCGACCCATTGCCTAAGGTCATCTAATCCCAGGTTGGCAAAAAATCCGGGGCGTTACACATAGCTAGGCTGAGTTTAACTAGCTCGTAGATGGGTCCACTATCGACGTGCCGGGTAGATATTGGCTGACTACTGGTCAGGCGGATAGTGAGGTCTCTTTCACTTACATGGTCGCGCGTCAGTGGGCGGTGATTTGCATGTAGAGTATACTAGACCCCTGTGATGATCCCAGAGATGAACAGCACTAATATGTGGACTTATTGGGCAGGAGTTGCATACTCATTCATTCATTCATTCATTCACATCCACTCGGGCTAGTGGTGTGCAACTATTTGTTACGTGTGCCTTCACAATGGCCAAGATTTCGGTTAGGGTGCGCAACTAACCTGAGATCAGGAGTTTACCACACTGAGTCTGACTATCCAAATTTATGTATGGGACTGGTTTGGATAGAAGTCCCTTGTGATGGACCCCATAATCTGCGATACAACGTACTATCATCCCGACTTCACAATCCAGCTTGGTCATTTCATTCACATCACACATTGCATTATATCCGCACGCATATGGCATTTTGGGATTGTTATGTTTTTGCACTTATATGGCCTAGACGGACTCATCAGGATTTAATATTTCATTGCACCCTCAGCACATCGTATTTGGCTTACTTTCTCTGCATTGCATAGTTAATCTACATTGCTTCCTCAGTATATGATATTAATTTATTATATTTTTGCATCACATAGCTTAGATAAGGCTAATGGTATTTATGGGCCTATCAGCATGCTTTCGCATTATTCTGATATTATATGATTTATGGGCTTGTCAATATTTTCGCTTACTCTGATTACTTTGATATTGCTTCCTTGGCACTTACCTTGTGCACACACTTTCACCACCCACTAAGCTTTTTATAAGCTTATGCATGATAGATGCGTACAGGTGGCGTTAGGTTGCACTAGCGTTGAGCTTGGAGCATGCAGCGGACCTCTGGAGCTTTGATTTTCGATATATGTTTTTCCCTTTCAGCATTGTATTCAAATAATTATATTAGTGGATATGTGATGATGATGTTGCCTTTGTGATTTGTGCAAACTTGTGGTTATGCTTCTTAAGAGATAAATATACGCTAGAATATCCTCCTTGTAGGATCCCAGGATCGAAATCTGTCGTATGGGCGCTAGGAGCCGAAAATGGAGTGTTGCGGAGGCTATCGGCACCGGATTCGGCGATCGGGATTCCTGTGAGTCCGATCTCCGGGTTTGGGGCGTGACAACCTCGTTGCTCATTATAACAAGTAGTGATGCACGACAATTAAGTACATCAGTCACCTTATTCTGTTGCCCTGACTTGTGCTTCAGAACGAACGTGAATTCCTGCAAAAACGTAACCCATCTAGCATGCACACGATTCACGTTAATCTGACTATTAATAAACTTTAATACTTGATGGTCAATGTGCAAAACAAACTCTCTTTGAATCAGATAATATTGCCAATGTCGTAGCGCCTGAAAAATTGCGTACAACTCAAGCTTATACCTCGACCACTTCTTTCAGGCTTCGCTAAGCTTCTCGCCGTAAAAGGCTACCGGCCTCCCTTCCTGTGATAATACTCCTCCAATTCCAACATATGAAGCGTCACACTCAACCTCAAACAGCTTGTCGAAATTAGGAAGAATGAAAACCGGTGTTGTGGACAACTAGTGCTTGATCTCATGAAAGCTCTTGTCAGTCTCATCAGTCCACTGAAATGGTCCTTTTTTTCATGCAATCTGTAATAGGTGCCACTATTGTACTAAAGTTTTGTATGAATCGACAATAGAAGGTCGACAACCTGTGGAAACTCCTCACTACATGAATGTTTGTCGGGATCGGCCATTCCTTAATGGCTCGTACCTTTTAATCGTCCACACGGATGCCCGTGGATGTTACAACAAACCCTAGGAACAACAGACTATCTGTTAAAAACTACACTTCTTCAAGTTAAGGTACAACTTGTTAACTTGTAGGACTTGTAGCATCTGCCTGAGATGTTCTTTGTGCTCTATCTCATCCTGACTATATATCAGGATGTCATCAAAATTTATTACCAAAAATTGGTCAGTGAATAGTTTAAACACTCAATTTATGAAACGCATAAAAGTTCTTGGTGTGTTCAATAGACCGAAGGGCATGACTAGCCACTCATACAACTCCTTCTTGGTCTTAAATGTTGTTTTCCACTTATCACCAGGTCGGATACAAATCTGATGGTATCCGCTCCTCAGGTCTGACTTAGAGAACACCTTGGTCGCTTCTAACATATCGAGCATGTCGTCCAATCGCGGTATTTGGAACTGATATTTGATAGTAATTTTGTTGATTGCCCGGCTGTTGACATACATGCGCCGGCTCCCAGCATTCATAATGCTGGTATGACACATGAGCTCATGCTTTCTCTCCAAAGATCCTTACGGATCAATTCCTCCACTTGCCCTTGAACTATCTCACACCCATTCGGACTCGTCCGATAATGAGGGCGGTTGGGCAGGCTAGCCCTAAGGACGAGGTCTATGTGATGATGGATGTGCCTCATGAGGGGTAATCCATCGGGTAAATCTTCAAGCTAGACTTCTTTGAATTCGTTTAGAAATATCCTTAAACTTGGAGGAATGTTTAAGGGCTTCGATTCCTCGTCTTTCACCACTACGGCGTATACCTAGTATGTTTCTTTAGATTCTTCCATGAAATCCCGAATGGTCAGGAGGGAACTCCCCTCCACTTTAGAGGCTTCAAGGTGGTTCTCTAGCGTCATAAGGGCAAGAATTATTTTCGACTATCCTTGACGAAGACGTAAACGTTATCTCGTCCTCGGTGGGTCACATCACGGTCTGACTGCCATGGTCGACCGAGTAACATGTGATATGATTCCATGTTGACCATGTCACAAAGTATTTGATCCTTATAATTTTTGTCAATTGAAAATGAGATAGTACATTATTCAATTACATTGGTCTCATTCACCTTTTTTATCCATCCAATTAAGTACAGGGAATGATGTTTTGTCGTTGGTAGTTGCAACTTGTCCATCATCACTCTTAGAACGATGTTCTCGTTACTGTCACTGTTTATGATTACATCACAGACTTTTCCGTTAACAATGCACCGTGTACGGAATATATTGTGTCGTTGTGGATGTAATTCCTTCCGCGGGGTATACAGTAATCACCTCACAGCTAGAGATTTGCCACGATCATTGTTCGTCCATTCATCACCATCTACTCCTTCCTTAGTAGCTTGTTCATGTTCATCAAAACCAGGATCTTCTACGGCCTCACCTTCAGTGCCCCCTTCGTTTATGGTCAAGTGTATCGCGGGACGTTGAGGACAGGTGTTTGATAAGTGGCCTGGTTGGCCATAACGATAACAATTGTTCAACCTTGGTCGAAGGTAAAGAATTAGAATCCTACTCGAGCCCATTGTTGTGGATGCTACACGTTGAGGCCTAGATGAGTTGCTCCACGTATCATGGTTTGCGGTTGCAGGAGGTTGAGGACGTTCTCCTACTAGTTCTTTTCCTCCTGCCAGCACTAGATCATGCGTGGAACCCGTCATGGGGGGTCGAGTTGAAAGATAAAGACGTTTAGGAACTCTTGCAAGTTGTGTTTCTTCCCTACTTAACAATTGAACTGCTTCATCCACGATCCCAACTGGGTGCATCTGAACTCGGTCCTGAATCGTCGATCGTAACCCACCTATAAATCTTGTTACCTTCTATGATTTGGTTTCTGACAGGTCATTTCGAGTTATCAACTGTTAGAATTCTTCGATGTAGTTGGTGACGGTTCGATTCCCCTATTGGCAGTTTTGGTATTGCTGGAACAGTACCTGCTAGTACTCACTAGGAAGGAATCGCGATCAAAGAAGGCGTCTCATCCATGGCCATGATGAAATGGGCGTTTTATTCTGTTGGGCATGTTAGAGTTGTAATTGCTCCCACCATACAGAAGTACCAGATTTTAATTTAAACACTATTAATTTCACCTTTTTATGATCTGGCACGTCCATGTAATCAAAATATTATTCTACTTCGACTAGCCAGTCGAGGAAATCTTCTATACGTAATAAACCGTTAAAACTAGGAAGTTCAGCCTTACATCGAAAGTCTCTTTCAGCACAATCTAGATTATCGCCTCCATGGATTGATCATCGGGCAAAGCCTTCATTAAAGTCCCTATCACTAGAACTTGAATAATATGGTGTAGCCCTATGATTTACCACTGGTAGTACTTTACAGAAATCGGAGTTGTGTCGTACAGTAAGGCGATGGAGCATCTCCTAGGGCTCGGGGTGAAAGTAGCGCATCCGCAAGATGATCGAGGTTTTCCTGCAGCCCTTGCATGGTCAATTGATTCTCCCGGTAGAAAATTTTCATTCTTTTCGAAAGCTAACAAATCCCTAGATCACTGTCCACAGGATTTTGGTTCATACCTCGTTGTTTGTCATTTACCCGAGGGGAATCATCGCTCTAATACCAATTGATGTAGGGATGAACGTGATGAGGTCCATCACCATCTTCCTTGAGGATAACTACTCTGAATCCACGAAGCTTCTCTGGACTCCTTACGGAAACTTCTTGAATCCACGAGGAAAAAGCAAGAAAAATATAAATAAATTCTATAAAATTCATAAGTTAATTGATGAATGAAATAAACGAGTTCACAACCCTTTACACAGGGATACTAAGCAATGAGAGAAATTTTAGAATCAAACTACAACTAAAACTCCTAGAATTTGCAACTTACTATTTATAGACAATCGTGATGTCTACTAGTGCGCAAGGTTTTCAACCAAAAAAGTAAGTGACCTATTTGGCTTCACCACGCTGCTCTCCTAATTATTCTAAGCACTTTTCACGTTAGGTGCAACTCCTAAAGCCTAACGGATGAAGATATAATTAAACTAAAACTTACTATTTATAGTAAAAACGTAATTAAATAAGGAAAGGACTGTCGATCTAATGGTATTTCGCAAATCCGGCTTGCGTAATCCGGCATAGCAGGTTGGGTGGCTAAAGTAGCTTGTTCTACCCCAACATCATATATTTTACATCCAATAACTCATTCTGAATTGCGAGATACGCCCGATTTAAGGTCTGACAGTCCAGATCACTTTTGTCATCGACCGGCCCTTTTCTGATCCATCTTGGCCATGAAACTGTCCGCGACCTGCTCTACATCAGCTATGCTGGGTTGATCACAAGAACAAACACCATATTTGAGTAGTTTGTAGGTGAGGAGAACAGTGGAGCAAGTGGCACGAGGGAACTTTGATTCATCAAATGAGATATGCATGTAGATGCAGAGACGTCCTGTAGCAAAGTCCAGACACTTGTAACCTTTATTATGAGAGTTGTAACCTAAGAAAACATATTCTATGGATCTTGATTCCAATTTGTGAGTAACATAAGGGCCAAGATGAGGATAACAGGCGTAACCAAAGGACTGAAGATCTAAGTAAGTTGGTTTAGAAACAAAAAGTGCCTCAACTAGTGAAGCCCAACCTAGTAGATTTGTTGGTAGTCTTTTGATAAAATAAATATTAAATATTAAATATTTAAAAATAAAAAAAATAAAAAATAAAAAAATAAAAAAAACAGTTCATAGTGCTTCAACCCAAACGCTCAACAACATGTGAGAGGCAATCAACAGGGTCTCGCCTATCTCTGAGATGAGATAGGGTGATGCTTGCACTCAGCAACACCATTTTATTGCGGTGTATGGGGGCAAGAGAATCGACGAGATGAAGTATTCAATTTTGTGCACACAACTCATGGAAAGACTTATTATCATATTACCACCATCACTTTGGAAAATTCTAATGGATTTAGAAAATTGAATTTCAATGAGTGCAAGAAAATTAACAATGTACGAAAACACCTCAGATTTATGACTCAAAGGGAAGATCCATGAATAACGAGTAACATTATCTGTAAAGAGAACATAATAGTGATAACCATAAACAGAAGAAACAAGGGACATCCATACATCAGAGAGAATTAAATAAAATAGTGTCGAAGCACGGTCTTCATGAACATGAAATGAAAATTGCGGTAGTGTTGAGTGTGAAATATTACATATTTTCTCTTGTTTATACCTTGGTTTTATAAACATAATAGCGTTTAATCAATCTATTTATGCATGTTTTAACCTGTGAGGTGATTTCAAGAGCTTAAGGTGAAAATGATGCTAAAAGCATGGAATTTGATGTTCAAGAATTACCAAAGCAATAATGGATCTTTGGTAGCCAAGATTGAAGATTTCAGGAGTCAAAGATCCAAGAGAACAAAGTGAATAAGGAAGAAATTTAAGTTTGCAGAGTGCATAATTTAAGAGTTGCTAAACTTAACTGTTTGATAACATCAAACACGCTTCAATGACATCAAAGTAAATGTTCGATGTCATCGAAGAAAACTCGATCACATCGAAAAAATCAAATAAAATCAGATTTAGTTACTGGACATGTGGGTGCAATTCTCGATGTCATTGAGGGAAGGTTCGATTCCATCGAAGGTGAGCTTGATGTCATCAACATTTACTATTTATAGTAAGTCACAATTTCTAAGAGTTTTAGTTGTACTTTGATTTCAAAATTTCTTCCATGGCTTAGTATCCCTATTTAAGGAGTTGTATACTCATTTATTTTATTCATTAATCAATTTCCAATTTTATAAGATTTATCTTCTCATGGATTCGAAAAGTCTCTACGAGGGGTCCAAAGAAGTTCCGTGACTTTGGACCATGATGTGTGTGCTCCCTCGTGCACACCACATGTTTGGGGTAGTTACCCGAATCCAACATGATCCATAAGTCAGATGCGCCACCCATCAAAGGGAACAATGGTGGACATCGACGGTGGCATCCACCATAGTGATTATTATTTCTTGTTCATGATTTTTTTAAAAGAAATTTATCAAAATAATTCATTTTAATTTTTTTTTTATCTAAAAACTAATTCTAAATTAAAAATTGATTAAAACGCCTAAACTTGCCACTTGTGGGGCCCACCGTACTATATGTAAAATCCGGTCCGTACATCAGGTTCTATCCTGGATTCTAACGGGTGGAAAAAAAATATCAGAATCATCCACAACTTGGTGGGCTACTGCACAAGAAAGAATTGGGATACGATGCCAACCGTAGGTTTTTGTGTAGGGCCACCATGGCATGTAGCTTCCATCAGACCGCCCTAAACAGGTGTAACTCACGAGGATGAAGTGAAAATATAAAAATCAGCCTGATCCAATGGGCGGGTCACACCGTGCAAACTTAGAAATTTTAAGAGCAGTTTTACGTTGTTGTGGCCTGCCAGAATCTTTATTAGCCTGATATTTTCAATGTACGGTTGAAATGATGGTTCTCATCTTAATGGACGCAGTGGATTTACACATAAAACATAGCGGACACTTGAAAGCTAGGGTGTTTCCCGCAGGAATTCCGGTCCCTACGATTCAGAAAAAAAGTGTTATATGATCATAGGCTGCTTAAGATGATTGATATGCAGACACTCATAAATTGTACACGTGGCATATATTAGATCAAATAACACCAATTAGATTGTGCAGCCAGTGTCACCAAGTCACAATCCCATTATCAGATTGGTAAACAATCCTAACCTCTGTTCGTAGACACTTGTTTGCAGAAATAGGCCCGTTGGATAATTTTCCAGTTTTGACCGTCCCATAAATGTCTGCAAATCCAATAGTCAAATAATCAAATAAGCTTAATTTTTAAATCACAATAAATCTACACTGAGCATTATAATTTGAACGGTTCATTTTGATTAGTTGTAGTCACATGTGAAATGTCAAAATAATTTCTAAGCGCCTGCGTATCATCCATCGCACTCTTACAGACTATCAAAGTTTTTCTCATTATAAAATCACTCAAAAGCGAGAGTCATTTTGTAATTGGCCCACCAAGTTTTGTTTTATATGTAAATCCACTCTATCGACCCGGTGAGAACCATCATTTGAACAGTTCAAACAAGAAAACAGGCCAATAAAGAATCTGATGAGCCACATTAATGGGAACAATGTAAAAATGCTCTTAAAACCTCTAAGACATGTTGTGGCCTGCCTGATATTTGGATCAGGCTAATTTTTGTATTTTTCACTCCATCCTTGTGAATTACGCCTGATTAAGTGGTTTCTAAATAATTGCAAATAAAATAAGATAACTTTATTTTGGTGAATTTCCTCTATTTTTACTCTGTTTCAAAGAATTGTTTTGGATGTCCTTTTTAAATTCTTTTCAAGTTTAGTGAGGATAGCATGAGACCATGTGCTCTTGAATCCCATTTGATTTAAACCCTGATACAAGCAACACATGAAACATCATTTGTGTGGTGAAAACCCACTTCTAATTTCTATACTGGACTGAAGATCGACCCAAACCCAATTCATGACCTCAGAATTAACTAGTCAATAGATGGTTCGGCTTGTTGCTTGGACCTGATGCAGAACCCACCCTGATTTTGAATGGTTTGGGTCTGGGTCCAAAAATTCAACCCGAATTTGCTGAAATGATATGAGCCCATTACTCTGATAGACGTCCATAATTATATCAGCCATATTAACATCCTCCTTCCATTTTGTTTTTTTAAGATACAGACATTATGGACATGATATTTGGTTAGATGTCAGACAACTGTAATAACTACCTGGCATCATTTTCTTATACCATACATTAGGTTGAGGGTACCAAACAGGCCCTAGACATCGAAAATACCCTCCAAAATTGTGGACCGTTGATATCTTTATCTGATTTTACTCGCAGTAATTATGTATTTGTCATCTTGATCTATAATACATAATTACTATTAACTAAAATGAGATGAATTCATCTTTGGGGCTTACCAACGCCATCCTATAATTTGTTGCGGTTGGCTAATAAATGAAATTTGCTAACCACTAACCTTCTTTTTACCTGGCTCGGCTCTTACAAGAGGTGGTAGCAAAGGCTCACATTCACGCCACTCACCTGCCAATAAAAAGAAATTACCTAAAGCCTGACCATTACAAGAACAACCAAAAGGGCTTGCAAGTAGAATGGTGGAAGGGAAGTTGTCAAGTCAAGCAAGCCACCTTGCATAAGCACCCACACACATGAAAGGTCAACACTCAAAAAGTAGTTAGTTGCTCAAAAAAGTAAGGGTGCCACCAAACATAACAAAACTCCCATGCCAACACAGTAATGCCCCACATATGCACCTTTACAAAACCATCTCGCTGCCACCAAAAGGGAATTTCAAACACCTAAACCTAACTATGAGTTCATCATATATTAGATATCTTGATCTCTAATACATAATTACAATGAGTTTGAACTCATTATCTAGTGGAGATAATGATCTTTAATGCATAATTTCTGTTAACTGAAATGAGATGAAGTCATTTTTCAGCATCTATCAAACAGGGCGTCGGCATCCACGAACAAATGAATTGCCTCATAACCAGAGCACCGAAGTTGGCCCAGGGGCAAATAAATGTATGAAAATCAGACCAAAAGTGAAAAGGAAATACTCATCAGTTTGTTGCCTGCAAATAACAGAAAGGGCTAGGGCCCTAGCGACATAGGTTTTCTAAACACTAACATGCTAACAAAATCTTGCCTAACACAAGTTAGCCTAACTATTGTTGCCTCTCAGTTTCAAATTCGGTTGCATCACAAAATCGAATGTGCGGCTCAATTCAAACAAAACAACTAAGACCCCAAGCATTAAGATAGGCAGATACGTCGGAATCGACCATATATGACTGAGATCAAATAACATTGGTCGCCTATTCAGCCAATTGTACAGTGTTGTTTAAGATGATCAGGCAATTATTAGAGGGTAGGATTTGTACTCTAAAAATGGGTTGCACCTTTGCCTCCTATATGAAAGGACTTTTTCAATACAGTAAAACAAGAAGGGAAATTCTTACAGTCAATCACAAAGATGAACTGCAGCGCGCCTTTCTAAACTTTATAAACGGAGAACTTGCTTGATATTTGAATAGAGTCCAACGTACGAATTTAGACCCGAATTACAACTAAAGTTGACAGCTACCTGATTACTACTATCGATTACATTACGGAATGTAAACGACTGATGATGCGCAGAGAGTAATTAAAAAATAGATTTGACTTAATTTGGTTGGTATGAGACACTTTTCTACTGAATTCCCTTACTAGCTTTAAATTGACCATCTGAATGTTTCACATGTTCTGACAGTTACTGTAACCATTTCAGCACCACTGACCTTCTGAAAACTTCCTTCTAAGCATGTCTATCCTAGTAACCGCTCTAGGCTTCCTTATCGACTCGACTACGTTCTGCTCGGCCACTCTTGCTTCGTGGATGACATGGCACCACTCAATAGACGTCTGCTGTATTACCGCAAAATCCTCTTCAGGTATCCCTGCAAATCTCAAATATACCACGCAACTTTTGTAAAACTACACGTATCCCTTTCTGATTGGCTCTCATAGGAACGGGCAGAAATGAGGTAGAACAACTATTGTGCATTCTCTGCAAATGGTTTAAGGTCTCTCACATGCAATGCGAGACATGCTTGATGGGCACAATCTCCACATGATAAAAACAGGGAGGGATCAAAACCACACCACATATCCACAACTACTGCAAGCATCCAACCTACTAACGATAAAAGGTAAACAAAACCAAACTTCTAACAATGCCCTACCGAACCCCAGCCATCAAGTCCTCTTACTTAGGAGGGCACGGTTCTCCTGGTACCATCAAGATCAATGTCATTCATCTTCGAATTCACAAATTGGCCTATTTTTTAACATGAATTCCCCAACTGTTTGTTGGTCTGGACCTCTAGAATATCGACCTAACTTCACATGTTAACTTGGAGCTCAAATGGATCTGGTCTGTGAATTTTAGTTAATCAATGATGCAATGAACTTGGAGCCATAGTTCTAAAACTCACCGACTCGACTCGAAATTCAAGCGAGTCAACTCAGTGATATTTCGAGTGAGTCACTGTGAAACTTACTACAGAGACAGCCTCAGCCTCATCCGGCTCCATGCAAATCATCATAACTCGGACCAAATCACTCATCTGGTCAAACCGGTCATTTCATGAATTGCTGTAGGGTGGAGTTTTGAAACCACGTCCTCTAGCACCTCCATTCCTGCACCATCGACAAGTTTGTGTTTGTTTTATAGCTATTTTATTTTTAACTTAATAATGAATTTTACCATCAATAACTTTTGACATTAAGTACTGATTCAAGTCAACTAAAGACTCATCTGAATTGGATACATCAAGTCAAGATTCCAGGTTTTTAAAATATGATTGGAGCAACCAAATACAGGGAATTACATTCACTGGGATCCCAAACTCATCCAAACTTTCCCAAATGGAGCCACACCCAAGAGCAGCCAACTGATCTTGACAAATCAAAACAAAGCAAATCACTCGCACCAGTGAACAATAAGAAAAGATAAAAATTTCATGCTAAGTAAATTACAGTTTCAACTTTCATTTCAATGTGTTTTAGCAATTTGACAAACCATTTCAAAAAAAAAAAAAACCTTTGGCAGTGGACACAATCAAAACCATGACGTGAACAATGGGATCCACATATCCACAAGCACAGCAGGGGGACTGTCCTCTAAACTAATTTTTTGGTGGATTACATATTGGTTTGGGCTGGGGCTCAAGCCCAGGATCTACTGCTCTAAGAGGGGAGTGAATTAACAGCTTGGTGACCAAATATTCACATTTCCTGACTTCAATACCTTCAAGGTGGGTAGTTCAAAATCAGGCAGAATAACAAAATACCACTGCAATGTGTGAATGACATGAATTTAACAGAGTGCGAAAGTTTCTAGGACAGCAATAGCATCTCCCTGACTTCAACGTATGATAACTGGGAGTTTAAATCTATGGCTCCAGAATCGGCAGAGTCACTGGAAAGGGCCTTCTCTGAGGAAGAGATCAAGAAAGCAGTGGAAGAATTGGGCAGTGATAAGGCACTGGGACCTGATGGCTTCCGGCTTGCGTTTTTCATTAGTGTTGTGGGGACAGTTAAAAGAGATATGAATCATGTGATTGAATTCATGAATGAATTTTATAAGAAAGGTACAATTGTGGCAGAACTAGGGGCCACCTTCATTGCGGTTATACCCAGGAAAGAAGTAGCTAAAAGTCTACATTTCCTTCCTATTAGCTTATTGGGAGGTCCTTACAAAATTCTGACAAAATTGCTTGCTTCTAGATTTCATCAGGTGTTGGAAGAAATAATTTTGGCCTCACAAGGCGCTTTTGTGGAAGGAAGACAGACAGTAGATAGCTCCTTGATAGCGAACAAATGTATAAATTCATGCAACAGGAGTGGAGAAAGGTATTGTTTTCAAACTTGATATTGAAAAGGCATATGATCACATCGATTGGCCCTTTTTGGATTACATGTTGTACAGACTGGGCTGTGGAGCAAATGGTGACACCGGATGCAGGCATGTGAGAGATCAGCAAAGTTCTCTGTTACAGTGAACGGCTTGCCAAACAATTTCTTCTCAGCTTCTAGAGGTCCTCCGGCAAGGAGATCCACTATCCCTGTATCTATCTGTGGTAGTTATGGAGGCTTTTAGTAGAATGCTAGAAAGAGGGGCAGATTTGGACTTTGTGAAAGATTTTAGAGTTGACAGATTGGACTTCTAGGTTTCCCATTTGCAGTATGCTTAATGACACGCTATTATTTTGTGAGGCCAAGGTCTTAAAAGTGCAAAACAACTTTTGCTCGATCATTGTCAGTTTTGAGGGGGTTTGGGGGTTGAAAGTCAACTTAGAAAAGAGTGAGATTTTGGAAGTGGGCATTTCAAAAGAGGAGTTGGGCTTGCACACATGTTTACTCAGCTGTAGGGAAGGCCCATTTCCTTCTTATCTTGGGCTTCCGTTATGCATTGGAAAACCGGTGAATGAACTGTTCAAAAGGAAATTGTACATGTGGAAAACTAGGCATCTTTCATTGGGTGGGAGAATCACATCAATTCAAGCAACAGTGTCTAATCTGCCAGTGTATTACATTTCATCATTTAAATGTCTGAAATCGGTGTTGGAGAAGTTTAGGAGGGATTTTATGTGGAAGGGGGTGGAAGAGAAATAGACATTTCATCTCATGAAGTGGGAGCAGATGTGTCAACCTTGGGATCAAGGGGGAGCAGTATTAGGAAGTTGGAGGAGTCCAATTTAGCACTATTAGGGAAATGGGAATGGAGGTTCGGCAAAGGGGCAGGCTCCCGTTGGAGAGAGATAATAAGTAGGAAATATTGAGTAGATGAGAGTAGGTGGTGGACCAAGGCTTCTTCACTATGTCAATCATCTCATATCTGGAAATCAATGGCATCATTAAAACAAAAAATTTGGTAAGGGATAGGGTTCAATTTGGGTGATGGGAATAGTAAAATTTTAGGAGGATGTATGGTTAAGTGAGCAGAAATTGAATGAATTATTTCTAAGGTTAGCAGGGATAGCTAGGGAGGCAGACTTAGGGTGACCACATGCTTTTCGAAGAGGGGAGAGGTAGTGTTATGGGCTCTGTTGTATAGAAGGGAATTTGGAGGAAGTCGAAGTTGAGGAGTTCATTAAGCTCCTAACTTTATTATCTAAGGTGATTCCAGATCCTCCAAATCCTAACTCACTTGGATGGTTGAAGGATAAATTGAGCAAGTTTTCGGCGAAATCTCTATATCGGGTGCTCACTAAAGTTTGACATTAGCATCGAGGTCTCTCCGATGTCATATGTGTGGAGTTATGACACTTCATTGAAGGTAGCTGCATTCACTTGGTTAGTGGGGAGGAAAAAGGTTCTTGTACTGGACAACCTATGCAAAAGGAAGATGATTCTGCCACAAATGCTTGCTTGCTCTGTACTCAGGATGTGGAATCGGAGGATCAGATTTTAATTCATTGTTCTTTTGCGAAGTGTGGGAAAAAAATTTTCCAACTATTCGGAGTGGGTTGGGTATTGCGAGCTCTATTGATATTTTCTTCCTGTCATGGCATGGCAGGGGAGATAGAAAAGTGGGGTTGAAAATTTGGTGCTTGTGCATGCTAGCAGGCATTTGGGCTTTTGTGGTTAGAGAGAAATGATCAATGCTTTAGAAACCGCAAAGCATCGGCTATAGAGGTGTATAGGAGGGCTAAATGCCTCGTTATGGAGTGGATGATGGCTTCAAATGTCATTGCCCGTTTTCTAGATGATTGGCAGGAGTTGTAAAGTTTTGTTCTGTATACTTGTAAATTTGGCTTTTGCCTTTTATAATTGATATTGTCAATGTTCAAAAAAAAAAAAAAAAAAAAAACTTATGATCCTCACATACCAAGCAATGGAGCTGGAAGGCTACACCTTTTATAATATCAACATCGTCATCATCTAAGCCTTATCCCAATTAATTGGGGTCAGCTACATGAATCCCATTCTGCCATTCCACCATATTAAATGCCAAACCTTCGGTTAGACCATAATTCACCAAGTCTTTTCTCACTACCTCCATCCACATCCTTTTGGGCCTTTCCCTTGCCTTTTTAGATCCTTCAACTTATACCAACTCACTCTTAACCAGCACAGTTCTTGGTCTCCAAGGCACACATGACCAAACCATCTAAGTCTACTTCCACTCATTTTATAATCTAGGAAAAACTCCTAAGTTCCCTGGAATGCATCCATTTCTAATTCTATCCTTCCTCATCTTGCCACCCATCCATCTCAAGTTCTCGACATCCTCATTTCAGCTACACTCATCCTATGAATATGTTTGCCCAACATGTTGTCCCATAACGCATGGCTAGTCTTATTGCTATACCATAAAATTTCCCTTTCAATTTTAGTAGTACAAGACAATCACATGTAACTCCAGGGCACATCTCCATTTCTTCCACCCAGCGTGAATTCTATGGGCAACATCCTTCTCAATCTCTTCACTCTCATAAATTATTGACCGAAGGTATCAAAAGTGATCATTTTTGGAAATTTCTTGATCAACAATCTTAAATGGTTCCTAATTTTCACCCTCCCTTGTCTTGTCAATCAAGTCAATCAAGACAATGTCATCTGTGAACAACATACACCGTGGGCTCACATGAAATACAAGAAAACACAAGTTCAACACCCAGGGTTAAGTCATTTAACTGGGTCGGGGCAACTGGATTCACCCAACTCTTCCTGGATTCCTGAAGGCACATCCAATTATTTGGAATGTTCTTGACAAATGACGTGGCCTTATCTGCATACTTTTTTCCAAAAGCCCAGAATATAGCAAAAGTCAGGCTTGCTGACAATCGGTTCTGGATATTTTCCTTGGCAGTACTAGGACTTTCATCAAATTCAGTAATTTAGCCATGATTGGGATTGAGATTCAGCAGATATAGGCTTTCCCATTACATGGAACCTAAGGTGGCTTTGCTGATCAATTATAAAGCTTCTCATTAGCTGGGTCCAGTGCCTGGTTTCAAGTCTACCGTTCATCTTCATTGTTGAGAACCACAGCTTACCAACCAGAGCTATGAACTTGCTCTCATACCAAGACAAAGATGACGAAAACCGCAAAATGGAAAAGAAATGTGCACACGAGGAAAAGGAGAATGCGACTATGCAGGACAAAAACCTAAGTCTCATCAAAAAATTCAATTCATCACAAGAAGGGAAAAACATTAAATGTTCTTTCTTGACAGAAAGACTAGGTCCTAACCAACCTACTAACCTTAATACCAATTACTAATCATTTTTATATTTGTCCGAGGACCAGAGGCACATAGTAGGTCTACTGTCATTGAGTTGTGCAGAGATCTCTAGAATGTTCCAGAGTTCTCTAGAGAACTTTGGTTGGTAGACTAGTGTGGAAGAGTCTAGAATGTTTCTATAGGGTTCTTGCCCGTTGCATGAATGCCACATGGCACCATCCTAGCCATTGATACAGTGTTTCTAGATTGTTCCTAGATCTATACAAGGGGTCACCAGTCACCCTCATTTGAGACAACTCAAGTTGTAATTCTCTCTCGTCTGGTGCAATTCAAGCATTCACTCTCTTGTGCTCGCCATGCATTCTCACCAAATCCTGGGATGTAGTTCTTAGTGTTGCAAATAGGAGTTAGGTTGATTCAAGTACCGTTGGGGCGCTGCATGAGTGTTGCACAAGCAATGGTGGTAAAGAGTTAGCAAGTCTGTGACAATTAAATGCTAAGTCTGTCCTTGGGATCCAGCAATTGTACACAAATGTGAGAGAAATGGTGACCAAACCCTTGCTCCACCATTTGTCTGAAAGAGAGTGATTCATCAACACAGGTCAAGTAAATTTTAGAAGGTTCAAGATACACTGGAACTGGATTGAAGAGAAGAAATAGAACAATGGCAATGAAAAATAGGTTGGCTGAAAGCAATGAAAATTAGGTTGGCCAAATTTGGTCTACTAAGCTAACTCCCCTAACAGCCATCCACAACATCCTCTAAGTACTACCTGTTCCCAATAGTCATGCTCTCTAATCAACAAGGATGACAAAAGACCCAAAATTGGAAAGGCATATACAGAGATCAACCTAATGTGAGCCAACTGTCCAAAAATGATGATCAGACACAATCAATGTATTCGACGAGATACTACCATTGAAAGTAATTATCAGTATACAGAGATCAATCTGGCACATCCCATCTCATTCCAATATCCAAGATTCATCAAAAGCAGCCCAAATCACCAAAGGGAATAGCTGCCAGTGCCAATATTCTCAGTATTGGTGACCACCAGCACTTTTTGCACACATTGGGCATGGCACTGACAAGTTCGAGCACCAACTTTGTAGGCAAGAGTAGACATTCGCATCGCAATGACAATTTCAAAACAGTGAAAGCAGAGCTCCATTCTTGCTATGGGCATCGCACTAAATACACAGGTGAGCAGAAACTCTTTAGTGTTGTATCCTACACCGCCGAGTGTAATCCTCGTAGGATCATCCTACACTAAACAATAACACAGCGCTGCCTCAATAATCAGGAGGGGCAGCACTACAACACTGTATCATCTAAGCAACACGCCTGTGCTGGACCATTTTAACAGCACGCTTGCACTGTGTCACCTCGGCAACACACCTGCACTACACCATTGCAATGGCACACCTGCGCTGCATCATCTTTATAGCACATCTGTTGATGCGGGACAATTAACCACTTGCTCTAACAGCTCAAACTGTTAGAGCATGACAAATCAATCCCCTTATCTCATAGTCCAGGCCCCAAATCTCATGGGTTAGGACCTCGGCCGAACCCCCTCGTAGGCCCCAAATCACATGGGTACCGCCTCACACGAGCCACCCACCTCACACGGGTGGAGCCCGCCTCACACGAGCCGCCCACCCCAAGTGCACCCCTATATCCCACAGGCAACCCCACTCGAGCCTGGCGTGAATATGCCCCTGCATTAATCACCCCTAGTGAGAAGTCTCGAACACAAGTCCTCCCGCTCTGATATCAACTTGATGCAGGACAATTAATCACTTGCTCTAAAAGTTCGAGCTTATCGATCATGGCGAATTAATCCCTTTATCTCATAGCTCAGGCCCCACATCTTATGGGTTAGGACCTCGGCCCAACCCCCCTCGTAGGCTCCAAATCACATGGGTACCGCCTCACACGGGCCGCCCACCCCGAGTGTGTCCCCGCATCCCATAGGCTACCCCACTTGAGCCTGGTGTAAAAATGCCCCTGCATTAATCACCCCCGATGAGGAGTCTCGAACACAAAACCTCTCGGTAGGGTATCCCAAATCGGTTACGTTTCGGCCATAACGGCCGATACGTAACAGTAACGGCATCAACCATTACGCGATTCGGCCCCGAAACGAGGCACCTCTATTTTTTGGGTTCGTAACGGCCGTTACTGTACCGTAACAAACATTACGGTCCATAACCCTAAAGAAAAATGAAAAAAAAAAAGGTTTAAAAAAAAAAAAACATACCTTTTTTTTTCTCTTCTTCTTCTCCTTCTTCTTCTTCTCCTTCTTCTTCTTCTTCCTCTTCTCGCCCGGGCCATGGCCGCGCTGCTACGGCCCCTCTTCATGGACTATGGCGCGGTTGCGCTCAGGGCCTCCTCCTTGTCCTCCTCTCTCTCTCTCTCTCTCTCTCTCTCTCTCTCTCTCTCTCTCTTTCTTTCTTTCCCTCTCTCCCATTTTTTTTTTCTTCAAATCGAGCGGTTTGGTCTGTGTACCACACACCAGTATAGCTGCTGTAGGTACGTGTCATGCTAAGACGAGCGCTGACACTCCTCGAGCTCCGAGTTGTATGAACGGTTCAAAGGAGATCAAAGTTACATGGGCTCCACATCGATGTATTTATTATATCTACACCGTTCATCTATTTTTAAATATCATTTTAGAGTATTAGCCAAAAAATGAATCGTATCCAAAGATCGTCTGGACCACACCAAAAATAGCTCTCACCATTAAAAATTCATAGGCCCACCATAACGTTTATTTTCCATCCAATTGCTCAAAAGGTCAAAAAGACTCAAATTTCATATTGATCCAAAAGTTTTGTGATCCCAAAAAGGGTTTCAATGGTAGACGTTCAATCCCCCACTGCTTTTTGCAGTGTGGTCCACTTGATAATTAGATCTATATTATTTTTCGTGTCAAGCCTTAAGACGAGCTCGTCAAATGAATGGACGGTTTAGATATAACATATACCTCATAATCAAACCCACAGGACTTACTTGCGTCAAATGAATGGACTGGTATGCATTACGCAGCACGTTACACAATTTAATAACATATATACATGCCACATGGACCCCACCATGCTGTATGTATTTTATCTATGTCGCCCATCCATTTTGCTACATCATTTTAGGTTATGATTCAAAAAATTAGTAAGATCCCAATCAATGTTGTCAAATTGCATATGCGATCCATATGATTGATATAAAGACACGCATATGGATCGCATGAATATGCGGTCATATTATTTTTTATTTATTTTTTTTTTTGCACTTTTTCAAAAAAATTCAGAAAAATCAGAAAAAATTCAAAAAAATCAGAAAAATCATAATAAATTAATTATTATACATGAAATGCATTTATTTAATTTAAGTAAAAAAGAAAAAATAAAACCAACCAATTACATTCATATGAAGTTATGACTTATGAGTTATGACTTATGAGTTATGAACAATGATAATTTGATAAATTTACAAATTATAATATAGTTAACTTGATAACTTCTTAAATCTTAACAAATAACAATTAAACATTTTACATTTAAATTTAACTAACATTTTGTTGATAACTTGATATCAAGTTATCAAGTATCAAGTATCAATATCAAGTATCAACAATCAACAACATCAACATCAAGTCATCAACAGTTCAACACTTAGACTTATGAGTTATGACTTATGAGACAAGCATTAAACAAAATTAAGAAGTTATGTATGTATTTAATTATTTTTTATTTTATTTATCTAATCAATAATCATTATTCATTAATCATATACATTGATCTATCATCCATTGTGGCACATCATCACCAGGTCTGCCACCACCACCATCATCATCATCATCAGTCGAGTCATCTCCTTCTTCCACATACACTTCTTCTTCTTCCGTTTCTTCATCATCTGTACGTACTAATACTTCATCAACATCCAATGGTGGATGATCTTCTTCACTTGATCATCATTATCACCTTCTCCTTCTTCAATCTCCTCAATCTCATCAACGGGTTGTGGCTACTACTCCCCCCGCTCCCCCGTCCTTCGCCTTCGAGTGGTACTTACTACCTTCACCAGGCATCGATCCATATGCGGCATCTTCAACTTGGCCCACGTCCAGTCCTCTCCAAAATGGGTCCTCCGCTCTACGAGCCACTGCGTATATGATCCAACTCATCTAAGCAGATAGGGTCAAAGAAACCGAATTTTCTTTCCTACTTTGGAATCGTTCTCGCAATTTTGGTTGTATTGAACTAAAACCAAGTCGTTGAGCTTTTTTGCTCAAGGCGATTCTCTTCTTGGAATGAATCAGAAGAAAGAAAACGCATTTGGCATTAGCTATTTAGGTAATGAATTTAGCTTACAAAAAAAAAACAATTAGTAAACAAGAACACTAAACAAATGTCTAAAGACTCTAAACTTACATATCGTGCTCCAATTACGCTGCAACCACCGCGTAACACGTGAGTCCAAGACCTTCATAGCCAGCTTCTTTAGAGCTGGATCCTTCCTGTTCGGGTCCACTCCATAGGCAGCCCACCAGTCAGCTGAGAAAAACAGTTTAAGTATAGGTTAGACTAGTTTTAGTCTCTTAGAGACACAGTTGACAACTTGACATACCACATACACTAACATTCATTCATATAAGTACTTACTGGGTAATTTCATTGTCCGATGTCTTATTACGATATCCCTTGAGAATATCCCTTCACTTTTTGTGTAGAAGTCCGAAGAACTTGAGATCTTGTCTTGTTCTCCTCTATCCGGAATCATTCTTTCCAAGACATCAATAAATCCAACCATATGCACAAGTATGCTTCACTGATCGCAGAAATAAACAGTCAGTTAAGGATGTAAGCGGCCAATACAATGGGGATGACATTTGTTTGCCCCATCTTCTATCTATAATTTCTAAAATTGGCCATGAATCACGGTCTCTATAGTTAAAATGGTCCATGATCTTATTTTTCGCTCTCTCCATCGCATCATATATGTAGCCCATTGCGGGCTTCTCATCCCCGTCCACCAATCGCAACACGTTATGATGATTTTAACGCCTTTACCACTTGAGTCCAAAACTTTGAAAAAGAATTGTTTGTTGAACCTGCTTTCCATCAACCTTCCTTGACCAAGGCCCACTTGTAAAATCGGCCGACACTACAAAGCTTCTAAGTTCTGATTTCTTTGCATGTAGCCTTTGTAGTGTTAAAAAGGTCAGAATGAATCAACGTGATCTTGGACGTAGCAAGTTACCCCCAATGTGTTTTCTCATTCACCGAGAAGAAGAGCATGTTTGTACATAAAAACCGTGATTCTTCTAGCCTTTGCAATCACATTTAGAAATAATCTACCTATATCTTCTAACATGAGATCAATACAATGGGCCGCACAAGGGGTCCAAAATAAACGTCGCTCTTCTCCATAAGAAGACGACCTAACCATTACATACGAGGTCGCTGTTATCCGTAATTACTTGTACAACGTAGTCCTCACCTATTTCTTCAACTACACTATCTAGTAAGTTAAACAAATATTCTCCTGTGTGAATGACCTGACGCATCCACTGACTTCAAGAACATCGTCCCAGCTAGACAATTTACCAAGAAGTTAATGAAAGATCGACCGGATCTATTGGTCCATCCATCGGCCATTAGTGTACAACCATATATTTTCCATGATTCCCTATATTCAGCTATGAAGGATTGTGTATATTCAACTTCAGTTCTAAGGCATGTCTCCCTCATTTCATGATATGAAGGAGGTTTAAGCCAGTCCAAATTGACCTATAGCCTCAATCATTACTTTGAAGCTTTTCGATTTAACGCTTAAAGCAACGCCGGTTTGGTAAAACCACTTAGCAATATATTGAATTGTGGTTTTCCTATCTTTTGTTTATACCTATTCTCTAAAGTTGTTTGAGCCTACCCTTCCCTCTACCCCTTTGGTCGACCACATCCTCGGGTGTGGTCTACACCATCTATCCAAGGGTCCATGCCCTCGGCTCTTTTCGATGGTTGTACTTGTGGTCTAGACCTACTCACAAAGAAGGGGAGTGGGACTAGCTTGAGCTTCATCGACATCTACTATATTTATATCTTCATATGCATCTTGTTCCATATATTCCTCTTGACGTAGGGCACTATCGTATTTCTTTCTTGATTGTTTGTCCATATACTCCATGATCTCCTTCTGATTTCTGGAGTAATCTTGTCACATGCTTTTGCATTTGACCCGGTAAATGTGCAAGGTGTTGCTTGTGCCTTGCAATGCCACCGAACTCACAAATCCACATAAATCACATACTATGTGAGTCTTTTCGATAGCACTACTTAGTGCCCATACTTCCAACCCTAGGTCATTCGACTTGGGCCTCAAAGAGGAAGATTGGGAAGAAGACATTATGAATTTATGATGGTGGTGGATGGTGGTGTGTGTATTATATTAGCACTAAAAAGTAACTAGCTAGTAGCTAACTATTAAGTATTAACTAGAAACTATAAAGTAAACTACAAATAAAAAGAAAACTAGAACTTGGAGTTGGGAGTTGGGAGTTGGGAACTTGGGACTTAGGGTTAGGGCCTTAGGGGAGAGAGAGAGAGAGAGAGAGAGAGAGAGAGAGTTACACACACTTACACTTACACACACACACACTTACACTTGTAGAAACTAGAAAGGGAGAGAGAGAGAGAGAGAGAGAGAGAGAGAGAGAGAGTTACACTTACACACACACGCTTACACACTTACACTTGTAGAAACTAGAAAGGGAGAAGAAGAGGGAGAGAGAGAGAGAGAGAGTTTGAGTTACACCTTAGACCTTACACTTGAAGAAAGGGAGAAGAAGAGGGAGAGAGAGGGAGAGTCGGAGAGAGTTTGAGTTACACACTTACACTTGAAGAAAGGGAGAAGAAGAGAGTTGTTTACACACTTACTTACACTTGTAGAAAGAGAAGGAGAGAGAGAGAGACTGAGAGAGAGAGAGAGAGAGAGAGAGATTTACACAAATAAAATTAAAATAACAACTTTCAACTTCCAAAATTCCAAATTCTTGTCTAAGTTGTCTACTTGTCTTCTCTTGAATCTCTTCACCTTTGCCTCTTCACTTGAGTATTGTATTTGTTCTTGATTCTTGAATTCTTGTTGTGACTTGTGAGTTGTGACTTGTCTTGTACTTGTAAGTTGTAACTTACTAACTTGTAACTTCAAACTTCGAAGTTCAAAGTCAAACTTTTAAGTTGCTATTTGCTAACAACTAACAAAGTAAAATGAATCAATTAACATTTAACAAACAAAATAATTTTAAAAAAAAAATGATAGAAAGAAATCAAAGAAGTTGTTACTTGTTAGAAACTTAGAAATTACTAATTCGAATTAGAATTTAGAAACTTAGAAATTAGAATAGAAGTAAGAAGTTAGAAGTTAGAACTTAGAAGAAGTGAAGAACTTGTGGAATGTGGATGGAGATTGGAGACTAGAGTGAGGAGTCTCTTGATTCTTGTCTTGAATCTTGAATCCTTGATTCTTGAACAGTTGAACAATGAATATGGATTGGTGGATTCTTGATTCTTGATTCTTGTAAGTTGTAAGTTGTAACCCTTCCTTGATTCTTGAATGTTGATTGTTGAAAGAAAAGAAATGAAATATGGAAACTTGGAAATGGAATTGGATGGAGAGGAGTGGATGTATGTAACTTGTAAGTTGTAAGACTCTTAGAAATTAGAATGTATGTAAGATTATAAGAATAAGAGATAGAGAATAGAGAGAGGAATGCTTAGAATGCATTTTTATAGAGAAAAAATCCAGATTTAAAAAAAAAAAAAAAAAAAAAAAAACGGTCAAAAAACGGTCAATCGTTGTGATATGCGATCGCATATGCAGTATGCGATCGCATACATCGCATATGCGATCGCATATGCCATCGCATATGGAATATGCGATCGCATATGTGCAGGGTCGCATATGCCACTGCCGCATATGCGATCCTTGCACATATATGCGCATATGCGATCGCATATTCGCATATGCGATCGCACATGACAACACTGATCCCAATCTCAGGTGGACCACAGCATAGGAAACAATGGTTATAGAATGCTCACCATTAAAAATTTCTTAAGGTCCACTGTAATATTTATTTTCCATCTAACCTGTTAATAGGGTCACACTAACGTGGATGAAGGGAAAACACACATGTCAGCTTGATCTAAAACTTTTGTAGCCCCGATAAATTTTTAATGATGGTCATTTAATTATTATTGTTTCTTATGGTGCGGTCCACCTGAGCTTTGGATCTGCCTCATTTTTGGGCCCATGCCCTGAAATTATTTGGCAAAATGGATAGACGATGTGGATATAACACATTCATCACGAGTGGTGTCCAAAAAACTTTGACACTTGTGTGCTACACTTCACAATCTGAGTCCTACCTAATTCGAGCCCTTAAAAAATTGTACACGAGACATGTATTAACTTAAATTTTACCAATTAAATTATGGACTGTAATTGCTAACTCAAAATGTCAAAATCAAATTGTTTAAATAGTTTTAATTGTTAACTTGTGGATGCTTATTTTTTAAAATAGGGCCTTTTGAATTTTTTTTCATAATTCACTATCCAATAAATGTCCACCAATTCACAAGTGGGATGATGCCAATAAATTGCATGAATTTGAGGCTGATTTGGAGCATGGATTGGTCCTCCAAGTCTGCCCCAAATTGGCAATGCGGTCTACCTGAATTTAATTCCATTTTTTAAAAGAACTATTGGGAGAAATGATATCAAATTGTGAAGTATATAAATTAGATATTTAGAAAATTAAACATATGAATTTTGTAGTCAAATTCAGGTTATCTGGTTCATAAATTCATCAGACAGTCCAATACAACTTCTCACCAAAGAGTGGACCATTACACCACCATAAACATGTTCCAATTTATAAATAAATGCATATTTGGAATGCTTAGAATATTCCGGATTTAATCCATATTTTTTCATATTTTTTTGGCAGAAAAAAAAAATTGCACTATTACGGGCCGTTACGCCCCCGTATCCGTATCGGTTTCGGAGGGCACCGTTACGCCAACCGATACTATACGAGACACCTTGCCTCTCGCTCTGATACCAATTTGATGCAGGACAATTAACCACTTGCTCTAAAAGCTCAAACTGTTAGAGCATGGCGAATCAATCCCTTTATCTCATAGCCCAGGCCCAGCATCTCATGGGTTAGAACCTCGGTCGAAACCCCCTCGTGGGCCCCAAATCACATGGGTACCGCCTCACATGGGCCGCCCACCCCGAATGTGCCTCTGCATCCCACAGGCAACCCCACTGGAGCACGGTGTGAAAATGCCCATGCATTATCTATGCTCCACCCTAACAAAATACTTGTGTTATGTCACCTTGGCAGAGCGTTTACGCAACAACTACCAAAATAGTGCCAAAAAAAAGAAGTCTACAGTCACCACTCGTAAACAAATAACATTATTAAAATGGATTTTAAAAAATTACTAACATATTGCTAACAAAGAGAGTTCAGAGAACTATACATTAAAGATTCCACATTCAACTAAGATTAGCCTTTGAATTAGCTGGTTATAATCATTTGGACCAGGACTAGGAGACCATTGAACATCCCATGTCTACCATGGGCACCATCAAATCAACAAATTTGATTTAGTGTTAGAACCATATATCATAGCGGTGTAGCCCACACTTATAGTACATGCTAACTTTTGCTTATTTTAGAAAACTTGGGCTCTAAGAAACTTAAAATTGCCAATCAGTTGAGAAAATCCTACTAATGGGCTAATGCTAAAAGGGTAAGTCTTTATGAAATTTTGTTTCTATAACGAAAAAGGGAACGAATGCCTATAAATAAAGGACTATTGGCCGTCTCTATGCACTAGCGTTCAGCCCTTGTATGCAACTAATATAAACTCATTGATAGTATCTACACAATATGATTCTAATACTATTGAATGGACAAAAACACCCATGTGATTTTCTATTAATCATGAATTTACATACATGTATGGTTGCAAAACCTACACTTTGATACAACATGTTATTAGTAATCGGAACACCATTAATGGTAAAAGTTCAGGTTTCAAGGATTGAAAATGCATATATATGCAAATCAAAAACCACAAAATTTTAAGGATCAAGCACATACCTATCACGGTAGCACCATATGATCCAAGAGACCAAGATTACTCTTGAGAGTGCTCGTCAGTCCACACGTCCAACCGTGTCATCTCTCTAGATCCTTATTTCCCTCTCCAGGTGGCACATTCTTAAAGCATATAGAGAGGTCCAAGATTCATATTTATATGCCTTTGTTCCTCTTTTTTTCATCATAAAAACCAACGCCCAACAATGTCAATCTCTTTAGGTTCCTATGTTCCTCTCTAGACATGTGCTAATAATGGTAGTACGACACATTCTTAGAGCATATAGAGAGTACCAAGAGTTCTACTTATAAGCCATTGTTCCTCTTTCTCATCACACAAACCAACATCCAACAGTGTTAATCTTTTTAGGTCCCTATTTCCCCCTCTAGGTGTATTCTAAGAATGGCTAGCACACTAGCACTACACATTCTTAAAGCATATAGAGAGGGCCAAGAGTCCTATTTATACGCCTTAGCTCCTCTTTCCCATCATATAAACCAAATCCCATAAGGATTCACTTACCCTTTTAGCATTATCACATTAACGAGATTTTCTCAATCAATTGAGAATTAAGTTACTTAAGAGCCCAAATTTTTAAAACAAGTAAAAGCCCACAGGAGTTTGCATGGGACAGACCATCGCAGTAAATGACTCTAACACACTAAATCATCTAGTTGATCAAATAGTCCCAATAGTCCTATTTATAACCTTAGTTCCTCTTTCCCATCATAGAAATTGAATCCCATAAGGAGTCACTTTCCCTTTTAGCATTATTCCATTAACATGATTTTCTCAATTAATTGAGAATTAAGTTACTTATAGCCCAAATTTTCTAAAATAAGTAAAAGTCAACAGGAGTTTGTATGGGACAAACCACTGCAGTATACAACTCTTAACACACTAAATCAAGTAGTTGATAAAATAGTATCCATGATTGATGTGGGATGTTCAATAGTCTCTCAAGCTTTAGGATCCCAATCATTCAATTCAGAGGCTAATCTTAATTGAATGCATACTGTTTTTTAATACTTCTTTGAACTTTCTTTGCAAGTAGTACATTGCTGAGTTTTTTAAATCTATTTCCATAATATTATTTGTTAATGAATGGTAATTATAGACTTTAATTTGCTAGCATTATTTTGGTCATTACATGTGTTACTTTTGATGGTGTTATTTAATCGTTCCACGTATTTACAAGGTAGTTCAAGTTACTGCTCTAAAAAGGCAAGGAGAATGCTCAAAAGGATGTGGGTAGAGGCAATAAGAAAGGACTTGATGACTTATGGTTTAACTAAGGATGTTGTCTTTTTTTTAAGGTAACACTACCAGGGATTGAACCCTGGATCACTCACACACACTGCACTGTGTCTACCAGCACATCTAACAAGCAGGAGATACTGAGGATGTTGTCCTTCTAGAGTAGAATTGCAAAAAAGGATTCGTGGGGCCAATCCCAATTACTTGAGATAAGGTTTAAACTTGGAGCACTGGAAGTCTCAACAAGCATGCATAAATGGAAGACGAAGACTGCAAACCCCAGATCTGGACCATTCACCAAATCTGAACCTAGATCTAGGTGATCCAATGTGCAAACTCAAACCTAACGGCCATAAGCCCATCTAGCACTATTGAAGTCACAGATCACACAACTACCACAACAACTTATGTGCTATCACAGGTCACTAAGCTGAATTCACTTACACTCAATGTTTTAAATAGCGGTAGCGTGTTGCGTAGCGTTCAACCCTCCGTAGCGTGTAGCGAAATAGCGTAGCGTGTAGCGTAAGCTACACGATACTTCTACTTTTTAATTAAATATATATATATATATTAAAGAGTAAGAAAAAACAAAATATTTTGGCATTTTGAGTTAGCAATTACAGTCCATAATTTAATTGGTAAATTTTAAGTTAATACATGTCTCGTGTACAATTTTTTAAGGGCCAGAATTAGGTAGGACTCAGATTGTGAAGGGTAGCACACGAGTGTCAAAGTTTTTCGGACCCCACTCGTGATGAATGTGTTATCTCCACACCGTCCATCCATTTTGCCAAATAATTTTGGGGCATGAGCCCAAAAATGAGGCAGATCCAAAGCTCAGGTGGACCGCACCATAAGAAACAATGATAATTAAACGATTATCATTAAAAATTTATCGGGGCTACAAAAGTTTTAGATCAAGCTGACATGTGTGTTTTCCCTTCATCCACATTAGTGTGACCCTATTAACAGGTTAGATGGAAAATAAACATTACAGTGGACCCTAAGAAATTTTTAATGGTGAGCATTTTATAACCACTGTTTCCTATGCTATGGTCCACCTGAGATTTGGATCTTACTAATTTTTTGAATCATAATCTAAAATGATGTGGCAAAATGGAAGGACGGCATGGATAAAATACATATAGTATGGTGGGGCCCATGTAGCACATGTATATTTTATTAAATTAAATTGTGCAACGTTGCTGCGTAACGGCGTACCAGTCCATTCATTTGACGCAAGCAAGTCCTGTGGGTCTGATCATGAGGTATGTGTTATATCTAAACCGTCTATTCATTTGAACAGCTCGTCTTAAGGCTTGACATGAAAAATAATACAGATCTAATTATCAGGTGGACCACACTGCAAAAAGCAGTGGGGGATTGAACGTCTACCATTGAAACCCTTTTTGGGATCACAGAACTTCTGGATCAATATGAAATTTGTTTTTCCTCTTCATTTAGGTCTTAAAAGACCTTTTGAACAGTTTGGATGGAAAATAAACGTTATGGTGGGCCTACGAATTTTTCAATGGTGAAAAATCATCATCTCGCTGCTATTTTTGGTGTGGTCCAGACAATCTTTGGATACGATTCATTTTTTGGCTAATGCTCTAAAACGATATTTAAAAATAGATGAACGGTGTAGATATAATAAATACATCGATGTGGAGCCCATGTAACTTTGATCTCCTTTGAACCGTTCGTACAACTCGGAGCTCGAGGAGTGTCAGCTCTCGTCTTAGCATGACACGTACCTACAGCAGCTATACGACACCAGTCAAACCGCTTCCGATTTCAAAAGAAAAAAATGGGAGAGGGAAACCGAAAAGAAAAAGAGGGAAAGAAGAGAGAGAGAGAGAGAGAGAGAGAGAGAGAGAGAGAGAGAGGAGGCCCGGAGGCCGCAACCAGCAATCAAGAATCCTTGACAGCCATGGCCAAATTGGCCATGACGGGGCGAGAAGAAGAAGAAGAGGAAGAAGAAGAAGAAGAAGAAGAAGAAGAAGAAGAAGAAGAAGAAGAAAAGAAAAGAAAAAAAAAAAGTTATGTTTTTTTTTTTTTTTACCAATTTTTTTTTAAACGCTATTTTATACGCTACGTAACATTTTTTGTACGCTACGCTATCACGCTATTTAATACACTGCTTACACTTAATGAAAGGGTTTGATCAAACTAATAACCTTCCATCCTTTGCCAACAACCCTTTCTGTGGATTTTGTGACCCAAATGCCAGTGACCAAGTCATTACACAAATAAATGTTGAATCCAAAATCAAGATACAATTAAAGCAAGAGGATGTCGCAAGATTAGAAAGAATAAGAGCTTCTAGAATAGGATGAATGCACGCCAATTTAGAAGCTCAAACCTCTCCAATGTGCCACGATTTTATGCTCAATCAATCTCCAAATAAGAAATATGAATAAAAACAACAATCCGGATGGAATAAGAAAAAAAATAAGCAATTAAAAGGGTAAATACACCAAAACACTCCACGCAAAACCAATGGCATTACAGCAAAGGGGCTGTAGAGGCATCACACCAATAGGAGAAGAAGAAGAAGAAGAATCAAATGCTTATATACTTTTTTCTCAAGCAATTAAAAAATCTTAATACAATCATAAGCATCTATTACTTCTCTAAGAATCCATTTCAAAAAAAATTGACTAAATATCAATATCACTAAATCACAAAACAAACAAATGTGCTTCTCGTAAAGAAACCATCTAACACAAATGGTATTGAAATTGCATGAGGTTGGGCATGTTTGAAAGTTAATGAAATAGGCTTTCAAACAGGACCAATTTCATGTAATTCAAACCCAAAAAGTGGGCCACAAAATGAGTAAAAGAAATACTAAAGTTTACTTGTTCAACAAGTCGTGACAACTCTCATCATCATCATTATCATCTAAAAGACGTATCCCAGTTAATTGGGGTCAGCCACATGAATAATGTTCAACCGTTCCACTTTATCAAGGGTCATACCTTTAGTTAGACCATAGGTCAGTCTTTTCTTACTACCTCCATCCATGTCCCTTTGGGCCTTCCCCTTGCCCTTTTAAAGCCTTCATCTTAAAGCACCTCACTCCTAACTGACCCGGTTCTCTATCTCCAGTACACATTGCTAAACCATCTAAGTCTACTTCCCTCATCTTATTACCGATTGGTGTTACTCATACATTCCCTCGAACACATTCATTTCTAATTCTATCCTTCTTCGTCTTGCAACTCATCCATCTCAACATCCTCATTTTAGCTACATTAATCCAATGAGCATGTTGTTTTTCACTCCCCAACATTCTATCCCATAAATTAGGTTGGCCTCATAATAATCATATTAAGAAAGTTGAATAGTGTAGATCTCACCAATGCACACAGCGGACGGTCAGGATCAAATTTCCATGATCCATTAATCAAACACAAATTCTGAACCTTTAGATGTGTTTAGAACTTTGACATTGGACTAAGGATAAAGTTTGAGCCCAATCTGAGTTTTAATGGCTTAGATCTAAAATATCCTATGCCGAATGGTCTTGATTCAATCTGTTCAGATCCAGTGGTCAGCATGCTGATCGGCTCCATCCAAACTATTTATCAATGAAAGCATGTAAAATTTTGTCTAAATCGGATTAAGGATGAGCGAGATATCAACAAAACAAGAAAGATCCAATCACATATATCACCATTATTTCCAGAAACCCATGATGTAACTCCCACTACAAATATACGGCTTAGATCATCCATTAGATGTATAATTTGGGACATCCAAGAATGGATGGTCATTGATCAATTGCATGATGTAGTACTTGATAACTGGCCCTTGTATGATCTACCATTGCACTGTTCTTGGACCAACTTGTACCAACTCACTCTTACCTAGCACAGTTCTTGGTCTCCATTGCACATGACCAAATGTTAACAACCAATTAAATAATAAATGGTATGACCTGTGTCCAATTGAAAGAATGATCTGAGTATAGAACTACCATTGATCAATCTAAACTTCAAACATGGTCCAAACATTCAATCTAGAAAGTGGAATATTTAATCAAGAACCTTGGATGAGCCCAATCTTCGATCAACCAGCAATGGACCACTGTGGTTTCCCTGTTGGATTTTACATCCAACGCTTAAGAATGGTAATGCCAGAACTAATCTAGAAAATATCTCGGGGTCTTCAAATGCCATCTCCCAATGCCCCCAAATTTATGTAGATTTGTTTTTTCAAGCAACCAACCTGGAATACAAAACTGACTCAAGATATTAGCCAAGATCAGTAAGTACATGATGTAACCAGGCTCGAATACTCCAGCCTCACGTGTGCATCAAAGTGGGCCTCACATGATCCCCACGTGTGGGAGTTAAGCAAGACATCCTTTGATCTCTGAAGAATGCCCCTAAGCAATAATGAAATAGGGAATTTTCTTCATGGTTTGATGTTCGTTTTATTTCCCATTTAGTCTTTAGTTGGTTGCCCACGCCCCCTTTCTTTTTAGAGTCTTGTTTTTTTTTTTTTTAAACAACCCCTTCTTTTTAGAGTCTTACTTAAATGATTCTTTCATTTTTAGATCTGGATGTCATTCTCTATAGATTTAGGATATGCTTTTAGGCCTAAAAATAAAGGCCACGTTTGTGAGAGCTCATTGAAATTTTCTTGTATTTAGGTCTATAAAAGGTACTTCTAGTCCATACATTAGTTGAAAGTTGTGAATAAAAATATGTTTTCTTTGTTTAAAATCTTGAAATTAGGTTAGTTTAAAATCTTGAAATGTTTTCTTTGTTTAAAATCTTCGTTTAAAAATATGTTTGCTTTATTTCTTGGTGGTGTTGCCAGAAAATCAGATTCAGATCTGATCAAATACATTTAGATTCAGACTAACATGCAAAGATCAGAAATTGCAAGTTGCAACACACATATCATCCAAGTCACACATGTATCAACTGATTCATGCACAACTTGGCCGAGTAACATGTGTAAATCAAAATCGAAGGATACAAAGGAATCAAAAGCAAACAATAACATTTTGGACTGAAACCAAGTTTCAAGGGAATGGTGAACATTGTACTTGGAAGAGCCAGTAAGGGGAAGTTGATGATGTTAAAAATAACCATGTTACTTCTTGAAGCTAAGGGGAGGTTGACGATGTTAAAAATACCCAAGGAGAGTGAACAGAAGTACCAGCAACACTCTAGCCTCTACTATCAGGTAGAGCACAAGCTTGGTATGGTACTTAGTACTGCAAGCAATTGAAATAGGTGTTATGACTTTTTTATGAGTCCCATGTAAGGCTTTGTTTCAATGGACAGTTGAATTGAATTGCAATAACTGGTTTCGTAAAGTGGAAATGACCAAATGTAGCAGTCACTTTTTAAGTTTCGACATTGAGAGTTCAAATTGCGATAACATTACTTTAAATTTGGGGGTTTGAAAGTTGAAAAGGAATGCAACAGCAATTTGAGGGCAGCCTCCTCATGTACAAATGCCAAGGTTATAAAAATTTAGACATTTTCTCTACATTGAAACAATTATTACAATTCAATTAAAAAAACATGTCCAAACACAGCCTAAAGTAAATTCCAACCCCAAAATTTACCAAGTGGGTATAAAATAGGTATGATGTGTGACCTAGGTATGTCTGTAGTTAGAAAAACTCAATTTTAAATTATTATTTTTTTGAGAGATAACTCAATTTTAAATTCTGCACTAAAAATAATAATAATAATAATAATAATAATAATAATAATTTAATAATAATAATAATAATAAACTCATAATTGCTTTGATATTTAAAACTCCTAATATTTCAGAAGATCAGCACAAGACCATTTTTGGACAAGCCAAATTGAACGTTTTCTTCCATAGAACTTGTTTTATTCAGACGGTTAAAACCATTTTTTGGACAAACCAAACTGAGCCTCTTTTTTTTTCAATAGAATTGTTGTATTCAGAATGACTATTGTTGGTTAAAAGTTTAGAACCATTTTTTGGACAAACCAAATTGAGCCGTTTTTTCTATAGATCTAGCTTTAATTCAAAATGACTATTGTTCGTTAAAACCATTTTTTAGACAAACTAAATTGAGCCATTTTTTCAATAGAACCTGTTCTACTCAAAATGACTATTGTTGAGGTAAGACATTTTTGCGGAAAGGGGACTGATTTTTGTGCTAATTACTTAGAAATGGAGTCGAGAGAAAGAAAGAATGATATTAACTCTTCGCTTAACTACCTATCAGCATCATTACTTAGTATAAGAATTTCTGGTCATTTTAATCGAATTTTGAATTTTTCTATTCGATATTATTCATATATAATATTGATGTATACTTATGTGCATATAGAATCCTTTTTTTTTCAACTTATTTTTTAACCGAAACTGTATTAAGCCAAACTTCTCATTCTCTGATATTTTTTGTTACTTTTTTTTTTTTTTGGTATTTTAGTTTCTTCGACCAAATTTTTGACATTTTTTCTGGATTGAAACCGAATTAAAAACGAACATATCACATGCCATTTTTTTTCATGGTATGGCATTTTGCTAAATAAGGGTACCCCAAGTCAAATATCAGAACCATGACCAGCAACAAAAGCATCAACAGAAGTTACTTCATACATTGAAAATTATTGACACCAATAACCAATCAATGTATTAGGTCAACATTCACCACTCACACCTACCTCCTGTGCACAGAACATTTAAAGTTCCTCAGAGAAACCCAGCCTGCAGGACTGATCACCAATACAAGGGAACTTCATGTGAACAAACTACATAATTATAGCATTGACAGATGAAACATTCAACCATTAACTGAATATAAGGCAAAGGGCCTGGGGCTAGTAAAATTCCACTAAGTATCAATAGCACTAACAAATATCCCAAGTCTACAAATATAAATTGCTTCAAATACAATACAAGTGCGTTTTTTAAAGGGAAAAAAAGGCAGAACAGAGAGAAGAAATCAAAACAGATACTCCATGCAGACAAGAGCTTCATTCCTCCTAAAATATCGAATCAGAAAAACCGAATTCCTACCTCAACCACCGCAATTTTAGGCCCCATGAGCAATCGCCCTTCCTTGCCACTTTCTCGTATTTATTACCACCAATGGAAGAATCAAACCCTTGAACTGCATAGCAATTAGGAAAAAAACTGCACAGCAATCACAATTCGAACTCGTCTTCGAGCTTCAGAGCCTCAGCAGCCGCCTCCTCCTCATCATCATCAATCACAAAATATGGGTTGTGGACCTCTGGCCGGAACTTATACCCAGTGAAGACATAGAATGCAAGCGTGGCGAGCTCACCAGCAACAAGGCTGGTCCACATGAACCGGTACGACGTGATTGTCTGGAGTGCGTAAACAACAACCCGCGTGAAGTAGATGTAGCAAATCACGACGATGTAGTACTGCCGGAACAGGGTCAGCTTCATGAGATTCACCGCAGCCTTCCCATCAGTGCGGGCAGCCTCTCGGAGATTCTTGATCGACCACACAATTGGGAAGAGGACGGCACAGCAGCAGATGACATCAACAAGAAGGAAGACCTGCTTCCACGTGATCCAGTCCTGGGCATACGGCCCGCTCTCGTCAATTGCAACCTGGGCGATGTTGGCAATGACCTGGAGCGGGATCACGATCATCAGCACCTTCTTCTCCTTGTCCTGGAGGTAGGGCTTCAAGAAAGACCAGCCGGTCCCGATCAGGACGATGAGCGTGAAGAGCGAGATCCCCTTCAAGAAGCTGAAGATGTAGAAGAGAACATCCCACCCATGAGCAGACCCGGTGCGCTTGATGTATGACTTGTCCTCAGCCTCGCAGACGAGGTTGAGGGCTTTGAGGATGAGGACGGCAAGCATAAAGAAATGGATGCGGAAGACGGTGAGGCGCTTCTTGTAAAGGACAAAGACCCATAGGGCAGCGAGGGAGGAGTAAACAACGAAGAAGAGGAAGTAGACCTTGGGGAGGATGGTGGACCCCGCAGAGAGGTAATCGCGGCGGCCCGACTGGGGGTCGAGATTGTACATGGCGGATTGGATGTCCATGGAGACCTGGAGCTGGCCGATGCAGTTGGCGAAAACGAGGGTGAATTGGCCAGGCCCTTGCTCTTCATGGAAGGTGGAGAAGGAGGATGTGTCGGTGTTGGCAGTGTTGGGATCGAGCTGGTCGAAGGTATATACCTTCCTGATGAGCTTGGATTGGAGGGCGCAGGTTATGTCTCCGCTCTGGATCTCCTGAAGGACGTGCAGCCATGAATCCCGGGTGGAAAGGAAGAAGCCAAGCCGGGAGAGGTCCTGATTCGGGCTGGAGAAGGAGATGCGGGAGACGTTGAGCTCCAGGCGGCCCGTATTGGTGAATCCGAACTCGTCGAAAGGGATGATGGATCGGCCATCAGATCGGATCTCGGAGAAGCGGATCTCAGCTCTGGAGAGGGAGATGGAGAGGAGGAAGACGAGGAGGACAACAAGGAAATGGATCCGAGGCAAAGAGATCGCCATGGCGATTGCAGATCTTTCTCTCTCGATCGCGAGATCTGCACAGCGAGGCTTTGGAGACTGAGAGGAAGGGTTTTTGGAGAGGAGTGGATTTTTTTGGAGAAACCGATCTGGGTTTTCGTCGGTTTGGTGAGGGGCTGTGACAAGAATGCCTTGTTCTTGGACATGAATAACGGTTTAGCCACTGGCTTCTACGACGTAAATACGGTATAAGAGACAGGATTTCGTTGCTCTGTCGCGCGACACAGGAGCCTGCATGTGTTGCCGGCAGTGGGGGCCACATGCTGTGTGTTCCGATGATCGGAACCGTCCGAAATCTACTATACGAGCCACTTCATGAAATTTTTAGGTTTAAAGTCATGAACATCACGATCTGGAGATGAATTTGAAACAATGAAAAAGAAAATTGTCAACGTCAAAAGTCAAAGGAGCACAGTGGTTTGATCATAGAATAATGGCCTGGTTACGGTGGTAACCGGAAAATGGATGGCTGAAATCATCGGGCAATCTCAGCGTGGGACGCGGATTGCTTAGCTGACGACAGCAAGGTGGTTAATGGACAGTGCTTTGTGGGCCTCTCCTGATATATAAGTGTTTCATCTACACTGTCCATCTATTTTTCCTTATCACTTCTGGGTATGATCCCAAAAATGAGATAGTTCCAATTCTCGAGTGGACCACATCACAAGAAAACATTGGTGATTGTACGCCCACCATTAAAAAAAATCCCTGTGCCACTTTTGCCTTTGGCTTACATTTCTTTTAGGGGTCGCTTGGATGCCTCCAATTTATTTAATTGCAAATATATTAGAAAACTGTTTCAAGCATATGTTTGGTCTACATGCTGTTCCATTTAGTTTTAAGTGATAATTTATTTACTGGTAAATAAATTATGTTCAGCAAATCTTTACAATGATATTCATTTAAGAGAGCTTAGTAACCCTTTCAAAATCTACAAATATCGTATAAGAAAAAACTTGATTTTTTTTTATAGGGCTTTAAGAGAGCATCGAAATATGCACACACTAAATAGATTGAATATCTTTCACATATCACAATAAGCCCCCAATGCAATCTTCCACCCTCCCAAATGTATCATATGATAATGATCAAGATCACCATAGTCATTAAGGGCATGTTTGGAGAATAAGTTACTTATCCTTCAAGTAGCTTATATTAATTTTTGCTTAATCAATAGATAAGCATGTTTGGTAAGTATTTTTTTGAAAACTCACATTTGGTTAGGAAACACCCAATCCAACAATGTCATGACAGTGGGGCCCACCTTAATTTATGTGTTATATATCTACTCCACTCATCCATTTTGCTGGCTCATTTCGAGTTATTAGCCCAAAAATGAACCATATCCAAATGTCAGGTGGACCACACCATAGAAAGCAATGGTCATCAAATGCCCATGATTAAAAACTTCCTAGGGCCTATCATAATATTTATTTTCCATCCAACCTGTTGATAAGGTGACATAAACCAGGATGAAGGGAAAACACAAACACCAGCTTGATCCAAAACTTTCATGGCCCCCAAAAAAGTTTTTAATGGTAGGCGTACAATCATCATGTTTCCTATGGTGTGATCCACCTAAGATATGCATGTGCTTCATTTTTTTTTTTGCTCATGCCCTAAAATGATTCAACAAATGGATGGACGGCATTAATATACAACAACACATACATCAAAGTGGGTCTAATGTTGTTGCTTGACTCAAAACCTTGTTACTTGACTTTGTTGGATGTGATCGCTAGATGAACCCAACTTTGGGTGCCTAGGGCTCACTATGATGCTTCTTAGAAATCCACCCCATCCATCCATTTTACCATATCATGTTAGGAGGGGGGACCAAAAATGAGGGAGATCTAAAGCTTAAGTGGGCACATTAAAGGAAACAACAGAGATTGAATGACCAAAATTGAAATCTTTCTAAGGCCCATTGTGATGATTATATGCCATTCAAACTGGTCATAAGGCCATTCCTACCCCCACAAGTTCATATGAAGAAAAAGGTCGACAGGTGTGTGTGCTATATATGTATGTGTGTGTGTGCGTGCATGCGCGTGCACTCCTCATGACTATTTCAACCGTGGAAGTTCAATACCACTGTTCAAGTAGTGTGGCCTATTTGAATATTGGATTTTCCTCGTATTTGAGCCCATAAACTAAAACGGGCTAATGAAAATGGTGGATCTCAAAAGTATTATGGTGGGATACTTCAATTTTAATTTGGGAGTTAAATAATACTTTTTGAAGCTCTATGGCCCACCTGAGGTTTAGATGTTCATTATATCACACCAATTAAAATGAGCTGGAAAATTTAATAAACGAAGTGGATTTTTCAGAAACATCATGGTGGGCCACACAACAAGGGGCGCAGTTTCAACAATGGGTGTTTAATACCATTGTTGCAAGTTGTGCGGCCTACTTAAGTGTTGGATCTATCTCATATTTAGGCCCACCTCCTAAAATGATATGAATAAAATAGCCAATGGGGTGAATTTCTCAAAAACATCATGGAAAATATTTCTCAACATGGCATGTCCATTCAACATGGTCCAGGGCACGCATGCTATTCACAATGACCCTGTGTGAGTTGCTTTTGGTAAGTTGAAAAGTAAAATAAAAAGACTTATCAAAATAAGTTACTTTTTGTTACATGTTACTTATTTAAGTTGATTAACCAAACTAAATTAAGAAAAGTAACTTATTGGCTTACATAAGTTTAAAAAGCTACTTATTCGGTGGTATCTAAATGGGCCCTTAGTGAGCCACATCTACGTTAAATTTGAGTGAGTGAACTTTTATTTGTTACTCTGTTTTTAATTCTACTATCCATTCTCTCGTGAGAGAAACATTAATGTTTTAGCATAGTGTGACGGATGATGAGTAGGCCCTTAGAATTTGGATCTCGATTAAAAATTTGGTACATGGTGTATACGTTGTTGTAGGGAAAACTGAATTGGTCCCTCACACGGGAAGAACCTTTGACTAATTATGACACAATTCCGAACCGAGGTGATCGAAAGCCTGAGATGGGTTTCCAAGCTGAGCTGTCAGAGAATATGGCTCAGAGATAGAATGAGTAACTCTCCTAACAAATAGATAAGCCCCCGAGCTGAGCCATCCGAGGACAAAGCTCGATGAGGGAAGATTCATCTCACCAGAAATATTTATAACATGCGCAAAGGACCCATAAGGTAATGAGCTCGAGATTCGAGCTCTCCCACATTCCGAGCTGACCCAACTAACCACCACCAAGATGGTACGAGTAATTTAGAGAGGATTATGCCCACAGATCTAAAAAAAGGAGGGCCCGACCTTATCTCAACCGAAGATCACGTCAACCGAGGTGGACTCGGCGATATTTTCAGGAGTAGTTTCCTATCCAAATAGGGACTTCCCCAGCATATCCCATTAAGACATGACGGTTTCAGAACCGCCCAATGACCCTATAAATATAGCTACCCTAAACGAGAGAAGGTAAGCTCAAAACTTACATTCCAGTCCTTGATCCAAGTTTATCATCCTAACTTAGGCATCGGAGGTTTCGTAACAGGTTATCATCACCCCCCATTATCCATATCTCTATTGTCCTTGCAAATCCATCGATGGGCATACCTCCACAACCAATTACATATGTTAGCCCAAAATCTGGCGATAACAGATTGGTGTCGTCTATGGGAATGACAGTAAAGTCAAGTTCCCATCGTCTCTAGCTTAAGCCACCACCCATTCTTCCCCCAATGGCCAAAAGAAAAGGGAAAGCTCCCGCTGTAACCAAATTTGCCCACCAGGCAAGTTTGGTGAAGATCAAGCCTCATAGTCACTACCCCAGTCTCAACTGGCCTCACAAGCAATTGTGTAGAAGTTTTGAAACTGAGGTGATTAGCTCATCTCCCTTAAAGACCAAGTGAGAGCTTTAACCGGCAATGTAGACCAAATCATGAAGCTATTAGAAAGGCAACAGACGTCCTCGACCAACTAGTGTGAGGAGGCGAAAGCAACAACCGAGCAGTCTCACCCAATGTAGTCGTGCCCAAAGTCGCACCAAGGGTCAGCCCGAGCTAGGGGAAGCCTCATCGCCCCAATGTGGACCTCAACTACTATCGAGCTCACTGAGTCAAACATGTGCCATACCCTAGACCGGAGGTGACTAGCTAAGGGGAAGGCCCCAAAAGTTATTGTGGAAAGTGAAGTCCCTTGGGGCAAAAATTAGAGAGATCTGGGATCAACTTGATAATGTCCAATAGGCTTACCGAGCAAAAGCCCCAGCATATGTAGATGCCCTCCTCGAGCAGACGGAGCCACCATTTATAGACGACATCATGTAAGCCCAGTTGCTGCCTAGGTTTTCGATGCCCAAGATACTGCCCTACTCAGGTTCAAGAGACCCAATCGAGTACCTAGAATTATTCAGAGCATGAATGGAACTTCACGGCGCTTTCGAACCCGTGATGTGCAGGGCATGCTCCCTAACACTGACTGGGGCAGCTTATAAGTGGTATAGAAACTTGAAGCTGAAATCCATTGGCTCATTCGCTCAGCTCAGTGGAGCCTTTGCCACCTAATTCATTGGGGGTAAGGATATAAGGAAGCCGACAACCCACCTTCTCACGATAACCCAGAAGGAGGATGAACCATTGAAAGACTACATTATCCGGTTTAATGCTGAGGTTGTCCAGGTAGATGGTTATTCTGACCAAGTAGCCCACACATCCATGATGGCTGGGCTCAAACGAGGAAAGATCCTCTTTTCAATCGACAAGAACCCCCCAACAACCTTCACCAACCTCTTGAACTGAGCTCAAAAATATATTAACACCGAGGAGTTTTTCAGCACCCAAAAGAATACTCGAGGTGAGAATAGCTCGACAAAAGACAGGAACAGAAATGAGACTAAGGATGAACCTAGTGTGAACCCTGAAAGAAGAAGAGACAACAACCACAGTGGTGCTGGCCGAACTCCTCGAGTTCCTGACAGGCGCTTTCGTCGATACACTCCATTGAACACCACGCTAGAGCAAGTGTGTCACACCCCAAATTTGGTATTTGGGTTATCCGCCCCAAAGCACCGCGCCCGACATGTGATTGTGGATCATTATCAAATGTCTCTTAATAAAATTATTAACATACAACCCATTCAAGATCATAAAGAAATAACCATCATCAATGGTTAACTATAATAATCATTATTCATGAATGCCAATAATAACTAATCACTTAAACATTTATCAGTCCTCTCTCTCTCTTAATAACTAAAACAACTAAAGTCTTATATCAGCTGCTCCTTAGAGTCCAATATCTTTTAGTGAAAGTTTCAAGGTTGCTCAGGTACTCCGCAGCTCAGTAAATAACTTTGAACAACAAATTTAATATACATAAATATACAATAACAGGAATGTCCAATAATCATAATAGAATAATAAATAAAATGAATAATTCATAACATTTTCATCAGTTGATATCAGGATTTGAATCATAAATATGCCATCATGTTTATCCAAACCCGCTCAATCGTTATGCAACTTCCAATAACATGTCGGTCGTAGCCGAATAGTGTGTATAGTTACTAGCATGTCAAATGGATCTCCTAAATGGTACCGGATAGGGTTTTAAATATTTGCACAGTGTTAATTCCCAACCGATGCACTTAGAAAGTGTGCATTGTGTTAGTTCATAACCAATGCACCTTCATTATAATTCACAAAATATCAAGATATTAGCACAATATAAAATGCATAACTAAAATTTTGAGTTAGAATTGCTTACTATCTTAAGTCTTCTTCATTTCCTTGCACTCCTTGGCCACAGACTTGTGTGATTTACTCCACTATAATAATATTTATATACTTAGGCCCTAGTTCACATAAAAAATTCTATTTAATCAAAATTTTCATTATACATTCCAATCTGTCCATCCTATACATATTTCTTAACCAATTATATTTAACGCCTACTAATTAGCCTATCCAAGGCTCAAACCAGTATTTGGGCGGCTTGGATTATCTTAAATATTTTTGCAAAGAAAAATACTACCTATTCTTTATTAATCTATTTTTTCTAGAATTATGCTATAAAATAAGTTGTCAGAAGGGATGAACGACATGTATTTCACTATCCATCATGGTGGATCTCTTGTGGGCCACTCGAATGGCGTAAAAACGTTTTTAATAGTGGTTGTTCAAGGCATCTTTATGGCCCACATGAGATTTGATTTTGCTTCAATCTAGGAACCCTCCTTATAAGGTGGTCTAGTAGACTAACCGAACGGCGTGGCTATCCCTTATTCTTCTGGTGGGTTCCATCTGAACCACACATGAGAACTCCCTTCATAGGATGACTTCTCGTCCAAAGTATGCACTTGCTAACCTCTTACTTAAGTTGGTAAAAAAAAATCCCATGAATTTTTTTTTAATAATAGTTATCTCATGTAATAGTATGGTCCACTGACACATGGATCTACTTGATTACGAGGGCCACACTAAATAGTTGAATAATATGGAATAAAATAAATACATCAAGATGAATCACCTATGTGGAATCTACCAAAGTTGAGACTAATCTGATATCTAGATCTTTACCATATATATATATATATATATATATATATATATATATATATATATATATAATATCAAATAATCAAATAAAAATCAAAAGAAAAGATCTTTAACTTGTACAGATATTGATAATTAACAATCTGGATCAACTTGGAGAGGATAGGATTGCTAAATACAACACACCAAAGTTCCCACATTATGAATGGATATGATTAGTGGAGAGGTGCACTCATCCACCTCTCTTTTATACTAAAATGGGCTAACGCCCAATCACTAGAACAAGCGGATTTCATCCCTCATTTAAGGGATTGAATCATATCACTTTCAAATTAAGTTTCAACTCTTAAGTGGCATTTGATTTAGATCCACCTATGGTGCATCACCATGATTTGACTCGATCAACGTAACATATGATAGATAAGGGATTTAGTGGTGTTTTTGGTTCCTCCCATGGATGTCATATGGTTAAGATAGATTCATATTAAAAAGGTCAAAATTAATGGTTAAGATGAATAATAGATTGAAGACGGTCCTATCACTAAGAATCATTGGAGATTTTGAATCATTTGATACAGTTGGATTCTCCAACTCATGGCCAACCATCCTCTCCAAATAACAATGATTCAATTAATCACAGATGTACAAAGGAAGAATCCTTTTAAAATATATTCTCCTTGGGTGATCCTCATGATGCATGACTAGTTGATCCATCTCTCAATTTTGGGCTTAAGGTGGCCCATAAAAAATAATGTAAACTGCTCATCTTAAAGGAAATACAGACTTCTCTAACACACTAAATTTTCATTTAGATTGGGTCATCGATCGACATAAAATGAATTCTTGATCAAAAAAATGTTATTTAACAGTGAGATGGTGTCTAAAATTAGAATTTAAAGTGTTAAAGGATCCTATCTCACTTTATTCACAAAGTGGACTGGTGGGACTCTTCCACCACTATTCTATATCTTAATTAATCTTTTATTTCATCTTTCTCATATGTATCCAACTTTTGGATGGAGTTTAGTAACTCCATGAAAGAGGAACGAGAACCCTTTATTTGTGTGGGTCCTGTGCAATCATGGAACATCTTTTTGTTAATATGAACTGTTCAGATTGTATGCCATGGAGGGACTTACAAAATCCTTTAGATGATTCCTCAATTGGACACTCGGTTATCCAAATATGACCCTAAAATATTTGGTTCGCTAGATGGTTTATGATAAGGGATAACCCTATCTCCAACGGATGCTCCTAATTTCTTCTCTCTCTGGCCCACTCCTCGGGTATAAGTTGGTCATTCCGACTAATAGTCTTACTAAAGTCAACAAGTGCTATAAGATGGTCGACTCAGATTTCCCTAATGGGTCCCTTAATCGGATGGTCTTCCATTAATGGATAAAATTAACAGTTTTCTTACATCGAAATAACAAATCGATCGTGCTGCTAATGGAAACCTATGTTCTCTATAATCCGGTCGGCTCATATTTTTCCTCTGGTGACCATAAATCCATGTATTTAAAAATTTTCACTTTTAAGGTATGTAATTTTTGCAGAATCGAAAAGGGAAACCTAATACAAGTTTTCTATGTTCCACAAAGCTCACAATTTTTCATATCATGGGATAAATTTATCACTTTTCTAAATATAGAGTATGCAATAAATGACACATTCAAGGCATAATAATAATAATAATAAATTAACCCTAAAATTTACTCACGATACAACAAAGTGATCATGAAGGCCAAAGAGAAGAGAATCCTACAATGGCTGAACAAGATGAGGGCCAACCCATGAAAAATGAACATGACTAAATATTGCCACTTCCATCGTGACCACAATCAAAACACAACTGATTGCTTTGATCTAAAGGAGGAGATTGAGTCTCTAGTCTACCTATGCGAATTAGTTGCAAGGCGTATAGAGGACTGACCAGCTCCTCTGCAGGAACAACGTGAGGAGTGTAATAATAATGAGCCAATCGAAGAGATTCACACCATCTTTAGTGGACTTACAAGAGGTGGTGACTCAAACCAAGCACGTCGAGCTCATGCCTGGAGTGCGAGAGCCATCGACAAGGTCCATCAAGTAAACCTCACTAGCCGCCTTAGGAAAGAATCCATGCTAGATTCATGCGTGATTGCCTTTAAAGAAGAGGATTCTAGGGGGATTCAACACCCACTTGACGACACACTCATGGTTGCCATGACCATTGCCAACCAAAAGGTACATCGGATGTTGGTCGACAAAGGCAACTCGGCAAATATTCTATTCGCAGCTGTTTTCGACAAGATGGGGTAGGGAGATCGCGACTACGGCTCGTGTACAACCCTTTAACTGGCTTCACAGGAGTGAAGGTGAACTCGAAACGAAACATCCTTCTACCGATGACAATGGGAGAAGGCTCCAACTAGGTCACCACCATGGTAGAATTTTTCATGGTGGATTGCCCCTCAATGTAAATGTAATTATGGGTAGATTATCCTTGAACGCCATATAGGTCGTAGTATCTACCTATCATCTCACCACAAAGTTCCCGATTGAGCATGGGGTCGGTAAGGTCCGGGGCGACCAGAACGAGGCCCGATAGTGTTACTCGATAGCTCTTCGAGGTAGAGCACAACAGCAGCAAATGATACATGTCACCTCCCTTGATCCCAGGGAAGAAGCTACTGAGAGAGGATCACCTATGGAAGACCTCATCCCCATGCAGCTCTTCGAAGCCAACCCAACTCAGACAGTTCAGATTGGGTCGCCCGAACTCCAAGAAATAACAAACCTTCTGAGAGAACACACCAACATATTCGCATAGCCTTATTACCAAGACATTCTTAGGATAGACCCGAGAGTCGTGGTCCATCGACTGAACATAGACCCTGACCACAAGCTTGTTCCACAGAAAAGATGAGCATTTAACACAGAAAGATACATTGCAATCAATGAAGAGGTTAGCAAACTTCTTTAGGCCAGCTTCATCGAGGAAGTATACTACCCCGATTGGTTGGCCGATGTGGCATTAGTGAGAAAGGCCAGCGAAAAATGGCGAGTCTGCATGGACTACATCGACCTGAATAAGGCCTGCCCAAAAGATAGTTTTTCGCCTCCGAGGATTGACCAACTGGTGGATGCTACTGCTAGGTACGCACTCCTCAATTTTATAGACATGTACTCAAGGTATAACCAGATCAGCATGCACAAGCATGACAAGTAAAAGATCGCCTTCATTATAAATAGAGGGTTGTATTGTTACCGAGTCATGCCCTTCGGGTTGAAGAATGTCAGAGCGACATATCAGAGATTGGTAAATAAGATGTTCACCATGCAGATCGGGAAAACTATGGAAGTTTATGTCGACGACATGCTCATCAAGAGCACTATGACTGAGGACCACATGGTGGACCTGAGAAAAATGTTTGGCATCCTGAGGAGATACCAGATGAAACTCAACCTGAGCAATTGCACCTTTAACATCATTTCGGTACGTTCCTAAGTTTCATGGTCCACTAAAGAGGGTTGAGGCGAATCCTGACAAAATCTAGGTTCTCATAGAAATGAGCTCGTCCAGCTCAATGAAAAAGATATAACGCCTCATGGGCGGAGTAGCAGCATTAAAAAGATTTGTATCCCATGGCACAGACAAATGCCCACCCTTCTTTTAACAGTTGAAGGGGAGTGAGAAGCTGACTTGGACAAAGGAATGTGAGCAGGTGTTCAAACAACTCAAGGCTTATCTAGGGTCCTCCCACTACTCTTGAAGCCTATGCAACAGGAAGAGCTATTGTTGTACCTAATTGTCTCGCCAACAATAGTCACTCAGTCCTAGTCAGGGAGGACAGAGGTGCCCAATGACCTATCTACTACGTGAGCAGAGTTATGGCTAATGTAGAGTTATGCTACCCAAAGATAGAGAAGCTGTTTGCTGTTGGCGAAGAGATGAGCCCCCAGGCTGAGCTATTCGAGGAAGATCTCGATGGGAGAAGGTTTGTCTCACCAGGAACATCTACAATACAAGCAAAAGACTCGTAAGGAAAGGAGCTCGAGATCTGAGCTCTCCTGCATTCCGAGTTAACCCGACCGACTATCGCCAAGACAGTATGAGTAACCCAGAGGGGATAACGCTCCAGATTCAGAAAAGGAGGACTCAGCCTGATCTCGGCCAAATATCACACTGACCGAGGTAGGCTCGACGACATTTTTGGAAGCAGTTTTTTACCTAAATAGGGACTCCCCCCAGTGTATTCCATTAAGACACAATAGTCTTAGAACTGTCCAAGGACCCTATAAATACAACTATCATAAACGAGAGAAGGGAAGCTTAAAACCCATATTCCAGTTCTTGATCCAAGTTTATTAGCTAACTTAGGAATCGGATGGTTCGCAGCTAGTTACCAACACCCCTCGTTATCCATCTAATACCCCATTGTCTATATCTCCCTTGTCTTTGCAGGTCCATCAGTCGACATACCTCCATAACCGATTACATCTGTTAACCCAAAATCTGGCGACAACATGTGTCATTCACTTTAAAACCTCTAAATTAGAGGCACTAGTTAAGATGTATAATGAATTAAATATTAAGCTCATTTGATTTTCATTCTTTAAAATTGGGGGCCATGTATTGGATGGTTAAAAGTAAAAATTATCAAATGATCGTATTCCAACCTACAAGTATCCATCAGGATTTGTACAACCCATCTGGTTTTTTTTTATGTAATTTAATTACAGTGGATTCAACAATTTACTCTTTTTAATTTGGTTAGGACATGCAACCTGTACCATTTTTAAGTGCCTGCGTATCGTGTCATATGCTGCCATAGCATCAGATATACCCACAACCAAAGTATCAAATAACTTCATTGCAACTTTGATCTTCTCAGCGGATGAATGTTACTTTTTGGTCCAGGTTATTGTAAAAGGCTAAACAATCGGTTAATGGCCTGAATCTCTAACATGTGTACCATCCAAAGGCTAAAACCAGAACCAGCCCCGATGTGGCTCTGAAACCAGCTATGACTTGGGCGTAGCCCACAATTTAAGTTGATAAAACATTCTTAACCGTCTGATTATAATTATTCAATGGTGAGGATAACACATGCCCACTATCGAGATAAAGGTTTGTTATCTGCACACGCACTTTTGCATGTGGCGCATGCGGTGACGTCAATGTGTTGGTGCAATGGCTGGAATACATTAGGAAGAGGACAATGTGCATATACGCGAGCCACACTGGTGTTGAATTTGGATCATTCACAAGTTTTTTTAGTCGTCCATTCAACTGCCTGATGAGTGGATTGGCATGATGTGTCCTTAAGTTGGTTGAGTTCCTTTTAGCTATCCATTTTCTAAGACCAGATGAAATGGTTGATAATAGGATAGTTCCACGGACATGATAGGTCCAATAAATAGATAGCATGCATGTTGACCGGATCAGTTTCTATATGAGGGCCGGTGCACTCCAATGGCACCAGGGAAGCTAATTAGGTGGGACCCGGTTTCATCCAAGATGGTGTAGCCCTTACTGTAGGGCCAACTTTATATATGTATTCTATATTCATGTTGTACATCCATTTTGGCAGATTATTTTAAAGCATGATGGACAATAAAAAATGAAATAGATTCAAATATAAGGAGAATCATACAATACAGTGTTGATGGAACGCCCCACCATTAAAAACTTCTTAGAGCCCACCCTAATGTTCTCATATGGTTTCTTTGCCCTCCAACCTATTGAAAAGGTCACATAAACCTGGATATGAAGGGAAAAAATAAAAAATAAAAAATTAGAATGATAATCCAAAACTTTTATAAGTTGTTAATGGTCAATCACCACTGTTTTATATGGTATGGTACACCCGAGATTTGGATCTACTTCAATTTTGGGTTCATGCCTTAAAATGATCTAAAAAAGTGGATGTACAACGTGGATCTAGAATACATGCATCAAGCTAGGTCCCACGTAAGGTCCACACCTAATCTGCCGGTGGTTCGGAAAGAGGTGACCCGGAACCAGCCATGTGGGTGCACCCTGACTGTAGGGCCCACCAAGCTGTATGAATTGTTTATCCACGCCATTCATCTATTTTGAAAGCTTATTTTGAGTATGGGCTTGAAATTGAAGCATATACAAATTTCAGGTGGACCACACAGTGGTCATGGAAAACCCACCATTAAAAAACTTTCTAGCGTCCATTGTAATTTTTATTAACCATCCAACATGTTGATAAGGTCACGCGGAACTAGATGAAAGGAAAAAAGATAAATTTAACTATATTCAAAAGTTTGGTACCTCACAAAGGTTTTTAATGGTCAATACCCCTGTTTCATATGGTATGTTTTTAACCCATTTTTGGCACCTGACGTGGAGCAATGGAAAGCCGCCACATGTGTGATACTAATGTGTTAGTGCCGGTGTAAATCTACTCACACTCAGGAGTATCTTTGTTGATTTTCCTTTGGCTATACATATTCCATTATTAATGCGGAGGCACTAACATTTATGTGTGTGTTTAGAAGAATAAATCGACAAATGCCATGTGGCCATGATTAATGAATTAATTAATAAAGCATCGTAGCGAGCATGTCTATAAAAGACCCGTTGAGAAAATGTATATTATCACACATCTGGCTATGATACACTCGACGAGGTCATCTCTCATAGTCCTTTTAAAATGAGAGATCTTCCCAAATATGTTCGGACGGTCTAGATCATTGCAAATGTTTCGAATATCTAAAGATCGGACCCTTATCTACACAAATCCGATTATGGTTCAGACCCAAATTAAGAGAAAATGGATAATGGTCATATTAGGTCCCAAGCTTACAATAATTATAATATAAAGAATGTGAAAGCTTGATGACCTCATCCCATGGCTATGCTTCAATTGGGATAAAGAGAATGGTAGAACTGGATGGAAGATCTGGTTGGACCCATATCGATAACAAATCGGTATCAGGTGGATCTTGTCCATCTATCCTCTCTAGCACTCCAAATCATCACGTAGTGAATAGTTAAACGTAGAAGGTGGTTCGATCTGGACCATACAACACCTTGATTGGAAGTGCAGGAGGTGGGCCACCAGACGAGTGGCCATGATTAATTTGATATTTGGGATCATCTTTAGAAACTCCCCTGATTGATCTTGCATACGATTAGTGAGCCATTAACATCTCCTGTCAAAAAGATCATCTACGAGAAGAAGATCCAATAAGCCAGTAGTTTTGAATTTGTCCAAGAAATTTTCTTATCTGAAATACACGACATCAATGCGGTCACAAGTTAACCCAACAAAGGTTTTGTCGCTTTATCAAGCTATAAAAGGAGCACGCGAAGAAGAGCTCGATGCCATACGCCAAACATACATATCTACTTTTCAATTTATCTTTTATTTATCATTCTTTTATCTACAGTCTAGCCTAGTTCTAGTATAGATAGCTACTGCCTAACAACTCATGTTACAGTATCATAAGAGTAATGTCCACAACCATAAGTTGTCGAATCCTGAAAAACTGAGTCTGACTTAGGTGATCACACCTATATGGTCACATCCTGCTGACCATTCGCCTTAATCATCTATTCTGATAGATGAATCAGGTATTTATCTCTTATTTATTTATTTATTTGGTTTTTTTATACCTTATCCATTATAATGAGCCATACATTCAAATATTAATAAAATCGGTATTGTTTAACCTTCTTTTTTATCCGTCCATTTCTATATCTTTGAGAAGTAAAACTAAATTATCGTTAAAAAACCAAGTCCTTAAGTTCATAGACACGAAATAATAAGAATCCATTTAGAAGGGCAAACCCCTACCTTATCACAAATCACTGATCATAATTAGTAGTTGAGAGGATAGATGGATCATGCGTCCAGTCTCTAGTCAACCTGACTTGACACGAGGGACACCAGTGGTTCAATAAAAGATTGAGTTAAGTAGACTCTGGCATGCCCGTGCATCATAATTACACACAAAATCTAAATACAGGCCCTCGATCATGTGTAACCTCGTGTTTGATTGAATTAACACAACAACATATTCCACCTGAAATTTGTATCTACTTCATTTTTAGGTCATATCTTAAAATAATCTTTCAAAAAAGATGGATGACTTGGATGTACAACGCATAATTCAAAGTGAGCCTACGGTAAGGGTCGCACTATTCTAGGTTCCAGCCAAGTCGTGCTAAGGGCACATGATGCAAGTATAAAATCCAATCAATCATCGTATGCACTAGCACATGTTATCCTTCATGCCTAAAATTAGGCTAATTTGTGAACGCTAGGTGGACCAAAGTACAGTGAAAAAGTCAGGAGAGAACATTCGCCCTTGATTTGTTTAAGATGACCCAATCTGTTAGGTATATGAAATCTACACCATTTACACCCTTCTTTTAGTCTGGATAAAGAGTTAAGGCCTATTGTTAAATCTGAAGTCTGAAGTCTAAAGTCTAAATCTGAAATCTAAATCTATATTCAAAATCTGAAGTCGGAAAACTAGTAGTGAGTCTAGAATAACCTATTTGTTAATTAAGGTCTAAATTGTTTGAAATATGTTAATTTGATACATTCACCCTTGTAAAATAATTGTGATTGAATCTCTACCATTAAAAACTTCATGGATTCCACTAGAATGTTTATTTTCCATCCAACCTATTGAGTAGGTCAAAATGACCTAAATGAAGGGACTACACAAATATCATCTTAATCCAAAGCTTTTGTAGCCCCCAAGAAAATTTTAAAGGTCATTTACCACTATTTCCTGTACTATGGTCCATCCAAGATTTAAATATGCTCTGTATCATGTCCAAGAATAAGCTTTTAATAAAGATGAACAACATAGATGTAGTCACGTACATCACGGTGGGATGCGGATTTCCAGTGAAAGGGTTTCGTAGGAAGTTCCAGTGTTATGATGTTAGGTGGGGGCCCACCGTGATGTTAGTGACAAATTCACCTGTCGAGCTCATTTTAGGACACAAGACAAAAAATGAGGTGGATCAAAAACTCAAGTGGACTACACAACAGGGAAAATTGGAGGAAGAAATGCCTAACATTGAGACCTTCGTAGGCTCCGCCTTGATTTTTATATGCCATCCAAACCATTTATAAGGTCATTACTACTCGGATGAAGTGAAAAGACAAAAAACTTGGGTTGATACAAAACTTTTGTGGTCATACTAATGGTTCAACAACGGTCATTAAATCTCTACTATTTCCTCTCATGTGGCCCACTTGAGTTTTGGATCAGCTTCATTTTTTATATCAAGGTCTAAAATGAGCTTGTAAAACGTATAAACGAGGTGGATTTTTCACAAACATCATGGCGGGCCCCACCTAACATCCAACTTCTTATGAAAGGGTGTCGTAGAAAATTCCTGCCACCCCCTCCCCAAAATTTCAGGAGCAGATCAGGTGAGACCCTAGATCCACCGACATAGGTGAGACTTAACTATAGGGCTCAAAGTGATGTGTGTATCTTAAATCCACACCATCCAACCATTTTGAAAGTTCATTTTAGGGGATTATTCTAAAAATAAATCTAATACAAATTTTAGGCAAACCACACCATATGAAATAGTCATGATGTAATCCTCACCATTAAGAACTTCATGGATCCCATCAAGATGTTTATTTGTCATCCAACCTGTTGATAAGGTCACAAACACCTAAGATAAAGAGACCACATAAATGTCATAATGATCCAAAGCTTTTGTGCCCGTGAGAAGTTTTTAATGGTTAATCATCACGGTTTCTGTACTATGGTGCATCTGGGATTTGGAGCTGCTTCACTTTTTGGATCTTTCCTTAAAATAAGCTTTCAATATGGATGGATGGTATGGATGTAGTCACATATATATAAGAGTGGGCCCCATGGTCAGTGGTCCCACCCACCTCAGTGGATCCAAGGTCAGCTAATTCGCTTCTCCCAAATGGGGGACTGCGATATACCCCCACAAGGATCTAGCTAGAGATAGATTGTCTTGTCAAAGGGCACTGGAGGCCACTGTGATATATATTTTTTTATCCACACTGTTTATCAATTTTTCCATATCATTTTAAGAAAAACAATAATAATAATAATAATAATAATGTGGATCTAAGTCTCAAGTGGGCCACACTACAAGAAATAGTGGAAATTGGGTGGCCGCCATTAATAACTCCTGGGGCACATCAGGCTATGATAAAGTTGATTTTTTGTGTTTTCCTTTCACCTAGGTTTGTGTGACCTTATGATGGTAAATAAGCTTCTCGGTGAACCCTGTAAGGTTTTAACATAGTTGTTTCATTCCTACTATTTTTTGGTGAGATCAACTTGAGCTTTAAATGTGTCTATTTTTTTAGATCATGCTCTAGAATAATATAGAAAAGTTGATGGACAGCGTAAGCATAAGTGTAGCTTATAAATCATGATGAACCTGTATAAGTGCCACAGGTTAACAGTTAGGTTGCATATTAGGCACATGACTAAATGACGAGACATCATATGGCCCCGCATCTGCCTGGTACCAAGAGAGAGCCTCCTTCATGGAAATGATCTCGACAGTCTATTTGATAGGTTTGTGATTAGATTGATGAGACATCCTGACCGCCGATTAATTGGACATTTCTTTACTGATTTTTTTACCCTCAACCACCTTCCATCTTAGCCATGCATTATATCCCAACCAATCATATTATAACTTCAACATTTTTATTTTTATTTCGGGGTTTACGACCCTTCCATTGTGGCACCCATCATTTGGATAGTTCGATATGAGGTACACGTGTCGTACATGTACAAAACTTCACATTCATATGTATGAAGCATCAAAGGCGTCGTAGTATCAAAATTTTCATGGACAAAATGACGCTCGTCAAGTACATTCGAATGACAGGGAATCTAATTTATTTTTGTAATAGACAATAAGTGATGGGACATGCCTCCTGACGGCTCTGATCACTTGTAAGCATGTCCGAATACGGAATAATTTAATCTATGCTCTAGCTTTTGACGTAGAGTAGCAAATGGGTGAATACAGGGGGTCTTTTTGGGAACAATGCATGGTAGTTTGGACACGCGCATTTGCTGGCGTTGGGTATATTTTCCTTGTGGAAACTGCTTGGGTACCTCAACTAGCTACCACTTTCTCAAGCATGGGGAAAGGATTTAATATGCATGAAATCCAATCCGTTCATGAGTTACACCATAACTCTTTTGGTATTGATCCCAAAGATAATGCTGATTCAACACTCATTTAGGCCGATGATTATAAAATTATACATAAAACCTCTAACCATTTGTGATCTGTCATACTAGAGTTTTTGAATATTATTATTTTTTTGGTAATTATTTCATCCTCATTATTCACATTAGATGAATGGATTAGTGTCATATAAATACCATGGTGGGTCCTGCACAAAACTAACAGTCGGCATATCATACCAACCTTTTTAGTGAAGTGTGGCCTTCCAGAGTGCTGGCTGATCATTATTTTTTGGTTGCATGGTCAAAATGAGTCATGTACCTGATGGACGGGGTGGATCTAATGAAAGTTTCACACACGTGGATCTCGATAACAGGAAGTAAGTCAGAGAGGTACTAGCGCGAGGATTGCTCGCGATCACCGCTTCTTATCAGTGACGTGTTCACGGGGAATGACGGGAAGTGGATTGGCTGGTGTACCACACACCTCTGATCTGGCTGGTGTGTTAACGTGTCATGCGAAGAGGAGCGCTGACGCTCCTGGAAGTCTGGGCAGTACGAACGATTCAAAGGAAATCAAAGATGGCCACAATGATATATTTATTATATCCACACCGTTCATCCATTTTCAAGATCATTTTAGAGCATGAGCCTAAACATGAGTCATATCCAAAGCTCAAGTGTACCACACCACAAATAGCAGTGTGACAATGATTCTTACCGTTGAAACATTCGTATAGCCCACCATAATGTTTATTTTCCATACAATCTGTTCATAGGGTCACGCATTCCTGGATGAAGAGGAAAAACAAATATCACATTGATCCAAAACTAGAGGCGGGCAGGATCCGACCCGACTCAACCGAATCGGTCGGATCCGATCCAACCCGAACTGAAAGCCAGGGTCGAGTCGGATCAAGTAAACTCACTCAGATCTGACGTTAAACTGAGTTAAGTTCGGGTCATGTAGCAACTTGATCCGATTCGATCTGAACCGGAATCGGATAGTATAAAGTCAAATTTTATCTTCTTTTTTTTCTTTACCTTTACCCTTCTTCTACCCGATCCCCAACCCTACCTAAGCCGGCGCCGCCAGATGAACCTATGTGGCACTGCAGCCCGAGCCGACTTCCTCTCCTTCCCTCCTTTCTCTCCCTCTTTCTCTCTTGATTTCCCTTCTCTCATTCTTTCTTTCCCGATTTCTCTCATGTTTCCTTCTTAGCACTAGAGTCTCTAATTCGACTTGGCTTACCTCAGTCTGAATCGACCAAACAAACTCAACTCGATCCGACTCAATTTCCCTAACCGAGTCGGACTCAACTCGAGTTAGGCAAGCAAGGAATCGGTTCGGATCGAGTTAGCTCCGCTGGACTCGGTCCCGAATCGGATCGAGTTCAGGTCAGGTACTTGCAAAAACTGGATCGAGTCGAGTTGGACCTAATCCAATCTGACTCGACTCGATGCCCACTTCTATCCAAAACTTTTATAACCCTTAAAAGGGTTTCAACGGTAGATGTTCAATTCCCCACTTATTTTCCCAGTGTGGTCTATTTGATCTTTGGATCTGTTACACCCCGATTCTTGGAACCCGAGTACACTACTCATTCTCCGAAAACCCGAGCATTAACCTTTAATGGTGGCTCAAATATCACGTACATTTTTTTTTCTTTTATTATCAAAGTTAACAATTTTAGTGGAATAAAAATAATTCAAGTGTAAGAGGGAGTCCAAATATACATAACTCAGATTTCAAGTAGTTACCCAAAAACTTATACAAACCAATGTCTTAACGTTATACAAAACATGACGATACCAATCTAATACAAATGAAGTCAGGAATAGAGAGTCATAAGACCATCTGGCTCCTCCTATTTCATATGAACACCAGCATGCGCGTCATTTACATCTTCTGTACACTAAGTATGATTTGATAGCGTCAATGGCTATCCAGTGAGATATAACCCCCAAGATTTATCATATCATCAAGATAATTAAGCATAGTTATCAGAGACAGTATATAACAAATATTACAAAGTGATTATCATGGGAATCAGATAAGGTTCATCAGATACGCATTCATTAAATAAATTACACAAGATAATCTTGTTTAAATGCATGGATGCATGCACATGCTCACAGACCTAGGGATGCACATCCAGCTGATAAAAAGTTATCCAAGGAGAACTAGCCACCTGAAAAAGTACTCAAAAGTATGCCTAAGGAGAACTAGCCACCCAAAAAAGTACTTAAAAGTACGCCTAAGGAGAACTAGCCACCCGAGAAAGACTATACAACGAAGTCGTCCAAGGAGAACTAGCTACCCGAAAAAGTACTCAAAGGTACGCCTAATGAGAACTAGCCACCTGGAAAAGACTATACAACGAAATCGCTCAAGGAGAACTAGCCACCCAGAAAAGTACTCAAAGGTACGCCCAAAGAGAACTAGCCACCCGAAAAAGACTATATAACGAAGTCGCCTAAGAAGAACTAGCCACCAGAAAAAGTACTCAAAGGTACGCTCAAGGAGAACTAGTCACCCGAAAAAGACCGCATGCCATGAGACTGCATGATTAGCTCAATCATTATTATTCCAATTTCAAACAATCGTTTTAAGAAAGTTCAAAAGTCACTATGGGGGGTTTGTCACCCAACATAGGCCGACAACTCAGGCATAGTATTCCATTCCACCATCCCTGGCTCATGAAACTAACAAATATGATGTTTAAAGGTAATCTCCTCAACTAGTGGCCAATTGTAGTTCTACAAGTGGAACTTACCATCGCAAGGTTATACGAAAGTGGTTCATTAAAGCCACATAGGGAAAATATCACATCAAGACACAAAGGATGAACATACAGTCAAGCCACATAGGGCATCTAGTCAGTCGAAGCCATATATGACAAATAGTCCATTTCAAGATACAACGAAAGGGATTGACCCTAAAAGCCATAAAGGCACAATTGGTCCACAAGATGGTAAGTCTACAACAAAGAAATTTCATTTGATCTATTAGTCAAAATGGTCACTAGTTCGAAAACTTCCAAAAACATCATAAAGTAATTACAAGTGGTGAAACGAGCCACGTACAATATCAATAGCATTTACACATATAAAGTGGGATATTTGAGATCTATCACATGTTCAGGTAATTGAATGTAAATCCAATGATAAACCATTTATGAAGAATTATTTAATTTGAAATTAACATTTAATGGCATTATATTAAGCAATCAATGAAATAAACAGACTAAGTTAACTATTAAGATGTAGAAAAGCTTGAAAGGTGATCCTCACCTTATATTTTGGATTGACCTCTTGAGTGACTAGAATGTAATTACAAAACTTCACCATCACAACTAATTCGGTTAGAAATAGTTAGAATCTTTAGGGTGGAAGTTGGGTTTGATCTCCTACATGAAAATCAAGATTAATTGGATTAATTTAAGATTAAGGTAGAAATAATATTCGCAAGGTAACGAAGTTTAACTCTCTTTAAGTAAACTTGGTTCAACTAACCCGATTTTGATCACGATCCAATTCAGATCTTCAACAAGATGAAGCTAAAGACAAAATAGTAACTTAGATTACTCTAATTAAGATACTAATAAGAGACTTGAGATTAACTTACCTCAATGCAATCAATCTAGCTTTCCTAACTTGACCAGGGGTTGAGCCATTTCGAACACAATACTTAGACTCGCTTGACTCCCAGATTGAATGAGTCAGTGAGTCCGTTACTCAGCAACTCGAATGCCATCTCTCTCTTCTTCTCCTACTTCCTCTTCTGTTTTCTACCTTTCTTTCTTCCGCTTTTTCTTTCCTTATGCTTCTCTCACTGCTTGACTAGAAAAATTTTGGACCCAGCCCGCATTCAGCCGCGACTCAAACCGAGTCGACTTAAGCTAGCGAGTCATGACTCGTCCACCATTTCTTCTCTCAATCTCTCTGATTTCCTTCCTCCATTTCTCCTTTCTTTCTTCTCCCTTTTGCTTCTCTCTCTCTCTCTGAACATGAATGGGTCTAGCCTCAGACCAAACCACTCTGACCAGAGCTAGAGATATAATGAGTAGACCCAGTTGGGTCAGCGACTTGTCAATGAGTCGTCAATCAACAGTGAATCGGGACTCCCGCTGATCTTGCCTTCTTTCCCTTTCTTCTCCCTTTTCCTCTCATCTTGTTTCTCTTTCTGCAAGTTGCATCCAACGGATGGACTCGGAAGCACTCAGCCCGCAGCGACTCAACCAATCCCTACTTAACTCGATGCGACAATGGAGAATGGCGCACGAGCCCTCTCTCTCTCTCTCTCGGATTTTCTCTTCTCTCCTCTTCTTCTGCTCCTCTGTTTCTTTCTTTTCTTTTGCTAGGAGGACCCGTGGCACGAGACACGGCTCAAATCTGGCCTAGACTCGGACTAGTGGTAGCAGCAGTGGCGCTCTCTCTCTTTCTCTGTTTATTTCTTCTATTTTTTTTTTCTTTTCTCTCTTTTTGAATTCGTTGCCCTGAGAGGAAAGAGGGTTATTTATACCCTCTTAGACGTCTAGAAGGACCGATAACTAATCACGAATTAGTTACTGGTTCAGTCGCCTAACCTGACAGGATTTGAGTCGGTATGATTGTATTCTAATAGTATGGTTGTGATGGGACTTTAGGGATGGATTTCTGAGTTAGTGGTGCACCAAATGATCATTTTGGATCTAGGAATTGGGTCCATGATTAGATGGTGCATTTGTCAGCCAAACGAGGAAGATGACTCCACCATCAATGGCAATCCCTCAATGGGTGGATGGTCCTATGATCTGATGTGTTTGGAAGGTTCAGATAGGTCATAGAGACTTTGTGGGACCCACCATTTGGATAGACAACCATGAAAACTCAATGGGTTCTTAGTTTTTAGGTTGCGGAGGTTCTTCCATTACGATGGAAGCCCTAATTCACGCGAAGAGGAATGGATGACTAGGATTGACTTGTATCGAGGGTTAGAATTGTGGGAGAATCCCGCACATGGGCTACCAGCTAAGAAGGAAAACGGATTTTCGTTTTCAGAAATGAGTTGTGCGCACAACTCGGTTTACGCTGGATCTCGTGTGCACACGAGTGCATAGAGACAGGTGTGAAGAGTAGGGTTTTGGCCAGAAATCTTGTCCAAATCAGATAGACGGTTTGAATTTTTGGGACAGGTTATGATGGTGGACCACAGATCGAACGTCTGTAGTCCGTTTGAACTGCGTCCAAGCAGAAGCACAAAATGGAAGGGATTTCCTTTCCCTATTTGAATTATATTAGGCTAACACCTGATTTCTCTTGACGTGGATCAATGCATCGCGTGTGCACAAAGTAGGTGCACATTCACTGGCCCAAAAGTGGGGTCCATGGTGATTGTAAGCCCTGTATCCTAGACCGTACCGTTCCGTATACTTCCGCGGTCAAATTCCGGCAACCTTCGACCCTTAACTAGCATTTGTGCGGGACCCTGATTCACAAACCGTCAACCCGAGTCGACTCAACCAGAGACTGGTGCCCTTGCGAAGGCACCGCCTCCACGGTTCCGATGCTGCGACTCGCTCGCCGAGGCGATACTCTGACCAGGAGATGTGGGCCAGTGTTCGGTGCGAGGAAAACGCAGCGCGTACGAATTCCGAGAGAATCTCTACAAAAGGTCACATTAATCAATCAACAATCAATCTCATCATGTTAAGTACACATCACTTCTCACCCTTCCCCAAGCAACCCCAAAGTCAGAAAGTTCTTACACAAGCCCATGCTTCTCTTACAACATCGACCACAAAAGTTAAAAGTTTCTTACACATCCATCACCACCACATCAAACATCCATCACCCATCTCTCTCTTCCTTTACAAGTCTCTCTCTCTCTCTCTCTTCTCTCTCTCTCTCATTTTTCAAACCACTCTCCCAAGCAACCCAAGAACTCCACACGTCCAAGCCCTCCCATGGAGAGAAAAAAGCATGTGTGAGGCCCACCTTTCCATCCCAAGATCTCCCATCTCAACCATCCAAACCTCATCTCCTTCGTTGGAATCTAAGTTAAGGAGCTAAGGAAGCCAAGGGAGCAAGAAGATCAAACGGTGGGTGCGTTATAGGCTAGATTTTCATGTATTTATGATGGGCCAAGTGAGGCCAACCGATCAATGGTTTGGATCTCACTTGGGACCCTAAGATGTGGCCGATAGCCCACTTTGATAATCATGATCATTCCATGATGGGGCTAATCTTCATGGATCCCATCATGATATTTACTTTCTAGTTAATAAGGGTCATCTAGACCGTTTATTTTATTGGAGAAGGAATTTTCACTCTTGGATTGTGATTTAATGGGCCCACATGTATTGAGACTCACTTGATGTATGATTGATTTCAAGGGAGAGCCCATAATGTCGAGGTCCCTCCATCACGCGTGTCCCACTCTCTCTTTCTCTCTCTCTCTCTCTCTCTCTCTCTCTCTCTCTCTCTCTCTCTCTCTCTCTTTTTTTTTTCTTCCCATTTTCTTTTCTTGTGTTAATATGGTCATGTGGCCCATTAGGATGGACCCCACCATGAAGCAAGTATTTTATCCAAGCCATTTATAAGTGGGGCCCACGTTATATGTGTTGTACCCACACCATCCATCATTTGGTGGCCCACCTTAGCTAAGCAGGGCCCACCTCACTGCATGTGCAGTGCCAGACCATCCAGCGTCCAGGGACGCTGGATAAAGGGAAAACACAAATATTGGCTCGTTTCCAAGCTTATGGGGTGGCCCACTCATTTAGGCCCCACCTTGATGTATGTATTCAATCCACGCCGTCCATTCCTTTTCTAAGCTCATTTTAGGCGTTGAGCTGAAAGATGGGGCTAATCCAACTTACGGGTGGGCCATAGCATAGCAAACAGCGGGTTTACTATTGAAATATCCCTTTTCATTTCTATATCCCAAAATATATTGAATATTGGGCTCATATGGCCTGTCGTGAGCCGTGGAATCCAACGATCGGGGTGGATTCACCTAATACAGGCCCCACACGAGGAAAACCGTAGGAATTCTGTAGTTCAAAAAATAATAATAAGCAGCAGTGCTGCTGCTGTGTCAGAAGGCAGTAGGCGTTGCCTGTGCTACCTTCGTCAGCCGGCGGACGGGCTAGCAGCCATCCACAGCTCCAGCCGTGGGCCCCATCATGATGTATATTTGTCATCCAAACCGTCCATGAGGTGGGCCCCTCCCTAAAGTGGGCTCCCTCCAAATATCAGGTCGATCCAACACTCAGGCGACCCACATCATAGGAAATAGTGTTGATTAAAGGCCTGTCATTGAAACTCCTTTTGGGGCCGCAGAAGTTTCGGATCAAGTTGAAATTTGTTTTTGCCCTTCATCTAGGTCTGCGTGACCTTATGAACGGGTTGGATGGGAAGTAAACATTACGGTGGGCCCCACATGATTTATGTGTTTTATCTCCACAGTCCGCCTAGACGATGGAGCCCACAGTGATGCATTTGTTTATCCCCACCGTCCCCTGGACGATGGGTGTGTGTGCGTGCATGTGTGTGGGTGCGTGTGTGTGCGTGTGGGTGCGTGTGTGTACGTGTGGGGTTGTGCATGTGTGTATATATGTATATATATATATATGTATATATATATATATATATATCTAATATATATGAATATATTATATTATATTGTGTAATATACCGGATGGTGGGCTTTCATGGGCCCCACAATGATGCATGGGTTGCATCCAATCCGCCCAACCACCTTAGAAGCTCATTTTTTTGTTGGCATGAGCTAAAGAATGAGTAAGATTTATAGTTCTAGTGGACCCCACTTTGATACATATATGAGGCCCATCTTGGTTTATTGTGGCCTATCCGTTGAGGCCCACTTTGATGTATGTATGAGGCCCATCTTGGTTTATTTATGGCCCATCCGTTGAGGCCCACCATGATATGCATGAGGCCTATATGATTAGGCCCAACCATTGAGGCCCACCTGACATACTTAAGGCCCATGTTATACGGCCCATTTGTTGTACGTAAGGCCCATGGGTCGAGGCCCAATAGGATGTACACAAGTCCATTAAGATGTATGACCCTACCATGGTTTGTGTAATGATGTTATGACAGTCGTGCCTTGGGAGCAATGTTGGATCGACGTCCACATTATAGAATAATGTTGGTTAAATGTCCGCATTATGATTCTCCCTAGGGCTCATTGTTAGGCCCATACTTGTAGGCCGTCTAGGCCCATCTTTATTATGATCAACATCTATCCCATATAACATGTTTAGTATAGTTCCATAATTCATTATCATACGCATCATATGTATGCTTGATATGAGAAATGACTGATCATATCATATGCCTTCGGGCAGATTGTTTAGGGGCTCCCGGATAGGTGGTGTTACCCCACATGAGCGCACGGTACACGCAATATTGTTACATGACTGGATAGTGGGATTCATGCATTCGCATTGTGTGATATGGTACTGTACGCCCTAACGACATCAGGGCCGTAGCCTCCACAGGCATATCGTGGTTGGCAGGATTGGATACCGAAAATCTTGTTCTACATGGGGTGCTATAGATATCCCTGGGTGAAAGTCCCTAAACCCTTATGGTACCAAGAAGTTGCTCCAACGTCTAGACCAAGTGGGTGCAGGAGCGCCGAGTGCCAATTACCAGAGGCCGCGCTTTCCACTGTTCATGGTCGGTTGGAAGGGCGTGCGGCCTTACCCGCCCGAGTGGAGGGGGCAAAGCTAGGCTGAGTTTGACCAGCTCGAGAAATGGGTCCGCTATCGACGAGCCAAGCCCGATATTAGCAGGCAGATAGTGAGGTCTCTTCCACTTTCTTTATTACACACGATGGGGCGGTAATTTAGTTTAGAGTGTACTAGACCCCGGTGATATTCCAGATTTGAGCTGTATTGATATATGGATATAGATGAGGATTTGTATGCTTGAGTTGTATCTTGCATCTCATGGCCTTGGTATGGCCGACATCATTCATGCCTTGCATCACATAGCCTTGGTACGGCTAACGGTATTCATGGATTCACCAGCATGTTCTGCATTACTCTGATATTTCATAATTACATTACTACCTTGCGCACACACTTTCACCACCCTCTAAGCTTTCTATAAGCTTATGCACGACCGTTGCGTGCAGGTGGCGTTGGATCACAGCAGCGCTGAGGCAGGAGCGCAGAGCAGATCATTTTAGAGCTTTTGTCCATTATCATTGTATTTCCCTTTATGCACATTGTACTTGTAAAGTTTTTTATCATAGTGGAAATGTGATGGAGTTTTTGGTTGTTGTTTGTGGGTTTTGCCTTTGGTTATGCTTATTACGAATCAAACTAATGTTGAAAATCTTCCTTGTAGCATCCTAGGATCGGAACCTGGCGAATGGGCGCTGAGAGCTTAGAATGGGGTTCTACGGAGGTTGTCGGCGTCGAATTCGGCGATCGGGAATTTTGTGAGCCCGGTTTCCGAGTTCGGGGTGTGATAGTGATGCTTGGTGACATCCACACCGTCCATTCCTTTCTACTTGTCTAGATAAACCATCTTTCTGACATTGAGGCAGATTCAATGCTTAGGGGACCATATTTACTGAAATATCGGCCATTAAGTGGCCATTATCGTCGATTTGATGGTTGGATCAATTCTAATTTGTACATGAAGTGTACTAGTAGACCACTTACATTATATTTTAATTTTCCTGAAATCATCTCTAAGTCTATTCTTGGATTAAAGTGTTTTGGTAATGTTTGGTTGGATTCTAAACTGTCGATCCATGGCAACATCATAAATCGATGATCAATAGGTTCCTCAGGATTTTAAGGTGTAGGTGTTTAGTTGGACTCCTATATCAACGGTCAGATTGGCTTTGGATCGGAGATGGAGTGTCCACGGGATTTCTTCCCAAGGATCCATGGTTGGATGATTCGATAAAAGTGAAACAGATGATCTTTTAGTCCCTTTAGGATTCTACGATGTAAATGCATGGGTAAACCCTTAGATCAAGAATCAGTTCACGTAACTTACAGTTAGATTGTTTATAAGTCATTGATTTACAGTCTTAGGATCTTTCAGAGTTATTCAGGTGAATTTGAATGATTGATTTGGTAACCATATGGTTAGATTTGTATGATTTTAGGTAGGTTATCAATTGTCATGATGCGAATCAACTAAACAGTAGATTTTGTGGCTTAATGATAGGCAATTCGATCTATCTAACAAGGCAGGTTTGAACTTTAATTGTCACTGGAGTCCTGACAAATGATTTTCTGAAATTCTATGTTGGTTTATGATGACGTGATTGCCTATTTTGAAAATCGATAGTAGGATGGCTTGCTCCACAGACGGAGAGGGTTCATAATTATCCGATTTATGTTAGAGTGAAGTAAACAATCAAATGAGTGAGGTTTACATATGCACTAAGTTAGGTCTTCATGGTAACACCCGAGTACTGGAAAGTACAAGGTGTTACAGGATCTCTCTTAATTTTCGGCTCAAGCCTTAAAACGAGCTCACCAAATGTACGGAGAGTTTAGATATAACACATACCTCATGGTGGGACGCACGGAACTTGGTGAAGTCAACACACCAGCCAGGTCGGTGGTGTGTGTAAACTAGTCGATCTACTTCCCGAATAACGAATAAGGAGGGATATAGGATGACCAAACGCAGTCCATGAGAGCATGCGAAATCGGAGGGCGTGGACTGCGTGCTACCTCGACAGCTAGAGATAGACAGTCCTATAAGGAGATCTGGGGTCTACAGTGATGTATATGTTTTATCCATGATGTTCATTCATCGTGGAAAATCATTTTAAAGCATGAGACAAAAAAAATGAGGCATATTAAAGGCTCAATCGAACCACACCACACCAAGCAGTGGGAATTGAATTTATACCATCCACCAATTTTTCCATATCATTTTAAGAAAAAAAATAATGCAGTTCTAAGTCTCAAGTGGGCCACACTACAAGAAACAATGGAAATTGGGAGGCTACCATTGATAACTTCTTAGGGCCACATCAAGCTATCATAAAGTTGATTTTGTGTTTCCCTTCACCTATGTTTGTGTTTCCATATGATAGTAAATAAGCTTCACAATGAACCCCCATAAGGTTCTAACAATAGTTGTTTTATTTCTACTTGTAACACCCCGTACTTTTCAATACACAGGTATTACGAGGGAAGTCTAAGTCCGTTTACACGTATGTGGAAACACACGTGGTTATCCTTGCACACCAACACCCAGTAGTTCTTGATATATTCATCTCAACCGTCTTGTGCAATGTGCATCAGTATAACAAGCCATCTGTTCGATCGATTTCCAAATGAGTTCGTCAAATCTTCAGGACATGAGCCAATCAAACCATCCATCCTACGTCCTAAGGTATGGATCAACAGACCTATCATTTGTCTAACTTTAAAAACTCCCACAGTGATACACCACTTAATCATTACGATTAGGCCACTTAATTACTAAACTTCCTAATGACTTCACCTAAACTAGGTTGAAAACCCTAGGAACCCTCCCTAATCATATGTTGTGATGATCTGACCGTTAGATCTTCATAGATCGTAAAATAATCTATGTGGTTAGAGAGCAGGACTCACTTACTAATTTAAAACAACTTAGCCTTTCTTATCAAGCCCTAATGTAAATAAAAGGCGTTGGCTAAGATGTAAACCACGGTGAACAATTTAGAAAAATAATATAGATGTTAATAATAACGATAATTAAATATTTAATGACAGATGGTCCTAATAACCTACAGAGCGGGACCCACCACTTGATAAAAGAAAACATGCATATATGGAGTAATAATAATAATAATAATAATAATAATAATAATAATAATAAGAAGAAGAAGAAGAAGAAGAAGAAGAAGAAGAATAATAAATACCATTATGTAACTTGATATTTAGTGTTATAGGGGCACAATAGGTAATATATCAATGATTTGGCCATTGATGATCGAATCAAAACTAATCCAACCATTGGATTGGCAGAAATCATTAATTGAACGTGTAATCAGCAAGTGCGGGCCACCTGAGCTTAGGATCTGCCTTGTGGTCGGTCAGGGGTCTTGATAAGACCGGTGGAAGTTGATGGACAACTCTGATTTTATTAGCCAATCCTATGGACCCCACATTGGGGCTGTGCATGTGCACAGTCGCAGTGCACTGAGCTGAGAAGCTCGGTCAGACTGCGCTGACCCGTGCTTCACTAAAAACGAAGAGATTTCTCTCTCCCTCTGTTTTTACCAACAACGGACAGACGTCCGTTTTCTTTATTAATGGCCCACCATCGTCATCCGCCCGAAAGATCCAGACCGTCCATCGTGTCCAGGGATCGGGTCCCACCAAAACTCAGCTCATCTCGCACATTAGGATGTACGTGCGTGGGCACAATCTTCGCTGCAAACGAGTCATAGAGACACAAAGTTTCCGAAAATGGAAGTTGCCTTCACCGCCAGCTTGGCTATCCGCATGAACTCTTTCTCCCTACATCTTAGTCATCCCTTGGAGGAGAATCTTGGCCGTTCAAAGCTAGCAGACCCAACTATATGAATAAAAGAAAAGGAGGAGGAAAAAAATGACCGTTTGCTTCTTCGTCCGAACCCACCACTCGAAACTTCTTCAATCTTCAAAATCTCCATTCCACAATCTCCCTTGCATCTATCCGAGCAGTCCACAACAGCCAAATTGAAGGAAGATCGCACGAGCGAGATTTCACCATTAACGGCTGAGGCTTCTTCCTCGAGCCGCACTCCACTGTGTCGGCCAGGTCTGCTCGAGTCGATCGGAGTCAGGGACTCTGTGAGAGAAAGAAGGAGTGATTGGTGGTGGGTCATATCCATTTGTTGTACCCACCATCAACACTTCAGGATTCAATTCTAAGGATGCACGCGCTTCCTAGCAACACTAATTGGCAATTCAAAGTATAAGGTAATGATTTCTTCCCCTTGAGCTTTTCATTTTCTCATTAGATTAAGTATAGTTTTATTTTAATTTTAATTGATGATTGATATATTTATCTTATAATCACATGTGTAATTGTTGGAATCAAATTGCTAGGTTTTATGCTTAATATTTGTCCTGCATATTATCTCGTACTTGTGGATTATTTGTGGATTGCTTATGAAACTTAAATTGGTACATTAGTGGAAAACCCCCACCTACAAATGTACACCCATGCTTGGGATGTAACCTGATTGGTTGTGATTACAATGGACCTTCGGCTTAGTGGTTATTGAATGGTGGTTTAAATTGACCATTGAGTCTACCATCTAGGGTTATTGTATCCAATGGTTTTCAAGGATGGTCTTTTATCGCATGGTTTTGATACTCACCCTATGTGGTCTATTTTGATAATCGTCCTATATGGCTTATTTTGATATCGTCCTATGTGACTTTGTTCTGGTATTTTTCCTATATGGGTTCGATGTTTTATACTATGCAACCATGCGATGGTAAGCCCCATATATTGTAATATGATTGGCCACTAGTCGACGGGTTTCCATTAAATATCCTAAGATAGTAGCCTCATGAGGCGGGGATAGTGGTATGAGACCTATGCCCGAGCTGTCGGCCTACGCTGGTGACGAGCCCCCGTAGTGACCTGGAGCTTATTTAAAACTGGCTGATTTTAACTGGACTAATAATTGTTTGGCTAATCATGCATACATGACACAGACCAGCGTCTATCGCTAGGTAGTCGTTACGCTGCACTTAGTATGATTTTGCTGACGACTAGCCTCTATCCGACTGGATGTTTTTCCCAGGTCGATGATCGCATTCCGCACGGTTGATCCCCGGGTCGTTAATTGCGTATTTGCATGGGTGACGAGCCCAAATTTCGCATGGATGAGCATCTCTGGGGCGTTAATTGCGTTCATTCATCCATGCATCTAATAAGACCTGCATCATGTCTTATTTTGTATGTTTTGTTTTATAATTATGCTTACCTAATGCAGCGATGTATAATCTTGAGGAGAATTCACACTGAGTTGGTTACTCATCCATCAAATATATAACCGTATAGGTAGCACAGGTGGCTTAAGTGATTTTCAGGTTCAGACTGATGAGAAGTCGGGTACAAGTGCTAGGGATGACGACCATAATGCTAAGAGGAGCTGCGCGGTCTTGCGGCTTACGTTTACATTCTTCTGTTACTTTTCATGTATTAAATTATGTGAATTCTTATATCTGTTATATCGAGACATTGGTTTGTATAAGTCATTATGGGCAACTTCTTGTACATCCTAAACATAAGTGAAAATTTTCATTATGTATGATTTGTCCATTCTACGCTCATTTGCTTACTCTGATAGATGAAAGGAAAAATATATACTCGAATTTGACCATCCTTTAAGATTAATACTCAGGTTTTTGGGAAACGGGTCATGTACTTGAGTCCTGAAAAGTCGGGACGTTACACTACTATTTTGTGGTGAGGCCAACTTGAGCTTTGGATGTGTCTATTTTTTGAAATCATGCTCCAAAATGATGTAGAAAAGTTAATGGACCATGTGGGTCTAACACATAAATCATGATGAATTTAAAGAAGTGCCACATGTTAAAAGTTGGGTTATGTATTACGCAAGTGATAAAATCTTTATCATGTGGAATATTTTTTTATTTTTTTTTATAAAAGTTCCCAAAATTCATTCAAGATTTGCCATTAAGCGAGGCTTCAATTTGCAAAAAAATTCAACAAAAAACTTACACAACACTTTTCGCATTTAGGGCCTGTTTGGCCTGGCGAATCCCATGGTTTTGGAGGGATGGGATGGATTTTAAGGTAATGATGGTGGTGCCAGTGGATTGGTTTAAGATCCATGGGAATGCTATATCCCAGGACAAGTTCACTGGGTTTGTTTGGCACGCCCGGCTTATCTTGGAATTTTACCTTCCAATCCGTCCAACCAAGGGATGGGATCAATTTTAAGGTAAAGATAGTGATGCCGGTGGATTGTTTTAAGATCCAAGGCATTGCTTATATCTCGGGACAAGTTCACCGGGTCTGTTTGGCTCGTCATGCATATCCCGGGATATGGCGATCCCATCCCTCCTAATACCGTGGGATTAGTCGGCCAAACAGGCCCTTAGTGTTAACAAACACCACTAAACGTTAACCACCTTTTGAATTCTGCATTAATTAAAAATTATCAGCATTAACAAATAAGCCTTGAGCATAAAGTCATGCTGTTTGAAAATTCAGATAGGCTTTCGAGTAGATCAAAGGTGGGCTTACACTCTCACATTATTTCTGTTATGCAGCCCACTTTACCGTTGGATCGGGATGATTTTCGACACCTGGGGTTAACAGGGGCGGCTCAACATTCTTGGGGGCCTTAGGCAAGTCACAAAGATGAGGCTTTTTAGTTTTTTTTTTTTTTTAATAATAATAATAATAATAAAAAATTTAAAATTAAACCATAAATTTGCTTCTTGACTTTTTAGATGCAAAATTACTAATTAAACTTTTGTATTCAAGTTTACCCAATAAATCAATTTCGATGGATAAAATTGCTAAACCGTTCGTAAGGTGAATCCTAGATGGACGGAAGGAAAACATAAATATCAGCTTATCCAAAATTTCTGCCGCCTGCAGAAAAGTTTTTAATGGTGAGCATTCAATATCCACTTTTCTTCTGCGTTGTGGTCCACTTGAGCTTTGGTTCTGCCTTATGTTTTTTCTAATATTCTAAAATGGGATGAAGAAATGGATCAACAGAATAGATATAACACATATAATAATGTGGACCCCACAGAGCTCAGGGCTACAGGAATCCCTAAAGTGGCCTGCCGGCAATCCGCGTCTATTGTGAGAATAATGAATTTAGAATTGTATAGTACTCTAGCAGTGTTATAGTTAATAAATAGTCACTCCTAGGTTAATATAGCATATTTTGACTCCATCCAAACCGTCTAAATTAGGTGATCCATTCTAGATAGGCTCAATTACAAAAAATTCATTGATTTAACTATTCTATCTTCCAACTAGTGGGAATTTGTACGTTGAATTCAAATAATTTGTTTAGTATACAAGAATCAACTAGTTAGGAGATCCAGCCATTGTGTGTTTTTGTTTTTGTTTTTCATGAACCACCTAAATTGGGACCCACTTTTATATCTGTTTAATTTAATTTAAAAATGTTCAGAGGTTGCAATTTCTCAATGCATGTGTATAGATTACCAAACGCTATCACAGTATTAAAAGCCTATTCCTATAATCCTGGCCTTCATAATTAGGGAGCCTTAGGCGATTGCCTCACCTGCCTACCCCTTAGAGCCGGCCCTGGGGGTTAATATGAGGTGACGTATCTGTTGGACCGGCTGGATGGCTTTCGTACATCATATGGCCCCACATCTGCCTAGCATCACGAGAGCGCCTCCTTCATGGGAACGATCTCGACCATCTAATTGATAGGTTTGTGATCAGATTGACGAGACATCCTGACCGCTGATTAATTAGACATTTCTTTACCGATTTTTTACCGTCACATCTTAACCATGCATTATATCCCAACCAATCATATTACAACTTCAGCATTTTTTATTTTTATTTTTTGGGTTTACGACCCTTCTATTGTGGCACCCATCATTTGGATAATTAGATATGAGGTACACGTGTTGTACGTGTACAAATCTCCATGTGCATGCGTATAAAGCATCAAAAGGCGTCCTAGCATCAAAATTTTCAGACAAAATGACGCTCCCTATATTTGTCCAGTAGATTTGAATGACAGGGAATCCAACCTACTTTTGCAAGAGACAATAAGTGATGGGACATGCCTTCTGATCGGCTCTGATCACTAGTAAGCATGTCCGAATATGGGGTAATTTCAATCTATGCTCTACCTTTTGACGTAGAGTAGCAAAGCGTGGCGTTTTGGTAGTTATACATGGACTGCGGGGTCTTTCGGGAACAACACACGGTAGTTTGGACGCGCGCATTTGCTCGCGTCGGTTATCCTTTCTTTGTGGAAACCGCTTGGGTCATTCCAGATCACCACTTCTTATTCCTGACGTGTTCACCGGGTAAGCGGATTGGCTAGTCCCCCTGCCACCAGCCCGGTGGCTGGTGGTTGGTGCTCTGTGGGCTCCACCATGATGTAGTTGTTTCATCCACGCCGTTCATCCATTTTTACATTTTTACAAATCATTTTAAGCTTGATCCAAAAAATGAGAGGATATAAATCTCAGGTAGACCGTACCACAGGAAAAAATGGTGATTGGATATCCACCATTAAAATCATCCTAAGGCCCATTGTACTGTTTATTTTACATCCAATCTATTAATTAGGTCATACAGACGCATATGAAAAGAAAAAAACAAAGATCAGCTTGATCTAAAACTTTTATGGCCCCTAAAAAGTTTTTAATGGTCGATGTTCATTCAATACTGTTTCCTGTCATGTGGTCCACTTGAGATTGGAATATACCTCATTTTTTATCTCATGCCATAAAATTATCTAGAAAAATATATGGACGGCATGGATGAAACACATACATCATGGTGGGGCCCACCCCGTTGGTTGATGGCAGAGGGAGTTGCCAATCCGATCCCATTCAAGAGGACACGGATCACTTGCCATAGCCTATAGCAGGAAGTTCGATGCTAGGTGGGGGCACAACGAAATGTTTATGAGAAATCCACCACGTCCATCCATTTTGTGATCACATTTTAGGACGTGTGACAAAAAATAAGATGTATCCAATGTTGGAATATTTGGTTGAATTAAATAAACTAATAAAATCGAGAACAAAGAAAAAAAAAATTTGAGAAAGAAGAACTTATTGAATTGAGTCGAGGCGTGACTGAGTCACTCGGCTTGAAATTGAATTTGCTCCCCTTGGATAGCGTCCCAAGTGCAACAAGTTTCTAGAGCAATCGACCTCCAGTATACGACAACTATGACCCGGTCCCAGCGGTGCACTCACTGTACGCAATCTCGAACCACTTGCAGTTTAATCCGAAAGTGCTGAGTTGACTCAGCGATAAACTCAGTAAAATTCTTAAACCAGAATATCAGAGAGAATTTTATAAAAGGAAATGATTTTGTGTATTTGAAACTGGAACGGAAGTCCTTATATAGATTCTGAAGTGGTGCATAAGCATCTTTTACAAAGGGTTAAGTCAGTTGGGTTTAAATCTAACAGATGTGACCCATACACACACACACACTGTCATGCCCCGATCTCGGAGACCGGGCTCACAAAATTCCCGATCGCCGAATCCGACGCCGACAGCCTCCGTAGTACCCCATTCTCGGCTCCCGGCACCCATATACCAGGTTCCGATCCTGGGATGCTACAAGGAGGATTTCTGATAATCCATTTGATTCGTAATGAGCATAACCAAGCATAACCCACGAACAATAACCACAAGAACACCATCACAAAATCCACTATGAACAAAAACTTTGAATACAGTGCGTAGAAAGGGAAATACAAGGTAGTGCAAATAACAAAAACTCCAAAAGCTCGGCGGCGTGCTCCAACTGCGGCGAGACTACAACTGCGTCCTGGCGTCACCTGCACGCATCAATCGTGCATAAGCTTATAGAAAGCTTAGAGGGCGGTGTAAGTGTGTGCGAACGTGCTCAGAATGCAATGCTGGAGTAATGCGGAATCATGCTGATGAGTACGAAATGCAACTAGCCGTACCAAGGCTATGCAGTACAAGATGTAAATGCTATCGGCCATACCAAGGCCATGCGATGCAATATGTAAGTCAAGCATGTCAATCCTCATACCAATGCAACTCCTCACTAGAGCATCGAATCAGTACAGTTCTCAGTCTGGATAATCACCGGGGTTCAATACACTCCAAGTGGCACTGTCTCTCTCCAAGCAGCACAGTCCAAGTGAGCGTAAGAAACCTCACTATCCGCCTGGCCAATAGTCAGCCAATACCTATCCCAAGCACGTCGATAGCGAACCCATTTCCGAGCTGGGTCAAACTCAGCCTAGTAATGCCCCCCGCTTCTCGGGCGAGTAAGGCCACCACTCCTTTCCAACCGACCACGACACGGTGGGAGACGCGGCCTCATGGTATTCGGCCCTCGTGCGCTCATATATCCACTCGGTCTCGACGTTGAAGTCATCCTCTGGTACCATCGGAGTTCAGGGACTCTCACCCAGGACATCTATGGCGCCCCAATTGCTTAGAACAAGATTTTCCGGATCCAACCAGCCACCCACGATATACCTGTGGAGGCTATGGCCCCTGATGTCGCTAGGGCATATCTCAATCATGCAGATGCAAGTGCATGAATCACACTACCAATCATGCGACCAGCACGTACTCATGTAGGGTAACTCCGCCTATCAGGGAGCCCGTAAACAGTATGCCCGAAGGCATATGCTATGATCAGACACTCCTCATCTCAAGCATACATATGATGCGTATGATCATGAATCATGGTGCTGTGCTAAACATGTTATAAGGCAATAAACTATCCTCTCAATGAAGATGGTCCTAGATGGCCTACATGAAACAGATATGGGCCTATCAGTGGCCTTAGGGAGAGTTATAATGTGGACATCGAACCAACATTACTCGTACAATGTGGACGTCAAACCAACATTGTCCCCAAGGCTCAGCTCACCTCAAATATCATTAAATAAATCCTGGTGGAGTCACACATGGCAATGTGCCTTAGGTACATCCCATTGGGCCTCAAATATATCAAATGGGCCGTATCTCATGGGCCTTATATTCATCAAGTGGGACATCCCAATGAGCCTCACCAATGGGCCTTAGGTACATTGCAATGAGTCATCACCCATGGGCCTTAGAATACATTAAAATGAGCCCAATCACGTAAGTTTTATGTGTATCAAATGGGCCTAATCACATAGACCTTATATATATTAAAGTGGGCCTCAACAACGGGACACCAATACATCAAGATAGGCCTCAACAATGGGCCTATACACATCAAGGTGGACCTCAACAACGGGTCACCAAAAATGTTTGTTTTCCATTCAAACTATTTTTAAGGTCACATGGGTCTAGGGCCCACTGTAATATTTATTTTCAATCCAACCTATTCATGAGGTCCCATGGGCCTTGGGTAGGGCCCATTGAAATGCTTATTTGCCTCCAATCTGTTCATAAGGTCATGTGGACCATGGCCCACCATAATGTTTGGTTGCCAACCGACCTGTTGATAAGGTCACATGGTCAGGCAGACCAGGGGCCACTGTAATGTTTGTTTGCCACCAACGTGTTCATAAGGTCACACGTGTCCTGGGGTAGGGCCCACTGAGATGTGGTTTGCAAATCCAGCCCAGCCATTATGTGTGTCCCACTTGAAAGAGGGTTCAGACCAAATTTCAGCCGCACCAAATTTCAGGTGGGTCCCACCGTAATATTTATTTGCTGTCCAAACTGTTCATGGGGGCCAGCCCCATGAACACTGTTTCCTGTAACGTGGTCCACTTGAGATTGGGATTTACCTCGTTTTTGGGCTCGTGCCTTAAAATGATCTCATCAAATAGATGGACGGCATGGATGAAACTCACACATCAAGTGGGGCCCACGGCTGGAGCCGTGAGGCCCAGCTCGTCCGCTCGCCCAGCAGCCGCAGGCGCTGCCTGCGCTGCAGCAGCAGCAACGCTGCAATATTTTTATTTTATTTTATTTTGTTTTATTTTATTTTATTTTTAAATGGGGTCCACCGTAATGTGATTCACAATCCAGCCCACCCATTATGTGTGTCCCACCTGGCTGACGGTCCAGACCAAGTTTCAGCCACATGCAAAACTCAGGTAAGCCCCACCAAATGATTTTATACATTTAGGCATGTCTTCTCGTGATTTTAGAAAGTATGGCCCACCTGAATTCCATATATGGCTGATTTTTGAGACAGACCCCAGTTAGAAGGGGGGCCTCACGATGGACGGTGTTGATGCTCGAAACGCGTCATGTGGGGGCCACGGCTGGAGCCGTTAGGCCCAGCCCATCCGTCCGCCAGCGGCCAGGAGCAGCAGCGCTGCTGCTGCTTTCTCGTTTTTTTTTGTTTTTTTTTGTTTTTGTTTTGGGGCCCACTGAGATGTGATTCACAATCCATCCCACCCATTATGTGTGTACCACATTTCTGGCCGTCCATACCGGGTTTCAACTGCATCCAAACTTCAGGTGGGTCCCACCAAGTACTTTTATATGTTCTGGGATGTCTTTACATGTTTTTAGATGGTATGACCCACCCGGTGATCGGATCACCTTAAAACCTTGGCTCAACGCCTAAAATGACGCCAAGATTGAGATGGATGGTTTGGATCATGCATGACCATCAAGGTGGAGCCTATATGGATGGCCCACTCTAAAAGCAAAATCTTTCTCTGTTTTTTTTTTTTATATATACATGCACGTACTTCACGTTAAACCCGTCCAGCGTCCAGGGACGCTGGACGGTATACATACAACACATGCACTGTGGTGGGTCCCACGACAAGTGGCCCACCATAATTATATATATATACACACACACGTGTGTGTATATATATATATATATATATATATATATAATGTAAATCCAATACAGATCTCTCCTCAAATGCGGTGGGCCACACCATCCGATGGATGGGGCAGGATTAACACAATTCGGTGGGGCCCACTACATTCTAGAGAGAGAGAGAGAGAGAGAGACGATGATAGAGGGGAGGGTCCCCGCCACTATGGGCCCTCCATAGTCACAACACATACATCAAGTGGGTCCCACAACAAGTGGGCCCTTAAAAATTGAAATAATGGATGATCACCCACCTATCTTCCTTCTTCTTGCTCCCCTAGCTTCCTTAGCTCCTAGCCTCCACTTTTAATGGTGATTGATGATGATCCAACGGTTGAGATGGGAGATGTGAGAGTAGGGGAAAGTGGGCCACACTTGGTGTTTGGGAGGGAGAGAAGGTTGGACGTGTGAGTGTTTTGGGAGATGAGAAATGGAATGAGAGAGAGAGAGGAGTAATTGTAAAAGGAATGAGGTGGTGTAGTGGTTTAATGAAGAGGTAATGGGAAGGTGAGGTTAGGTTTGAAAATTGTAAAGGTGGTATGGTGAGGGGAGGGAGAGGTTTGACTTGTGGGAAAAGGGAGAGAGGCCACTTGTACTTGTTGTTGGGTGAGGTGGCATGGAGGTATGGTGGTGTACTTGACTTGATTGATGGGACATCTCGTAGAGATTCCCTCGAGATTCGCAACGTGCGGCGTTTCTTCGAACCGAACGCTGACTGACAACTTCCCACCTAGGTATCGGTTCGGTGTGCGAGTCGCGGCGTTGGAACCGCGGCGACAGCGCGGTCGCCAAGGTACGAGTTTTGGATCGAGCCGCCTTCGGTAGGCAGGACTCGGCTTAAGATCGCACGCAACGTCGGATATGAGTCTAGCATTGCCGGAATTCAACCGGAAGGATCGCGAAAACCGACGGAACGGTACGGTCTACGATACGGGTTTTACACACACCCACGCGAGTATACTCACACCGCACCCGCACCCGCACCTGTGCCCACGCCTAACCCATCGCGTAGCGTCGCGCACGTGCACACGCACACGCACACAGACTCGGCTCGGCTCGACGCGCACGCGCGTGTGGTCAATGACATAAATTAGAGCTATTAGCATAGCCTCCCACAGGACCAAATTCACATGCCTCTTGAATGGTGCTCAAGTCCAAGGCAAAAAGCTTATCTTATAAACAAGAGAATTTTCTTTATCAAATCCGATGTGGGACAAAACCCACACCTCAAAAACACCAAAATTTAAATGTGGAGGGAAACCACTGAAAATTTGAAAAATCAAATTTTAATATTATTTTAAAACAAAATACAACATCTAACACTCAAGTGGACCGCATGAGAGGAAACGGTGGGAATTCAGTGAGCACCGTTGAAATATTCCTACGGTCATAAAAATTTTCTTATCAGGCTGTATTTTTATTGTTTTTTTTTAAATTATTATTGTTTTTAGTTTCTTACCATCTAGAATGACCTTATAAATGGTTTGGAGATAGAGCTGTACACGAGTCGAGCCGAGCCGAGTATTGCCTAGCTCATGCTCGGCTCGCACTGCCCAAGTCCTACTTGTACTTGGCTTTGCTCGGGCATTGAGTATGGATTCCATGCTCGTGTTCTACTCATCCGAGTACGAGCCGAGTACGAGCAGAAATCGAGTCGAGTCAAGTCCGAGTTTTCGAGTCAAATTCGAGTCCGAGTTCGAATTTTAGCCCAATTCGAGCAACAAATTTAACATATATTAGCTGTAATAACATATATTAATAATTTTAACATATTTTAGCTATATTAACATATATTAACATATTAACAATTTCTGACATATATTAACATATTAACAATTTCTAACCCATCGCGTAGTGTCGCGCACGTGCACACGCACACGCACACTGACTCAGCTCGGCTCGGCGCGCACGCGCGTGTAGTCAATGACATAAATTAGAGCTATTAGCATAGCCTCCCACAGGACCAAATTCACATGCCTCTTGAATGGAGCTCAAGTCCAAGGCAAAAAGCTTATCTTATAAACAAGAGAATTTTCTCTATCAAATTCGATGTGGGACAAAACCCACACCTCAAAAACACCAAAATTTAAATGTGGAGGGAAACCACTGAAAATTTGAAAAATTAAATTTTAATATTATTTTAAAACAAAATACAACATCCAACACTCAAGTGGACCGCATGAGAGGAAACGGTGGGAATTCAGTGAGCACCGTTGAAATATTCCTACGGTCATAAAAATTTTCTTATCAGGCTGTATTTTTATTGTTTTTTTTTTTTTTAAATTATTATTGTTTTTAGTTTCTTACCATCTGGAATGACCTTATAAATGGTTTGGAGATAGAGCTGTACACGAGTCGAGCCGAGCCGAGTATTGCCTAGCTCATGCTCGGCTCGCACTGCCCAAGTCCTACTTGTACTTAGCTTTGCTCGGGCATTGAGTATGGATTCCCTGCTCATGTTCTACTCATCCGAGTACGAGCCGAGTACGAGTAGAAATCGAGTCGAGTCAAGTCCGAGTTTTCGAGTCAAATTTGAGTCTGAGTTCGAATTTTAGCCCAATTCGAGCAACAAATTTAACATATATTAGCTGTAATAACATATATTAATAATTTTAACATATGTTAGCTATATTAACATATATTAACATATTAACAATTTCTATATTAACATATATTAACTATATTAGCATATATTAACAATTTCTGATATATATTAACAATATATGATATCAATTTCTGAAATATATTAACAATTTATACAAAAAACTAATAATAATAAATCAACACCACACAATACGAGTCGAGTACCGAGTCAAGTACGAGTCGAGCACACGAGTCAAGTACCGAGTCGAGTATTGCCCAGCTCGTAATCAAAATGAGTATCAAACTCATGCTCGTTCTTAGCTCAAACTCATGCCGAGTCGAGTCGAGCAATTCCGAGTCAAGTCGAGTGAGTAACCGAGCTTACTCTGCTCTTGTACAACTCTATTTGGAAAGCATATAAACAACAAGGTGGAGCCTAGGAAGGTTTCAACCATAATAATTTCTTTCTCCAACTTTCCACTAAAGTTTTGCATTCACCTCATTTTTTGTTTAACGTCCGGAAAATTAAAATGAATTCAAAAAAACGGATATACGGAATTGATTTCTGACATACATTTCAGTTAACCTCACCCACCATCCTTGCGCAGGCTTTTACAGAAAATCCACGCAAATGGATTAGCTGTTGTACCACACACACCACCGATTTGGCTGGTGTCTACCTCTCCTGTGAAGACGGGAAGCGGATTGGCTAGTTGTACTAACAGTTCAGAGGAGATCAAATTTACATGGTCTCTATAATGATGTATTTATTTTATCCACACCTTTCATCCATTTTTCAAGATCATTTCATAGCATTAGACAAAAAATGAATAGTATCCAAAGCTCAAATGGGCCACACCCAAAATAGCAGCGAGAATAATGATGTTTACTGTTAAAAAAAATCCGTAGGGCCCACTATAACGTTTATTTTTCATCCAATCTATTAATAAGAAAAATACATAGATGAAGAGTAAAAACAAATTTCATATTGATCCGAAACTTTTATGACCCCCAAAAGGGTTTCAATGGTAGATGTTCAATCCTCCTCTGCTATTTGCAGTGTGGTCCAATTGATCTTTAGATCTATCTTATTTTTCAGCTAAAGCCTTAAGACGAGCTCACCAAATGGATGGACGATTTGGATATAACACATATCTCATCATGAGACCCATAGAACTTGCTGATTTCAATACACCAGCTGTGGTATACCAGCCAAACAGATTAGCTGTTGTACCACGATATAACTAATGCGGGTAGTGTCGTGCAAAATAAGCGCTCGCTCCTCGACCTCTGAATTATGAATTGTACGTTCAAAGTAGATCAAAGTAACATGGCTAAAAAATGATGTATTTATTATATCCACGTTATTTATCCTTTTTTTAGATCATGTTAACTGGACCACACCAAAAATAGTAGCGACAATAATAATGTTCATAGTTAAAACATTCTCAAGGCCATCATAACGTGTTTTTTTTTTTTTTCGCATTCGATCTGTTTATAAGGTCATAAAGACCTGGATGAATGGAAAAAAAACAAATATCATATTGATCCAAAACTCTGTGACACCCAAAAGGGTTTCAATGGTAGACGCTTAATCTCCACTGCTTTTTGTAGTGTGGTCCATTTGATATTTAGATATTTCTTACTTTGTTGGCTCAAGCATTATGATGAGCTCGCCAAATGTATGAACAGTTTGTATATAAAACATACCTTGTGATGGAACCCACATAAGTTGCTAATGTACATAGACGAGCTAGATTGCTGGTGTGTGGTAGACCAACCATGCTCCTAGTGTGGGCAGTACTAATGGTTTAAAGGAGATAAAAGTTAAAGAGGAACCCTGATGATATATTTATTATATTCACACTATTTATCCATTTTTCCAAATAATTTTAGAGCATGATCTAAAAAATGAGTCATATCTAAAGCTCATGTAGACCACACCACAAATTCAAATGGAAGAATAATTCTCACCATGAAAACATTTGTTGGGCCCACCATAGCATTTATTTTCCATAAAATCTGTTCATAAGGTCACATAGACTGGGATGAAGACTAAAAACAAATATCATATTTATCCAAAACTTCTATGACCCTCAAAGGGTTTCAACGGTACATGTTCAATCCCCCATTTCTTTTTGTAGTGTGGTCCACTTGATCTTTGGATCTTTCTTATTTTTTGGCTCAAGTCTTAAAACGAGCTCACCAAATGGATGGACAGTTTGGAAAAGCTTGTAATGAATAACATATTTCAAACAATTTAATGACTTACATAAAATTTAAAACCTAACACACACACACACACACACACAATCAACCAATTTACAATTTGATACGTATAATAATAATAATGATGATAATAAACAAATAAAAATAAATAAATAACAATGTATAGGTAATAATGTATGAATATTAATAAGATAAAATCATGAGTCAGATAGTCCTGCTAGTGTCCCGCGACATGACAAAATATATAAATAATAATAACAATAATAATAATAATAATAATAATAGTAAATAATGGTATTATAAGTATGGTAACATGATAGTTAATGCGTAATAGGTCATATAACCCACAACCTAATCATTGACTTCTAGCCTAAATAGTCCATTGGATTCTTTTAACCGTTGACGTTCAAATTAGAGATGATCCGACCAGTAGATCAACGAGAACCTACAAGTAGGACTCAAAATTCAAGTCGTATGGGCTACCTGAGCCTTCGAACCACCTGATGTCCGGTCAAGGATTCTGATTAGGCCCTCTAAGTGGGGTAGATGGTATGGATTTATCACAAACATCATGGTGGACCCCGCTCAGGGTTTGCGTGTGCACGGAGAGTGGTTCACTCGTTGTGCACCCGACCTCCAAAACGGTCAGACCGGGCGCTGACCTGCACCCTCTCTCAAAACAGATCTCTCTCTCTCTCTCTCTCTCTCTCTCTCTCTCTCTCCCTGCGATTTACACGGCGGACGGACAAGCGTCCGTCCATTTGAATTGGTGGCCCACTATTTGGCCCCGTTGGGGTGATCCGAACCGTCACCTTGTTTCACACGTGTAATTGTACACGATCCTCGCCGCAAGTGAACCTGAAAACACAAACTTTCCAAAGATGGAAACTGCTTCCACTGTTGCCAGCTCAGCGATCCGAACAAGGAGGATTCCTCCCATCCCAAACGTCCATTTGAGGAGATCTCAACCGTCCAACTGAGGGCGTCAGTTCTTCAAAACCAGGGGAGAAAACCAATGGCCGAAACCACCATTTCACCAGCTGTTTTGAGAAGCCAGTCAGTGGAATCAATCCGGGCCATTTGTGGCTCATCCGACGGTGCTGAGAGGCTTAGGGAAGTGTTATACAGAAGGCTAGGATCACGGATGCAATGGGAGCTTCTCTCATTTTCGGAAAAACCTAGAAATCAGCCGTCTCTCCGCAAGCTCGAACCCACCATGAAAACCTCCCTGGAGCTTCAATCCAACCATTCTCCAAGCTTCTCTAAGATCATACACACCACCTACAACAATCGGTTCAAAGAAATAAACCCCCGTTTGCAATCTGCCATTAACGCCTGCATCTTCTTCCTCGCCATTCTACTGCACCAACCATCGTAGTTTGAGTTCGTTCCGACTCTAGTTATGTTTGGATTCACGGCTGGAGGTCCTTAGAGGAGGAAAAAGGAGAAGAAAGCGAAAGCTAGAGAGGAAATGGAAGAAGAAAGGAGAGAGAAGAGGAGGAGTCGGTGCAGATGTTGCACCACGCCAACACAGCCCGACTTGTCCGAGTTCGGGACGAGTCTGAGCCAGGTCCAGTCTCTATAAAGGGCAGAGATAAGGGAAGGAAAGAAAGAAGAATGAAAAAGAGAGAGAGAAGAAGTTAATGAGAGAGAAAGTGAGGGTGGGTCGGTGGCGGCTGCAACCCGACCCAGCTAACTCGAGCTCAACTCAGGCTCAGGTTTGGCCCAAGTGTTTATTGGGTGTTCCAGCATTTAAAAAAAAAAAAAAAAGAAGTAAAAGAGAAGCGGATAATGAGAAGAAGTAGCGAAGAAAGGAGAGATAGAGAGAGAGAGAGTGGTGGCAACAGCCTAACTATTGCTGGAATGTTGAGTTGGGTTGTTGGATTGACCTGATTCACTAAGTCGAACAGTTTTGGGGCTGGGCTCCTATCCAAGCTCTGCCGGTTGTTCAATCAGAGAAAGAGAGTTAAGGGGAGAAGAAGTTAGAAACAGAGAGTAGGGGGTGGCGGTGCTTGAGTCGAGGCAACTCGGTTGGGACCAAGTTCAGCTAGGATCGAGTTAACTCAGTTGAGGCCGAGTCCATTTGAGCCGAGTCGGCAAGGTGAGAATTTTTATTTTTTATGCTATTGACTAGAAATTTTAATTATTAGTACAATATATAAATTAATGTTGTTGTTACTACTATCATCAATTGAAATTCTAACTATTAATTTCCATTATAATGATTTCCATTACCATGTTAACTAATATAAAATCATAACACCAATGCTAATAATTATTCCGTAATTATTAAGTTTATATGGTAATTAATGGTACACCAAACTAGAAGGATCTCGATTTACAATTCCCATCCTTTTTACTATTATCATGGTAATTTTTATAATAAACATGATTAGCCACTAATAGGTTACTCATACAAGTATTAGTTAGTATAGATAAAACCACAACATTAGTTATTAGGATTTTACTCACCATTCTCAGATATTGTCATTGGTAGTAGAAGTATGCTGATTTCTACCATTATAATGATTATTATTGCAACGATTAGCTAATATTAATATTAATAATTATGTTATAGGTTATAAACTATCATGATAATTAATTTTACATAAATTAACATTTAAATCCTCGAATCTAAATTCGATAACTAAACCCTAGGATGAAAACCCTAGATTGCACACTAAAACCCTAATAATCTAAACCCTAGGGCAATACTTTAAACATAAATAGTGAAGTTAAGTTTGGATCTAACGGTATAATCCCATAACTTATGATAGGACCCAAGTCTAAGGGAGTGCGTACTTCCTAATAACATTAGAAGGCGAGTCAACAAATAAGGTGATGATTCTTCCCCTTGAGCTTTCCATTTTCCCATTAGCTTAAGTTATAGTTTTTACTTAAACTTGAAATTGATATCTCCATTTTCATAGTCACATGTGTTAATTGTTGGAATTAAATTGCTATATTCCATGCTCTATGTTTATCTTGCATATTATTCATGCTTGTGGATTATTTGTGGATTGCTTATGGAACTTAAATTGGTACACCACTAGGAAACTTTCACTTATATGTGTACACCCAGACTTGGGATGTAACCTGATTGGTTGTGATAGTAATGGACCTTTGGCTTGGTGGTTATTGAATGATGGTTTAAATTAACCAGTGATGTGGGCCTACTATCCAGGGTTGTTGTGTCCAACGGTTTTCAAGGATGGTTTTTTATCGCGTGATTTTGACACTCGCCTTATGTGGCTTATTTTGATATTTGCCTTATGTGTCTTGCTTTGATATCACCTTATGTGTCTTTGTCCTGGTATTTTTCTTATATGAGTTCGATGTTTTATACACGCAACCATGTGATGGTAAGCCCCATATGTTGTAATATGATTGACTACTAGTCGACGGTTTTCCATTAAACATCCTAAGATGGTAGTCTCATGAGCCAGAGATGGTGGTAATGGGACACTATGCCCGAGCTGTCGGCCTACGCTGGGCTCTGAGCTCCCCGTAATGACCTTGAGCTTACTTAAATTAGCTGATTGTAGCTGGATTAATAACGGTTTGGCTAATCATGCATCCATAGCATGTTAGCGATGACAGGTGACTAATTCTGAATGTTGTAACACGTGACCTTAGGATCTTCGGGGTATCGTTTCGTTAGCTCCCAGACCATCGACTATCGGCCCTTGTCTGACTAGATGATTTTCCTAGGTCGATGATTACATGGGCGACGAGCCCAAGTCCGGCTGGATGTGCATCCCCATGCCGATGTGCATTCATGCATCCATGCATTTAAAAAGACTGTATCATGTACTGTTTTGATCGCTTTGTCGTTTTATAACTATGCTTACCTAATGCGGCGGTGTGTAATCTTGAGAGGAATTCATATTGAGCTGGCCACTCATCCATCAAATATACAACCGTACAGATAGAACAAGTGGCCCAGATGATGTATATGATCAAACTTGATGAGGAGTTGTCCAGGTGCCATGGATGCACGACCGTATTGCTAAGAGGAGCTGTGTGGTCATGCGGTTTACATTTATACGCTTTCTGTTATTTCTTATGTATGCAAATCTTATAATCGTTAATGTTAAGACATTAGTTTGTATATGTCGTTTTGGGTTGCTTGTATATTTAAATGATAATAAAATTTCTCTTATGTTGATTTGTTCACTCTACGCTCATCTGCTTACTCTGATAGTAGAAAAAAAAAACTCGAATTTAACTATCCTTTAAGGTTAACACTCGGGTTTTTGGGAAACGAGTCATATACTCGGATTTTAAAAACATGGGGCGTTACACAGAGAGACCCACATAATATGGTGATGTCAACACACTAGTGAGATTGGTGGTGTGTGGTACACTCGCCGATTTGTTTGAGGGATACTGGAGGACCAAACGCGGGTCCATGAGAGCATAGGAAATTGGAGGGCACGGATTGGGTGCTACCCCGCCAGCTAGACATTGACAAGTGCGGATTAGCTAATGACAGGTTGAGTAGCGAGACTTGCTACTGAAGTGATGTCACCAAGTTCCGTGGGGCCCACCATGATGTATGTGTTGTATTCACACTGTCTATACATTTGGAGAGATCATTTTAGGGCATGATCCAAAGAATGAGGTAGATCTAAGGCTGGAGTGGACCCACCACAGAAAATAGAGAGGAGAGGGACACCCACCGTTGAAACCTTCCTAAGGTCCACCATGATGTTTATTTGAGATCCAAACTATTCATATGTTAACGCAGACATGAAAGAAGGGAAAACACAAATATCAGGTTGATCGAAAACTTTTTTGGCCCTTAAAACTTTTTAATGGTGGGCATCACTCTCCCTACTATTTTCTGTGGTGGGGTCCACTCGAGCTTTAGATCTGACTCATTCTTTGTATCATGCCCTAATATGATCTATCCAAATGAATGAACGGTGTGGATACAAAATATACATCATGGTGGAGCCCACATAACTTGGTGACATCACTTCAGTAGTGAGTCTGGCAACTCAACCTGACAGTAGCTAATCCACGTCCAACACAGACAGTCTTGCAACGTGATATATATATATATATATATATATATATATATATATATATATATATATATATATATATATATACACACACACACGTGGTTCATTCATTTTAAAAATTAATTTTAAATATTGAGATGAAAAATAAGGCATATGGAAGCCTCAGTTAACACCCAGATCTATAGCTCAAGTGGTAGGCTGAGCGAAGATAGCTCATTTCAACACTGAGGTCTTGGCATTGATTCCCTAGTGGGGGTCGCTAACAGTGAAGTGTGATCTGACAGTGGGTGTACTAACAAGCTAACCCAACAAAAAAAAAGAAAATAAAAAAACGCCTCAATCAAGTCACACCACATGAAGCAGTTGGAATTAGAAATCTTCGTGGGATGTTTATTCGCTGTCCCGTTTATAAAGTCACATTACATTTTTATAAAGGAAAAACATAAATCTCAGCTTAATCTAAAAATATTGTGGCCCCAAGAAAATTTAAACAGGAAACTTTCAATCGCCACTGTTTTTTGTGGTGTGGTCCACTTTGAGATTACAACCTGCGTATTTTTTGGCCTCACGGCTTAAAATAATCTATCAAAATAGATGAACTGCCTGGAAAAAATATATACATTACGGTGGGGCCCACATAACCCTAACAGGATCATCATTTTCTAGCTAGTCCTGGTGGGTTTAGTACCCAATCGGTGCCGCGCATCAGATCAACGGATCCTCGGCCTCTTCATTATGGCGGACGCGGAATTCCTGCGAAAGCTTGGCATGAAGTTCCTGCGCAAGGATGCTGGGTGTGACCCACCGATATCTTTGTGAGAAATCTATTCCGTCCATCCGTTTTGTGACCTCATTTCATGACATTCTACAAAAACTCAGGAGGATTGAAAACTCAAGTGGGTCGCACCATAGGGAAAATTGAGGAAAGAAATTCCTACCGTTGAAACCTTTTTGGGCTCCACGTATATGTTTATATGTCATCCAAAATGCTTATAAGGTTATTACCACTTGGATGAAGTGAAAACAAAACAAATTTAGGCTGATACAAAACTTTTATGGCCGGTAGAATATTTCAACGGTTCTTACTAAAAACCCACTGTTTCCTCTCGTGTGACCCACTTGAGTTTTGAATCCTCTTGATTTTTAGTCGCCTACCATGAAATGAGCTCGAAAAGCTGATGGACGGAGTTGATTTCTCACAAACATAGAAGTGAGTCCCACCCAGCGTCCTTGCACAGGAAATTCCTGCGAAATCCTTTGGGAGGAAATCCGCGTCCTTTTGAAGTTTGAACGGCCCATTTACGGACACAGATGAGATGCTTATTACCATCTTGAATCAATTAATGGTGGGACCCGCTAGGTTAGCAACTGAAAAGCTATGAACGGACAGGGGTTTTGAGGACCACCGTGACGAGTGGGTTTTATCGACATTGTTCATCCGTTTTATAACAAAAATGAAGCAGATTTAAGGCTCAAGTAGACATTAGGAAGCAATGGTGATAAGGACACCGTAGGGCCCAATCTGTTCATATGGTCACGTAGACCTGGATGAAGCGAAAACACATATCAGCTTGATCCAAAACTTTTGTAGTGTACGAAAGTTTTCAATGATAGGCATTTAATCCCCACTTTATGGTCCACTCCAGCCTTGGAACTGCTTAATTTTTGGGCTTACACCTTAAAATGACATAGAAACATGAATGGATGGTGTAGATAAAACACGGTGGCCCCTCAGAGCCCCTGTCCATTTCTAAAAAGGAATATGGCCCATGAATGTTGGAAATGCGCGCGAGTCATTACTTGAAGTAGTTCTGAGGGTCACCTATCTTTCCTCGTTGTTGCCAATGAGTAAGAGAACCACATTCGCTTGCAGGCAAAGGCTACGTACGGGTTGTTTTTATTTTTTATGTTTTTTGGTTTTCCGTCGGTGGCTGTTCTGTCGTTTTCTTTGTAATTTCTTATATAGTTGGTGATGTCTAGCTGTTTCTTTTTATATTTGTTTTCTGAGTAATTCTCGAGTGTTCCCTAAACAATATAGCGTTCCTAGTTGCATTGGGAAACTTAGACATCTTATCCATGATCTAGACCGTTCACTTGGTAAAGCTCAGATTCCATGAGTTAGGATACAAATCTAAACATACGTTGATGGTTTGATCAATGACTTTAATATGGACGGTGAAGACCATTTTTAGGAAACTAAGTCCAATCAGCATTTCAGTTCATCTATTGGTTATGGCCTATCATGATTCTAAAGAATTACTTTTTTTCAGTAATTTTAACCATCCATCAAGAAAAAAGGATAGGTAGGAAAAAAAGGGCCAAATCAAGGATGGATTGGATCACTGGTCAGTGTGATTTCTGCAGGCTAGCCCATGAAATGTGTGCTGGACTAAATAAACAGTCTAAATCAATGGATTAGACTGTCCAAGTATATCCTTGATGCAGCCAGAGCACCATAACGTCTAGTGCTTTAAGAGCACGGGAGCATCGCTCAACCTTTTTAAAAAAGAAGTCTTTGAGGTCAACCAACCATCCTGCAGAGATGACTTGACTTGGATGGAGCACCTCGTGGAGTAGTACCCGCGAGCTGGTTGGGCCATGCGTTTGGATGATGGGCATACGACGCGGATTGGGTACTACCGCATCAGGACCGGAAACGGATTGGCTACTACCCCTGCCATCAATCCGATGGCTGATGGTCGGTGCTCTGTGGGCGCTACCATGATGTATGTGTTTCATCCCTTCCGTTCATTCATTTTTACTGATCATTTTAGGGCTTGACCCAAAAATGAGAGGGATATAAATCTCAGGTGAACCACACCACAGGAAAACAATAGTGATTGAATATCCACCAGTAAAATCCTCCTAAGGCCCACTGTACTGTTTATTTAACATCCAGTTTGTTGATTAGGTCACAAAGACCCAGATGAAGGGAAAAAACAAAGATCATCTTGATCCAAAACTTTTATGGGCCCCAAAATCTTTTTAATGGTTGATGTTCATTCGACACTGTTTCCTGTGATGTGGTCTACTTGAGATTGGGATATACCACGTTCTTGGCTTCATACCATAGAGTGATCTATAAAAATAGATGGATGACATGAATGAAACAAATACATCATGGTGGGGCCCACATAGCATTGATCACCGGCCATTGGCTGGTGGCAGGAGGAGTAGCCAATCTGTTTCCAACGGGACCTAGCTAGAGACGGATGGCCCTATTAAGGGCTCTGTGGAGCCCACCATCATGTATATATGTTTTATCCATGCATCTCTGTGTTGTTAACAAATGTCTTAAATCTGAAAAGTTTGACTAGCCCAGAGAAAGCTCGGTTCAAAATCTAGCAACAATGTATCTTGGAATTTTCAAGATCTTCGAGTAGCCCAAGCCTTGCTTCGACCAGTCGAAGGTTACGCTGACTGCGCGTGGACTGCATAAATTTGATGCAGTTTTCGAACTATTCCTAGTCGGTGAGAAAGTAGGGTTTCCTAAACTATAAATAAAAGTTCCTAGGACTATTCTAAACATGCTAAGGCTTTCTAAAGTATTCCAAATAGTTTCTAGAAGGGGTTATGGGGTTTCAAAGGGTGTAACAAGGGTGAGATTTGAGGTTGCTCAAATCAGGTAAGTCTTTTGTCTTTACAATTTATGCTTTAATAGTGGATTTCTGTTGCTTTGTGCCGTGATTTTTTTCCGAAAGGATTTTCTACGTTAAATCTGTGTTCTCTTGTGTTTGCTTGGTGCTCTTGGATTTTTATCCTAGATCCATTTCTATGCGATTCCACATCCCAATCCCCAACACTCTGTCTTGAGAGATTATTTCGAGGAATGAGCAAACAAAGGAGGCATATTGAAAGCTCAAGTTGACCCACCATAGGAAGCGGTTGGGATTGAAATTCTACCGTTGAAAGTTTCTTGGAGCCACATAAGTTTTGGATCAAGTTGATATCTATGTTTTCCTTTCATTCATGTCTATGACCTTATGAATAGCTTCGATGGCAAATATACATTACCACAGGTCCTAGAAGTTTTCAATGATAGGAGATCAATCCTCATTGCTTCCCATGGTGTAGTCCACTTGAGCCTTCGATCTGCCTTGTTTTGGACTCATGCCTAAAATGATCTCTTAAAATAGATGGACAGAGTGGATAAAACATAAACATCATGGTGGGCCCCATTGAGCTCCTAACTGGACCATCTTCTCTAACTGGGTCATGATGGCGGTAGTACTCAACCAACGGCCTTGAAAATAGGAGGTAGCAACGTGCTACGCTTAGCCTGGTATATTCAGCCTTATAAAATAATTTGAGCTGGTCTTGGGTTTTGTTCATTTTAACTTGGCTCATCCCAGCTCGACATTTTTTAATTTTTAAAATTTTTTTTTTAAATTTTCGATTAGCTTGTTAGTACACCCACTGTTAGTTCACACTTCACTGTTAGCCACCCCCTCTAGGGAATCGATACCAAGACCACAGTGTTGAAACGAGGTATCTTTCACTCAGTCTACCACTTTTAGCTATGGATTTGGTAGCCCAGCATGGCTTAACTCAACATCATGTGCATGTGTAGTTTATCATATAAGTATATCATTGAAATCATTGTTGGACTGAGTGTCTTTAATATGTTGCTAAAACATGATTTTTGATTTGATCGATAGTTTGGTCGGTTCAATTAAGAAAATCTTAAAAATACAAGTATACTCTCCGGATACTTTTGGATACTTTTAATTCGATCGATAATGGATGTCGATTCAATCGATAGGTCATCGATTGGAGTCGATTCGATTGATGGTTCAATCAATGGTTTGCGCAACTTCTACGTAAGTGCGTAGTTTTTTTTTTTTTTTTTTCTAATTATGTATAGAGGTTATATAAACTGTATTAATATATGATTAGGGTTAATATATGAGAGATCAAAACATGAAAGCTTGAGAGCCAAGGGTTTTGAGAGGAAAAAAGCTAAGGTTTTCACATTTGTAAGTTGTTCCATCTCTTATGTTTATAGTGGCTTGTTTGTTACTTGGTGCCGTGATTTTTTCCTGCAAGGGGTTTTTCATATAAAATTCATGTGTTCTCCGTGGTTATTTGAATTTTCTTTTCTTATTACATTTTATGATTTCATTTGAGGTTGCTTTCGCTCCGGACAAGTTGTGTTAGGGCTTGTTGTGTCCGCAACAATCACATGTTAAGTGTAATACCTGTATCCTAGTCCGTACTGTTCCGTAGGCTTTCGCAATCATCTCGGTCAAATTGCGGCAACCCTCGACCCGTATCCAACATTTGTGCGCGAACCCAAGCCGAGTCTTGCATACAGAAGTCGGCTCGACTCGAAATTTGCACCTTAGCGACCGTACCGTTACCGCGGTTCTAACGCCGCAACTCGCGCACCGAACCGATACCCAGGCCAGGAGATATGGGTCCGCATTTGTTTCGAAGAAACGCCGCGCGTTACAAATTTTGAGGGAATCTCTACAACATATCCCATTAATCAATCAATGTCAAGTACAAGCCATACCTCAAGTACAAGCATCCATTCCTCCTTTTTCCATAAGTCAACTCTTTCTCTCCACTCATTCCTCTTTTATCAAAATTTCAACCCAACCCATACCTCTCCTTACATCACCTCACTTTCTCTTTCATTTTTCCAAGCAACCTCCCAAATCCCATGAAAGCACCATACGTCCAAGCCCCCTCTCTCCGAGAACCAAGTGTGGCCCACTTTCCCTACCCTCTTATCTCTCATCCCCACCATCAAAACTCCATCAACCACTATCAAAAGTGAAGGTAAGAAGCATATGAGTCTAAGGGAGCAAGAAGAAGGCCGATAGGTGGGTGATTGACCGTTAGATTTCATTTTATTTAGGAACCACTTGTTGTGGGACCCATCATGATGTATGCATTGTATAGGGAGGGCCCGTAGTGGTGGGGTCCCTCTCCTTCTCACCGATCTCTCTCTCTCTCTCTCTCTCTTGTGATGGCCGTTGCCTGCTAGATCCACATCGTTCCGGGTTAGGACGGTGGACCTCCTCCATGATATACGCATTATCCACACCGTCTAAACAATTTGGACGGTGTTAATGCTGTGGATCCCACGCTGATGTATGTGTTCTAGATCCACCCTGTCCATGAAGAGGACGTGGGGCCCACCTTGGTGACGTACTGAGCACAGCACGTGGACCCCACCATGGCAGTGTGCGGAGCCCACCATGATGCTTGTGCTATATCCATGCCGTCCAGAGACGCTGGACGGGTGTGGCTAACATGGAGTGCGTGTACTGACATGGGTGTGTACCAACAAGCTAACAATTTTTTTTTTTTGAGCCTTTGGGGTGGGCTGCTCATGTAGGCCCCACCTTGATGTACATATCAAATCCACGCCGTCCATTCCATTTCTCATCTCATTTTAGGCGTTGAGCTGAAAAATGAAGCCAATCAGACTATCTGGCGGGCCATAGCATAAAAAACAGTATTTATATCGTTGAAATACATCTTGATGTTTTTATCCGCTAAAACCTACTGCATATTAGGCTTGATTGGTCTGTTTTGAACCATGGAACGTAATGGCTGGAGTGGATCTGCCTGATGAGGGCCCCACCTATCAGAATCCCTAGGAAAAAAAACAAAGACGATGTGCGGTGCCTCACATCACGCAACCAGTCGAGAGGGCCTTAGTAGTGTCCTGTCCTTAACGTTGGAGGCAAGGCGGTGTGGGCCCCACCGTGATGTGTGTAAAACATCTACACCGTGCATTTGGGTGGGCTCCTTAGGGCAGTGGGCCACCTCCCAGAATCAGCCTATACATAGCTCAGGTGGCCCATGCTATAGGGAACAAAGGTGATTGAACGTCTGCCATTGAAACCCTTTTTGGGTATCAAAAGTTTTGGATCATTATAAAATTTGTTTTTCCTCTTCATCTGGTCCACGTGACCTTATCAATAGATTGGCAGGAAAATAAACATTATGGTGGGCCCCCACATGGGACCCACTGATGTATGCGTTCCACACCTTCCATCAGTGTGGTCCCCACCATGAATTATGTGCTGCCCATCCCTATGGGACCCACCATGATGCATGTGTTGCATCTAAACCGTCCAACCATTTTGGAAGATAATTTTAAGGCTTGAGAGAAGAATTAAGATAGATCTAATATCAAGTGGACCACACCGCCAAAACAGTGGAATTGAATGCACACCATTGAAACCCCTTTTGGGTTATAAAAGTTTTGAACCAACATGATAATTGTTTTCCTCACTGTTCAGGTCTTTATGACCTTATGAACTGTCTAGATGGGAAATAAATGATATGGCGGCCCCTATGAAATTTCTAATAATGAAAATCACTATCTCCACTGTTAATTGTGATGCGGTCCAAATGATATGTTGATCATTATTACCAATGTTGTTTGTGGTATGGTCCAAATGATTCTTTGGATATGATTCATTTTTGGTATGCTCTAGAATGATCATGGATGAATGATGTATTGGACTTAGCCCATTCATCTCGGCCCATTTGTCTTGGCCATTTGATTCAACCCATTTGACTAGGCCCATTGTCGAGGCCCACCTAGTTATATATATATATATATATATGAGGCTCATGTGATACGTCCCATCTGATACATTTGAGGCCCAATGGGATGTACATAAGGCCCATTACAATGTGTGATTCCACCATGGTTTGTGTAATGAAGTGTATGGCAGGCCATGCCTTGGGAGCAATGATGGTTTGACGTCCACATTGTAAGAATAATGTTGGTTAAATGTCCGCATTATAACTCTCCCTAGGGCCCATTTTTAGGCCTATACTTGTAGTGTGTAGGCCGTCTAGGCCCATCTTCGTTATGAACAGAGCCCATCGCCATATAACATGTTTAATATAGATCCATGATTCATGATCATATACATCATATGTATGCTTGGTATGAAGAGTGACTGATCATAGCATATGCCTTCGACAGGTTGTTTATCGGCTCCCTGATAGGCGGAGTTGTCCTTCATGAACGCACAGTACGCGCAAGATCGTTGCATGACTGGTAGTGTGATTCATGCATTTCGTATTGTATGACATAATTTCTATACGCCCTAGTGACATCAGGGCTATGACCTCCACAGGCACATCGTCGAGGGTAGGTTCGGGCACCAGAAATATTGTTACTGCATCGGGTCGCTATAGATGTCCCTGGGTAAAAATTTCTAAACCCGATGGTACCAGAGGATGACTCTAACGTCGAGACTGAGTTGATATATGAGCGCACAAGGGCCGAATACTAGGAGGCCACGTCTCCCACTGTGTCGTGGTCGGTTGGAAAGGGGTGTTGCCTTACTCATCCGAGGGTAGGGGGCATTACTAGGTTGAGTTTGACCAGCTCGTAAATAGGTCCGCTATCGACGTGCCGGATAGGTATTGTCAGACTATTGGCCAGACGGATAGTGAGGTTTTTTACGCTCACTTGAATTGTGCGGCTCGGAGAGGGGCAGTGCCATTTGGAGTGTATTAAACTCCGGTGATTATCCAGAATGAGAACTATACTGATATTTGTTCACTCCCCAAGTATAGGGTTGTGATGTAGTAATAAACTCGGTAAGATCGAGGTCGAATCCCACGAGGACTGGTTGTCACAATTCAAATCTGTGATTCTTCTTAACTAATCCAATGAATAATGAACTAAACTGCTAAGCACAATTTTAGGAAAAACAATTAAGAACAGGGAAGAAAATTCAATCAGAGAGAAAGCACTAGGACTTTCGAATCCACCCCTAACTATCCTAACCCTTGTTTTGTTTGTTGATTCACCTTGATATAGATTGATACCACTTAAATAGAGAAAGCACAATCTGTGTCCTAAATCGGGCATACTCTGTATGTCTAATTCTTTTGAGCAATGCCATGAATAACAGATCCATGTCCTTGGTCGGGCACATGGAATGTACATTCATTAAAGCACCCTGTTTCTTCCTCATAGGAAACTGTTCTTGATCGAGACCCAAGCACTGTAATAAGCATCCAAACAACATCCATCTATACACTTTGATCAAGTTCATAGATGGAGAAGTATGGAATTTAAACCCGTAAAGCCCACTCAGAGAAAGAAACAAATTAATTAAAATTCAAAGTAAATCAACCAATACAAGAGTTAATCAAATTAGGGGCTTCATCTCAGCCCTAGCTGAGAGATTAGTTACCCATAAAATTCATAAAAAGATATTAAATAAAATTCATAAATTAAAACTCCAAACCGAACAATCTCTCTCTCTTTCTCCTTCTCTTTCTTCTCTCCCTGGCTCTGGATCTCCAATTCTCTGGATCTGAATGCCTCTCCCACGTCCAAAACTTCCCTTTTATAGGCTGCTGGATGGTGGAATCGGTGGCAGAGTCGTGACGGACTCGAAGTGCAATTTTTCGCGCCGTGATCGGTGGGCCCCACGGAGGTGTTTTCTGGAAAATCCACCCCGTCCATTGGATTCAGGACGAAATTTCAGTCAAGAATGAGTGGTTTTGAAGGTCCATTGGCGCGGCCCACAGAAGAAATCTCGAAAAGATCAGTTTTGAACGTCGCCGAGCAGCCTGTTTGTGGCCTCTGTACCGCGCACGTGTGTACGCATGGGAGCAAAGTTTCAACATGGATTTGTACTATTCGTGGCCCTCTACAAGATGGACGGATCGGATTGGCCGTACAGGCGATGGGTGGGGCCCACAGTCTTCGAAAAAAATGGCGGCGGCCGTGCGTTCTGTGGCGAACGACGCGGATCTCCTTCCATTGCGAAGATGGTGGGGTCCATTGTGATGTTATTTTGAGAAATCCACTCAGTCCCTTTGAGATGGGAACGGAAAAGGTCGGGAATGCATAAATCTTCTCCGTTTTGGTGCGGGCCACGAAAAATCTCGCTTCACCGTCTGTTCTGCTGTTGAATGGTTTGATTTCATTCCTGATGAGATTTTGTAAATCTTCCACCTAGGCAGTGATAATGGACTTCATTTAGACCTGATGGACGGTCCGGATCATCTGATTGATGGATGGTGTGGACCCACAACTTAAGACCGGCGGTCTGCAGATCGGGCGCTGTTTGAGTTCGAGGAGATGAGCGCGGGTCAGCGCCCGCGCTGACCGAGGCAGCGGTGCGGTGTGGTGCGGGAGTGCACCGCCTGTGCACTCCCTCATGTACACGTGGGGTCCACTGTAACGTATTTGTAAAATCAAATCCATCCATTTGCTGTAGCTTCTAGTTTAAAGGGGTGACACCAAAGTTGAAGTACTTCCAGATATCAGGTGGGCCTGAAATGATGATTTTAGGGGCTGATCTGACCGTTGGGACACTTCCATAGTGATCCAAGAGCTGAAACTTGATATGTACGGTTAATTTATTGCCTTCATCTCGTGTATGAATTTTCGAACTGATCGGATGGCGGAAAACGTGTGATCTTGCATTCTGGACCCTTTTCGGGCCCCTTTGTCGTGCTTTCCTCAGATCCCAGGCGTGTAAAATCTTCATTATTTGTTTTCTGGAGTCCATCCCGTGCTCTGGTAATTTTAGAGCGTCAAATCCATGCCTTTAACATCAAATTCCAATTAACGCTCTTGATTTCGTCCCGTAATAAAAATATAATTAAAATCCGGCATTAAACATTATCATGTATATAGAATTAGGTAATTACTGGGGTCTGATATGCAATATTCGACCCTGATCACAACCCCCAACCAGCATTTTGCTAGTCCCGAGCAAAACATGCGAAAAATAATTTCAGAAATGAAAGACAATTCCTGTAAATTCAAGTGACAAGTGAACAGATAGCTGAGATGTGAAAAATCTAAGATTCATGATTGGTGTGTGAAATTTTTCTCTTGGAATCAAGCTTACAGTAAACTTCATAATCAAGTTCAAAATATTAATCCATGAATTAGAATAATTCTAAACATTGAGCTCCATGAATGTAAAGTGTAATCTCGACTTACAATCAGTAAGAGATCCAATTATCAATTTCATGATATCATTAGTAATTCATGACAATCAAGCTTGAACCCAACACTTATCTCACAGATTAACTTTTCATGTTACCATCTTTTGATTTTCTTTACTGAGATACTTATGGCCAGGGAAATCAAATTCTCACCTATAGGGAGCAAACCTATGGCGAAAACTTGTCGCTTAACTTTTTTTTTTTTTTTTTTTCATATGTCAACTATGGAGAATCAAATCCACACCTATAGGGAGCAAACCTATGGTGAAGATTATGTGACTAACTCTTTCAATTCTTCTTTATAAACTGACGTTAACAAATTTCTCGTTTGGTTCCTTTCATGCCTAATGATTACCAAGTTACCATTTAATATCGAATCCCGAAAACTTAATGTGCAAGTGAGATCGATATGGGAAATCATGGCTCAATCAATGTTTACACCTTCTAATCATGGATTAACAATTCAAAATTGATTTGTGAAATCAAGCAGATGGCCAAATCCAAGAGTCATAAGTTACCCATCACGTATCTTATAATGTTAAAATCACAACTATCCTTCAAAATCACTTTGAATTCAATAGAAATTCCAGAAAAAATTTTAAAATTTTCACAAATTTTGCTCAAGACCAAGAAAATACTGATTAGGTAACCTAATCTCCCACCCCCAACCTAAAATCTACATTGTCCTCAATGTAAAAGAAATAAGCATACAATGCATATAGGACAACGAAAATAAAAGAGGAATGAGGGAAAGATAGTACCTGGACGGAGAATTAAGAAGCTTTCTCAAAAAATTTCAACGTAAAAGTGAGTTAGCACAAGAGAGAAATCAATAGAAGCAAAAATAACAAAAAGAAAAACAAAAGAAGATCCTACCTATACCACTTTCATGGTGCTCTCGATTGCATTTAGCGCATGCAACAAGCCTTTAAACCCCTAGGTTACCCCTAGTGGACGAGTTGTAGTCTCGTGAGGGTTTGCAGTAATGTTACCCACAAACATTGAACTAACTAACTAGAAAAATGAAAAGAAATGAAATAAAATAAAAAGGGCTGGGTTACCTCCCAGGAGCGCTAAGTTTAACGTCTTCAGCCAGACAAGAACGGACCATTAATGAAATAATCTTTATAACCAGGGTCCGCCAAAGAAATTACCTCAATACCTTAATTAACCGATCCCAGACAAGTGATGTGAGTTCCCATGAGCTATGCTATCTGAAATGAGGTAACTGACACTGTCGTCAAATAATTTAAGGACTTCTGCTCGCACGACTTCTTCCATGTTAAGATCACGCTTCTTTTGTATTTCACGCGACATTTCCACAGCATGATCTATGCATATCGTGGGGCATACTCCCTGTATTTCCACTATCTTCCTTTCAATTGCTGCCTTATATGTTTTAAGAAAATTAAGCGACTGCTGCTTGCCTTTGTCTTCTCGAGTTCGAAACTGTCTTTGTCGGGAGCGTCTCGAGAGGATGAAGAGGTTCCACTTTCGCTCTCCATTTTTCGGTCTCAAGATAGGAGTAGAGTCGAGCAGGCATTGACTTCATGGATGGGACTATCGATGTCAAAGTCCATGCCGACTTGTCTTGCGGTCTCAAGTGGATCTTGAAAGATGTACGGAAGGAGTCCTGCACAAGAGCTCTCGATCATGTCCACTTCAAATATGTCATCCAAATCTGTGATTGTTGTCCTGCATTAAAAACATTGAGTTTAATATTCATGTTACCAAAGGACAATTTCATAACTCCATTCCTATAATTTATAATAGCATTAGATGTGGCAAAAAATGGACGACCCAAAATGACTGGGATCTGACTATGAAGATTACAAGCAGTGAGTATCAATGACTATGAAATCCACTGGAAAATAAAATTTATCAACTTTGAATTAACACATCTTCAATAACACCAGGGCACCTTGACAGATCTATCAACCAGTTGTAATGTTACCTTAGTCGGTTTCAACTCGCCAAGTCCTAGCTGCTCATAAACCGAATAAGGTAACAAATTAACGCTCGCCCCTAAATCAAGTAATGCCTTCCCGATCTTATGATCTCCTATGCCGCAAGAAATGGTGGGAGCTCCTGGATCCCTAAATTTAGGAGTGTTATGTTGAATCATGGAGAGTGTGAAATTTGCTTTCTGCATGAAGACCTTCTTATGAACGATTACCTTACGCTTTTGAGTGCATAAATCTTTGAAACTTAGCGTAAGCAGGGACTTGTTTGATAGCGTCAAGCAACGGGATGTTGACTTGCACTTTTTGAACACATCCAAGATTTCATCAAAGTTATTTCTTTTCTTCATTGGTGCCAGACGTTGAGGAAAGGGTGCTTTGGGCATGTAAGGTGGCACATCAGTGGCTCCTGGAGAGTCAGAGAGCTTTTGAACTTTGGATGCATTGGTGTGACTCTCTGCTTCATCTTGATCTTTTGTTTTAGAATTTGATTCATCCCCAGGCATCTCTATTATATTATCAATCTGCTTGCCCGACCTAAGGGTAATGATCGATTTGGCTTGTTCATGATATTGCCCTTGGTTAGAATTAGAGCCAATCTCATACTGTCCCTTTGGGTTAGCCTCAGGTTGGCTAGGGAACTTGCCCTTCTCTCTCTCTCACTCAATGTGGCAGCTAGTTGACCCATTTGAATTTTCAGCTTAGCAATGGATTGTGCATTTGCATGTAAGCTTTCTTCAAGTTGCCAGTAAGGTGTGTTGGGTATCTTTTGGAATTGGAGAGAACTCTGCATAAAAAGATGGAGTGTATCCTCAAGAGATGAGTTCCTTGATTGCGTAGGCAGTTGTTGATATTGTGGAATTTGTTGACTGCCAACTTGGAGGTGCGGTTGCATGGGAGGATTTCCAGATGGTCCTCCTTGATGTAGTCCCTTTGCCCAAGAAAAATTTGGATGCCTAGCCCACCACAGGGTTGTATGTGTTCGAGTAAGGATCATTCCCAGTTTTTGAAAAGTGTTCATAGCATGAACTTGTTGAGAGAGAAGTTCAGGGATCTTTGCCCCCCGATGGACAAGGCTGGGCGGGACTAGAACATGTGGCACATGCCTCCACTTGAGCTGTTTGTGGAGGTCCATTATTTAATACCGAGCATCAACTTTCTTTGTCGGGTTATCAAGTTTGGCGCACAACTGCGGCACGACTCCTATCTCATATATACCACCTCTCTTTTGTGGTTGGGAACTTCTTTCACCTCTATCTGAATAGTCCCATTCTTTGGAGTTTTCACACAAGGTTTCAAAAAATTTCCATGCTTCGGTATCGCTTTTGGTCATGAAGGACCCTCCAGGTGGCATCAACCATGCGACGGTTACAGGGTGTCGGACCGTCATAAAAGTATTGCACTTGTTGCCACTTCTCAAAACCATGGTGAGGACATTTAAGAAGCAAGTCCTTCCATCTTTCCCAACATTCATGAAAGTGCTCGCCCTCTTTTTGTGTGAAGTTAGAAATTTCTCTACGGAGGGCATTGGTTTTGTGAACGGGGAAGAACTTATTTAAGAACTTCTTAGGCAGTTGGTCCCATGTAGTGATAGTTCCAACTTCTAGAGAATTCAACCATGCTTTCGCCTTATCCTTCAAAGAAAAAGGAAACAGACGTGGCGGATTGAATCATCGAGAAGTTTTGGAACTTAAAAGTGGAGCAAATGTCTAAGAATTCTTTCACATGATGATATGGGTCCTCCTTGTCCAATCCATAAAGGATGGCGTGCAATTGTATGATTGCGGGTTTAAGTTCAAAGTGTCTTTGCCGTAGTGGTTGGCAACACTATGCATGAAGGCGCATTAAATTGACAGAGCTGAATAATCTTTGAGAGCCTTAACTTCGGTCTCGATCGCCATTTCAACAGAATTATTTCTCAATCTTTCACGCAGTGTTCTTTCTATTTCAGGATCAAACGGTGTTAGTTCTTTATCTAGAGATCTACGTCCTAGCATAAACTAAGTAACAACCTAAGAGAAAGAAAACTAGAACTAGAAATTATGCTATTAAAAAAAAAAACAAGTTAAAACTATGTAAGTGAGGATGAGAAGAAAGAACCCGAAAAATGAGATGATTGGTGTTAAGAAGCTTCTCCTCACTTAGTAGCTTTCTTCCTCAATTCCTGTAAACAAAAAAAAACAAATTTAGGTTTCCTAAAGTAATGATAGAAAAATCCTAAGCAATGGTTAATTTCTAAAAATAAAATAAAATAAAATTAAAACTTTAACCTAAGTTAGTAAAATCCTAAGCTATGAATTATGATAAGAGAGAATCCTAAATTCAATTTGGAGCAAGCATCCCGACAACGGCAGCGCCAAAAACTTGTTCACTCCCCAAGTATAGGGTTGTGATGTAGTAATAAACTCGGTAAGATCGAGGTCGAATCCCACGAGGTTTGTCACAATTCAAATCTGTGATTCTTCTTAACTAATCCAATGAATAATGAACTAAACTGCTAAGCACAATTTTAGGAAAAACAATTAAGAACAGGAAGAAAATTCAATCGAGAGAAAGCACTAGGACTTTCGAATCCACCCCTAACTATCCTAACCCTTGTTTTGTTTGTTGATTCACCTTGATATAGATTGATACCACTTAAATAGAGAAAGCACAATCATGTGTCCTAAATCGGGCATCTGGTATGCCTATTCTTTGAGCAATGCCATGAATAACGATCCCATGTCCTTGGTCGGGCACATGGAATGTACATTCATTAAAGCACCATGTTTCTTCCTCTATAGGAAACCATTTTCTTGATCGGACCCAAGCACCATAATAAGCATCCAAACAACATCCATCTATACACTTTGATCAAGTTCATAGATGGAGAAGTATGGAATTTAAACCCATAAAGCCCACTCGAGAGAAAGAAACAAATTAATTAAAATTCAAAGTAAATCAACCAATACAAGAGTTAATCAAATTAGGGGCTTCATCTCATCCCTAGCTGAGAGATTAGTTACCCATAAAATTCATAAAAAGATATTAAATAAAATTCATAAATTAAAACTCCAAACCGAACAATCTCTCTCTCTTTCTCCTTCTCTTTCTTCTCTCCATAGCTCTAGATCTCCAATTCTCTGGATCTGAATGCCTTTCCCACGTCCAAAACTCCACTTTTATAGCTGCTGGATGGCTGGAATCGGTGTGCGCAGTCGTAAGAGGACTCGAAGTGCAATTTTTCGCATGCCGTGATCGGTGGGCCCCACGGAGGTGTTTTTCTGGAAAATCCACCCCGTCCATTGGATTCGGGACGAAATTTCATCAAGAATGAGTGGTTTTGAAGGTCCATTGGCGCGGCCCACGAAGAAATCTCGAAAAGATCAGTTTTGAACGTCGCCGAGCAGCCTGTTTGTGGCCTCTGTACCGCGCACGTGTGTACGCATGGGAGCAAAGTTTCAACATGGATTTGTACTATTCGTGGCCCTCTACAAGATGGACGGATCGGATTGGCCGTACAGGCGACGGGTGGGACCCACAGTCTTCTGAAAAAATGGCCAGCGGCCGTGCGTTACGCGGGCGAACGACGCGGATCTCCTTCCGCTGCGAAGATGGTGGGGTCCATTGTGATGTTATTTTGAGAAATCCACTCCGTCCACTGAGATGGGAACGGAAAACCGGTCGGGAATGCATAAATCTTCTCCGTTTTGAGTGCAGGCCCTGAAAAATCTCGCTTCACCGAGTACGTTACTGTTGTTGAATGGTTTGATTTCATTCGATGAGATTTTGCAAATCTTCCACCTGGCGGTGATAATGGACTTCATTTAGACCGATGGACGGTCCGGATCATCGATTGATGGATGGTGTGGACCCACACTTAAGGCCGTGGTCGACGATCGGCCATTTGAGTTCGAGGGAGATGAGAGCGGGTCAGCGCCGCGCGGACCGAGGCAAACGCAGGTGCGGTGTGGTGCGGAGTGCACGCTTTGTGCACTCCACTCATGTACACGTGGGGTCCACTTAACGTATTTGTAAATCAAATCCATCCATTTCTTGTAGCTTCTAGTTTAAAGGGGTGACACCAAAGTTGAAGTACTTCCAGATATCAGGTGGGCCTGAAATGATGATTTTAGGGGCTGATCTGACCGTTGGGACACTTCCATAGTGATCCAAGAGCTGAAACTTGATATGTACGGTTAATTTATTGCCTTCATCTCGTGTATGAATTTTCGAACTGATCGGATGGCGGAAAACGTGTGATCTTGCATTCTGGACCCTTTTCAGGCCCCTTTGTCGTGCTTTCCTCAGATCTCAGGCGTGTAAAATCTTCATTATTTATTTTCTGGAGTCCATCCCGTGCTCTGGTAATTTTAGAGCGTCAAATCCATGCCTTTAACATCAAATTCCAATTAATGCTCTTGATTTCGTCCTGTAATAAAAATATAATTAAAATCCGGCATTAAACATTATCATGTATATAGAATTAGGTAATTACTGGGGTCTGATATGCAATATTCGACCCTGATCAATATTTAATGAGTTGTATGTGGATTTTGATGAGGATTAGTATGCTTGAGTTGCATTATGCATCACATGGTCTTGATATGATCGATAACATTCATATCTTACATCGCATAGCCTTGGTACGGTTACTTGCATTCATGTACTCATCAGCATGGTTCCGCATTACTCTGACCTTGCATTCTTAGTACGCTCATATTGGGCACACACTTACACCGCCCTCTAAGCTTTCTATAAGCTTATGCACAATTGATGCGTGTAGGTGACGCTAGGATGCAGCCGTAGCCTCGTTGCAGTTGGAGTGTGTAGCTGAGCTTCTGGGGTTTTTGTTACTTTCATTATATTATATTTCCTTTTCATATGCACTATACTCAAAGTTTTTGATTATAGTGGATTTTGTGATGGTGTTCTTGTGGCTATTTTTCATGGGTTATGCTTATACTGAAACAAAAATCATGTTTGAAATCCTCCTTGTAGGATCCCAGGATCGGAACCTAGTGTATGGGTGCCGGGAGCTGAGAATGGGGTACTACGGAGGCTGTCAGCGCCAGATTCAGTGGATCGGGAATTTTGTGAGCCCGGTTTCCGAGTTCGGGGCGTGACATTAAGCGATGCATATATCTTGCATGTAAAAATGGTTTTCATGTGTCCATATGCTTCTCTTTGTTATGTAGCCTACTTCATCAAGCGATGCATTAAAAACCCTATGGGAATTGGCATGTGTGCAATGTATGTGCTGAGAGAGGAAGGCGGAGAGAAGTGAGAGGAGAGGTACTTTCGGAATAAAGGGGAGAGAAAAGAGAGAAAAATCAAAGGTAAGCATGTGACTATGCACAAAGAGAACTAGGGAGAAAGAAAAGGTCACCAATGGTGGGCGGCCTTGTTATGGACAGATGTCTTAAATCTGTCTGGTGGTCTATCGATGATATTGACAGGGTTTTAGATGATATCGACAGATGTCTTAAATCTGTCTGTTGGTCTGTCGATGATATCGATAGGGTCTCAATGCCATCGATAATTCACAGTATTTTTTTACCCCCGGTTACTGGATAGTTTTTTTACCATCGATGATATTGAGGTTGTCATCGAGAGTGGCTCCATGACATCGATAAGTTCCGCAGATGCAATTGCGGAAACAAAGATTTTGCAGATTTTGTTTCCCATTCCGATTTTACTTATTTCTAAACTTATATAAAGGGGAGTATGCGGGATTAGGAGGAATTCTAAGGCTTTCTAAAGGAGTTCTAAGGGTTCTTAAGAGGTATTTTTAGGGTTTCTAAAGGGTGTAGCAAGGGTGAGATTCGAGGTTGTTCAAATCGGATAAGTCCTCTCTCTTTGTAATTTCTATTTTCATAGTGGAGATCTGTCGCTTTGTGCCGTAGTTTTTTCCCGCAAGGGTTTTCCACATTAAATCTATGTTCTCTTGTGTGTGCTTGGTGTCATTGGATTGCTATCCTAGATCTAGATTTGTGTGATTCCGTAGGCTAAAATCCCCAACAAGTGGTATCAAAGCCAGGTTGGGCACAGATCTGAATCTGATGGATTAGTAATAATGACGAGCACCAGGTATGAGTTGAGAAGCACTCAGAGAAAAATAATTTTGAGTTATGGAAGATCAAGATGATGAATTCCTTAATCAAGCAAGGCGAACATGGTGCTCTTGAGGAGCGAAAGTCTACTATGACTGATGATGAATGGAATACTCTTGATAAGAAAGCCTTATCATCGATCTATTTATGTCTCACGGATGAGGTTCTCTACAACGTTATGAGGGAGAAAACTACGGCTAAGTTATGGGCGAAGTTAGAGGATGTTTATGCAAAAAAATCCTCTGAAAATCGCCTACACTTGAAGCGGCAGTGGTATAACTTCAAGATGGTAGAGGGGGAGATCTGGAGGCTCACATCAGCAATTTTAATAAATTGGTTTGCAAATTATTGGATATGGAGGAAGTGATGAAAGATGAAGAATAAGCGTTTATGTTGCTGAATTCTCTTCTGGTGTCGTATGAGTCATTCAAGGACACCATGTGCAGCACGAATAAAACCCTGAGTGTCAACATCGTTATCTCAGCCCTTCGAGGGAAGGCTATGAGAAAGCTAAACGGTGACATGAGGCCATCTTCTGATGCACTGTTTATAATGGGTAAAAATTCTAAACAAGGTACAGGTTCTTCAGGTTATAGATCCAAATCCAAGGGCAAGGGCAAAGGAAAGGTAAAATGCTGGAATTGTGGGAAGGAAGGACATGTGAAGAAGGATTGTGAAAATCCTAAATCGAAGAGAGAAGATTTTGAGGCTTCATATGGGGAGGCCAATGTTGCCACGTCAGATGGATCGAGTGGATGTGATGGTGATGTTTTGTTTGTGTCTACGATCAAGCGGCCATACGATGATCATAAGGACGAGTGGATGCTCGACACGGGGGCATCTTTTCACATGACTCCTCATCAGAGTTGGTTCGCTAGCTACAAGGAGTGCGATGGTGGACAGGTGTTTATGGGCAATGACTTTGCCTGTAATGTTGTGGCTGTTGGTACGGTGCGCATCAGGATGTTTGATGGGGTAGAGCGTACCCTGACTGATGTCAGGCACGTTCCTGATTTGAAGAAGAATCTGATTTCTTTTGGTGTACTTAAGGCAAAAGGATGCAAGTACACAAGTATTGATAGTGCTCTTAAGATATCTAAGGGGGCACGGGTAATCATGAAACTGCAACGACTCAGTAACTTGTACAGGTTGATCGGGAGCACTTCAAAAGGTGGAGCTGCAGTGGATGTAGCAGATTCCACCTCTGCACGTGTGTAGCATGTTGGACATGGCGGCATGAGCGGGTATGGCAGGAAGGCTGAGATGTGCGGACAGGGATACAGATCAGGTGGAGCAGCCACCTGTGAGAAGAATCACACGGCATGATCGCAGGATATCAGTGAGGTATATGGATGACTATAATATCGCAGGGGATTTATCTTCTATTCAGATGGCTCTAGGTGAGCCTGATGTTGAGAAGTAGAAAGTGACTATGGGCGATGTGATGGATTCGTTGTACCAGACTGGCATATGGGAGCTGGTGGAGCTTCCAGTGGGCCGAAAAGCGGTTGGATGCAGGTGGATCTTCAGGTGGATACAACATAGATACAGGGCGAGGTTGGTAGCGAAGGGTTATGCTCAAAGAGAAAGAATCAGCTTCTCAGAGATATTCGCGCCAATGGTATGTAGGTGTCTATTAGATCCGTGATTGGCGTTGGTTGGCCAATGTGATCTTGAGTTAAAAAGATGGATGTGGAGTGTACACTTCTGCAAGGGAAAGTGAAGAGCAGATCTACATGAAGCAACCAAAACGGTTCGAAGTTAAAGGGGCTAAGAAAGACTTTGCAGGAGGTCGTGGTTCGACTTGTCGCCTAGGTAGTGATTTGATTCCTTCATGGTGAGTCAGGAATTGATGACATGTAAATCGCTAATTATGACATGTCTGAGATCAATGTACTAAAGACTCAGTTAAGTGGGACATTCAGGATGAAGGATCGAGGGGCTGCAAAGATGGTTCTCGGCATTGAGACTGAAGGAGGAGTAGGCTTTGGTAATCACAAGAGGAATACCCTGTGTGTAGGTATTGATCAAGGATGTGATGGGCCAGGAAAAGCCGAAGAGCGTTCCCTACGTGTCTCTCCTCAAGTTTTCCTCAGGAAATGTCCTAAAACAGTTGAGGAAAAGCAGAATATTTCATGAGCCTTATTCGAATGCGGTTGGCAGTGTATGCCATGGTCTGGATTAGACCGGTTGTTTCATAGGCTATCAATGTTGTGAGAAAGTACCCTGGCAAGCATATTGGGTAGCAGTGAGATGGTAAGAAGACTACGTCTATCCTTTTGAGAAGAAAGGAACAAAGATGGTTGAGCGCGTGAATTTTGATCCGGCAGACATGCTCACATAGATCGTTCTTACAGAGAAGTTCAAGTTATGTGTAACTTCTCTGGGCTTGGCGATGGCGTAAAAGAAAAATGGAGTGTGCAAGAGAAGTTATGATGTGATGTAGAGATAAGAGAACGGGACAAAATCCCCAATTGGCCCATCCACACGGTCTCCTATTTTGTTGCCCCCTCGAGTTTTAGGTTTGCCTCTTATTTAGATTGGTGCTTAACATATGGCAACAAAATAGATATACTAATGGATTTTACACCATTATGGTGGGCCCCTTATAGCCTTTATTAAATTGGCTCATCCTACAAGATACGTGAAAATGTAAAGAGAGGTGGGAGCTGATAAAATCCGAGCAATCCATTAACATGGCTAAGTTTCAAATTGTTCATTTACAAGCACACATTTTAAAAATTTCAGAAATATCACCGATCTATATTGAAAATCTCGTTGATGTCCTGTAAAATCTCGAAGGTCCTAGCTCTCCTAAATAATTGCATGGAAAAAAGGTCCCAAATCCTTGTTTTGTATTCAATAGAGTTTGGCTGTAGGAAATAGGGATTTAGTCATCTTTTTGGTCTGAACCTGACCAACATACTTAGACTTAGGCTTTGGAATGAAGTGTTGTGTTCATGCTAGCTCAAGTAGGCCAAGTCTAGCCTAGTCTAGCCCGAACTCAGCCCATTGCCACCCTGAGTCGCAACCACTCAAAACGTATAATAGGTGCCAGCTAGTGGATACTGGGTTCAAGTCCCTAGCTCAATGGTAGAAAAGGCATGTTTCAACATTGAAGAGCACACAAACGCGGGACATCTAACTTATGCATGGACTGGGAGCTTGACATAGAGCATGAACATTTCAACCTGTGCTTATCGACTGAAACCCATATCATTTTGTCATTTTGCCATTAAAATCAGGCTTTATAAACCATAAGGTGGGCCTCATGTATGAGAACAATGGACAGTGAGGGCCAAAAAACCTTGAGAGTTTGTTCTTCTTTATAATTAGATTTTTTTTTTTTTTTCAAGTCATTCCTTAATCTAGGGCAGACTTTGACGTTTAAAATTTGGAATTTCTGCATGAAACCCTTGCAATTATATTTTTGTACTGTATCCCCTTCTAACTATTAAGATAGTTTACATGAATGTAATTCCACTTTAACGTCGTGCCCATGGGAAAATGATCCATGGTTTCTAGTTGTTGTAGGGTCACATGATGTGTGTATGACATCCAATCCATTCAACATCATATTTTAAAACTGAGAAAACCGCCTCCGTCACGAACCAACCTCAGTTGCCATCTTGAAATGCTTTTGTTCTTCAATCCAGTTCTTGAGTAACAATATAGCAAATGTACTTTCTCAACCTTGTAACTTGGGACAAATGGTGGAGCTGGGATTTGCAATTGAACCTGCAGACGACCACCCTATAGTAAAATATCGACGGTTTGAAGATATTGCTACTTACATTAGAGCGATAAAACTCACACCATAGTGTTTTCCCATAATGCCTAGACTCTGACTTACACATGTTTGCATAACAGGGTTGTTTTGCTACTGGATCTTCTTCGAATGGAGGCGGCACTTGACCGTACACCATCTCACAACTCATATCTTCAAAATCTACACATGCAAAGATAAAAGAAGATAATGCAAATATAGTTCAAGTAATACTAGAGCAAAGGTTGTACTTGGCTCATGGCCATTTCCTATTCTTAGTAGAATTTCCAATAACAGCAAAAGGAGGCTTGTATGTCGCATGGGAAAGAGAGAGCTCTATCATGTTCACATGACTACCATTTCATTATTTTTTGGGAATTCTACAAAGGGTAGAAATCCCAAAATTTGTGAATTGTTATTCCTACACCCTGAGCCAATCACACCTAAACTAAGTAATAACATGGAATTTGAATGGAATGTTTAGCAATGAAGGATGGGTTTTGGTATCTTTATTGTATTTTGTGCCATTTTTCTTCGATGGTTCTTCTGAAAATGCATTTTAACAGTGCAAAACTTGCATTGAGTAGGAATTATGGCCATGAAGGCCTGTTAGCAAATGACGTCCTTGCAAAGGAGGTGATCAAAACACCTCTAATTGCAATTAAGGAAAGAAAAAGAGAGCAATTACAATATTCTCAATAAATTGGGATTCTATGAACCCAGGAAATCAATGATAAAAAACTGGGCTATTTGGTTAGCTGTAAATGTATGTAAATAGTGGTAATTACTAAGCAATGCTAATTACAGCAGTAAAGATGTTGACATGCATGGATTTTGAAAAGAGACTAACATAAAATCTGTGGCCCCACCATGATGTAAGTATTTTATCCATGCTATCCATTCATTTTGTCAGATTATTTTAAATCATGAGCCAAAAAATGAGGCAGATTCAAAATTTCTATAGCCCCAAGAAGTTTTCAGTGGTAGGTGTTCAATCCCCACTGTTTTCTGTGGTGTAGTTCACTTGGGCTTTTAATCTACCTCATCTTTCGGCTGAAGCCCTAAAATGATCTTAAAAAAAGAAAGAATGAATGGCATGAATATAGCACATAATCAAGGTTGGGCCCACCTATTATGAGGTTGAGTTTTGCCCCACTTACAGGTAAAATTCCCACTTTAAACCAAACAACAAGCATTTGTTGTAACTACTTATTTACCACCATTTACATGTATTTACCAAACAAGCTTACATGTATTTACCAAACAAGCCCAAAGAAAAATAACCTCTTTTGGTGCTTCAATTTCTTCAAGGTTTCACATTGAACGCCTTATCTTACTCTAATGAAATTGCTCAATTAAACATGGAACAAAACACATATTAGCTCTTGGTTTAATGCATGAGTTGTGAATAAAAAACAAGGTTTCATCTGCATAAATGGGTGGAAGGATATGAAGTTACATACTCGGCGTCATGGTTAATGGAAGCCCGAATTCATTAGTGAAGAAATCTTGAGTTGGAAGCTTGCACATATTCACACACATTCCAACGCATCCGCTGTTCTCCAAGTACCTTTGTAGGATTAAGAAATGTAAGTTGAAAGTGTTTGTTAGGATTTAGGATATTAATTTCAATGCATAAAACCTTCTAGTGGTTGTTACCAACGGTGCGTCGAAGCATGTAAATTTGAAATCTAATTAGAAGAACTATCATAAATTGTATGAATTTGATAAATTTTCTCAACATGCAAGAAAGTAAAAAATGGAGCTTTGCTAAGTCCTCATGCATGTTCCGTAAAGCTCATGTACATACCATAGATGTGCTAGCATGGCATGATAGGTCCAGGATCCAATGCATACATCAGAACATACATCCATCAGAACGGCATCACTATATTGATGCCCTAGCCAATAATCAGGTTGATCCACCGGTTAGGTGGGCGATAGTTTGCAAAACAAATAAATGTCTTGGAAAAACAAGGATGAAGTTTTCTAACCTATCCACATGTTTCCAATATTTGGGTCCGCGTGAAGAACTTGATGGATGGATTAGATCTATTGTGTATGTGACATGATGGCACGTGTGGTGTGTACATGAGTTTTATTGGACGATGGTGTTCTGGCAAAGCTTTTAAAAATGAAATTGAATTACAAGTAGAGATTAAGTACACCCAAGAAGGCATAAAATGTTGGTGTATTTAATTCTTGCAAAATATTAATTGCAATAACTGGTGCATCCAAACACAATTTCTGAGTTGTATAGAACAGGACCAGTCCCTTCAAAACATTTACCAAGGAAGAGAGTTTCTTACCTGCACTTTTTTATGTGAACCCCACTTCTTTGTTTCATTCCATTTACCTCTACTTCAATTACCTAAGAAAAATGCTCCTCAGTCAGCATCAGAAGTAGATGGGCCACCAGCAAGCTCGCGTGAGCTTTCTATCAGATGGGCCACACACTTTAGATCTTCTTATCTAAAAATCAGGTTGTTTTGCTCCTGAAGTGGGCCCAAATGGACAGAACGAATGGATGGCTAGAAAGAATTTGATTTGATCATCCATTTCGGCTTTCTTTTGAGGTGGAAGATTTAATCAGTGTCCCATCTGATGGAAAGTTTGGATCTCTCGCTTGCTTGCAGATGGACATGGTTTTACACGTGTGAGCTTATCAGACCTCTTAAAAATAATGGATAGTTTGCTCATAATCATAGGATAAATCCAGAAATGAGAAAGAAAAGAAAAATGATATCCACCCATGCACCATTTTTCTAATGGATACACCCCTTCCCTTTTAGGTACTCAAATAGTCTATTTTTAGTACTTCTAGAATGGTTTTAAAGCACGGTGATGGGGTCCCTTGTGTGGAGGTGAGATCCACATGTGTGGACCTAATCAGTCTTTTATTTCTACATTTGTGGGAGTATTTTGGTCTTTTAGAGGAAAATGAGAAAAATGGCTTTAGCCTAAAGAGTGTTTTGTAACGACATTGGTTTTTGTTTTCCGTGGAGAAAAAGAAGAGAGAAAAAAAAAAGAGTTTTAGTAGAAGAAGAATATAGAGCTTTCTATCCCGAAGTCTTCACATTCGAATCCGTAAGAGTCCATCCACGACTTCATTTTCTTCGATTGTCTTCTCTAAAAGTTGGGTTAAGAATTTTCTACAAGTTTTAGTTGGTGAGGATTTTATTTATTTATATTGCTTGTCATCTACCTTCGAGTGATGTACTTTGAGTATTCAAGAGATGTCTTTTAATAATTGTCTTTCCATTATTTTTATTATAGTGGATTTGTGCTATACCATGTCTTGTGGTTTTTCTCTTCACATTCAAATGTTTTTCATATAAAATATCTCATGTCTCTTACATCTTACAAATTTGATAATTCACTTGTTTGTGTTAGAAGTGATTTTCATCGCCAAATATTTTATATTGTTAATTTTATCCATTTACACATAAAAGAAAGAGGTGTGCAATTTCCAACATCAGATCCACTTATTCAATCATGAGTTGAGTCACATAGATGAGTTGGGCGACTTGGTGCTGCCATTTCAAATTCTAATGGACAGGGTCTATGGCTTGGCGACCTAGACCATTGGTCCTACATTCACCTCTTGGATGGACCATACCCTAAAAAAGTTCACCTAAGGACCTTTCTCAATTGAATATGTACTTGTTGGGATTTTGGCTTGCGGAATCACACAGATCTAGATCTAGGATAGCAATTCAATGGCACCAAGCACACATCACACACAAGAGAACATATAGATTTAACGTGGAAAACCCTTCCGGGAAAAAATCACGACACAAAGCGACAGATTTCCACTTTGAAACAAAAATTACAAAGAGAGAGGACTTACCTAATTCGAACAACCTTGAATCTCACCCTTACTACACCCTTTGATTTCCCTAAAACCCATTTAGGAAGCCTTAGAATACTTTCCCATTATCTAAAAAAACCCTAGGAACACCTATTTATAGTTTAGGCAACTTTCCTTCCGCATCCCAGTTGCGAAAGGACACAGATTTTTGCAATCCGTAAAATCACGGAATGAATCTGTGTAACCTACGACTAGTCGAAGGGGAGCTACGACTGGTCGAACAATCCCTACGACCAGTCGAAGGGCCCGGACACCAAAATCCCAAGTCGATGGACTTTGAGTCGAGCGAGTCACGACCGGTCGAGCAATCCCACGACCGTTCGAAGGCGGTGAAGACTTTTCTCACAACAATCTCTACCAAGTCTTCAACCTTCAACCGTGTAGCTCCTTGACCTCTTCTCTTATTTTTGTATTGCATCATAGCTTCTCTTGCACACTCCGTCTTCCTTTTACGCCATCGCCAAGCCCAAAGAAGTTGCACAGAACTTGAATTTCTCTGTATGAATATTCTTGTTGATCATGTCTACCAGGTTTAAATCCACAGCTCAACCACCTTTGCTCTTGTCTTCTCAAAAGAAAAGACGTAGTCTTCTTACCATCTCACCGCTACCCAATATTGCTTGTCGGGATACTTGCCCACAACATTGAAGCCTGTGAAATAATCGGTCTAATCTAGACATGGCATACACTGCCAACCGTATTCGAATAAGGCTCATGAGATATCTTGCTTTTCCTCATCGATCCCTTCTCTCTAAGCATAATCCTTCATTACCAACCTCGCCCTGTATCTATGCTGTATCCTCATGAAGATCCACCTGCATCTAACCGCTTTTCGGCCCACTGGAAGCTCCACCTGCTCCCATATGTCGGTCTGGTACAACAAATCTATCACATCACCAATAGTCACCTTTCACTTCTCAGCACCAGACTCACTTAGAGCCATCTGAATAGAAGATGAATCTCCTGCGATATTGGAGTCGTCCATGTATCTCGCCGATATCCTGCGATATGCCGTGTGATTCTTCTCATAGGTTGCTGCTCCACCTACTCTGTATCCCTGTCCGCACATCTCAGTCTTCCTACCCTGCCCGCTCATGTGGCCATGCCTAACATGCCACACACGTGCAGATGTGGAATCCGCTACATCTACTATAGCTCCACCGTTTGAAGTGCTCCCGATCAACCTGTACAAGTTACCGAGTCGTTGTGCTTTTACGATTACACGTGCCCCCTTAGATACCTTAAGAGAATCATCAATACCTTTGTATTTGCATCCTTTTGGCTCAAGCACATTAAGAGAAATCAGATTCTGCTTCAAATTAGGAACGTGCCTGACATCAGTCAAAATACGCTCCACCCCATCAAACATCTTGATGCGCACCGAACCAACAACCATAACATTACAAGCAATGCCATTGCCCATAAATACCTGTCCACTATCGCACTCCCTGTAGCTAGTGAACCAACTCCGATGATGAGTTATGTGAAAAGATGCCCCTGTGTCTAGCATCCACTTGTCCTTACGATAATTGTATGACCGTCTAAACGAAGACACAGATAAAACATCACCATCACATCCATCTGACGTGGTAGCGTTGGCCTCCCTGCATGAAGCTTTAGAATCTTCCCTCTTCGATTTAGGATTTTCACAATCCTTCTTCACATGTCTTTCCTTCCCACAATTCCAGCACTTTACCTTTCCTTTGTCCTTAGATTTGGATCTAGAACATGAAGAACCTGTACCTTGTTTAGAATTCCTACCCACTGTAAACAGTGCATCAGAAGATGTTCCCATGTCGCTATTTAGCTGTCTCATAGCCTTTCCTTGAAGGGCTGAGATAACGGTGTCAACACTCAGGGTTTTATTTATGCTGCATATAGTGTCCTTGTATGACTCATATGACGCTGGAAGAGAATTCAGTAACATACATGCTTGTTCTTCATCTTTCATCACTTCCTCCATATCCAGCAATTTGCAAACTAATTTATTAAAGTTGCTGATGTGAGCCTCCAGATCTCTACCCTCTGCCATCTTGAAGTTATATCACTGCCGCTTCAAGTGCAGGCGATTTTCAGAATTTTTTTTTGCATAGACATCCTTTAACTTCGCCCATAACTTAGCTGCAGTTTTCTCCCTCATGACATTGTAGAGAACCTCATCCGTGAGACATAAACGGATCGATGATAATGTCTTCTTATCAAGAGTATTCCAATTACCATCAGTCATAGTAGACTTTCGCTCCTCAAGAGCACCATCTTCGCCTTGCTTGATTAAGGAACTCATCATCTTGATCTTTCATAACTCAAAATTGTTTTTTCTTGAGTACTTTTCAATCTCATATATGGTGCTCGCCATTATTACTAATCCTTCAGATTTAGATCTGTGCCCAACAATTGCTCTGATACCACTTGTTGGGATTTTGGCCTGCAGAATCACACAGATTTAGATCTAGGATAGTAATTCAATAGCACTAAGCATACACAAGAGAACACACAGATTTAATGTGGAAAACCCTTCCGGAAAAAAACTACGGCACAAAGCGACAGATCTCCACTATGAAACAGAAATTACAAAGAGAGAGGACTTACCCGATTCGAACAACCTCGAATCTCACCCTTGCTACACCCATTGATTTCCCTAGAACCCCTTTAGGAAGCCTTAGAGTACTTTCCCATTGTCTAGAAAAAACCCTAGGAACACTTATTTATAGTTTAGGCAACTTCCCTTTCGCATTCCAGTTGCGAAAGGACACAGATTTTCGCAATCCGCAAAATCGCGGAACGAATCTGCGTAATCTACGATTAGTTGAAGGGGAGCTACGACTAGTCGAGCTACGATTGGTCGAACAATCCCTACGACCAGTCGAAGGGCCCGAACACCAAAATCCAAAGTCGTTGGACTTTGAGTCGAGCGAGCCACGACCGATCGTGAGGACCCCTATGATCGGTCAAGCAATCCCATGACCAGTTGAAGGTGGTGAAGACTTTTCTCACAACAGTACTATCATCATTCTCTCTTCTCAACTGTCTAGTTATTAGCCACGAATCAAACATTAATTTGTCTCTATTGAGGCATAGTCTATCCACGGCAAGATACAGCCATGCCCCCCCTTGCTATTATTAAAAACCTTGCATGCATTGTACAAATTTTTGATTGGTCGAGTTGGCTGGGTTGGCTGGGTCGGCTCAGTCTAACTCAGACATATTGCCCGAGTTGCTAGAATCAGATGACTTTGGCCAGCCGTGTCAGGTTCGACGAAGCCTTTCTACCAAACAATGGCTTTTTTTTTTTTTTTTTTAATATATCACTAACAAATAGTAAAAATGGCTAAAGATTTACCTCAGAAGGCCCCACCAACCAATCGAAGAATGGGACCGTTAACGCAGCATTGAACTCCGCCGCCCACCTTGTCGGAGGAAACAATTTCCGAAACTGCGACAAATTACCAAACAGAGGTTTTTACGGTGAATTTTCTATTTTCATATTATAGTACTAGAAAAACGGTCATGTTCTCATATTTTCGTGGGACACGTGGACACCTGATAAATAAATCCGTTCTGTCCAGTAGGTCCAACCACAGTTCATGAGCCATAAGTCGGGAGTGGATTGGATACTGAACGCTTCGGTAGCCCAAATGCTACTGAAGTGAAGTGACGTGGCAAAATGGCATTGTCGGATACCAATCGACTAATCGGCTGTTTCCTTCCAATAAATGCTCTTCCAACGGAGATCCGCTAGCGGAGGTTTTTCCATTTAAGCCATAAACACACTCGGCCGCGCAAAGATAATTGTTTATCTTAAGGAAGAAAGGACGTGGATTTACTGCCAACGACTTTCTTATGAAGTTCCGGGGAACCTAGGTGGGCCCATTGGTGAAATCCTACCCGTCAATCTGTTTTTTGAGTTCAACTTAGGACATGAAGCTAAAAATGAACCATTTCCAGAGCTCAAGTGGGCCAAAAACATGATAATTGAACGTCCACAGTTGAAATATTTGTGGGCCATGGAAGTTTTGAGTCATACTAATATTTTTTATTCCAGTTCATCCCAATCGTAATGAAGTTATTAACGGTACGGATGGCTTTTAAACATCACTATCGAACCCAGGTAGATTTTAACAGAAGGAATTTCCCTAACCACATTTTCCTTTAGTACGGCCCACTTGAGCTTTGGATACGGTTCATTTTTTGCGGCATGTTCTGAAATGAACTCAAAAAACGAATGAAAGGGGAGGATTTCTCACAAACATCAAAGTGGCCCCACCTGGTTCCCTGGAACTTCCGCTCCAGGAAAAACGGTACGTGGAGTTTACCGGTAGGTGGGGAAGCCGATTGCGTACTGAGTAAACTCTGTGGGGTCCACCCTGATTTATGTATTTTATCTGGTCTGTTCATCCATTTTATAAAATAATTTTAGGCTCTAGCTCAGAACCTAAGCATATGAAAGGCTAAAATCGATCACACCAAAGGTAACAGTGTGAGTTGAATTTATACCATTGAAAAATTCGTAGGGGCCACGAAAATTTTGGATCAAGATTATATATACATTATTTTGACGTTCATCCCTGTTTTTTTTGATCCTTTGAACAGTTTAGATGAAAAATAAACATCACTATAGGGCCTGGAAAGGTTTGAACGGTGAAAATCATTATTTCCACTGTTTCCTGTGGTATGGTCCACTTGAGATTTTTATAAGCTTCAATTTTGGGCTCAACGCTAAAATTAGATGGAAAAACAGATAAAAGGTGTGGATAAATCACATAAATTCACAGTGGGCCCAACTGAATTTTCTCAGTATGACAATCCGTTTTCATGCCGAGTGGGTGCACGGCGGAAACGGAGAAAGATCCGATAACGGATCTAACGGAGTAGCATTTATACCGAAGGAACATGCGGTTGGTATGTAAACAATGATGTTTTGCCACATCACTTCAGTAGAGTTTTGGCTACTGAAGCGTTAAGTATCCAATCCGCTCCCACATAAGTCTAACCATCTCATCAATAGCCTTTAAATAGATGGGCAAGATTTCTTCAAAAAATTAAGTCCAATCAACAACTTGAACAATCGCTTTGATAAGACAATCTTAACCATCTCATCAATGCCTTAGGAAGTGGATGGGATAAAAGTGGAAGTGAGATTTTGGACATCTTTCCACGGGGGTCCAGTAAGTGAAGGATGAGCCTAATGGATGGTCTAGATCAATTGATCAGAATGTCTAGTCTTCAAAAAATTTGGAACTTGTTCCATTCACGATGGTACTCTAGGAAGCATCGAGTGCCGCATAAACTCTGTGGCACTCACCTTACGTCTTATCTACACCTTCCATCCGTTTTAGCACCTCATTTTAGGCCATGAGACTAAAATATAAGTATATTCAAAGCTCTAGTGGGTTACACCATAAGAAATAGTGTAAATTAAATACCTTATAGTTGAAAACTTCCCATATTTATGTTTTGCCTTCATTCATATCTGTGTGACTTTATGAACAGGTTGGATGACAAATAAGCATCACTGCAGGCCTGGGAAGGTTTCAACCATGAATGTCATTATCCCATTATTTCCTGTGGTGTGGTTCACTCGAGCTTTGTAGAATTCGGACCAACATGCAATTTTCTTTCTAACCACCCATTTAATGGAAACACTAAATCAACGTTCTACATTCATCAATTCAGCGATTCTCGAGTCATAACCCAACCACAGTGGGGCCACCAATTTGTAAGGTTTGGATCTAGGTACAATATATGCCACGTGTACAATGGGCAGGCTGCATGCGTATGGTCCACCGGAGTCTGCCATACCATATCATCCACCAGTGGGCCCCACAGATTTCATCCAACCAGAACCACACAAAAAATAGCGCGAGAAAAAGAAAAAAGCGCACCTGAGCGGGTGCGCCCGGCGGGAGCATAGACAAGAGAACTTCCCTCACCACTCCCTGCTGCTCCTTTCGAGACCTTCCTTGCATTACTCTCTTAGACACGTCTACAAAGCTCTCGTAGTCATACAATCCTCTCCCGTTTCCACCTTTATTACCTGCTCTGCCCTTCGAAATGGTCAGAAATTAACACAACCATGCGGGGTAAAATCGGAAGAGAAAAGAGGAGAGTGCGTACCGGAACCGAATTTCTCCATCTTTCGGGCGAATAGAGTCATGAACGCCTTCGCAAACAATCCATCCTTGTATTGAGTCTTCTCGCCCATCGGTGCTGGTACCCCCGATGGTTCCGCAATCGCGCATCGGATGATACTGGCCGTCCGATTATGAAACGGGCTTCGGGACGGATATCGGACGCTTGGCAAGCAGAGCTCCATGCTCGAAAAAGAGACGTTAAAAAAGAAAAAAAGAAATGATTTTAAGGGATCATTTCTGTGTATTTAAACGGCCAGGATGCTGTTAGAGGTCACCACGTTCTTTTGAGGTCCTGATTCCCGAAGAGATGCCGCATTTTAACGTGAAATCAGGACCATGTCTTTGTCTTAACAAAATCAGCTCCGACATTTCGAAATGACTAGAATAAACCTGATTTTTTGTGGACTACAAGCTTATTCTACAATATTGTACGTGGGCCCCACCATGATGTATGGTCCACATCCACTCCGTCCATAAGGTTCAATCCTTCATTTTCACTTGTTATGTCAAAACTAAGGCCGATCCAAAAGCACAGGTGGGTCACCCCACAGAAAACCGTTGGCATGGGAGTCCACCATTGAAACTTTTCAGATTGTATCTGGGGCCCACTGTGTTTTTATATGCTATCCTATCTATTCACAAGATGAAACCCGAGAGTTAAATCCATTCTAAAACTAAGGTGGGCCATGATACATGATGTTATATAATTTAGGCATGATTTTACATAGTGTGGCCCACCTGATTTTTGAATTGGCCTGATTTTTGGCCTTAACGGAGAATATGAGGGGTTTCACATGATGGACGGAATGGATTTCATGTAGACAATCAACTTGGGAGCCCATACACAAAATTGTAGAAGAAGCTTGTTCCACAATAGTTATGGAGGGTCTGGCCACGATTGGAGCAGTGGCCCACCATATGATCCCACGAGTGACTGGAAAAATCATAGAAAGCTAAGAAACCTGTGGTCCTGTACTCACCGTTCGATCCATTGGAACCGGATAGGAGGGTGACAAACCAATCTCAGTCACAGCTGAAGTTTTATGAAGCTAAAAAGCAGCCAGGTGTCTGCGAGCTCCGATGTCTGTGTGTCGTCCCAGTGACCACAGGATCACAAGTGGACGGATCAACGTTTAATCGTCTTGTTATTGCGATTCTGGGTTATTCTTCGTCCACATTGGGCCACAACCTGGTTGTTCTGTATCAATCTACACGGGTGGTACTTGTAATGTGGATGGATTCCCTCAGTTTTGCACGGAAGCATATATCATACCCGAGATCCCTCGAACAACAGGAGAGAGCACGTAAATTTTATAAAATTCACGGGATATTTTGTTCCAAATAACCCCTGACATAATCGTAGTAAGAGTATGTACTTTCCAAACTTTAGTTTTTGTAGTCCTTAAATTACTTTTTTTTTTTTTTAACGATGAAAATACTCCTATACTACAGCTACCACTTGTATGGCCGGCTCTCGTCTTGAAAGGAGAAATGTTTTAAAAAAGAGATGCGACCCCAATAAAAATTGAAATTTGGCTCATCCCTTATTAATCTCCATTCATTCTAATTGGACAACCGTGAAGCTAAAGTATGATTTTTTTATTTTCTGTTTGAAGTTCTCTATGGTTCACAACTATACAAATGTAGTGTATTAATTTTAAAGTGTTTCATTCGGTGTGGTCCATCTGTGATAAGTTTGCTCTCAAACTTAAACCGATGACATAAAACTAAAATCCCTTATATGTGGACATGTTGGATTTACTTCATGATAACCCAGTGGGCTCCACATAAGATGTGGATAGGTTTAAGATGTGGAGCCCTTTTGCATGAGGATCATTTGGTTGTTTCTTTCTTCTTTGGTTATATTTTTTTACACTGAAGGGGAGAATGATGTTTTTTTATTCCCTTAATTCTTCATTAATTTTCTTTATAGTTGTTTTTTGAATTTTTCTATTTGATATAATTGGAAAGATGCAGAATTTTGTGAAAGAGAATAAGATGTAGAAGAATACTGTAATGGATAAATTTTTATAATGGATGGATATCATAACAGATTAATTTTGTAATGTATGAATTTTATAATTAAAAAAAAATATTATAATGGAAAAATATTGTACTGGATGAATGTGCTGAACGTTGGAATGGATAAATGTTATAATGAATGATTGTTATAATGAGCCAAATATCAGATACCGGGAATGCACTATGTTGTAATGAATGATTGTTATAATGAGCTAAATATCATATATGAGAGTTTTGAGAAATCTAATGGTTATCCATGGTTATAAGCATGTTTCTAAGTAATTCTTACAAAAGAACTTATATCTAAATCATTATGAATAAAGAATTATTCACCAAATTAATTAAGGGAATGTATATATATCAACCAATATAATGGATGGTCAGATGACATGTTAAAAATAGAAAAACTTGATAGTTAGTACTCTGATCATGTATATAAGTGGGTGTATGGTCAGTTTTATAAATGGATGATCATAAGTGGATTTTTGGAGTGATTAAGAGGGAGAACATGTATACTGTTAGATTCAAGTCACTTGTTCACATGTGTAAGTTTATAAAATTATAGTTTTGATGGTGGATTAAGTATATTCATACGTGGTGAACAAGATGAACGGATCAGAATTTCAATTTGATATGTGTACGAGCAGATGTAAATATTAAGTAATTAGTTTATTATGATTGGGTAGTTAAAACTCAAAGTGGATGGTTAGATATCTTTACCTATCGGTGGATAGTTGGCTGAACGGTTGGTTATGATGGACAAGTGGGAGTACTTGGACATATGATGATTTTGTCTTAAAATCAATGGTCGGATGACTTGATATATAGATGAAGATCATTTTCAATGTTTAGATTCATGTTGGAGAATAGATGTGAAGTTAGGATAGCTAAATTGGTATCGTACACATGTCCATACTAAGTTAAACTTCATGGTGACATTCGAGAACTTTTAATACTCGGGTGCTAAAAAGTTTGGAGTGTTACACACTAGGTTGTCTTGAAATAAATCCATCCCTTACACTTGTAAGAGGTTATAATTTTATTTCATCAACCCAAGTTTGAGAGCAAAACTTATTATAAATGGACCATAAAGGAGAAAATAATTTAGAATTAATATATAATATTAGTGTAGTTGCGAGCAACAAACATTTTCATACAGAGAACTAGAAAAACCCTTCTATGGGTTCACAACTATTGAATTAAAATGAACAGATTAGATCGGCCAAAGGTGGGACAAATCTTATTTTGGTGGGAGTCATGTTCATTTCTCACAAAAACCTTTCTCCTTTCGAGACGAGAGCCCACAGTATGAGAAGTTATAGCAGAGGGGCATTTTCATCCTCTAAAAAATGAAAAACTTGTTGGAAAGGCGGGCTCCTTCCATGACCACGTTATAGTATGGGGCTATTTGGATAAAAACCCCAAATTCATGTGGTGATGCCCATGTTCGTTTGGGGTGTCCTTCATGGTGTGGCACGTCAATTAAATACATTGTATAGAATATAAACCATGGTGAGCCCCATAGTAACTAATGGTAGGTGTTCACATCCTATGGTATGACCCACCTCACCTAATGTGAAGATTGATGTACTTGATGTAGCATAACAAAGATAATTATTAGTGCACTTATTTGTACACCTATTTGTCAATCACGTGAGTCCGTATGTCAGTGATTCAATTTAACCCTTAGAAGTTGAAGACGGAAGACATAAGAGAACATGAAGCATCAAGTAGTGAAGAACATGTAAATTGAAGTTCCTTGGTGACCCTAACCTTAGACCCAAAACAACTTAGCCTCTAGATGATCCATTCTCAAATAGGTAAACCCTTGTTTGGTCATTATATACTAATTAAAAGAGGTGCTAAGCTGCTGTAAATTAAACAGCCCAAAACAACATTTTTCAAGTGGTTCTTGATCCCATCGACATGATGTCGATGGGTTTCGATGGAATCGAAGACCAAATCGATGCAATCGAAGAAATAGTCTAGCAATTAAATAGAAAAATCCTAGCGTTTCTCGATGGGATTGATGAACAGCTCGATCCTATCGAAGGACCTTCAATCCTATTGAAGGGCCCTTCGATCCTATCGAATGGCTTTTCGATCCTATTGAAAGAGCCGTTATCTAGCCATTTTATAGTCATTGCAACACGATTTCTATAAAATAGATATTCAATTCTTGGACATTCAGATGGGTTTTTGGTGTAATTAGAGCTTAGGTGATGCCCCATTTATATCCCACATCCTAAGTCTTTAAACATATGAGATTCAAGTCATTTTCTTGAGCTTTACTACTCTAATGAGAATTTTAACCTCCATGATTAAGATAAACTTAATATCTACATTGTTCTAGAGATTAGATATAAACCTATAGACATGTCTTTGTCTAAATCCTCTAAAACACCCATTTAGATAAATCTCTATTCAGAATCAACTAAAATCATTTGTTATAAGAGATTCAAGCCACCTCCATCAACTTGGTCACCTTATTGGAGCATCGTATGCAAGGTGTTTAATCATAGATCTGAACTATCAACATCAACGAATGTGGGAGAAATTGAAATTCAAGTACACGTGAGTATTGAAGAAACATCTCAAGAAGGTATTATAAAAGAAGCTCAATCCAATAAGTAAGATTGTCATTTATTAGGGTTCATTTCACACACATTTCTCGTGTAGGATTGAGTGTAGAGTTTATGACCTAAACTCGAATAGGTTCCTGTATAGGACCTACCCTCTTATGTATGGACAAATTTACTAGATGTTGGTGCGTACATGTTAGTCTTCATGGGAAACTTCTGATGGGAGTGTACGTAAGGCCTTAGATTAGGACCACATTCACCAGATACAGGTGTGTACATGTTAGTCTCTATAAGAGTCTTTCATGGGAGTGTATGTAGGGCCTTTGATTAGGACCGTTAATGGTTGTTGGTTAGCCAATAAAAAATTAACTAAAGTCTTTTGAGGGAGCCATCGACATGAGTGAAAACATGTTCCTCTGACATGAGAGTATACTGTTGAGGGTCAAATATTGCATATTATCCTCCATTTATATCTTGGTTTTATGAACATGATATTGTTTAATGTCCTATTTTACTCATGTTTGTGTTGCAAGGTGAATTTGAGAGTTTGGATTGGAAAAGGTGCTAAAAACATGGATTTCACGTTCAAAGATCACCACGGTAAAGAATGGATCTTAGAGACAAAAATTAAAGATTTCAAGGTCTCAAGATTCAAGAAAACCAAGTGGAGAAGGAATGAAGTCGAAAGAACAAGTGCAGAATTCATATTGACTATGTCATCGATCACCGTTCAATGATATCGAAGACACATTCAATGACATCGAACACGGGTCGATGACATCAAATTTATGAAAGAAAATCGAGTTGGTCGCAGGACAAATTGAAGACGTTTTTCGATGACTCGAGGATTTGTTCGATGAATTGAAGCCTTGCTCGATGACATTGAATTTTCTGTGAATTTTCGACAAAACTCGCTGGACTGTTTTAGACACATTATCGATTCCTTGAACAACGCTTGATGACATCAAAGACACCTTCGATAACATTGAAAGTAGGTTCGATGACATATAAGATTACACAGTCTAGACGAAGTTACGCAGTGCGAAAAAAGCACGTATAAAAGTCACCTTCGATGACGTCGAAGGCAGTTCGATGTCATCGAACAACTTACGCAGAGTTCCACACAATTACGTGGAGGGCGTAAATTTGAGGTAGTTTTTGGATTTTTCCAAGGAGGTACGAAAGGAGGTGTTGTACAACTATAAATAGGAGTCCCCAGAGCATCCCTGGGCATCTATCTAGGGTTTGTAGGAGCGAAGCACAAGGGCGGAGAGCCGTCGCCAAGCATTTTCTTTCTTAGTTTTTCATGCTTTCTTCTAGGGTTTTAGATCCAATCATGTCTATGGTTGGCTAAACCTCTTAGCTAGGGCTAAGAGGTGAAGCTTGTAGTGTGATGAGATGTTTTCTATTGCTTTGATTTATGTTTATGTTGAATTCTCTTTGATTCTAGTTTGATATTTAAGGAATACTTTCAGTTCTTAATGGTTTGTTGTGACTCAAATTACAATTGATCTGCGATAGCTTTGAGTATATTCTTTTCATGTTTGAGGTTATGAAATTAGGAAATCCTGTTGTTCACCATCGTCCCTTGGGCATAGTTGGATGATGGAATCCCTTCTAATCTTTACAATTCTCCTATGTTTGATTGTGGAATTGGTATATTCTGTTGTTTGCCATTGTCTCCTAGACATGGCTAGGTGATGAAATCACTTCCAGTTCTCACAACTCTCATCCGTTGAGAATTAGGTCAAGGGAAATTCAGATTTGGTTTTATTGAGATATCTTCCAACTGGATAGGATCGGACTCCAATTCCAGTTGTGTCCTTGAATTAAGTAATAGATCTTCCTGATTGCTACAAGTGGATCCTTGGAAACCCTAGTTCCCACCTTTAAATTTACAAGTTTTAGTTATACAACTCACAATTACTCTCTGTACACTTTTAGATTTAGGTTTACATCTTCTTCTAGTTATACTTCTAGTTGCTTTCAGAATACACACGAGATTAGTCTCTGTGGATTCGACCTCGGTCTCACTGAGATTATTATTACATTGTGTACACTTGAGGTTGTGAACAAGTTTTTGACGTTGTTGCCGGGGATTAATAGTTGCGTATTTATGAGATTAACTAGTTTAGGAATTAGTTTAAGATTAGGGTTTTTCTACTTTCTATTTTTAGGTTAGGGTTTTTTTCTGAATTATTTTAGAAACTAACTTTGCTTTCTATTTCTAGGTTTAGAAACTTTCCTTTTCTGTTTTTAGAAACTAATTTACTTTCTAATTATAGGAAAAAACTTTCCTAATTTATTTTTAGAAACTAATTTGCTTTCCTTTTCTGTTTTAGAAACTAATTTACTTTCCTTTTTTTTTTTATTTTTTAGAAACTTTCCTTTTTCATTTTTAGAAACTAGGTTAATTTCTTATTTCCTTTTTAGAAACTAATTCACTTTCTTTTTTTTTTTTTTTTTTTTTTTTTTTTTTTTTGTTTTTTTTGTAGGATCCTAATATAGAAACTTCTAATTTGGTAACTTCTTTCTAATTCTCTCTATTTCTATTTCCTTCTTTTTCTTTTTAGGTTTAAGGGTAGATTCTGAAATTGAGGGCTGAGAGTGTTTCATGCCCAAGTGGGTCCGTGATAACACTCGACGTCTCTTGAGTGAAGGGGGATTAGTTGAGGGGTTATCTATCCATCACAGGATTAGATACCACTCGAGATCCACAGAGTTAACTGAAATTATGACTGCCAATCAACTGACCAAACAACCTCCAAATCCACCTCAACCTAGCGTTAAGGAAATCCAGGATGAAAATGAGGTGTATCAAGCACCCCCACCTCGTACTTTACGAGATTATTTACAACTGGAGGGGTGAGCACATCTTCATGTATGGTTTTTCTAGAAAATACAAGACATATGGATATCAAGCCAGGGGTGATCCAACTCCTTCCACAATTTCATGGACTTGAATCTCAAAATCCATATTTACACATGAAAGAGTTTGATGAGATCATAGCCACCTTATACTTTCTGAATGTGTCTGAGGACACTGTTAGGCTAAAACTCTTTCTATTCTCTTTGAAAGAGAAAGCTAAGACATGGTTGCATTCACTATGTCCATGATCTATTGGCAGATGGAACGACATGACAAGGGAGTTCATTAAGAAAATTTTCTCACACCATAAAATGAACACCCTCAGAAAATCAATCATGAACTTTGCCCAAAAGGAAGATGAAACATTCTTCCAATGTTGGGAGCAGTTCAAGGATCTCGTTAGTTCATGCCCACAACACGGTTTTGAAATGTGGCGCATTACACACTTTTTCTATGATGGACTGACATCCTCCGTGCGCTAATTGGTCGAGACAACGTGCAATGGGAATTCATGAACAAAAATGTCAATGATGTGTGGGATTATTTGGACAGACTTGCTGAAAACTTATAATCATGGGACATCTCCCCAAAATCGAGCACCACCATTAGGCCCGCTCAATTAAAGGAGAGCGGCGGATGATGATATCAATGCTAAAGTGGCTAATCTCATAAGGAAATTCGAAGCCATGGAACTAAAGGAGGATAAGGCTAAGGAAATTGTTTGCGGTATTTGTGCTTGCAACATTCACATAACTGAAAATTGCCCAATAATACTTGCTTTTCAAGAGGTACTGAATGAGCAATCTAATGTCGTGAATAATTACTAAAGGCCTTTCAATGGACCCATCTCCAATACATACAATCTTAGTTGGAGAAATCATCCAAATTTTAGTTGGAGGAATGGACAAACTGCTACTTCTCAAGAATTTCCTAATCAAATTCCAAATCAAGGGAAACCTCAAGAGGAAGCGGTTCAAAATTCCACACAAACTCAAGAGCTAACCCAAGCATTACGAGAACTTATAAAATTTATGCAAAAGATGGATTCATGTGTTATGGTGATAGAAAAGGGGATACTTCTTGCTCAACCTTTCACCAAACCTAAACTACAATATGAAATAAGTGATCCAAGCCTTTCAAATCAAATAGAGCAAGCTAAGTCTATCACCACCCTTAGGAGTGGGAAAATAATTGACAAATCTATTCTGGTAAGAGCTGAAAAGTCTAAGGGCCCAGAAATAGATGAAACTGATAGACCTAGCATTGCTCCACAAGAATTTGAACGGAACTTCAAGGCAAGCCGATTGCACCATTCCCCCAACGGTTAATTGTACCAAAACTGCTCTCTAACTCTCAGGACATTTTAGAGGAGCTTAAGCAAGTAAAGGTCAACATTCCTCTGCTAGATGTCGTTAAACAAATACTTTCATATGCCAAATTTCTGAAAGACCTATGTTGTAATGCCCCAAACTCAGAAACGGGGCTTACAAAATTTCCAATCGACGAATCCGGTGCCAACAGCCTCCGTAGTACCCCATTCTTGGCTCCTAGCACCCATACGCTAGATTTTGATCCTGGGATCCTACAAGGAGGATTTTCAACATGAATTTATTTGAAGATAAGCATAACCACAAGTATACCCAAATCACAAAGACAACATTATCATCACATATCCACTAATATAAAAAACTTGAGTACAATACATGAAAGGGAAATAGAAGATAAATGCTAAAAGCTCCAGAAGCTTTGCTGCACGCTCCTACCTCAGCTTGACTGCATCCTAGCGTCACCTGCACGCATCTATCGTGCATAAGCTTATAGAAAGCTTAGGGAGTGGTGTAAGTGTGTGCGTAAGATAAGTGCCAAGCACACAATATATCAGAGCAAGTAAAATACTAACAAGTCCATAAAATATCATCAACCTTATCCAAGATATGCGATGCAAAGAATAATAAGCTAATGACATTACTGAGAAAGTAATGTAGGTCGACTATGCAATGTGGAAACATAATGAGCCAAATATCAGATACCGGGGATGCAATACAATATGCAGTTCTGAAGAGCTACGAATACCATGGGGCCAAATATATAGTGGGCCCATGGCCACACATAAGGGCCTAATATACATCACCATGGGTCTCACTCAAGGGCCACATATACATCACATCGGGCCTCACCATTTGGGCCTCATATATATCACATCGGGCCTCACACATAGGCCACATATACATCGCATCGGCCTTATACATGGGCCACAAATACAACACATCGGGCCTCATCATATGTGCCTCTCATTCATCACATCGGGTCTCATCCAAGACCACAACTACATCATAGTGGGCCTCACCAAATGGGTCACAAATACATCACATTGGGCCGCACATATGGGCCTCATATACATCACAATGGGCCGCTCTCACGGGCCTAATATACATCAAAATGGGCTGCTCTCACGGGCCTAATATACATCACAATGAGCTGCTCTCACGGGCCTAATATACATCACAATGGACCGCTCTCACCGGTATAATATACATCACAATAGACCACAACCCATGGGCCTCATATACATCACAATGGGCCACAACCCATGACCCTTCAACACATCACAATGGGCCTCATATATATCAAGTGGGCCGCATCACATGGGCCTCAACAATGGGCCTTATATACATCAAGTGGGCCGCATCAGGCTACACCAATGGGCCTCATATAATCAAGATGGGCCACAATAATGGGCCGCACCAATGGGCATCATATACATCAAGATGGGCCATAACAATGGGCTGCACCAATGGGCCTCATATACATCAAGATGGGCTGCACCATCTACACCATTCATCTATTTTAGAGATGTTTTTAGAGCATTACCTAAAAATGAATCACATCGGAAGATCATCTGGACCACACCACAAATAATAGTGGAGATAATGATCGAAAGATCATCTGGACCACATTGCAAATAGCTGCGGAGATAGTGATTTTCACTGTTAAAAATTCACAGGGCCCACCATAAAGTTTATTCTCCATTCAATCTGATCATAAGGTCATAAAGACCTGGATTAAGAGGGAAAACAAATTCCATAATGATCTAGAACTTCTGTGACCCAAACGGGTTTCAATGATAGATGTTTAATCCTCCACTGTTTTCTGTAGTGTGGTCCACCTGATACACAGATCTGCCTCATTTTTTTAGTCTTAAGCCTTAAAACGAGTTTGCCAAATGGATGGACAGTTTGGATGGAACACATCCATCATGGTGGGGCTGCTGGTTGTCAAGCAGATGGATGGCCCTGCAAGTGGCTGGACGGTATGGATATACCTCACATACATCACGGTGGGGTCCCCACAACCCATCTAGATGGACAACGTGGATGAGACCATACATCAGGTGGCCCTACATGACATTGTCCAGAAATGGACGGTGCTGATGAACAACATGGGTAAAACACATATATCATGTGTGGGCCCCACAGACCATGCTGACATCAATACATCAGCTATATGGCTGATGTTAGGTACGTCAGCCAATCAGCTTCCTCATTAGGTGGGTCCCACACAAGGCTCACCATATTATATTATTTCATATATATATATATATATATATATATATATAAAATTCATACATCATATATGTCTTGAATATAAAGTACTTATATCTAGTGGGCCCCACCCTCACACATGTCACATGTGTGGGGTGGGTCCCATGCGAATGGATGGACGGTTAGGACGTAACATATACATTAAGGTGGTTTCACAAGCACCGTCCAGAGGGACGGTGCAGATATACAACAAATACATCAACGTGGGTCCCACCTACCCACACGTGTCACACGTGTGGCGTGGACCCACGATTCAAAGCGGATGGACGGTGTGTGTATGACACACATCAAGATGGATTTCCATCATCCACTAGATGACATGGAATGAAACATATACATCGTATTGGGCTCCCACCTGTCCGGTCCATGGACGGTGTAGATGGTGGGACCCATCGCACTTGCTGACGTCACAGCAGTGTGACCCATAGAGCTTGGTGGCGTCAATAAACCAACTATATAACTGGTGTGAGGTACCTAGCCAATCCGTTTCCCATTTCAAGTGGGTCCCACATGTGTGGCCCACCAGAACATGGTGTCGTTGTACAACAGCTATATAGCTATTATAAGTACACTGGCCAATCAACTTTCAAGGTGTGGTCCATCTCGTGGACGGCGTGGATCAAGTGGGCCATTCAATCATCATCATCATCAAGAACAAGAGAGAGAGAGAGTAGTGGAGGGACCCCGCCACTATGGGCCCCTCATGCTTACAACACATACATCAAATTGGGTCCCATTAAAAGTGCGCCATCAAATTGAAAATCAACGGTGGATCACCCACCTATTGGCCTTCTTCTTTAGCTCCTTGGACTCTTAGGCTCCTTAGCTTCGATCTTGATGGAGGATGATGAAGATTGGACAATTAAGATGGGAGATTGGCATAGGAAAGTGGGTCACACTTGAGTTTCTTGGGAAGCTTGGATCTTGGATGCTCTCCTTGGGAGCTTGGGAGTGAAGAGAGATAATGAGAGAGAGAGAGAGAGAGAGAGAGAGAGAGAAGTGATGGATGAAAAGAGATGAGATGTGTGCAAGGAAGGGATGGGTTGGGTTGAATTTTGGGTGAGAGAGGGATGGGTGGAGAGAGAGAGAGAGAGAGAGAGAGAGAGAGAGAGAGAGAGAGAGAGAGAGAGTCGACTTTAGGTAAGGGTGGTGTAAGAGGGGGATGGTTGCTTGTACTTGACTTGATTTGATTGATTGATTGATTGATTGATTAAATGATGGAATAGGTTGTAGAGTTTCTCTTGAAATTTGCACATGCGTTGTTTTCCTCGAAATGAATGCGGGCCCACATCTTCTAGCCTGGGTATCGCATTAGCGCCCGAGATGCGGCGTTGGAACTGCGGCGACGACGCGGTTGCAAGGGTATAAGTCTCGGGGTCAAGTCAACTCAGATATACGGGCTGCAACTTAGGGTCATGCGAAAACGCCGATTACAGATCGCGGGTTATTGGAATTCGATAGGGAGGACCATGGGGGTCTAAGGAATGTAGGTCTAGGATACGGGCCTTATAGCTCTCCCTCCTAATAAAAATTTCATCCTCAAAATTTAGAAAACAGACAAGGGAAGAGGAAACATCATCATATATATGTCAAGGTACAATCAATTTACAAGAGGATGGGGATAGCGCTCTCTAATCTCAACCTCGAGCTCTTAAGATGCCTTATCAACACTATGATGACCCCTACTAAATGTCAGATCTTGGATCAGAAATGATCGAAACTGTGATACCTTGCAGCCTCACCATCTCATCAATGACTAATCTAATAAGATGGTCCTAATGCCTGGTCGTGCGAATCGTCAATGACTCATCCTGACGACTGAGGGTCCTGCTGAGCTGCATAAAACCTGCTCTAGGCCTACCGGGGAGCTGTATGTCCCCCCAAAGAGGTCGTTGCTACTGAAAATAGCGGCACTCACAGTTATGATGCCCTGTCTTATCACATTTGAAGTAAATGCCCGTGAACGGTCTCTGTTGTGGTGCTGCTATCGCTCGAAAGGATGGACGGTTCCTGTGCCTTTGTGGTTACGAACCCTCTACGAATCGTTCCATTCTGTCTCGTAAATCTGTGCCCTTTGAACTACCTGCTCAAAGGTCAGGAGCATATGTCTGATGACACGGCTCCTGAGGCCAAAACGTAAGCCGTTCTAAAAACGGCGGGCCTTTCGCTCCTCATCATCAACTAAATACTGCGCGAATCTCGATAGCGTTATGAAACGAGCCGCATACTGTGCAACAGACATGTTTCCCTGCACCAATGTCTCGAACTCTAATCCTCGCTGCCGACGAAAGTGGTCGGGGAAGTACCGTTGGTCAAATCGGTTAATGAAAATTTCCCATGTCCAGATGAAGTCAGCTCCTACGACACGGATGATGGAGGTTCACTAGTGCTCGGCCTCACCCTGGAGAAGAAATACGGCTAACTGGGCCCCCCTGTTGGGTCGTACATCCCATCGTATCAAAAATCTTCTCCACCTCAGAGAGCCATCTCTCGGCTGCTGTCGGGTCTGACTCGCCCTGGAAACACGGGGGATCGAGCAGTCGGAACTCTCGGAGAAGGGTGCTCGTGCGCTCCTGCTCCGCCTAGGCTAGCAAAACAGCGGGTCGCCTACCCTGCCTCTCAAGTATGGTGGTCATGGCCTGTATCATCTACTGAAGTTTATCTGCACTCACGGGCACTGTCGGGGCTGCGCTAGACTCAGATGGAGGTTCAAGAGTCTCAAGTGGGGGGACAGGAATCTTTGGCGGGGGAGCGAAAGTCGCTCGGGTCACTCGATTGGGTGTCATGTCCTACAAGAAGGAACAAAGGCCTATTAACCTCGAACACTCTCGAATATACACACAATGGGGAGGTATATCAGAAAATCTCTAAGTTATTCGAACTCGGGGATCTAATCGTTATAAGTTCTCAACAATCATAGAGTGTAAGGTAACTATCAGCAGATATGTGATGTTATCCTCAGGTATTCCCAGGTTATGCTCTGATACCAACTTCTGTCACGCCCCAAACTCGAAAACTGGGCTGACAAAATTCCTGTTCACCGAATCCTGTGCCGATAGCTTCCGTAGTACCCCATTCTCGGCTCCCAGCGCCCATACGCCAGATTTCGATCCTGGGATCCTACAAGGAGGATTTTCAACATGAATTTGTTTGAAGATAAGCATAACCACAAGTACACCCAAATCACAAAGACAACATCATCATCACATATCCACTAATATAAAAAACTTGAGTACAATACATGAAAGGGAAATGCAAGATAATGCCAAGAGCTCCAGAAGCTCTGTCGCACGCTCTTGCCTCAGCTTGACTGCATCCTAGCGTCACCTGCACGCATCTATCATGCATAAGCTTATAGAAAGCTTAGAGGGTGGTGTAAGTGTGTACGTAAGATAAGTGCCAAGCACACAATATATCAGAGCAAGTGGAAATACTAACAAGTCCATAAAATATCATCAACCTTATCCAGGATATGCGATGCAAAGACATAATAAGTCAATGACATATACTGAGAAAGTAATGTTAGTCGACTATGCAATGCAGAGACATAATGAGCCAAATATCAGATACTAGAGACGCAATATAATATGCAATTCTGAAGAGCTACGAATACTGTCAGCCTCATCTATGCCATATAAATGCAGAAACATAGCAACCCAAAATGCCATGTGCCGCGGTTGTAATGCAATATGCAGTGAGAATGAAATGACTAAGCTGGAGTGTGAAGTCCGGATGATAGTACGTAGTATTATAGGCTATGGGGTCCATCAAAAGAGACATCTATCCAAACTAGTCCCATACCTAAATTTGGATAGTCAGACTCAATGTGGTAAACTCTTGATCTCAGGTTAGTAGCGCGCTATAATCGAAATCCTAGCCATTGCGAAGGTACACATAATAATTAGTTGCGCACCACCAGCCCAAGTGGATAGTGAATGAATGAATGAATGGTTAAAATGCTGATTATGCAACTCTTGCTCAATAAGTCTACATATCAGTACTGTACATCTCTAGGATCATCACCAGGGTTTAGTACACTTCAAGCTAGCTACCGCCCCAGCCAGCCGTGCAGCACAGCGAGTAGAAAAGACCTCACTACCCGCCTGCCAGTAGTATACCAATGCCTACCGGTTCGTCTATAGCGGATGTCATGCCCCAAATCTAGAAATCGGACTCAAAGGAATCCTGATCACCGAATCCGTTGCCGACAGCCTTCGTAGTACCCCATTCTCGCCTCCCAGCGCCCATACGCCAGATTTCGGTCCTAGGATCCTACAAGGACAATTTGTCAACGTACATTTATCTCGTAAGAAGCATAACCACAAGTTTACCCAAATCACAAAGGCAACATCATCATCACATACCCACTAATATAATCATTTGAATACAATGCTGAAAGGAAAATACATATATCAAAAATCAAAGCTCTAGAGGTCCGCAGCATGCTCCAAGCTCAACGTTGCTGTAACTTAATGCCACTTGCACACATCTATCGTGCATAAGCTTAAAGAAAGCTTAGTGGGTGGTGAAAGTGTGTGCACAAGGTAAGTGCCCAGTAAGCAATATCAGAGTAATCAAAGTAAGCGAAAATATTAACAAGCCCATAATCGTACAATATCAGAATAATGCGAAAACATACTGATAGGCCCATAAATACCATCTGCCTTATCCAGGTTATGCGATGCAAAAATATAATAAACCAATATCATATACTGAGAAAGTAATATAGATTAGCCATGCAATGCGGAGATAGCCAAATATTATGTGCTGAGGATGCAATGTAATATGCGATGCGAATGAAATGACCAAGCTGGAGTGTGAAGTTGGGATGATAGTACGTAGTATCGTAGGCTACAGGGTCCACCACAAAGGATTTCTATCCAAACCAGTCACATACCTAAATTTGGATAGTCAGACTCAATGTGGTAAATTCCTGATCTCAGGTTAGTCGCGCGCTCCAACCGAAATCCTGGCCATTGCGAAGGTACATATAACAAATAATTGCGAACCACTAGCCCGAGTAGATAGTGAATGAATGAATGAATGCGTATGCAACTCCTGCTCAATAAGTCCATGTATCAGTACAGTTCCTTTCTGGGAAAATCACTGGGGTTTAGTACACTTTACACTAGCTTGCCGCCCTTATCCGAGCGCACAACTGGGTAAGTGGAAGAGACCTCACTATCTGCCTGCCAATATCGGGCCTAACTTGTCAATAGCGGACCCATTCCTCAAGCTGGTCAAACTCAACCTAGATAATGCCCCTCACTCAGGTGGGTAAGGTCACACCCCCTCCCAACCAACTATGACACAGTGAGAGACGTAGCCTACTGGTATACGACCCTTATGTGCTCATATATATCCACTCGTTCTCGACATTGAGGCGTCCTCTGGTACCAAGAGGGTTTAAGAATTTTCACCCAGGGCCATTTATGACGCCTCGATGCTAGTAACAGATTTTCGGTGTCCCATCTGGCCATCCACGATATGCCTATGGAGGTTATGGCCCTGATGTCCCTAGGGTATATAGTAATCATAATCACACAATGCGAGATGCATGAGTCACATAGTCCAATCATGTATCAATCCCGCACATACCGTGCGCTCATGTAGGATAACACTACCTATCAGGGAGTCCCATAAACCATCTGTATTATGACATATGCAATGGTCAATCACATCTCATAACAAACATGCAGCTGATGCATATAGGTATGTATCGTGATGCTATGCTGTCACATACTCATAATCGGTATCAATAACCGGCACTGATAATCAACATCGATAGTCAGCCTCGATAATGTCGACATTTAACTAACATTGCCCCCAAGGAATGACTCACATAGATCTTAACATATAGTGGACCCATGACCTCACACAAGGGCCAAATATACAACACAATGGGCCTTAAACACTGGCTGAATGCACATCACAATGGGCCTCAAATACGGGCCTCATATGCATCACATTGGGCCTCGACAATCAGCCTTGATATCCGGCCTCGACAATCGGAATCGGTCTCGATAATCGGCCTCGACAATTAGCCTCAATATCTGGCCTCGACAATCGGAATCGGTATCGATAATCGGGATCGACCTCGATAATCGGAATCGGCCTCAACAATTGGAATCGGCCTCAACAATCGGAATCGGCCTCGACAATCGAAATTGGCCTCGACAATCACAATCGACCTTGATAATCGGTCAGAATCAGCCTTGACAATCGGAATCAGCCTCGACAATCAAAATTAGCCTCGATAATCGGCCTCAATAATTGGAATCGGCCTCGACAATCAGAATCAGCCTTATCAATCGGCCTCGATAATCGAAATTGGCCTCGACAATTGGAATCGGCCTGAGGACAATGTGGACATTTAACCATCATCGCCCATCGATGAGGACATTTAACCATCATTGGTCCCAAGGGGTGACCCACATAGAGCCAAACGTAAAGTGAGCTCATGGCCTCACACAAAGGTCTAATATACATCGCAATGGGCCTCATCATATGGGCCGGAATACATCATCATGGGCCGCATCAAATAGGCAGAATATACATCACAATGGGCAGTATCCATGGGCCGGAAATACATCACAATAGGCCACAACAATGGGCCACGACAAGTCTTAATGGGCCACCTACAATCACAATGGGCCGCATCACATGGGCCGTACTAATGAGCCTCATACACATCAAGTGGGCTACATCAATAGGTCGCACTAATGGGCCTCATACACATCAAGTGGGCTATACGTCCATCAAAATGGATAGACGGCGTGGCTATAGAATACATACAATCAAGGTGAGTCAGTCCTTAAAATGATCTGGAAAACTGGATGAACGGCATAAATATACAATACCTGCATCATGGCGGATCTCACAGATGGCCGGCATGGATGCAAAATAGGTGGATGACGTTGATGAATTTAAAAATCATGGTGGGTCCCACAGATCTGGATAGAAGGACGGAGTGGACATAGAGTAAATACATCAAGGTGGGACCCACCTGCAGCCAAACAGATGAACGGCTTGGATCAAAACACAACTCAAGGTGGGTATCCACTGTCTAGCTCCTCTAGTCGATGCTGGTAAGACCCATGCATTAGGTGGATTTCCACTAGATGGACAGTGAATGACACACATACATTAAAGGGGCCCCACCGTTCAGATGAATAGATGGTGGATAATACACATACACTAAAGGGACCCTATGGTCCTGATGAATGGACGGTGGATATTACACCCACGTCAGTGGGTCCCATCGTCATTGATGGACGGTTTGGTTATAACACATACAACCCAGTGTAGCCCACCGTCCAGATGAATGGATGCCTGGACACAACACATACCTCATGTCAGGGCCCCACGTGACACCTGTCTAAATAGATCCAACACCGTCCAACACTGTCTGGACGATGTGGATTTATACATACATGTGGGCCCTGCTCGTCCAGAATAGACGGACGGTAGTGATAAAACACTTACGTTATGGTGGAGGCCCACCAGGTGGATGGTCTGGATGATCAGGTGGGGCCTACACAGCACCGTCCAGCAAGTGGACAGTGCAAATACAAACATACATCATGGTGGTCCTCACAGCACCGTCCATATGGATGGTGCGGATACAAACATCACAGTGGTGCCCTACATCCACCGTCCAGATGATAGATGGTTTGGATGGCTTTCCAATGGACGGTTTGGGGTAAAACAAATACTTCATGATCAAGCCCTAGGGGCTTGTTGATGTCAACACAGCAGCTAGGCTTGTTGATGTCAACACAACAGCTAGGCTGCTGGAGTCCACCGTCCAGATGGATGGTTGTAATATATATATATATATATATATATATATATATATATATATATATATATATATATATATATATATATATATCACGGTGGTCCAAGACCACGTCCAGACATCTGGACGGTCTGGATTAAACACGTGATGTGCTGGGGTCCACGTCTAGCACGGCCTGGAGATGGTGGATGCCAAGGATAAAATACATACATCATGGTGTGGTGCCATGTGGTGGCCCACCCGAGCCTAGATTAAGTTGATATTTGTGTTGTCCGTTCGTCCAGGCCTGCTGGCCAGTCTGGACAGCAGCCCGTCCAGTAGGTATGGCCATCTGGTCCATCTAGATCGGGGTCCACCATGCACAAATGACGTGGATTAAATATACATGCCAAGGTGGGTCCACGTGTGGGCCACACACCTCATCCTTACCATAAAAGAAAGAAAGAGAGAGAAAAAGAGAGGGAGAAATGTGATGGAGATCGGAGTAGCAGAGGGACCTCGCCACTATGGGTCCCTCTTTGATACAACACATACATCAAGATGAGTCCCATATATGTGGGCCCTCAAATCACAAATCTAATAATAAAATCACCCACCTCAAGATCTATTCTTCCTTCTTCCACCAATGGGTTCTATAGCTCTAAAGAATGCATTTCAACGGTTGAGATGAAGCTTGGAGGGTGGGATTGGGTGGTGGGAAAGTGGGCCACACTAGCTTATCTCCCATGGAAGCGATAGACGGTTGCTTGGAGAATGAGGGAGAGAGATGAGAGAGAGATGTTGTATGAGAGAGAGGGATGAGTGAGTGAGTGATGGAGTGATGGGGAGTGAGTGATGTGTACTTAACATGTAAGGGTGTGTAAGAGAGAGAGAGTTGACTTTAGGGGGTTGTTGTACTTAAGGATGGAATGGTTGTACTTAACATTTGATGTGATTGATGTGATTGATTTGATTAGTGATTCTCTTGGAATTGCAACGTGCAGTATTTTCCTCGAATTGAACGCAGGCCCACATCTCTTGGCCTAGGTATCGCCTTGGCGTGTAATACACAGCGTTGGAACCATGGCGACGGTAAGGTCACAAGGGTGTAAGTCTAGGGTTGAGTCGACTCTGGAATATGGGACACGACTCAGGGTTGCATGCAAATAAAGTATACACATCGCGGGTCACAGATTTCGACTGGGAGGATCGTGAAAGCCTACGGAATGGTACGGGCTAGGATACGGGTCTCACGGTGGACCCATTTGGGAGCTGGTCAAACTCAGCCTAGCTTACAGCCCCCTCACTCTGGCGGATAAGGCCACATCCTCTCCCAACGGACCATGACATAATGGGAGACGTAACCTACTGGTATTTGGCACTCGAGCGCTCATGTATCCACTCGGTCTAGACATTGGGGCATCTCCTGGCCTCGGAGGTTTAGAGACTTTCATGCATGTACATCCAAAGTGCCCATATGCTAGAACCAAATATTTTCGGTGTCCCATTCGGCCATCCACGATGATCCTGTGGAGGCCACAACCTTGATATTGATAGGGCGCCAAGTGATTCGCGTCACACAAATGCGAGATGCATGAGTCATACAGTCCAATCATACATCAATCCTGCGCATACCGTGCGCTCATGTGGGACGACTCCGCCTATCAGGGAGTCCCATAAACAACTTGCCTTATGGCATTTGCAAGGGTCAATCACATCTCATAATAAACATGCAGATGATGCGTATGGGTATGTAACATGATACTATGTTGTCACATACTCATAATCTGTATCGATAACCAGCACCGATAATCGGCCTCTACAATTGGCCTTGACAATTGGCCTATATGCAAGGTGGGGGTCCGTAGATGAACAACCGATCTAAATTAAAATATAAAGATCGGCCCTTGGCTGTGGATATGCGCAATCCAGTAGCACAGAGACATCCGTCTATGGCGATGATGAACCATGCAACATGAATGGGGCCCAATGATTTGGGTTGACCCAGAATAATGAGAATAGGCCTAACAAAGGCCTAAAGGAAGGTCACAATGTGGACATTTAACCATCATCGCCCATCAATGTGGACATTTAACCAACATTACTCCCAAGGAGTGGCCCACATAGAGCCAAACGTATAATGGGCCCAAGACCTCACACAAGGGCCTAATATACATCACCATGGGCCTTATTAAGGGCCACATATACATCACATCGGGCCTCCCCATATGGGCCTCATATATATCACATCGGGCCTCACACATAGGCCATGTATACATTGCATCGTCCTCACACATAGGCCACGTATACAACACATCGGGCCTCATCATATGGGCCTCTCATTCATCACATTGGATCTCATCTAAGGCCACAACTACATCATAGTGGGCCTCGCCAAATGGGTCACAAATACATCACATTGGGCCGCACATATGGGCCTCATATACGTCACAATGGGCCGCTCTCATGGGCCTAATATACATCACAATGGGCTGATCTCACGGGCTTAATATACATCACAATGGGCCGCTCTCACGGGCCTAATATACATCACAATGGGCCACTCTCACGGGCCTAATATACATCACAATGGACCGCTCTCACGGGTCTAATATACATCACAATGGACCACAACCCATGGGCCTAATATACATCACAATGGGCCACAGCCCATGGGCCTCATATACATCGCAATGGGCCACAACTCATGTGCCTCAAATACATTGTAATGGGCCACAACCCATGGGCCTCCAACACATCACAATGGCCCTCATATACATTAAGTGCGCTGCATCATATGGGCCTCAACAATGGGCCTTATATACATCAAGTGGGCCACACCGGGTTGCACCAATGGGCCTCATATAATCAAGATGGGCCACAATAATGGGCCATACCATTGGGCTTTATATACATCAAGATGGGCCGCAACAATGGGTCACACCAATGGGCCTCATATACATCAAGATGGGCGGCACCATCTACACCATTCATCTATTTTAGAGCATTACCCAAAAATGAATCACATCGGAAGATCATTTGGACCATGCCACAAATAACAGTGGTGATAATGATCGAAAGATCATCTAGACCACATCGCAAATAGCGGCAGAGATAGTGATTTTTACTGTTAAAAATTCACAGGGCCCACCATAAAGTTTATTCTCCATCGAATCTGATCATAAGGTCATAAAGACTTGGATTAAGAGGGAAAATAAATTTCATAATGATCCAGAACTTCTGTGATCCAAACGGGTTTCAATGATAGACATTCAATCCTCCACTGTTTTTTACAGTGTGGTCCACTTGATACACGGATCTGCCTCATTTTTGTAGTCTCAAGCCTTAAAACGAGTTTGCCAAATGGATGGACAGTTTGGATGGAACACATCCATCATGGTGGGGCTGCTGGCCGTTTAGCAGATGGACGGCCCTGCAAGTGGCTAGACAGTATGGATATACTTCACATACATCATGGTGGGGTCCCCACAGCCCGCCTAGATGGACGACGTGGATGAGACCTTACATCAGGTGGCCCTACATGACACGGTTCAGAAATGGACAGTGTTGATGAACAGCATGGGTAAAACACATATATCATGTATGGGCCCCACAGACCATGCTGACGTTAATACATCAGCTATATGGCTAATGTGAGGTACGTCAGCCAATTAGCTTCCTCATCAGGTGGGTCCCACGTAGGGCCCATCATATTATATATATATATATATATATATATTTGCAGATGTGCAACGTCTAACATCTAGTGATGGATGGCTAGATAAAATTCATACATTAAGTGGCCCACCATCCCAGCTTTGCTGGATGGATGACTTGAATATAAAGCACATATATTTGGTGGGCCCCACCCTCACACGTGTCACACGTGTGGGGTGGGTCCCACACGAATGGATGGACGATTAGGACGTAACATACACATCAAGGTAGTTTCACTAGCACTGTCCAGAGGGACAGTGCATATATACAACAAATACATCAACGTGGGTCCCACTACCCACACGTGTCACACGTGTGGGGTGGGCCCACGATTTAAAGCGGATGGACGGTGTGTGTAATACACACATCAAGGTGGATTTCCATCGTCCACTGGATGACATGGAATGAAACATATACATCGTATTGGGCACCCACCTGTCCAGTCCATGGACAGTGTAGATGGTGGGACCCACCGCACTTGCTGACGTCACAGCAGTGGGACCCATAGAGCTTGGTGGCAGCAATACACCAACTATATAACTAGTGTGAGGTACCCAGCCAATCCGTTTCCCATTTCAAGTGGGTCCCACATGCGTGGCCCACCAGAACTTGGTGTCGCTATACAACAACTATATAGCTATTGTAAGTACACTGGCCAATCAACTTTCAAGGTAGGGTCCATCTCGTGGACGGCGTGGATCAAGTGGGCCATATAATCATCAACATCATTAAGAACAAAGAGAGAGAGAGAGAGAGAGAGAGAGAGAGAGAGAGAGAGAGTAGTGGAGGGACCCCGCCACTATGGGCCCTTCATATGATTACAACACATACATCAAATTGGGTCCCATCACAAGTGGGCCATCAAATTAAAAATCAACGGTGGATCACCCACCTATTGGCCTTCTTCTTTAGCTCCTTGGACTCCTAGGCTCCTTAGCTTCGATCTTGATGGAGGATGATGAAGATTAGATGGCTAAGATGGGAGATTGGGGTAGGAAAGTGTGCCACACTCGAGTTGTTTTGGAAGCTTGGACGTTGGACGCTCTCCTTGGGAGCTTGAGAGTGAAGAGAGATAATGAGAGAGAGAGAGAGAGTGAGAAGTGATGGATGAAAAGAGATGGGATGGGTGTAAGAAAGGGATGGATAGGGTTGAATTTTGGGTGAGAGAGGGATGGGTGGAGAGCGAGAGAGAGAGAGAGTTGACTTTAGGTAAGGGTGGTGTAAGAGGGGGATGGTTGCTTGTACTTGATTTGATTTGATTGATGGTGTCATGCCCCAAACTCAGAAATCGGATTCACAGGAATCCCGATCGCTGAATCCGATGCCGACAGCCTTCGTAGTACCCCATTATCCCCTCCTAGCATCCATACGCCAGATTCCGATCCTGGGATCCTACAAGGAGGATTTTTTTTTGTACATTTAACTCGTAATAAGTATAACCACAAGATTACCCAATTCACAAAGGCAACATCAACATCATATATCTACTAATACAATCATTTGAGTGCAATGCTAAAAGGGAAATACATAAATAAAAAATCAAGCTCCAGAATACCGTTGCACGCTCCAAGCTCAACACTGCTGCAACCTAACGCCACCTGCATGCATCTATTGTGCATAAGCTTATAGAACGCTTAGTGGGTGGTGAAAGTGTGTGCACAAGGTAAGTGCCAGGAATGCAATACAATGTCATAAATCATATAACATAGGTAATACAGGCAAGATCATAAATCATACGATATCAGAGTAAGTGAAAAGACTGGCAATCTATAAGTACATGAATGTTATCAGCCGTACTAAGGCTATGCGATGCAAAAATATAATAACCAATATACTGAGGAAGTAATATAGATCAGCTATGCAATGCGAACACAGTAAGACAAATACTATGTGTTGAGGATGCAAGGCAATATGCAAATCATGCTAAGTCTGTCTAAGCTATATAATTGCTGAAACATAACAACACAAAATGCCATATGTCGCGGATGTAATGCAATATGTGGTGCGAGTGAAATGACCAAGCTGGAGTGAAGTGGGGATGATAGTACGTAGTATCACAAGCTATGAGGTCTATCACAAAGAACTTCTATCCAAACCAGTCCCATACCTAAATTTGGATAGTCAGACTCAATGTGATAAACTCCTGATCTCAGGTTAGTCATGAGCCCAACCGAAATCCTTGCCATGCGAAGGTACACAATAATTAGTTGCACACCACCAGCTCAAGTGGATAGTGAATGAAATGAATGTATGAGTATGCAAATCTTGCTCAATAAGTCCACGTATCAGTACGGTTCCTCTTTGAGAAATCACTGGAGTCTATTACACTCCAAACCAGATTGCCGCCCCATCGTGCGCAACAAGGTGAGTGGAAGAGACCTCACTATCCACCTGCCAATATCGGGCCCGGCTCGTCGATAGCGGACCCATTCCTCAAGCTGGTCAGACTCAGCCTAGCATTGCCCCCTCCTCTCGGGCAGGTAAGGACGTACCTCCTTCTAACCGACCACGACATAGTGGGAGACGCGGCCTAATGGTATATGGCCCTCATGCGCTCATACATCCACTCGGTCTAGACGTTGGAGTAACCTCTAGAACCAAGAGGGTTTAGGGACTTTCACCCAGGGATATCTATAGCACCCCATGTAGAACAGATTTTTGGTGTCTCGTCTGGCCACCCACGATATACCTGTGGAGGCTACGGCCCTGATATTGCTAGGGCACACAATGCAAGATGCATGAGCCATATAATCCAGTCATGCATCAATCATGTACATATCGTACGCTCATGTGAGATAACCTCTGCCTATCAGGAAATCTCATAACAATATGCCTAATGATATATGCAATGGTCAACCACATCTCATAACAAACTTGCAGATGATGCATATGGGCATGTATCATGATGCTATGCAGTCACATACTCATAATCGGTATCAATAACTGGTATCAACAATCGGCCTCGACAATGTGGACATTTAACCAATATTGCCCCCAAGGAATGGCCCTCATAAAGCCAAACATATAATGGGCTCACGGCCTCATACAACGGCCTAAAATACAACACAATGGACCTTACTTAAGGGCCATATATACACAATGGGTGGGCCCTGCTCATGGACTTTAAATACATGACATGTGGACCCTACACATGGGTCTCGAATACATTAAATAGGCCATGCATCATGGGCATAATACATATCACAATAGGCCATGCCCATAAGCCACGAATACATCACAGTGAGCCCCATCTACGGGTTGCATATACATCATATAGGTCTCGACAATCGGCCTCGGCCTCAACAATCGAATTGACACTCGGAATCGGCCTCGATACACGGCCTCGACAATCGGAATCAGCCTTGATACTTGGCTTTGACAATCGGAATCGGCCTATACAATTGACCTCGACAAATCAGCATCAGCCTCGATAATCAGCATCGGAATCAGCCTCAATCGGCCTTGATAATTAGAGTTAGAATCGACAATCGGCATCGACATCGATAATTGGCCTTGATACTTAGCCTCAACAATTAGAATCGACATATACAATCGGCCTCGACAAATCGAAATCATCGGAATTGGCCTTGATACTCGAAATTAATCGATAATCGGAATCAGCAAATCGGTCACGTCAATCAGAATCGGCAGTCGGTCACGACAATCGAACCGATCGATAGTCAGAATCGGCAAATTGGTCACGTCAATCGGAATCGGTAAGCGGTCAAGATAATCAGAATCAGCAAATCGGTCACGGCAATCGCACCGATCGATAGTCGAAATCGGTAAATCGGTCATGTTAATCGTAATCGGCAATCGGTCATGGTAATCAGAATCGACAAATCGATCACGACAATTGCACTGATCAATAGTCGGAATCGGTAAATCGGTCACATTAATCGAAATTGGTAATCGATCAAGGTAATCAAAATCGATCGATAATTGGAATAGGCAAATTGGTCACGACAATCGGCAATCGGCCACGACAATCGGGATCGGCACAAGGGAAGGTCATAATGAGGACATTTAACCATCATTGCCCATCAATGTGGCCATCTAACCGACATTGCTCCTAAGGAGTGGCCTACATAAGGTATTCATACACAACGTTATGGCCACACATACATCCTATTGGGCCTCACTCATGGGCCTCGAATATATTACAATGGGCCTCAGATAGTCATAATGGCCTCGTCCCATGGGCCTCCAACCTATCGCAATGGGCCTCATCAAGTGGGCTGCAAATGCATCACCATGCCTCATACGTGGGCCTTATATATAACAAGTAGGCCGCACTGCTTGGGCCTCATATGCATCAAATGAAACATGCTACATGGGCCTAACAATACAAACAGGTGGACCCCATACATGGGCCAAAACACATCATGATGGGCCTCATGGATGGACCGCACCAATGGGCCACAAGTGGACTTAGACCACAACAAAATCATTTCAACAGTTGTAGGTGTAACATGTGCATCACTGTACACTATTATAAGGGTACATGGTTCACTAATATGATTAGCACTGTCCAAACATTTCCCAAGTAAATTAGCATCACTCAAGCATGTCCAGCACCGTCCAGAACTGTCTGGACGGTGTGGATGAAACAAATACATCATGGTGTGATCCAAGCGGTAGACAGATGGACGACATGGACATACGGCACATGCCTTATGGTGGCTCACGTCCATGTAATGGACAGTGTGAATAAAACCCATACATCAGTGGGTATAAAACACATACATTGAGTGGGTCCCACATAAGGACAATGTGAATAAAATACATACATCCTGGTGGGGTGTACGGTAGTGGGACCTACCACGTCTGCTGATGCTCCCCACAACAATAAGGTGGCTGGGATGTGTGGCCAGTCAATCATCAAGTAAGGTGCGTCCCACGACATTTGAATGGACGGTGTGGGTTGAACAACACATCAAGGTGGGGCGCACGAGATACGGTAGATGGATGGATGGTTAGATATAACATAATACCTGGTGGAACCCACAAGCTGCAGACGTCAGCTGATACCTATAGATTATATAATATACTATAATATACTGTAATATCATATCAAGGTAATATAATATATAATATAATATTATATTATAATATAACACGGGGTAAGAAGAGCCACCGTCCAAAGACCCCTGGATGCTCTGGACGGTGCTGATCTAACGCACCAAAATCAAGTTGGGCTCCACACGTAGCTACAACAGGTCAATAGCTGGTTTGTACCAGCCAACCACGTCTAAAAGGATGGACGGTGGGGATACATCCACGTCAGTGGATCCCATCACAAATTGATGGATGGAACTGATAAAATACATAGATTATGGTGGATCCCACCGTCTCTGATTGACGGTGAGGATACAACAATACATCATGGTTGGTCCCACTACACGTGTGAGGCCATGACATATACACGGTAATATATATTATAATATATACATGTGTACTATATATATATATATATATATATATATATATATATATATATATATATATATATATATATATATAAAGTCTGCCAACGTCCAGGGGGCCTGGACGTGGCGCACGTACAACGTGGTGGACCCCACTACACGTGTGGGGCCCAAACGGTTGGAATCTAACGTATGTATCATGGTGGTCACCACAGATGGATGGTGTGTACATGACACACGTGTGCTGAGATGGGTCCACGTGTGGGTGGCCCACCAGCGCTGAAACAAGCTGACATTTGTATTTCACTCCATCCAGCAAGCTGACATTTGTATTTCACTCCATCCAGACGTCCTGGGTGTCCAGCGGATGGACGTCTGGATGGAAGGCATCATCAAGGTGGACCCCACACCAGGGATGTAAGGCGTGGGCTTTAAAGCACATACATCATGTGGTGCCATGAGGGTGGGCCACCACCGTTTGGATCAAGCTATTATTTGTTTTTCCCCTTGATTCGGGCCTGTGTGACTGACCGGTCATGCAGGCCCCAAATCGGGATCAAGGTGGCCCACTTGTTGGACGGCATGGATAAAATACACACATCATAGGTAGGCCATCATACAAGGGAGAAAAAGAGAGAGAGAAACGTGGAGGGGAGGGACCCCACTACTATGGGCCCTCCCTTACAAATCATACATCTATATGGGTCCCACCACAAGTGGGCCCTCAATCAACGGTTGAAAATAAATAAAAGAAATAAGAATAAAAATCACCCACCTTATGATCTTCTTGGTCCTTCACTTCCATCAACGCATCCCAAAGCTCTGAGGGACGCATTTCAACGGTGGAGATGATCATTGGAGAGTGGAGATGAGAGGTAGGAAGGTGGGCCACACTTGCTCTCTATGAAAGCCATGGACGATTGCTCCATGGGAGTTGCTTGAGAAAAAAATAAGAGAGAAAAGAGAGAGAGAGAGAGAGAGAGAGAGAGAGAGAGAGAGAGAGAGAGAGAGAGAGAGAGAGAGAGAGAGAGTGATGGGAGAGAAGTGATGGTGAGTGATGTAAGCATGTACTTTGTTGTAAGAAAATGTTGACTTTAAGGGAAAGGTGGTTGTACTTGGGGATGGGTGTGAGTGATGGGAGTGATGGATACTTGATTGATGTGATTGATAGAATTGATGTGATATTTTCTAGGGATTGCAACGCGCGACATTTATCCTCAAACTGGATGCGGGCCCACATCTCCTGGCCCGGGTATCACCTCAGCGCACAAGTCGCGGCATCGTAACCGCGGCGACGGCTCGGTCTCTAAGGTACCAGTCTTAGGTTGAGTCGACTCGGGTTGATGGCGTGTGAATCAGGGTCGTGCGTAAATGCCAGTTACGAGTCGAAGGTTGCCGAAATTCAACCGGGAAGACCGTGGAAGCCTATGGAATGGTACGGTTTAGGATACGGGTCTTACAAATGGGATAGGTTGTAGGGATTCTCTTGAAATTCGCACGCTTGATGTTTTCCTCGAAATGAACACGGGCACCCATCTTCTGGCCTGGGTATCGCATCAACGCGCTAGACGCGCCGTTGGAACTGCAGCGACGGCGCGGTCCGAAGGTTACAAGTTCGAGTCAAGTCGACTTAGATATACGAGCTGTGACTTAGGGTCATGCGTAAATACCGATTACATATCGCAGGTTGTTGGAATTTGACAGAGAGGATGGCTGGAGTCTAAGGAACGGTACGGCCTAGGATATGGGCCTTAGAGCTCTCTCGTACTAATAAAAATCTCGTTCTTGAAATTTATAGAACAAACAAGGGAAGATGAAGCTTCATCATATATATATATATGTATATATATATATATATATATATATATATATATATATATATATATATATATATGTTAAGGCATAATCAATTTATAAGAGGATGGGGATAGCGCTATCTAATCTCAACCTCGTGCTCCCTAGACACCACATCAACACTATGGTGACCCCCACTGAACCTCAGATATTGGATCATAAATGATTGAAACTAGGATACCTTGCAGCCTCACCATCTCATCAATGACTAATCTAACAAGATGGTCCTAATGCCTAGCATGCAAATCGTCGATGACTCCTCCCGAAGACTAAGGGTCCTGCTGAGCTGCATAAAACTTGCTGTAGGCCTACTGGGGAGGTGTATGTCCCCCCCAAAGAGGTAGTTGATGCTGAAAATGGGGTCACTCACGCTTAGGTGCCCCATCTCATCACATCTGAAGCAAACGCCCGTGAACTGTCTCTGTGGTGGTGCTGAAGGTGCTGCTGGCACTCGAAAGGATGGACGGTTCCTGTGCCTCTGCGGCCGTCGATGCTTCTCCTGCTGAGAACTACTAGAAGGGGTCTTCTTCTTCCGGTCTCCTCTATGGTCACGAACCCTTTGTGAATCGTTCCATTCTGCCTCGTAAATCTGGGCCCTCAGAACTACCTGCTCAAAGGTCGGGAGCATGTATCCGACGACATGACTCATGAGGAGGCCAAAACGTAAGCCGTTCTCAAAACGGCAGGCCTTTCGCTCCTCATCATTAACAAAATACAGTGTGAACCTCGATAGCGCTATGAAACGAGCCACATACTGTGCTATAGACATGTCTCCCTACACCAAGGTCTTGAAATCTAATGCTTGCTGCCAACCAAAGTGGTCGGGGAAGTTCTGTTGGTCGAATCGGTCAATGAAATCCTCCCATGTCTAGATGAAGTTAGCTCCTACAACACGGCTAACCAGGCCCGCTGCTGGGTCGTACATCCCATCATATTAAAAATATTCTCCACCTCGAAGCTCCATCTCTCGGCTGCTATCGGGTCTGACTCGCCCTAGAAACATGGGAGATCAAGCTATCGGAACTCTCAGAGAAGGGTGCTCCTACTTCGCCTAGGCTGTGAAACAGCGAGTCGCCTACCCTGCCTATGAAGGATGACGGTCATGGCCCGTATCATCTGCTGAAGCTGATATGAACTCACGGGCACTGTCGGGGCTGCGTTAGACTCAGATGGAAGTTTAAGAGTCTCAGGTGGGGGGATGGGAATCTTAGGCGGGGGATCAAAAGTTGCTCGGGTCACTCAAAATCTTGGCCATTGCGAAAGTACACATAACAATTAGTTACGCACCACCAGCCCAAGTGGATAGTGAATGAATGAATGGTTAAAATGCTGAATATACAACTCCTGCTCAATAAGTCCACATATCAGTACTGTACATATATGAAATTATTACCGGGGTTTAGTACACTCCAAGCTGGCTACCGCTCCGGCCGACCGCGCTGCCTAGCAAGTGAAAAAGACCTCACTACTCATCTACCAGAAGTATACCAATGCCTACCCAGCTCGTCGATAGCGGACCCATTTGGGAGCTGGTCAAACTCAGCCTAGCTTACAGCCCCCTCACTCGGGCGGATAAGGCCACACCCTCTTCCAATTGACCACGACACAGTGGGAGACGCGACCTACTGGTATTTGGTACTCAGGCACTCATGTATCCACTTGGTCTAGACATTAGGGCGTCTCCTAGCCTCGGAAGTTTAGGGACTTTCACCCATGGACATCCAAAGTGCCCAGATGCTAGAACCAAATATTTTCGATGTCCCATTCGGCCATCCACGATGATCTTGTGGAGGCCACAACCTTGATATTGATAGGGCACCAAGTGATCGCATCACATAAATGTGAGATGCATGAATCATATAGTCTAATCATGCATCAATCCTGCACATACCGTGCACTCATGTGGGAGGACTCCGCCTATCAGGGAGTCCCATAAACAACTTACCCTATGGCATATGCAAGGGTCAATCACATCTCACAACAAACATGCAGATGATGTGTATGAGCATGTATCATGATGCTATGCTATCACATACTCATAATCAGTATCGATAACCTGCACCGATAATTGACATCGGTAATTGGCCTCGACAATCGACTTAAATAATCGACCTTGATAATCAACATCGATAATTGGCCTCGACAATCGGTCTCGATAATCGACATCGATAATTAGCCTCGACAATCGGCCTAAAAAATTGGCCTATATATAAGGCGGAGGTCCATAAATGAACAACTGATCTAAACTAAAACATAAAGATCGGCCTTCAGCCGTGGATATGCCCAATCCAGTAGCATAGAGACATCCGTCTACAACGATGATTAACCATGCAACATCAATGGGGCCCAATGATTTGGGTTGACCCAGAATAATGAGAATGGGCCTAACAAAGGCCTAATGGAAGGTGACAATGTGGCCATTTAACCATCATCACCCATCAATGTGGACATTTAACCAACATTGCTCCTAAGGAGTGACTCACATAGAGCCAAACGTATAGTGGGCTCATGGACTCACACAAGGGCCTAATATAAATCACCATGGGCCTCACTCAAGGGCCACATATACATCACATCGGGCCTCACCATATGGGCCTTATATATATCACATCGGGCCTCACACATAGGCCACGTATACATCACATCGGCCTTACAAATGGGCCACATATACAACACATCGAGCCTCATCATATGGGCCTCTCATTCATCACATCAGTCTCATCCAAGGCCACAACTACATCATAGTGGGCCTCGCCAAATGGGTCACAAATACATCACATTGGGCCGCACATATGGGTCTCATATACATCAAAATGGGCTGCTCTCACGGGCCTAATATACATCACAATGGGCCGCTCTCATGGGCCTAATAAACATCACAATGAGCCGCTCTCACAAACCTAATATACATCATAATGGACCGCTCTCGTGGGTCTAATATACATCACATTGGACCACAACCCATGAGCCTCATATACATCACAATGAGCCACAACCCATGGGCCTCATATACATCACAATGGGTCACAACCCATGGGCCTCATATACATTGCAATGGGCCATAACCCATGAGCCTCAAATACATCACAATGGGCTACAACCCATGGGCCTCCAACACATCACAATGGGCCTCATATACATCAAGTGGGCTGCATTACATGGGCCTTATATACATTAAGTGGGCCGCACCAATGGGCCTCATATAATCAAGATGGGCCACAACAATGGGCCGCACCATTGGGCCTCATATACATCAAGATGGGCCACAACAATGGGCCGCACCAATGAGCCTCATATACATTAAGATGGGCCGCACCATCTACACCATTCATCTATTTTAGAGATTTTTTTAGAGCATTACCCAAAAATGAATCACATCAGAAGATCATCTAGACCATACCACAAATAACAGTGGTGATAATGATCGAAAGATCATCTGGACCACACAAATAGTAGTGGAGATAGTGATTTTCATTGTTAAAAATTCATAGGGCCCACCATAAAGTTTATTCCCCATCCAATCTGATCATAAGGTCATAAAGACCTGGATTGAGAGGGAAAACAAATTCCATAATGATCCAGAACTTCTGTGATCCAAATGGGTTTCAATGATGGACGGTATGGATATACCTCACATATGAAAAGGCCGAGCTAGGGGGGAGGATTGAATAGGACCATACCAAATTAAAATTTAAATACGAAATTTAAACAAATATATATAAAGATAGAACTTAAACAATTCCTTAATGCAGAAATGTAAAACAACCTCAAATGTACAAGTATTGAGAGGTGAAAAGGCCTAGCTATATGTCCTAGAGGGGGGGTGAATAGGACTATGCCAAATAAAACTTATAATAGCGGAATTAAAAAGAATATGATAGCCAAAATAAATCACAATGCAGGAAAGTAAAATAACCTCAAAATTCAGATCTTGAGAGGTTGATACAAATGTTGTTCTAAAGACAACCTTACACAAAAAACCAGAGTTTATGGTAGGACAACCTTATTTCTAGAAAGATCTTTGTATCAAATCTCAAACCAAAGAGGCATACAGAAATAAACACAAACTGAATTGAAATAAATTGCAATCACAAATGTATTGTTCTAGGGACAGCCATACACCATAAAAATGGCAGGGCAACCTTGCTGGAACAACTTTAAAGGAAATTAAATATCAAGCTGATAAAGGAATAACAGAAAATAAATTCTAAACTATTACAAAATTCCCACAATGCTTGAATTAAATGATTACAACATTCACCACCATACATACATCCCACAAATAAATAATTAAAGATTAGAAGTATAAATCATTCAACCACAACACAAGGGATTATAGTGGTTTGCCTGTGTGTTCACCAACTGTTAAACAACAGCCATACAGAATACTACTCTACTCCTAATATCCTCACACAGGGGATATTAGCGTTCACTAACAAAATAGGTTTTCTTAGGTTCACCCAAAACCTTTACAATTGTGTCTGTCTATGGGCTTACACAATTATATACATCACAATGGGTCACAACCCATGGGCCTCATATACATTGCAATGGGCCACAACCCATGAGCCTCAAATACATCACAATGGGCTACAACCCATGGGCCTCCAACACATCACAATGGGCCTCATATACATCAAGTGGGCTGCATTACATGGGCCTTATATACATCAAGTGGGCCGCACCAATGGGCCTCATATAATCAAGATGGGCCACAACAATGGGCCGCACCATTGGGCCTCATATACATCAAGATGGGCCACGACAATGGGCCGCACCAATGGGCCTCATATACATTAAGATGGGCCGTACCATCTACACCATTCATCTATTTTAGAGATTTTTTTAGAGCATTACCCAAAAATGAATCACATCAGAAGATCATCTGGACCATACCACAAATAACAGTGGTGATAATGATCGAAAGATCATCTGGACCACACAAATAGTAGCGGAGATAGTGATTTTCATTGTTAAAAATTCATAGGGCCCACCATAAAGTTTATTCCCCATCCAATCTGATCATAAGATCATAAAGACCTGGATTGAGTGGGAAAACAAATTCCGTAATGATCCAGAACTTCTGTGATCCAAACGGGTTTAAATGATGGACGGTATGGATATACCTCACATATGAAAAGGCTGAGCTAGGGGGGAGGATTGAATAGGACTATGCCAAATTAAAATTTAAATGTGAAATTTAAACAAATATATATAAAGGTAGCACTTAAACAATTCCTCAATGCAGAAATGTAAAACAACCTCAAATGTACAAGTATTGAGAGGTGAAAAGGCCTAGCTATATGTCCTAAAGGGGGGGGGGGGGGGGAGGGTGAATAGGACTATGCCAAATAAAACTTATAACAGCGGAATTAAAAAGAATATGATAACCAAAATAAATCACAATGCAGGAAAGTAAAACAACCTCAAAATTCAGATCTTGAGAAGTTGATACAAATGTTGTTCTAAGGATAACCTTACACAAAAAACCAGAGTTTATGGTAGGACAACCTTATTTCTAGAAAGATCTTTGTATCAAATCTCAAACCAAAGAGGCATATAGAAATAAACACAAACTGAACTGAAATAAGTTGTAATCACAAATGTATTGTTCTAGGGACAACCATACAACACAAAAATGGTAGGACAACCTTGCTGGAACAACTTTAAAGGAAATTAAATATCAAGCTGATAAAGGAATAACAGAAAATAAATTCTAAACTATTACAAAATTCCCACAATGCTTGAATTAAATGATTACAACATTCACCACCATGCATACATCCCACAAATAAATAATTAAAGATTAGAAGTATAAATCATTCAACCACAACACAAGGGATTATAGTGGTTCGCCTTTGTGTTCACCAACTATTAAACAATAGCCACACAGAATACTACTCCACTCCTAATATTCTCACATAGGGGATATTAGCGTTCACTAACAAAATAGGTTTTCTCAGGTTCGCCCAAAACCTTTACAATTGTGTCTTTATTTGTGGGCTTACACAATTAAAAAATCCCACTTCTGAGTTTTCCTGGCTCTCCTTAGATAACCAATACAACAAGATTTTTCTGGCAAATCTTGAAAGAAACCAAAATAGAAAGGAATTTACAATTACATGTAAAATACCTGATTATCTCCTTCGTTGTAGCGATTGATGGTAGAACCAAGTCAGAGTAGATGATTGACTGTCCAAGTTCAATGTCCAGTACTCAATTACAATGGTTCTAGTTCTAATAGATTTTAAATTAAACCAAATAGGGCTTACCTTAATTGATTTTGATTCCAAAGAAAGGGAATAATAATTCCTCTTATCAAATTAGATTGGAATAGCAGAAACAAAATCAATTAAATAAAGCTAAAGAAAGAGAATATTAAATAAGCATACTTAGCTTAGATAGAGCACAGAATTATCTTTCAGAAGTTTGACGAAGATTGGCTTGAATGGATTAATTAATTCCGTTAATTCTTCTGAGATTCATGTTCTATTTATAGGTGAGAAGATCGCATCTTCGACTGGTCTAGGGTGCTCTTCGACTTGTCGAAGAATTAACAGATATTTGAAAAAATCGGACGCGATAAGCTTTGACCGTTCGCCTGGTCGAATGTCTCCTTCGACTGGTCGAATAACCTGAAGTTTATCGCTGGACTTTGAGTCGAAGACTTTCGACTGGTCGAAGATGCAATCGACACTGTTCCTTCGACTGGTCGAACAGATTCCTAGACTAGTCGAAGCCTAACAAAAAATATCTGAATTTTGTAACAAGTGACCTTGAAGTTTAAGTCTTGAAGTCTTGATGTAGTTTAATCTTGAAATCTTAATGTAGCTCAACCTTGAAAGTGTCTTGAGTTCTTTACGAACGGCCTTGAACGCTTTTTGAAGTCTTGCATTCTTGAGACTTGTCTTGTGAGCAATACTTGCAGTCAAGGTTGATCTTTGAGTGAATCTTTGTACTTGTGAGCTTTGCTTGTTGTGAGCTTTGCTTGTTCATGAATGTTGATCTTTGAGAGAGCTTCACTTATGCAATTTATATAACAGTGATTTTGGCACCACAAATTTGACAACAGACAGAGATATAAACTATAGCACTTACAATCTCCCCCTTTGTCAAATTAGTGACAAAACACATAACCAAGATAAATATAAAGTAAAACAACTGGTTAAAGAATCATGAACCAGTTAATATCAACTGGCTTACCTGCAAATTAATATTCAATATTCAGCATTCAACATTCAACCAGTTCATTCAACTAGTTCAAACATACTCCCCCTGAGTAACATAACCAATGCTACTCCTCTCACAATCACATTGTTAAGAACAAACCATTCTCCCCCTTTTTGTCACAATATGACAAAGGAAACAACAATAAAGAAGAACTAAATAAAGGAATATATGAGAGTAAACATGAGGAGTTATGAGATTATAGCAAAAACCAGAGATAGAGATACTCAGCATAGTTTCACATAGAACAAATACCCAGCATAAAACAAAGATAGTATCCAACTTAAAATCAGTCAACCTAGTGCTAAGTTATAAAGTTATTACGGACCAGAAATCCCATATAAACTAATCAGAACCAGAACCAGATGATAAAGCAGGGATGGAGGGATTAAGTTGGTGCATGCCTTTGTTCAATCGCCTAACATATTTGCGCATGTACTTGAATTGTAAATCATGAGCAACAGACATGTTTTCTATCTTTACATTTATTTTCTTAACTTTATCCTCCAATGCACTCAGACGTGCATCAACATCAGATGGTTCAAAATCTGGATCATTTGTTGAATCAGAATCCAGTTCCTCAAAAATGTCATCCATATTAATGTCATCACTAGCTTCTTCATGACCACCACCACCACCACCTTGTTCAGGAAGTAATTCCAGCTTCATCTTATTGATGTTAGTGTTGTTGAAAATCAGATGATGGATAGGTGCCTCATCAACCGGCATATCGACTAACATATGTGTAGCCAATACAGTCATTAAATATGCAAAAGGAATGTCACTATGACCAAGATGAAGTCTAAACTGAAGAATGAAATGACAGATTAAGGATGGTAAACAAATCTGAGTACCACTGACAATAGCATGGATAACACGAACCATAAATGAGGTCAAGTCAGTTTTATTACCCGAACGAGGATACAGATTAGACACAAAGATTTTGTGGAGAACTCTGTATTTGGGTAACAAATATCTTGCAGGAAGCGCATTCCCTTTTTGTGTCCAGTGAACATCCATGTTGCATAAATCTCTAGTGAGCATGCGTTTTTCAGAAATTGATGGTTTATCAGTTAGGTTATGGATAGAATACCCTCATCATTCACAGGAATGTCCATAAGGGCTGAAATTAAATGACGATCAATGTCAAAAGGCCCTTCTCTAGTAGATATTTTAAAAGTTAAATCATCCTGTGAGAAAGCACTAATACATGCAAACATGGATTGGGCAATGGACCGGTATGTTGGCCCACTCCAATGTAATAAGTTAACCCAACCTACAGCTTCAAGCATAGGAAGGATGTCAAAAGGTGCAATATGATTAACATCAACAGGATGTTCAACAATAACTTTACGTAATCTAATGTCCCTAACATAAGATGGATCGTTATTGGGAACAAGAAGATGACGCTTAGTGATAATGGTCGATCTGGAGGAAGAAGAAGGATAACGGGAAGTAGTTTTTCTACCTCTAGAAGCCATTTGCAACAACGATAACAAGGAAATAAGAAGTTACAAAGGATTAAGAAGTGTTTTTACTCAAAATAGATTTTTAAAAATCCATACCCCAAATCCCAATGAAATCCAAAATAGAAAGCTTCAAGCTAAAAAAGGAAACAATCTAGACACAGATCTGTAAGAAAAATGTATATAGAACACTAACCTTAAAGAACAGGAACAGTGGGTTCGACAAGTCGAAGCTCGGCTCCTTAGAGAGAAAAAAACGGAATGAGGAAGAAAGCAAAATCCCCAAATTTTAAGTGATTCCCGAGATCTACGACTGGTCGTGGATATCTACGACTGGTCGAAGTTCGACTAGTCAAGTATACTCACGACTGGTTGAAGAATATCCAAAAATTCATATTTCTTGCAAATTATTCAAAAATTGGAATTCAACCTAGCAAATATATACACTATGATACAAGTAGGCAAAAATAATCATCTTACAATGCATATGCCAAGATCAAATTTCATCTTTTTGAACCTGCTTTTATCGAGAGGTTTTGTGAAAATGTCAGCTCGTTGATCTTCGGTAGGAATATATTCCAGATATATAACTTTTTCTTCTATTAATTTCCGAATATAATGAAATCTAATGTCAATGTACTTAGTATGAGAATGCTGAATAAGATTTTTTGAAATATTTATAGCACTGGAATTATCACAATATAATAACATAGAATCTTGTTTAATTCCATAATCACTTAGCATTCGTTGCATCCAAATAAGTTGTGTACATGAATTACCAGCTGCGATATACTCAGCTTCAGCTGTTGAAAGTGATATAGAATTTTGTTTCTTACTAAACCAGGAAACTAGACAATTTCCAATGTAAAAGCAACCACCACTGGTTGATTTTCTATCATCTAGATTACCAGCCCAGTCAGCATCCGAGTACCCAACTAATTGGACACTAGTCTCATGAGGATAAAAGAGACCGAGATTTACAGTACTTGCGACATATCTAATAATCTGCTTAACAACAATCAAGTGAGATTCTTTTGGATCAGATTGATATCTTGCACAAATACCAACACTTAGAGAAATATCAAGTCTATTAGCAGTTAAATATAACAAACTGCTAATCATACTCCGATAAAGTTTTGAATCAACATTTTTACCATTAGAGTCTTTTGAGAGTTTCAAGGTAGTACTCATAAGAGTATCGAAATTCTTGCCATTCTCAAATCCAAATCTCTTGATTAGATTCAAAGCATACTTAGATTGTGAAATGAATATTCCTTCAAGTTGTTGCTTTACTTGCAATCCAAGGAAATAAGTCAATTCCCCAACCATGCTCATTTCGAACTGTGATTTCATCAAATCTGTAAACTCAATAGCCAAGTCAGTACAAGTTGGTTCATAAATGATATCATCAACATAAATCTGTACTATTAAGATATGATCATTATGTTTTTTAACAAACAGAGTTTTATCAACAGATCCCATTTGAAAATTATGACTTAAAAGAAAATTTGTTAGTTTCTCATACCATGCCCTAGGTGCTTGTTTTAATCTATAAAGTGCCTTTTTAAGCCGATACACATGATCAGTATTTTTGGGATCTTCAAAACCCATTGGCTGTTCAACATAAACTTCTTCATGTAAATCGCCATTTAGAAAAGCACTTTTCACATCCATTTGATAGATCTTTATCTTTCTAAAACATGCAATGGATATAAATAGTCTAATAGATTCAAGACGTGCTACTAGTGCAAAAGTTTCATCAAAATCAATTCCTTCAATTTGAGTATAACCTTGTACCACTAGTCTAGCCTTGTTTCTAATTATATTTCCATGCTCGTCAGACTTATTTTTGAAAATCCATTTTGTTCCAATGATGTGTTTATCTTTAGGTCTTGGTACGAGATACCAAACATCATTTTTTATGAATTAGTTGAGTTCTTCTTGCATCGCAACAATCCAGTTCTCATCAGCAAGAGCTTCTTTTACGTTAGATGGTTCTATTTGGGATGTAAAACATACATAATTATATATATCCTCAAGTTGTCTACTAGCGAACACCATGAGAGGGTTTCAAGAATTTGTGTGGTTGGATGATCTTTAACAGTCCTCAACTCAGAATCAGTCTGATTCGATGAAGTATCGGGTTTATCAATGATTAGAACTTCATCATTATCTGAATTAGGGATTGGCGTGTTTAAGTGATCATCAATGACAACATTGATGGACTCTTGAATCACACCAGTTCTTTTGTTCAGACCCCTATAAGCTCGACTGTTTAAGGAATATCCTAGAAAAATCCCTTCATCCTCTTCGTATCGAATTTTCCTAAATTTTCACGATCTCGTAAAATATAGCACTTGCTGCCAAAAACTCGAAAGTATTTGACAGTAGGCTTTTTATTGAACCACAATTCGTAAGCCATTTTATTATTATCTTTGCTAGTGTAGACTCGGTTAATAATATAGCAAGCTGTGTTGACTGCTTCAGCCCAAAGATTTTTAGAGAGCTTCATGCTATTCAACATGACATTAGCCATTTCTTGAAGCACCCTATTCTTTCTTTCCACAATTCCATTTTATTGTGGAGTTTTGGGAGCTGAGAATTCATGTAATATTCCTTGGTCGGTACAGAACTTCTCAAAATTGCTATTCTCAAATTCAGATCCATGATCACTATGAATCTTACTGATTTGAGAAGATTTTTCAGTTTGAATCCTTTTGAGAACTTTTCTTACTTCTTCAAGGGTTTCAGATTTATCCCTTAAGAAGACTACCCATGTAAATCTGGTAAAGTCATCAACTATTACCAGGATATACTTTTTCCCACCTCGACTTTCCATTCTGGTAGGTCCTATTAGATCCATGTGGAGGAGTTCGAGTGGTCTTGATGTGGTATTTGAATTCACCTTTTTGTGTGAGTTCCTTGTTTGTTTGCCTATCTGGCACTCACCACATATTTTATCTAATTTCTGAAGTTTGGGTAAACCTCTTATAAGTTCTCGTTTGCTCAATCTATATAAATTTCGATAATGTACATGTCCAAGACGTTTGTGCCATAAATCAGTCTCGTCTGTATGGACCATGTAACATGTTTGATTAGATGAGCTGGATTCACTAATAATATAGCAATTTTCAGACGTTCTACGTCCAGTTAATATTACATAACCCTTATTGTTTAGTATCTCACAGCTTTGATTAGAAAACCGAACACTATGGTTATTATCACATATTTGAGATATGCTAAGCAAGTTATGTTTTAAGCCTTCAACATATAAAACGTTTTTAAACACAGGAAGATTAAAAAGTTGAACCGTACCTTGGCCTATAATCTTGCAGTTGCTACCATCACCAAATGTGACCGAACCATCAGTCATATCTTTTAGATCCGTGAATAAAGCTTTGTCACCTGTCATATTCCTGGAGCATCCACTATCTAGGTACCACTTTGAATGACTTATTACTTTGAAAGCAGTGTGAGCAACCAAGCAGGCAACTTTAGGAACCCATTTCATAACTGTTTTGGGTTTAGGAACATAGTTAGTCTTCTTTTGTTTATAGTTGTAAGAATGACCTATAGAGTTAGATTTTAAGAGCTCCTTGAGTAAATCAACTATCTTTTCAGCTAGTGGATTTCGTTTCTGATTAATGTTGACATGGCTGCTTCTAGGTTTTTGAAAAGTTTTTGAATTTCTAGAAAAACCTTGATAAGTACTTTTCCCTTTTGAGTTTGAGGACTCTCCTTTCACAAACATAGGAGTATACTTTTGTTTAGGAGATAAATTTTTATCATAGCCCAACCCGGATAGATCGCCACATTTTCTTAATCCGGATAAAAGTTTTTCTAACTTTGGATCACCTTGGGTATATTTCCATGTGTCCTTTAGACTCAGAAGAGAAGATACTTCATTTTTGAGTTTCTCAATTTCAGATTTCAAATAAACAATTAGGGAGTTTTTGAATTCCAAATCGCATTTTGATTTTTCAAAACAATCTAAAATTTGTGATTTTTTTAAGACAAGTGATTCAAAACATTCTTTGAGTTTAGAAAACTTTTCTTTTTGAAGTTTAAGTTTGACAACAATTTTACAACTTTCCTTATATAGGGCATTATAAGCGTCTTGAAGATCATCTTCATTTTCACATTCACTACTCAGATTTTCTTCACTTGTTGAGTCATTATCTGAAAATGTGAATTTGGCTAGAGTCATAAGATCTTTAACTTCATTGCCCGACTCAGTTTCAGAATCTTCGATTCAAGAAGATTCAATCGATGATTCATCCCATATAGCCAACATACCCTTCTTCTTGGGTTTGTCCTTTTTAGGACATTTATTTGCTAAGTGCCTATATTTTTGACAGTTGTAACATTGACTATCTTTCAAAGATTTTCGAGATTTGGGTCTAAACTTCTTTTTATCATTTGATTTTTGAAAATAAACCCTTTTCTTTCTTTTGAAAATCTTGTAAAATTTCTTAGCTAAAAGAGCCATATCATCTTCTGAATCAGAATTTTCTTCTGAATTACATTTAGAAGATTTTAGTGTGATAGATTTACCTTTAGGAGCTTTAAAGTTTAACTCGTAGGTTTGTAGAGAACCAACTAGTTCTTCTACCCTCATATTATCCATATCACGAAGTTCCTGGATCGCGGTTACTTTAGAATTGAACCGTTCAGGAAGTGAGCGTAATATCTTTGCACACACTTTACTTTCTGGGATTTTATCGCCAAGACCCCACATTGAGTTTACAATGTCATTCAATCTAGTGTAAAAGTCCATAAACATTTTATTTTCCTCCATATGAATTTCTTCAAATTTGGTTGTGAGGAGTTGGACTTTAGATTTTTTGACAATTGTAGTACCCTCGTGTGTCATTTCTAATATATCCCAAGCTTACTTTGCAGTATCACAGGAAATGATTCTTTTGAACTCATCCTTGTGATAGTGCTAAGTGATGATGCATTTAGTGCTTTAGCATTAGCACTACTCTCACTTTTCTGAAGTGTGGTCCATTGGTAATATGGTGTAACTTTCATAGATTTTGAATCGTCAACCCCAGTAACTTCCATGATAAGAGGATTCCATTCAGTCATTGTGGCTTGCCACACACTCTCATCCATTGATTTGAGGAAGATCCTCATTCTGGCTTTCCAATAGGCATAGTTGGAGCCATCAAAGGGTGGAGGCTTAGTGACTGAAAGGCTATCAAAATTTGACATCTAAAATAGCTTAAATCGTTAGCTCAGGAATTAAATCCAAGAATTAAAAAAGAGCTATCTGGCTTTGATACCACTTGAAAAGGCCTAGCTATATGTCTTAGAGGGGGGGGGGGGGGGGGTGAATAGGACTATGCCAAATAAAACTTATAACAGCGGAATTAAAAAGAATATGATAGCTAAAATAAATCACAATGCAGGAAAGTAAAACAACCTCAAAATTTAGATCTAGAGAGGTTGATACAAATGTTGTTCTAAGGATAACCTTACACCAAAACTAGAGTTTATAGTAGGACAACCTTATTTCTAGAAAGATCTTTGTATCAAATCTCAAACCAAAGAAGCATACAGAAATAAACACAAACTGAACTGAAATAAATTGTAATCATAAATGTATTGTTCTAGGGACAGCCATACACCATAAAAATGGCAGGGGTAACCTTGTTGAATAACTTTAAAGGAAATTAAATATCAAGCTGATAAAGGAATAGCAGAAAATAAATTCTAAACTATTACAAAATTCCCACAATGCTTGAATTAAATGATTACAACATTCACCACCATACATACATCCCACAAATAAATAATTAAAGATTAGAAGTATAAATCATTCAACCACAACACAAGGGATTATAGTGGTTCACTTGTGTGTTCACCAACTGTTAAACAACAGCCACACAGAATGCTACTCCACTCCTAATATCCTCACACAGGGGATATTAGCGTTCACTAACAAAATAGGTTTTCTCAGGTTCACCCAAAACCTTTACAATTGTGTCTTTGTCTGTGGGCTTACACAATTAAAAAACCCCACTTCTGAGTTTTCCTGGCTCTCCTCAGATAACCAATACAACAAGATTTTTCTGGCAAATCTTGAAAGAAACCAAAACAGAAAGGAATTTATAATTAAATGTAAAATACCTGATTATCTCCTTCGTTGTAGCAGCCCGGTAGAACCAAGTCAGAGTAGATGATTGAATGTCCAAGTTCAATGTCCAGTACTCAATTACAATGGTTCTAGTTCTAATAGATTTTAAATTAAGTCAAATAGGGCTTGCCTTAATTGATTTTGATTCCAAAGAAAGGGAATAATAATTCCTCTTATCAAATTAGATTGGAATAGCAGAAACAAAATTAATTAAATAAAGCTAAAGAAAGAGAATATTAAATAAGCACACTTAGCTTAGATGGAGCACAAAATTATCTCTCAAAAGTTTGACGAAGATTGGCTTGAATGGATTAATTAATTCTGTTAATTCTTCTGAGATTCGTGCTCTATTTAGAGGTGAGCAGATCGCGTCTTCGACTGGTCTAGGGAGCTCTTTGACTAGTCGAAGAATTAACAGATATTTGAAAAAATCGAGAGTGATAAGCTTTGACCGTTCTATGACTGGTCGAAGGTCTCCTTCGACTGGTCATAGGTCACCTTCGACTGGTCGAAGAACCTAAATTTCATCGCTGGACTTTGAGTCGAAGACTTTCGACTGGTCAAAGATGCAGTCGACACTGTTCCTTCGACTGTCGAATAGATTCTGGACTAGTCGAAGCCTAACAGAAAATATCCAAATTTTGTAACAAACTCACGACTGATCAAGGAATTTCTTAGACTGGTCGAAGCAACGCTAAGACTAGTCGAAGAAAGCCTAGGAGAAGTCTTAGAACTGCTCAAACTCATGTAACTTAAACATATGACTTATGTATCCAAAATGGCCTACTCCTAAGGTCAACCTAAGGTCAATCAAACCCCAATCGTGAAGTAAGGACATTGAAACATTAGGAACAAGTGACCTTGAAGTTTAAGCCTTGAAGTCTTGATGTAGTTTAATCTTGAAATCTTGATGTAGCTCAACCTTGAAAGTGTCTTGAGTTATTTACGAACGGCCTTGTACGCTTCTTGAAGTCTTGCATTCTTGAGACTTGTCTTGTGAGCAATACTTGCAGTCAAGGTTGATCTTTGAGTGAATCTTTGTACTTGTGAGCTATGCTTGTTGTGAGCTTTGCTTGTTCATGAATGTTGATCTTTGAGAGAGCTTCACTTATGCAAGTTATATAACAGTGATTTTGGCACCACAAATTTGACAACAGACAGGGACATAAACTATAGCACTTACAAGAGGTTGATACAGATGTTGTTCTAAGGACAACCTTACACCAAAAACCAATGGCTTATAGTAGGACAACCTGATTCCTAGACCGGTCTGTGTATCAAAATCTTAAACTAATACAGAGGAATAAAGAAAAGAATAGCAAAGAAAGAAACTAAGCTATTACAACATTCTCACACTTGCATAAAAAAGATTACAACATTATTCACAAATGCATAAAGGGAAATTACAACATCCACACAATGTAATAATCAATCAATCACCACAAGACCAAAAGTTATAATGGTTCGCTTGTGTGTACACCAACTGTTTAGAAAAATAGCCACACAACTACTCCACTCCTAATATCCTCACATAGTAGATCTTAGCATTCACTATGCAATAGGTTTTTCAAGGTTTACCTAAAACTTTCACAATTGTGTCTTTCAAGTGGGCTTACACAATTCAAAAATCCCACACTCTGAGTTTTTTGGATCACCTCAGACAAACCAAAAGAAAGAGATTTTTCTGGCATAATCTCAAAGAAACCAAAAGAATAGATTTACAAAACTGTAAAATACTTATCTAGATATTCTCCTTTGTTGCAGCCCGGTAGAACCAATTTAGAGTAGAAGTTCAATCGTAGATGTTCAATGTTCACACTCACTTATGAAATGGTTTTAAGTTCTAAATGGATTTTTGATTAAATCACTTTGGGCTAGCTCGATTTGATTTTGATTCTAAGAAATGGGAAAATTTCATTCCCTTCTTCAAATAAGATTGGAATGTAGAATACAAAATCAAATGCAAAAAACTAATTAAAGAGAATATTAAATGAGCACTAAATAGCTAAAGAATATCACAAACTTATCTCTCAGAGTGGTGTCTTAATTTTGCTTGAATTGTATATCAAACTTTGAAAATCGTGCTCTATTTATAAGTGCAGAAACTGCTCACTCAACCGGCCCAGGGGTTAGCTTGACTTGTTGAAGGACCAACATACATTTGAAATTTTGGGCGCGATAAGATCAGGCTGTTCCACGACTAGTTGAAGGACCTACTTAATCGGTCGAGTGGCCTCCATGAGCGGTCGAGTGCTGTCCACGACTGGTCATGTGGGACTCATTTTAGTTGCTGGACTTTGAGTCAATCTTGCTGGACTGGTCGACCATTGTTCACTTGACCGGTCGAGTAGTCTCCAGGACTGGTAGAGGCAATAACAAAAAATTCTGAAAATTAGTAACAAACTTAGGATTGGTCGAGGAATTTCTTTGATTGGTCGAGCCAGTACTACGACTAGTCGAACATAGTTTAAGATTAGTCGAGAAAAAGCTTATACACTTATAAAGTGACCCAATTAAAGTATGCAATCAACAATGACCTAACCTATGGTCAATCTAGGCTCTTTCATACCTTATAAGCAATGTTTGAACATTGAAACATCTTTTGCTTCGATTGATTGTTGATCTTGACAAACATGAAGCTTGAATTTGAAACATTTTGAAGCTTCAACTTAAAATACTTTGAAACTTGAATTTGTAACCTTTTGAAGCTTGAACTTGAAATATCTTGAAGCTTGAGCTTGAGGTACTTGAGTTGTATTTCACCTTGAGCTTTGAGTACCAAAGTAATGACTATTATCTTGACTTAGATGAAGCTTTGAAAGCTTGAACTATCAGTTGATGTTATACTTGAATTCTTATACTTGTGATGCTTGAATCTTAAAACGAAACACCTTGTAATGGATCATCTTGAACTTGTACAAGAATTGTATTGAACATGAAGATGAGCTACACAAGATACAAATTCCAAGAGGTTTTGGCATTACAAAATTTGACAATCATAGGAGCTAGAAAACATAGCACTTACAACATACATCACGGTGGGGTCCCCATAACCTGTTGAGATGGACGGCGTGGATGAGACCATATATCAGGTGGCCCTACATGACACCGTCCAGAAATGGACGGTGCTGATGAACAGCATGGGTAAAATGCATATATCATGTGTGGGCCCCATAGACCATGCTGACGTTAATACATTAGTTATATGGTTGATGTGAGGTATGTTAACCAATCAACTTCCTCATCAGGTGGGTCCCATGCAGGGCCCACCATATTATTTATTTCATATATATATATATATATTTGTAGATGTGCAACGTCCAGCATCCAGTGAAGGACAATTGGATAAAATTCATACATCAAGCGGCCCACCGACCCAGCTCTGCTAAACGGACGGATCTGGTAGGCCCCACCCTCACACGTGTCACACGTGTGGGGTGGGTCCCATACGAATGGATGGACGGTTAGGACGTAACATATACATCAAGGTGGTTTCACAAGCACCGTTCAGAGGGACGGTGCAGATATACAACAAATACATCAATGTGGACGTGTCACACATGTGGGGTGGGCCCACGATTCAAAGTGGATGGACAGTGTGTGTAAGACACACATCAAGGTGGATTTCCACTGTCCACTGGATGGCATGGAATGAAACATATACATCGTATTGGGCTCCCACCTGTCCAGTCCATGGACAGTGTAGATGGTGGGACCCACCGCACTTGCTGACGTCACAGCTGTGGGACCCATAGAGCTTGGTGGCGTCAATACACCAACTATATAACTGGTGTGAGGTACCCAGCCAATCCGTTTCCCATTTCAAGTGGGTCCCACATGCGTGGCCCACCAAAACTTGGTGTCACTGTATAGCATCTATATAGCTATTGTAAGTACACCGGCTAATCAACTTTCAAGGTGGGGTCCATCTTGTGGATGGCGTGGATCAAGTGGGCCATACAATCATCATCATCATCAAGAATAGAGAGAGAGAGAGTAGTGGAGGGACCACGCTACTATGGGCCCCTCATATGATTACAACACATACATTAAATTGGGTCCCATCACAAGTGGGCCATCAAATTGAAAATCAATGGTGGATCACCCAGCTATTGACCTTCTTCTTTAGCTCCTTGGACTCCTAGGCTCCTTAGCTTCGATCTCGATGGAGGATGATGAAGATTGGACGGTTAAGATGAGAGATTGGGGTAGGAAAGTGGGCCACACTTGAATTGCTTGGGAAGCTTGAATGTTGGATGCTCTCCTTGGGAGCTTGAGAGTGAAGAGAGATAATGAGAGAGAGAGAGAAGTGATGGATGAAAAGAGATGGGATGGGTAGGGTTGAATTTTGGGTGAGAGAGGGATGAGTGGAGAGAGAGAGAGAGAGAGACTTGACTTTAGGTAAGGGTGGTGTAAGAGGGGGATGGTTACTTGTACTTGACTTGATTTGATTGATTGATTGATTGATAGGATAGGTTGTAGAGATTCTCTTGGAATTCGCATGCACGGTATTTTCCTCGAAATGAACGCAGGCCCACATCTTCTGGCCTGGGTATTGTATCGGTGCGCGAGACGCAGCGTTGGAACCATGGCGACGACACGGTTGTAAAGGTACAAGTCTTGGGTCAAGTCGACTCAGATATATGGGCTGCAACTTAGGGTCATGCGCAGAAGCCGATTACAGATTGTGGGTTGTTGGAATTCGACTAGGAGGACTGCGGGAGTCTAAGGAACAGTACGGTCTAGGATACGGGCATTACATATGTACAACTAAAAGATAGCATAATATTAAAAAAAAAAAATCTTCTTGACAGAAAAAAGTGAGTGCCATCCTAAAGTAAGATGTGCCACAAAAGTATAAAGATCCCAGTAGCCCAACCATCGCTTATGTAATTAGGAACTACCGGATTGAGCACGCACTTCTTGACTTAGGAGCGAGCGTAAATTTGATCCCATACCCGGTGTACAAACAGCTGGGTTTAGGTGAATTAAAACCTTCCCGGACTATATTACAACTTATCAATCGCTCAGTTCGTATACCAAGAGGGATAATTAAGGACGTGTTGGTCCAGGTTGACAAATTCTACTACCCAGTAGATTTTATCATTCTGGATACTTAACCCATCGTGGACATGAGAACTCAAATTCCAGTTATTCTTGGTCACCCATTCCTTGCCACATCGAATGCAATCATTAATTGTAGGAATGAAGTCATGAGTTTGTCTTTTAGGAATATGACATTAGAGCTCAATATCTTTTTTAACATGAGCAAATAGACATAGGATGATGATGATGCCCACGATGTTAACTTGATTGATTCTTTCATAGAGGATAGAACTCTGATGACCTTATCCTCTGACCCTCTAGAGACGTGCTTGACCCACTCCCACGATTTAGATGATAATAGGATTAGGGAGATGGGTGCCATGCTCGATATTATGCAGATATTTGAAGTTAACTGGTGGAGGCCACAATTTGAAAAATTGTCCCAAACTGATTTAGTGTCTCTGCCGTCTAACCTCAAGTCACCGAAGCTTGGCCTAAAACCTTTGACCTCTGAATTGAAATATATCTATTTAGGTCAAGATGAGACATACTCGGTGGTGATTTCTTTCCACCTTGAGCAAGAATAGGAGAGTATGCTTATCTCTACTCTCATTGAGGAAAAAGGAGCCCTTGGATGGTCGATTGTGGACCTCAAGGGAATTAACCATTTGATTTGTACTCACCGCATTTATCTAGAGGATAATGCGAAGACCTCTTGGCAACCACATCGTAGATTAAATTCAAACATGAAAGAAGTGGTTAAGGCTTAAGTTCTTAAGCTATTGGATGTGGGTATCATATACCCTATATCCGATAGTCAATGGGTGAGTCCAACTCAGGTAGTTAATTCCTAAGAAGTCCAGAATTACCATCGTAGCCAATGCCAACAATAAACTCGTGTTAACTAGAGTTACTACTAGTTGGAGAATGTGTATTGACTACAAGAAATTGAATACCGTCACAAGGATCCTTTGCTCTTCATCGATTAAATTTTGGAAAGGCTAGCTGATCACTCATACTATTGCTTCCTTGATAGGTATTCGGGCTACAACCGGATAGAGATAACCCCTAAAGATCAGGAAAAACTATATTTAAATGTCCTGTCACGCCCCAAAACCCGGAGATCGGATTCACAGGAATCCCGATCGCCGAATCCGGTGCCGACAGCCTCCGTAGTACCCCATTCTCGGCTCCTAGCGTCCATACGTCAGATTCCAATCCTAGGATCACACAAGGAGGATTATTTTTTTTTTTGTACATTTAACTCGTAATAAGCATAACCACAAGATTACCCAATTCCACAAGGCAACATCATCATCACATATCCACTAATATAATCATTTAAGCATAATGCTGAAAAGGAAATACATAAATCAAAAATCAAGCTGCAGAAGACCGTTGCACGCTTCAAGCTCAACACTACTGTAACCTAACATCACTTGCACGCATCTATCGTGTATAAGCTTATAGAAAGCTTAGAGGGTGGTGTAAGTGTGTGCACAAGGTAAGTTTCAAGTATTCAACGCAATGTTATAATCATACAATGTCGAAATAGGCGCAAGGTCATGAATCATATATTATCAGAGTAAGCGAAAATACTGACAAGTCCATGAGTCAAGCAATATCAGAATACGCAATACAGATTAACTATACAAATGAGGAGCAATATCAGAATACGCGATACAGATCAATTATACAAATGAGGAGTCATAAAGAGTCAAATATTAGATGTCGTATCTAAACCATATAAATGAAGAAACACAGGTAACCTAAAATATCATATGCCGCGAATGTAATGCAATATGAAGTGTGAATGGAATGACCATGCTGGAGTATGAAGTCGGGATGATAGTACGTAGTATTGTAGGCTATAGGGTCCATCATAAGGGACTTCTATCCAAACTAGTCCCATACCTAAATTTAGATAGTCAGACTCAAGTGGTAAACTCCTGATCTCAGGTTAGTTGTGCACCCCAACCGAAATTCTGGCCATTGTGAAGGTACACGTAACAAATAGTTGTGCACCACCAGCCTGAGTGAATAGTGAATGAATAAATGAATGAGTATGCAACTCCTGCTCAATAAGTCCACATATCAGTACTGTTCATCTCTGGGATTATCACTGGGGTCTATTACACTCTATGCCAGCTTGTCGTCCCTATCCGAGCACACAACTGGGTAAGTGGAAGAGACCTCACCATCCACCTTCCAATATCGGGTCCAACTCGTCGATAGCGGACCCATTCCTCAAGCTGGTTGGACTCAACCTAGATATTGCCCCCTCACTCAGGCGGGTAAGGTCACACCCCTTTCCAACCGACTACGACACAGTGGGAGATGCGGCCTACTGGTATACGGCCCTCACGCGCTCATATATATCCACTCGGTCTCGACGTTGGGGCATCTCCTGGCCACGGAGGTTTAGAGATTTTCACCCAGGGACATCTATGGTGCCTGTAAGCTAGAACCAAATATTTTCGATGTCCCATTTGGCCATCCACGATATGCCAGTGGAGGCCACGGCCCTGACGTTGCTAGGGCGTACAGTAATCATAATGCAAGATGCATGAGTTATATAATCTAGTCATGCATCAATCCTGCGTATACCGTACACTCATGTGAGATAACCTCCGCCTATCAGGGAGTCTCATAACAATATGTTCAATGACATATGCAATGATCAACCACATCTCATAACAAACATGCAAATGATGCATATGGGCATGTATCATGATGCTATGCTGTCACATACTCATAATTGGTATCAATAACCAGCATCGACAATCGACCTTGACAATGTGGACATTTAACCAACATTGTCCCCATGGAATGACCCTTATGAATTCTAACATAGTGGACCCATGATCTCACACAAGGGCCAAATATACAACGCCATGGGCCTCACTCAAGAGTTTAATATACGTCATGATGGGTCTCTCACATGGGCCTAACATACATCATAATAGGCTCCGTCGCCTGACCCTCAGTGCATTACAATGGGCCTCATCACATAGGCCTCATATACATCACATTGGGCTTTAAACATGATCCAAATACACATCATAATAGGCTACAAATACGATTCGCATATACATCACATTGGGCCTTGACAATCGGCCACGATAATGGGCCTCGATCGATAATTGGCCAATCGGCCATGTCAATCATAATTGGCAATCGGCCACGATAATCGGCCTCGATCAATAATCGGTCAACTGGCCATGACAATCAGAATCTGTAATCGGCCACAACAATCATAATCGATAATCGGCCACGATAATCGACTTCGATCGATAATCGGTCAATCGACCACAACAATTATAATCGACAATCAGCCACGATAATCGGCCTCGATTGATAATCGGTAACTGACCACGATAATTAGAATTGGTAATCGGCCACGACAATCATAATCGGTAATCGGCCACGATAATCGACCTCGATCGATAATCGGTCAATCGACCACAACAATCATAATCAGTAATCGGCCACGACAATCAAAATCAGTAATCGGCCATGATAATCGGCCTCGATCGATAATCGGTCAATCAGCCACGACAATCATAATTGAAAATCGGCCACAATAATTGACCTTGATCGATAATTAGTCAATCGACTACAAAAATTATAATCAATAATCGGCCACGATAATCGATATCGATCGATAATCGGTTAATTGACCACAATAATCATAATCGGTAATAGGCCACGACAATCATAATCGGTAATCGGCCACGACAATCGGCCTCGATCGTTAATCGATCAATTGACCACGACAATCAGAATCGACCTCAAGATGGTGTTCATAGATGGATGGTCAATGATGGTCCAAGCAATATCAATGGGGTCCATTCGTTTGGGGTAACCCACTAGAGGATGATGAAAATGGGCTTAACCAGGCCTAAAGGAAGGTCACAATATGGACATTTAACCATCACGGCCCATCAATGTGGGCATTTAACCAACATTACTCTCAAGGAGTGGCCCACATAGGGCCGAACATACAGTGGGCCCGTGGCCTCACAAAAAAGCCTAATATATGTCGCAATGGGCCTCATACAAGGGCTACATGTGCATCGCATTGGGCCACTTCTTAGGGCCTCATATACACAACAGGTGGGCTCTGCACATGGGCCTCAAATACACAACATGCGGCCCTACACATGGGTCTCATATACATCAAATGGGCCACGTACTGTAACGTTCCAGATTTTTGCCAACCTGGAGTTAGATGTCCTTAGGCAAGGGGTTGATCCTAACTCCTAATTAACCTCTCAAACCTCAAATCCTTTAGAAATTAGACAAGTTTAACTAAGTGCTAAACTAGATTAGGCAGAAATACGCTTGAATCACTTTAAATACGATCTACAAGACTCAAAACTTGTAGAATCATTGACGCTAGGTTACCCTAAAATCTAGGATCAATCTCATTACCCAGTTGCTCTCGGGAGCACATTGAAACTCTGTATCGGATCTGGACCGTACGTCGAAAGTCCGATTACTACGAAATTATATAATCAAGACCTCCTTACTGGGCTTGACAACCACCTCGAAAATCAAGTCCAGATAGTGTCCTGAAGTAATTCGCTTGAGCCAAGAGTGAAGTGTGTGAGAAAATGTGGTTTCCTTTAGAAATTAATTCGAATCTGAGACTTGTCATTTACGGGCTGAATATAAGCAATCAGATCATTAGAATCGGACCCAAATACATCCTCGGATTAGGAGAAATTTCATACACAAGTCAGTGTACTTGTGGCCCTGATCGAGTTTCGGTGACCGTTGAACTGAAACTGGTCCGCCACGTGTGATCTGGAAACCTGACTAGAACGAAACCTTAACTCGACCTAGATCCAAGGTCGGTGAGCTTAAGTCCAACCTTTGGCTCAAGGGGGAGGGGCTCCGGAAATGCTCCGTTGAGTCGAAACAGACTGGTTTTAGACATAACCTAAGTATACCTTAGCCCTAGGGCTATTCCCATCAGTTTTGGGCCTATATAAGGGCCTTAAGCCCTCACTCTCTCATCCCATACGAATTTGGAAAACCTTAGGAGAGAGAAGAAAGAAAAGAGAGAGAAAGAGAGAGAGAGAGAAGTGGGGATTCTTCCTGAGATTCTTCCCTGCTAATCCACCTGCTGAAACACCACTCCTGTGTAGTTCTTCCGATGTTTCCAACGCCGTATTTGGGTAAGAAATCCTAACCCTAACTTGTTTTAGAGATTCAAATAGAACAGTTGATAAAATAGCTAACTTATTCCCTGTTATAGGTTGTTCTTGTGCCGTAGACAAAGGCTCAGTGTTTAAACTGATTTTGTTACGCTTCTACAGTGTAAGGTGCGGACTATAGACGCTTAAGTTATGGTTTTCAATACTTTCAATGTTAGATAATGATAGATTCGTGATCTGGATGCTATTGCATATGTACAAAGTGCTGTCCGTTTCATTTTTCAGTTATATGTTTATTATGTTGAATATACTGTATTCCATGTATTTATAGAAAATACCGTATACATATAAAATTTGAAATTGTGTTGGCCATGATTAACTGCTGTATATGTATGCTAGACTTACTGGTATTAACTTCTGGGTGAATGGATTTGCCCTAAGGCATGTTTTATCAACATACGTTGTGTATGTTATATTGTGTAGCCTATGTGTTTGTGAAAATGACTGAATGAGTATAGAATTCGCATTCGTGCTCGCCATGACCAACAGTCATGGATATATGATAGTTGTATAGGTGATAACCCTTAGCGAAAGGATTTGCCCTAAATCACCTCACGGCTAATGCACGTATATATGTCTAAGTGTGTAGCCCACGTTTTTGTGGAAATGATTGAATGAGTATGGAACCTAGATTCATGCATGTCATGATTATCCGTCGTGGGTATATGCGTGTGGTATTCGGGGTAACTTCTTAGTGAAAGGATTTGGCCTATTACCTGTGTGATCAACATATGTCATGTATGTTGATGTACGTGTAGTCTAAATGTTTGTTAAAATGATTGAATGAGTAAGTGGTTAGTAAATTAAAATTTATATGGGTGTTGAGCTATGATTCCCAACTCTCTTAACTATGTGTATGATTTCCTCCATGTACCGTATATTATAGCGTCTGTTTTATCTATGGAATGCGTGTGTAGATTTATGTTTAAGTTGTAGTCCATAGAATGCAGAAACAAATCCATGACGGGTGATGGGGGAGAGGTGTAACGATTCCGTGCAACAGCCCTGGCAGCCCTAAAGCGGACATTATTGGACCTTTGATTATATGATTTGCAATCTTGATTCATAACTACTTTAACTATCTTCTAGGATATTTTGTTGTAATTGAATATGATTGGGGCTATTGTATAGTCCAGGCAATCGGTAACAGGCCTTGATGTTGTGGCTGAGGTCATTTCGCCACAAAAGACATGTTCGATGAATCCGAGTCGTACGATGGTTGTCGACAGTGGTACCTTGTCGATTACTTCAGGGTACGCTCATACCAGTTGAACTTGTCTAATAAACCGATGGGCATATTGTGTGTTCACCATATTTGGACGCTACTGCTTGAACCTAAGGTACCAAACTTACCATGAAACCCCTTTAACCTTGGTACCTCGATCCGCTAAGACTCATGAGCCAGACATGGTGGTATGGGACACTGTGGTTGAGCTGTCGGCCTCTGTTTGCCCCGTAGTGACCGGTGCCAGCACGAGCCTCCTGTGGTGACTAGTGAGCAACCATTGTGAGCTCGTGAGCCGAAAAACCACCGCTACGGTGGTATGGGACACGATTGCGTATTCCAGGATGACGTTGGTGTAGAGACCTCGAACATACTCTGAACCTGTGTTGAGGTGATGAGCCTCTCTACACCGATCGAGAGACGCGTTGTATGAAAATGACCTTAGTTTTTCAATCCTGCTGTATGAAAATGACTAATAAAGAACTTGGTAATTACGTTCATGCACCGCATACATGTGCATTTGGCGTTGATGGTCAAGCACTGAGGGAGTGTGGCATGCTGCGAACGTAAGAAGGAGTCACCGAGGAAGCGCAGGCGAGGGCATGCATCATACATACATACCATTCTTGCATTAACAAGAGTACTTAGGGATGTGTGATTTCCTGCTTTATCATTACTGATTGATTGAATTGATAACATGTTAACCTGTGCTTTATTGTTCCACTGAGTTAGCTACTCATTCCCACTTTACGGGATGGTGTTGTACACACCAACCAGACCCTATTTGAGTTTCAAATGATGATGATGCTTGCGAAGCGGAGCCGGACTTTTATGATGAGGAGGAGGGTTTCTCCTTATACCGCTATCAGGCGGGTCTATGTAGACCATCTTCTGATCGACGGGAGTACAGGGATTATTTGAATTTGCACTTATAGAACACCCATGTATATTCCTTTTGTTCATTTTTGGTGTATACATGTCTATCTTTAACCTGGTAACATGTTCATACTCTAGAGACGTACAACAGTTTATATATTTTATATATCTATCACAGTCTTCCGCTTGCGTAATTGTCTCTGGAGTATGATATGCTATTTTGGTATAATCCCACTCATGTTTATTGCGTTAATATGAACAACATTCAATCATCATCATCTATGTTGCATAAGTGATGCGTTGGAACTCGGGAGTGGAGTTTATGCTCGACCTCCGATTTTCAGGGCGTTACACGTACCTGGGCCTTAAATACATTAAGTGATGGCCTAATACATATCACAATGGGCCTTGCCCTTAGGCCATGAATACATCACAATGGGCCTTACTCATAGGCCTCGAATACATCACAATGGGCCTTGCCCATGGGCCTAAGATTCAAGCAGGTGGGCCCCATCATACGGGCCTTAAAATACAAGGCAAGTGGGCCCTATCACATGGGCCAAAATACAAATAGGTGGGCCCCGCACATGGGCTAAAAATACATCATGATGGGCCTCATAGATAGGCCGCACCAATGGGCCTCAAGTGGGCTTAGATTACACCAAAATCGATTCAATAGTTGTAGGTGTAACATGTGTATCACCGTACACTATCAATCCATGGGGCTCATGGCCCATCAATGAGGACCAGCACTGCCTAAACATTGTCCATATAAATCAGCACCATCCAAATCTTGTCCAGCACCATCCAGTACAAATTTGGATGGTGTGGATGAAATAAATATATCAGGGTGGGTCCCACCCACTGGCAGGGAAAACAGATGGACGTGTGCATATACAACACATCATCAAGTGGGCCCTACCAGTCCAGAACACAGATGAGTGGCGTGGCTAATAGATACATCACGGTGTGGCCCACATAGCACCGTCCACTAGGTCCAGCACTGTCCAGATGATTTGGACGGTGTGGATGAAATAAATACATCACGTGGGACCCACAGAACCTGCTATCGTCATTCCAGCAGTGGGTCCCATCGTCAGAAGGATGGTAGCCCCCTCCCCAAATACATAAATCACGGTGGACCACAGACCGCTGGACGGTCAAACGAACGGACGACGTGGATTACACAATACATCATCATGATATATATATATATATATATATATATATATATATATATATATATATATATATATATATATATATATAATATCTAAGTGCCAGCGTCCAGGAACGCTGGACGGACGACCTAAATGCAAAATACATTGAGTATGGGTCCCACATGGACGGCTTGAAAGAAACATGTACATCAAGTGGGGCCATGTACGGACGGTCTAGATAGACCATAAACATCAAGGTGGCCCCACATGAACGACCTAGATACAACACGATCAGACCCTCTGATCATCAATACAACAACTATATTAGCTGGTGTTTACGTACACCAACCAATCCTTTCACACGTGGGTCCCATGCGGGGCCCACCATAACATTTATTTTCCATCCAATCTGCTCATAAGGTCACAAGGACCTGATTAAAGACGAAAAACAAATTTCATATCGATCCAAAATTTTTGTGACCCAAAATAATGTTTCAATGGTAGACGTTCAATCCACTACAACTTTTGGTGGTGTGGACCACTTGAGCCCCATGCACGGCTGCTTTTTTGGGTTACCCCCATTTCAAAAAGGGACCTATCAAATGGACAGTGTAGATGTTAGACATACATCATGACGGGGGCCTGTGGTGGGGCCCACCGTCCCTGCCTACGTCCCACGCAGCTCGAACTGCAGTGCAGCGTCCTCTAGACACTGGATGTCAGTAGAGTAGGGGCATCAGCCCCTACTTATATGTTTTTTTTACTGAAGTTTTTCATAGGTGGGGCCCACATCAAGGAGATCCAATCCGTCGGTTGGATTCCCGGGCTCAGGACAGTTCAAATAAGTCTAATATTGGACATGATCTGGTGCATAGAAACATCATGACGACCCCTAATAATTTAAATCACCCAAATTACTACTTTCTACAATAAGGCCCGTCAGATATTCGTATTGATCTCATTTTTTCGGCTCAACGTCTAAAATGAGTTGGGAAATGGAATAGACGGTAAACTTATACATCAAGGTGGGGCCTACATAAGCAGCCCACCCAAATACCTTATATTAATAATAATAATATTATATATATATATATATATATTTGTTAGCTCGTTAGTACACACCCATGTTAGTACACGCACTCCATGTTAGCCACACCCGTCTAGCGTCCAGAGGTGCTAGACGGCATGGATAAACACGTGCATCGTGGTGGGCCCCACATGGATGCGGCCCACATCTCATCAAGGTGGGTCCCACATGAACATGGCCCACCTGATTTGAACCAATCTGATACTTGTGTTTTTCCACCACCATAAGGTAGGGTCCGCATGACTTGGACGGTTTGGATAAGACATACATCAAGGTGGGGTCCATCTGAGTGGGCCACACATCATATAAAAATGAGAGAGAGAGAGAGAAGCACCCACCTCTAGATCAACTCCTTCCGCCCATGCAATCTAGAACCCCAAGGGGACAATTTTGATGGTTGAGATAATGACCCAAGGGTTGGATTGGGTGGTAGGAAAGTGGGCCACATCAAGCTCTCACGGGGGTGAGACGTGGGTTGCTAGTTTTTTGGAGAATGAGGGAGATGAGAGAGAGAGGTGTAAGAGAGAGAGAGAGATGGTTGTGATGGGTGTGATGTGTACTTATGTAAGAGAGAGTTGACTTTAGGGGAGGGGTGGTTGTACTTGGGGATGGGTGAGTGATGGAGTGTGATGTGTACTTTGATTGATGGGATTGATGTGATGGATTCTCTCAATATTGCAACACGGGGCATTTTTCTCAAATTGAACGCGGGCCCACGTCTCCTGGCCAAGGTACCGCATCGGCGTGCATGATGTGGCATCGGAACCGTGGAGATGGCACGGTCGCACTAGTATAAGTCTCAGTTCGAGCAGACTCAGATATACGGGACATGCCTCAGGGTCGCGTGTAAACACCAATAACCGATCGCGGGTTGCCGAAATTCGACCGGGATGACCGTGGAAGCCTACGGAACAGTACGGGCTAGGATACGGGTCTTACATGTCCCTTAACACCTTTGCTTACTGAAGGATGTCATTCGAACTGTGTAATGCCCCTGCCACTTTTCAGTGATGCATGATGAGTATTTTTTCGGACATGGTGGGGCAATATTTAGAGGTCTTCATGGACGATTCTGTCTTTGGTTCATCCTTCAGCGATTGTTTGGAGAATCTTAAATGTGTGCTAAAGCAATGTGAGGAAAAGGACTTGGTACTAAATTGGGACAAGTGTCATTTCATGGTTCGTAAGGGAATTGCCCTTGGACATATTATCTTGTCTGAAGGCATTGAGGTAGATAAGGCTAAGATTGATCTTATCTCTAACTTACCTCCACTCAAGAACATACAAGACATGCGATCCTTCCTAGGAAAGGCCAGATTTTACAGAAGATTCATAAAGGACTTTAGTCACCTCTCTCGTCCTTTATGTAATCTACTTCAAAAGGATGCACCTTAAGAGTGGACTGAGTAATGTCAAGAAGCTTTCTCTAGGCTTAAGGGCATGTTAACCACCGCACCTATGATGCAGCCACCTGATTGTAACATTTCTTTTGAAATTATGTATGATGTGTCTGAGTATGCTCTTGGGGTGGTCTTAAGCCAGAGAAAAGAGAAGAAACCCTACGTTATTCATTACGCAAGTAGAACTCTAAATCCGGCCCAAGTGAATTACTTAACTATGGAGAAGGAACTCCTAGTCATAGTTAGGGCTGTACATGAACCGGGCTAGCCCGATTAACTCGCTCGACTCGGTCCGACCCGGAACTGAGTTTGGGTCGGGACGAGCCATTTTCTTCTACTCGAAACTGAGTTTGGGCCGAGTTCAGATAGGTTCCAGTTTTGCTCGAAACCTGACTCGACCTGGCCCGACTCGACCTCTATATATATATGTATGAAAGTGCCCTGGTTTGTCAAGTTACGTAAGTGGTGGGTCAGACTGTCTACAGAGCTCGATAGGAAGAATAATTCAAGCGTCTACCTCATCCGGATGTGTGGAAGCTCGCCACGGGTATATCTAAAGCCTCACATCCCATGACCCAAAACACTAGGTAAAGAAAAACCCTTAAAACAAGATAGACATCTTAGAGTTTTTAAGGTGAGAAAACTTTTTACAAATATAAAAATTTGTATGTTTTTCTCACCTTGTCGATTTTATCGATGCACCCTTGATATGATCGACCTGCACTGTCGATGTCCTCGATACTTTAACGATATTATCGAGAAGAGGACCAAAAATGTCCAGCAACTAAATATTCATCTAGACGGATTTATCGATGTATCGATACCCCTATCGATATCATTGATATAAGCACTAAATATGTCAAGTAACTTTACAGCATATCTGGATGAATTATTGATGTACCCATACATCTATCAATATCATCGATATTCAAATCTCGAGTACATCGGGAGTGGCTCGATAAGATCGACAGACAGATTTTCGGCACCCCTGTTTTTTAATGAAAATCTCAAATTCCTTCGATATATCGATGACCGTCCGATATGATCTGAATTCAAATATCGATAAGATCAGAGGTCCATCAATGATATCAATAGTGGGCGCGCATTTCTTACAACAAATATTTTAAGTTGTTTTTAACTATGATCGGGGACCCTTGGATAGAATCGATATTCAAATATCGATGATATCGACACTAGGTCGATTGCATCGAACAAGGACACAAATCGTCCAGCAAGCTTAAAGACAAATCCACTGGATTTATCAATGTATCGACTCTGATCTCGATATCATTGATATTCAAATTCCGATGATCTCGACGGTTACCCCGATCATTCATAAAAATCTAAAATATCTCAAAATCAAGTCTCTCTCATTTTTCAAGTGTCGATTAATCGAACCTTTCATCGATGGAATCAGAGTTCGAAATCCGATGACATCGACAATAGTTTCGATTCATCGACCAATTGGCAAAGAGTTTTAAAAGCGTATGACATTAAGTCCAAGTCATCGAGCAGACCATCGATGTTATCGAGACTATATGCTCGATGATATCGAACTCTGTCATAAATGTAACCGTTTTATATCCATTAGAACTTTTTGCCTATATATAGAGGACTTGTCTTTTGTTGCTGTGAGAGAAAGAAGAGAGCTTTTGATTGTTTCAACTTATATCCTATATCTAAAGCCCTTTCTCTCAAGGGAGGTCATCCTCCAATCCACCCTCACCATTGACATTCAATAGAGTGGATTGGGGAATGAACTTTCGCATTCAAGGATCCTCCAGCTACTACCTTAATGGTAAATCATTAAGCTGGGATGCCTTGAATGCATAAGATTGAAATCGCTCTACATTCCTGATAGGAAAATATTTTGAGAGTAGGATTCCATCTTCACCTTGACCCAACCCTAAGCCTAGTCTTGGTATATCTTTTGTGTTACGGATCAAGGGAGCAGAAGACTCTTCGTCAACAAGGAGGAGGAGATCTTCAACATTGTGTTGAATGGGACTCATCAACTTATCTATAAGTATCTAGAGTCCAGAGGACACTTGTGATCATTCCTTTCTAGGATTGGGTCTTAAGTGGTTCTCACCCTTTGAAGTCCTCAAGGAGGCCTCCGGTGGGAGTGTACGTGGTGAGTGCGTTGTGTGGACCCTTGCTCTGTGGAGAGCATAAACATCTAGTTAGGAGTGAACCAGTAAAATTCCCGGGTGTGTTGTGTAGACCCTTGCTCTATGGAGAGCATAAACATCTGGTTAGGAGTGAACTAGTAAAACTCCATGGTTAGAGGTGAACCGAGTAGAAACCTCTGTGTAAAGGTTGAAGGTGAACCTGATTTAAAACCTTAGGTTCGAGGTGAACCCTGAGAAACCTCCTTAGTGAAATTCGGTATACTCAAGGGTTGAGTGCGACAGCCAGGAGTGGAGTAGACAAGTAGTCAAACCACTATAAAAATGACTGTGTCTGTGATTGATTCTCATGCTTGATCATTTGTGTGATTATGATTAACTGAATTCATATATGCTCACACTTCACACACAGTCACATCCATCATAGACTATAACTGCTTCATGTTTATTATTTGAATAGTTATGTGATTGGATCCTCTACTAGGCTTGGAAGCCAGTTGAGTTACATTTGAGTAATCCTGAAAGTTGCATACTTGTTAGGATTAGAGTAATAGGATTTTTAATAACTCGTAAATCTTTAAAAAGTCCTATTCACCCCCCTCTAGGACATATTGACATATTCCAACTTTAACTCAAGCGGTCTTCACCGCTATTTTCAATTGGTATCAGAGCGGGTCTCTCTTTAAGGGCTTCACCGCCTAGAGAGTGATTTTGACTAAAGTTGGGAATATGGCTAAAGGAGAGGGCTCATCAGTCACTAGACCTCCAGTATTTGACGGCTCAAACTATGTATACTGGAAGGCTAGGATACACTACTTTCTGAGATCTTTGGATCATGACATTTGGGATATAGTTGAAAGCGGATATGTGCCACCAATTGAACAAATAGTACTTGACAGTGGCATAACAATCACAAAGCCCAAATCCAAAGAAAAATGGACAGTATTCGACAAAGAAAGGCAAACACCTGAAGCCAAGGCTATGAATGCTATCTACTATGCCATGTCCTAGGATATTTTTAATCAGATAAGTATGTGTGGGACATCCAAGGAAGCATGAGATTTATTGGAAACAACCCATGAAGGCACAAGCACTGTGAAGAGGTCCAAACTACAACTCTTGACTTCACAGTTCAAAGTCTCAGAATGGAGGAGTATGAGACATTTATGGAGTTCTTTACAAAGCTAAATATCATCTGCAACTCCATGGGTGGATTGGGAGAGAAAGTTCTAGTACCAAAAATTTGTAGGAAAATTCTAAGATCCCTACCGGAACGATTTAATCCTAAGGTTACAACAATTGAGGAGTGTAGAAACATATATGAAATGAAAGTAGAAGAACTGGTAGTTTCCCTACAAACTTTTGAACTACACTTCACTTAAACCCCTAAATCCAAAACAACAGTCCTGAAAACTTTAAAGAAAACAATACATGAGGACATTGGGAGTGAAAAGGAAGATGAAGATGAATAAGTGGCCTTGCTGGCACAAAAATTCAGAAGATTCTTTCATAAGAACCGCGACCGTCCATCCAAGCAAAGAAAGGTGAACTATAAACCTTCTACAGGCAAATTTGGTAAGAAAACCAATGAACCGCAATGCTATGCCTGTCATGAGTATGGACACCTATCAACTGAATGCCCAAACAGAAAAACTAAGGGCAAGGCGATGGCCACCACATGGGATGATACTGAAGAGTCAAATTCAAAATCTAGTGACTCGAACAGCAATGGAGATAAAAAATCACTGAAAATTCTCATGGTCTCCACCGCTCCAATCATTCCCACTGAATCTGAAAACGAGGAAGAACAATAAGCCACTGAATCATTTCCATCCGATAATGAGGAAACAAGGGAAGAAAAAGATGAACTACAAGACGCTTAGAATCAACTCTATATTCATAGCGTTACCATTATCAAAAGACTTGGTATAATTGAGACCAAAAAGGAGTTGTTGCAATTAGATTTGGATAAAGCTTCAAATATTAATACTCATCTAATTACTGATTTGCAGCAATATCACTCAGATAATGATATACTTAAAAGAACCAACATTTACTTGAAATCTGAGTCGGAAAAATTAAAGAAACAAGTCAAAGGGTTAAATGAGGAAAACTTGATTCTTTAGAAGAAAAATTATACACTTCAAAATGGATTAGAAGAATCTTCAAAAATAGCCCAACTAAACTGTAAATTTTCCCAGAGTGGTGAGAGGTTAGAAAAACTTTTGGGTATGGGAAAATCTGGAAACAACAAAAATGGTTTGGGCTATGAAAAAGCTAGAACAAGAACTGGATATGGAACACATGGAAACTCTGATATTTCCAATAGCAACAAAGGCAAAAATCCAGCTTATTAAACAAGTGGTGATTCAAAGGATGTGTTGAACAAAGGATATATACAACCATCACCACTCAAACTATCTGACAGGAAGAAAGACTCAGTGAATCAAGTGGTTGAATCAGATAAGAAAAATAGATCTGCCACAAGTAAGAATCCTGTCACAAAATGGATAATCAAAGAGAAGAAAAAATGCCTTGTTATACACTCAGATCATTTAACAGGTAATAATGCTAGATGGTACCTAGATAGCGGTTGCTCAAGACATGTCACAGGCGACAAATCCCTTCTCTCAGAATATACGGATCTTCAAAAAGGGATAATCACGTATGGAGATGGTACCACTGTTAAAGTGATTGGACAAGGAACCATAAGCAGAATTGAATCATTCAAAAATGAGAATGCTGACTGCATAAAAGGATTGAAGCATAATCTTTTAAGCATCTCTCAAATTTGTGATAATGGGCATGTGGTCAAGTTCAACAAAGAAGAAAACGATATCCTAGATCAATCAGGAAAATCAGTAATTAAGGGTCATCGCACAGACAACCACTATTACATTATTAAAAGAATAGAGAGGAATGATATAGAGGAGCATTAAGAATGAAGGAACATGTCTAGATTATGCATCGAGATCTGGATATTTGTTGAAATGATGCATTTTTTGCCGAACTCTAAATGATGTATCTGAGGTTCCTCACCTCAATCTTTTGTATATAAACATTCAAATGTTTATAATTTTGATGTGTGCATTAATTGTACAAAATTTTATTATGCATACTGTTGATACATAGATATACTAATAGTATACATGAAAAATTGTCTAAATGCTGAAAGTTGAAAACATTCACCTTAGAGAGATCTATCAAGTAAACATTTCGATTTCATTGACAAAAACTCGATACCATCAATGATCTCTCGAGAAGCTGAATCGTCGGGACGGTTAAACTTCTTCTGATCTTCATTGAAAATGTCTAAAAATCTGGTTCTTCCACAACAACCTTCAATGAAGAGCATGAAAGGAAAGAATAGAGAGACTGGCTCATCTTCACATATATTCTTAAACCCTGTGGCAGAATGGCCAGTTCTGAATAAGAACATTACACCTTTTGGGATCATCAATCTCTTAGAACTGATTGGATGGGGGAATATCATGAATCTTGGTGGAGAATTTCCATTCCCATGCCTTGTGACGAAGCTATCATGACACTTTGGGCTGTCTCCTACCAACGATCCTCCACACCCACGTATCTGGTTTAATCAAGAAAACATCTACCATATCATGGCCAGTACGCCTCATGCAGAAACAATTCAAGCTCAGATAAAGGATATTCGGTACAGGGTGTGGAGGATATTTGGCAACTCTGCAAAATGATACACAGAAAATTCTGAATGAACTGCCAACATTCTAGAGGCTATTGACTGTCTACAGAATGTCCAATGCATCACAGACCTGGATTCTCACTAAAAGCTCTTCGCTCATGCATAGGTGTGATGCATTACTACTGCTTATATATATATATATATATATATATATATATATATATATATATATATATATATATATATATATATATATATATATCTAAGTAAAGAGGACTCAGTCTCGGGATAGTGTTGTGGAGATGGATGTTTTGCTACTGCCAATCTTGGGCAGTATATTTTTTGAATATTTTGTTGAATGTGGCTGGATATATTTCTCATCTTTTCTGCCAATCTGGTATATGTGTTCCCCTAGTTTATGAAGTTATGGTTTGCATATGATTAAAAACTGCTATATCTTATCTAATATGCATTCATTCTGAGATTGATATTTGACTAAAATGCACTAACTCTTATACATCAAATTCATCTGCTTATGCCTGATGTTTCTCTCATGAAATTCACTCTTCAGTCAATATCACTTGTTATACCTTTGCCAATGACTGACAAAAAGGGGGAGAATAGTTCAAAATACCCAACGCGAAAAATTGTATATCTAATGGTGTTGCAGGTGTTAGGGAGAGCAGCTGCACCAAGAAAGGGGAAGTTTTTGAAGTAAGGGAGAGCAAATACTGGTTGTGTACATGGGTTAGAAAATTGTAAAATTGTGTAAAAACATGTACAAACAATTTAGGGTGTGTTTGTCTAAAGTATTCTAGGTTATTTTGCAGATTTTTTCACGTAATTGACAAAGGGGGAGATTAAAAGTGCCCTGGTTTGTCAAGTTACTTGAGTGGTGGGTCAGACTGTCTACAAAGCTCGATAGGAAGAACAATTCAAGCGTCTACCTCATCTGAATGACTGGAAGCTCGCCACAGGTAAATCTAAAGCCTCACATCCCATAACCCAAAACACCAGGTAAAGAAAAACCCTTAAAACATGATAGACATCTTAGGGTTTTTAAGGTGAGAAAACTTTTACAAATAGGAAAATCTATATGTTTTTCTCGCCTTATCGATTTTATCAATGCATCCTCGATATGATCGACCTGCACTGTCGATGTCCTCGATACCTTAACGATATTATCGAGAAGAGGCCAAAAATGTCCAGTAACTAAATATTCATCTGGACGGATTTATTGATGTATCGATACCCCTATCGATATCATCGATATAAGCACTAAATATGTCCAGCAACTTCACAGCATATCTGGATGAATTATCGATGTGTCGATACACCTATTAATATCATCAATATTCAAATCTTGAGTCCATCGGGAGTGGCTCGATAAGATCGACAGACAGATTTCTGGCGCCCCTGTTTTTTAATGAAAATCTCAAATTCCTTCGATATATCGATAACCGTCCGATATGATCTGAATTCAAATATCGATAAGATCAGAGGTCCATCGATGATATCGATAGTGGGCGCGCATTTCTTAAAGTAGATATTTCAGGTTGTTTTTAACTATGATCGGGGGCCCTTCGATAGAATCGATATTCAAATATCGATGATATCGGCTGTGTCGATTAGATCGAACAAGGACACAAATCGTCCAAATAAGCTTAAAGACAAATCCGCTGGATTTATCGATGCATCGACTCTGATCTTGATATCATCGACATTCAAATTCCGATGATCTCGACGGTTCCCCCGATCATTCATAAAAATCTGAAATATCTCAAAGTCAAGTCTCTCTCATTTTTCAAGTGTTGATTAATCGAACCTGTCATTGATGGAATCAGAGTTCGAAATCCGATGACATCGACAATAGTTTCGATTCATCGACCAATTGGCAAAGAGTTTCAAAAGTGTATGACATTGAGTCCGAGTCATCGAGTAGACAATCGATGCTCTCGATGATATCAAACCTGCTTGATGATATCGAACTCTATCATAAATGTGACCATTTTATATTCATTGGAACTTTTTGCCATATATAGAGGACTTGTCTTTTGTTGCTGTGAGAGAAAGAAGAGAGAGCTTTTAAGTGTTTCAACTTATATCCTATATCTAAAGCCCTTTCTCTCAAGGGCGTTCATCCTCCAATCCACCCTCACCATTGACATTCAATAGAGTGGATTGGGGAATGAACTTCTGCATTCAAGGATCCTCCAGCTACTACCTTAATGGCAAATCATTAAGCTGGGATGCCTTGAATGTATAAGATTGAAATCGCTCTACATTCCTGATAGAAAAATATTTTGAGAGTAGGATTCCATCTTCACCTTGACCCAACCCTAAACCTAGTCTTGGAATATTTTTTGTGTTGTGGATTAAGGTAGCAGAAAACTATTCGTCAACAAGGAGGAGGAGATCTTCGGCATTGTGCTGAATGAGAGTCATCAACTTATCTGTAAGTATCTAGAGTCCAGAGGACACTTGTGATCATTCCTTTCTAGGATTGGGTCTTAAGTGGTTCTCACCCTTTGAAGTCCTCAAGGAGGCCTCCGGCGGGAGTATACGTGGTGGGTACGTTGTGTGGACCCTTGCTCTGTGGAGAGTATAAACATCTGGTTAGGAGTGAACCAGTAAAACTCCCGGGTGCATTGTGTGGACCCTTGCTCTATGGAGAACATAAACATCTAGTTAGGAGTGAACCAGTAAAACTTTAGGGTTAGAGGTGAATCGAGTAGAAACCTCCGTGTAAACGTTGAAGGTGAACCTGATTTAAAACCTTAGGTTTGAGGTGAACCTTGGGAAATCTCCTTAGTGAAATTTGGTACACTCAAGGGTTGAGTGCGGCAGCCGGGAGCGGAGTAGACAAGTAGTCGAAATATTATAAAAATGACTGTGTCTGTGATTAATTCTCATGCTTGATCATTTGTGTGATTATGATTAACTGAATTCATATCTACTCACACTTCACACACAGTCACATCCATCATAGACTATAATTGCTTCATGTTTATTATTTGAATAATTCTGTGATTGGATCCTCTACTAGGCTTGGAAGCCAGTTGAGTTACATTTGAGTAATCTTGAAAATTGCATACTTGTTAGGATTAGAATGATAGAATTTTTAATAACTCGTAAATCTTTAAAAAGTCCTATTCACCCCCTCTAGGACATATTGACATATTCCAACTTCAACTCAAGCGGTCTTCACCACTATTTTCAATATATATCCTAAATTCTTGCCTAGTTACCCTAACCATTTACAACAATCCAGGCCGTCCAAATCGTGGGTCCCTTTGTAGATGGAGCAAAGTCCCAAAAAGCTTTGACAAAAGTCCTTCCCAAAAATCAAGTCCATTCAAGTTACTGCCAAAGCCCTTCCCATTGAGTGGATGGAGCAGAGTAAAAAAATTAAGGCCGTCTAAATCGTGGGTCCAAAACTGGCCCGAACTCGCCCGATTGCTGATCGGGCCGGGTTCGGGCTAGATAAGTTGGCTCGGTGACCGAGCTGGGCCGGGTTCGGGCTGGTTTGGCTGGTGACTGAGCCGGATCGGGTTGAGCCCAGTTTGACTCGGTTCGGCCCGATGTACACCCCTAGTCGTAGTGTTCACTTTGGACAAATTTAGGTTATACTTGATTGGATCCAAGATCATCATCTACATAGATCATGTGGCGCTTAAGTATCTTCTCCCTAAGAATGATGTTAAGCCTTGTCTGATAAGATGGATCTTCCTACTCCAAGAATTTGATTTGGAAATAAAAGATAAAAAGAGAGTAGATCGTAGTGGCTGACCATCTTTCTTGCCTTGATCTCTCTGATTCCTTTGAGATGACACATTTGTTTTAAGTCTCCCATTCACCTTGGTTTGCAGATATTGATAATTATCTTGCTACATGTTTCACGCCAACACATTGGACTGCGCAAGACAAGAAGAAATTCTTCACTGAGGTATGCAAATTCTTCTAGGATAATCCGTATTTGTTTAAATATTGCCCAGACCAAATCTTAAGAAGATGTGTGCCAGACAATGAACACAAAAGTGTCATCTCCTTCTGTCGTTCTCAAGCCTATGGTGGTCATTTTTTTGTTAAAAAGATCACGGCCAAAATTCTGCAGTGTGGCTTTTACTGGCCCACTGTGTTCAAGGACACTCATGAGTTTTGCAAAGCCTGTGAGCGTTGGCAGAAATTAGGAGCATTGTCAAGTCGAAATATGATGCCTTTGAACCCCATTCTGATCACTGAAGCATTTGATTGCTGGGGCATCGATTTCATGGGACCATTCCCCCAATCTTTTGAGAATTTATATATTTTACTGGCGGTAGACTATGTCACTAAATAGGTCTAAGCGATCCCGTGCTGGAACAATGATCATCAAATAGTCATTAAATTCTTAAAAGAAAACATCCTTTTCCAGTTCGGAACACCTCGAGCCATCATTAGTGATGAGGGTTCACATTTTTGTAATAGGCCATTTCCAAATTTAACGAAAAAATATGGCATATTTCACAAAGTGAGCACTCCATACCACCCACAAACAAGTAGGCAAGCTGAGATTCCCAATATAAAAATTAAACATATTTCGAAGAAAATAATTAACCCTGACCGTAAGGATTGGTCAATCTGCTTGATCGATGTTTTATGGGCTTATCGTACTGCATTTAAGACCCCTATTGGAATGTCTCCCTTTAGACTTGTCTATGGGAAGGCTTGCCACCTGTTTGTGGAGTTAGAACATAGGGCCTACTGGACTATTAAAAATCTAAATTTCAATTTGGATAATGTTGGCTCACTACGTAAACTTCAGTTGAATGAACTTGAATAAATTCGGAATGACGCATACGAGAACTCGAGAATTTGCAAGGACAAGATGAAGGTGTTTCATGACCAACACATTCTTCGAAAATCATTCACACCAGGTCAAAAAGTCCTTTTATATAATTCTCGGTTACATTTTTTTCTGGAAAAACTCCGATCACGTTAGACCGACCCTTTCACTGTTACTAATGTTTATCCTCATGGGGCCGTCAAGATTTAGAATCTAAACCATGACAATGTTTTCAAAGTGAATGGACATCGATTAAAGCCATTTGTTGAGAAATTCGATTCAGAGGACATGTCTATACCTCTGATTGATCCTGTTTACCAGGATTGACCTCCTAGTTTGACGGAGGTATAGTTAGGTTTATTGGTTTCATAGGATTAAGATAGTTTGCTTTCCGCTGTTTAGGATAGTTTGCTTTCAGTTGGTTTAATTCTTGTGCTAACCCATCTTCACACTGAGATCATTAAAAAAGCCTTAGAATTCCTTCTCTAGGTATTACCTTTCCATCACTTCCATTTTCTTTTCATTGCCTCTTTTTCATTATATGCTTAATTCTTTTACATTGAGGACAATGTAGATTTTTTGGTTGGGGATGGGGGATTAGGTAAACTAATCAGTGTTTTCTCAGTTTTGAGCAAATTTTTAAAAAAATTTCAATGTTTCAAGTTGAAATCTGTTTGGGAAGCAATAAATTGTGTACTTAAGAATGCTTTAATTATGATAAGATAGAGATTGAATTTTATATTGTTGGAATTGGACAGTTAGTAATCCATCACATAAGTTCTTGCGCTCAATTGATTAAAAGGAAGTTTGAATATCATGTTAATTTGAATCATAAGACACATTCAATTTGTCTTTCGTAAGACATACTAGAATTTCTGATTGTTAGTATGTGAATCATTGATAGATGGTAAGAATCAAGTCTAGAGAATTTTATCCACCTTAAAAGAAGAAAAAAACCAGTTAAAAAACAAGAGATCGACAAAAAGGTCATGTATTATGAAAAATCTGGAAAAGAATGCAAAAATAAAAAGAATGAATAAAAATTGACCGTTGATATAAAATTATAAACTAGAAAAAGAAGGAGAAGGGGAAAAGTTCGGAATCAGTACTTGAGTTTTAAACTGATCTTGAAGTGATGAGCATGGTTAACATGATGAAAAGATAATATTCGTACGAGAAGTCTGCTGATTTTCATTGAGCACATTGTAAAAAAATAATTAATATACAAATTATGCTTCGATTTAATGGAAAAGAACTTATTTGATTGGTTGTTTATGTGATTTTGTTCTAGGCTTTCAAAATCTCACTTTCGTATCTTATTTTTACCCATTCATACTTGAGTGCACAAAAGGTTGTTTACCTAGAGAGGTTTTGGACATTGAGCATTGAGATTTATTTCACGTATACTTTGCTCGGGACTAGCAAAATGCTGGTTGGGGATTGTGTCGAGGGTCAAATATTGCATATTATCCCCCATTTATATCTTGGTTTTATGAACATAATACTGCTTAATGTCCTATTTTACTCATGTTTGTGTTACAAGGTGAATTTGAGAGCTTAGATTGGAAAAGATACTAAAAGCATGGATTTGACGCTCAAAGATCACCAAGGCAAAGAATGGATCTTAAGAGACAAAAATTGAAGATTTCAAGGTCCCAAGATTCAAGAAAACCAAGTGGAGAAGGAACGAAGTCAAAAGAACAAGTGCAAAATTCACATTGATTGTGTCATCGATCAGTGTTCAATGACACCGAACATGGGTCGATGACATCGAATTTATGAAAAAAATTGAGTTGGTCGCTAGACAAATTGAAGACATTTTTCGATGACTCGAGGACTTGTTTGATGAATTGAAGCCATGCTCGATGACATCAAATTTTATGTGGATTTTCATCAAAACTCGCTGGACAGTTTTTAACACATTATCGATTTCTTGAACAACGCTTGATGACATCGAAGATACCTTCGATAACATTGAAGGTAGGTTCGATGACATAGAAGATTACGCAGTCCAGATGAAGTTATGCAGTATGGAAAAAGCACGTATAAAAGTCACCTTCGATGATGTCAAAGGCAGTTCGATGTCTTCGAACAACTTATGCAGAGTTGCACAAAATTACATAGAGTGCATAAATTTGAGGTAGTTTCCAAGGAGGTGTGAAAGGAGGTGTTGCACAATTATAAATAGGAGTCCCCAAGACATCCCGGGGCATCTATTTAGGGTTTGAAGGAGTGAAGCACAAGGCGAAGAGACGTCGCCAAGTATTTTTCTTCTTTCTTCTTTACTTTTTTATGCTTTCTTCTAGGGTTTTAGATCTAATCATGTCTATGGTTGGCTAAACCTCTTAGCTAGGATTTAAGAGGTGAAGCTTGTAGTGTGATGGGATGTTTTCTATTACTTTGATTCATGTTTATGTTGAATTTTCTTTAATTCTAGTTTGATATTTAAGGAATACTTTCAGTTCTTAATGGTTTGTTGTGACTCAAATTATAATAGATCTGCAATTGCTTTAAGTATGTTCTTTTCATGTTTGAGGTTGTGAAATTAGAAAATCCTGTTGTTCACCATCGTCCCTTGGGCATGGTTGGATGATGAAATCCCTTCTAATCTTCACAATTCTCCTATGTTTGATTGTGGAATTGGTATATCCTTTTGTTTTCCATTGTCTCCTGGACATGGCTAGGTGATGGAATCACTTCCAGTTCTCACAACTCTCATCCCTTGAGAATTAGGTCAAGGGAAATTTAGATTTGGTTTTATTGAGATATCTTCCAACTAGATAGGATCGGACTCCAATTCCAGTAGTGTTCTTGAATCAAGTAATAGATCTCCCTGATTGTTACAAGTGGATCCTTGGAAACCCTAGTTCCCACCTTTAAATTTATAAGTTTTAGTTAAATAGCTCACAATTACTCTCTTTACACTTTCAGATTTAAGTTTACATCTTCTTCTAGCTATACTTCTAGTTGCTTTCAGAATACACACGAGATTAGTCCCTGTGGATTCGACCTCAGTCTCACCGAGATTATTACTACGTTGCGACCCTACACTTAGGGTTGTGAACATATACGTGTGTCAAGTCCTTATAAAAGCCTTCAACGAGTGTATGCTTATAAAGGTTAGAGGTGAACTTGATTTAAAATTTTCGATAGTGAAATTCAGATATACTCGAGGAGAGTGCATCCAGTGGGAGTGGAGTAGGCAAGTAGCCGAATCACTAAACATGCTTGTGTTTGAGATTATTATTTATGTACATTTCTATTTATGCTTGTGAGTTTAATTTATTGAATTATATGGATACATAATTAGATGTATGCTAGGTGTTGAATGGTTAGTATATCCCACACATAAGATCAAAAGTTAAGATGTAGTCTTTCATACCTCGAATGTATCAAAGTAATCATTTCATCGCTTCCCAATGTTGCTTACCGGGGTTTGATATGTATCTGCTTACAACACTGACTGCCTGTGAAATATCTAGTCTTGTACAGACCATGACATACATTAAACTACCAACCGCATTTGAATAAGGCACATGAGACATAACCTGCTTTTCCTCATTTGATTTATGACATTGTGCTAAGGAAAGCTTGAAGTAAGCATGGGGAAAGCTTGGTCCATCTCATACTGATCAACGCGTGGGAAATGCTCACCTTCTTTGTCTCTATGGTCCATCTCATCTTTGTAGAGTCTCATCTCGAATGTCCTTGATAACTGAGTCTTCAGTACGTTGATTTCAGACATGTCATGACAGGCGATCAACATATCATCAACATAAAATACTAGGATGATGAATTTTCCATCACTCAGTGTCTTGTAATAGACACAGTGATCATATTCACTCTGAGTAAATTTCTGACTCACCATGAAATAATCAAATTTTTTATACCACTGCCTAGGAGACTGTTTCATGCCGTACAACGACCTCATTAACCTGCAAACATTTTTCTCTACCCCTTTAACTTAACTTCGTAGCCCTCTGGTTGCTTAATGTAAATCTGCTCTTCCAATTCCCCGTATAGGAATACAGTCTTCACATCCATCTGTTCCAGCTCAAAATCATATTGGACAACCAGCTCCAACATGAATCTGATAGATACCTGCTTAACCACTGGTGCGAATATCTCTGTGAAGTCGATTCCTTCTCTCTAAGCATAACCCTTCGCTACCATCCTTGCTTTGTATCTATCCTGTTTCCTTTTGAATAACCACTTTCTTCTGATCGCTTTTCAGCCCACAGGAAGCTCTACCAGCTCCCGTGTATAATTTTTGTGCAACGAGTTCATCTCATCGTTCATAGCCGCCTTTCACTTTTCTGGATCAGGCTCATCAAGAGCCTCCTAAATAGTAGACGGGTCCCCATCATTTATAATGAGGGCATATACAATATTAGAGTCGTCCCTATATCTTGCCGGTAACCTACAATCACGCAGTGGGTTCCTTCTCACAGGTGGCTGCTTCACCTGATCTTGTACCTCTGTTCGTGCGTCTGTCTCTGCTTGAGTATCATCTGAGTCAATCTGGACGTCTAGGATCAACCTTTCTGGTTCCTCTTACCCATCTTGATCATTCTTGCAAAATAAAGAGCTTTCATCGAATCTGACGTCACGGCTAGTGATGACCTTACGTGTGACCTTGTCGAATAACCTGTAACCTTTCACACCAATGTCATAGCCAACAAAGAAGTATTTTTTGGATCTATGGTCTAGCTTATCTCTCTCAACTGACGGTACATGAGAGTAAGCTTCACAACCAAATATGCGTAGATCTAAGTAGTCAATTTTCTGACCACTCTATACTTCCTCTAGAATTTTACATTGAATTGTCGTTGAAGGAGATTGGTTCACCAAATAATAAGTCATGTTAACGGATTTTGTCCATAGGTCCTTGCCCAACACAGCATTACTTAACAAGTATTTGGCCCTCTCCAGGAAAGTCTGATTCATTCGCTCAGTCACACCGTTTTGCTCGGGCGTGTGGCGTACTGTGTTGTGCCTGATGATCCCTTCATCCTTGCAATACTCATTAAACTCAGTGGAAGTAAATTCTCCACCATTGTTAGTCCTTTAAACCTTTATTTTCTGGCCTAGCTGTTTTTCCACCATTGCCTTCCATTGTTTGAATATGGTGAAAACTTCAGACTTACATTTAATGAAGTAAACCCAAACTTTCCTGGAGTAGTCGTTAATGAATGAAACAAACCATGACGACCCTCAATGGAATCTTCTAGCAATGGCCCCCATACGTCAGAGTGCACATAATCAAACACTCCCTTACAAACATATTTTCTAGATTTAAAAGACAATTTAGATTGTTTACCATATATACAATATTCGCATATATCTAAATCAGAATTTTTAAAAGCTGGAATCAAACATCAATCAGAAAGTACCTTCATACTCCGCTCGCTCCTGTGGCCCAGACGAGCATGCCACATACGTAGAGACGTGAAGTTTGCAATAGCTACTGCCACTCCACCTACTGAAGTGCTTTTAAAACTTTATAGACACAATCAATACCGGTGAACTTGCACCATATAGCCTCGAGTGCATTGAGAGAAATCAAACTTTTCTTCATATTAGGAACGTGCCTGACGTCAGTCAAGGTACGCTCCATCCTATCAAACATCTTGATGCTTACTGTACCAATAGCCACAACATTACAGACATTGTCATTGCCCATAAAAACCTATCCACTATCGCATTCCTTGTAACTGGTAAACCAACTTCGATGAGGAGTCATGTGATAAGATGCTCCTGTGTCAAGTATCTACTCATCTTTATGATTGTCATGTAAATGACCAATCATGAAAACAGACAGAACATCACCACCACTTGATTCTTCATCACATGTGACCACATTGGCCTCCTTGAAAGAAACCGTTGAAATTTCTTTATTCGTTTTAGGATTTCTACAATTCTTCTTCATGTGTCCAGACAACCCACAATTCCAATACTTTAATTTTCCTTTGCCCTTGCCCTTGGATTTAGATCTAGGTCTTGAAGGCCCTGTACCTCGCTTAGAATCTCTGCCCCTCGTAATCAGTGCATTGGAAGATGCCCCCATGTTGCCGTTTAGCTTTTTCATAGCCTTCTCTTGAAGGGCTGAGATAACGGTGTCAACACTTAGGGTTTTATTTGTGGTGCATATCGTGTTCCTAAAAGACTCATATGATGCAGGAAGAGAATTCAATAATATACATGCCTGTTCCTCATCTTTGATCGCTTCCTCCATATCCTGAAATTTGCACATCAATTTATTAAAGTTGCCAATATGGGCTTCTAGATCTTCACCCTCTGCTATCTTGAAGGTATAACACTGTAGCTTCAAGTGTAGGCGATTTTCAAAGGACTTCAGGCTCGCACACAAACTAGCTGCAGTTTTCTCCCTCAGAACATTATAGAGAACCTCATCTGTGAGACATAAATGGATAGAGGCTAAAACATTACTATCAAGGTTTTCCCATTCATAATCTTTCATGGTAAATTTTCACTCCTCAAGAGCCTTAATCTCGCTTTGCTTGGTTAATAGGCTAATCATCTTAACCTTCCATAACTCAAAATTATTGTTACCTGAGTACTTCTCAATATCAAACTTACCGTTTCCCATTATTACTAATCCTACAAATTCAGATCTGTGCTCCAACGATTGCTCTGATACCACTTGTTGGGGATTTGTGCTGCGGAATCACACAAATCTATATGTAGGATAGTAATCCAAAAGCAACAAGCAATCACAAGAGAACACAAATTTAATGTGGAAAACCCTTCCAGGAAAAAACCATGGCACAAAGCGATAGAAATCCCCTATGAAAAGAAATTACGAGAGAGAGGACTTACCCGATTCGAACAATCTCGAATCTCACCCTTGCTACACCCTTTGATAACCCTAGAACCGTTTTAAGAACCATTGGAAAACTCTTAGAAAGCTTTTGAATACCTTAGAATAGCCCTAGGGACCCCTATTTATAGTTTAGGAAACTTCGCTTACGCACCCAGTCCGAAAAAGTCTGGAAATTGCCTCAAATTTACGCAGTCCGCACAGGATCTGCGTAACCTTGACTAGTCGAAGGAGGGCCCCGACTGGTCGAGCCTGACCTTCGACTAGTCGAGCATCACGGACATAAAAAAACATAGGTCATTGGACTTTGAGTCGAGCGAGTCTCGACCGGTCGAGTGGACCCTCGACCAGTTGAGCCATGCTCTCGACCGATCGAGCAAACCCAAAGAAAAAATTTCAGATTGAATACATCTGTTCTGACAACAAACGGTAATGTCAAAATATTATTGTTCTTCATTATTTTTCTTTTTAATTGTTGTTTTTCTTATATGTTCTTCTCTATGGTTGTCTAATTTTTACATAGCCATGGTTGTTCTTATCTTATCTTTTTTTTTTTTCCTTTTAATTGTTATTTTTCTTATATATTCATTATCCTCCAGAAAAATCCGAAAACGTGGTTACATGCAATCAGTCTCTCTTCCTTTTGTTATTGGAGAAGACTTGTTCAATGACTTCAAAAAAGAAAAAGTAGAACTATATGGCTACACTTATGTGCACACACGTACATGTGTCAAAAATCTCCTAATTGGTTATCATGGCAATTTGCTTATATTAATGTTTTATCTAAAGATTGTTTTTGTTCAAAAGCACTTAATGTTACTAAATTATTCATCTGGCATATGCCATTAGAATATATAAACAAGGATAAAATGATACGTATGTTCAACTGTGGAATAATACTTAAATTAAATGTAGATGTCATAACTTGTGGACTTTTTTTATCAATAAAAATGGCTAGGAAGGCATCTGGAAAGACTAATAGAACTAGTGATAAATAAATGCTTCGAAAACTATGTTTTCTATGGGTTTGAGAATTAAATGAGGATGAGTTCTCATTATTGATTACTCTATACACCATTCCTATCAGATTTCACCATCATAGATCAACTCTATTTTGATAGAAGGAAGCCATTCATTCATCAGCACCAAACCCAAGTAGCGTTGTCCATTCACTGGTGGTAGACTCCAAGCAACAACTTCTTTCTCTCTATTTTTTGAATAACATAATCTCTTGTGCCTTTTCTTTTTCTTTTGTCATGCATTATATCTAACATGTCAGCTGTCTCTCAGGACCTCATGCTACTGGATCTTCAACGACCTCTTTGTTTTCTATAGTATGTGTAGCGCCCTTTGGGGTAACCTAAGAACACCAATTCCCCTTTTAGGGCTTGATATTACATTTTTTTGGTGTTTCATTTTACTCATGGCTACATCATCTAACTTAATTCATGATGTGTCGTCCCTGTATTTTTTGCACTCTTCAAATCACCAAGAGGCTATTTTTGCCTCATCTCCACTCATATGAGACAATTACCTAACCTGAAAAAGAGTTATGAAAATGACATTGAATGTAAAAAATAAATTAAAATTTATTGATGACACATTAAGAAAACCATTTTCCAATCCTTCGGAACTCCAAGCTTGGGAGAGATGCAATGATATGGCTTCACCTTGGATTCTTAATACCATTGACAAAACTCATACAAACATCATTACATATGGAGGAACTCATGAGATATGATTGGATCTCGAGGAATGTTTTTTTCAAAGGAACAATCATCTCATTTTCCAACTGAAGAGGGCCATTTGTACTCCTTAACAAAATCGACAACTCTAGACGACTTATTATAACATCCTCAAATCATATGGGGATGAATCGAGAAAGAATGATTTTATTTCGGAATGCACTTGTAGGGCCTTCAAAGAGCTAAAGAATTTCTAAAAAACAAATGTGTTTATCAATTCCTCATGGGCCTTTGTGAAACTTATTCTTCAATTTATAGATAGAATCCTAGTCATTGAACCTCTTCTAAATGTTAACACTACCTAAGCCATGATTAATTAGGAAAGAAACAATGCCTCATTTGCCTCCCTTTTCACCATCTCGGGGATTTAGTTACAATGGAAGCTAATGCACCATGAGGAACTTAGTTCGCTTGTGGATTAGGACAAGAGTATGGTTACCCTTATTGTGAACATTGTTATTAACTTGGCCACACCAAGACTCAATAGGACACTCCATCACTTGCCACTACAACATCTGTGATTGGTACATTCTCCTTACCTGGCCTCTCTACTGATCAATATTGACAATTGCTATCAGTACTCAAGCCAGTGGAAGTTCACGTACCGCCAATCTCGTTGGTGTAAGTATACTTATTTTTCAATCATGTGTGTTAGTGTGTCAGTAAGTTGACTGAGCCTTTGGAAGCTGAAGTATGAAGACACATAAATACTTAGAGCATCGAGGAGTGAAGAAACAAGTAAATTGTGGTGCCTTGGTGATCCTAACCTTAGATCCCTTTAAGTTTAAAACAACCTTAGCTTCTAAATGATCCATTCCCTAATAACTAAACCTTTACTTTATCATCACATGGCCTTAGGATTTTAATTTGATCATAATTAAATAGGCTTTAGATGTGCAAGATTGTTGAAGCTTATCTAAAATCTCCTAGATAGAATCGAAGAAACAGTCTAATAACCAAATTATAAATTCCTGGATTTTCTTAATGGGATCATAAACCAGTTTGATTCTATCGAAGGACCTTCGATCCTATCGAAGGCTCGTTCATTCCTATTGACAGAGCCATTGACTACTCATTATATAACCATTGGAAACTTTTTATATATTATAAGCATTCGATTCTTGAACAAAAGGATGAATTTTTAGCGCAAGTAGAGCCTCAGTGATTCTCCACTCAATATCCCTCTCTTAGAATTCAAACAAAAGAGTTACATGTTATCTTACATGTGATTAACCACTCTAATGAGCATTTTAAACTCCATTATGAAGACGTACATGAACTCCTTCATTTTTTAGAGATTAGACACTAAGACTATAAGTATATCCTTATCTACATTATCTAAAATATTCATTAGTTGTAAGAGATTCTACCCCATCCTCCTATTGCCTTGGTCAACTCATTGGAGTATCAAATGTAAGGTGATTGATCATAGAAGCTGAAGCATATGCATCAATGATCGTGGGAGAAATTGAGAAGATAATTGAAGTACGGGAGATCATCGATCAAGCATCTCAAGAAAGACGCATCAAAGAGACTCAATCCAACAAGTAAGGTTGTCAATTTAAATTTAATATACTATTTCCTTATATAGGATTGAGTATACAGTTTATGACCCAAAATCAATAGGTCTTTGTGTAGGACTGTCTCCAGCAGGAGTGTACATAAGTTCTTGTGTAAGACCATCACTGGGCACGGGTGCGTATGTGTTAGTCTTTGTGGGAGCCTCCACCAGGAGTATACGTAGGTCATTAGATTAGGACCGTAGTGGTTGTTGGTTATCCGATAAAAAACCAACTAAGTCTTTATGGGAGCCACCGACATGAGTGGAAACGTGTACCACTGACACGAGTGAGTACGTTTAGGTCTTTGTGTAGGGTCGTCATTAACATGGGTGTGTACGTGGTCCACCAACACGAGTATGTACATGTATAAGTTCTTGTATATGCCTCCGACGGGAGTGTACGCTTGTAAAGGTTAAAGGTGAACCTGATTTAATGCCTCCGAAATAGTGAAGTCTGGTACACTCGAGGAGAGAGCATTTGCCAGGAGTGGAGTATGCAAGTTTCTGAATTATTATATATCATTGTGTTTGCAATTGTGATTTGAGCACATTTTTATTTATGCTTATGAGTTTAATTGGTTCGATTATATTAATGCTTAAATAAATTATATGCTAGGCATTTGATTGTTAACACACTTACACGCATAAGATATTTATCTTACACATAAACTAGTTGTTCAACTTGTTGCATCATTTGTAGTTTATGAGAATTGGACCCTTATGCTTTAATTGTTCATAATTGGTAAATTAATTAATTAGGCAAAGAATTTTTAAGTTGTCCTATTCACCATCCTCTAGGACTTAACTGTAATTTTAAGCTCCATTAAGCTTTCACGTGTCGTGGTAGACAATCTATACAATTTCAACTGGTACTTCTATTTCTTCTTTTGACTTACCTATTTCTTTTACTCTTATACTTAGATCATAGACAGTGGGGGCATTTGCCCTTATAACCCTTACTCTCTCATTTTTATTTTTTTATTTACAAAATTCATTTAGACTACTGATGTTAAACCAATCATGTTATGAACTAGAGACGTCATACTGGTTATTTATATCGGCTTGGTTCCTTTATCTCAATTATTATCTCTTTATAATGTTCTTTGTGTGCCAAATTTTAATTTTAATATCTTATATGTTAGTCAACTAAAAGTTTAAATTGTATTATCATATTTTTTCAACTTTTTATGTCTTTTACGACCTGTCATCATCGATGAAATTGATTGGGATAGGTGAAGTACGAGGCAAACTCTACCATTACCTTTCACCCTAAGTTCAAGCTATTATGGACAGATGTTTTAAATTTGTCTGGTGGTCTGTCGATGATATCGACAAGGTTTTAGATGATATCGACAGATGTCTTAAATCTGTCTGTTGGTCTGCCGATGATATCAACAGACCGTCGATGATATCGAGGCTGTCATCAAGAGACCTTCGATGACATCGATAATTGTTGGATTTTTCACCCCTGGTTGCTGGACAGTTTTGGTCCTCTTTCGATATCATCAAAGGACCGTCGATGATATCGAAGCTGTCATCGAGAGACCTTCGATGACATCGAAGAGTTCCGCAGATGCAATTGTGGAAACGCAGATTTTGCGGATTTTGTTTCCTATTCCGAGTCTGCTTCTTTGTAAACTTATATAAAGGGGTGTATGCGGGATTGAGATGTATTCTAAGGCTTTTTAAAGTAGTTCCAAGGGTTCCCAAAAGATTTTTTAGGATTTCTAAAGGGTGTAGCAAGGGCGAGATTCGAGGTTGCTCGAATCGGGTAAGTCCCCTCTCTTTGTAATTTCTATTTTCATAGTGGAGATCTATCGCTTTGTGACGTGGTTTTTTCTCGCAAGGGTTTTCCACGTTAAATCTGTGTTCTCTTGTGTGTGCTTGGTGTCATTGGATTGCTATCCTAGATCTAGATCTGTTTGATTCCGCAGGTCAAAATCCCCAACAAGTGGTATCAAAGCAATCGGTTGGGGCATAGATCTGAATTGCAGGATTAGTAATAATGGCAAGCACCAGGTATTAGATTGAGAAGTACTCAAGGAAAAATAATTTTGAGTTATGGAAGATTAAGATGATGAGTTCTTTAATCAAGCAAGGCGAAGATGGTGCTCTTGAGGAGCGAAAGTCTACAATGACTGATGATGATTGGAATACTCTTGATAACAAAGCTTTATCATCGATCCGTTTATGTCTCACGGATGAGGTTCTCTACAACGTCATGAGGGAGAAAACTGCTGCTAAGTTATGGGCGAAGTTAGAGGATGTCTATGCGAAAAAATCCTCAAAAAATCGCTTACACTTGAAGTGGCAGTGGTATAACTTCAAGATGGTAGAGGGTGAAGATCTGGAGGCTCACATCAGCAACTTTAAAAAATTAGTTTGCAAATTATTGGATATGGAGGAAGTGATGAAAGATGAAGAATAAGCATGTATGTTGCCGAATTCTCTTCCGGCGTCGTATGAGTAAAACCCTGAGTGTCAACACCGTTATCTCAGCCTTCGAGGGAAGGCAATGAGAAAGTTAAACGGTGACATGGAGACATATTCTGATGCACTATTTACAATGGGTATGAATTTTGAACAAGGTATGGGTTCTTCAAGTTATAAATCCAAATCAAAGGGTAAGGGCAAAGGAAAGGTAAAGTGCTAGAATTGTGAGAGGGAAGGACATGTGAAAAAGGATTGTGGAAATCTTAAATCAAAGAGAGAAGATTCTGAGGCTTCGTACAGGGAGGCCAATGTTGCCACGTTAGATGGATTGAGTGGATGTGATGATGATGTTTTGTCTGTGTCTACTATTAGGTGGCCATACGATGATCGTAAGGACAAGTGGATGCTAGACACAGGGGCATCTTTTCACATGACTCCTCATGGGAGTTGGTTCGCTAGCTATAGCGAGTGCGATGGTGGACAGATGTTTATGGACAATGGCTTTACCTGTAATGTTGTGGCTATTGGTACGGTGTACATTAGGATGTTTGATGTGGTGGAGCGTACCTTGACTGATGTCAGACACGTTCCTGATTTGAAGTAGAATCTAATTTCTCTTGGTGTACTTGAGGCAAAATGATGCAAGTATACAGGTATTGATAGTGCTCTTAAGGTATTTAAGGGGGCAAGGGTAATCATGAAAGCGCAACGACTCCTGCAGAACTTGTACAAAGTTGATCGAGAGCACTTCAAAAAGGTGGAACTGCAGTGGATGTAGTGGATTTCACCTCTGCACGTGTGTGGCATGTTGGGCATGGCCACATGAGCGGGCAGGGCAGGAAGGCTGAGACGTGCAGATAGGGATACAGAGTAGGTGGACCAGCCACCTGTGAGAAGAATCACACGGCATGATCGCAAGATATTGGCGATGTACATGGACGACTCCAATATCACAGAGGATTCATCTTCTATTCAGATGACTCTAGGTAAGCCTAGTACTAAGAAGTGTAAGATGATTATGGGCAATATGATGGATTCATTGTACCAGACCGATGTATGAGAGCTGGTGGAGCTTCCAGTGGGCCAGAGAGCGGTTGGATGCAGGTGGATCTTTAAGATGATACAACATAGATACAGGGCGAGGTTGGTAGCGAAGGGTTATACTCAGAGAGAAGGGATCGGCTTCTCAGAGATATTCGCGTCGTCGGTATAACATGTGTCTATTAGATCCGTGATTGACGCTAGTTGGCCAATGTGATCTTGAGCTGGAAGGATGGATGTGGAGTCTGTACTTCTGCAAGGGAAAGTGAAGAACAGATCTACATGAATCAACTAGAACGGTTCGAAATTAAAGGGGCTAAGAAAAGACTTTGTAGGAGTTCGTGGTTCGACCTGTCGCCTAGGCAGTGGTTTGATTCCTTCATGGTGAGTCAGGAATTGATGACATGTAGATCGCCAATTATGACATGTCTAAAATCAATGTACTGAAGACTTGGTTAAGTAGGACATTCAGGATGAAGGATCGGGGGGCTACAAAGATGGTTCTCGGCATTGAGACTGAAGGAGGAGTAGGCTTTGGTAATCACAGGAAGAATACCTTGTGTGTAGGTATTGATCAAGGATGTGATGGGCCAGGTAAAGCCGGAGAGCGTTCCCCACGCGTCTCTTCTCAAGTTTTCCTCAGGACATGTCCCAAAACAGATGAGAAAAAGTAGGATATCTCATGAGCTTTATTTCGAATGCGGTTGGCAGTGTATGCCATGGTCTGGATTGGACCAGTTATTTCACAGGCTATCAGTGTTGTGAGCAAGTACCCCGGCAAGCAATATTGGGTAGCGGTGAGATGGTAAGAAGACTACATCTTTTCTTTTGGGAAGACAGGAGCAAGGTGGTTGGGCATGTGGATTTTGATCCGGCAGACATGATCAACAATAATGTTCTTGCAGAGAAGTTCAAGTTCTGTGCAACTTCTCTAGGCTTGGCGATGGCGTAAAAGAAGGACGGAGTATGCAAGAGAAGCTATGATATGATGTAGAAATAAGAAAAGGGGACAAGAAGTTACACGGATGAAGATTGAAGACATGGTGGAGATTATTATGGACAGATGTCTTAAATCTGTCTGGTGGTCTGTCGATGATATCAATAGGGTTTTAGATGATATCTATAAATGTCTTAAATCTGTCTGTTGGTCTGTCGATGATATCGACAGATCGTCGATGATATCGAGGTTGTCATCGAGAGACCTTCGATGACATCGATAATTGTTGAATTTTTTACCCCTGGTTGCTGGACAGTTTTGGTCCTGTTTCGATACAATCAAAGGACCGTCGATGATATCGAAGCTGTCATCGAGAGACCTTCGATGACATCGAAGAGTTCCGCAGATGCGATTGCGGAAACGCAGATTTTGCGGAATTTGTTTCTTATTCTGAGTCTGCTTCTTTGTAAACTTATATAAAGGGGTGTATGCGGGATTGAGATGTATTCTAAGGCTTTCTAAAGTAGTTCCAAGGGTTCCTAAAAGGTTTTTTAGGGTTTCTAAAGGGTGTAGCAAGGGTGAGATTCAAGGTTGTTCGAATCAGGTAAGTCCTCTCGCTTTGTAATTTCTATTTTCATAGTGGAGATCTTTCGCTTTGTGCCGTGGTTTTTTCCCGCAAAGGTTTTCCACGTTAAATCTGTGTTCTCTTGTGTGTGCTTGGTGTCATTGGATTGCTATCCTAGATCTAGATTTGTGTGATTTCACAGGTCAAAATCCCCAACACAAGCACCTTCAACCATACCAGTTACTCAGACTCCACATTCTAACCTTAAAACAGATGCGTCTTGGTCAACCCTTTGTTACTCGCTTATCTTAGATACAATTTTCTCAAAATACTGTATTTAATTTTTTTCTTCTTGTGATATTTCTCAAATGGCTAAGCAAACTTGTCATCATTTTTCATTAAGTTGTAATAGAAGCACAAATCCTTTTGATTTAATTCATTGTATATGATATTTAGCGTACTGGGTATCCCACACCATAAAAAACCAATGCACACTATTTTCTCATTATCGTCGATAATTACTCCCACCACACTTAGATTTACTTTTTTCGTTTCAAATCTAAAACGTATTTGTTGTTAAAAAACTTTTATACCATGGTTAGGACTCAGTTCCAATGTCAAGTTCACCAACTACATACTAACAATGGGATTAAGTTTCTCTCTAACTCAATGCAAGAATTTCTTCAAGAAAATTGTATTATCCATCGACGCACTTGTGTGAAACCCTACAATAGAATGGTGTACCTAAGTGCACACAGTGAAGCCTACAAAACCGCTCCATCAATTAGACCATCAACAATGTCCACATGATAATATTTCTGACTTTGCTAAACAAGGGGAGCACCGTGTTTGCCGACTTAATAAATCACTTTATGATCTTTCGTAGGCTTCTGAAAACTGGTTTTGTGAAGTTTTCCTCTATGCTCAAAGAAGCAGAATACTACTAATCCTAAATATATTATTCGTTTTTCACTCATTCTAAATGTGCCATCTTCATAGTGGTTTTTGTCTATTTTGATGATATTATCCTAACGAGTAATGACTCATCTGCCATTACAACATTAAAGGAATTTCTTCACACCAAGTTTCACATTGCAAATCTCAGTCTCCGAAATATTTCTTAGGTGTTGAAGTGGCTCACTCTCCCATAGGCATAAGTACACTTTGGACATCCTCAAAGACATATAGCAGTCACCTTGGAGCTGGCCCACTACCTTTCCTATGGATCAAATTTTGTGTTTAACTATTGATCAGGGTTCACCTCTTCCAGACCAAAATATGTATTGATGTCTCATTGGACGCCTCACATACCTGATCGTAACCAGGCTTGATATTGTTTATGCGGTCAACGTTCCGAGCCAATTCATGCACAATCCTCTCCAACCTCATTATGATGCGGCCGTTCGAGTACTCTGATATTTCAAATCTGGTATATGAAAAGGCATCATCCTGTCTACTAGTAACTCCCTTCAATTATCCACTTATTGAGACTCCGATTACGCAAATTGTCTTATGACATGATGATCTGTTAAAGGTTAGTTTACGATGCTTAGACAATGCTTAGTTTTTTTTAAAAAACACACCGTCTCACAGTCATCCGTTGGGGCTAACTACCTTAATATAGCCAATGTTGCTTGTGAACCCTTTTTTTTTTGGCTTAAACATCTCCTTTATGATATCGGTGTTTTATACTCCAATGGATGTAGGTTCATTATGATAATCAAATAGTTCTTCATATTGCTACCAATCATGTGTTTCATGAATCAACCAAACATACTGAAATTATTTGCACGTCATTCAAGAAAAAGATATCCCTTTGGGCTATTTATACTTGGTATGTACCCTTGGATCAACAACTTGCTGATATCTTCTAAAGCATTTGGTCGGGATCCTCATTCTTTTCCTTTTATGGTTAGATCTAATTAGGTGGTAATTGATTGAGATTGATTGTAATCTCCCTTAATTAGGGCATAATCTTTTTTGGTTGGGGGCCCTCTTCATGTACATATATACACAACACTACACTTATACCAAAAATACAAAAAAAAAAAAAAAATCATTTTCCTCTAGATTTTATGTTTGTTAGATTTTTTCATCAAGTATGTCTTACAAAGTCTTGTGGTGGATTTATTATTATTATTATTATTATTATTATTATTATTATTGTTATGGGAAGATCCAAGACGACTACAATCGGAGGGATCGACGGCCTGAGCGGAGAGTCCGAGCCTCCCGTCAAATTGGGTTAGGCATAATCACTTTTTGGTATTCGAGTTATACGGCCGACTCGAGTAAGCATCCATCATGACACCTAAAAGAGCTATACTACTAGCAACATCTACAGTTGGCATAACCAACCATCGGCCAAACGATATCGTCGTCAAGGCATCCCAAAAAAAACGCACTAAGTGGAGAAACTGCCATGTATAGGTATGCATTTTCGCCCTTGTAGACATTTCTCCTGGATTCTGTATCTCCATGATCCACGATCCCACTGATTTATCGGATCGATTCGAGCAATGGAAAGGTATAAATACTACATCATCCCATGAGAAGTGCACGCAATATCCGACACTCTCCCTTTTCTCCTTAACTTAGACCCAGTCTTTGTGACTTAGGCATGGAGGGTCCCCGCTTTCTCCACCGCTACGGTTTGTGTATTCTTCCGATTGCTCGGAGTGTGAAAGAAAGGGAGAGGGCTGACCAGATTTTGACATCAACAATTATTATTATTATTTTGGTTTTTTTACTTACACACCGACCTACACCATATGGGTGCTGATCCCTGGTCCCAGTGTTGAAACAGAGCCCATCTACCACTGAGCCATGTAGCCCGACCCAGCCTTTTGGTGCATCTGGTTCTTCTTATAAACCGTGCATTCTCTTTAAGAGCATGGATTGCACACCTGATGAGTGGACCCGCACGCCTGGACCTGCTTGACTTTCTGTTCTAATCATCTTCACACAGACCATATGTGGCTGCTAGTAGCTCACACACTGTCAAGTTGGCATGTGTTGCATGAAAGGTGCCTGTGGAGACGATGCGTGGTGCAGCAAGTCATTGAGGCTCGTATAATGACTGGTCGAGACTCTAGACTGACGATTCCATACTTTTTTCTGAAAGTGATTTGGACCATCCATTTTTATAGCCATATATTAGCTGGCTAGAATGATATAGTCCGGGTGATTTTTGCGTGGGACAATCAACCAAAACACATTATCGATAGCACACATCGAAGATTGGACACTCGTACCAATTAATTTAGACCGCAAAAATTTGTTGACCTTTGATGGAATGGTTAGGATGATCACACTGCCCTTTTCTTATTATTAATATGGACCATCTATTTCATGAGAGACCATTGACTCAATTTAAACCGATTAAACTGTGGAATCCAATATCGCAGAGTCACAGTCCCTAAATGAGAGTCGTTAAATAATCCATTCCAGAGGAAGCAGGACCATTGGATAAATTTTTCATTTTCATTTTAACCGTCCAAAAAATTGTCCAGCAATCATAAAGTCAGGTAATCAAGTGGATGTAATTATTATTATTTATTATTATCATGGTACATCTAAACTGTGAAATATAGTTGGACAGCTTAATTTAATTTAAATGTATCCCATTTATGCAATTTCCAAGTGCCTGCGTATAAACCATCACACTATGATAGAGTATCAGAGTTTTTCTCATTGTGTGTGTGTATTGGTTTTATATATATATATATATATATATATATATATATATATATATATATATATATAGGGCAGAAAAGAAAGAGAACAAAAAAAAACAGCCGGCTAAACTGCTACCTCGCCATCTTCATCTAAGCCGCTCTTCTTCCTTGAGCAGTTCTTCCAGCATCGTTTCCATCTCATCCAACCGAACCCCCCAATCGCTCCTTATATGCAAGGGCCGTACATCGTTGTAGTCCCCAACACTGTCCTCGGCCCTTCCTTCCCTACTCGGCTTTCCCTTCATCCCCTTCCTTCCCTTGCTGCCATTCGCCTTCTGCACAGCTGCTTTCTGCAAAGCAAAGAGCACATCCGAGCCTTTCAGCGACGCCCCTGCCTTCTTCTCTTCCCTTCTTGAAGAATCTGACCGGCGTACCTCCAGAAGTGATTCTTCCTCGAGCCGCGTCTCGGATTTCAGAGCCGTAAGGAGGGTTAGGCCTAGGTCGCCTACCTCCTCCGATTCGTCATCGTCGTATTGGATTTGGGGCGAAGGGCGTCGCCTCCTGCGTATCTTAGCACAGATCACAACCAACGCGCGATGGGGGAGGGTTTTTTTCTGCATTGGAAAGAGGGGCGGCCTCGTAGCAGGCCAGGCTGCGAGCATTTTCCAGAGAGAGAGAGAGAGAGAGAGAGAGAGAGCACCTGATCTTTATGCAGAGCAATCCACCAGAGAAGCTGAACTTAATTATTAGCACAGAAATGCCCTTGGAATTGTAGGGTCACAATGGGTCGGGTTTCGGGCAGGCCCTCTCAGCCTTAAGACCAAAGGCCCGACCCATTAAATGGATGGGCCCGGTTCCGATTCCTCCTCGAAATTGAAGAAATTTTTATTTCCCGCTAGAAAGTTCCTAATCCATCCGTTGGTCAGGTGGACCATGCATGCACATAAAGTAAACATTTTTGGAGAATAAGCCTATTTATAGGATATGACACGTGGGAGTATGAAGTCAGGCGGGCTAAAATATCTTGAGCCCAAGCTCCGTTTAAAAATTTATCGACCATGAGGTCCAAACCCGGTCCACAGGGCCATTCTAGTGCAAGCTTGATCCAGAGCCGGGTTCAGCTTGTTGGGACCGCACATCCCATTGCCACCCATGAAAGTAGGGCTGAAAGTCAGGCCGGTTAGATTGGGAATTCTCAACCCAAGCGAGCTCGGTCGGGTTGTTCAGGTTGGATACATACTAATATTTTCATTATTAAATTAATTTATTTTATATTTTTTGTACTTATAATTTTATTAATTATATATGTAATTATTTATTGTAAAGAACTTCAATTTTTCTAAATAAACAAGCTTAAAATATAGGATAAACACTTCTTTAAAAGTCCCGTGTTGTGTTGTGTGCTCACAATTTATTTGGGAGAGAAATTTGACAAATCTTGCTAGCTTGACTCATTGGAAACTTGGAAATGATCCACACTCAATTATACATGGATCAGGTTCATATCGGGTCAGCTAACGTGAGACCTCGACCTAATCCCAGCCCAAGTTTTATCGGGCTGGTGTTGGTATAGCCCAAGCTCGAGACCAAACCCGGTATATTCTGCCCGAGCCCAACTCCATGTCGGGTTGGCCATGGGTAGGTCAGGTTGTATCCGCCCCGACTTTCAGCCCTACTTGAAAGTGCCGGGGATGGTCGCATACGTTGGAACATGTGGTAATTACATGCGTCCGAGCTATGTTGGGCCCATCTGTGACACTTAGGTGGAATCTAGACCGTGAATTTGATACGCCTCCTTATCCTATGATGCACCACACCTTGTGATCCGAAATTCTAACTGGAGGTTTCTATGGTGGGCGTCCCCCTCTCCTGTGTCCTTCATTCTTCCCTTTGGTATGGTCCATCAGAGTTATGATCAAGCTAGATTTTGATATGTACGCTTAAAATGACATTGGGGCGCGCATATAATGGATGGTGTGGATGTCAATCATATATCAGGATGGCCCCACATGTTCGCATGTATGTCATCATTCTCCCAGCGGGCCTTTGCCTAACCGACAGTGGAAGTTTCCTGATTCCAGAGCATTCTCCCTATAGGGTACCCGGACCTACCGTACATGTGGATGCGTTGTCCGCTGTACGCAGAACATGCCTGTGACGAAAGTGGGCCCAACAGGGAATGGAACGTATATTAAGAAGAGCACTGATTGGACGGTTTTGTACCATGTGATGTGGAACGTTTCAATTCTACTTGATAGTCAGAATTGGATGGTTAGGATTTGTTTTTGTTTTTTTTTTTGCTTTTCAAGGTACATCAATGATCGGGCTTTTAATTTGAATGGTCCGGATTGACTTGCATGAATGAGACAAAGATGATTGTCTTGCACTTGCCGCACCTCATGTCCATATAAGCATCCGCATGTCCAGTGGACCAATTCAGCAAAAAGACAGATAACGGGCCGGGCCTACCATTCCATCCCCAGGGTTGTTTGGCACGGTGGATTTGAGTGGATTTCAAATCCCTTGTTTGTTTGGTACCAAAAAGTAATCGAGGGTTTCAAATCCTCTAAAAAAAGGAGTTCGACATTTAAAATCCTTCCAAGAATTGCATGTGTAACATGTATGTCACCAGGCTATTGTTTTATTGCGCACATGACCCACTAATGATGTCCCAAAACAATTAGATTATCAATTGCATCATTATAATTACTTTAATATGATGATCAGCACCGTCCAAACATTGTCCATGTAAATCAATGGTTAAAAATCGTTGGTTAGTCACTCCAATATGATTTTGTGGTTGTGGCCCATCCAAGACTTGTAATTTCATCATTTTCGGGCAAAGCATATATTTCAGGGGGCTTATTGAAACCATTTTATAATAGAGATATTAAAATTGATTTAGTAATTAAATTCGAGCCCCTATGAATATACCATGTATAGCTACTTTTGGATTAAAGTTGATTCTGATCTAGGGTGCCAAACACAATAGGAGGATTTCAAATCCAGGGGGTTTCAAATGCACTCTCAAACAGGCCTCCCGCAACCTCAACAAGTTGGGTTCGGCTCAATGACTTGTACGAGCCTTAATGGTTTGAAGCCTAGCAGGGCCAAAATTATTCAAAGTGCTTTTAAGGATATTTCCGAGCTCAATCAGGTGGCCACTAGGTTCAACCCAAACCTTGTTCAAAGTGGGCCGTGGTCTAGTCAAGAACGGCACACGCACCACATGTGTCATTTCATTTGAGCCCATCCAGCATTGTATGCGAGAAGTCTCATGAAGTGCCAAATCCCTCGGCAAGCTGGCCCAGGTTCAGTGTTGCAGACCATTGATTCGATGGGCCCCAACAAGGAAGGGGAACGCCCAATAGTTTTCTAATTGGAAAATTCCTGCATGCCAATCTCTTGCACTTCACCTGGGCCTTCGTTCTATTTCTTTGTTAACCATCTAATATTTATCTCCTGATTGGAGGGTTAGAATCTTCCAACTTGAAATACTTTTCACACAGACCAACGAACTGGCTCACTAAACCGTGGGTACGAGGACTGAGCGCATTGGGACACATCTCTTTCCGAACCCAATATATCTTTTTTTTTTTTTTTTTTGGTCTCTAAGGGCTACAACGTGCAAGTACCACCAACGAAGATGGGCTAAAGTATGTCCCAGCCCACCCAACAAAATAAACCATTGTCCAATTCAAACATGGGCCAGTGATGGCTGTGCATTGTTGGCTGATAGTCACTTAGCTACACAACCTAAATTTGGCCATGGGCTTAAAGTTTAGTAATAGGCCATCCTACGACCTAATTTCAATTCAAGCCAAGCTAAAAAACTGCAGCAAGTATATGGGTAAAAGTAGAGGATATCTACGTGAATAAATCTCTTGATAATCACCTCTACTTTAAGCTACATTTGTTCAATCTGAAGATGGCAGATGGAGTCGATGTTGAAACCTACATTAGTAACTTTAACAAGTTAATTTGCAAATAAAACATGAGGATCAGGCATGCATCCTGTTGAATTATTGCACGGCTTTGTATGAGTCATTCAATGACTTGTTGTGCACTAGTAGATTCACCATTAGCGTCAATACTATTATCTCAGCCCTTCGAGGAAAGGAGATGAGAAAGAAAAGCGGTGACGTGGGCACCTCTATTGACACATTGGTTACGAAGGGACGAAATTCTGAGTGAGACAGTGGATCTTCTCGATCGAGGTCCAAATCCATGGGTAAGGGCAAATGGAATTTAAAGTGTTGGAATTGTGGGATGTCCAGGCACATGAAGAAGGATTACACAAATCCTAAGTTAAGAAGAGAGAATTCAGATGCTTCTTCTAAGGAGGCCAACACTACTGAGTTAGATGAAGGTACGAGTGGTTATGATGTATTGTCAATATCTATGGTCAGACACTTATACGATGATCGTAAGGATGAGTGGATTTTGGATACTAAGGCATCATATCACATTATTCTTCATTGGAGTTAGTTCACCAATTACAGAGAGTGGGATGGTAGACATGTATTTATGGGTAATGACAATGCCTGTAATGTGGTGGGTGTTGGATCAGTGTGCATCAAGATGTTTGATGACGTGAAGCATTCCTTAACCGATGTGAGACCGTTCCGGATATGAGGAAGAGCTTGATCTCTCTTGGAGCACTCGAGGAGCTTGGGTGTAAATTTACCGGATTTAATTGCATTTTTAAAGTTTCAAAGGTGGCACTCATTGTCATAAAGGCATAAAAGAGTGAGAACCTTTACAGATTGATTGGGAGCACTTCATCGGGTGAAGCTGCAGCGTCTGTAGAGGATTCCATGTCTGCATGTGTGTGGCATGCATGCTTGAGCCACATGAGCAAGCAGGGTATGAATATACTTTCTAATTGTTGTTTAATTCTAGCCTTTAAAAGTTTTGGTTTTAGTATATGCAAGTATTTTATATATGGTAAACAGTTAAGGTTATTTTTTAAATATGAAAAACATGTATGTAAGTTCATTCTTGATTACATGCATTCTAATGTGTGGGAGCCGTCACCTGTGGTTTCTGGTGGAGGGTTGTCATGGTTCGTCATGTTCATTGATGACTATTCTAGGAAGGTATGAGTTTATTTTATATAAAAAAATAAATTCGATGTTTTTACCAACTCCAAGCAGTGGAAGGCAATGGTGGAAAAATAAATAGGGTGAAAAGTGAAGGTACTAAGGACAAATAATGGTGGGGAATATAATTATGGAGAATTTAATCAATATTGCAAGGATGAAGGGATAGTGGGGTATAACATAATATGCCACACATCTGAGCAAAACGATGTGATTGAGCGAATGAAGAAGTCTCTCTTGGAGAGGGCCCAATGCATGATCGGTAATGTTGGGTTGGGCAAGGACTTGTGAACTGAGACCATTAACACAGCTTGTTATTTAGTGAATTGGTCTCCTTCTATGACCATTGATTATAAGATTCCAGAGGAAGTGTGAAGTCATCAGTAGGTAGACTACTTGGAACTGCGTGTATTTGGTTGCGATGCTTACTTTTATATACCCTCAGTTGAAAGATATTAGCTAGACCAAATAGCTAAGAAATATATCTTTGTTGTCTATGGTGGTGGTGTGAAGGGGTACATTCTGTATGGTCGGGTCACACAAAAAATCATCATTATCCTTGACTTCAAATTCGATGAACGATTCTTGTTCTGTAAGGATGAATATGAGGAATTGAAAAGGTTGGTGGTGGATGTTTAGTTAGATATGAAACTCAGGTTGAGACAGAGATGCAGATAGAGGTACAAGAGCAAATAGAGCAACCACTCATGAAAAGAAATCCACTGTGGGATCGCGGTTATCAACAAGATATATGGATGATTCTAATATCGTATATGCCCTTATTACGGACGAGGGGAATTTATCTACTCTTTAGGAGGCTCTTGATGAGCCAGATGCCAAAAAGTGGAAAGCCACGATAGATGATGAAATGAACTCTTTGTACAAGAATAAGACGTGGGAGTTTCCGTTGGCCAAAAAGTAATCAGGTGCAAGTGAATCCTCAAAAGAAATATGATAGGTATAAGATAAGGTTGGTAGCGAAGAGATATACTCAGAGGGAATGTGTCGACTTCACTGAGATACTTGTGCTGGTTGTGAACCAAGTATCTATCAGATTTGTGTTGGCGATGGTCATCCAATATGATCTCGAGTCGGAGCAAATGGATGTGAAGATTGCCTTCCTGCATAGGGAATTGGAAGAGCAGATCTACATGAAGTAACTAGAAGGGTTCGAAATAAAGTGGTAAAAAATAAGGTTTGTAGGTTGAAGAGGTCTTTGTACTGCCTGAAACAATCGCTTAGGCAGTGGTATAGAAAGTTTAATTCTTTCAGGATGAGTCAGAAGTTTACTAGAAATGAATATGATCACTGTGTCTATTACGAGACACTAAGTGATGGAAAATTCATTATCCCGGTATTGTATCTTGATGACATGCAATCGGCAATCATAGTACGTTTGAGATCGACTTACTGAAGACTTAATTATCAGAGAAATTCGAGATGAAAGATCTAGGGACTGTAAAGAAGGTTCTCGACATTGATATACACAAAGATAAGAAAGGAGCATGATTTGGCTATCTTAGAAAGAATACCTTGAGAAGATGTTGATGGAGTATAGAATGGGTAGGGCAAAGTCAGTCGATGTTCCCCATGCGACTCATTTTAAGCCTTCATCTAAACATTGTTCTAAAATTGATGAAGAAAAGCAAGATATGTCTCGTGTTCCTTATTTGAGTGCGGTTGGTAGTTTGATGTGTGCAATGGTCTGTATTAGACCGAATATTTTACATGTGGTGGGTGTTGTCAGGAAATACATGTCTAACCTCGGCAAGCAACACTGAGAAGTAGTGAAATGACTACTTCAATACATTTGAGGCATGTGGGACTACGTCTTGACATTTGAGAAATCAGGGGCCAAGTTAGTAGCTTATGTGGATTCTGATTACACGGGTTATGTGAAAACTAGAAGGTCGACTTCCGGTTACTCGTTTGTGCTAGTGGGTGGAACGATCAGTTAGTTGTCAAAGCTTTAGTTTGTGGTGGCTCTTTCCACAACTGAAGCTAAGTATATGGCAGTGACAGAGACATTCAAGGAAGATGTTTGGTTAAGGGGGATGGTAAATTAGCTGAGCTTTAGTAGGAGGCTATACCGGTTAATTGTGATAGCAAAGGCACGATCGATTTAACTAAAAACTCTGTTTATCACTCACATACTAAACACATTGATGTTCATCACCATTTTATTTGACAGGTGCTTGAGGAAGGAGGTGTGACTCTGGAGAATATTCACACAAGCGTGAATCCGGTAGACATGCTCACTAAGGTGGTTCCCACAGAGAAGTTCAAGTTCTGTGCGACTTCTCTAGGCTTGGCGAAGGTGTAAGTGGAAGATGAAGTGTGCACGAGAAGCGATGATGGAGCTATAGTGCAAGGCGGAATTAGAGATGATGAAAAATGAGTTATAAAGATGGTAGATTGAATACATGGTGGAGATTTTTGTTGATGTCTTAAAATATAAAAATTAATAAGTCTATCAATGATAGCTGAATGCCATCGAGCAGACTTTGATGCCATTAAAGGTTGCTTGATGCCATCGAAAAAATTTAAAAAATTTATGTTTTATCATTGGAACGTTTTGGTGTTTAATTCGATGACATCGAAGGTGTTCAATGCCATCAATAGTTTGTTGATGCCATCAAAGTGTCATTTAATGATCATGCAGAGTTATGCAGAGTTGTGTAAGTGCCGGATTTGTTTCCTATTTCGATTGTGATTCTCTTAAAGTCTATCTATGGGTGAAATCGGGAATAAAGTATATCTTAAAGCTTTATAATTTGTTTTAAAGGGTTTCAAGGGCTTGTAAGGGAGATTCAAAGCTTGTTCAAATTGGGTAATCTCTATCTCTTGTAAATTTCTGCTTTTATAGTGCATTATTATCACCTTGTGTTGTGGTTTTTTTTTTTTTTCGATAGGATTTTTTCACATAAAATTCTGATTATTTGTGTTTGAACTTGATTGCGTGATTGGAGTACTTTGCTTGATTTATCTCTATGTGCTTCCATCGTCCCCCAACATTATCAATAAAAGAATGTAATTATTTGCTAATCTAACCATCAGATTGGTGGGCTTTTATTAGATAGTCAAACTGAAAAATCCAATGGTCCTATTTCAACAAAAGGGACCATGAATCAGTAGTGAGAATTGCCTAACCAACATGAATTTGGAGTTATGACTTAAAAAAGTAAATTCCACAATTTAGCCCATAATATTATTTGATATATGCCGCCTCTAAACATTTTATGTGCCAATGTATCAAGTTTCATACTCTATCAGATTACCAGATAGGTTTATCCTTTTCCCCTTGTCTCATGGGTAAAAATGGAAGAATAATTTATTTATTTTTTTAAGATAAGGAAAACTTTATTAATCTTTAAAGGATATAAGTCCAAAACCTACGAGTAGAAGGATAAACTTACGCCCCCAAGATTGAGAGGTAAAAGAAAAAGAAAAAGAAAGCAAATAAGAAAAAAAAAAAATCCACATCTTAAGATAGGTAAAAAGAGAAAGCCCACATGCCTCATTGTTATAGGATGGGGATCTAGCATGTTCTTAACACATGGATCAAAAAAAGCCCAAGGAAAAATCGACAAAAATTTAGCATAGTTTGAGCGGTTGACCTTTATACTCAATAGGTCAAAATTCTGTTAGAAATTTCAGATTGCTTGCTGGCTGATTTCTACCAGTTTAGACAAGTCGAAAATCACAGAATTTTTGGTTTAAACCTCTGGATACTTTTTAGTTGTTTCGACTTGTCGACTTGACCGGTCGATGATAGGTCAGCGGACGTAGGAAATTTTTGCAATTTTTTGAATTTGTTTCCTAGTTTGATTAGGACTCCTTGATTATGTTTTTAGGATTTGTTTAGAGTTATTTAAGGATGCTAAACTTTTTATTTTTTTATTTTTTTCAATAGTGATCTATCAATTAAAACTTTTTAGAAATTCTATCTCTTCTCATGGATTCAAGAGTTTCTCTCGTAGATTCAAGGTGTTTATTACCTGATAAAGACAATGTTCAACCTCATCACGTCCCTCCCTACATCATTCATGAGGACGAGAAGTCAGGGGAGAGGATGTCATGTATCGATCATGGTAAGTCTTTTCGTCTTATACCAGACATGCATAAATCATATATTATATGCATTTTATATATCATGGAAGAAAAATAATAAATCTATATATTTCTTTTTTGAAAATATAAGAAGTTTTTTTATTAATCCTAAAATATACCAAAACTTACCAGAGGACAAGAGCATAAGGATAAACCTACACCCCCACCATTGGGAGACAAAAGAAAAAAAAGCTCACATCTTGGGATAAGAAAAAAGAGAGAGATAACATACCTTACAGGGACGAGAAGTTGATAGGGGAGAGAAATTAACGCAGGGATGGACGTGCTGAGGTTGATCAGTGTCTTCCTCAATGGGATAACTACTCCGAATCCATGGAGCTTCTTTTAATTCCTCACAGAGATACCTCGAATCCATGGAAGAAAATAAGAACATAAAAATATAAATTCTAGAAATTCAAAATTTGATTGATAGATGATAAAAATGAATTTACAACCCTTTAAATAGTGATACCAAACCTTGGAAGAAGTTTCAGAATTAAACTCCAACTCAAACTTCCTAAAATTCGTGACTAACTATAAATAGTAAGCTTACTATTTATAGACAGTCATGATTCCCACTAGACTTCAAGGTTTTCAGCCAAAAATAGTGAATGTCCTATTTGGCTTAACCATGTTATTCTCCTAATTTTTCTAAGCACTTTTCATGTTGGACACAACTCCTAAAGTTTAAAGGATGAAGAGTTATAATCAAATTAAAACTTACTATAAAGAGTAAAAACGAAATTAAAAGGATTTTCGATCATTGATCTGATGGAATCTCGTAAACTCGGAATCAGCAACTTGGCATAGGAGGGTTGGGTGGCTAAAGTAGCTTCCCCTACCCCAAAATCATATATGGTACCTTGAGGTTAGACGGTAGAGGTACTACATCAGTTTAGGACAATTCTTCAAATTGTGGCCTCCACCGGTTAACTTTAAGTACCAGCATGGTATCAAGCATGGCCCTCATCTCCCTAATCATATCATCGTCCAAATCATGGGAGTGGACCAGGCAAGTCTCTAAAGGGTCAGAGAATAAGGTCAAGAGTGTTCTATCTTCCACGAAAGAGTCAATCATGTTAATATTATGAAGATCGTCATCATCCTCTGACTGTTTACCTGTATTGAAAAAGCTATTGTCATATTTCCAAAAGACAAACTCATGACTCTATTCCTGCAATTAATGATTGCATTTGATGTGCAAGGAATGGGCGACCAAGAATGACTGAAATTTGAGTGCTCATGTCATTGATGGATTGAGTATCCAGGACGACAAAATCTACTGGGTAGTAGAATTTTCCAACCTGGACTCACACATCCTCAATTACCCCTCTCGATACACGAACTGAGCGATCGATAAGTTGTAATGTAGTCCAGGTGGGTTTTAATTCACTTAGACTCAATTGTTCGTAGACCAAGTATGAGATCAGATTTACACTCGCTCCTAAGTCAAGAAGTGCATGCTTAATGTAGTAATTTCCAATTACACAAGCAATGATTGGGCTACTTGGATCTTTGTATTTCTGTGGCACATCTTGCTTTAGGATGACACTCACTTTTTCAGTTAAAAAGATTTTCTTTTGAATATTTTGTCATCTTTTGGTCGTACACAAGTCTTTCAGAAATTTGACACATAAAGGTATTTGTTTCACAAAATCTAGTAAAGGAATGTTGACATTCACTTGCTTAAGCATCTCTAGAATGTCCTGAGAGTTAGAGAGAGGTTTTGGTGCTATCAATCGTTAAGGAAACGGGGCAATCGGCTTCCCTTAAGGTTCCGGTTCTAATTTTTGTGGGGCATGGCTAGATCTATCATTGTGGTCCTCTTCCGGGTCCTTAGGCTTTTCAGCCCTAACCGGAATGGTTTTATCAATAGTCTTCCCACTTCTAAGAGTGGTAATAGATTTAGCTTATTCCATCTGATTTGAAGAGATTGGGTCGCTAACTTCATATTACAGTTTTGGATTGGGAAGAGGTTGAGTTGGAAGGTTCCCTTTATTCCCAATCACACTTTTAGTCTCGAGTCCTTATATGGCTTTTATGAGGTCTTGAAAGACTTGTAGCATACCCTGATTGAAAAGCTCTTGATTTTGAAGATGCTTTAAGACCGGATCCTCCCGAGGTTTCCCTAGATGTGGAATTTGACTAGGGAATCCTTGAGGTGTAGCAGTTTGTCCATTTCTCCAACTGAAGTTTGGATGATTTCTCCAGCTGGGATTGTACGTATTAGAGGTGGGCCCACTAAAAGGTATTTGGTAATTATTCACTGCATTGGATTGCTCATTCAGTACCTCTTGAAAGGCAAGTATTGTTGGACAATTTTCAGTTGTGTGAATGTTGCAAGCACAAATACCATAAATAGTTTCTTTAGCCTTATCCTTCTTTAATTCCATGGCCTCGAGTTTTCTAGTGAGATTAGCCACTTTAGCATTGATATCATCATCCTCTCTCAGGAGATACATTCTGCCCCTCTTCTTGGATTAAGTCGTCCTAGACATGGTACTTGATTTTAGGGAGATGTCCCATGATTGTGTGTTTTCAGCAAGCTTATCAAAGTAGTCCCACACATCATCGACATTTTTATTCATGAATTCTCCATTGCACATTGTCTCGACCAATTAGCGCATGGGAGATGTCAGTCCATCATAGAAAAAATTCGTGATGTGCCATGTTTCAAAACTGTATTGTGGGCATGAACTGACAAGATCCTTGAACCGCTCCAAACATTGGAAGAATGTTTCATCTTCCTTTTGAGCGAAGTTCATGATCGATTTTCTACGGGTGTTCGTCTTATGATATAGGAAAAATTTCTTTATGAACTCCCTTGTTATGTCATTCCATGTATTAATAAATCGAGGATGTAGTGAATGTAACCAAGTCTTAACTTTCTCTTTTAAAGAAAAAGGAAAGAGTTTCAACCTGATTGTGTCATCAGACACGTTTGAAAAGTATAGAGTGACTATAATCTCATTAAACTCTTTCAAGTGTAGGTACGGATTTTCAGATTCAAGCCCATAAAATTTTAGGAGTTGGATCACCCCAGGCTTGATATCCATGTGTCCCGTATTTTTTTGAAAAAACTATGCATGAGGGTGTACTCACCTTCGTCGGTTGTAGATAATCTTGTAAAGTACGAAGCGGGGGTACTTGATACATCTCATTCTCATTTTGGACTTCCTTAATCTGAGGTTGAGGTTGTCTTCCCGGTTGATTAATAGGTTGATTAACAACCATAACCTCAATTAACTCTGAGGATCTTGAGTAGGGTCTAATCCTGTGATGGATAGATAACCCCTCAACCAATCCTTTTTCACTCAAAAGACGTTGAGTGTTATCATGGACCCACTTGGGCATGAAACACTCTTAGCCCTCACTTTCAGATTTTAACCTAAGCCTAAAAAAAGAAGAAGGAATAGAGATCTAGAAATAGAAGGGGAGAGAATTAGAAAGAAGTTATCAAATTAGAAGTTTGTAAATTAAGATCCTGCAGAACAAACAAAACAAGTCAGTTTCTAAAATAGAAATTCTAAAATTAGAAAGTTTCTACAAACAAAAATAGAAAGATGAGTTACTTTCTAAAAAAAAAAAAATAAGAAAGCAACTTAGTTTCTAAAAATGAAAAAAAAAAAGGAAAGTTTCTAAAAGCAGAAAAGGAAAATTTATATACCTAAAAATAGAAGTAGAAAAACTCTAATCTTAACCTGCTTCTAAAACTAATCAATCTCAGAAAAACACAGCCGTTAATCCCCGGCAACGGCGCCAAAAACTTATTTACAACCCCAAGTATAGGCCGAGCTCTAAGTCCTCGAGGGGGGGGGGGGGGGGTTTGATACAAACTGAGTTTTAAAGACAACTTTTCACCAAAAACCAAGGTTTATGGTAGGACAACCTAATGTCTATAACGTTGGTAAGTATCAAAAACTCAAACTGAGAATGAGGTGAAAGAAATAAACTAAATTATTACAACATTCACCACAATCGCATAAAGAAAATTACAACATTTATCACCACACATATATACATCACAACCATCATCCAAACTCCAAGAATTATAGTGGTTTGTGTGTGTACACCAATTGTTCGCAAACAACCACACAACTACTCCACTCCCAATATCTACATCAACGGGATATTGGCTTTCATTAAGAAATAAAGTTTTCTAAGGTTCACCGTAAAACCTTCACAATTGTGTTTTTCAAATGGGCTTACACAATCACAAAAATTCCATAATGAGTTTTTCCTGGCTGAATCTCACAAACTAAAAATGCAGAAAATGAAATTGTACTTATTTGAAGATTCTTCTTCCGATGTAGCCCAGTAGAACCAATTCGATGTAGACATAGATGTTCAATGTCCAATCTCACAAATGAAAGTGTTCTAAGTCTAAATGATTTTGAATTAAATTAACCTGGGGCTAGCTTGATATGATTTTGATCTCAAAAGCGTAAACCAAAATTCCCTTTTAATAGAATAGAATTGAATAATGAGATCTCAAAATTAAATACAAAAAGCTATAAAAGAATTTAAAATGCATAAGTAATAGCTTCACAATTGCAGGAACTTGTCTCTCAGAGTGATAGCTTGGTTAGGCTTGGAATGAATGAAAAACTATACTGCTTTCATTTTCTGATTTAAATGCCATGTCAAAATCTTGGCAACATATCCTTATATTTTTTTAGATATATTAATCATGTATTTGATTCTCAAATCAACTATCCATACAAATGTTGACGATGAAAACAAATGTAAGAAATATTCCAGAAATAAATTGTAATATGCACATATATTTAAATTAAAATAAATGAAAATATTATTATCTATCCAACCTAGAACTATCTAAAACTAGGATAATTTGAGAATTTCTATACATCTAAAAACGTACTGAATATATGCATGTGAACATAGAAATCATCAAATGGGTAACTAATTATCCTATACTAAAACAATAAAACAGAAAAAATAATATAACTAATTGAATAATAAAAAATTAACAATAATAATAAGATCAATTTAACATTAACAATAATAAACTAACACTGACATTAAAAATAACAAAAAATTAACATCAACATTAACATTAATAATTTAACATTTATAATCACATAATTGATAACTAACAATAAATAATAATAATAATAATAATAATAATAATAATAATAATAATAATAATAATAATATGTCAATAATAATAACATTAACAATCTAAATTCTAACATTAATATTCACATATGACATAACTAACATTAGTAATCTAACATATATATATATATATATATATATATATATATATATATATATATATATAGTATATATATTATATAGTATGTCTTGACACCCAGTTGAGCTGCAATGTATAGCACTCGACTGGGGGCCCAATATATATATATATATATATATATATATATATATATAGAGAGAGAGAGAGAGAGAGAGAGAGAGGCATGGATAGACGGGCACACAATGACAGGGCAACGGTCTAAGATCTTGGAGGAAAGGACGGCTGGACGAGGTCCAAGGATGCAAGGACAGCTAGATGTGCTCGGATGGTGAGAGAAAGTGGAAGAGAAAAGGGGGATCAGGCTCGGGCACTTGGACAATGAATGAGGAGAAAGAGAGTTAGGGCTTGGGCATTTGGACGGCTTGGATGAATGGAAAAATAAAAATGGGGAGAGATTAGGATTCTATTTATTTATTTTTGGTATTTATACTATTGAGCCAAGTCTATTCGAATCAAACCGAGTTAAGCTTGGGCTAGCTTAAACTCAACTTGAAATTCTTTTAAGGCACAAAAATCAATTAAACTCAGCTCAAACCCAATTTTTAGCCCAGTGGAGTAAGTTTTTTTATTCAAACCAAGCGACTTAACCAAGTTAACTCGACTCGTGTTGACCTCTAGTGACACCCATTAAACAAATGGACTGCATGAGTTAAAATCAACCGGGTTAGACGATCTATCCTCTCTTTATGGGACATATCTACCTGTTGAGTTTAGACTGCGGACTCATTTTCACCTTGACCGTCATCAGATATGGACAATTCTGCTTACTATGATCATTAATTCAATGCACTTACCATGCTAGGTACAACTGGAAATAGATTCACTACAAAAAAGAGGGTTTTTAGCGACGAAACTTTTAGTGACGAAACACATTTTCGTCGCTAAAAGTCACTTTTAGCGACGAAACACATTTTCGTCGCTAAAAGTTCACTTTTAGTGACGAAACTTTTAGCGGCGAAAATTTTCGTAGCTAAAAATCGTACATTATACTTTTAGCGACGAAACGTTTCGTCGCTAAATGCTCTGCTGCTAAAAATCCTGTACGATACTTTTAGCGACGAAAATTTTCATCGCTAAAGACTCGAAACATTTTCTTCTACTTTTAGGGGCGAAAATTTTCGTCGCTAAAAAATACAAAAATCTTTTTGTTTTTAGTAGCGAAAATTTTCGCCGCTAAAAGTCTTGTACTGTACAAGACTTTTAGCCGCGAAAAATTTCGCTGCTAAAAATAAACTAACATATCTTTTAGCGACGAAAAGTTTTGTCGCAAAAAGTTTCATTTTTAAAAAAAATATTCCACCTCAAAATTCGTACAAAATTCCTGATATACACCTCTTAACAATATATTCCATCATATTCATTCTGATATACACATTTCATACTATGCACATTCAAACTACATAAACTTTTAGCGGCGAAACTGTTCGTCGTTAAAAAATTAAAAAATCTTTCTGTTTAGGTTAAAATTCGTATAGGACTTATACTGTATAAGACTTTTAGCTACGAAAATTTTCGCTGCTAAAAATAAACTACCGTATCTTTTAGCTACGAAAATTTTCATCGCCAAAAGTTTCTTTAAAAAAAAAAAAAATCTAGCTCAAAATCCGTGCAAAATTCCTGATAAACACCTGTTAACAATATATTCCATCATATTCATCCTAATATACACATTTCATCATATTTACATTCGCATCCATCTAAACCCAAACTACATAAACTACATTAATCCAAACACAAACAATCTTATCTGCATCACATTCATTCACGCATAAATACATATAAATTTAACATAAACAAATAAATAAAAAATCACAAAGATGAAGGCGGAGGTGGTGGGGCATCGGTGGGTAAGCGTGCAGCGAAAGCCTGAAACATCTCCTTCATCCGTCGCTCATGCTCCACCCGCATCTCCTACATCCTCCTCTCATGCTCCTCCCTCTGCCTCACAAACTCCTCCTCCATCCTCCTCTGCCTTGCCAGCTGATCCTCTATCCTCCTCTCTTGCTCCTCCCTCTGCCTCTCCTGCTCCTCCAGGTTTAGGTTTAGGTTTAGGTTTAGGTTTAGGTTCAGGTTATAAGTATAGGTTTTGGGATTTGAGAATAGGTTTAGGGTTTAGGGTTTAGGAAATTGGGTTTGGGTTCGGAATTGAGTTTAGGTTTGGGTTTTCAAGTTTAAGCTTAGGTTAAGGTTAGGGAATTGAGATTAGGATTAGGTGTAGGTTTACGTTTAGGGATTTGAGAATACATTTAAGTTTAGGTTTTAGGTTATAGGTTAAGGTTTAGGTTTTAGGTTTAGGTTACTGTTAGGTTATAGGTTATAAGTTTAGGTTATAGGTAATAGGTTTTGGTTTAGGCTAAGGTTATAGGTTTTGATTAAGGTTTAGGTTTAGTTTTAGGTTAAGGTTTAGGTTTAGGTTTAGGTTATAAGCTATAGGTTTAGGGAATTGAGAATTGGTTAAGGTTTAGGTTTAGGAATCGGGTTCGAGAATCTGGTTTAGGCTTGGGTTTCATGTTTAGGTTTAGGTTTAGGTTAGGGAGTTGACTTTGGGATTAGGTGTAGGTTTAGGTTTAGGGATTTGAGAATAGGTTAATGTTTAGGTATAGGTTTAGGTTTAGGTTTTAGCTTATAGGTTTAGGTTTTGGTTTTAGGTTTAGGTTTAGGTTAAGGTTATAAGTTTAGGTTTTAGGTTATAGGTTTTGTTTAGGTTTAAGTTTAGGTTTTAGTTTATAGGTTAAGGTTATAGGTTTAGGTTTTGGTTTTAGGTTTAGGTTTAGGTTTAGGTTATAAGTTTAGGTTAAGGTTTAAGTTACGAGGTTTTGGTTTAGGTTAAGGTTATAGGTTTTGGGTTTATGTTAAGGTTATAGGTTTAGGTTAGGTTTAGGTTTAGGCTATAGGTTTAGGTTTAGGTTATAGGTTATAGCTTCGGGAATTGAGAATAGGTTAAAGTTTAGGTTTAGGAAATCGAGTTTGGGTTCGAGATCGGGTTTAGGCTTGGGTTTTCATGTTTAGGTTTAGGTTTAGGTTAGGGAGTTGAGATTGGGATTTGGTGTAGGTTTAGGTTTAGGGATTTGAGAATAGGTTAAGGTTTAGGTTTAGGAAATCGGGTTCGGGTTCGGAATCGGGTTTTGAAGTTTAGGTTTAGGTTTAGGTTGGGGAGTTGAGATTTGGATTGGGATTAGGTTTAGGTTTAGGGATTTGAGAATACATTTAGGTTTTAGGTTTAGATTTAGGTTTTAGCTTATAGGTTTTGGTTTTCGTTTTAGGTTTAGGTTATAAGTTTAGGTTATAGGTTATAGGTTAAGGTTTAGGTTATAGGTTTTGTTTAGGTTAAGGTTATAGGTTTTGGTTTAGGTTATAGGTTAAGGTTTAGGTTTAGGTTTAGGTTTTAGTTTATAGGTTTAGGTTTTGGTTTTAGGTTTAGGTTAAGGTTATAAGTTGAGGTAAAGGTTTAGGTTCTGAGGTTTTGGTTTAGGTTAAGGTTATAGGTTTTGGTTTAGGTTAAGGTTTATGTTTTGGGTTTATGTTAAGGTTATAGGTTTAGGTTAGGTTTAGGTTTAGGTTATAGGTTATAGGTTATAGCTTTGGGAATTGAGAATAGGTTAAGGTTTAGGTTTAGGAAATCGGGTTCGGGTTCGGGTTCGGGATCGGGTTTAGGCTTGGGTTTTCATGTTTAGGATTAGGTTTAGGTTAGGGAGTTGAGATTGGGATATGGTGTAGGTTTAGGTTTAGGGATTTGAGAATAAGTTAAGGTTTAGGTTTAGGAAATCGGTTCGGGTTCGGGATCGGGTTTAGAAGTTTAGGTTGGGGAGTTGAGATTGGGATTGGGATTAGGTTTGGGTTTAGGGATTTGAGAATACATTTAGGTTTTAGGTTTAGGTTTAGGTTTTAACTTATAGGTTTAGGTTATAGGTTTAGGTTTTGATTTTGGTTTTAGGTTTAGGTTATAGGTTATAGCTTTGGGAATTGAGAATAGGTTAAGGTTTAGGTTTAGGAAACTGGGTTCGGGTTCGGGATCGGGTTTAGGTTTGGGTTTTCAAGTTTAGGTTTAGGTTTAGGTTAGGGAGTTGAGATTAGGATTTGGTGTAGGTTTAGGTTTAGGGATTTGAGAATACATTTAGGTTTTAGGTTTAGGTTTAGGTTTTAGCTTATAGGTTTTGGTTTTGGTTTTAGGTTTAGGTTAAGGTTATAGGTTTAGGTTATAGGTTATAGCTTTGGGAATTGAGAATACGTTAAGGTTTAGGTTTAGGAAACTGGGTTCGGGTTCGGGATCAGGTTTAGGTTTGGGTTTCAAGTTCAGGTTTAGGTTTAGGTTAGGGAGTTGAGATTAGGATTTGGTGTAGGTTTAGGTTTAGGGATTTGAGAATAGGTTAAGGTTTAGGTTTTAGAAATCGGGTTCGGGTTCGAGATCGGGTTTAGGCTTGGTTTTCATGTTTAGGTTTAGGTTTAGGTTAGGAGTTGAGATTGGGATTAGGTGTAGGTTTAGGTTTAGGGAATGAGAAATAGGTTAAGGTTTAGGAAATCGGGTTCGAGTTCGGGATCGGGTTTAGGCTTGGGTTTTCAAGGTTAGGTTTAGGTTTAGGTTAGGGAGTTGAGATTGGGATTAGGTATAGGTTTAGGTTTAGGGATTTGAGAATAGGTTAAGGTTTAGGTTTAGGTTTAGGTTTTAGTTTATATGATTAGGTTATAGGTTTAGGTTAAAGTTATAAGTTTAGGTTAAGGTTTAGGTTACGAGTTTTGGTTTAGGTTATAGGTTTTGGTTTAGGTTAAGGTTATAGGTTTTGGTTTAGGTTATGGGTTTAGGTTTAGGTTTTAGTTTATAGGTTTAGGTTTTGGGAATTGAGAATAGGTTAAGGTTTAGGTTTAGGAAATCGGGTTCGGGTTCGGGATTGGGTTTAGGCTTGGGTTTTCAAGTTTAGGTTTAGGTTTAGGTTAGGGAGTTGAGATTGGGATAAGGTGTAGGTTTAGGTTTAGGGATTTGAGAATAGGTTAAGGTTTAGGTATAGGAAATCGGGTTCGGGTTCGGGATCGGGTTTAGAAGTTTAGGTTTAGGTTTAGGTTGGGGACTTGAGATTAGGATTGAGATTAGGTTTAGGTTTAGGTATTTGAGAATACATTTAGGTATTAGGTTTAGGTTAAGGTTAAGGTTATAGGTTTAGGTTTGGTTTAGGTTTAGGCTATAGGTTATAGCTTTGGGAATTGAGAATAGGTTAAGGTTTAGGTTTAGGAAACTGGGTTCGGGTTCGGGATCGGGTTTAGGTTTGGGTTTTCAAGTTCAGGTTTAGGTTTAGGTTAGGGAGTTGTGATTAGGATTTGGTGTAGGTTTCGGTTTAGGGATTTGAGAATAGGTTAAGGTTTAGGTTTAGGAAATCGGGTTTGGGTTTATGCTTGGGTTTTCATGTTTAGGTTTAGCTTTAGGTTAGGGAGTTGAGATTGGGATTAGGTGTAGGTTTAGGTTTAGGGATTTGAGAATAGGTTAAGGTTTAGGTTTAGGTTTTAGCTTATAAGTTTAGGTTTTGGTTTTAGGTTTAGGTTATAGGTTATAGGTTATAGGTTATAGGCTAAGGTTAAGGTTATAGGTTTTGGTTTAGGTTAAGGTTATAGGTTTTGGTTTTTGTTATAGGTTATGATTTAGGTTTTAGTTTATAGGTTTAGGTTATAGGTTTAGGTTTTGGTTTGAGGTTTAAGTTAAGGTTATAAGTTTAGGTTATAGGTTATAGGTTTGGGGTTATAAGTTTAGGTTAAGGGTGTGGTACCTGTAAATACAGATATAAACACGGCCTGTCCAAATGGTCAGGCCCTTCCAATGCTGTCCATAGGAAATGGACAGCTTCATCATGGTCATAACAGCGGTTCCCACCTTCCAGGGACCCCCGCTCATCCAGATAGCTCCGACGCACATCCGGGTCTACTCCATTAATTTCAAGCAAATACATAAACACGGCCTGTCAAAATGGCCAGGCCCCTCCAATGCTGTCCATAGGAAATGGACAGCTTCATTATGGTCACATAATAGCGGTTCCCAACTTCCAGGGACCCCCGCTTATCCGGATAGCTCCGACGCACATCCGGGTCTGCTCCATCAATTTCGAGCAAATACATAAACACGGTCTGTCCAAATGGCCATAGACCATGATCAAGCAACCCAAACCATTCAATCACTAGGACTTCCTTACTCCGTGGATTATTATATAAAACTTGTGCTGACGTTCCAAACGTAAACTTCTAATATGTTGTGAAAATCAGAGTGGTACAATTTCAAACTATGGAACATCCATGAGGTGGCAAATAGAATGAATAATCCAGATGGGCATGTGCACCATGGGAAAATCAGAGAAGGTATATATGTTTTTATCCAATTTGCAAAGTGTAAAGAGCATCTAAATTGATGATGTAATTTATCCAATTTTTAGAGTAAATAAAGTAAAATTCAAAGTTATATTGAAAACCATTGAAAACCCAAAATAAAGGAAAGAAGAACATGCCTGTGGTGTTCCAACAAGAGGGACCATTATCTCTGGAAGAACTTTAACACCCTGATTGGTCATAGCAATTGCAGCCTCAAAGACAAAGACGTGCTTGCATTTCAGTCAGCTCAGGATATGAAATACCGAGCCTAACATCATGGGTATAAATTAGTTTACAAGTAAAGGGAATAGTCCAATGCGGCATTCTTTTACCTATACAATACAAGTGATCTCCAGCTTAACATGAAGCACATGACACACAGGATAATCCCACATAAATAAATAGAGAGAAGCTCACATCCAACCAGCAGATAATTCCCATCCTATCATGTGTGTACAACATCCAACTGAAAAGGCCAAGCTATATGTCCTAGAGGGGGGGGGGGGGGGGGGGGTGAATAGGACTATGCCAAATTTAAAATAAAATCAGCGGAAATAAAGTAAACCAATATCCTTACAATTATGAATCAATTCACAATGCTAAATTTAAATCACCCTGATAAATAAGTATTGAGAGATTGATACAAATTCAGTTCTAAGGACAACCTTACACCATAATAAACAAGGGCTTATGGTAGGACAACCTTATTTCTAGAACGTCTTTTGGATCAAGGACTCAATTTTAATATAAGTAAATGAAATAGCAAGGAATTGAAATTAAATGCAGAAGTATAGATCTAAATTATTACAACAATCCCCACACTTGCTTGAAATGTAAATGGTTACAACATTCACATCCACTTGTACATTCCACACAATCGAATGATAAAAGATATGAAAATTAAGCAAGCATTCAATCCACAAGACAAAGAGTTATAGTGGTTCGCCTGTGTGTACACCAACTGTTTTCCAACAGCCACACAAAAAGCTACTCCACTCCTAATATCCTCACACAGGGGATATTAGCGTTCACTATCAAATAGGTTTTCACAGGTTCACCAAAAACCTTTACAATTGTGTCTTTTTCACTTGGGCTTACACAATTCAAAAACCCCTCTTTACTAAGTTTTCTGGTTTTCCTCAGACAACCAATACAATGAGATTTTTCTGGCTCAACCTCAAACAAAACCAGTACAATGAGATTTTTCTGGCTTAACCTCAAACAAAACCAAAAGTAAATAAATTTTACAGAATTGTAAAATACCTGGATTTCTCCTTTTCTTAGCAGCCCAAGTAGAACCAATCGGAGTAGATGATTGAATGTCAAAGTTCAATTTCTAATACTCACATTCATAAGGTTCCAAATTCTAATAGATTTTAGATTTAACTTGTTGGGCGTAGCTATATTTGATTTTGATTCCAAGAAGAAGGAATAAGATAATTCCTCTTATCAAATAAGATTGGAATATAGAAACAAAATCAAATTAAATAAGTTAGCAAAAGGAATATTAAATAAGCACAATGTAGCTTAAAATAAACACGACTTATCTCGAGTGATCACTTGAAAATTCTTGAATAGAATAGAGTTGAAGTGTGAAAACTCGAATTTCGTGTTCAATTTATAGAAGCAAAAATCGTTCCTACGACCGGTCTTAGAAACCTTCGATCGGGTCGTAGCTCTATGATTTTTAAAATATTGAGCGCGATCTTTGAAAGTCGTTCCACGATTTGGTCGTGAGTAGCCTACGGTGACCGGTCGTGGGTCACCTACGACCGGTCGTAGATCCTCACGACCGGTCGTAGGACCATAGATTATGTTCTTGGACTTTGAGTCGTAGCTTCCACGACTGGTCGTGGACGAGTCGAAGCCACACCTACGACCGGTCGAAGGGCCTCCAGGACTGGTCGTGGGCATACCAAAAATTTCGAAAAATCTTCAACTACTTAGGACTGGTCGTGGAATTTCTTGGACTAGTCGAACCAATGGCAGGACTGGTCGAACAAGAGCTAGGACTGGTCGTAGAATAGACCAAACTTATGTAAAATAAATATTTGATTTATGTATCCAAAGTGACCTACTTAAAGGGTCAACCTAAGGTCATTCAAACCTGAATCATGTCGTATGGACATTGAACTTCAACCATTCAACGAATGTAGATTGTTTGAACCATATCAGGCTTGAGATCTTGAACTTGTTGTAGCTTCAAACTTGAGATCTTCATCAGCATAACAACTACTTCATGCATTGCTTATTAGTCTTGAAGTCATGAGTTGTTTCTTAAGACTTGAACATCAACATTGTAGCTTCTTGAGACTTCAACATGTAGCTTTTTGAACTTCAATATGTAACTTCTTGAAAAGTTTAACTTGTAGCTTCTTGAAGTGTTTATGCAGTGTCTTGAATTCATATAAATCATCATACAAGCACAAGACACAGATAGATGTTTTGACACATCAAAATTTGACAATCAAAGGAGTATGAGACCATAACACTTACAATCTCCCCCTTTGTCAAATTTGTGACAAAACACCCAAGTAATAATACTTCCAATAGACATAAGAAAAGTACAAACACAACAGGTTCACAATAGAACAACAGGTTCACAATAGAGAAGCATGCACATTTATATAGATATGATAAGTAATAACTAGCATCATTCTCCCATAACTACCCCTGAGAAGCTTAACTCCCCCTGAGTAATAGCCTGAGTAATAGGAGCACATCATAAAGATTAAATTCAAATAAATCAAAAGCCTCCAAAACTTCTCCCCCTTTTTGACACAAAATGACAAAGGAAGAAGAGCATCAATAAAAAAAAAATAGGAGTTGATTCAAGAGAGCATAGAGCATAAATCAAAAAGTCAGTAAGCACGAAAAGTTCAGTAAAAAAAATATTACAGACACATCAAAAATTTAGTCAGAACCAGAAGAGGGTGCAGGATTAGATGGATCAATTTTGTGTAAACCCTTAGCAATCCGCCTCATATATTTGCGTAAATAAGAAAATTACGTGTCTTGGGTAACACGAATTTGAGCCACCTATTCTTGAAGGGAATTCAATCTCTCATCAAAATCAGAAGGCTGAAAATCAGGATCATCAGCCGAGTCTGATTCAAGTTCTTCAAATAAATCATCCATATTCACGTCTTCAGGAAGATCACTAGCTTGAGCATTTCCTGCTTCAGCACCACTGCTACCAGCATCCACTTGGCCATCAGCCAATTCTAAATTCATCTTGTTAATATTGGAATTATTAAAAGGAGAAGATGGATGGGTTTTTCTCCAGTAGGCATAGCTACGAGCATATGATTTGGCCAACATAGTCAATAAATAACCAAAGGGTATATCACTATGTCCAGGATGGTGACGAGACAAAATAATGGAATGACAAATTAAAGAAGGTAGACATATTTTTGCACCGTAGACTACGAGAATGCAAAACACGAACCATGAAAGCGGTGAGTTTGGTTTTATTACCGAACGTGGATAAAGATTTGAGATGAATATCCTATGAAGTACTACGTATGCGGGTAACAAATACCTTGAGGGAAGTGCATGACCTTTATGAGTCCAATGAACATCCAAATTACATAAATCTCTAGTAAGCATTTTTGTTGATTTTGAGAGACTCATGTAAAATATGAATTGGAATGCTCTCATCATTGACAGGTATTTCCATAATGTCAGCAATCAAATGTCGATCTACTAAAAACAATCCTTCTTGAGTATCAACTTTAAAAGTTAAATCCTCAAGAGAAAAATCACAGATACATGCAAACATGGATTGGGCAATGGACTGGTATGCAGCTCCACCCCAATGTAAGATGTTATCCCATCCCACAGATTCCAACAGAGGAGGGATACCAAATGAAGCAATGTGATTAATATTAATAGGACGCTCAACAATAACATTGCGCATACGCAACTCCCGAGCATTAGAAGGATCATTTTTGGGAGAGCGAAGATGACGTTGTACAATACAAGCTGATCTAGAAGAAGATGGACCTCGAGTAGTTTTCTTTTTACCTCTAGCATCCATTTTCACAGAAGGATTTCAAGGAAACAACAAGTTGGAAGAAATGGGGTTTAAATAAAACAGATTTTTCAAGATAAAACCCCAAACTTGTAATGAACGACCAAATAGATTCCACAAGAATGAGATTTGAAACACTAATAGCAAGAATCTACAAAAAAAATGCAAAAGAACCATTAACCTTGAAGTACTATGAAGGTGGGTTCGATCGGTCGTAGCTAGAACCGTTGGAGAGTAAAAAGAAATGAAGAAGAAGAGTCAAAATTCCCAAATTAAAGTGAAATCCCGAGTTTCATGACTGGTCGTGTAAGTGTTCGACCGGTCGTAGCACGACCGGTCGTGTACACTCACGACTGGTCGAGTACGACTCAAAATTTACAAAATTTTTAAATAATTTTCAAATTCAAGCAAATAAAACATCATAGTTATGTACATTATGATACACCAAATCATGTAAATTCAATTTAAATTGCACATACCGAGATCAAATTTTAATTTATTAAACCTGCTTTTGTCGAGCGGTTTAGTGAAAATGTCCGCAAGTTGAGTCTCGGTTGGAATGTAATCCAAATATATTAATTTTTCTTCCACTAATTCACGAATGTAATGAAATCTAATGTCAATATGCTTAGTACGTGAATGCTGAACTGGATTTTTAGAGATATTTATTGCACTGGAATTATCACAAAATAAAATCATAGAATCCTGAGTGATTCCATAATCGCTTAACATTCGTTTCATCCAAACAAGTTGAGTACATGCATTTCCAGCAGCAATGTATTCAGCCTCAGCTGTTGATAGCGATATAGAACTTTGCTTCTTGCTAAACCAAGAAACAAGACAATTTCCAATGTAGAAACAACCACCACTGGTTGATTTCCTATCATCAATGTTTCTAGCCCAGTCAGCATCTGCGTACCCGGCTAATTGAACATTAGTCTCATGTGGATACCAGAGACCCAGTTTAGTAGAACTTGTGACATATCGCATAATCCATTTAACAGCATTTAAGTGAGATTCTTTAGGATTTGATTGATAACGAGCACAAATACCAACACTCAAAGCAATATCTGGTCTACTAGCAGTCAGATAAAGCAAACTACCAATCAAACTACGATACAATTTAGGATCCACATCATTACCTGTAGAGTCTTTTGAGAGTCTCAAAGTTGTACTCATAGGAGTATCAAAATTTTTACCTTTCTCAAATCCAAATTTCTTAATTAAACTCTGAGCATATTTGGTTTGAGAGATAAAAATTCCATCAGGTTGTTATTTTACTTGCAACCCTAGAAAATAGTTTAATTCTCCAACCATGCTCATTTCGAATTTAGACTTCATCAAATCTGCAAACTCAACAAATGTTAGTACAGTTGATCCATAAATAATATCGTCAACATATATTTGAACCATTAGAATATCATCGTTATGTTTCTTAACAAAGAGCGTCTTATCAACACACCCCATCCAAAATTATGACTCAAGTAAAAACTTAGTCGGTTTTTCGTACCATGCTCGGGAGCTTGTTTCGCACTATGAGAGCCTTCTTAAGACGATACACATGATCGGTAAATTTAGGATCTTCAAACCACAGTAGGTTGTTCAACATATACCTCTTCATGTAAATCACCATTCAGAAAGCCACTCTTTACATCCATTTGGTAAATTTTAATCTTCCTAAAACATGCAATGGAGATAAAAAGTCTGATTGATTCAAGACGAGCTACAGGAGCAAATGTTTCATTATAGTCAATACCTTCAATTTGTGTATACCCCTGTACAACTAGTCTTGCTTTGTTTCGTATAATATTTCCAAGTTCATCAGATTTGTTTTTGAAAATCCATTTTGTTCCAATAATATGTTTATCTTTAGGTCTAGGAACAAGGTACCAGACATCATTTCTGACAAACTGATTAAGTTCTTCTTGCATCGCAAGAATCCAGTTTTCATCCGAAAGTGCTTCTTTTACGTCAACTGGTTCTATCTGGGAAGTAAAGCATACGTAGTTACATATGTCCTCTAATTGTCTACGAGTGCACACACCAGTGAGAGGGTTTCCAAGTATTTGAGAAGTTGGATGATCTTTAACAGTCCTTAATTCAGGATTAGTTTCACTTGATGAAATTTCTTGTTTTTCAAATATAAGAACTTCATCATTATCTGAACTAGGGACAGGTGTATTCAAAAGATCGTCAATCACAACATTTATTGACTCTTGAATCACACCGGTCCTGTTGTTCAGAACACGATATGCACGACTATTTAAAGAATATCCTAAAAAGATCCCTTCATCACTTTTAGTGTCGAATTTTCCCAAATTTTCACGGTCACGCAAAATATAGCACTTGCTGCCAAAAACTCGAAAGTATTTGACAGAAGGCTTTTTCTCAAACCACATTTCATAAGCCGTTTTATTATTAGATTTACAAATATAAACACGGTTAATAATGTAGCAGTCAGTATTCACTTTGCTTCAAATTTCGAGAGATTCTAGGGAGCTTCATGCTATTTAACATAACATTTCCCATTTCTTGAAGCACTCTATTCTTCCTCTCGACAATACCATTTTGTTGAGGAGTTTTAGGTGCAGAGAATTCATGCGATATTCCCCACGATCGCTACTGAAATTTCTCAAAACCAAAACCGTTTTTCGAATTCGGATCCATGATCACTACGGATCTTGCTGACTTTAGAACATTTTTCAGTTTGAATCCATTTTATAATCTTTTTCACTTCATCAAGGGTTTCTGATTTATCTTTCAAGAATGAAACCCAAGTGTATCTTGTATAATCATCTACAATAACAAAGATGTACTTTTTGCCACCTCGACTTTCCGTTCTTGTTGGTCCTATAAGATCCATGTGGAGAAGCTCGAGTGGTCTTGTGGTGATATTGGAGTTCACCTTTTTGTGAGAGCTCCTAGTTTGTTTACCATACTGGCATTCACCACAAATCTTGTCTACTTTTTGCATATTAGGTAGACCTCTAATTAGTTCACTTTTGCTCAATCTGTATAAATTTCGGTAGTGTACATGTCCAAGGCGTTTATGCCATAATTCTGTCTCATCGGTATGGACCATGTAGCACGTTTGTTTAGATGAGCTACCATTGCTTACTATATAGCGCTTTGAAGTTCTGCGACCACTTAATATTACGAACCCTTTTCATTTATAATTTCACAACCTTGATTAGAAAATTTAACATTATGGTTGTTATCGCATATTTGAGATATGCTCAACAGTTGTGTTTTAAACCCTCAACATATAAAACATTTTTAAATAAGGGAAGGTTATAGAGTTGGACCGTACCTTTGCCAATTATCTTGCGATTGCTACCATCACCAAATGTGACTGACCCATCACCATATCTTTAAGATCGATGAATAGTGCTTTGTCGCTTTGTCATATGTCCGGAGCATCCACTTTGTCCTAGGTACCATTTCGAATGGCTTGTAGCTTTGAAAGCGGTGTGAGCAACCAAACAGTAACCTTAGGAACCCATTTCAAGATCTTGTTTTGGGTTTAGGAGAATAATTGGTCTTCTTTTGTTTATAGTTGTAAGAGTGACCTACTGAGTTAGATTTTAATAGCTCCTTAAGTAAATCAACAATTTTTTCAGCTAGTGGGTTTCGAATCTGATTTATATAGCTGCTTTTGGGTTTTTGAAAAGTTTTTGTATTTTTAGAAAAACTTGACTAGTACCTTTTCCTTTTGAGTTAGAAGTCTCTCCTTTCACAAAATTGGAACGAGTATTCTTCTGTTTAGGAGATGTGTTTTTATCATAGCCCAACCCGGATCGATCGCCACATTTTCTTGATCTGGATAATAATTTTTCTAATTTTGGATCACCTTGGGCATATCTCCATGTGTCCTTCAAACTCAGAAGAGAAGATACTTCATTTTTAAGTTTCTCATTTTCAGATTTCAAAATTTCAATTAGGGAGGTTTTGAATTCTAGATCACACTTTGATTTTTCAAAACAATCAAATTTGAGATTTTTCTAAAACAAGGGTTTCAAAACATTCTTTAAGTTTAAAAAACTTTTCTTTTTGAAGTTTAAGTTTAACAGCAATTTTACAACTTTCCTTATATAAGGCATTGTAAGCATCTTGAAGATCTTCATCATATTCATGATCACTATCCAAATTTTCTTCACTTGTTGAATCATCGTGATCGGAAAAGGTAAACTTGGCTAGAGTCATAAGGGCCTTAAGTTCACTGCCCGACTCGGTTTCTGAATTTTCTGATTCAGAAGAGGCTTCAGAATCAGACGATTCATCCCAAGTAGCCAACATACCCTTCCTTTTGGATCTGTCCTTTTTAGGACATTTGTTTGCTAAATGCCCATATTCTTGACAGTTGTAGCATTGACTATCTTTCAATGATTTCCAAGTTTTAGAGTTAGGTTTGGAACGATTCTTTTCTTTTGCCTTTTGAAAATCGACTCTTTTCTTACTTTTGACTATCTTTCAATGACTTTTTCGCCAAAAGGGCCATATCATCTTTAGACTTTTCTGAATCTGAATTTTCTTGAGTAATACTTTTAGATGACTTTAAAGCAATAGATTTACCTTTAGGAGCTTTAAAACTTAATTCATAGGTTTGTAAAGAACCAACTAATTCTTCTACCTTCATATTATCCGTATCACGAAGTTCTGGATTATGGTTACCTTAGAATTGAACCGTTCAGGAAGAGAGCGTAGTATTTTTGCACATACTTTACTTTCTGGGATCTTATCGCCAAGACCCCACATTGAGTTTACAATGTCATTCAATCTAGTGTAAAAGTCCATAAACATTTCATTTTCCTCCATATGAATTTCTTTAAATTTAGTTGTGAGGAGTTGGACTTTAGATTTCTTGACAATTGATGTACCTTCGTGTGTCATTTCTAAAATATCCCAGGCTTGGTTTGCAGTATCACAAGATATGATTCTTTTGAACTCATCCGGTGATAGTGCGCAAGTGATTGCATTTAGTGCTTTAGCATTAGCACTACTCTCATTTTTCTGAAGTGTGGTCCATTGGTAATACGGTGTAATTTTCATAGATTTTAAACCATCAACGCCAATTACTTCCATGATAGGAGGTTTCCATTCAGTCATTGTGGCTTGCCACACACTTTCATCCATTGATTTGAGGAAGATCCTCATTCTGGCTTTCCAATATGCATAGTTGGAGCCATCAAAGGGTGGAGGCCTAGTAACTGAAAGGCTATCAAAATTTGACATCTTTTTATATAGCTTAGATCGTTAGCTCAGGAAATAAATCCAAATAAAAAGCAACAAAAAAGAGCTATTAGGCTCTGATACCACTTGAAAAGGCCAAGCTATATGTCCTAGGGGGGGGGGAATAGGACTATGCCAAATTTAAAATAAAATCAGCGGAAATAAAGTAAACCAATATCCTTACAATTATGAATCAATTCACAATGCTAAATTTAAATCACATTGATAAATAAGTATTGAGAGATTGATACAAATTCAATTCTAAGGACAACTTTACACCATAATAAACAAGGGCTTATGGTAGACAACCTTATTTCTAGAACCTCTTTTGGATCAAGGACTCAATTTTAATATAAGTAAATGAAATAGCAAGGAATTGAAATTAAATGCGTATATAGATCTAAATTATTACAACAATCCCCACACTTGCTTGAAATGTAAATGGTTACAACATTCACATCCACTTGTACATTCCACACAATCGAATGATAAAAGATATGAAAATTAAGCAAGCATTCAATCCACAAGACAAAGAGTTATAGTGGTTCGCTTTGTGTGTACACCAACTGCTTTTTCCAACAAACCACACAAAAAGCTACTCCACTCCTAATATCCTCACACAGGGGATATTAGCGTTCACTATCAAATAGGTTTTCACAGGTTCACCAAAAACCTTTACAATTGTGTCTTTTTCACTTGGGCTTACACAATTCAAAAACCCTCTTTTCTCGAGTTTTCGGTTTTCCTCGACAACCAATACAATGAGATTTTTCCTGCTCAACCTCAAACAAAACCAAGACAATGAGATTTTTCTGGCTTAACCTCAAACAAAACCAAAAGTAAATAAATTTTACAGCAATTGTAAAATACCTGGATTTCTCCTTTTCTTAGCGGCCAGTAGAACCAATCGGAGTAGATGATTGAATGTCAAAGTTCAATTTCTAATACTCACATTCATAAGGTTCCAAATTCTAATAGATTTTAGATTTAACTTGTTGGGCGTAGCTATATTTGATTTTGATTCCAAGAAGAAGGAATAAGATAATTCCTCTTATCAAATAAGATTGGAATATAGAAACAAAATCAAATTAAATAAGCTAGCAAAAAGGAATATTAAATAAGCACAATGTAGCTTAAAATAAACACAGACTTATCTCAGAGTGATTACTTGAAAATTCTTGAATAGAATAGAGTTGAAGTGTGAAAACTCTGAATTTCGTGTTCAATTTATAGAAGCAAAAATCGTTTCTACGACTGGTCTTAGAAACCTTCGACTGGTCGTAGCTCTAACAGATTTTTGAAATATTGAGCGCGATCTTTGAAAGTCGTTCCACGACTGGTCGTGAGTAGCCTACGACTGGTCGTGGATCACCTACGACTGGTCGTAGATCCTTACGACTGGTTGTAGGACCATAGATTACGTTGCTGGACTTTGAGTCGTAGCTCCACGACTGGTCGTGGACGAGTCGAAGCCACACCTACGACCGGTCGAAGGGCCTCCAGGACTGGTCGTGGGCGTACCAAAAATTTTGAAAAATCTTCAACTACTTAGGACTGGTCGTGGAATTTCTTGGACTGGTCGAACCAATGGCAGGACTGGTCGAACAAGAGCTAGGACTGGTCGTAGAATAGACCAAACTTATGTAAAATAAATATTTGATTTATGTATCCAAAGTGACCTACTTAAAGGGTCAACCTAAGGTCATTCAAACCTGAATCATGTCGTATGGACATTGAACTTCAACCATTCAACGAATGTAGATTGTTTGAACCATATCAGGCTTGAGATCTTGAACTTGTTGTAGCTTCAAACTTGAGATCTTCATCAGCATAACAACTACTTCATGCATTGCTTATTAGTCTTGAAGTCATGAGTTGTTTCTTAAGACTTGAACATCAACATTGTAGCTTCTTGAGACTTCAACATGTAGCTTCTTGAACTTCAATATGTAACTTCTTGAAAAGTTCAACTTGTAGCTTCTTGAAGTGTTTATGCAGTGTCTTGAATTCATATAAATCATCATACAAGCACAAGACACAGATAGATGTTTTGACACATCAAAATTTGACAATCAAAGGAGTATGAGACCATAACACTTACACCAACCCATCCAAAAAAGTTGGCCCTAACATGAGGATCACCTTGAGCAAAAAAAATTAGTTTGATCCCTCATCAAGTGGGCCACACATGCCAATATGGAACATGTGTGAGATCCCAGCTTTTAATTAGACAAGCCACATGTAAGAATCAAGCTTTTCAGCACTGAAGTTAGGCACAATATACAAAGAAATGAATGGCTAATACAGCTCTTTCTGAACATCCATTTGTTTCATACACAGTGGTACTAAAAAAAAGTGACCTACTAGATGATAATTGTGTCTTATGTAACACTTATGCTACATTGGTGCATGTGGTGGTATTTGGTTGAGCAATGCTCCACACACATGTGGGCTTTTGAAACCTCACCCACAACTTAAGCTTGGTCCAAGAATCAGGTCAGACACAATTTAGGTGAGCCAATCGTATATGAACATAATTGACAATCAACATTTAACATACATGATGGAATCAGACTCTTTTTTTCTCTTGACAAAAAAAAAATTGGCTGTATATATTTTAGGTGGGTGCCACAAAATAACTGGGCCTCACCTATCGTATGGCTCCTTTTTATGGCTCCAAATAAAAGACATACTAACCACAAGATGGCCTTTATGGTTCAAACTTGAAGTGTTGATGCATGGTTCCCACTTATGTTACCTTACCCAATCTATTCAACTACCATTGTTCCCAAACTGATGTGTTTAAAATCACTAGACTGAAAATCACTCAACAATATCATGTTTCCCTTCTTTCACAAAGTAGGTGAAGTTCATGATCTAGGGATATAAAGGCATGTTCACTTACAAAGGAAATGGCGTTGGATATGATTGATTGGAAAATCAGGATTTGTAAAGTCACCCCAAATAGTCAAGACAACTAACAAGGTTATAATGACAGTGGACATAAAGATCAGTTACCAAGTAAAGGGCCTTAGATATGATTTATTGCAAAACAAGATTTGTAAAGCTGGCCCAAAATAGTTGGGACATATGCTGAAATACATGAACCATGTCAATAAAAGCTTAGAAGATTTTAGAATGATGGAAGAATTATTACACCAAAGTGCTTTTTCTGCTATTGAAATGCAATGCCAACACTTGCAGCGAAAAAAAAAATGAGGGATATCAAAGAAAATGAATTTGGCAAAAATATCATGATGACTATTGAGAGAGATTACCCAACAAGCCAATGAAAGATGGATCCATCAAAGCTCCCGATCACAAAATATTCCTCATGGAACGGGTGCCAAGCTAAGGCTAGCAAAACAATAAGCCACACATGCAATACAGTGAGTATCGAAGCTTCATCACAAATGGAAAGCATTAAGATAGATAATGTAACTACAGGAACATTGGGACCTACACTGATGTCAGAAAGTGTTCTACAAAAACAATGAAACATTTTGCTAAGTCGCACTCCTCATTTGTGGATTCTTAACCAGGTCTTTGTTAAGTTTTTCACTCATCATTTGATGTTTGTGCTTAAGATCTTCAACGTGCATTACAAGATGAACTAAGAACACATGCCTTAGTTGTCCAGGTATAAAGAGAGTTGATTGTTTGCACAAGAAATGAGTTTTAGTGTTTCATTTGGCATATGGCCCAAGCATTTAGCGTTGACCCCCACTTTGTCAATGGGTTTCTTCATTACTTCCAATGGAAATAGCAGCAAAGAAGTCACCCTCTCTCAAATCAGAATATGGTCATGTTATCTACTACAACAGTTTGTGAATCAGCTCAAAATCTAGCTAGTTAACAAATGGTTCAATCATTTTATTTATTTTTAATACAGAGAAGCTGAAAAGTATCAAACAGAAGAAGTATCAAAGCCTTTGAATAAAAGGAAGGTTGATCTCCGATCTATGAAACATTCACCAATTTACCATTTACAAGTGATTGCATATTCCGATAATGAATAACCAGATGTAACATGGGAATCTGTTGTGCCTGAATGATGAGCATGTGCCTATATACAAATTTCTACAGTTCAATCGAGCTGAAATGTGTAATGTGAATGGGATCATGAACTTTAGGGGATTTTTCTGTGCCATCCTTTGCATTTGCAAAATAAAGGAATAAATTTGCAGATAATTAGAATTCTAGAGTGTACAATATGATTAAAGAAAATGCCATTACTTTAAAAAGACAATTAGCAACCCACTGAGACGCATGCCCAAAAGTCTATTGATTTCATGGGCCCTGCCATGATGTATGTGTTTTATCCACGTCAACAATCTATTTTTCCAAATTTCGGTTTAAGGCATGAGTAAAAAAAAATGGAGGCAGATTCAAAGCTCAATTAGACCACACCACGGGAAACAGTGGGGGTGTAAAGGAGATTATAAAATTATGATGAAGGACACAGAGCCCATCACAAAACAGTTGACCTGCTAAGCATTGGGTTCTTAGGATTCCTTTCAACAGATTAACTTGTAACACAGAAACCGACATCTCATTCAAAACCATGAGGCTGCTTCAAAATGATTGACTCACAAAGCAGCAATTGACTCAAGTCATAGAAACGCCACCCTATTTTTCCCCAGTTTTTTCTTTTTCTTCTTCAAATGGTATATCCCAAATCTATCTAAACAACAACTACAAAATACAGCATGGTATATCACAGAATAACATTTTTTCAAAAGTAATATCTCAAAATACTGTAGAAAAATAAAAGCTTTAAACCGATTTTGAAAAATGTGCCTGCACTTAAAAACGGTTTAGAACCGTGTTCACTTAGAAACGATTTAAAATTGTACCTGAACCAAAGCATCGGCCGTTCCTGATAAATGATTTTGGTGTAGTGTGGGATCATTTCATGCATTCTTTGATGTGAGCTAGTCATCAGGTGGTCTTTGTCATGTCATTTCCTAAAAAATGGTTGTTCTGCCTATATGTGATCCACCCTTCTACAACAAGAGAAGGGCAGTTGAAAAAGAAATGACAAAAGGTCCATCCTAAAAATACAAATGCAATAATGACCAAACTGGCCCCTTTTTTTTCAACCAGAGCAAACTTGCCCATCCTCAACATACACAGGATGTAACCTGGACCACACACATACACATGCCAGGTATAAATATGGGCATTCATTTCAGGTCCAACATGAGTACAGATATAGGTTTTAGTACCCTTGCACCTAAGTCAAACAGGCCAATTGCAATACTTTGAAATGATTAGGCCTTGGAAACTGGTTAGCCTGTGGTTGGTTCGGGCCTTATAATTGAACTAGTTGGACTTTTTGGGACATTTGGTAATCAAATAATTGCAAAAAGACGCATACACGATAAATTCCCATTTTATGGGGGTGTAAAAGCATGTGTCATTGTAAAATATCAGTGCAATAGTAACCAGAATGAGTTTGTATAATATAAATGCATCCAATCCAATCATCCATCCATGCATATGTACATGTCTAACCATCCAACCATCCATCCATGTAAATCAGAAATCCCTAATTCTGGTTGGATCCTCAAATCCCCAAATCCTAAAATCCCCAAATCCCTAATTTGTAAAATCAGAAAAACCCCAATTCGGGTCCACATTCAAATTTGTAAGCCCCAAAATCCCTAATTTGTCAAATCCCTAATTTGTAAAATCGAAATCCCTAATTCGGTTGGATCCTCGATCCCCAAAATCCTAGAATCCCCAAATCCCTAATTTGTAAAATCAGAAAAACCCCAATTAGGGGTCCACATTCAAATCTGTAAGCCTAAAATCCCCAAATCCCTAAGGGGCCGTTTGGATGCACTGTAACTTGTGCAAAATGTAAGAAAGTAAGAGGTGACTTTCTTACAGTTTGTGTTTGGGGAGAAATGCTACAGGTAACAAAGTCTCAACCTATAACTTTCTATCAGGTAAGATTGTAAGAAATGTAACAAAGGAATTAGGGGTTTTTCAAGTCACAGGTTACTTTGTTACAGGCAACATGCCTATCCATTTCGAATTTGGGAGAGGGTGGTGGAAATGCAGGTGGATTGGAAGTGCACCTACCTGCGCTGACCCGGTGTCTCCTTCTTCTCCCTCTCTCAGCGTCTCCTTCGATCTCTCTCCCTCTCAGCGTCTCCTTCTCCCTCAGTGTCTCCTTCCCTCTCTCTCTCTCTCTCTCTCTCTCTCTCTCTCTCTCTCTCCCTCTCTCTCTCCGAGTGTCTCCTTCCCTCTCTTCGCTCCGGCAATGGAAGCCCTAACCTCTCCTTCAATTTTTTTCTTTTGGGGTGTGCGAAAGGGTCAAGCATTTGGCGTGGCGGTTTGGATGCCTAACTGTGGGGCCCACAATGATGTACTTTCCTTACATCCACACCGTCCATCCGTATTGAAAAATCATTTTAGCATATGATAAAAAAAATGAAGCTGACCCAAATCTCAAATGGGCCACACAACAAGAAACAATCTCAACTAAATTCCTACCATTAAAAATATCACGGGCCCACTTAAATATTTATTTGCCATCCAACTGAAGCGGTTTGCCTAGGGAGTTTTTTTTCCAGGTAATTTTAGCAATTGAGCCCTAAAATGAAGTATATATAATTTTCAAATGGACCACACCATAGGAAACAATGGACTTGATCATTTACTATTGAAAATTTCTTAGGGCCACGTAAGTTTTGGTTCAAACTTAAATTTTTGTTTCCCATGCATATGTTTGTATAATCTTATAAACTAGTTAGATAACAAATAAACATTACTGTCAGACTTAGAAAGGTTTTACAATTGAAATTCATTATCCTAATTGTCCTGTGGTATGATCCACTTCATTTTTGTATATGCGCCAATTTTGGGCTTAACTTAAATTAGATGGAAAAATGGATGGACGGCATGGACAGACCATATACATTCAAGGTGGGCCCGACTAAGTTTACTCGATGCGATAAGAGCGTACCGAGTAACTCAGTACTCAATCCGATTTACCATCCAACCTATTGACAATGACATCGGATCTTTTATCGTACCAAGTAAACTCAATTGGCCCACGATGAATGTATATGATTTATCCATGTTGGCCATCCATTTTTCCAGCTTATTTACGGGATTGAGACCAAAATTGAAGCAAATCCAGAGCTCAAGTGGATCATTCCACATGAAACTGTGGGAATAATGATTTCCTCCATTGAAACCTTGCTAGGCCCCACAGTCATGTTTATTTGACAACCAACATGTTTATAAAATTATACAAACATGGATGAAGGGAAAAATCAAATATAAGCTTGATCCAAAACTTCTATGGCCCCCAATAATTTTTCAACGGTAGAAGTTCAATTCATATTGTTTCCTATTGTGTGGTTCATTTGATATTTGGATATTTTTCATATTTGAGGTCAAGATTTAAAATTATATGGTAAAATGGATGGATGGATTGGATACAATACATAAATCATGGTGAGCCTTAAAAAGTTTACTTAGCACGCAATCCGCTTTCGTTACTAAGGGTATAAGATGAACTAACATGCATGATTATTCATCTGGGTAGACAAGTTTATGCCCTTTGAGTCAAATGATTTCATCGCTATTTCCCTAATATTCTTGGCTTAAAGATTCTATTTGCCAACATGGGACACTTGTGCGAAGTGCAAACTGTTGATCACTTGGGTCTCACCGTAGAGATGCCCCTGGTTTACTCTTCATGTTGGCCGCTATGTTAGAAACAAAAAATAAAACCTTGGCCAAGTTTTCCTGAGCCATCTAGTTGTTTCATGGTAAGTGAATATACAAGGTGGGACCTACCTGATGGATGGTTTGGATCATGCACCTAGCGGTCATCTTGGCACATGTGGTTGCGTGTAGAACATAGATGGGCTGCCTTACACAAGCATGTAGGATTGGAGGGTAGGGTGAGTGTTCTGAACTTTTGCTCACTTCATGTCTAAGAGTCATTGGGAAGTTCTCTTGATGTTTGTGTTTTATATTCATTAATATGTTTTTGATATTATGAACAACTTTTAATCGTTTTTGGACAATCTGATCAGTTCAGATTGAAGAGTAAATAACTTTAGATGTTTAAATCAAAATTCACTCAAATTATCAATCAATCTTGTTTGCCCAATATCTTTCTCATATGTAGCATGATTAGGGGGAGTAACCAGTCAAATTGAGGGTAATGATTAGTAAAAAAGAGTGAATGGACCAGACATGTAAAATGGGTCAAATATTCTTGTCGAAATTGTGTCCCAACTTATTGACACCCTGTGAATGTCTGGGATGGCTCATCTAATGGATAGGTTGGGTATAGAATATATTTATCCAAATCGGATTGCGTACCCACTGTGCATGTCATCAGATGCGATATCCTCTCCGTCCATCAAGAGAGTCCTTCAATTATACACCATGGATCTAAAAATCAGTCAAATAAATAATTCGTGTGGCTCATCTAAGGGCGTGTTTGGACGGGCCCATCCCATGGGATTGGATTGTATTAGGGAGGATGGCAAGTAATGATGGCTATGTCAGTGGATTGCTGGCAATCCCATGGGATTGCTATGGATTGCTATATCCAGGGAATTCACCACCGAGTATGTTTGGCTTGCCTGGCCAATCCTGGGATTACGTCAGCCAATCCCGGGATTGCTCCGTCTAACCAAACATGTCCCAAGCAAAATAGATGGGATTAAGAGGGATTGAGTGGATTTTAAGGTAATGATGGTGATGTCAGTGGATTGCTGGCAATCCCATGGAATTGCTCTATATTCATCCAAATCAGATTGCGTACCCACTATGAATGTCTGAGGATGTGATATCCTCTCCGTCCATCAAGTGAGTCCTTCAATTATACACCATGGATCCAAAAATCAGCCAAATAAACAATTCATGTGAGCCACACTATAAGGGAAAATGGCCATGAGATGCCAACCTTAGGTTTGTCATTAGGGCCACCATATTGTGTATCTTTCATCAAACCCGTTCATCATGTGTGAATTAAAAGGATGAAGGCAATATACACAAATCAACCTGATGAAAAACTCAGGTGGGCCATAACTGATGAAATTAGAGATTTAGCCATTGTTTTACATTGCTACCATTGGTGTGATCGACCCGAATCATTTCTGAAGTTCATATTTTGTATGAACAATGAAGCTAATGGTTATAATCTGATGGACAGAGTGGATTTCATATATAAAATATATTGGGCCCTAAAACCTCAAGTGTTTTACACTCGGCTTAAAACAGGCTAGGATTACTTTATTTATTCATCTAATAAATCGTAGGAAGGCTTTTCGCATGAAGTTACTGTGCACAGATGTTGGGTAGGGCCCACCACCATGTTTGTGGTAAATCTATGCCGTTCATTAGTCTGGTGAGCTCATTTTAGGACAAAAAACCAAAAATGAGTAGATATAATACTCAAGTGGGCCACCTGAGAGGGAAAAATGGGGAAAGAAATATATACCGTTGAAACCTACCTGGGCTCCACCTTGATGTTTATATGCCATCAAAACCGTCTATAAGGTTATTACCACTTGGATGAGGTGAAAATCCAGAAAATTTAGCCTTAAATAAAGCTTTTATGGCCATAAGAATGTTTCAACAGTTCTCACTGAATCCCCACTGTTTCCTCTCGTGTGGACCACTTAAGTTTGGGATCCAACTCATTTTTGGTTGTATGTTGTCAAATGAGCTCAAAAGACGGATGAACGGAGTATGTTTCTCACAAACATGGAAGTGGGCCCCACCGAAAAATAGTTCTCAAAATTAATGGACGGTGCAGCCCGCGCCCAAAATGATTCCGCGCCCAAATTAAAAAAACCCTACCCTTTTCCCCATTCTCTCACGCCTCTCTCTCTCTCTGACCCTGCCCTTTTCCCCCACTCTCTCACGCCTCTCTCTCTCTCTATCTCTCTCTCTCTCTCTCTCTCTCTCTCTCTCTCTCTCTCGTTGAGTCCAAGCAGAAGACGGTTGAAAATCTTCATATAGCAGTCCAGTTGCTACTGTCCTGCTCATGTTTTCCATGTTGACGAGTGGTCTTTTTTATTTGCTGATGATGGGAAGAACAGAAATTGCATGGCAAAGGAATGTATAGTGTGTTTTCTGAGACGAGTCTCCCTCTCTGTATTTTTTATTTTTTTAAGAGGGGGATTTTTAAAAAAAAATTTATTTATTTATTTATTGAAGAAGATGAATCGCGTACATTCAATCTCTCTCTCTCTTTCTCTCTCTCTCTCTCCATATATATATTGATTTTTATTTATGTTTTTATTTTATTTCTGGTTGTGGATATTTTGATCTGATTGATGAAGTTAGGTGTTTCTTGGAATTTCAGTACATTATCCTAATTCCTGATTTGGGTTTTTTTTTTTTTTTTTAATGTTAAAAATACAAGCAATCTCAGGCTACATATTGCGAGAGAGTGAAACGATTGTGGGACAAGAGTTATTTAATACTCTATGTGGCGATTGTGGGGTTTTCTTTAGTTTAAACATTTTCTATTTTACTATCCGAAAACCTTTTTGCCCATGATTACTCTTATTATATGTGATCACAAAAATCTTAATTTTCTTGTTAATTTGTTACTTGTGTAGAACATCCAAAAATCGCAGGGTCCACCAACAGGTGTTGCCTAGTTAAGTAAATAGGTCAACCTTGATTTTTACAGCTGGTGATATTTGGTGGGGTCCATCTTTTCATAAGTGGGATGTTAGCAAACATGAGTGTGTGAATCATTTCTCCTATCCATTCAGCTGGTGTACTATGATATTATAAATAAGTTGACAGTTAAAAACTTTGGCTAATTTTATCACAACTGATATTCATTCAGTTAATTGTGGCCCGCCTAGACTAGTTGACCAACTTTGATTCTTGTAATAGGGAATCTATATAGTGGTACCCTTCTGATGGATGACTCGGATATTCCACCTGTCTTCCATGCTGGTAAATGTGTTGGCGTGGCATTTGCTGTAGGATTTTCTCTATGCACTCAATATGTCCATAGTAGGAAACTTTCCTGCTTTGTAGGTGACCTCACTTGCTGCATAAGCTATACAATTGCATGGTAAATCCCATATTTGAGCAACCGGTTGATATGTAAGGCAACCATCATCGTCCAATGGAAGACATTTTTGTTTTTTATTTATTTATTTTTGAAAATAATCCAAAACAAAGTTATGCTGCTATGAGGAGTACAATAAATGACACACAAACATTCTCACCAGTTATAGCATCTTTACAGAAGAGATTTCTAAATCCCCGATCCTCACCAGTTATAGCTTCTTTACATCCAAACGCCCCATTTCCTTTCGATATCATTCTGCTATTGCTGCTCTGTTTGAAAATTACTAGGAATTTCACGAAATTACGTATTAAGTTTTCTACATTGCATGATCTAGGCTAGTGGAGGTAATTTACAGATCAAAATTTCGGATAAGGTTGTGGTTTTCACCCGATTTCAAATTTGAAGCATCTCTGTTTGTCAAATTCTACTATTATTTAGAAAACTATGGTGTAAAAATCTAGATCTGGAATTCTATAAGGCATTTGAAATCCGACAATTCTATCTTTAGTTGCAATTTCTTTCGATATAATGTTGCTATCCTTATGTCAGTTTGATTTTGCGAACATCTGTTAGAAATCTCTGAATAATCTTGTAGATTTCAAGATCGATTAGAGCCGATTTTCTATACGAATTTTATCGAGGTCCATTTTAATTTGTCTTTTTCTTGAAATTATTGAGGAAAGGTGCTAAAGAAAGTTCTAGCTCTAAACTATGTACTGATGCTTTAGAGCTGAAACTTCCATATCAAGTCATGATTTTTCTGCTAATTTTGGTGACAGGCTTGAAGAAATTCAGAGTTCAAAGTATCAAAAGTAGTAGACATGGCAAGTGTAACAGCTTTGTGCTCGCTTCGACCTTTGAGTTCAAGAGAAAAGAGAGATCATGGCGGCAGTGTTTGCATACTGAGCCTAGATACCGAGTCTTTTGTGTTCAAGGTTTTTTTTTTTTTTTTTTTTTCCGAGAGTTTCTCCGTTTATAGAAAATGACTGATATGATTTTTGCATTAATGTCTTGTAGGATGGGAAGGAAGGAGATTTGACATTTTGCTTTGATAGGGTATTCTATCAAGCACTCTTCTTAAGATGATGTATATCAATTTCTAGCTCTGCCTATAGTTCGGTGTGTGCTTACAGTAATTACTTTCTGTTTTATATTCTTGGTAAACGATTTAGTTGATTTAAATGCGATCGACCTGTTTTGCTTTGTATGTAATTTTGAAAATTTTATTTCTAAACAGATGCCATTAATGCAATAAATGGAACAATCATTACTTATGGACAGTAAGTTGCACTTTGGTAGAAATTACTTGAAATGATGCTTGTTTTGGTTGTCAACATTTTGTTTTTACGTTTCTGTCATTAACTGTAGTTGTTCGATTGTTAAATGCATGAATTCATGATTGCAAACATGCATGCACTGTACACATGTACACAAGTGCGAAGATGTATCCTTAGATTGCCTTGTTTGAGGCCAGGCTACAAAATATGCATCCAGTGAGCTTTCATGTATCCTTGGATTGTGTGCTAATCAATGTTCACTGCATGGGCTGCCCGATTAATATATATCTTGATTCTCACACGCACTCATGTACCTCATTTTTCACTTGAAAGGTGACTGCACATTCAAAGTGCACTTGAGCTAGTGCAATTATCAATGTTACTATTATCTTACACCATTCATTCCACATGTTGATGTTACACCATTCAAAGTGCACTTGAGCTAGTGTAAACTTTTGTACGTGGTGTGGCCCACACAAGTCATGGATTGACTTGATTTTTAAGCCCAAGGCCTAAAATAAAAATAAATAAATAAATAAATAAATAAATAAAAAGCCCAAGGCCTACCATGGAATGGTGCATCTGATATATATATTACATGCGGAGTGCTGCAGATATATATATTACACAAGTGGACCTGGGTTCCAATGATCCAAACCTTTTGATGTAGTACTTAACATTGCAGATGACCCATTCACTAAAAATCTCCTAGATCAACAAGTCTAAAAATTCCAATTAGTGTCTACTGAATCAGTTATGAAAAAAAAAAAAAAAAGCGCATTTGGAACAGACTGGAGCTGGGAAGACATACAGCATGGAGGTGAAGTGACTAAATTGTATTCATGAATGGGATGTTTAATGAGTCATTCTAAAAAAATAGTGGTGTATTTTGAACTAGTTTGCTTTCAATTCAGATGATAGCTGAGTTCCTAAGGAGTTTCAAAAATGAAATTTTAGTTTTACAATTCTAAAAATGTTATTGGATTTTAAAAAAAGAAAACCTATTCCAATGACATTTTTGAAAAGAAATTCACAACTTCGGTTGACCATTGCTTCCCTTTTCTACCCCTTTGCTAATGTATTTCTAACTTCCATCAAATAAGAATTTAAGAACATGGCTTAAATAGAAAAATGATTGCCAAAACATGATTCATAAAGCTGACCCCAAATATCTTGGTAAAGGCTATGCTGATGTATGTTGCAAATCTTTCTTCTAATGAATACCTTATTTTGCATGAGAAGAAAGACTTGTTGGTTTATGAGTCACTGTAGTTTTTCATAGCTCATATATTTAGATGTGCCTTGGCCTCATCCAAGATGGTGCAAC